>CM034298.1:47084364-49484364 GCA_019925795.1 Dendrobium chrysotoxum | reverse complement strand
TTATTTTTTTATCTTTTCTTGCATATTTTGATTCCACCACGAAATATTTTTACTATTAGTAGTTTTTCCTTTTGATACTCCAAACACATCTTTTGCAACATTCTTAATATCACTAGATACTATTTCCCACATAATATTAGCTTCCTCATGCATATACAAAATTTTAAAATCTAGAATATTACTTTCAAAAATATTTTTATTAATATTTTTTAAATGCCCCTATCTAATCCTAGAACAACGATTTATTTTATTTTTTATTTTCTGCCTCTTCATCTTAAAGTTCAAAACTAATAAGTAATATTGGATGCATAAATTTTCATTCAAAATAACTTTACAATCTTTGCAATCTAAATAATCTTTTTTTTCTTATAAGAAAATAATCAATCTGAGTTTCATTATAATCATTCTTATAAGTGATGAGATGCTCATCTATTTTCTTAAACAAGGTATTAGTAATTATAAAATCATAAGCTAAAGAAAAATCTAATATGATCTTACCACCTTCATTAGTCGCTCCAAAGTCATAGCCACCATGAATGTTTTTAAAATCAACTTCCTCTCTACCAACATGTCCATTTAAATCTCCTCTAATAAAAACTCTTTCTTCGAGAGGTATCATTTGTATTAATTCTTCTAAGTCATTCTAAAATTTTAATTTTGAACACATATCCAAACCTACTTGAGAAGCATAAATGCTTATAATATTAATAATCTTAGCATCAACAATAATTTTTAAAGCTATAATTATATCTCAAAATCTATAATCACACTTATACATTTCTAGTATGACTCCTACCAGAATATTATATTTTAAATCCTAAACTTTCAATCTCCTTAGCTTTCTCTCCAACCCATTTAGTTTGCTGAATACAAAAAAAATTTATCTTCTTATGAATCATAATATCTATTAATTTCATTAATTTGCCTGTAAGGGAACCTATATTTCAAGTTCCTATTCTAATTTTAGTTTCATGGACTAGCTTCTTTGCCCACATCCGTCCATGATGTGGAACCCTTGCCTATTTAACACTGCACCAGGACGCCGGTGCAACGACCTTGCTCACTTGTCGCTGTATTCAGGCCATACAATGCATCGCTTCTAGGGAACGCCCTGGCATTGACACAATGTATTAAATGATTATTCATGTCATGATTATTCAACAAGTTTTACGCTGGCTGTCGACTACCTAACGCAACCCTCCATTTTTCTCATTCAGGATTTGGGACCTGGCAACGAAAGTTGTAACTGTTAGGTTGATTTATCTTATTGAAAGTTAGCCTCGTACCATATATGATAATAAAAAACAACTTAATGGTCCATCTCAATATTGAAAGTTAGCTGTTAGGTTGATTTATCTTATTATTACTAGGCATGACATTTCATCTATCGTTGTAGCGGTTAATCATCACATGCACAATTCAAAACAAAAGGAATTGGAAGACAGTTCAATGAATTCTTTGGTATATTAAAAATGTTCTGAAAATGGTTCGCTCTATACTAAAATTGAGGACTTAGATGCTGAAATATTCTTAGATGTCAATCATCGTGGTTTAGTTAAAGATAGAAAGTCAACCTTAGGATATTATATTTCATTGGGGATAGTCTAGTCATCTGAAAAAGAAAATAAAAAGCAAACTTTTGTAGCCATATTTAGTGTTGAAGCTAAATTTATAGCTATAGCTCATTTTACATTTGAAATGATGTAGCTTAAATTTTTCTTGGGAGTGCTAGATTTTTCTGATACTTTGCATATGATACTATATCATAGCAATATTTCCACCATTTATATTACTAACAATTTTATTTTTCATGAATAAGCTAAACATATTGAAAGTTATTATCATTTCTTATGAGATGCGCTTTCCAAGAAAAGTGTCATGTTTTCAATTTGGAGCAAGTATTGAATATGTTAATCAAAGCTGTTTCTCGTTTATGTAACAAGTTAAGAGTTACCATGCATATATATATATCTTTTGACTCATCAGGAAGGATCAAAATAATTCCCGACTATTTAAATGTCCCATTTTAGTACTTGGCTTTTTAAATAGGGACCAAAATGATCTTGCAAAAGGATTAATTTGGTGTTTATTTAAAGAGTCGAGGGATCAAAATTATAATTTATATAGTTGGGGGCTATTTTGGTTCGTTAAAGAAAGTTAGGGACTGATTTGGTCCTACTCTCTCTCTCTCTCTCTCTCTCTCTCTCTCTCTCTCTCTCTCTCTCTATATATATATATATATATATATATATATATATATATATATATATATATATATATACTCTATTTTGAGGGAGAGCATTGACTTTATTTCAATATTTTGTATAGAAAAGTGATAATTTTGGAAGGTTGATTTATATCTTCATAATTGAAGGATACTCTTCTCTCTATTAGTTTTTTTTCAGAATTTTGTATCGGATTCTTCTTTAATTTTTTCAATCCTTAAGAGGGATGTGATGAATGCATGCATCAGTGCACCTATCCATTAGAGTGTTGTTTGGACAGTTATGCATGCTTATAGTACTTACGGTTGCAAGTGCAGTTTTCCTCACGTGCAAATTTTATGATAATAACAAGCCTCTGTTGCTTTAGAAGCATCATTAGCTCTTTCAAGCTTTAAGTAAATGCAGGTGCTTTGTGAGGCTTGTTTATTTGGTTCACACTGACATTTAAAAAATTATCTGTGATGCCTTGAAAATGTCTTGTCATTGCTATTAGGAGCTTTGAGTACAGACTACATAATTATTTTGATTTCTTTTCTATGTCCAACTCATTTATGGATTGTATTCAGCCTATTGATTCTACATATTTAGTAATGGCTTACTGATTCTTCATGAAAGGGCGTAGTTTATGCTTGAATGCTATTTCTATAGGAGATCATACTGTTTTGCAATTCACTAACGTAGTGGTTATATGACGTTCAAATTAAGTGTTGATACACAATATATGAAGAGCCAAGCATGGCTGGCTGATCTTATACACTAAGATTAGCGCTCCATAAGTTGTATATATACTTATGGTTTTTTTGGACTTTGTTTTTCTCAAAAATAGCATGAATCCTTTCATGTAATCTGTTCATTGGCATTTGACCATCAGTGATAAGATACTGTTTGATTATTCATGTAATAATCATATAGTCATCATGATCATCATCATTATTAGCCTTATTGTTTGTGGCTGGCTTTAAGATTTATTCTTCTTTCAAAATTTTTTTTGAGTCGTGTAAGGTATAAACTTAAATTTTATTCAAGTTTTTATTTTTTATTATTTTTTTATAGCTCTCTGCCATGTTATTTTTGGTCCAGTCATTTTGGTTTCTATCCATTACAAAGAAAGTGAAAAAAAGAAATGAAAGAATACACTTTTACGTGCTCTCTATTTTATTTGCTGTAATCGGAGTTCAATAGCTTTTGCATCTTCTGGTTTCTTCATGGGCACATTACATGGTGGTGTGAGCAAATAATAAACATGGATTTTTTGGGGCTTGCCAATGAAGTACAATATTATAATATAATGATATGCATTCATTTTGACATTCAATTTTTTGGATGTGAATTTGGTCATGCTAAATCGGATTCCTGGTCAGCTTTCTTTACGTCATATAAAGTTCTTTGATCTATGAAGTCTAGTGGAACTCCTTTCATTTTTTTGGTAACTGTTCAACTCAACATATAATGGTTTTGTTTGCGGATGTGGTTAAGTTTCGTAGATAATAAAGCAATAGTTTAGCTTTCATCTATAGTCATAAGCGACTTAAATATTTGTGTTATAAAAATCATTTTAAATTGAAATTTTGTAATTTTGAATTTTAAATTTGAAATTTGAATTCTATTTTTTAGAATTTAGTTATAATTAGCTATTTTTATCAATTGGAGCCTGTGTATATACTTGTGTCTATGATGTCATCATATTTCTTAGGTTATCTTGCTCCAATATTGGGCTATTTCTAATTGTTTGCTTTATTTTTGTGGTTGGTGTTTATTTAGCTGCCTTGTTTTCCATTCATAGCTCCTTTGTTTTTGTTTATTTGACTTCTCTATTTTAGTTCCCGTTGTTCCTTTATTTTGATTTTTGCGGCTTCTGCAACTGCTTCCTTCTCGCTGTCTTTATAGTTCATATTTGACCTTCGGCTATGCTTGCGTTTGTTCACGAGCATATTACATTACCTTTCTTAAAATATTTCAAGAACTTCCCTTCTATAAGACTATAATCCAATAACTTGAGTTTTCCACATTGCATGGCATTTAGACTTAATACTTATTTTTAAAGTGCTAGGTGATGTGAAGCATCAACTAAGCGTTTTGTACCTTTCCATAATCATTATAGGTAGCCCTATCCCATAACTTGAGGCCAGTTTTATGAATAATCTATTCATTCCGACTAAGTGCTACATGAGATATTTACTCTAATATACACGTCTTTTTCATAGCTAGCTATTTCATTTAGGCCTATCAAGTTTGTTTTATATTCCTTGTGCTTTCATTCTATCTGTCTATTTTATTTAGCATCTTTTATACTTTATTGTTGATGTTTAGACTGCATAAATATATTTTTCTTAGGTTTATTTTAATTAGTACTATATTTATCATCTCTTTGATATGATTATTGTTCAATATAACTTTTCTAGTTTTATGGCTTGATGCCCAAACATCTTAATATTCTTATTTTTATGACACTTGATTAATAATTTCTCTGTTGAAATAGTTAGTTTTTATTAATTTGTTTCCATATCTCCATGATGTTCTCTTATGACGGAGGATGACGTAAGATGTTTTTTTACCTACTTAACTTTGACTTTAGAAGTTAAATCTTCATTAATATACCTAATCTTTTCTAAAGTAGATCCAATGTAATATTACTTATAGCTTCTCTTAGGTTTTGCAAAGAAGTAGTTTTGGAGGCGTGGTTGATATGGGTGTAATTTGGATGAAGGTCTAATCTATTCCATCTAAAGTTTTCCCCATATTAAATATATCCAGTTTCATCATTATTGGAACTAAAACTGACTTAAATTATGTTGTAACCGAATAATATCCCATACCACAATTTTTCATTATGTTCTTAAGTCCACCTAGTACTCGTGGGTTTAACATTATTCTATATTTGATATGCCTTTTTCAAAGAAGAATGCTTTAGCCTTTTTTATAGCCTCATCAAAGATAATTAAATCTCTCCTATTCAATTGCAACAACATTATAATTAACACTCAATTAAATAAAACTAGCTTGCAATACATAATTCTTATGGTTTATGTTTCAAGCAACTTGCAAGTGAGCGTATTGAGTAATGTACTGCATCACTTTTAAACATATAAAACATACAAATTTATGGTAAGATTATTAATGATACATTTAGGTTTTTTGAATCCTTCATTTAATTTTTTTTAAAATAATTTCAAGAAATTCTTAGGTTTTCATTTGGATCATCTTCTTGTTACATGGCTTGTGAAGTTGAGAACTAATTGATCATCTTTGTTCTGCATATTTAAGTAACCCAATCCAGTCATCACATTTTTAGAATTGACTCATATCAGTTGCTTTGGTTTGCGTTGGGATGGTTCTCTTAGTATTTTGCCCATCCCTCCATTCGGATTATGTGGTTATAGGTTCAACCACAAAAAATGGTTTTTTAAAATTTAAGGATTATCATGCATATTTCAAATCCTCCGTACACCCACCCACCTCATTGAAGCTTCATGTACTCAACTATGAATTTTTTCTTTGATTATAAAACTTGTTTCCACTAAAATTTCATACCATGCAAAAACTGTCTTTAATAAATCTTAAACCTCAAATCTCTGAAAATTTTCTTTTATTTATGAATTTTTTTTGCTTTTTGAAAGATCTCAACCATCAAATCTATGTCATCCATTAATATCATGCATCAGATTATATCATCTTAAATGGTGTTTGCATACCCATTACTAGAAGATTAGGATTTCTATTCTTGACATAACCTACATAAATGAAAACACTTTGGCCACACCAAAATTACTGATGGCAATCACCACTTCATGCACAGTTTTAAGCACTTTAGCATACCATTAGCATATATTTTATCCTTGATACCTTTGCACACTTTTTTTCCCTTAAAACACTCCAAACTAACTCGAGCTAGTTGTACTTTATTAAGATCTGTTTTTTTGTTTTTTATTTTTGTTCTATCAAGTGATCTCCAATATAATGCCATTTTTTCTTGGTGTTTGTCCATTTCCCTTCTCCTTTAATCATTATTTTATGACTACCACAAAATTGATTATCTCTTCTGAGCATTTGTATAGAAATATATTTTTCTCCATCCATTTCTCATCCCCTTAGTCTTTAGGATTTTCTTAAGAAAGAAAAAGGTTAACCATACTGATCAAATATCTCTCATAGCACTCCAACTCATTAAGCCATATCTATATCTGAAGTTTAACTTTTATGCATGTTTTTTAAGCTAAATCAACCTCACCTTTTTGGGTTTTGTCTGTATATTTAAATACCAAATTTATTTTAGTTTGCTAAATAATTTCCTCATCAAAATTTTCATTTAATTTCTTGAAATAACAGTTGTTAAATATCTTCACTTTCATTTTCAGCTTTAACTAAAATCTTATTATTTACACTCATAATAAGCCTACTTGATAGAAGTCTCTAAATCTACCATCTGTTGTCTTTGTTACAATATTTATGTTATTTTCTACTTAATAACTAACCTGTTATATATTTAATCTAAGCTTCTAGATTTCCTCTCTATTGTGCCTTTCCATGTTATTCATTTTTAAAGGATAGATTTCGGAATATGTGTGCTCGGTTGTGTAGCTTACCAGGCCAGCACCTTCTATCATTTGGCACTTTGTAAACCTTTTTTATTTTCATTTTGATTTTCATTTTTTTTTCTTTTGCATAATTAATGTTCAATAGATGTTAAATTGGTTTGAAATTATCATGACCTCCATCAATTGATCGTATTCTTCTACTTTATTTTTACATCTTTTTATGCGTTTATACTTAGTTATGATGATCTTTTTTATTGCTTCATCATCATCATCATCATTCTTCTACTTTATTTTTATATCTTTTCATGCGTTTATACTTAGTTATGATGATCTTTTTTATTGCTTCATCATCATCATCATCATTCTTCTACTTTATTTTTATATCTTTTTATGCATTTATGACTTAGTTATGATGACTTTTTTATTGCTTCATCATCATCATCAAAATCATGTTATGTATTATTATTTTACATTCATTCCTATTAAGTGTTTTATTAGGTGATAAAGTTAAATTTATTTGTCCTAAATCATTTTGAATGTTTTCTACCCATATTACCTTAGGCCTACTTTTTTGCTTCCTAATATTTCTATTCAATTTTATCTTCTCATTTAATGAGTGCATTTTCTACCTGTCATTATAGATATCCCAACCAGTTGTGTTGGTTTACATTTATCTTATCTTGAATAATTGTCACTCTGATCATTCCTCTAAGTTAATCCTTCATAAGCTTATCCTTCCTAGTTTTGCCACTTAACATTCTCATTTTGGCCGCGGGCAGTTTATATATAACGATTATTTTATTATCCAACATTTGAATCTATATTAATATAGCTAGCCTGATTATGGTTTTATAAAATTTGCCTTTATTTTGCAACATTATCTCATTGCATAGTACTCATGGGATTCTTCTCTGTATTGGCTGAAATTAAGCTTATCCCCTCTCACTAGTATTCTTTCAACCTCCATTTAAAATTAATTTTATGAATGTTTTTCCTTGTCCACTCAAGGCATAATATGTAGTATTTGATTAACAAATTTGTGCTATTATATTATGCTGCAGTTTGTGCTATTTTATCTGGTTTTCGTGACTTTGGGATGCATCAACATATACTATTTATGTATGAAATCTTATTAATAGATTATTATTTTTAATTCTTGTTTTTATATGCTATTGTTACAGACTGCCTTATTTACTATTTATAATATTTTTTGAATATTTGTTTTTTTTTTTTTTAAAGATGGTTCTGTCTCACTCGGTACTCTTGATGATTTTGATGGCAATTTCTGCTTATGTTTTCTTATTTGACGATATCCCATTCCGCTTCACTGATGACAAAGGCTAAAGTTTTGGGATCTGTGCCCATTGGAAATAAAAAGTAAACTTTCAAAAAATTGTGAAAAGTACACAAACAAAATCATATCACATAACCAGTAAAGCAAACTGGGGGATCTGCTCGCATTGGTGCTAGTTAATTCATACGTGATTCCAGCCCTGGCATACTCTGTTCTTATTTTAGTTCATTAGGCACTATTTTGGAGTAATTAATTAATCTGATAATTACTGAGTAAAAATCAATTATGATTGGAAATCAAAGTTATCTACCTTATATTGGTCAGATTGCTGAAAGAAACAATTTGGATGTGGATATTGATCTCGCACTAGGCCTTGCTTCTTACTACTGTAAGTTTGGAACCATGGAATGCCTGGTAGAAGAGGGTCATGCATCCGCATTTCTTGATCCCTTAGTGAAGGCAGCTGAGAGAGGCTGCAAGCCTGTTGTCGAGTGGTTTATCAACCATGGATGCACTGACATGGAGCTCTGCCGGGCCTTAACTGCTGCAACTTCCAACAACCAGGTTGACATTGCTGCTTACCTTCTTCCTTGTGTGCCCCTGAATGTACTTTCCACCCAATGCATTGAAATACTCAAGATGACTGCCGAGAGGGGCAGCGGTTCCCTTGATGGAGTAGCTTTCCTCCTCCGTTCTAACTTCCTTGGTGATCCTATTGCAACCTATGCTGTTGCGGATGACTTGGCTATGTCAGATGCTGCTGGAGCAGAATCAATGGAGCTCAGTGCGTATCTGAGGGAATATTGGTCAGAAGCTGCATTTACTGAAGGTATGAGATTGGGACAGGAACATTATTTGAACTTCTCACGAGTCCTAAGACGAGGCGAGTCGCCCATTAGCTTGAGCGACTTGCCGGCACCACTATCAGCAGCGATTGCTTTCCTTCCCCTCTATAGGGAATGCCTAAAGGCAGGTGGACCATTGCTGCCGCAGAAGTTGAGAGGGGAGCTTGTGGAAGCTGTTAGGAGGCTTCAAGGACTACCATTTGTCAATGCTGGGAATTATGGTTCTGAGCTTGTGGAAGTTTTGGAGCGAAATCTGCCTTCATTCTTACTTCCTGTTCGATGCATTGGTCATTGAAGTTACCTGCTTTTAGCAAGAGTGTATTGTATCAAAGAACAGCATAGTTTTTTCAACGGTTCTTTGATCCATTATTTTATTAGTTTATGTTGTGCCTGTTCCAGTGTTGTTGAGAGTTTTAGATGCTAACAGTCTTGTGTGTTTGTGTCTCTCTCTCTCTCTATATGTATATTTATGTGAAGATTTTGCTTGTTGCATATGTAAATGTTTTGAAGAGCTAATTGATACAGATCAAGAATAACTAGTCGTGGAGATTTTGTGCGTCAACAATCCACTAGGCATCCTAGCAATTTAGCCCATTTGGTCCTTGACAACCTGTAGGGGCTGTTTGGTAGAATCAGGATTTCATTTAAGTAGGATTTCGTAAATCCTTCAAATCTGGATTTACGAAATCCTGGGGGGGTTGAATCCTAAAAACTTTTTGGTAACCTTCATGATAAATCCTATGTGACTGTTTGGCTATTCCATTCAGGATTTAAGGAGGTTGAAAGATTTGGGCGGAGTTTCTTCCTACCCGCGCCAATAGAGCTAGAGGATTTCGCTGCCGAACGAGAAGATTTTGTAAATCCGGGATTTGCGACGAAAAGGCGGAATGTTCCGTCTACGGCGGCTTTCATTTTCTGTGAGATTTGGTTTTGCATTTTAGGCCGTTTGGCTGAATTTTGTCTCAAATCCGGCCTAAATCCGCATACCAAACAGCCTCGTAATTAGCACTGAATGGTTGCTTCTCTTTACTAGAAGGCCAAATAATTTCTTCTGGTGGAATGAGTTGTTTAATTTGTTTGTTTTTGTTAATGAAATTTCTTCTAGATAAAGATTTTTTTTTTTTTTTTTGTCATTGACAACCTTCTGTCACCTTCAACAGTCTTAGGTTAGTGGAATGAGGTATTCTTTCAACTGTCTTTATTACAGAATAAAGCTTGTTAGGCATCATTTCATTCTTAACTTTGATGACGTGTTTAATATTGATGGAGATGCTACCTTTATTGATGGTGCGCACTTTGTGAAAAATAAAAAATTCCTTCGGAGGAGAGAGAGGAATTTACATGTTTCGAGTTTAGTGTTGTGATAGAATTGTATTTTGTGTGCTGTAGGAGGATGCAGAGCTAACAACAAAACTATTAAATAAATATGATTGAAGTGGTTTAGTCTTTTGTGGTTTTCGCTTTCTTGGGAGTAAGGTCTCTTTTGGAATGATTTTTTTACTATTTTGTAAAGTTGCTGTAAGTAAAATAATTTTTTTATAGCTATAAAAAGTAGCTTTTCAGTATAAATTTTTTTTGGAAGTAGCGAAAATGTAGTGGTCAAATAAAAATTATAATTATAGTCTGAAAAGTAAATAAGTAAAAAAGTTGTTTGAAACGAAGCATAAGGTTTCTTTTGAGATAGTTTTCTTATTATTTTTTAAAACAACTTAAAATAAAAAACTTCTGAACTAAAATTTTTTTACTAGAAAACTTTTTTAGAAAGCAGAAAGAAAGCTGCCCCAAACAGAGCCTATAAGAGTTGCGGTGCGAAGTTCAAATAAGAGAATTTTAAGTTGGTAGACATGAGGGGTAAATATTTATATCAGTTAGATTGTGAACCACATAAAAATTCCTATATTTTAACATCTATCATTATTTTCAAAGTCCAAAATTGGTACTACAAACTGAAACATATAATCTTTTAAGTAAAGGACCGTAGAGGATTATAAAAAATGTTCGCATAAGTGAAGTGTGCAGTCTAAAAATTTGAGTTGTGCATGGCATTTGTCTATTTTTTTATTAATGAAGTTTATTGGATACATATAGATGGCAATGTTATTAATAATGCAGAGGAAATTTGATACAATGAAATGTTTTGTGCTAGAAAATTTGTAGTAGTAGACTATGAATTTTCTATTATAGTGTTGCACCAAGATCCATGCACACAAAATAAAAAAAAAGTATACAAGGGACAAGTTCTTATGTGAAAATCCCAAGAAAGGAAAAATCTCGGGGCCTAATCTAGCTAACATTATATGCTATGACATGAAGATTATAGGTATCTACCCTTCTACGTAACTAGATGTTGAAGAAAAAAAAAAGAGAGTTAATGGATATAAATGCTTGTTGATGATTGATGAATGTGGTCCGGAGATCATGTTCATTATATTAGTTGATGGTGGGTGGGGTGTTTAAGAGAAAACTATCGAGCTACGGAAGATGCCACTGGTAGGAGATGACAAGTGAGTAAAGAAGGATGTTAGCATTAATTAGCAAAAGGAGACAATGGTTAAGAGATAACGGTCGAACAATATTGGTCATTGATGATGATTGTCGACATCAATCGTCATGTAGAGCTCTAAGATTCTTCTAATATATGAGCTCTCATAAATTCCTTATCCCCCTTATGTGCCGAATAAAGGCATATTTATATATTTTTGGAGTAGCAATTTGGTTGTCAAAATTCTCTAACACCCAATCAGACAACATAGAATGAGTCCCTTTGACCATGTGATACTTTTGGAACATTTGAGTATGTTAATAACGTTAAGAATGAGTGATTTTAGACTCATTAGATTTCTCCCATCAATATTTTTGTTCTCACTCTAAACATACAAGATTTAAAAAGATTTGGTTCCTCAAAGGGTGTCATTATTTTTAACTATATTTTTAGTGCTTAATTTATGTTGATTCAAACTCAGATAAATATACTTTTGTGTTGTTGGGTTCATCTCATCAAAATTTTCATTCTAACAATAGGTTTGATGATAATGGAGTTCAATTGAAAATAAGTTTGATTTTTTAAGTTTCTAATAAAAAAACATGTATCAAGATTTATGATTGCTTGGATGTAGGGGCAGAACCAGCTTTATTTTTAAGGGTGGGGAAAGCTGGTGGTAAATGTCCAAAGAAGCAAAGGTAGCAGGAGCTTTTAGTGGGTCGCAAGGGAGGCAAATTCCAAGCAGCAGTTAGATAAAAAACAATTTTCAGGGTGGGCTACGGTTCAATGTGGTTCCACCCATGATTGGATGAATTTTTCTATATTTATAGGTTCCCTTCGATTTTTTGTTCGTAAAAATTCAGTGAGTCCAAAAATAATTGGACTTTGAAAATATATCGTATAAAATTATAATTTTAGAAAACTAATAAGGGATAATCACTCCATTGATGTCAATATGTACCTCCTATGAGTGCCATGAACCAAATAAAGTTGATCAATCATATTTTTTCTTTTCATTGTTCGATTTTGCTATAAAAAATATGTGTAGTACACAAACTTAACAACATGTGATGGACCTCACATCGGGGTGCGGACCACATAAATTCTTAGTAATCATTAATAATTTTAGCCTTCCTTGAAGTTGACATGTCTTTTGGGGGAAAATTTATTGAGAGTTTTTACTTAGACTCTTCAAAATATCTTAACAATTTATAAATAATCATATTTTGAGTACTTTATGAAGAAACAATGATGAAAAAAAAAAACTAAATAATTAAAAGTGAAGTGGTTTTAGTTTGGTTGCATGTATGAGTGGGGTGTAAATGTTTCTTGACTTTCTCGGGTAGTAAATGAGTTGTGGTGCAAAGCTTAAATTTTTTTTACTTAAAGTAAATTTGCTCTTATATATAGCATAGAGTAGATCTTATAATCACTATTTTTCACTTATTTTGATGATTTTGTTAATGAGAAAAATTTTCATGAAATAATCTTATTGTTGGACGCATGAGTCTAGTGTATAGACTAAGATTTTGATGATTATAAATATTATTATTATGCTCATTCAAAATTATATTTAAGTGTGCAGGTTATTTCCTTCAAAATAACATTTCAGTTATGAGGGAAGACAGATGATAAGGTGATATCTGGCACATGAGACACAAATAAGGAAGAGGAACTGATCGAACTTAAATTGAAAATTTTGAAAACACAAAGATCTCAAAAAATAAATTGTGTTAATTTATAACTTATTATTTTTTTGTGAAAACATATAAATCTCTTCTTATGGTTGTACAAGAATATAGTGTGCTTAAACAACCATGCATAAACACACACACACAAGAGCAAAATACATTAAAACAAAATTTTTAGAAGTTAATTAAAATACATGATCCTTGACAAATCATAGTGTATGATAATACTAGGAATTTTTGCAAATCAAAAATCAAGTTGAATTAATTAATTAAAAAATAAAATTAAACTTCACATGCAATTAATCATACTATATGATTAATATCGTCCTGTATGACATGATATTTTAAACTAAACATATAGTTATTAGTTTTTTTTCAAAAATAGATAAATTTAAATTTAAACTAACCATATTGTACAAACTATTGTAATGTACAAATATTTAATATATTTGCCTATTTTAGGCCCAAAACTTGATGAGTTGAATCAAGATAAATTTTTGGATTGCACTGCTGCAACACTGTATCATTAAACGTCATAGCGATATTTTGCCTTACCAAGCCCCTCAGTTCTACTTTCCCATGTATTGCAATGTTGATTCATTATCTAAACAATATTGATGACAGTGAAATCAATAAGTCTTATTTTCATATCTTTTGTATTGTGACACTTTATTAAGCACTGTAGTGTTATTTCCAGCATCGTAGCATTAAGTCAAAATCATTATTATGACAATTAAAGTGCCACAATGGTAGGTCTTTTTCAGTAGTATAGCACTCATGCGATTCAAGCATCGTCGTGCTTCCTTAGTCAAAAAGCTGGTGCTTCATTTTCCAACACTTGCCTCACAATGCCACCTATCCCTTATCATTGTAGCATCTATCTGTTTGAATCTTTGTCATTTTTTTAAGCCACAACATTGCTCTTTTGAGCGCTGTAGCGCTCATGGTGTTTATATATAGAAGTGCCTATTTCAGATTTACTCCAATATCTTTTTGGTTCTCTCCAAGTTGTCTATATATTTTTTATTTGAGCTTTGTAAGAAATGACCCCAAAAATGTTTGGCAAGAAGTGAGCTTCATCATCCTATGATAAGAGTATGTTCATTTTTGCTCAGGCCGAGCAAAAGTATGGGATGATAGTGGTATCCAATTAGTTGATCCTTGAGAGAGGACCCCAAAACCCGGGAGGGAAAGTAATGCAAATGATTGCAAACCAGAGTTGGGAGAAGTTTTGTGAGGAACCCTATGTAGCATTCATCAATGTAGTGAGGGAGTTTTTTGCTAATGGGAATGAGGTTGTGGTTAATAAGTGTTATGTGCGAGGTAAGTGGGTAACCTTTGATTATGTAACCATCAACCATCTTTATAAGATTCCAAATTTTTAGTTTGATGAGTATACCTCTTTTTCTTTTGTCTTTGATTCTGAGAGTGTTGTGCGAGCCTAATAGTGGAGCAATGTGGAAGAAAAGGAGAATAAAATTATTAATTTTTCTGCAACTTATTTAACCCAACTATCTAAGGTTTGGCATTACTTTATTTCTGCTCAATTTTTGTTCAGCAAAAATATTAGTAAGGTAACCAAGAACCGTGCTATTCGTAATTGTGCTATTCCGGTTGGAAATACCATTGATATGGGAAAACTTATTCATTCTTGCTTGAGCTATATTATTAGAAGAACTACTTCTATGGGCTTGGAGCATCCTTTTCTTATTTATACTTTATGTTTAAAGGCTGGCCTGAGGGGAGATCTTAATGAAGAGCAAATTTTTCCTATTTCATCCCTCATTAAAAGAAAAATTGAGAGTTTTAAAAGATTGGGTGTAGATGATGTTGGTCTTAATGAGCTGCATTTGACTAATAGGCCTAGTTTCAATAGTATTAGGAGTTCTAGGGTAAGTGGCTAAATTGAGGGAGTAGATGGAGGGGGTGGCTAAATTCTGTGAGGAGAGCAGGGAATGACAAGCACACTACTTAGGTATGTAGAAAAATCATTATCATTATGAGGCTTTAGTGGGGATGTTTAGGAGGAGTCCCTTTGTGGAGAATTTGTACCAGTTGTATTTCCCTACTACTTCAGAATTCCAGTTGTTTGTTTGGGTACCGACCTAATGATGATGATGGTGAGGCGGAGAAGGAGGAGGAGGATCATGACTCTGAGTGATGGGAATTCACTCAGAGTCAGGGTGGGCAATGGTTCAATGTGGTTCCACTCAAGATTGGATGAATTTTTCTATAATTATAGGTTCCCTCCAATTTTTTGTTCGTAAAAATTTAGTGAGTCCAAAAATAATTTGGACTTTGAAAATATATAGTATAAAATTATAATTTTAGAAAACTAATAAGGGATAATCACTCCATTGATGTCAATATGTACCTTCTATGGGGGCCATGAACCAAATAAATTTTGATCAATCATATAATTTTTTTCATTTTTCAATTTTGCTATAAAAAGATGTGTGGTACACAAACTTAACAGCATGTGATGGACCTCACATGGGGGTGTAGACCATGTAAATTTTCAGTAATCATTAATAATTTTAGCCTTCCTTGAAGTTGACATGTCTTTTGGAGGAAAATTTATTGAGAGTTTTTACTTAGACTCTTCAAAATATATTAACAATCTATAAATAATCATATTTTGAGTACTTTATGAAGAAACAATGATGAAAAAAAAACCAAAATAAATAAGATTGAAGTGGTTTTTGTTTGGTTGCATGTATGCATGGGGTGTAAATGTTTCTTAACTTTCTCGGGAAGTAAATGAGTTGAGGTGCAAAGCTTAAATTATTTTTACTTAAAAGTAAATTTTCTCTTATATATAGCGTAGAGTAGATCTTATAATTATTATTTTTCACTTATTTTTGTTAATGAGAAAAATTTTCATGAAATAATCTTATTGTTGTATGCATGAGTCTAGTGTACAGACTAAGATTATGATGATTATAGATATTATTATTATGTTGATTCAAAATTATATTTAAGTGTGTAGGTTATTGCCGTCAAAATAACATTTTAGTTATAAGGGAAGACAAAGGATAAGGTGATATCTAGCACATGAGACACAAATAAGGAAGAGGAACTGATCAAACTTAAATTGAAAATGTGAAAACACAAAGATCTCAAAAAAATAAAATGTGTTAATTTATAATTTCTTATTTTCTTGTGAAAACACAAAAATATCGTCTTATGGCTGTATAGGAATATAATGTGCTTAAACAACCATGAACACACACACAAAGGAGCAAAATACCTTAAAACAAAATTTTTAGAAGTTAATTAAAATACTTGATCCTCTGACAAATCATAGTGTATGATAATACTAGGAATTTTGGCAAATGAAAAATCAAGTTTGTAAGTTCGTGTAGACTGTTAGACCTAATAGAATTGTCCCAAGGCTAACCAGGAGGGGAGGGGAGGTGAATTGGTATTTAAAAAATAATTATTGGATCTTAGAGAACTGTTTCTAGAAAACTTAAATCAATGATTCTTAAGATATGTAGTTGATTAGATATGGTTATCATAAAATAATTTTTCAATCACGAAACTTTAAAGTACTGAAAAAGAAAAATGCAGAAAAAGTAAAGTGAACAGAAGAACACCAAATTTTATAGTAGTTCGGTCCAAACTAGACCTGCTTCCACTCCCTAGAGACTCCTTCTCCTGGTATTGCACTAAATCAAAGTGACTCTCCTTTTGCCCCCACAGCAAGGTGGAGAAGTCTTTATGAACTCTCTTCCACCAACCCAATGCGACAGAGAACCATCATCCTTATTCACCCACCCGGTGAAGGCAGATAACCATCATCCTTTTTCACCCTCTTAGTGAAGGCAGAGAACCGTCATCTTTTTTCACCCTCCTGGTGAAGGCAGATAACCTAGACACAATATTGAAGATCTTCTCTCAAGAGCCTTCAGAAGAGATGGGCAGAAACTTGAAGAAGATAAAGAGATCCTCACTTTGGGAAATCTTATGAATCCCTCACAACTCCCCCTCACTAAATCTCTCACACTTCACTCTCACAATCTCTCCCAAACACTCACACTCAATGGCCACTCTCAAGAGAAATTCACAGCAAAGGTCTTGAATGATAGTTTTTAGGACTCCTTATATAGAAACAACATAAAAAATTATCCAAAAACTAAAAAAATTCAAGTGAGCCAACATCAGATCATATAGTATGTTCGTGAATCATCTGTATGAATAGTTCAAAAATCCTTATATGAACTAGTACGATACTGCGTCAGTTGTCTCTATGAATACAGATCGTACTGTACGAATAGTTCAAAAAATTAATGTGTTCGTCTAGTACGAACTTGATTTCGTACACTGTCAATCATCTGTACAAACTTGCATCATATAGTATAAATAGTTCAATAAATTAGGGCTTTGTTTGGTATGATTTGGACGATCCCAATTTTGTACCCTGCTAGTTGTATGTACGAACTTGCATCATACAGTACAAACAGTTCAAAAATTTAAGCCCAAATTTGAAAACTACAATTAGAAGAAAACCATTAAGTCAAATTGTACAGTACGATTAGTTTCAAAAAGTTAAGTTCAGTCTCTTTCCTCTTGTGTGTGTGTGCATGATTACCCAATTACAATCACACTCTCTCATACTCAAGAAAATAAAAATTAGAGATTTACAGACTCTATTACATGGCATCCTAATCTAATTTTTCTTGAAGTCTTCATCAATCTGGGGTAGTTTATAATTTCTCTGAAATGTTAGTACACACAAAAAGAAATAGGAATTTCCAATATGTGCTAGGAGAAACAATACAAAAATCAGCATAATAATTAGTTTTGTTATCATTAAAAATCATAAGCTCAATCTTAATTTCTGAGTTGTAACAATCTCCCCTTTTTTGATGATGACAAAATAATTATTGTTTGAACTACTAATTAACATTGTTTTCTCCTAAGCTCCCCCTCAGTCAATCAATAAAAAAAAAATCTTTTAAATCAAAACAGAAATATAAGAAAAGACCAACAACACAAATAAAAATTAAAACATAAAACACAAAAACAAGATAAGACCAACAACACAAACAAAAAACTAAAACACAGACACAAGACCAATGACTAAAAAATAAAAAAATTTCAAAAATAAAGCACAAAATAACACAAGACTTCAAACAATCACACTTGATACAAGACTTCAAACAGTCATACTTGATACCTCCCCCATTTGACATCAATAAAAAGAGGAAAATTCCCTGAAAATGTAAGATGCTATGAACTAATCCGATAGTCGATAAAGAAGAGAATTTTAAAAATTTACAAAACAATATTAAATTCCTAACATGAAAACCACATATTTAAAATCAAAAAGTATACTAAGATATGAGAAGTTGATCAGGGTCAATGTTCGTTCAAGAAAGCATGAATATCAGATAGAATAATTATTGCAAAATAAGAATTTAATAAAAATTAATTAGTTTCAAATTCATGAGTTGAAGTTATTGTTAAGTGTATGGGTTTTCTTTATAGAGGAAAGAACTAGATATAGTGTAAGCTTATTTTATGCCTCTTTCCAAATTTGGTGATCATTGCGCATCTTTTAATTTTGAATTTTATTTGGCGAACATTGCACATCTTTTCAGGTTGGGCTCATTTTGTGCCTCTTTTAAATTTCAACACACTTTATGCATCTTTTGATATTTTGTTCTTTCCATAATCTAAAGTAATAATAAACCCAATAGATAATAATAAAAGCAACACAATGAATAAGAAAGTAAAAGAAAAATGAGAAATATTTTTTGCAACAACTATAGCTATAAGATATATGTCTATTAGAACACTAAAGATGATCTCCTTAACTAAGCCTAATTATAAATTGATTTAAAAACTTGAGATGAACTAAATTTTGATAAAGGAAATAACATTATAATGTAAAGACTTTAAATTTTTCAGTCTTTAGATCAACATTTGTAAATTAGTCGATAGTAGCTTATAAACAATTTGAGAGAATTAAGAATATCACAAGTCAATCCATTTGCAATCAATTCCTAACAATAATGTAACATAGATTCAAATAAAGCAACTACAACTGATCCAAAAAACATAAACTACTAAATGCAACATCACAAATAAACACTAGGAATCTCAAAAGATATAATAACAACAAACAATCTAAAACTCTGGGGGATCCTGATCAGGAGGAGGCTGTGGAAGACTAAACATGGAGAAGTAGCTATTGATAGTAGCTACTTGAGTATTTAGTGAGTCAAATTGTCCTCTAACCCAACCCATGTCCTCATTATACCTGAAGTCCTGCTGGTCCAGACGGGTCTCAATATGATCAAAATGTTGATCAAAATGAGTCTTGAGGCGATCAAATCTTTGAACCATTTCTTGATAGAAGTTATACTCTGGTCCAGGAGCAGGAGCATGTGCAGGTCCTCCTTCTTCAGCAAATTTTTCTCCCTCTTCCCCTTGATCCTGATGGGGAAGGATACGAAATGAAGCGTCAGTAAAATAACAAGGCATATTATTTGGAGGATCAGGATGGATAAGATTGTATTTCTTATCAAGAATATAGGTAATCAAATGTCCTAAAACCACATTCTTTTTCCTCATAGTTGAAGGGTTTCTAATGCCAGAAAGATTTTGAATGTAGTCTAGAATCAACTAGGCTTCATTAAATGGAGTATTTGACATGATATAATATGTGACTATGCTAAGCAAGGGGGTGATATTGATATGATCTCCAGATTTAGGGATAATAGAGGTTCTTAAAACATGTTGGATAATCCTTGGATTTTGATTCAAAGACTGAACTAAGGGTAAATATTGAACAGAAGGAATGCCCCTAATAGTTTGATTAACAGCAGTCCAATCAAGATCACCTCTAGAAGCCATAGAATGAGCCCTAATCCCCTCATTTCTAAGATGTAAGAAGGTCCCCAAATCCTCTTTAGTTATTTCAACACGTTGATGAAAGACATAAGAGGACATAATAGTGTTGTTTTGTCTCATTCCCAAGTTGGCGAGAAAATAATAGAAGGTATCCGAATGAAAAGTGTAGATCAAAGTGAGAATGAACGAAAAATGAGTGGAGTTAAAAAGGTGCATGATCAGATAGTTTATATCTTCTTGAATAAGAAGACGAGAGGGAGTAATCTTAACTTCATTGAACAGATCATAAGCTTGTTCATTTTCCTTTGACAAAACGTTGTCATCTCATTCATAATGAGATGAACAACCCTTAGATGTTCGTGGGCACTTACTACTACTTTCCATAATGAAAGAAGTTTGAATACAAGAGTTAAAAGAGATAGGAGATGAAAAGGATTGGAAAAATTTAAAGAACAAACTCCAATTTATAGAATTCAAGCTTGTTCATACAGTATGATTTGGGTTCATACATACGATCCAAAATTTCATACAGTATGAACTAAGTTCGTACATATAAATAAAAATGGTTAAGAACAGTTATTACAGCGAAACGTCTTTTCGTAAACATAATTTTTGAGGAGTCGTATCATATGACTTTATGACCAAACTGATCATACAGATGAACAAGTGTTCATCTAGGACATTCAGGCTATAATGATCGTACCTACCTAATGAATTTGCCCGAACACAAATTGACAACACGATCGTATAGATGAACAAGTGTTTGTATAGACGATATTTGAAAATAACATTTCGTACAGATAAAAAATACACTAATTATACAGATGATGATGTCATTATATAGTATGATATATTCAAGAAAAATCATACTTTTCATCTCACCCATTCAGAAAAAATACCATGTAAAATCTATGAAATTCGTATAGTACGAAAGTGGTTCGTATAATACGAATGAAAAAGGAACTTAAGATATGATAAACAAAACACTTTTCCAAAAAAAAATCAACCAAGAACCGCGAGATTAAAAAATGAAAATAAAAATTATACTAATGAGAAAAAAACCCAAACCAGAGTAAAAATCAAACAATAACTAAATACAAATAAAGAACATACCATAAACATCAACATACATGAAATACATTACACAGGTAATTTGCAGAATTTCAATTTGTTAGGCATGAATATCAATAACACCCAATCTGGTTCTTAAGGTGCTGAAAGTTTCAAAAGCCAGTGGTTTTATGAAAATATCTGCAAGTTAATTTTTTGTTGCTACATGACGTAGCTCAATTTTTCCTTTAGTGTCATGATTCCTAATGAAGTGATGCCTAATATCTATATGCTTAGTCATGGAGTATTGGATAGGATTCTTTGAAATGCAAATGGAACTTGTATTATCATAGAAAATTGAAATAGTGCTAATTAAAAACCTAAGTCCACTAGTTATTGATTTAACCACAGAACTTGTGCCATACAACTTCCTAAGGCAAAGCATTCTTCTTCAACAGTAGAAAGAGCTACTGAATTTTATTTTCTTCAAGACCAAAAGACTAAGGAGTTACCTATGAATTGATAAGTCCCAGAAGTACTCTTTCTATCAACCCTACACCTTGTAAAATCTGAATCAGAATATCGAATGATTTCAAAATAGGTGCTGTGCTTAGGATACCAAATTCCTAAGTTCTGAGTTCTTAAAAGATATCTCATAATTCTTTTAATAGCAGTCAGGTGAGATTATTTTGGATTAGCTTAAAATCTAGCATATAGGCAAACACTAAACATGATGTCAAGTCTGCTTGCAGTTAAATAAAGTAATGATCTAATAATCTCTCTAAATTTTTTTTATCAACTGATTTGCCTTTAGAATCCTTGTCTAACTGACTGGAGGAACTCATGGGAGTACTTATTGGTTTAATTTTATTCATTTCATACTTCTTAAGGATGTCCTTAATGTATTTTGGCTGGCTAAGAAAAGTGCCATCCTCTTTCCGCTTTATGCTAAAACCAAGAAAGTAACTCAAGTCTCCCATCAAACTCATTTTAAATTCACTACTCATTATTTTGAAAAATCATCACAAAAATTTTTATTAGTGGATCCAAATAAAATATCATCAACATATATTTGAATAATGAGTATGTCATCTCCTACTATTTTTAAGAAGAGAGTGGTGTCTACACTCCCTTTAACAAAAGATCTTTCTAGTAGAAATGTGCTTAGCCTTTTATACCATGCCCTAGGTGCCTATTTTAGTCCATATAATATCTTTTTCAATTTAAACACATGATTAGGGAATTGTGAATTTTTAAAACCTAAAGGTTGCTCAACATAAACATCCTCTTTAATCACCCCTTTAAGAAAGGCACTTTTAACATCCATTTGATATAACTTAAAACCTTTTAAATAGGCAAAGGCTAGTAACACCCTTATCGCTTCAAGTCTAACTATAGGGGCAAAAGTTTTCTCAAAATCAATTCCTTCTATTTGATTCTACCCTTGGTGACCAATCTTGCCTTATTTGTAACCACTAAACCTGAATTATTCATCTTATTTTTGAAAATCCACTTAGTTCTAACAACACTTTTATTTTTTGGTCTTTCTACGAAATCTCAAACATTATTTCTAATAAATTGATTCAACTCTTCTTGCATAGCTAGAATCTAAAATTCATCATAAAGTGTTTGATTTATATTAGTGGGTTCAATCATTGAAATAAATACTGAGTGGTCACTTCTTTGTTTAATCCATGCCTAATTCTAACACCTTCACTCGGGTCTCCTGAAATCAATTCTTTAGGATGACTTTTGGAATATTTCCATTCTCTAGGTAATGCATTTTCTGTTTCAACCCTTTCTTTAAGATTTATATTTTCAATTTCTTGGGTTATTTGTTAACATATTCTTCTTCCAACTTAGACCCTCCAGAAATATCAGATTCATCAAAAACTATATGAGTGGTCTCCTCAACTACCAATATCTTTTTATTGGAAACTCTATAGGATTTGTCAACACTAGAATATCCTAGAAAAATTCCTTCATCTGATTTAGTATCAAATTTTCCTAAAGGATTTTTACCATTATTATGAATAAACACCTTACATCCAAAGACATATAGATGTGAGAGGTTAGGTGTTCTTCCCTTGAGAAGTTTATAGAGTGTCTTGTTCAACTTTGATCTAATATTCACCCTATTTAGAACATAACAAGCTTTACTAACTGCTTCAGCCAAAAAATATTTAGGAAGTGAATATTCAGCCAACATGGCTCTAGCAGCTTCTATCAATGTTCTGTTCTTTCTTTTAACAACCTTATTCTGTTGAGGGGTCCTAGGAGTTGAAAAATTGTGATCTATTCCTTACTTTTTATAGAAAACTTCAAAATTTTCATTTTTAAATTCTCCTCTGTGATCACTTTATATTGTAAGAATTTCACAATCCAGCTTCCTATGAATCTAAGTAGAAAAATTTTTAAACTCATTAAATGATTCACTCTTATGTGATAAGAATCTTATCCAAGTGAATCTTGTATAATCATTAACATTTACATACTCATATTCTTTCCCTCCTGGACTTATAGTGCTAACTGGCCCAAAAAGATTCATGTGAAGGACTTCTAATGGTTTGCTAGTTCTAAGATCCTGAATTGAATGAAAGGAGGATTTTACTTATTTTTCTAATTAACATGCATCACACAAGTGATCCTTAGTAAAGTCTAATTTGGGTATGCCTTTAACCAATTCTTTCTAGGTAATTTTTCTAAGATTTTTCATGCTTACATGACAAAGTCTTCTATGCCATAACCAAGATTCATTAGTGATAGTTTTGAGAAAAAAAGATTTAGAAGATTTAACATAATTTAAATCAAGTATATAAACATTATTTACCCTACTTCCATGTAACACATCAACTACATTTTGGCTTATAATGCAGCTTGTAGGTAAAAATTTAATGTTAAAACCCCTATTACGAAGTTGACTAATACTTAGCAAGTTGTGTTTTAAGCCTTCAACCAATAAAATATTTTTAATAAAGAAATTATTCTTGTTGCTAATCATACCCGTACCTACCACTCTCCTAGTGGTATTATCTCCCAGTATTACCTTGCCTCTATTTATGGCTTCTAACATTATAAATTAATTCATATCTCTAGTTATATGTTTCAAACATCCACTATCAAGGTACCAAATGCTCTCACGAGGTCTTGTATGAGAGCGTTTCTACAAAAATATCAAACGTTAGACTTAGGAACCCAAATAAATTTGGGTTGACCTCTTGGCAATGATAAACCAGATGCATGCTTGATATACTGTGTTTGATGCATCTTAGGTCTCCACACTAAATGTGCTCTACTTTAAATAGTACAAGTGTGGGATATATGTCATAACATTCCACATAAAAAATATTTCACACCAGGAAAAGGATTTTTTAATCTATATGAGTTATAATGTCTCTTCCTAGGTTTTGAACTTGTGCTTTTATTGAGATTTATAAAATCGTTCAAGTGTGAGATTCGGTCTATTTTCTATAATAGCCTTCATTTTTATTTCTAGATATGAATTTGCATTTTTTAAAATTGAATTTTAAATTTTCATGTCAATTTCCCTATGTTCAGCTTCACCATAAAAACTTTAAAATCATTTTCAAGCTCACTATGAGATGTTTTCAAATTTTCATGCTTCTTATTCAAATTATCTAATTTATCTAATAAAGCCATGTGGTTGCTATCTATGTATGCATGATCTTTCCTAAGATTTTCATATTCTTTTTATAAATTCAAATGCTCAAGGTTAAGATTAGCATGCAATTTTTTAAGTTTCTATATGCATTATGGATTTTCTCAGAAACTTTAAATAGTTCATCATAGGATATGTCACATACCTCATCTTGATCTGAATGATCAAGATTGTTTGCCATTAAGCACAAATTTATAACCTCCTCTTCTGCTTCTATTTTTGAAGAGTCTAAGCTGAGTCAGCCTAGAAAGCTCTTTGCATTCTTTTTTGCCCTTCCTAACATTGGTTTTCTCCTTAACTTTCTCCTTGTTAGGATTAGCTTTGAGATTTGAGTAGTCAGTCTTAATATGTCCAGGCTTCCTGTATTCATAATAAATGATGTCATTAGAAATTTTTGTATTCTTGTTGAACTTACCCTTATTCCAATGCTGACGTCTCAGTTACTTTCTTCTTAGGAAACTTTTGAATTGCCTAGTCATGAGTGCAATATCTTCTTCATCCTCATGCATTAATTGATCACTTTCTGAATCATTTACTTTTAATATAATATTCTTCTCCTTTTGCTTGTCACTTGCATCAATCTGTCTTTGATTCACTCCTTGCTCGTAAGCAATCAGTGATCCAAGCAGATTATCAATAGAATATACATTCATATCTTTTGATTCGATTATAGTAGTTATCCTTGCATCATAAGTAGTAGGTAAACTACGTAGGCTTTTATTGACTTTTTCAAAATTAGTTAGTTCTCTACCTAAAGCATCCAACGAGGTAATAATCTGAGTAAAACGTGTATACATGTCAGAAATTAACTCATTTGGTTTCGTGCAAAATAGTTCATAGTCGTGTAATAGAATATTCAATCTGGAATATTTCACCTCATTAGTTCCTTCATAAGTTATGCAAAGTCTATCCCAGATTTCTTTTCCAGTTTTAAAGGTTGAAACACGCATGTAATCCTCAGATTTTAATGCATAAAAAAACTATTAAGATATTTAGCATTTTGCTGTGCTAATTCCCTTTCTTTAATAGTCCAATCAATAAATAGTGTTTCAATTCTAATGTCATATACAAGTCTAGTAGGTACAGTATAGCCATCCTGTACTAGCATCCACATGCGATAGTCAAGCGGTTGTAGAAAAGTAGACATGTGAGTTTTCCAAAAATTAAATGGAGTATTATCGAATAAAGATGGTCTAGTGATCGAATATCCTTCTATAGTATTTTGGTTTCCAAAATTAGCCATGATCGATTTTTAAAAAGTAGTGTAAACTTTAATTTTTGAAATAGGCTATAATACCACTAGTAAGTTCGTATAGGTTGTTAGACCTAATAGAACTATCCCAAGGCTAACCAAGAGGGAGGGGGGGGGGGGGGGGTGAATTGGTATTTAAAAAAATAATTCTTGGATTTTAGAGAACTATTTCTAGAAAACTTAATCAATAATTCTTAAGATATGTAGTTGATTAGATATGATTATCACAAAACAATTTTTCAATCATGAAACTTTAAAGTACTAAAAATGAAAAATGCAGAAAAAGTATAGTGAACTGAAGAACACCAAATTTTATGGTGGTTCGGTCCAAACTAGACTTATGTCCACTCGTTGGAGACTACTTCTCTAGGTATTGCACTAAATCAAAGTGACTTTCATTTTGCCCCCACAGTAAGGTGAAGAAGTCTTTACAAACTCTCTTCCACCAACTTGGTGTGACAGAGAACCGTCATCCTTTTTCACCCTCCTGGTGAAGGTAGAGAACCGTCATCCTTTTTTATCCTCTTGGTAAAGGCATAGAACCATCATCTTTTTTCACCCTCCTGGTGAAGGTAGAGAACCTAGGCATGTTGACCTCATTTTTGTATGAGGTCAGTAGGATCAATCCAGACCTTAGTATCTTTCCAATCCTTAGAATTAATCTTGACCCTAGGATCAATCTGATCTTAGATCAATCCAGACTTTAATATCAATCCAGATTCAAATCAATCTTAATCCCATATTAATTTTAAACTCAACTCAATCAAACTCCAGGTTAATTTAGACTCTAGGATCCTCCTAGACTCCAGTCCCTATGATCTACTCTAGACCCTAGAATTTTCCCAGACTCCAGATCCTATAATCTACTCTAGACTCTAGGATTTTCCCAGACTTTAGATCTTATGATCTACTCTAGACCCTAGGATTCCTCTGACTAATCTAGATCTTAGTTCAATCTAGATTCAATCTTCAGACTTATCTAGGACTTTAGGACCTATCCTAGACCTAGGGTCAATCCAGACCTCAGATATATTCAAATCTAGACCATTCTAGATTTTAAATCAATCTTGAACTCAAGCCAATCCAGACCTTAAATCAATTCAAACCTCAATCAAGCCTTAGCTCAATATCAAATCCATTCAAAACCACTTGATCACTTCTCCTCAGTGATTTAGAGTTGTCTAAACTTTTGACCCAGTCAACAGTTGACTTGGTCAACTATGTCTGAGTTTGGTCAAACTTGACCAAATTGATTCAACTCAATCCACTCATTTAAATCAATTCATTTTAAACCTCATTAAATCTTCAAACATATTCAATCTATAGCTTACATACTTCCAAATCCACCATGAGTTAAGATATAGTTGATTTGACCAATTCAACTTGGTCAAACCCCTTTCCATACACATTTGTTCATTCAAAATCCATCCATCACATACAATCAAACCCCATTCAAACAAAATCTCTCAAAGCCTTCAAATCTATTTCAAATGATATTTTAAACATGGCTAGACTTGTCATGAATCAAATCATGGTTGATTTAACCAAGTCAATCCATCAGGACTTGGTCAAACCCCCTCAAATCCTTTTATTTCCATTTAAATCCCAATCAAATCCTAATCCAACTTACAATCAACCTTCAATCACCTTCAATTTTTTAACTTCTAATCATCGTCAATCAATCCAGCTTGTCAATCACCTTCAATCAATGATCTATAATTAATGCTTCAATCATTTAGCTTTTAATTAATCAAAACGCATCAAATTTTTGTCAAATAAATCTAATCAAGCATCTTCGAGTTGATTTGATTTAATTCCAATTAAATTTTAATCCTCAACCATTTCGATCAACTTAATTTAACACAATTTAACATGTATTGGCATAATTCAAATTTAATCGACATTGATTATTCTTGAATGACTTTGAACAATTAATTTGAAGTATAAGTCTAGCAATCCTAAATGTTTTATTCATTTTTTTAATCTCAATTTGATGCCAAAATACTCCTTAAAACTTAAATAAATTTTAGCTCTATAATCTCTCAAAATCAAGCATTTATGTTAACCTTTGGATTGGAAATGAAGGGCTAGATGGTCTTTTGATTCTACTAAAAGGCATTAGGGCGCTGGCTTGTTGGGCAGAGAGGGATTGATCTCATTTTTCACAAGCAGCCACCCATGAGATAGGGCTCCCCATCTAAGTCTCACGCCTCCAGCCGCAAGGAGAGATTGATTCTCACAGCAAATATCTCTCACCCATTCTTGGAGCGTAGCTAGGGGTTGGACATCACTTTGGAAGATCTCACAAGCTGCCGCCATCTCTCACTTATTCTCACAAGAGACTCTTCCTTGAAGCTATTAGGGCCGGTCAACAAGAGTGTTGCTTGGATTTTTTTGATCCCATTCCCACAAGCAGCCGCCTAGGAGATGGAGATCCCCATTTAATCCTGACGCCTCTAGCCACCATCTCCTTCCGTGTGGGCATAGCAGCTAGGGCCGGCTGCAATATGGGATACACAATCCATCCATACATAGAATAAACCACCCCCTTAGAGATCCTGGTTCATGTTTTTGGAGCTGCTAAGGCAAGAAGAGGGAGAAGGCTAAGGCCGATAGCTTGTGAGGATCATGGATACACAGAGTTCGGTCAAGATCGAGCAAGAAGAGGCATAAGAGCTACTGGTCGAATCAAACCAAAAGGCTACGAGGTTGATCCTCCTATGCTCGGTTCTTATAATATCAAAGATAAAATTATCTTTGTCCTTCCGGTTAATGATCAAGAGGCTAAATTTGATGTGGGTTATGAGGATAGAACAAGTGTTGCTTCAGCATGAGCCAACATTACTACATGAAACAACTGTTTATCCTTCCAAGCGAGAAACAGATGGCTGGATATTTCTCTCTCAACAATAGCTCAAGCAAGGAAAGCTCGAGAAGGCTGCTGCTGTCATTCACATTTCCTTCAGACCAAGCCAAGCAAGGGAAAGTAAGGATGCACATCAACTTTTAGAGAAAAGGGTGATATCACGATTGTAACATGGGAAGCTATTGTTCATTATAGCCTGAATTGAAGGTATGTAGAGGTAGCCTTAATGTATTCCAGAATACTTTAAGCTTTCGACTAGCTGTGGATAATTTTGAAGTTGATTATATGCAATGTTGATATTATTGTCCAAGTGTTCTTTAGATTGCTATAGCACTGATCACTTAACAATGTTTGTTCTGCATGTATCATTAAATTTCACAATAAATTTACTTGCCAAATACTGGAAATGTTCACAAGCACACGTCAATGTACTGCAACAAATAATCTATAGTTTAATTTCATTTTGAACCATTGTTCTGATTAGATGGCTAACATGCAGGATTGCCCTATTGGAATGGAAAGTTCAGTTTATGTTTCATTTTGTATAGCTAGTTCTTTCATATTTCTACCGGTGATTCTTAAGAATCTAAGGTCTATTATTGCTTTCGATTTAATTAAAATTCCTCTTCTATATGTTTATTTTAAAATGAACTTCAATGATTATTTAGAGAAATTTGCTTACAATCAATATGGTAGCAGTCAACCAAGCATTAATAATGGCTTTAATGACTATGGCATTCAAAAAAAATCTGGATGATAATATCTTGAAGGATGATTTTAATTTTCCTGATGTTTATACAAACAAGAGAGGTTAAGAGATTAATTATAAAGTCTCATTTGTCAATTTGGATGCAGTTTGAGAGACAAGACCATAAGGAGTTTTATTGATTTATGATAAATTGAAAGCATACATTTATTTTATGAACACCACATATGTGAGTGGTAGTTTAGTTTGGCAAGATTTAATGTTTTGATTGATAGCTTGTCATGACGAGTTGTGTAGCATTGAAACATGCTTGAGATGGCTTTATTGGTAAAACTAATGTGATGTTCCATTATTAGATTCGATGAATTAAAGTGATATTCCTTCAATTTTGCTTCAGTTTTGATGTATAAGCAATGTCCTTTAGTGGATGAGATGATGGTCATTAGGTAGATTTTGTTGACATATCCTTGCCTGCTTATTTCCATGTGTATATCCTCGAGCGTTATTTGGTATTACAAGTGGGTTCATTCTCCAATGCTTTTAATTATTTATACTTATTTGAATTGGATAATGGGTATATTCATCAAAAAGTTGATAAGCCTACAACCGTAATAATTTACTCGTTGACTCATTTTGGTATGAATGTATGTCATTGTTTATCTTAACAGGACTTTCCCTCATTAATTATGTACAGATTAGATTACCAGCAAGGTTTAATCTTCATATCTCTATTGTATATGTTGGTTATGATCTCTCTACATGTTGATTTCTTTTTGTGAGATGATATGCGAGCTAAAATTCCTATTTACATACAAGTATATATTCCAATAATTATTCTTATAAGGTGTCGTATACATTGAAATTGTTTCTTGCAAAGGGTACCTACTCTTTGAAATTGCCTCAATGATTTGATTTGATTCATTTTTTTTACATATTTATTTACATGTTAATTAATAGTAACTTCTATACTCGTATGCATGACATTCTGACACCTCCTTCTCTCTTTGCCTTTTTGCGAGGTACTAATGGAGCTGATTGGCGGGCAGAGCCAAGGAGCTTCAGTCACCCCGTTTCTTCCAAACGGGGTGCTACAGCCGGAATCACCGTCGACTAGCTCCGGTGATCAGGTAAGTTTTCTTAAAACTTAGAAGACCATATGGCTCCTAGATTTCCCTGTTGAGTTATTCCTCCAACCTTAAGTTCTTAACTCCTATATTTAGTGAATATGTACTATCGACATAACTTGTTTACATTCATATGCATGTCCAAAGGGTTAGTGACACTGATTCAAACCCATTAAACCTAGTGACATCATTAAGGATAATAATTAAGGATGAGTCTTAGAGAACTTAGACAAATCCTATGATTCACTCTTATATCCTTTAGGGATCAAACATCAAACATAGAAAACTTAGTGACACCGTACCTTAGGATTAGTGTACACTATCAAACTTGACCTCAATCAGACTTAAATCAATCGATCAATCATTAAACAACTTAATTGATTTAATTAAAGTTAGACCCTTAATTAAGCCTCAAAACTTCTTTAAATTCAATTGACTTGAAATTTAAACCCCTTGAGTTTAGTGACCTTCCCTGCTCTAGAGAAAGTTCTCACTAAAATTTGAACCCTTTAAACCCCTTAAGATTAAGCCTTAATTAAGCTCTTAAAACTTCAAGAAATTATAATAAATCAAATTTAAACCCAAAAATTACAAACAATACCTCTAACTGACCAGATTTGAACCCTTAATCAATGAAAAATTAAAACCCCTTTTATTGGACATTAAATTTAAGCTTAATCGAATTTTAATTGAAAATTAATATTTAATTAATTTAATTAATTAAAAATAATTAAAAATTTCAAAAAATTCCTAAACACTTGGAAATCTATCCTTATGTCATTTTGACCTTTGGAGTTGATTACAAGGAGTTTGGAATCAGTTTGGATTCAAAACATCAAAACCTCTCTAATTAAGATAATTAAATAATTTTAATAAACAGTCAAACTTGAAAAATTTATAACTAATTCAAATAAAATCCAAATTTAACATACTTACAGTCTAATTGATCATTTTGAGGTCTAATATTTTAATAAAATATTAACTTTCTAGAAATCATTCTTAATTTAAAATTTAAATTTTAACCCCTTTAATTAAGTATGTTAAATAATTCAAATAACTTCAAAAATTAGATACTTGATTTAAAAATTTAGGAAATTTTAATTTAACTTTAAAACCAAAAATCAATCAACCTTAATTGAGATTCATCAAATTTTAAAACTTAAATCAAATCTAATTCATTTAATCATACCGGGTACCACTGGGTAACCCAGGCCAACAAGGCTATTAAATTTGCCCCATGGAAGGTGAAATAAACTTCACGGCCTCGGTGAGCAACAAATGTGGTATCCACCAAATAATTAATAATCGATCTTAAAATCAATTTCAAATCATTAAGACTTAAATGTTAACCAAAATCTTCCCTTAAGCCTTTCAACCAACTAGAACATTAAACAACTTTAACCAATTACCTGATATAGGACATACCCCAACCACACAGCCTACTACACACACCTAGATTGATTTGTTAGGACACGAACTCTAGCTTTAGATTAGGCCGATGTTCCTTTCTTTTTTTGAGATATGTTAATATGCACATAAAATGAGAGTGGCATCCTAGGTTAGATAACATAGACATAGGTTCACTACTCCAGACCTGTGCACCTCCTATTTGTCAGCCTAGGATTAGGTCCCCAGCCCCTTGGCCTACGAGGTCCCCTTGAATGAGGTAACCCATGGTTGCTAACAAGGATCCTCTGGTCGGCACTCGACTAAGTAGGTTAAGGACATCGATGAACCCGGGATGATGGAAAACCATGGGATCTTGACCGGGGAAGTCATACCCGCTCGGTAGGTTAGTCTCCACCCTCACTTCTGGGCATTCTCTCGGTCTGGTGATCGGGAATATAAGCCCCAACTTTCTAATAAAATTGATCATCCAAACTAAATATCTCTTTCAATCAAATTCAAGCCCAACACTTAGGATAGTTTGGGTGTTTTTGAAGTAATTTAGAATTTTAAACACCTCCTACCCTTCTTCCTTTGACTTCAGAAATAAGTGTTCAATCTTGAACCAATCTCTGTTGAATTTCTAGTCCCTGAACCTTCATTGACATCGAACTTTAAATTCTTAAATGAAATTCATATTGCTATTTTAATCGAGAGTATTTGTAGAAAATTTTGGGTTTCCTACGATGTAATTAACTACGAGGGCTTGCATTCGTAGGAGATTTAGAAACCCAGACCAGATTTCAAAATTAAGCTTTTTCAAAACATCAATTAATTACCTTTGGAAAATTCAAAAGTCAATGATCATTATCATCATTTTCAAATGATCGATAACAGACAATATCCTCTTTCTTTGGAAAGATATATCATACTATTATTATAACTTTGATTATAAAATTAATGATCTCTTTACTAGATTATTGTTATCAAACATTAAATTAAATATCATTTTGATCCTTCGGGATTATATGTTATTTCTCCTTGAGTTTGATTATGATAATCAAGGTAAATTTGAGGATTTGAAATTTGAACCTATTAGGGAACAATGTGTTCATCTTTCGAGGTGATATATCATTCATAATGAGCATTCAATTTCAAAATTAAAAATTCCAGAAATTAAATATTTCCCAAAGAAAATTAAACCTTTTCAAAACAACTATATTTTTTAATCAAACAAGGCACAATATTGAAGATCTTCTCTCAAGAGCCTTCAAAGGAGATGGGCCGAAACTTGAAGAAGATAAAGAGATCCTCTCTTTAAGCAACATTGTGAATCCCTCACAACTCCCTCTCACTAGATCTCTCACACTTCACTCTCACAATCTCTCCCAAACACTCACACTCAATGGCCACTCTAAAGAGATAGCAAAGGTCTTGAATGATAGTTTTTAGGACTCCTTATATAGAAACAACATAAAAAACCATCCAAAAACTAAAAAATTCATGTGAACCGACATCAGATCATATAGTATGATCGTGGATTGTCTGTACGAACAGTTCAAAAATCCTTGTTTGGTATAATCCCAATTTATACACATTCAGTCATCTGTATGAATACAAATTATACTGTATAAACAGTTCAAAAAATCAATGTATTCTTCTGGTACGATCTCGTACAAACTTGATTTTATATCTTATCAATCATCTGTATGAACTTGCATGGTACAATACAAACAGTTCAACAAATTAGGGCTTCGTTTAGCACGATCTAGATGATCCCAATTTTGTATCCTATCAGTCATCTGTACAAACTTGCATTGTACTGTATGAACAGTTGAAAAATTTAAGCCCGTATTTAAAAACTATAATTTGGAGAAAAATACTAAGTTAAATCGTACAGTTTGATCAGTTTCAAAGAAGTTAAGTTTAGTCTCTCTCCCCTTGTGTGTGTGCACGATTACCCAATTTCAATCACACTCTCTCAGACTCAAGAAAATAAAAAATAGAGATTTACGGACTCTATTACATGGCATCCTATTCTAACTTTTCTTGAAGTCTTCATCAATCTGGGGTAGTTTATAATTTCCTTGAAATGTTAGTACACACAAAAACAAATAAAAATTTTCAATATATGCTAGGAGAAATAATACAAAAATCTGCACAATAATTAGTTTTGTTATCATAAAAAATTATAAGCTCAATCTTGATTTCTGAGTTGTAACAAAGTTGAATTAATTAATTAAAAAATAAAATAAAATTTTACATGTAATTAATCATACTATATGATTAATATCATCCTGTATGACATGATATTTTAAACTAAACATATAATTATCAGCTTTTAAAAAAATAGATAAATTTAAATTTAAAGTAACCATATTGTACAAACTATTGTAATGTATAAATATTTAATATATTTGCCTATTTTAGGCCCAAAACTTAATGAGTTGAATCAGGATAAATTTTTGGATTGCACCACTGCAACACTATATCATTAAACGTCATAGAGCTATTTTGCCTTACCAAGCCCCTTGGTTTTACTTTCACATGTATTGCAATGTTGATTCATTATCTCATAATATTGATGATAGTGTAATCAATAAGTCATGTTTTCATATCTTTTGTATTGTGACACTTTATTAAGCACTGTAATGCTGTTTCCAACACCGTAGCATTAAGTCAAAATCATTATTATGATAATTAAAGTGCCACAATGGTGGCCTTTATCAGCACTATAACACTCATGCGCTTCAAGCATCGCTGCGTTTCCTTAGTAAAAAAACTGGTGCTTCATTTTCCAACACTTACCTTATAATGCCATGTATCCCTTATCATTGTAGCATCTATCTGTTTGAATCTTTTTCATTTTTTTAAGTGCCACAACACTGCTCCTTTGAGTGCCGTAGTGCTCGTGATGTTTATACATTGAAGTGCCTATTTTGAATTTACTCCATATCTCTTTGGTTCTCTCCTAGTTATATATATATATATATATATATATATATATATATATATTTGGCCCAAAAAATGATTGGTAAGAAGTGAGCTTCATCATCCTATGATAAGAGTAGATTCATTTTTGCTGAGGCCGAGCAAATTTATGGGATGATAGTGGTATCCAATTAATTGATCCTTAAGAGAGGAACCCAAAACCCGAGAGGAAAAGTAATGCAAATGATTGCAAACCAGAGTTGGGTGAAGTTTTATGAGGAACCCGATGCAGCAGTCGTTAATGTAGTGAGGGAGTTTTTTTTGCTAATGGGAAAGAGGTTATGGATAATAAGTGTTATGTGCGATGTAAGTGGGTAACCTTTGATTATGTAACCATCAACCATCTTTATAAGCTTCCAAATTTTTAGTTTGATGAGTATACCTCATTTTCTTTTGTCTATAATTCTAAGAAAATTCTGAGTGTTGTGAGAGCTGAATAGTAGAGTTATGTGAAAGAAAAGGAGAATAAAATTGTTAATTTTTATGTAGCTAATTTAACCTAACTATCTAAGGCTTGACATTAATTTATTTTTGCTCGATTTTTGTCCAGCAAAAATATTAATGAGGTAACCAAGAACCGTGCAGTTCTTAATTATGCTATTCAGGTTGGGAATACCATTGATATGGGAAAGCTTATTCATTCTTTTTTGAGTTGCATTATTCGAAGAACTGCTACTATGGGTTTGGGGCATCCTTTTCTTATTTATGCTTTATGTTTAAAGGCTGGTGTGAAGGAAGATCTTAATGAAGAGCAAATGTTTCTATTTTAGACCTCATTAAAAGAAAAATTGAGAGTTTTAAAATATTGGGTATAGATGATAGTGGTCTTAATGAGCTGCATTTGACTAATAGGCCTAGTTGCAATTGTATTAGGAGTTCTTGGGTAAGTGGCTAAATTGAGGGAGTAGATGGAGGGGATGGATAAATTCTGTGAGGAGAGTAGGGAATGACAAGCAGACTACTTAGGTAGAAAAAGTATTATCATTATGAGGCTTTAGTGGGGATGTTTAGGAGGAGTCCCTTTGTGGAGAATTTGTACTGGCTGTATTTTTTGACTACTTCAGAATTCCAGTTGTTTGTTTGGGTACTGACCTAATGATGATGATGGTGAGGCGGATAAGGAGGAGAAGAAGAAGGAGGAGGAGGATAGTGACTCTGAGTGATGGGAGTTCACTTAGAGTCAGGGTGGGCAGCAGTTCATCGTGGTTCCACCCATGATTGGATGAATTTTTCTATAATTATTGGTTCCCTCTGATTTTTTATTCGTAAAAATTTAGTCAGTCCAAAAATAATTTAGACTTTGAAAATATATGGTATAAAATTATAATTTTAGAAAACTAATAAGGGATAATCACTCCATTGATGTCAATATGTACCTCCTATGGGGGCCATGAACCAAATAAATTCTGATCAATCATATTTTTTCTTTTTATTGTTCGATTTTGCTATAAAAGGATGTGTGATACACAAACTTAACAGCATGTGATGGATCTCACGTGGGGGTGTGGACCACATAAATTCTCAGTAATCATTTGGGGGAAAATTTATTGAGAGTTTTTACTTAGACTCTTCAAAATATCTTAACAATTTATAAATAATCATATTTTGAGTACTTTATGAAGAAACAATGATGAAAAAAATAAATAAATAAATAAATAAAAAAGATTGAAGTGGTTTTAGTTTGGTTTCATGTATGCATAGGGAGTAAATGTCTCTTGACTTTCTTGGGTAGTAAATGAGTTAAGGTGCAAAGATTAAATTATTTTTACTTAAAGTAAATTTGCTCTTATATATAGCATATATTAGATTTTATAATCACTATTTTTCACTTATTTTGATGATTTTGTTAATGAAAAAAATTTTCATGAAATAATCTTATTGTTGGACACATGAGTTTAATGTACAAACTAACATTTTGATGATTACAAATATTATTTTTATGCTGATTCAAAATTATATTTAAGTGTGCAGGTTATTGCCTTCAAAATAACATTTCAGTTATAAGGGAAGACAAAGGATAAGGTGATATCTGGCACATGAGGCACAAATAAGGAAGAGGAACTGGCCAAACTTAAATTGAAAATGTGAAAACACAAAGATCTCAAAAAATAAACTGTGTTAATTTATAATTTTTTATTTTTTTGTGAAAACACAAAAATCTCTTGTTATGGCTGTACATGAATATAGTGTGCTTAAACAATCATGCACACACACGCACACACACACAAGATCAAAATAAATTAAAATAAAATTTTTAGAAGTTCATTAAAATACTTGATCTTCTGACAAATCATAGTGTATGATAATACTAAAAATTTTTGCAAATCAAAAATCAAGTTGAATTAATTAATTAAAAATAAAATTAAAGTTTTCATTCAATTAATCATACTACATTATTAATATCTTCCTGTATGACATGATATTTTAAACTAAACATATAGTTATGAGCTTTTTTCAAAAATAGATAAATTTAAATTTAAACTATCCATATTGCACAAACTATTGTAATGTACAAATATTTAATATATTTGCCTATTTTAGGCCCAAAACTTGATGAGTTGAATCAGGATAAATTTTTGGATTGCACCGCTGTAACACTGTATCATTAAACGTCATAGCGCTATTTTGCCTTACCAAGCCACTCGGTTCTACTTTCCCATGTATTGTAATGTTGATTTGTTATCTCTACAATACTGATGACAGTGAAATCAATAAGTCATGTTTTCATATATTTTGTATTGTGACAATTTATTAAGCGCTGTAGTGCTTTTTCCTGCACCGTAGCATTAAGTCAAAATAATTATTATTATAGTTAAAGCGACGTAATGGTGGTCTTTCTTAGTACTGCAGCACTCGTGCGCTTCATGCATCACTGCGTTTCCTTAGTCAAAAAGACGGTGCTTCATTTTCCAACACCTGCATCACAATGTCACGTATTCCTTATCATCTTAGTATCTATCTATTGGAATCTTTGTTATTTTTTTTAAGCACCACAACACTGCTCTTTTGAGAGCCGTAGTGCTCGTGATGTTTATATATAGAAGTGCCTTTTTTAGATTTACTCCAATCTCTTTGGTTCTCTCTAAGTTTTTTATATATTTTTTTTTATTTGATCTTTGTAAGAAATGGCCCAAAAAAAGTTTGGCAAGAAGTGACCATCATCATTCTATGATATGTGCAGATTCATTTCTAGTAAGGCCGAGCAAAGGTATGTGACGATAGTGGTATCCAATTAGTTGATCCTTGAGAGAGTAACCCAAAACTCGGGAGGGAAAGTAATGCAAATGATTGCAAACCATAGTTGGTAGAAGTTTTATGAGGAACCCTATGCAGTAGTCGTCAATGTAGTGAGGGAGTTTTTTTGCTAATGGGAAAGAGGTTGTGGATAATAAGTGTTATGTGCGAGGTAAGTGGGTAACCTTTTATTCTATAACCATCAACCATCTTTATAAGCTTCCAAATTTTTAGTTTGATGAGTATACCTCTTTTTCTTTTATCTTTGATTCTGAGAAAATTCTGAGAGTGTTGTGTGAGCCTAATAGTGGAGCTATGTGGAAGAAAAGGAGAATAAAATTATTAATTTTTCTGCAGCTTGTTTAACCTAACTATGTAAGGCTTGGCATTACTTTATTTCTGTTTGATTTTTGTCCAGCAAAAAAAATTAGTGTGGTAACCAAGAATCTTATTATTCTTAATTGTGTTATTCAGGTTGGGAATACCATTGATATGGGAAAGCTTATTCATTCTTCCTTGAGTTACATTATTAGAAGCACTACTTCTGTGGGCTTGGGGCATCCTTTTCTTATTTATGCTTTATATTTAAATGCTGGCGTGTGGGAAGATCTTAATGAAGAGCAAATTTTTCTTATTTCAGCCCTCATTAAAAGAAAAATTGAGAGTTTTAAAAGATTGGGTGTAGATGATGGTGGTCTTAATGACCCGTATTTGGCTAATAGGCCTAGTTACAATAATATTAAGTGTTCTAGGGTAAGCGACTAAATTGAGGGAGTAGATGGAGGGTGGCTAAATTCTATGAGAGTAGGGAATGACAAGCACACTACTTAGGTATGTAGAAAAAGCATTATCATTCTTAGGCTTTTGTGGTGATGTTTAGAAGAAGTCCCTTTGTGGAGAATTTGTACCAGCTGTATTTCCCTACTACTCTAGAATTAAAGTTGTTTGTTTGGGTACTGACTTATCGATGATGATGGTGAGGTGGAGAATGAGGAGAAGGAGAAGGAGGAGGAGGATCGTGACTCTGAGTGATGGGAGTCCACTCAGAGTCAGGGTGGGCAATGGTTCAATGTGGTTCCATCCATAATTGGATGAATTTTTCTATATTTATATGTTCCCTCCAAATTTTTGTTAGTAAAAATTTAGTGAGTCCAAAACTATTTTGGACTTTGAAAATATATGGTATAAAATTATAATTTTAGAACACTAATAAGGGATAATCACTCCATTGATGTCAATATGTACGTCCTATGGGGGCCATGAACCAAATAAATTCTGATCAATCATATTTTTTCTTTTCATTGTTCGATTCTGCTATAAATAGATGTGTGGTACACAAACTTAACATCATGTGATGGACCTTATATGGGTGTGCAAACCACGTAAATTCTCAGTAATCATTAATAATTTTTGCTTTCCTTGAAGTTGACATGTCTTTTGGGGGAAATTTATTGAGAGTTTTTACTTAGACTATTCAAAATATCTAAGTAATTTATAAATTATCATATTTTGAGTACTTTATGAAGAAACAATGATTAAAAAAAAATGGAATAAATAAGATTGAAGTTGTTTTAGTTTGGTTGCATGTATGCATGGGGTGTAAATGTTTCTTAACTTTCTCGGGTAGTAAATGAGTTGAGGTGCAAAGCTTAAATTATTTTTACTTAAAGTAAATTTGATCTTATATATAGCGTAGAGTTGATCTTATAATCACAAATTTTCATTTATTTTGATGATTTGTTAATGAAAAAATTTTCATGACATAATCTTATTGTTGGACGCATGAGTCTAGTGTATAAACTATGATTTTGATGATTATAAACATTATTATTATGCTGACTCAAAATTATATTTAAGTGTGCAGGTTATTGCCTTCAAAATAACATTTCAGTTATAAGGGAAGACAAAGGATAAGGTGATATCTGGCACATGAGACACAAATATGGAAGAGGAACTGATCCAACTTAATTTGAAAATGTGAAAACACAAAGATCTCAAAAAATAAACTGTGTTAATTTAAAATCTTTTATTTTCTTGTGAAAACACAAAAAACTCTTCTTATGACTATACAGGAATATACGGTGCTTAAACAACCATGCACACACACACACACAAGAGCAAAATACATTAAAACAAAATTTTTAGAAGTTAATTAAAATACTTGATCCTCTGACAAATCATAGTGTATGATAATACTAGAAATTTTTGCAAATCAAAAATCAAGTTGAATTAATTAATCAAAAATAAAATTAAACTTTGCATGCAATTAGTCATACTTTAAGATTAATTTTATCCTATATGACATGATATTTTAAACTAAACATATAGTTATCAGCCTTTTTTTAATAGATACATTTAAATTTAAACTAACCATATTGTACAAACTATTGTAATGTACAAATATTTAATATATTTGCCTATTTTAGGCCCAAAATTTGATGAGTTGAATCAGGATAAATTTTTGGATTGCACCGCTACAATACTATATCATTAAACGTCATAGCGCTATTTTACCTTACCAAGCCCCTTGGTTCTACTTTCCCGTGTATTGCAATGTTGATTCATTATATCTACAATAGTGATGATAGTGAGATCAATAAGTCATTTTCATAACTTTTGTATTGTGACACTTTATTAAGCGCCATTGTGATGTTTCCAACACCATTGCATTAAGTCACAATCATTTTTATGATAATGAAAGTGCTACAATGGAAGTCTTTCTAAGCACTGCAGCACTCATGCGCTTCAAACATCAATGCATTTCCTTAGTCAAAAAGCTGGTGCTTCATTTTCCAACACCTGCATCACATTGCCACGTATCCCTTATCATTGTAGAATCTATCTGTTTGAATCTTTGTCATTTTTAAGCTCCTTAACACTGCTCTTTTGAGCGTTGTAGCGTTCGTGATGTTTATAGATAGAAGTGCCTATTTTAGATTTAATCTAATATCTCTTTGGTTCTCTCCAAGTTTTCTATTTTTTTTTATTTGAGCTTTGTAAGAAATGGCCCCAAAAATGTTTGGCAAGAAGCGAGCTTCATCATCCAATGATAAGAGCAGATCCATTTCTGTTGAGGCCGAGCAAAGGTATGGGACGATTGTGGTATCTAATTAATTGATCCTCGAGAGAGGATCCCAAAACTCGGGAGGGAAAGTAATGCAAATGATTGCAAACCAGAGTTGGGAGAAGTTTTGTGAGGAACCCTATGCAACAGTCGTCAATGTAGTGAGGGAGTTTTTTTGCTAATGGGAAAGAGGTTGTGGATAATAAGTGTTATGTGCGAGGTACGTGGGTAACCTTTGATTCTGTAACCATCAACCATCTTTATAAGCTTCTAAATTTTTAGTTTGTTGAGTATACCTCTTTTTCTTTTGCCTTTGATTCTGAGAAAATTCTGAGAGTGTTGTGTGAGCCTAATAGTGGGGCTATGTAGAAGAAAAGGAGAATACAATTATTAATTTTTCTGTAGCTTATTTAACCCAACTATTTAAGGCTTGGTATTACTTTATTTCTGCTCAATTTTTGTCTAACAAAAATATTTGTGAGGTAACCAAGGACCCTGATGTTCTTAATTATGCAGTTCAGGTTGGGAATACCATTAATATGGGAAAGCTTATTTATTCTTCATTGAGTTACATTATTAGAAGTGCTACTTTTTTGGGTTTGGGGCATCCTTTTCTTATTTATACTTTATGTTTAAATGCTAGTGTGAGGGGAGATCTTAACAAAGAGAAAATTTTTGCTATTTCAGCCCTCATTAAAAGAAAAATTAAAAGTTTTAAAAGATTGGGTGTAGATAATAGTGGTCTTATTGACCCGTACTTGACTAATACTTGACTAATAGGCCTTTTTGCAATAATATTAGGAGTTCTAGGGTAAGTGGCTAAATTGAGGGAGTTGATGGAGGGGGTGGCTAAATTTTGTGAGGAGAGTAGGGAATGACTAGCACACTACTTAGGTATGTAGAAAAAGCATTATCATTATGATGCTTTAGTGGGGATGTTCAGGAGGAGTCCCTTTGTGGAGAATTTGTACCATATATATTTCCCTACTACTCCAGAATTCTAGTTGTTTGCTTTGGTACTAACCTAATGATGATGATGGTGAGGCGGAGAAGGAGAAGGAGGATTGTGACTTTGAGTGATGGGAGCCATTTAGTTTCTTTGGTTGGCTATTTGTGGCAGTCTTGAGAGAGAGAGAGAGAGAGAGAGAGAGAGAGAGAGAGAGAGAGAGAGAGAGAGAGAGAGAGAGAGTGATGTTGCTAATTTTGTTCATAGAGAGTGATGTTGTGTTGTGTCCATGAGAGCCATTGTTATTATTATGATGAGAATAGATCCTGTGGGTCTTGGATGGAGATAGATTAGGAGAATAATGCTTCATGCACTGGTTATCTTGTGTTTGTTTATAAGTTGTACTAAAATACGTGTGAGCTTATTCTCATTCAATTAAATAGTTATGTTTATTTTATATTCAATTTTTACTTTTTCTTGTGCAATTTGTCATGTTATTTACATTTAATTAAAATTTCATCATGCTTAATTATTTAGTATTATTCTCTACATAACCTTGCACTTTGATTATTTATTTTACTAGAATAAAAATGATAATAACAAATTATATAAAATTAAGAAAATAATAAAACCCTAGATGATAGCTTGAATGAACAATACATAATAATTTATAATTTGAAAAGCTTAATAATTAATTAATATAGATCACTTAAGCTATTGGCCTATTTTGAAATTAGAAGCTATACACTAATACATTGACTACTAAATTAAAGAAAGAGTAATTAAGTTCAGGGAAAAGAAGTGCGTAGCTTAAATTAGGAAGATCATAGTAAACTTAAATATGAAATTAGTGACCTTATTAAATCCTTACATTAAATCAATTAGGGTTGCAGGAGGATGAAAAAAAAATTGATATTCAAAATCATTAAATATATACTCCATACGTATGAAAAAGTGAAAAATATGAAAATCTTAAAAGGAAATTTGACAAAGGAAAAAAAATGAATACATTCAAAAATTGGTATCTATTGAAGCTCAAGTTCAAAATAATCCTAATACTTAAATAAAAAATAGGATAAGGTAAGTGAACTAATATATATGATTGTACACTAATGAACTTTTAATTTAACTATAAGCATAACTAATTAATAAATAATATATTATTTATTTATGAAATTAGAAGTCAATCTTATATAGACACTCATAGTGGATAGATTTAATGCAAGTAGTAGTAATGGTGATTGATTGGGATAATTATTATGATCTTTCAGCTTAAAATTATAACTTTGATCATTTCAAATTACTTCTAGATTGTGATGTATTATCTTATATTTTAGTAATTTTAAATTATCAATTTTTACTTTGGCTATTAAGTTAATCAATAGGTGATTTCACCATTACTTGAGTACAAGTAAGAGTTTAAACTAAGGAAAATTTATTAAGTGTAAATTATGTATTATTTATTATGCTAAAATTTAATAAAATATATTATTTTAGTTGTATTTGTGCATGAATTTAGGAGAAGGTAAAAATTCAGAAGTGTTGAAAGAGTGCCGTAGTGCCCATTAATTCTATGCTGCAACGTTGTCATTTAAAATGCCCCAATGCCTTATTCAAATATTATGTCACCAGCCTCTTAGGAAATTAAGGAAAAATTAGTTCCCTAGTGGAGCCAACATCAGCACTACAGTGCCTTACAGCTCTACTAAGCCAAAAATCAGCACTGCATCATTGGAGCCTTACGAAAATAAGCATTGGAGTACCAATCATCATAATGCTACAACATCAAATTTTGCTTGCAAGTGCCGTAATGCTCAACTTATACAGCACCGTGGTGGAGTAATTGCCAAAATGAGGAGCCACACAGACTTAGCCAAAAGATGCGACAGTTCAACCATTAACCATGCCAGGTCAGTCCAGTGTCACAGCGGAGCAAGCATAACAGTGCTGAGGTGCTAGCTCATTTTTATACCACCACAATACATTCATGTAGAGCACCACGGTGCCTAAGGTAATTTTTATACTTGTATAAATAGTTTTTTCAATTCTTTTGTCATAGGAGTTCTATCATTTCAGTGGAGTCTTTTACCTTTAAGTGTCTTCCTTTAGTTCCCCATAGAGTAAAGTCTAAGGGAGGATAGAGAGGTGTAAGAGACTTTTATTGGGAGATCTAAGCCTATATTATATAAGCAATTCTATAGTTGTAAGAAGGAGTGTGGAGAATATTAATTGATCCTTTTGGGTGACATTTTATTTTTATTAATTCTCCTGTATCTTTTTCTTATATGAATGAAATAAATATGAGTTTGCTTTTTGTATTATCTATGGTTGGCTAAATCTTTGAGTTTTAGGCTAATGATGTAAACACATAGTAAGTAGTAATGTAGACTCTCAAGAAGATCAAAAGAAAGAAAAAAAGGCAAAGGAAAATGAGTACTATAACATTAAAAATTGGTATCTCATGAGGCTGAATTCCTCAAGGATTCTAATACTTAATTTAAAGAGGATATTCCAAATTAACTAATGTACAACCATATCCTAAATGATAAACCATTCAATTTAAATCAGTAATAAAAAATTACACAAATGCTTATAGCAAATAAGTTTGATTTAGATATTAATAAAGATGATTCCTAGGATGCTTGTTCATGATTATTTAAATTAAAATTATCACACTTTGACCATTGTAATTTACATCTAAATTATGGAGTATTATCTTATATTTAAATCCTTTTTAATTTATAAATTATAATTTAGAATAATGAAGTTATCAAAGTTACAAACATATTCCTTGAGAATAAGCAAATGCTATAATTGGGGATAATTTGTTAGGTGAAAATCATGTTCATTTTTATTATCTTAAATTCTAGTAAAAATATGTTTTTAGTTGATGTTATGTAAGCATGTCTCAGGAAAATGAAAATTTTGTAAAGTTATGAACCAACACCATAGCACTACAACTCCTTTAATACTAAAATTAGATATTGTAGTGCCAAAGCCTCAAGAAAAATTGTATTTAATTTAGCAACTCGATGGAACAAATATCAACAACATAATGCTATGAGCACCTTAGTGTTACCAGAGGAACATTGCAGTGCTAGAGCCATAGGAAACATTTAACACCAAAGTGCCATCCTCTAGAGCATCGAGGTATTTGATGATGAATTAAGCATGGTAATACCCATCTTTTTGCAGCATCATGGTGTTGCAACTCAGGAATCAAGATTGAGATTGTGATTTTTGATGATAATAAAATATTATTATTCTGATGATTTTATTATTTCTCCTAGAATATATTGGATATTTCTATTTATTTTTGTATGTACTAACATTTCAGGGAAATCATATACTACTCCAGATTGTTGAAGACTTCAAGACAGGGTAGAATAAGATTTCATGTAATCGAGTCTGTATATCTCTATTTTTATTTCTTAAGTCGAAGTATGATTATAATTGGGTAACCCTGCACACACACACAGGGGGAGAGAGATAAAATTTAAATTGATTTTTTTAGAATAATCATATTGTATGATATCTAATCATACTGTATGATTTGATAGTTTTCCTCCATAATGCAGTTAATCAAATCATGGCTTGAAGTTTTTTAACTTTCATACTATACGATGTCAAGTCGTATAGATGACTGACATAATATGAAATTAAATTCATTCTAGATTATACTGAATGAACACATTTATTTTTTGAACTATTTGTATAGTGCGATCTGTATTTGTACAGATTACAGATAGTTTATGAAACTAAGTTCATCCAAGTTCATACCAAATGAAGCCCTAATATTTTAAACTATTAATACCTGATGATCCACGATCTTACAGTACAAATTTAGGATGGTTCTCTTAAAAATTTTAATTTTTGGATAGTTTTTCATGTGTTTTCTATATAAAGAGTCCTAAAAATTGTCTCAATAATCCTTTGCTGTGAATTTCTCTTGAGAGTGACCATTGAGAGTATGTTTGGGAGAAATGTTGAGAGTGAAGAGTGAGAGATCTGTTGAAGGAGAATTGTGAGGGATTCACAAGGTTGCCTAAAGTGAAGATCTCTTTATCTTCTTCAAGTTTTTGCCTAACATCTTTGGAGGCTCTAAAGGAGAAGATTTTGAACATTGGATCTAGGTACTCTGCTTTCATCGAGAGGGTGAAAAAGGATGTGATGGTACACTTCTGTCACTTGGGGAGTGTAAAAGGTGATGGTTCTCTGCTGTACTGGGTTGGTGGAAGAGAGTTTGTAATGGCTTCTTCACCTTGCTGTGGGGGCAAAAGGAGAGTCACTATTGTTTAGTGCAATACCTAGAGAAGGAGTCTCCAAGGAGTGGATGCAGGTCAAGTTGGACCGAACCACTATAAAATTTAGTGTTCTTCTGTTGTTTTTAATTTTTCCTTCAGTTTTATTTTTTGCATTTAAAATTTTGTGGTTAAAAACTCCTCTGTGATAATCATTTTTATGAACAACTACATATTTCAAGATTAGTGATTTAATTTCCTAAAAGTTCCAAAAACTTTTAAAATTTTAAAGGAAATTTATTATTTTTTTAAATAACCAATTCACCCCCCTCTTGGATAGCCTTGGGGCTTGGGACAGTTCTATAAGCTCTAACAACCTACAAAAACTTTCAAGTAGTATCAGAGCAAATTTTAAAAATTAAGGTTTAGACTACTTTTTGAAAAATGACCATGGCTAATTGTGGAAACCAAAATACTACTGAAGGATATTCGATCACTTGACCACCTTTATTAGATAACATCCCTTTTGATTTTTGAAAAACTCGCATGTCTGCTTTTCTGTAACCACTTGACTATCGCATATGAATTTTAGTACATGAAGGTTATACTAGACCTACTGGAATTATTGATGGCATTAGAATTGAAACACCATTTACTGAATGGACTTTAGAAGAAAGAGAATTAGCACAGTTAAATGCAAAATATTTAAATAATTTTTTTTGTGCTTTGAAATTTGAAGATTATATGCATGTTTCTACTTGCAAAACTGGAAAAAAAATCTGGGATAGACTTTGTATAACTTATGAAGGAACAAATGAGGTAAAATAATCTAGGTTAAAAATTTTATTACATGACTATGAACTATTTCACATGAAACTAAATGAGTCAATTTCTTATATGTATACAAGGTTTACTCAAATTGTTACCTCATTGCATGCTTTAGGTAAAGAACTTACAAATTCATAAAAGGCAATAAAATTTTACGTTGTTTACCTGTTGCTTATAATGCAAAGATAACTGCCATAATTGAGTCTAAAGATCTGAATGTATATTCTATTAACAATATGCTTGGATCACTTTTTGCTTATAAGTAAGGAGTGAATCAAAGATAGATCGATACAGGAGATAAAAGGAAAGAGAGAAATATAGCTTTGAAAGTTAATGATTCAGAGAGTGATCAATTAGTGCCAGAGGATGAAGAAGATATTACACTTATGACTAAGCAATTCAAAGTTTTTCTTAAGAGAAAGCAATGATGATGTCAGTATTGGAACAAAGGTAAGTTCAATAAGAATCCAAAAGTTTCTAATGAAGTCATTTATTATGAATGCAGAAAGCCTGGATATATAAAGATTGAGTGCCCAAATCTTAAAGCTAATCCTAACAAGGAGAAAGTTGAGGAGGAAACTAACGTTAGGAAGGGCAAGAAAAGAATGCAAAGAGCTTTCTGGGCTGAATCAGCTTCAGACACTTCCAAAATAGAAGCAGAAGAGGAGGTTACAAATTTGTGCTTAATGACAGATAAACTTAATCATTCAGATCAAGAGGAGATATGTGACCTATCCAACGATGAATTATTTAAAGTCTCTAAGAAAATTCATAATGTATATAGGAAACTTAAAAAATTTGCATGCTAATCTTAGTATCAAGTATTTGAATTTACAAAAAGAGCATAAATTGTAGAAGTCGCTAGAGCCATATTGGTTGAATATTTATGTCCTAAATATTTTTGGGCTGAAGCGGTTAATACAACCTGTTATATTCTGAATAGGGTGAACATTATATCTAAGTTGAATATGACACCTTATGAACTTCTTAAGGGTAGGACACCCAACCTCTCTCATCTACATATCTTTGGATGTAAAGTGTTCATTCATAATAATGGCAAAACTTTTTAAAGAAAATTTGATCCTAAATATGATAAGGGAATTTTTTTAGGATATTCAAGTGTTGGTAAATCCTATAGAGTTTTTAACAAAAGAACATTGGTAGTAGAGGAGATCACTCATGTAGTTTTTGATGAATCTGATATTTTTGGAGGGTCTAAGTTGGAAGAGGAAGATGTTGAAAAAATTATCCAAGAAATTGAAAATACAAATCTTGAGGAAAGGGTTGGAACAAAAAATATATTGCCTAGAGAATGAAAATATTCTAAAAGTCATCCTAAAGAACTAACTTTAGGAGACCCAAGTGAAGGTGTTAGAATTAGGCATGGGCTTAGCAAAGAAGTGAAACACTCAGCATTTATTTTAATAATTGAACCCACTAATATAAATCAAGCACTTTCTAATGAATTTTGGATTCTAGCTATGCAAGAAGAGTTAAATCAATTTGCTAGAAATGATATCTGGGAGTTGGTAGAAAGACCTAAAAAATAAAGTATTATTGAAACTAAGTAGGTTTTTAAAAATAAGATGAATGATTCTGGTGTAGTGGTTAGAAATAAGGCAAGATTGGTGGCCAAAGAGTACAATCAAATTGAAGGAATTGATTTTGAGGAGACTTTTGCCCTTGTAGCTAGACTAGAAGCAATAAGGGTACTTTTAGCCTTTTTCTATTTAAAGGATTTAATTATTTCAAATGGATGTTAAAAGTGCCTTTCTTAATGGGTTAATAAAAGAGTATGTTTATGTTGAGCAACCTCCAGGTTTTAAAAATTCATAATTTCCTAATCATGTGTTTAAATTGAAGGAGACAATGTATACACTAAAATAGGCACCTAGGGTACGATATGAAAGGCTAAGCACATTCCTACTAGAAAGATCTTTTATTAAAGGGAGTGTGGACACCACTCTCTTCATAAAAAAAAAGTAGGAGATGATATTCTCATTATTTAAATTTATGTTGATGATATCTTGTTTGGATCCTCTAATAAAAATCTTTGTGATGACTTTTCAAAAATAATGAGTAAGAAATTTGAAATGAGTTTGATGGGAGACTTGAGTTACTTTCTTGGTTTTAGTATGAAGCAAAAAGAGGATGGCACCTTTCTTAGTAAGTCAAAATACATTAAGGACATTCTTACAAAGTATGATATTGATAAAGCTAAACCAATTAGTACTCCCATGAGTTCCTCAGTTCAATTAGATAAAGACTCTAAAGACAAATCTATTGATTAAAAGAAATTTAGAGGAATAATTGGATCATTACTTTATTTAACTACTAGTAGACCTGATATCGTACTTAGTATTTATCTTTATGCTAGATTTTAAGCTAATCCAAAATAATCCCATTTGACTGCTGTTAAAAGAATTCTTAGATATCTTTGAGGAACTCAAAACTTAGAGATTTGGTATCCTAGGCACAACACTTTTTTTAAAATTATTGGATATTCTGATTTATATTTTGCAGGATATAAGGTTGATAAAAAAAAGTATTTCTGAAACTTGTGAGTTCATAAGAAACTCTTTAGTTTTCTGGTCTAGCAGAAAATAAAACTCAGTAACCTTTCTACTATTGAAGTAGAATATATAGCCTTAGGAAGTTATGTGGCATATGTTCTTTAGTTAAAATAACAACTTATAGATTTAGGTTTTTCAATTTGTACTATTCTAATCTTTTGTGATAATATAAGTGCCATTTATATTTCAAAGAATTGAATCCAACACTTACCCCTTATTTATACTTTAAATTAAAATGCCAAAATCATCCAGCATGTTTTAAGAACCTCTATTATTCCTAAAGTTGGTAATCAAGTCAATATCACTCCTTTGCTTACTATAGTAACATACTATATAATGTCAAACACTCTAATTGATGAAGCCCAGTTGATTTTGGACTACATCAATAACCTTACTAACATCAGACTCCTTAGGATACTTGATTGCCTATATCCTTGAGAAGAAATACAATCTTATTCATCTCGATCCCCCAAATTATCTGCCTATCTATTTTACTAATGCTTCTTTTCACATTCTTTTCCACCAAGATCAAGGGGATGAGGGAGATGAGTTTGGTGAAGAAGAGAGACCTGCTCTAGCACCTATACCTGCTCCTGTTCCTAGACTTGAGCATCAACTCTGCCAAGATTTGATCCAGAGATTCGATCGCCTCGAGTCTCATATAGATCAATGAATTGATCATATTGAGACTCGTTTGGACCAATAGGATTATAGTACAATCAGAATATGAGTTGGGTTAGAGGACAGTTTGATTCACTTAACACTCAAGTTGCTACCATCAACAACTTCTTTACCCAATTTCATCCTCCACAGCCTCCTCAAGATCAAGATCCCATGGAGTTTTAGTTTGGTTATTATTAATATATGTTTTGATAATTTAGCTTTTATGATGTTGCATTTAGATGTTTTTGTTTTGATAATTTTAGATGCATTTTGATAAAATTTTATTTTATTTTGGTTGTTGATAATATATCGTTTGTTTTGTTTTATGTTTGAGTGTGTGTTATTTAAAAAAAAGTAGTTTAATATAAATAAAAAAAAAAGAGTGGTTGTTGTTGACTTGTTTTGTTTTTTTAATCCTCTTAAATCATCTATAAATTATTATTGACTAATCTAAGAATGTTGATCTAAAGGATAAAAATTTTAAATTCTTTTGCATTACAACGTTATTTCCTTAGTAATTTTTTTCACTCAAACTTTAAATCAAATTATAATTAGATTTAGATAAGGAGATCATCTTTATGTTCTAATAGACATTTATCCTATAGTTATAATTGTTGCAAAAAGGTGACTTATTTTTCTTTTATTGTTTTTGTTCAATGTGTTGATTTTATTATTATCTATTGGGTTTTTTTTTGTGGTTTAATCTTTCTTATACGAGAAAGTTTTTCTTTTATCTGGGAGATAACCACACAGGCTAAGATTTGCTGATTTAGGTTATGGAAAGAACAAAATGTCAAAATATGTAGAAAGTGTGTCAAATTTAAGAAGAGGCACAAAATTACCCTAACCTGAAAAGATCCGCAATGTTCGTAAAATAAAGTTCAAAATCAAAAGATATGCAATTATGACAACAAAAATTTCTCAATTCTAGTTGATAAAGAGGCATAAAATGAGCCCACACTATATTTAGTTCTTTCCTATCTATCTCTAATTCTTAGAAAAATCTATGCATTAATTAATAATTTTAATTATTGAATTTGAAAATATTTGATTTTTATTCAATTATTTTTGTGATAATTATTCTATTTGATATTTCTGCTTTCTAGACTGAACATTGAACCTGGTCAACTATTCTTATCTTATTTGTTCTTTGATTTAAAATATGAGTTATATATATATATATATATATATATATATATATATATATATATATATGTATATATATATATATATAGTTTTTGCATCAGGAATATTATTCTTGCAAATTTTAAAATTCTTTTCCTTATCAACTTTTAGATTCGTCCATAACATCTTACATATTCAGGGGATTTCTATATTACTTATTTTATTTTTTTTCCTTCTCTTTTTGCTAATGTCAAAAGGAGGAGGTAGTTTGTGTTTGTTTGAAGTCATCCTGGTCTTGGGTTTGTGTTTTGACGTTTGTGTTTTGGTGTTTATGTTTTTGTGTATTTTCCTTGTATATTTCTTGCGATTTGGTATCAAAGATTTTTATAAAAATAATATAAAAAAAGCGAGAACAAAATTCTTTTTCCCCATGATTTTTATTTTATCATTCATTGAGGGGGAGGTTAGGAGAAAAGAACTTTAAATTATAATTTAAATAATAATTAGTTTTGCCATCATAAAAAAGGGTGAGATTGTTGTAACTCAGGAATTAAGATTGAGATTGTGATTTTTAATGATAACAAAATATTATTGTTCTGATGATTTTATTTCATCTCCTAGCATATATTGGATATTTTTATTTATTTTTGTGTGTACTAACATTTCAGGGAAATCATATACTACTCCAGATTGCTGAAAACTTCAAGATAGGGTATAATAAGATTTCATGTAATAGAGTCTATATATCACTATTTTTATTTCTTAAGTCTGAGTAATTGTGATTATAATTAGGTAATTGTGCACACACACACATGAGGAGAGAGAAAGTTTAAATTGATTTATTTAGACTAATCATATTGTGTATTTCTTGCGAGTTAGTAACAGAGATTTTTATAAAAATTAAATAAAAAAAGGAGGATGAAATTCTTTTTTTCCATGATTTTTATTTTATCATTCATTGAGGGGAAGCTTAGGAGAAAAGAACTTTAAATTGTAATTTAAATAATAATTATTTTTTCCATCATAAAAAAGGGGGAGATTTTTGCAACTCAGGAATAAAGATTGAGATTATGATTTTTGATGATAACAGAATATTATTATTCTGATGATTTTATTATTTCTCCTAGCATATATTGGATATTTCTATTTGTTTTTTATGTGTACTAACATTTTAGGGAAATCATATACTACTCTAGATTATTGAAGACTGAGCAAGTCTGATTGTAATTTGGTAATCATGCACATACAGACATGGGGAGAGAGATAAAATTTAAATTAATTAATTTTTATACTAATCATATTATATGATATATAATCATACTATACAATTTGACATAGTTTTCCTCCAGAATGCAATTAATTAAATCATGGCTTGAATTTTTTAACTGTTCGTACTGTACGATGTCAAGTCATACAGATGACTAATAGAGTACAAAATTAGGTTTGTTCTAGATCATACCGAATGAATATATTTACTTTTTGAAATACTTGTATAGTACGATCTGTATTCGTACAGATGACTAACAATATATGAAACTAGGTTCGTACCAAACGAAGCCCTAATTTTTAAAATTATTCATACTGGATGATCCATGATCGTACTGTACAAATGTAGGATGGTTCTCTTGAAAATTTTAATTTTTGGATATTTTTTTATGTTTTCTATATAAAGAGTCCTAAAAACTATCTTAGTAATCCTTTGTTATAAATTTCTCTTGAGAGAGACCATTGAGAGTATGTTTGGGAGAAATTTTGAGAGTGAAGAGTGAGAGATCTAATGAATGGGAGTTGTGAGGGATTCACAAGATTGCCCAAAGTGAGGATCTCTTTATCTTCTTCAAGTTTCTGTTGCAAATTTGGGCTCAAGTACAGTGATTATGATGATAACAAATATTATTTCTCTTTGCTACTGCTATTCTAATATATCTGTTTTGTCTTGCCCTCCTCACTAACTTTTCTGGTCTACAAGATCACTTGCAATACAAATCAGCTCAAGATTGGGTAGACTTGGATTGAGTCAGTCTGTAATTTTAATTCCAATGCATTTTTTACTTTTTCTTGAGTTAAATGTATTGTGATGGATCCCAAAGCTAAGGAACCTTGCACACACACACACACTCAAGGGAGTGAGTTGGAAATTTTTTTAATATTTTAAACTAATCGTATAGGATGATTTATATCATCATGGATGATCAATTTATCACAAAACCCAAATTAGGGCATCTATGTCAAATAAGTTTGATTAAACTAATCATCTTGGACGATCCTTATATCATACAGGATGATATGTTTTAATCATAGAAAATAGCCGCCAATCACAATTTAGGCAATATTTTATAATTCAAAATTTGTTCTTATTATACAGGATGATCCATATCATCCTGGATGATTCATGACAATCATACCTAAATTGATCCTGTCATTAGAAGACTAATTATGGTTAGATTGATCAATCATATTGTATAAGATGATCAACTTGGATCATACTGAATAATATTTTATATTTTATAGGATGATCCCCTATTGTTCAAGATAAAAATCATAATTTTCTTCTAATCATCTAGGTGATTGTGCTGGACGTCCCGAGAGGGTTACGGGGCAATATGTCGATTGCCATCCATCATCCCATGTCATACTGGATGATCAATATAGTATCTTAAACTAATCATTCCGGACAATTATTGAATCATATAGGACGATATGTACAAATACTTGTAATGATTGTATAGGGCAGTGCTAATCGTTTTGGCTGAATAGAGTTTATACTAATCGTACAGGATGATCGCAGGATCATCCTGGATGATCTTCAATGCCAAATTGAAAATTAGGGCTTTTTTAGAAGCCTCCTACTTAAGTTCTCAAAATTGCTGTTAAGAATATCTTTTTGCTGCTATTCTAACCTAAGAGAGCTTTTAGAAGGAGAAGGAGAGTTTGGGAGAGAGAGAGAGAGAGAGAGAGAGTCTTATGAGGGGGAGTTTGTGAGGAAATTCATAAAGGTTGCTCCAAGTAAGGATTTGATCTTCTTCTCCAAGCTTCATCCTTAGTTCCTTAGTTGCTCTATAGAGATGATCTTCAGCATCAGATCAAGGTTCTCTGCCTACTCTAAGTTAGAGTAAAAGGATTCGTGGTTCTCTGCCAACTCCAGGTGGGAGTAAAAGGATTTGTGGTTCTCTGCCAACTCCAGGTGGGAGTAAAAGGATTCCGTGGTTCTCTACCAACTCCAAGTGGGAGTAAAAGGATTCTGGATTCTCTGCCTTCACTAGGAGGGTGAAAAAGGATTCAAGATTCTTTGCCTCATCAGGATGGTGGAAAGATTTTGTAAGGGCTTCTCCGCCTTGTTGTGGGGGAAAAAGGAGAGACACTAATTGATTAGTGCAATTCCTAGAAAGGAAGTTTTCGGGGAGTGGACGTAGGTTAGATTTAACCGAACCACTATAAATATTGGTGTGCTCTTTCTTATTACTTTTTTCTTATTTTATTTTTGCACTTATCTGTGATTTTTTTGTGGTTGAAATCTCTAATTGTGTTGTTATTGGGAAAGCATATTTTCTTTCACATCAAGGGTTATTGTTTATTTTAAAAATATTTAAAAAGGATAAAAAGATTTTCTTTTTATTTAAGATTTTTTAAAACTACCAATTTATCCCCTCTCTTAGTTAGCCTTAGGCTAGTTCTTTAGGATTTAACAACCCTCACAAACTTTCAAGTGGTATCAGAGAGGGATTCATAAGATCAAGTTTTAGAAAGCTTTTGAATTAAGATCCATGGCCAACTTTAGTAATCACAACATTGTGGAAGGATATTCAATCACTCGACCACCTCTATTTGATTATATTCCTTTTGACTTTTAGAAAACTCATATGTCCAACTTTTTATAATGAGTTGATTATTGCATGTGGATGTTAGTCCAAGAAGGATATTCAACACCTTTCAGATTAGAAAATGGCAAAAAAATTGAACTTCCCTTTTCTGAATGGAGCATACAAGATATAGATTTAGCTCAACTCAATGCTAAATATTTGAACTACTTTTTTTGTGGTTTAAAATTTGAAGATTACATGCGTGTCTAAACTTGTTTAATTGGAAAACAAAATTTGAGACATATTATGAATAACATATGAGGGTACAAGTGAAGTTAAATAATATAGGCTAAACATTTTACTCCATGATTATGAACTCTTCACATGAAACCTAGTGAATATATTAATAATATATATATTAGGTTTACACAAATTATTACATCCCTACATACCTTAGGAAGATAACTCATAAATTATGAAAAAGTTAACAAGATTATGAGATTTTTACCTATTTCCTTTGATGCCAAAATTACTGCCATTACTGAATCTAAGGATCTAAATGTTTATTCAATTGATAACTTACTTGGATCAATCATTGCTTACAAGCACGGAGTGAACCAAAGGGAGCTTGATAGATGTGAGAAAAAAAGGAGAAAGCTGTAGCCTTAAAGGCTAATAATTCTGACACTGATTCTTCTAGTTCTAAAACTAATGACATTACTTTAATAACTAAGCAATTCAAGAGCTTCTTAAGGAAAAAAGCAAAAACATCATTAGAAATGGAACAAAGGTAAGAATAATAAAAATTTCAAAGTTTTTTTTCTATATTATTTGTTTTGAATGTTGGAAGTCAGGACATCTAAAGTCTGATTGTCCAACTCTTAAAGCTCACCCAAGCAAGGAGAAGGATGAAGAAAAACCTAAGTTCAAGAAGGGCAAGCAAAGAACCCAAAGGCTTTCTATACGGACTCAGCATCAGACTCCTCTGAAACTGAAGCAGAAGAGGTGGTAACAAACCTATGTTTAATGGTTGATGATCATCTTAATCGCTCTGATCAAGAAGAGGTATGTGAGCTTACCTATGAACAATTACTTGAAGTTTCTAAAAGAATTCATTATTCATATAGGAACATTAAGAAATTGCATGCTAGCCTCAAGGTTGATTTTTTAAATCTATAAAAAGATCATGAAATCCTAAGGAAAGATCATTCCAGTCTGGATAGCAGTCACATGGACTTGTTAGATGAATTTAACTCTTTGAATAAAAAGCATCTTGATTTAACTAAAGAGCATGATTCCTTGAAAATATTACATATTGAATTAGAAAAAGAATATAAGTACTTAGATACTCTTACATCTAATTTAGATAGTAGGGAGCATGCATTGAAAATATAAAATTTAATTCTTAAAAATGAAAATAAGTTTTTAGAAGCTAAATTAACTGCCTTCAAGGAAAATAAAAAATCACATGCACTGGAAGAGTTTCATAAACAATCAATAAAGTATGCATCATTCAAACCTAGGAAGAGGCACCATAACCCACATAGATTAGTAAAATCTTTTCCTGGTGTTAGATATTTTTTTTGTGGCATGCTAGGACATATCTCCCACACTTGCACCACTTACTGTAGAACAAATTTGATGTGGAGACCTAAAGTTTAAAATTCACAGCATAGCATGTATGCATTTCATTCATCTTTTCATAAAATAGGCCCAAATCTATTTGGGTTCCCAAATCTGAATTCTGATGATTTTGTAGTAGTGCTCTCATAAAAGGCCTCGTGAGAACATGTGGTACCTGGACAGTGGATGTTCAAGAGATATAACTCGAGATGTAAAACAATTCATTTCGCTGGAGGCCAGGGCAGGAGGTAAGGTAACACTTGGAGATAACACCACTAGGAGAGTGGTGGGCTCAGGTATAATTGGCAATTCAAAAAATTTCTTCATTGAAAATGTTTTACTTGTAGTTGGCTTGAAACACAATCTGCTCAGCATCAACCAGTTCTATGATAAAGGCTTCAACATAAAATTTCTATCAACCAGCTGTATTATAAGCTTAAATGATAACATTATTTTATAGAGAAAAATGATCAGCAATATCTACATGCTTGATTTGAATAACATTGAATGTGCTGCTTCATTTTGCTTAAAAATAATTACTGATGAATCTTAGTTGTGGCATAGAAGATTGTGTCGTGCAAGCATGAAAAGCCTTAGGAAGATCACCCAAAAAGATCTAGTGAGAGGAATACCCAAACTAGAGTTCACTAAAGACCGCCTGTGTGATGCTTGTTAGTTATGAAATAAGTCAAATCCTCTTTCCCCTCAATCAAAGACATTACTACTAGTAAATCCTTAGAAGCCCTTCACATGGATCTCTTTGGACCTATCAGCACTGTAAGCCTAGGAGGAAAAGTCTTTGTGTATGTAATTATTGATGATTATTCAAGGTTCACCTAGGTTAGATTCCTATCACATAAAAGTGAATCATTCGAGGAGTTTAAGTTTGTTTCCACTTGGATGCAAAGGAAGCTAGGTTATAAAATTGTAACAATTCATAGTGACCATAATGGAGAATTTAAAGATGAAAATTTTGAATCATTTTGTAAGGAGCAAGGGATAGGTCATAACTTTTTAGCTCCTAAGACTCCTCAATAGAATAGGGTAGTTGAAAGAAAGAACAGGACCCTGGTAGAAGCTGCTAGAGCCATGTTAGTAGAATACTCACTTCCTAAATACTTTTGGACAGAAGCGGTGAACACAGCATATTATTTTCTGAATATGGTAAATATTAGATCCAAACTGAACAAGATACCCTATAAAATCGTTAAGGGTAGGACACCCAACCTCTCTCACCTTCATGTCTTTGGATGTAAAGTGTTCATTCTGAATAATGAGAAGTCTCAACTAGAAAATTTTAATCCAAAATTTAATGAAGGAGTGTTCCTAGGTTACTCAAGTGTTGGGAAATCCTATAGAGTCTTCAATAAAAGAATACTGTTAGTTGAGAAGACCACTCATGTTATATTTGATGAATCTGATAATTCTGGAGGGTCTAGGATAGAAGAAAAAGAGGTTATAGAAGTCACCCAAGGATTAGAATCTATAATTCTGGAGGAAAGGGTAGAACCTGAAAACACATTGTCTAGAGAATGGAGATATTCTTCAAGTCATCCCAAAGAACTGATCTTAGGAGACTCATCTGAAGGTGTTAGAACTAGGCATGGACTTAAAAATAAAGTAAACAACTCTACCTTCATTTCAATGATTGAACCCACCAACCTAAATCAAGCTCTATTTGATGAATTCTAGATTCTAGCAATATAAGAAGGGTTAAATTAATTTGTGAGGAATGATGTTTGGGAGCTAGTTGAAAGACCTAAAGACCAGAGTGTGGTTTGAACTAAATAGGTTTTCAAAAATAAAATGAATTATTTTGGTGTAGTGGTGAGGAATAAGACAAAATTGGTGGCTAAGTGATACAACTAGATCGAAGGAATTGATTTTGAAGAGACATTTGCCCCTGTTGCTAGTTTGGAAGCTATTAGAGTGCTACTAGCCTTTACTTGTTTTAAGGGATTTAAACTATACCAAATGGATGTTAAGAGTGCCTTTCTGAATGGGATAATTAAAGAAGATGTGTATATTGAATATCCCCCAGTTTTTGAGAATTCACAGTTTCCTAATCATGTGTTCAAATTAAAAAAGGTATTATATGAACTAAAATAAGCACCCATGACACGGTATAAAAGGCTAAGCACATTCATACTAGAAAGAACCTTTGTTAAGGGGAACGTAAACACCACGCTATTTCTAAAAAAGGTAGGAGATGAACTGCTGATTATTTAAATTTATGTTGATAATATTTTGCTTGGATCCTTTGATAAAAGACTTTGTGATGAGTTTTTAAAAATAATGAGTAAGGAATTTGAGATGAGTATGATAGGAGAACTGACTTAATTTCTTGGATTTAGGATAAGGTAGAAAGATGATGAAACTTTGCTTAGTCAAACAAAATATATTAAGGACATCCTTAAGAAAAATGAAATGAATAAAGCCAAGCCAATCAATACTCTCACGAGTTCCACTATTCAGTTAGATAAGGATTCAAATGAAAAATCTATTGCTCAAGACCTGATATCATGTTTAGTGTTTGTCTTTGTGTTAGATTTCAGGCTGATCCAAAAGAGTCCTACATGACTGCTGTTAAGAGAATTCTTAGATATCTCTTAGGGACCCAAGACTTAGGAATCTAGTATCCTAGGCAGATTACCTCCTTTGAGATCATAGGATATTCTGATTTAGTTTTTGTAAGATGCTGAGTTGATAGAAAAAACACTTATGGAACATGTAAATTTATAAGACAGTCCTTAGTCTCCTGGTCTAGTAGAAAATAAAACTATGTTGGACTGTCCACTGATGAAGTTGAATACATAGCCTTAGGAAGTTGTGTGACCCAGGTCCTTTGGTTAAAGTAATAAATTCTAGACATAGGACTACCTTTAGGCATAATTCCAGTCCTATATAATAACACTAGTGCCATCTGTATTTCAAAGAATCTAATCCAACACTGCAGGACCAAGCACATTGACATAAGGCACCACTTCATTAAGGACCATGTTACCTAAAGAGATATAGAGCTACACCATATAGCCACTAAAAACCAACTTGCTGATATCTTTACAAAACCACTAGCATTTGAAACCTTCAGCATCTTAAAAACTAGATTAGGTGTAATAGATATTAATGCTTGAAATCATTGCTTACTATTTTCTGATGTTTTATTTTTGTTATATTTCAATGTCTGTTTTTGTCTATATATTTCTGTTTTATGTTTTTCATTTTTCTGTTGTTTTTTTCTTTTTCAATATTTTTAAAGAATCAGATCAATGGTCACTACTGGTATTGATTTCTTAAATGATATTTTTGCCTTGCTTTTGGTTTTAAAAATTAGTAAGCAGTGATTAACTTCCCTAAATCAGTTAAAGGAAGAAACATCGATGATTGTCTCTCTTCCTCTAACTCCTTTAGTGGTGTATTTTTCTTTTTGAAGCAAAATCTATTTTAAATTAAAAGTTAGATTTTGAAATTGAGATCTATTTTATCTTTCTACAATAATCTATCTCATATGAATAATTCTTAAAGTCATTAAATCATTTTTAACTTTTCTCAATCAGGTTGTTGTATTTATCATATGGATATAATTCTGAATTGTGGTATATTCTTCCTTATATTAGAGAATGAGTTTTCTTCTCTTATATCTGGAAGATAATTTCATAACTCAGAGTCTTTAAAGGTTTTGAAAGGAAGCCAACTTGCAAAAAATAATAAGAGGAATAAAATGAGTAAAAAAATTAAAAAGATGCACAATGATCGCCAAATAATTATAAGATGCACAAAGTGTATCAAAAAATCAAAAGATGCGTAAAGTGTGCCAAATAATTAAAAAAGAGGTACAAAATGATCACAAAGAAATAAGCTTACTTCTCTTTCAAATCTTTAAATCTTAGAAGTATTCATGTGCCACTTTATATTTTCAAACACTTGAATTTATAAATCATGATTTTGATTGATTACTTTGTAATATTCTATAAAATATTTTTCTGAAATGAAGTTTGAAATAAAATCTTTTCTGATCTAATTTCTTTTCTGAATTAGATTTTTGTTTAAAAAGAATTTTGACCTGTAAGGAGTCCGAGCTAGGGTTAACAAGATCAATTTTCTACCCTTTCTGGATTCTAGCATTGTTAATTCATTTCTTATTAATTTTTAATCCACTTACAAGAGAAATTTATCATTTTCTAGAGATTGATCAATTTTAAAAAAAATATTTTCTTTTGATTTATAACTGGTTTTTCTTTATTTGGGTTTATGTATTATTTTATGTTTTATTTTTTTTTTGAAATCCTCCCGATCATCACATGAATTTTTATAGTTTTTCTCACATCATCTAGGACGATCCACATCGTCCAGGATGATCTACATCATCCAGGATGATCCACATCATCCTATATAATATGAACACAGATACATCTCACAGTTCACAGCACATCCGATGGCTGATTTAAACCAATTATTGGTGATCATCACATACTATTCGTATATCGTACTGGACAATCCACTTAGCAGGAGTCACTGGATGATTTGAATGCTGTTAGGCTGATCCATTATTTCTCATCATCCTGGATGATCCACCTATTTGTCATGGATGATATAGCCAGTCAATGATCATCCTGGAAGACTCCCCAGGCCGATCATCCTGTGTCTAATCATCCAGTATGATATCTGATCATCCTGGATGATACGACCAACTTTTTTGACCAATTGTCTGGATGAAATTATTGCTCATGATCCTCCTGGATGATCTCATGATCGTCTTGGATGATTTTACCAATCCTATATAAATTGCTGATTTCAAGCCTTATTCTTTACTCAAAACCTTCCAATATCTCTTTTCTTTCAATCAAGATCTCAATTCTTGGATATGGCTGGGGGTAAAAGATCTCGTGCACTCACAGGCAACTCTTCCAGGAGTGTTGTCGATTCCTAATTTATTGAAGCAGCTGATGAAGCTGCTTACAATCGCTATAAATCTGTTGGGATTACTCCCTCAAGAATTGTCAATCAGGAGGTTTTGACCTATCAGATACTAGACCTATTTTCTCACACCTCCCTTAACTTTTTTCTTACACTTACTTTTCCTTTCAATTTTAAACTACTTTTTGAATTCTTCACTAGTCTCCACCTAAATACTAACTTTATTGTATTCTAATCATATGTTAATAGATGCCCTATTGAAATAACCTATTAGGATTTCTATAAATTTCTTCGCCTTTCGACCACTAGAGACAAAATTCATATTTGGACTCAGATCCTAATTTTAATTGGGGCCCTATTAATACCTTTCTTAGAGAAACCAATGCCCCCTATCATGACTCTGCACCCAGTACCTTAGTGAAAGATGCCTGAACCATCCAACACATTCTTCTCACCTCTATTATTCCTAAAGTTGGAGATCAGATTCATATTACTCCCATCCTGTCACTCACAATCTATTACATCATGGCTCATCGAGACTTTAATTCCATTGATATTCTAATCTGCTACATTAAACATCTAACCAGCATTAGGGATCCCGACCATAAAAGAAAGCCAAATCTAGCCTTAGGATATATCATTGCCTATGTCTTCAAATCCAAATACAACCTTCAATATTCAACCCCACCTGATCACTTCCCTGTTTTCTACTATAATAGCTCCTTCAACTTCCTTCATAGTACTCATCGTCACCCTGTACATGAGGAGGCTGGGGCAGAAGAGGAAGAACATATTCCTACTCCCGTCCCTATCCGCCAACACTCCCAGATAGATAAGTTGGTTCAAAGATTTGACCAGTGGAAAGCTAGGTTTGAATCCTACATCATCGAGCAGTAATGACAGTATGCAGATGATATTGCTCATTTTGAATGCTATGCCACAAAGCAGCAGCAGCATGACCAGGATATAGCTTTATTTGGCGAGTAGTTTGCCTCTCTTCACTAATAGTTTCAGCCACCATCACCTCCACCTGATCAGAGTTCTTCTTTCTAGTTTTTCAGTGCTTTTATTTCTATGTTTGTATTGTTCTTTCTTTCTATACTTTATTATATTTAGTATTTTCCTTTTTCCTCCTTTTTGTGATGTCAAAAGGGGGAGTAGTATGTTGTTTGCTTAGTACGTTGCTTAGTTTGTCGTTTGCTTATGTTTTAGTGGAATTTGCTTTGTTTTATTTCTATTCTTTTTTCCTCCTTTGTGTCTCATTAAAAAAAAAGAAAAAATAAATAAAAATAACATTGTTATTGGCTTTGAATTTTTTTTACAATAATATTTGCTATCATAAAAAAGGGAGAGATTGTTGTAAATCTAGGCCCAAGTACAGTGATTTTGATGATAACAAATATTATTATTCTTTACTATTATTATTCTCATATATTTATTTTTTTCTGTCCTCACTAAACTTTTAGGTCCACAAGATCACTTGCAATGCATATCAGCTCAAGATCGGGTAGACTAAGATTAAGTCTGTCTGTAATTTTAATTCCAATACATTTTTACCTTTTCTTGAGTCAAATGTATTGTGATAGATCTTAAAGCTAAGTAACCTTGCAAACTCACACTCAAGGGAGTAAGTGAGTTAGGAAAATTTTTAATTTTATGTACTAATTGTACATTATGATTTATATTATCATGGATGATCGGTTTATCACAAAACCCTAATTAGGGCATCTGTGTCAAATAATATTAATTAAACTAATCATCCTAGATGATCCATATATCGTATAGGATGATATATTTTAATTATAGAAAATAGACACTAATGATAATTTAGGCAAGATTTTATAATTCAAAAATTGTTCTTATCATACAGAATGATCCACATCATCTTGGACGATTCATAACAATCTTGCCTAAATTGATCTTATGATTAGAAGACTAATTATGGTTAGCTTGATCAATCATATTGTACAGGATGATCCACTTGGATCATACTGGATGATCATTTATATTTTTTAGGACGATCCCCTATCGTCCAAGATAAAAACTATAATTTTCTTCTAATCATCCTGGACATCCCAAGAGGGTTGTGGGATGATATGTCGATCACCACCCATCATCCCATGTCATACTAGACAATCAATATAATATCTTGAACTAATCATCCCAAACAATTGCAAAATCATACAGGATGATATGTATAAATACTTATACCGATCGTATAGGGCAGTGCTGATCGTACTAGCTGAATAGAGCTATTTTGTACTAATCATACAGGACCATCGCAGGATTGTCCTGGATGATCTTTGACGCCAAATTAAAAATTAGGGCTTTTTTAAAAGCCTCCTATTTAAGTTCTCAAAATTACTATTAAGAATATCTTTTTGCTGCTATTCTAACCTAAGAGAGCTTAGAGAAGGAGAAGGAGAGTTTGGGGGGAGAAAGAGAAAGTCTTGTGAGGGGGAGTTTATGAGGGAATTCATAAAGGTTGCTTCAAGCAAGTATTTAATCTTCTTCTTCAAGCTTCATCCTTGGTTCCTTGGTTTCTCTATGGAGATGATATTCAACATCAGATCAAAGTTCTCTGCCTACTCTAGGTTGGAGTAAAAGGATTCATGGTTCTCTGCTAACTCCAGGTGGGAGTAAAAGGATTTGTGGTTCTCTGCCAACTCCATGTGGGAGTAAAAGGATTCCGTGGTTCTTTGCCAACTCCAGGTTGGAGTAAAAGGATTTTGGTTTCTCCGCCTTTACCAGGAGGGTGAAAAAGGATCCAAGGTTCTCTATCTCACTGGGATGGTGGAAAGATTTGTAAGGGCTTCTCTGTCTTACTGTGGGGGCAAAAAGAGAGACACTATTGATTAGTGCAATACCTAGAAAGAATGTTTTTAGGAGTGGACATAGGTCAGATTTGACCGAACCACTATGAAATTCGGTGTGCTCTTTCTTATTACTTTTTTTGCATGTTATTTTTGCACTTATCAGTGAATTATTCTATGGTTGAAATCTCTTATTGTGTTGTTATTGTGAAATTAAATTTTCTTCCTCATCAAGGGTTATTGTTTGTTTTAAAAAAAATATTTAAAAAGGATAAAAAGATTTTCTTTTTGTTTAAGATTTTTTAAAACTATCAATTCACCCCCCTCTTGGTTAGCCTAGGGCTAGTTCTTTAGGGTTTAACAGCCCTCATGAACTTTCAGTTTCTACCCAAATTCTTTGGAGATTCTTGGGAGATGATCTTCAATATTAGATCTAGGTACTCTGCCTTCTCTGAGAGGGTAAAAAAGGACATGACTGTACGCTGCCATGACTTGGAGAGTGTAAAAGGTGATGGTTCTCTACCGCACTAGGTTGGTGGAAGAGAGTTTGTATGGGCTTCTTCGCCTTACTATGGGGGCAAAAGGAGAGTCACTATTGTTTAGTGCAATACCTAGATAAGGAGTCTCCAGCGAGTGGATATAGGTCAAATTGGACTGAACCACTATAAAATTTGGTGTTCTTCTATTGTTTTTAATTTTCCCACATTTTTATTTTTGCATTTAAAATTTTGTGGTTGAAAAATCCTCTGTGATAATCATTTCTATAAACAACTACATATTTCAGGATTAGTGATTTAATTTTCTAAAAGATCTAAAAAGGTTTTAAAAAATCTAAGAAAATTTATTATTTTTTTAAAATAACCAATTCACCCCCCCCCTCCCCCCTCTTGGTTAGCCTTGGGACAGTTCTATATGGTCTAACAACCTATACAAACTTTCACATGGTACAGTAAGTATGTAAGGAATTAGCATGCTTGATTAACCAACCATGACATTGGGTCAGCCAACCATTACATTAGGTCAGCCTAATGTCACACTAGAGCCAATTTAGCAATTTTGAGGTTTTAGTTTATATTTTAATATCACTGTGCCACCCTATCAAGCCCTGTAGAGCCTGATTCTATTTTTATAAATTATAATTAGTTTTTTATGCTTTTCTTTAGAGTACTAATAGTGTACTATGGATGAGACTAGGTGATAGTGAGATACGTCTAGTGGAGTGGTTGGTCATCTTTATGGTGAGCAAAATAACACTTAAGAGTGGAATAGAGAGAAGAGAGTGAAGGTATAAGGAGGGATTCACTCTGAGAAGAGTCCATTTATAGGATTTATTTTGGATTCTTCAATCTTGGTGATATTTTCTTCATCTTTTCTTTTTGTACTTCTTCTTAAGAGAAGAATGAAAAGTGTTTTACTTCAATTTATTTTTATGGTTGGCTAAAACTCCTTATTTTGGGTTGATGATATGAATAATCTGTGTATACCCTAATGTAGACTCTTATATATAAATGTTAATAGTTATTCTTAATTCCTCTCATGCTTAATTTAATTTATAAATTGGCCATGTATGAAGTTAAAATTCAATGTGATACATTACCTCGATGGAGTAATGTTGGATCAGGTGAATTGAGATGGCATGCTTTCATACCTAGATATATGTTGAGTATGAATCTAGGCTCTGTGGATATAGGGTCATTATAGAAAGGCCAAAAAGCTTTCTTTACACTCTTACAAGCTCTACAGAGATCTAAGGGTACATGTAATCAGATACATAACTACTATAGATAAGTATACTTAGGAAAACATAGGTTCATTCTATGCCTTTAATGAAGAACATTTTTAATTCTAGTATCTTCACTATCTTATACATTTCTCAGTAGTTATAACATATACCCTTTTTTTCATTATGTAGGATAAATTCTATAGTTGAAGTCGACAGTACTAGAGTAAGTTGTTGCATACTTTTTTTCTCATAGGATCGACACTCTCTCATTCACTTTATTACTTGATCGACACATGCACTTGCATTATTTGGGATCATATAGAACATTAAGTCATAATAGCAAGATAACTTTTAAGCATCACATAGATAAGCTTCACCAAGCATCTATTGATACACCCATAAAAAACCTAAGAGAGTTTTGTATAGAGTTTGAAAGGGACCTTTTTTTGTGTTATGAGAGATTTGTTAGAGGGTTTGTGAAAGAGATTGAAGAGTTATAAATAGAGATATTTTGGGAGAATTTAAAAGATTTGTGTGAGAGATTCACCAAAGTTTTCTAGCTCAATCTATGTCCTTTAATTCTATAGGTTGTTGTACAGTCTCTTGACAAAGAGCTTTGGAGAGTCTTGACACATAAAGACTCTTGATCTATTTTGGGAGGCTAGGGTTAAAGGATTTTTTAGGAGAGAAGTTGTGTAAGAGTTTCTCTATTATCTTCTAAAAGAAAGAGGCTTCTTCCCCTTGCTTGGAGAAAAAAGAGGGAGTTATTAGAATTCCTTAGTAAGTGGCCCGAGGAGTAATATATGTCTAGTTAACCAAACTGAGCTCATAAAGAGAGCTAAAATGGTGGAAAATAATCAAGCATCTAATTAATAATGTTGGACTATTCATAAAAAGAAATTTAGTGGGATGCCTCTAGGAGTGTTAAAGTGAGAATAAGAGTCAATCTAGCCAAGCAGATTCAAAAAGGATCCCAGCCATGTCTTTTAATGGTGGTTTATTAAGTTTTTTAGTAGTGTGCCTATGTGTTTGACTTGTGGTAGGAGGCATCTAAGATGATAAGATATTATTACTAGATAGTATTTTAGATGTGGATAGACTGGGCCTAAAGTAATATATGCCTATAGAGGGGACTAGAGAGAAGATATAATGCTCGAGTTAAGGAGTCTAGGTAAAGGGCATTTACATCTAGAGCTTTTAATGAGGGGTCTTCAAGTAGAGGTGGAGAAAAGTTTTTGGAGATAGGTTGGAGGAAGTCAAAAGGAGTCTATTGCTCTAATAGCCTCAAGTCTAATATAGGCCAAAATGTACAAGCTTACTCGATAGGAAGCCAGAGATGCATCTGATGTGGTGATAGGTATGACTTCTATTTCTAATTAGATTAGTAAAGTTTTACTTGATTTTGGAGCTAATCATTTATTTATAGATAAAATTTATCTTGTACTATTAGATTTATCTCCTATTATATTATAATCTGGATTATCTATTATTTTACCCACTAGAGATGTATGATAAGAAGTTATACATTTTTTAGTGAAATTAATATTTTGATAGAAAATTAATATTTGAATTGATAGTGTTGTCCTTGACTTAGTTTGATGCCATTTTGGGGATGAATTGGTTGAGTAAATATGTTACTCATATAAATTCTTATGCAAAATATGGTAACATTATTTGTGGGTGATGAGTGTATTTATTTCTAAGGAGTCAGAGAAGTACTGATGCCACTTATATTATCTTTGTAGATTAATAAATTATGATAAAGGGATGTATAGTGTTTCTTGCCAATGTAAACGATAAGTGAGAAATTTTAGGAGGGATTGTAGTGAAAGATTTGTTTGATGTTTTCTCACGGATATGGGGAGCTTACCTATTGATAGAGAAATAGAGTTTTATATTAAAGTATTTCCTGGTATATCTTCTATTGCCAAAGCTCCTTATAGAATAATCCATTAGGAGCTATAGGAGTTGAGGATCCAATAATAAGAATTAGTAGATAGAAGTTTTATTAGACCCATATTATCTTTGTGGACTGCACCTGCACTCTTTATGAAGAAGAAAGATGGTTCAATATAGATGTGTATTGATTATAGAAAATTAAATAAGATGACCATCAATAACAAGTATTTGTTGCATTGGATAGATATTTTATTTAATTAATTAGAGAGTGAATATGTATTTTTTAAGATAGATCTTAGGTTGGGGTATTACCAATTGAAAGTTAAGTAATAAAATGTGGTGAAAGTAGCTTTTAATACATGATATGGCCATTATTAGGTCCTAATCATGCCTTTTGGTCTGACAAATACACTGTCCATATTTATGAATTTGATGAATTAGGTATTCAATGTTGCAATCCTGGATCCCAAGCTTATGATTTTAATTATAATAAAAATTATTGATTGCCTCTTGATTCTTCTTAGCATTTGTATTGTATATCCATTTTTGTGTGTACTAATATTTCAGGCATATCATACACCATGCAAGAAGTTTTAGGGCTTAAGATTGGATAGAATAGAAAAATATTTTATAAATGTCTATATTTTTATATTTATTTATTTTTACATTTCTTGGGTTAAAGTCCTATAAAAGGTGTATGCTAACTTGGTGGCTATGCACACACACATACAGGGGAGTAAGAAAATTGAAGATTAAAATTTCTTGAAGTAATTGTACAGTATGATCCGGTAATATTTTGATAAGTATCTAAATTTTTGAATTTTGACTTGATCATACCATATGATCCATATCGAATATAAGATATTTGAAAACTTACTAAATTAATCCCCATGATTAGTCAATCAAATCAAGATTTAATTAATATTAAAAATCATACAGTATGATGTTAATCTTACTAGACGATTGGTAGAGATGATTTTTATCATCCCAACGATCATCTTGGATGAAACCTTTATTTTTGAACTAATCATATAGTATGATGTAAATCATACTAGTTGAATGGCAGAGATAATTTTAAGCATCCTGGAGTTTATCTCGTACTATCTGAAAACATTAAACAAATCATACCGTATGAAAAATGTGAACAAGTCATACTAAAATTATTCAAACTGTACTGTATGAAATGGTTTTTTGAACTAATTATACTGTATGATTCTTGATTATACTATACGTACAATTTTAACTTAATTAAAATTTTAGGTTTTTTTAGAAGCCTTATATACGAACTTTTTTAATAGACTCTTAAGAAGTCTTTGGCTGTTGAAGGAAATCTCTGAGAGTGCTTTGTGAGGTATAAGATCTTGGAGAGGAAGAAGAAGTTGTGTGAGAGGGAGAAGTAGTGTGAGGGGGTTCACACAGTTGTACCAAGCAAGTTTCTGTCGTAATTCCTCTAGGTGTCTTTGTTGGTCTCTTGGGTAGCTCTAGGGAGAAAGGCTTTAAGGATGAAGATCAAGGTTCTCTGCCTTCACTAGGAGGGTGAGAAAAGATTCCAAGTTTGTTTCCTTCAGTAGGAGTGTGAAAAAGCTTCAAGGTTCTTTGCCTCACTAGGAGAGTGAAAAGGATTCTTGTACTCTGCTGCACAAGGCTAGTGGAAGAGATGACATTACTGTGGAAGCTAAAGGATGTACAATAAAAGTTTAGTGTAATACCCAGAGAGGAGGACTCTAGGGAGTAGATGTAGGTAATTTTTGATTGAACCACTATAAAATCTAGTATGCTTATTCTACTTTACTTTCCACTTTTAATTTTTTCCTGTATTTTAATATCTTGCACATTTAATATTCATGCAAATATGTGATTGGATTATCAAGCTTTGTTTGGTTTGATTATTATTGAAAAATAAAATAAAATTTTGAAAAAGAAAATAAAGAAAAATATTTTGACATTTGGTTTTGTTACGAAAATAAAAAAGAGCAAAATTAGATTAATTTTTATTAAGTTCTTTTGCTTGCATTTGTGATTGGTTTAAGGAATAAAAAAGGCTTTATTGAGAGAATTATTAAATAACCAATTCAACTCGCCTATTTGTGTGCCTAGGATAGTTCAACAAGGTTTAACAACCTCACTTGAACTTTCAATTAGTATTAGACCGGGTCTAAGAATTATTGATTTAAAACTTCCTGAGAAATAGATCAAATGGAACATTTCAAAAATAGGAATACTAAGGTGAGTTATTCTATAACTCGTCCAGCATTATTTGACATTATTCCATTTAATTTTTGGAAAATATGAATGTCAACCTTTTTACAGTCTATTAATTTTAAAATATAGTATATAATTCAAACTGGTTATTCTTTACCACCATGTATAATTAATGGAGTCAAAATAGATATTCTATTTATTGAATGGAGCAATAAGAATAGAGATCTCGCAAAACTTAATGCAAAGTGCTTAAATTATTTTTTTGTGCACTCAAATTCGTAGATTATATGAGAGTCTCTACCTATACTACTAGCCAGAAAATCTGGGATAGACTATACATAACTTACGAGGGTATAAATAAAGTCAAGTAATCTCATTTAAATATTTTATTATATGAATATAAACTTTTTCACATTAAACCAAATGAGACTATCTTTGACATGTACACTAGGTTTACTTAGATAGTGACATCCTTGCATGATTTAGGTAGAGAACTATCAAACTCAGAGAAAGTTAACAAAATTATGCATTATCTATCTGATAACTATGATGCTAAAGTTACCATTATATGTGAATCTAATGATCTAAATGTCTATTATATTGACAATCTACTTGGATTACTCATTCCCTATGAGTAAAGTGTGAGTAAAAGACATTTTGATGCATGTGATAGGAACAAAGAGAAAGAAGTGGCACTGAAGGCCAATAATATAGAAAGTGATAGTTCTTTAGCTGAAGAAGATGATGACATAGCATTGATGACATGACAATTTAAGAGCTTTTTAAAGAGAAAGCAAAAACATCATCAACACTTGAACAAAGGTAAATCAAGTAAAACTACTAAGGTTTCCTCTAAAATTATTTATTTTGATTGTAAGAAACCAAGCCACTTGAAATATGAATGCATTAATATAAAAGTACACCCTACCAAGAAGAAGGGTGAAGAAAACAAAAACTTCTGAAAGGGGAAGCAAAAGATGTAAAAGGCTTTTTGGGTAGACTCTAGCTCAGATTCAACAGAACATGTGGCAGAGGAGGAGGTAACTAATTTGTACCATGTGGTGAATGATAGTCCTGGTCACTCTGATCAAGATGAGGTATGTGAACTCACCTATGATGATTTATTTGCAATCTTTTAAAAAATTCTTGAATCATATAAGAATTTAAAGAAATTGCATGCTAGTTTGAACTTAATATATTGTGAATTACAAAAAGAGCATGATAACCTTAGAATTGAACATAGTGCTTTGGATAAAGAACATGATTCCTTACTTGATGAATTTAATGATCTTAATATGAAGCATATTGAATTAACCAAATCGCATGAATCCTTGAAAACTGAGCATATTGATTTAGAAGAATCATTCAAAGAATTAGAAACACTTGTAATTGAATTAGATTCTAGTGAGTATGCATTAAAATGTGAAGTTGAAAGTTTTAAGAGTGTAAATGAGTTTTTGAATGAGAAAATTCATGGACTCCAAAATAATAAACCACCGCCTACACTAGCATATTGGTATAACCCCAAAACACAGCATGCATCTCATATCCCTAGAAGGAGGCACTACCACTCACACAAATTAGTGAATCCATTTCTAGGTATTAGGTGCTTTTTTGTGGCATGGTAGGACACATAGCCCACACTTACACTATACACCATAGAACACATATTGTGTGAAGGCCTAAACCAAGTGCATTATAGCATAGCATACATGTCATTCATCCATTAAAGCATAAGGTGGAACTCAAACTCACTTAGGTTCCCAAATTTAACCCTTAATTAACATTGTAGGGGTGGTCTCATAAAAGGCCTAGTGAGAGCATATGGTATATAAACAATAGATGCTCATGACATATGATTGAAGATTTAAAGTAATGCATCATGCTGGAGGCCAAGGCTGGAGGCAAAGTTACGCTAGGAGATAACACCACCAAGAAAGTGGTGAGCACATGTATGATTGACAACTAAAAGAACTTTATTATTGAAAATGTTTTATTAGTGGATGGATTAAAGTATAACTTGCTTAGTATTAGTCAACTATGTGATAAAGGTTTTGCTATTAAATTTCTATCTACTAGATTCCTGATAAGCTTAAATGGAAAATCATTTTAAAAGATAAAAAATTAATAATATTTACATGCTTGATTTGAATTATGTTGATTATTCAGATTCTTTATTTTTAAAATATATTATTGATGAATCATGGTTATGGCATAGGTAACTATGTCGTGCAAGCATTAAAACCCTTAAGAAGATGACTCAGAAAGACCTAGTTAGAGGCATACCAAAGTTAAATTTCTCTAAGGATCACCTTTCTGATGCCTGCCAAGTTGGAAAATAAATCAAATCTTCATGGCATTCCATTAAGGATATCACCACCTTTAGGCCATTAGAAATCCTATATATGGACTTATTTGGGCTTGTTAGTATAACCAACTTAGGTGGGAAGACTTTTGGGTATGTAATTATTGATGATTACTCTAGATTCATCTGGGTTAGATTCTTATCTCATAAAAGTAAATCATTTAAGAAATTTAGAACATTCTCCACTTGGATTCAGAGAAAGTTATGCAGTGAGATATCTACTATTCATAGTTATCATGATGGAGAATTTGAGAATGATAAGTTTGAATCTTATTATAAGGAGCTAGGAATAGAACATAATTTTTATACCCCTAAGACCCCTCAGAATAATGGGTTAGCTAAAGAAAGAACAGGACCTTAGTGAAAGCTACTAGGGATATATTAGCTGAATATTCTCTCCCTAGGTATTTTTGGGCAGAAGCAGTGAATACTGCTTGTTATGTTTTGAATAGGATAAATATTAGATCCATACTTAATAATTTACCCTATGAGCTACTTAAGGGTAGGACACCCAATCTTTTACATCTTCATATCTTTAGGTGTAATTGCTTCATTCTTATTAATGAAAAATCTACTCTAGGTAAATTTGATCCCAAGTTTGATGAAGGAGTCTTCTTAAGCTATTCCTCTGTAGGTAAAGCCTATAGGATCTTTAATAAAAGGACCTTAGTTATAGAGGAGTCTACTCATATTATGTTTGATGAATTTGATAGATCTGCGGAGCCTAGGTTGGAAAAAGAAGAGGAAGTAGAGGTTACCTAAGGAGTAGAATCCGTTAACCTAAGAAATAGAGAAGAACTTCAGGAGCTTTTGCCTAGAGCATGGAGATATTCATCTAATCATCCTAAAAAACTCATCTTAGGAGATTTATCTATAGAAGTTAGGACTAGGCATGGACTTAGGAAGGAGGTTAGTCATTCTATATTCATCTCTATGGTAGAACCCACTAGTGTAGGTCAAGCCTTATCTGATGCATTCTTGATCCTAGCTATGCAAGAAGAGTTGAGCCAATTTATTAGGAATGATGTATAGGAGTTGGTTAGTAGACCTAAGGACTAGATTATTATAGGAACCAAGTGGGTGTTCAAAAATAAGATGAATGATTCTAGAGTTATGATTAGAAATAATGCCAGATTAGTAGCTAAAGGGTACAATTAAATAGAATGCATTAATTTTGAGGAGGCATTTTCCACTGTAGCTAGATTAGAATCCATTAGAGTTCTATTAGCCTTTGCATGTTTTAAAGGCTTCAAATTATATCAGATGAATGTTAAAAGTGCCTTTCTGAATGGGGTTATTAAAGAGGATATTTTTGTAGAGCTATCCCCTGGATTTGAAAATACAACCTTTCCCAACCATGTTTACAAATTTAAAAAGGCATTATATGGACTAAAGAAAGTACCTAGAGCTTGGTATGAGAAGCTTAGCACATTTCTCCTAAACAGATTCTTTGTTAAGAGAAGTGTAGATACCATCCTATTTATAAAGAAAGTAGGAGATGAATCTACTCATTGTTCAGATATATATGGATGACATACTATTTGGTTCATTAAATAAAAGCATATGTAATGATTTTTCAAAAACCATGAGTAGAGAGTTTAAGATGAGTATGATGGGAGAGCTTTCATATTTCCTTGGATTTTGTGTGAAGCAAAGAGAAGATGGAACCTCCTTAGTTAAAGTAAATACATCAAGGTGATTCTAAAGAAGTATGAGATGGAAGTTGCTAAGGTAATAAATACACCCATGAGCTCTACCATTTAATTAGAGAAGGATCAAAATAAAAAAGTTATAAATCAGAAGAAGTATAGGGGGATAATAGAATCACTTCTATATTTGACTGCTAGCAGACCTAATATCATATTTAGTGTTTATCTTTATGCTTGATTTCAAGTTGATCCCAATGAATCCCATATAACTGCAGTTAAAAGAAGTCTTAGATACCTTCTAGCCACCCAAAACTTAGGTAACTAGTATCCTAGACATAGCTCATCATTTGAAATCATAGGATACTCAGACTGAGAGTTTCTAGGGTGTAGGATAGATAGAAAAAGTACTTCTAAGACCTATCAATTTATAGGACTATCATTAGTTTCTAGGTCCAGTAGGAAGTAAAATTCAATAGCCCCATACACTGCTGAGGCAAAATATATAGTTGTAGGAAGCTATGTTACTCAAGTCTTATGGTTGAAGCAATATATCTTAAACCTTAAACTATTTGTTGGCATTGTTCCTATCATGTGTGCTAACACTAGTACCATTTATATTTCTAAAAATCTAATTCAACACTCCAATACTAAGCATATAGACATTAGATATTATTTCATTATAGATTATGTAGCTAAGGGAGATATAGAACTGCATCATATAGTCACTAAAAATTATTTGACATCCATTTTCACCAAACCCCTAAACTATGATACCTTTAGCACATTGAGGACTAAACTTGGTGTCATTGATATTCGTGCTTGATTCAGAATAGAGTGAAATCAACAATGTGTGTAGTAATATGTTTTTATATGTTTCTATTTTTATTGAGTAATTTATTTATTTTTTGTTATTATTTTGTTATTATTTTTTAAATAATTTTAATTAGTAATTGTTCCCTACACTTCACAAACCAATCTATTTTCATAAATTAAAAAAATTAAAAATAAAATTTTTCTCACATTATATTGTATGAAGCTAATTTGTACTATACAATCTTCACATGTCTAGACATCCTCACCACTCATGAAATCAACAGTTTTAATTTGACCAATAATTGGTGATCATACTTGACGACCACCACTTTGTACTATACGATCCACATGTCGACAGCCATTGGATGAATTCAAATCAATTGGTACGATAATAATTGCATTATCATAATGTACAAACACCTATTCATACTGGATGATCAGGTAGTCAATGTTCATACTAGATGACTCCTCATGATGACCCTTCAAAAATCATCCAGTACGACCTTGATTGTACTATACAATTTGACCTTCTTTTTTGACAAGTCATCCAGACAATTTAATTTTCTCTGATTGTACTGTATGATCTCATATCATACTGTACAATCTTCTAAAAACTCTATAAAATGGAAGGGATTCTAAGACTTTTAGCCACTCAACTTCAATTTCCCTTCACTCACACCTATTCTGAGCTTTTATATTTGAAATGGCTAGAGGTAGTAAAAGAGCTGGCTTACTATAAAGAAGTTCTTCTCGTCATCCTATGGAAGATATATTTCAAATTGTTAAGGATGAATTGAGCTATCATCGATTCAAAAATGCTCACATCACTCCATCCCAACTCTTGGATCAACAAGTAATACAATATCAGGATATAAACTTATTTGCTTCCACTATCTTACATTTCCTTCTAACTCTTGCATTTCTTTTTAACTTCGAGCTTCCCTTTGGATTCTTTGCAAGCCTAAAAATAAATGTTGATTATTTTATAATAACTTCATACATGATTATTCTACACCTATCCATTGAAGGTCCTAAACCCTACTTACTTTCATCTAGGGGAGACTATGATTGGACTGTCATAAACCTCACTATAAGGAATGTCCCCTTAAATCAACACCATCCTTTAGTTCATTCCTAAAATAACCAAGATGCTTGAGTCATCTAGCATGTCCTTAGAACTTTAATCCTTCCTAATGTTGGAGACAAAATCAATATTGCTCCACTCTTATCTTTGGTTACCTATTTAATTATGCCAAACACCTAATTTGATGAAGCCCGCTTTATTATCATCTATTTTTAAAATCTCACTGCCATCTGTCTCTCATCCACCTGACGGAAGCAAAATATTTCCTTAGGACATCTAGTTTCCTATGTCCTCAACCAAAATTATCAATTTATTAATCCTGGCACTTCTATTTCAACGAAAATGAGGAGATACGCTAGCAAAAGAGCCAAAATTTGGTGAGAAGGGGGAAACTTTCTTCTCCATCACCAACTCCAATACTAGTATTAACTTCTGCACCAGCTCTTAAATCCACAAGTGATCTTTACACCATCATTGTAGAAGGTGTTGCCAGCCTGAATACCAGGATCACTTTTCATATTAATGATTGTAATCAACACTGGACTTAGATACAATAATAGAACAAAGTGCTTCTACAGCACCATAAGTAGCTACAACAAAAGTATGAGGTTGATAGGGAGTGGTTTATTAGTATTTTTAGCCACCACCACCACCATAATCTAATTAGGGACCATCTTACTTCTAGTGCATGTGATTTGTTGTAGTCTATGTTGGTGTATTTATTTTAGTTACTTTCTACTTTTTTGCTTGTACTTTTTATTTGTTTTGTTGTTCCTACTTTTTGGTGTTGTCAAAGGGTGAGTAGATGTTATTGTAGATCATTCCTATTTTATTTTGTTCATTGTGCTTCTCCAATATTTATATTTTTTTGTGTTTTTTACTACTTTCCTTTTTTCTTTTCAATAAATAAAAACAAAAAATGTTTGCTTTTTTGTATTTCTAAATTAATCACTTAGTGAGAGAGAGATTAGGAGAAAATATGACTAATCTTGCAAATTTTATAAAAAATATTTGTCATTTTTAAAAAAGGGGAGATTGTTGCAATTTGAGATCTTAAGCTTATGATTTTGATGATAACAAACATTATTGATTGCCTTTTGATTTCTCCTAGCATTTGTATTTTATATCCATTTTGTGTGTACTAATATTTCATGTATGTCATACACCATGCAAGAAGTTTTATGGCTCAAGATTGGGTAGAATAGGAAAATATTTTACATGATCCTATATTTTTACATTTATTTATTTTTATATTTTATAAGTCAAAGTCCTATAAAAGGTGTATGCTTACTTGGCGATCGTGCACACACACAGGGGAGTGAGAAAATTGAAGATCAAAAATTTTTAAACTAATCATACCCTATGATCTAAATCATAATATATGATCAGGTGTACAGAAAAATATTTAAAATGGATAGTTATATAATTAATAATTTTAAACAACTCGAACTATATGAGCCAGATCATACTGTATGATCAGTTTAATTTAAAAACCCTAGCTATAAATCAAATTTTAGGTAAGTATTTAAATTTTTGAATTTTGAACTTATCATACTGTAAGATCCAGATCATACTATACGATATTTAAAAACTTACCTAAATTAATCTCCATGATTACCCAATTAAATCAAGATTTAATTAATATTATAAATCATTCAATATGATGTCAACAATACTTGACGATTAGCAAATATGATTTTTAATCACCCCGTCAATCATCCTGGGCAAAATCTTTATTTTTGAACTAATCATACAATACGATGTCAATCATAATGGACGAATGGTAGAGATAATTTTTAATCATTACGAAGTTCAACCTGTACGATCTGAAGAACATTGACTAACTGTACCGTATGATCCCAAGATCATACTATACGATTGATATATAAAATTTGAACATATTGTATTAAAATTGTTCAAACAGTACAAAATGAAATGGATTTTTAAACTAATAGTATTATACAAACAATTTTGGTTGAATTGAAATTTTAGGCTAGTTTTTGAAACCTTTTATAAAAACTTTCTTAAGACTCTTGAGAGGTCTTTGGCTATTGAAGGAATTTTGTGATAGAGCTTTGTGAGGTCTAAGAGCTTGAAGAGGGTGAAGGAGAAGTTGTGTGAGAGGGAGAAGTAGTGTGAGAGGGTTCAAACATTTTCTCTAGGTAAGCTTTTGCCTTGATTCCTCCAGGTGTCTTTGTTTGTCACTTGGGTAGCTCTGGGGAGAAAAGGTTCAAGGCTGAAGATCGATGTTCTTTGTCTTCACCAGGAGGGTGGGAAAGGAATCAAGGCTAGCTGCCTTCACCTAAAGGGTGAAAAAGCTTCAAGGTTCTCTGCCTTACCAGGAGGGTGAAAAGGATTCTGGTACTCTGTCGCACCGGGTTGGTGGAAGAGATTATTGTAAGGGCTTCTCTGCCTTGTTGTGGGGGCTAAAAAAGAGACACTAAAGGTTTAGTGCAATACCTAAAGAGGAGGACTGTAGGGAGTGGGCGTAGGTCAAGGTTTGACCGAACAACAATAAAATCTAATGTGCTCGTTCTACTTTTCTTTCTACATTTTTTCCATATATTTTAATTTTTTGCACCTTTATTATTCCTACAAATCTATGATTGGATTAAAGTTTTCTTTAGTTGTTTCTTGTTAAAAAATAAAATAAAATTGGAAAAAAATAAAGAAGAATATTTTATCATTTTGTTTTGTTGCGTAAATCAAAAAGAGAAAAATTACATTATTTTTTATTAAGTTCTTCAGCTTGCATTTGTGATTGGTTTAATATTCAAAGAGGTTTAATTGAGAGAATTTTTAAATAACCAATTCCCCCCTCCCTCCCTCCCCCCCCCCCCCCCCCCCCCAATTGGTGTGCCTAGGTTAGTTCAACAAAATTTAACAATCTCACTTGAACGCATAGCTAGACAAATTTATTATTATTTTAGTAAAAAATTAAAGACAATCATCTAAGAATAGTGTTGGATACATTGAGGAAGCATAAATTATATGCAAAATTTTTCAAAATGTGAGTTATATTGTAGAAGTATATCATGCTTGGGGCACATCCTAAGTAGTGATAAAATATCAGTGGATCTAAAAAAAGTGCAGACTATTATAAAGTAGCTAAGGCCTACAACTATATATGAAGTGTATTTTTTTTTTGGTTATGGTTGGTTATTACAAAAATTTGTCAAAGATTTGTCATATATTTTAATCCCTTGAATGGATTTGTCTAGAAGTTTGTCCAATTTGTGTGGATAGCCAATTATGAAGATAATTTCTAGAGCATAAATAATTGTTTACTGTCAACCCCTATTTTGACTATCCCATCAAATGCTGAAGGATTTAAGTTATTAGTGATATAACATTAAAAGGCTTAGGTTGTGTGTTAATGCAGCACAATAAAATGATTAATTATGCCTCTAAACAACTGAAACCCCATGAAAAGAAATATTCTACTCATGATATGGAGTTGGCAGACATTGTGTTAGAACTAAAGATTTAGAAATACTATATATATGGAGTTAGGTGTGAGAATTTAACTGACAATTAGAGAATGAAGTATATTTTCACCCAAGAAGGAATAGAATTTAAGGCAAAAAAGATGGATGAAATTGACTAATGATTATGATCTTAGCATTTAGTAATATCACGGTATGGCTAACATTATGGTAGATGCATTGAGTAAAAAATCCTCAGGAGTAGATGGTTGCATGATAAAAGTTGACTTTTTTTATCATGATAAGACAAGGTTACAACTAGAATTAGTTTAGGCAACTCACATGGATACCAATATTTATACTTAAATGATAGTATGGCCTACCTTGCAAGAAAATTTTTATGAAGCACAAAAGACACGATGAGGAGTACATGATGTTAAATGATAAATTGAGACAAGAGGAAAATTTGAGTTACAAGTGGATGATCATGGAGTGTTAACTTGTGAAAGTCAAATATGGGTTCCTAATTGCGCAGACTTAAGAAAAAAAAATTTACATGAGGCTCTTTATGCAGGATATATGATTCGCCTGCGACCAAAAAATGTATCATGATTTGAAGCCTATATTTTTGTGCCCTTGAATGAAAAGAGAGGTGGCTAAATTTGTATCAAGATGTGAAGCCTAATAGATGGTGAAAGAGAGGCACCAATGACAGTATTTTACTGTAGCAATTTCATATTCTTAAATGAAAGTGAGAAGAGATTATGGTGGATTTTGCTTTAGGTTTCCCAAGGTCTAGTTAAGGACATGATGCATTGTCAGTCATGGTTGATTGATTGAAAAAGTCAACACATTTTCTCCCAATGAGGTAAACAAAATCAATTAAGAAATTGGCTCAATTATATATATCTGAAATTGTTAAACTGCGTGGGATATTGAAAGTTATTTTCACTTCTAGATTATGGAAAGGGATTCAAGAGGGTCTAGGGACCAGGATAAGTTTTGTATAATGTTTTACCCTAAAATAGATGGTCAGCCTAAGAGGATTATTCAAGTGTTGAGGATCTATTGACATTATGTGCATTAGATTTTGGAGGAATTTTGGAAGACCATGTTTCTTTGATTGAGTTTACTTACAATAATAATTTTTAATCCAACATTGGTATGACACTATACAAAGCATTGTATGATAAGAGATGCAAAATGCCCTTATCTTAGATTGAGGTTGGTGAGAGATGATTGACTCACTATAGGAAAATCATGTATTACCAGTGAATTTTTTGGCAAAAATCTGTTAAATTTCAGGCTAATTTGAAAGGTTTCCATCAAAAAATGTTTTGCCGGTAAAACGAGTGTCAGAAAAATTTTTCATCGAAAAAAAGCCGCTCGAAAAAATCCAGCAGAATAATTAAAAAATAACAATTTTTAATCTGCCCACCCGTATGTGCTACCCAGCCTGCTTGCCTGCTCGCCTGCCCGCCTGCGCGCGTTGCTTTCCTGCTGCCCGCACGCGCACACCCGTGGGATTCAAACTCGCAACCTGCACACATTTCAAATAGCCAACAACTTTGTTGTGGAGGAAAACGTGTCACATTATCTACTCTTTTATATTTAAATACAATATCTACTCTTTTAAATAGAATAATATAAAAAGTAAAATTTAAAATAAATTGAAATAAAATAATAAAATGAATAAATTATTAAATTACATTATTAAATTAATAATGAATTAAAATAAGTTATTAAATTTTAAAATAATTAATTATTAATTTATTAATGATATTTTCATTATTTAAAAATAAACTAAAATAAAATAGTAAAATTAATAATTAATTAAAAATTATTATTTTAATTAGTAATTAAAAATTATTATTTTAATTAATAATTAAAATAAGTTATTAAATTAACAATTAATTAAATTAAGTTATTTAATTAATTTATGATCATGGAAGGTTTAATCCATAATTTGGATTACCAAACGGTTTTCAAACGGGACATGCTTATAATCGAATCGAGCGGCTCGACAAGACGAATCCAACGACCTTAAGATCGTCAAATTTTGATATCATTAAGACCTTCAAATTTCAGACAAACGGTCCACGATCAAGGGATTCAATATTGGTCGTCCATCCAAATCACTACACATTTGCCCTTGATCCTTCTTCTATTTACGGGTCATGCCATCCACCAAAAACTATGAATAGCCCCTCATTTCTCTTGAGAGGGGACCCAAGCAAGAGAAGAGAAGAGAAGAGAAGAGAAGAAGAGAAGAGAAGAAGAAGAGAAGAAGACAAGAGGAGAAGAAGAGAGGAATACGAGGGAAGAAACTCCTCTTCGACCACCGCCGGAATTCTACCCGACCTCTGAAGGACGCCAACATTCTGCCCGATCTCCAAGTGATGTCAAAACTCTGCTTGACATTGTAACTGACTTTCAATCCTAAAGAGATTCATTATAATCTGATCGTCTTAAATTTTAAGGATTGTTCAGCCTCTTGTATTCCAAGTAAACATTAGTGGAACTCTTTCAACTGGGCGTGGCCCTATGGTTTTTCCCCTTTTAGGGTTTTCCACGTAAAAAATTTGGTGTTGTTATTTCTCCTCTATTTGTGTGCTAGATATCCATACAACACTGAAACGGAAGTTTTTAACTCTATCGTTGCGTATATTCTAGTCCGCAATAGTTTGGCGCCGTCTGTGGGAAACACTATCACACACTTCTAAATATTGCTTCGATGACCAATAGGTGTAGCAATCGCCTCATAGGAGCCTCCCGCTCTTACTCTAATCAATCCATAAACTAGTCTATAAATCATAGACGTCAAGTTTCTACCTCCTTTTATCCTGGGGGGCAACACGTTGCTGGAGAAGGAACCTCAGGACCTTCTTTGGAGGAGCGAATATAAAAAAATGGAAGAATCTTAGAACAAGATCCTTCAACACCTATGAGAGAATCGTCAACCAACATTAGCACAATAGGAGGATATTCTTCTCCCTCAAGATCCACCACTGGCCAAAGATATTCAAATTGAACATCTTCAAGTAAAGATTCCTCCTCCTTCACCAAGAAGACATCCACCATCACATCAAGATAATGAACTGGCTGACACAGCAAGTTCTACTCGTCCTTCGCACATCGGTCGGCAACCTCGTATTTCTTTGGACCTCCCTAAGGAGTTAGACCAACCACACGTTGCTGAGCTGCTGCGCAACACCCTACGTCATGAACTATGGAGATTAGTAAGAGAAGAGTTCCCTGGAGGAGATGTGAGGCAAACTCTTCGACAGTGGAGCTTTCAAGAGTCATCACCTTTAACTGAAACCATTCTTCAGCACCCCATTCTGGTTGGCTTCAAACTACCAAGCATCGAGTCCTACGACTGGACATCCGACCCATATGAGCATATCAATCATTATCGAACAATCATACATATCCAGCGAGCTTCAGATGCCCTCCTATGTCAGGTTTTGCCTGCTACACTCAAAGGATAGGTACGAACATGGTTCTATTCGCTTCCATTCGAAATGATCCCCTCATTCATCAAATTGGCCAAAGTATTTGTTGAATAGTTTGTAGCCAATCGAAGAATTGCTAAGGATTCTTCCCACCTCTCCGGGATTCGTCAAAATGAGGGAGAATCGTTAAAGGAGTATTTTCAATAATTTTTCATCGAGGCTCGATAGATTCCAGGAGTAGACCCAGAATTGCTCAGAGGGGTCTTTCTTGGAGGCCTTCATCCTAGCCCCTTCTATTCAGCACTCATGTGCGATACTGTTCGCTCATATGCCGATCTGATCCATCGCGTGGAGGCCCAAATATCAACAGATGAGGCTATAAATGCTCATAGAAAGCAATTTGAGCAAACCAATGGGAAGCGCAAGGGAGCACCTGGGATGGATAATTCATCCTCAAAATGGAAAAGTAAGGAAAGAATAATCCATCTCCTAGGCCTCCATTGCCACGACGAGAACCTTGACAGGAGAAAGAGTACACTCCGCTCAACACATCTCGAGCAAATGTATTAATGGCAGTTCAAGATCAAGATAAAGTGAAATGGCTGCATCCTTTGAAGCTGATTACAGGAAATCAAGAGCAGTATTACCACTTTCATCATAGTCGTGGCCACACTACTGAAGCCTGTAGGCAACTTAAGGATGAAATTGAAAGACTTATCCGCCAAGGTTATCTTCGACAGTTTATTGTGAATCCACCTACCCGAGAAGAAGCTCGTTCTACTGGGGGGCAAAATTAACAACAGAGACAACCATTAAATAACCGGATAACGGTTGGTGAAATTGAAACAATCGCTAGAGGCCCCTTATTATTCTATCAAGTCTTTTTGGCTGTAGATGGAAACCCAACTCCAAAAAAGGCTCGTATCAATCATTCCATCACATTTGATGATTCTAATCTGGAGGGAGTAAAAACCCCTCATCAAGATCCGCTTGTTATTAACGTGGGTATAGATGACCCGTGTTACAATATCAAAAGAATTCTTGTGAATAACGGAAGCTCCGTAGATGTCCTGTTCTATTCTACTTTTCTCAACATGGGTCTCTCAAGAGAAAAGCTTCAGCCTGCTGCAGGTCCTTTATATGGATTTGATAATCGATCTGTATGAGCAGAAGGGATAATCAATCTCCCAGTTATCCTTGGAGAATTTTCTCGACAGACTACACACTCTATTTTTGGAATCGTCACCTCTATCCCTCACTTCAAGCTGAAGTTCCATACCCTGGCGGGAGTCAGTGTAATATGCGGAGATCAACAAATAGTACAAACCTACTATCTTAGGAAGGTCACGCCACATCCAACGGTTATCCTGAGCATCGAGGACTTTGATCTACGAAGCAAAGATATCCCTCAGAGAGCTTCCCCTGTAGAAGACCTTACTACTGTATCTATATCTAAAGAACATCCTTCAAAGACAATACGGATTGGATCACTTCTCTCAGACAATGAGAAGAAAAACTTCACAGATTTTCTACGAGAAAATTAGGATATTTTTGCATGGAGTCCGGCAGATATGCCTGGAATTGACCCTAAAGTGATCGTGCATTCCCTCAAAGTAAATCCGACGTGCAAATCGATTATCCAGAAGAAATGAAACTTTGCACCAGATCATCAGCAAGTGATCGAGCAAGAAGTGGATAAACTTTTGGAAGCCTGATTTATACAAGAGGTGCACTATCCTACTTGGTTAGTTAATGTTTTCATGGTTTGAAAGGGAAGTGGAGCTTGAAGAATGTGTATAGATTATACAGATCTTAACAAATCTTGCCCAAAAGATAGCTTTCCGCTTCCTCGCATTGACCAGTTAGTTGATACCACCTCTGGTTATCTGATGTTGAGCTTTATGGATGCCTACTCTGGCTATAATCAAATAAAAATGAATCCTGTTGATGAAGAAGCAACAGCTTTTCAAACAGACAAATTATTGTACTGTTATCGGGTGATGCCCTTCAGGCTCAAAAATGCTAGAGCGACTTATCAGCGCCTTATGAATAAGGTTTTCAAAAATCTTATCGGATGTACTATGGAGGTATACGTGGACGATATGTCGGTGAAAAGTCTTGAAAAATCTCAACATATCTCTTACCTGGAATAGTATTTTCACTTATTGAGACATTACAATATACGACTCAACCCTGCTAAATACGCTTTTGGAGTCGCTTCTGGAAAATTTTTGGGGTTCATGGTAACCCATAGAGAAATTAAAGCTAATCCAGAAAAGATTAAGGCATTGAGAGATATGGTGCCACTGAAGAATATCAAGGAAGTCCAAAGGCTAAATTGGAGAATTGCAGCACTATCTCGTTTCCTGGCATGTTCAGGAGATAAATATCTACCCTTCTTCAAGGTACTTAGAGGCGCTCATAGCTCTGAGTTCTAATGGATGGATGAATGCCAAGAAGCCTTTGAACAATTATGAAAGTATTTGGCATCTCCGCCACAACTTTCTAAACCAACATCAGGAGAGAGATTGTATTTGTATATGGCTGTTTTTGTCCAATCCATTAGTTCAGTCTTAGCTCGAGAAGAAAATGCTGTACAATATCCTATTATGTTAGCAAAATTTTATCTGAAACGAAAGGACGTTATCCTTTAGCGGATAAGACAGCATTGGCATTAGTTTATTCAGCTAGAAAACTACGCCCTTACTTTCAAGCCCATTCAATTGGGGTTTACACAAATCTGCCACTGAAAAGTATTCTGTAAAAGCTAGAAGCATCGAGTAGGCTCATTAAGTGGTCTATAGAGCTGGGAGAATTTGATATCCACTACTTGCCTAGGCCCGATATTAAATCTCAAGCACTATCAGATTTTATAGTTGAAAGCATCGTCCTGGTGTCCGATGTTCTACCAAGAGCTTCGCCTTCTCCTCCATGCTGGATGTTGTATGTCGATGGAGCTTCTGGAAGTTTCGGGGCTAGGGATGGAATTTTATTGATCTATCCGCATAAAGTTACCCTTGAGTATGGGCTCCGACTCAAGTTCCCGACAATAAACAACACAATAGAATATAAGGCCCTCATTACCGGATTGAGATTAGCAATTGGTAGTCCATACTGATTTGCAGTTAGTCGCCTCTCAAATTGAGGGGGAGTTTGAAATCCATAACCCGCAACTGGCCCAGTATTGTAGCATTGTGAAGTTACTCTTGGCCCACATAAGAGAGTATCAGATCATACATGTTCTCCAAGAACAAAATACAAGAGCGGATGCTCTTTCCAAACTTGCTACATCAATAACGGGAGATATTTATAAAAGAAAGTATATCGAGGAGATCCACTTTCCAAGTATTTAAGGTATATGGGTTATACAATCAATCGATGAACCAAGATAGATGTCTTGGATCGATCCCATATGTTAATTTTTACAAAACGGGGTACTACCTGAAGAACCCATGGCATCAACACGACTTCGGAGACAAGCAGTAAATTTCACCATTATTTGTGACGAGTTATATAAGCGCTCCTTCACTGGACCATATCTCAAGTGTCTCCCACCTTCAGAAGCTGATTATGCACTTCGAGAATTTCATTCAGGGGTATGTGGGAAACATTTGGGAGGAAGAGTGTTGGCTTACAAAATTATGAGACAGGGATTCTATTGGCCTACAAAGAAATAAGATGCACTCGAGTTTACACAAGTGTGAAAACTGTCAATTGCATTCCAATCTCACCCATACACTCGCTCTAGAGCTTGCATCACTTTAGAGCCCCTAGCCTTTTGCCTAATGGGGAATTGATATAATGGGACCTTTCCCTATAGACCCTGGACAGCAAAAATTCATTATCCTGACTGTAGATTACTTCACTAAATGGGTGGAGGCAGAACCTCTGGCTAAGATTATTGAAACAAATGCCAAACAATTTCTATGGAAGAATATAATCTGTTTTTGGCATTCCTACAAGAGTTATCACAGACAACGGGACACAGTTTATTGGGAAAATCTTCACTTCTTTTTGTAAAGATTTTCATATTCATCTAGTCCACACAGCTGTCACCCACCCTCAGGTAAATGGGCAAACAGAGGTCACAAACAGAACAATTTTGAAAGGACTAAAGATTCGTCTAGGGAAGGCTGGGGGGGGGGGGGGGGGCAATGGGATGAAGAGCTCCCAAATATCCTCTGGGCTTATTGGACCACTGCCAGAACTCCTACAGGAGAAACCCCTTATAACCTCTATTTTGGTACAGAAGCAGTCATATCGATTGATATCAGAGTCCTTAGCAACAAAGTTCAGACTTTTGACTTCAATAACAACGAGGAGAGGCTTAGAGCAAACATATATCTCCTCCCATAAGTAAGAGATGAAGCCTCACTCAGAACCGCTGCATACCACTAAAGGATTGCTCGTCACTACAATCGAAGAGTGAAACATCGCCATATCTCTATCGGGGACTTAGTTTTATGAAGCATCGAATCCGCTGGAAAAGGCCCTCAGTGTAATAATCTCTCCTCCCTCTGGGAGGGTCCTTATTTGTTGGCGGCTATGGTAAAGTCTGGAACCTTCAAGCTGAAGGATGCTAATGAAAAAATGCTCCCCCGAACTTGGAATGTGGACAACCTTCGCAAGTACTATCAGTAGGAGTTGATACTAATATTTGTTTGTTGTTATATTAGTGGTAGTGTTTGTCTTGCATTATGTCCCCTCAAGTAGTTATGCTTTGTATCTTTTGAGTTTTTCATGGAAGAATTTGTTTTTTGTATCCCTAAGTTATACTTGAGAATTATTGTATTATCTTATATAATGCAGTAATGTGATATTCACTTTGTCGTGATATTGTCTCTTCTCCTCAAACTCTTTTTCTGTGATTCGAGCAATACACAATATACATTGTATCTTAATCACTAGATGATCAATCCTAAGGGGATTCGATCCGACCTCTTCCATACAGGTTAAAAATTATTAAGTAAATACTTTGATTAACAACCTCAGATAGGTCGAGATATCTAAGGAGGATATCTCTCACATTCGCTCAAGTCAGAAAAGTTCTCATTGAAATAAAACTTAGTCAAGTTTATGTACATATGAGAAAAAGAAAAATAGGAACTCTAATAATTTCTTTATATATATCACTAAACATCGAGTACATCATATGAAAGCAGCCACAACAAACATATATACTCATCACGAGAAATAAAATAAAGTGGTACAATCAACATCAAAACACTCCTACAGGATATCAATATCATTCTCCTCTTCCTAGAGGGAAAAAGCCTGCTACAACTCACTCTCTAGTTCTTCACCACCAGAGTCTAAAGAAGGATCACCTAAAACTTGGCTAGGAGTCAACCCCTCGATCTCCGCTCCATTCTTATGCTGCACAGCACGTACACCCTTCATAAAATCTCTGATGAAGCCATCCTCTATGCACTCTGCCTCCAAAGCCTTCACCTCCATAATATAAATATGATTGTGAGCTTCCTAAACATGATCCTCAATAATTATCTTGAAGGCATAAGATTTCTTGAACTCTTCTATAATTGTAGACGGCAACTACTGGGCTTCCTTCTCTTACAGCATACTCTGGAGCATCTTATTCTCAGCTTCAAGGATTTGTTGATCTCTCATCTGCTGGTTGATCGTTGCCTGTGCCTCCACCAATTCTATATGTAAATGATCTATCCGCTCATTTTGGGAGGAGGCCGAAGTGATCCTGTTTGCCAGCTTTGCTCTACACTCTGCAAGCTGATCCTCCACCACCTTCATCTCCTTCACTTTTCCGTCATATTTCTTCTTGTATTCTCCCTGAAGGTATTTAACCTTCACAAACTCGTTGTTCTAGTCATTCAAGGTCTTATTTATCTCAAGCTAGAAATCAATATGTTATTCTAAATGAAGCAACAAAAATAGGAACATGTAAGAAATATATCTTTTGAAATATATATATATATATATAAGGAAAGAAGAAAGGGCGAACTCACCAACTTCTCAGCCCGTCGATGGCCAATGCACTGATGCTTCAAAACATCTTCTGGAATGTATGACTTGGATGGAGAGACAGGAGGACCTTTGCTGACGACTGCCAAAATATCATCCATCTTCTTTTTCTTTAGTGCCTGTAAATCGCCATCACTCCTTGGTCTCTTGGAATGATTCTTTTGGGGAACTGCTTCTGGAACTTTCACGGACCTTTTTAGCATTTGTGCTTCCTGCTTGAGTAGATAATCCCACTTTGAACAAGTATTCTTCATATATATATCTACTCAAATAACGCACCTCATAATGTAGGGTGTCTAAATCAAAAAGCTTGAGTATCTTCAACAAATCTTCTGCTCCAATGTGAAGGGGGATGGGTAACTCCTTCAACTTTCCCCACTTTTCTTGAAACTTCCAATCATTTTGCACATAAAAAAGTCGCTAAGCCAACCTTTCGACGGGTCTCGAGTACGAATATCCAACCACTTGGATCTGATAGAGATTCAACCCTGCACATCACTAAAGAGAAGTCCCATCCGAGAAAGGCATTCTACAGAAAGTATCACTCAACGGTCTCTAAAGAGTACAATCAAACCCATTACAATCGACATGGCCCTGTAGAAAAATTGAGATAAGCTCACTCCACAAATCGTCAGAATATCGATCAATTTCGGTGTCTTGTGAGTCTTCTTTAAACCTTCATATCGATGGGCAGGACGATCTTCCTGGGCTGGAGGGTTTCTTTCAGTTATGTGATCACCCATTACAATTCCTTTATTAAAGAGGGGCGCAAATCGGAGTAGGTAAAATCACCTACGAATGATAGCGAAAAGCCTCTAGAGTAGGAAGAAAAATAGGGGGGGGAGAAGGAAGAGGAGGGGAAATCTCCAACCTCTGTACAAAAGGAGGGGCGCTGAGTCAAGTAGGGAAAGTTACCTACTCAAAAATAGCGGAAAGCCTCAACTGTTAGAGAGCCAAAAAGAGAGGAAAGAAGGTGCAAATTTCTCTATGACCCCAGGGGAGTATATATAGTATTTTTTGAGAGATTCTAGAATGTTCCTGAATTTTTTGGATTTTTCAGGATTTTCCAGATTTTTTCGAACTTTTTAAAATTTTTTCGGATTTTTCTGTAAATTTTTACTATATATATATATATATATATATAAGTTAATTAGCTCATGGTTAATCGCCAGCCGCTGGCGGAACAGCGCGACCGCCAGCACCAAACTGTACGTAACCGCGCATGCGCGTCGTCAGGAAGCGGAGCTAAACAGCGGAGCCCTAAACAGAATGAGCCGAAGTCGAGGGCTCGGGCTCGATATATTCAGATTACCGGCGGCTTTTCCGGCGGATAATCCGCCGGTAATACGTCGTCGGGTTTTAATTAACCAGCGGTAAATCCGCCGGAATATCCGCCGGATATTACCGGCGGAATATGCGTCGGTATATTGAAAAAACCGTCGAACCTCCGGCAGTTTAGCCGCCGAAAATATACCGACGGTATTTCCGCCGGAAAATACGACGTAAACTTACCGGCGGACAAATCCACCGGAAATGCCGTCGCTGGTTCCGGCGACAATATTTCCACCGGAAATTCCGCCGGTATTTCATTGTTTTCCTGTAGTGGCAGGTGGCAGGCAGGCCCAGGCGGGCTGCAGGAGAGCGGCAGCGCAGGCTGGCCGCGGGCGCGTAGCGGCGTGGGCTCTGGCTCGCGGTTCTGCGTCGCCGCCGCTCGGTTCGGCTGCCTACACAACTTCAGGCCCAATTCTTGGCCCAGACAAACCAAATTGGACTTTTTTGGGGTCCCCGGACATGTTTTTTGACGTTCCGGACTCAATTTTTACACTTTCAAAACTCAACAGGGCCTCTATGATCAAGTTTGAAAAAATTTGTAACTTTTGGAACGCAATTTATGTAATTCAGGCAATATAAATTATCAATACAAGTATTTTTGCACTTATAAAGCTTCGACGTTCGAGAATAGGGGGCAACTGATATATCATTAAAAAATAATCATGATCAGGCACGAATCTCGAGACAAAATCAGCTTGGAAGCTTCAAAAATTAATTCAGAGACCATATGAACGCCGATTTCAGCAAACTTATAGTCAAACTGAACGTCTCGGAAATACAAACCCAACAACACCAAATTCAATTTGATTCAAGCCCAAATGGGTCCAAATCAAAGACCTGAAGCACATTTGGAAGGTTCAATCCATAATTTGGATTACCAAACGGTTTCCAAACGGGGCATGCTTATAGTTGAATCGGGCGGCTCGACAAGACGAATCCAACGAGCCTAAGATCGTCAAATTATGATATCATTAAGACCTTCAAATGTCTGACAAACGGTCCACGATCAAGGGATTCAATATTGGCCGTCCATCCAAATCACTCCATATTTGCCCTTGATACTTCTTCTATTTACGGGTCATGTCATCCACAAAAAACTATAAATAGCCCCCCATTTCTCTTGAGAGGGGACCCAAGCAAGAGAAGAGAAGAAGAGAAGAGAAGAGAAGAGAAGAAGAGAAGAGGAGAAGAAGAGAAGAAGAAGAAGAGAGGAATAGGAGGGAAGAAACTCCTCCTCGACCACCACCGGAATCTACCCGACCTCCGAAGGACGCCAACATTCTGTGATCTCCAAGTGACGCCGGAACTCTGCTTGACATTGTAACTGACTTTCAATCCTAAAGAGATTCATTGTAATCTGATCGTCCTAAATTTTAAGGACGGTTCAGACTCTTGTATTCCAAGCAAATATTAGTGGAACTCTTTCAACTGGGCGTGGCCCCGTGGTTTTTCCCCTTTCAGGATTTTCCACGTAAAAATCCCGGTGTTGTTATTTCTCCTCTGTTTGTGTGCTAGATATCCGTACAACGTTGAGACGAAAGTTTTTAACTCTATCACCGCGTATATTCTAGTTCGCAATCAAATTGGAGTTATAAAATGTTTTTTGTCATATCAAGTAGGTGATGGTAACCTATAATTTGTAGCTAATGCTGATTGTTTTTATATTCTCTATCTGCAGGTTGCTAGAACAATATTGGAGAACCCCAAGGACAAGACCATGTGGTTCATCTTATATATGCAAATGTGACATGATGACATCTTTTTAAAGGTTCGTAATCCTAATTGTGACATAATTGAAACAGATTCTTAGAAACTGTCATAGTTGTTGGATCTAATGGGACATTGAGATTATCGACATTATATTTTAAGTTGTGGAGTATGCGTATGCCCTAAGAAGAAGGCACATTAGACTTAATTATGGTATGGGTAGAGCTCCCCAAAGACATTTACATTTGTGGATTATTTCATTAAAGGTGTTTTGCAAATTTTATTATATTTTTAGTTGCCATAGATTTTTTCTATAATGAGTTGGATGTGTTAGTTTGTGGAGCCTCTCGGTAGTATATCTTAAATTGTTGCCTAATTTTTTCCTTAAGAAGAAAGCACTTTGCACAAATTTGGTTGCGATTCAATGTGGAGCTCCCAAAAGCAGAAAGACATCCAAATTTGTAGGTTTATTCATTAAGGTTATTTTGAGGATTTTATTATATATTCAGCTATATTAGGTTTTTGTTTATGAAGACTTAGGAATTAGGGTTATGATTACCACAATTAAATAATAATGAAATTAGTTGTTGTGGCGAAATGATGTATCCATCTGTTGGGTGAACCTGTTTAAAATTTGAGTTTTTGTATGTTGATCTTCTTTGCTTTTTTTTTTTTGCTACATATTTAAATTAATTTTCACTTATTCTCACTAGGATAAGCTAACTACTTAGTGCCAGTATTATTGACCATCACCATCATATAAAATTGATTATTTTATCATAAATTTATTTTATCAGATTTATATTACTATATTCCCTATGCTAAATACAAATTTTAGCTTTCTTACTCACATCATAGCACAATTTTTTTTCTAATTGTGGTGAATTTCAATGGTAGATCTGTCTATGTAATGCTTGTATAATTTGGTGTGTTTATAACGCAGGTAGAGTTGAACAATCTTTCAGAAAATTATCTTGCTCGCTTCAAAGTCTATTATGTCTTGAATCAGAAAAAAATCCAATTCAATTATTTCATAAAGTTTTTTTGTGAACCTATAGATCTGCTCTTCTAATGTATAAAAATGTCTCAGCCATTCAATACATTTTGGTCGGTTGGGGTTGAATTTTTTAGTTTTAACTGTAAGTCACCACTCAATTTTCCTTAGTTGTATATATATATAATCCAAAAAAATTGAAGTAGTTAGAGTCTTTATGCGTGGCACGATCATATCATTGAGGATTTAAAGTCCATTTTGAATGGTTGCACCTATTAGTAAAAATAATTTTACAACTATTATCAGAAAAATAATTTTTTTTAATGATGATATTGGTGTCATAAATCATTTTCTTAAAAAATCAAATTATTTTCTTACAATTACAATACTCTAGCCATTTAGTTGTTTAAAGTTGATTCTCACAATAAAAATTTATTGAGGAATTGCACAAATCTTGAACCCTATTATTAAGGGCCTTACTTTTACATTTGACATCTGACTGATTCTGACATGTGGCCCATCACCCATGAATGAGTCCATGGCTGCTCACCTTAATGACCTTAGATATACAAAGGAGATGTAGTTTCAATTATAATTACATACTCCTTAAATTTCTAGGAACTTTTGAACCTTTAAATTTGATTTATGTTTTATCAACCAAGCGCATTTAAGCTGTAGGTTTATGTATCCAACAATCAAATATTATAAAATGAAATGTTTTGTATTTTGGTTAATTTTTTTATTCGAATCTTTTTTTTTCCAACTAGATGAACAAATCTATATACTTTTAATAGATCCAAGTTACTATTTGATTCTTTATTTTTATGAAAAATATAACGGCGGTGTTCTATTGTAAACTAGGGTTATGAGCGATTTTGTGAGGAGCCTCATGTTAAAAATATAATCAGGCCTCTCATTTAATGTTTTTCTGTCACTGTTGTGAGATTGCTGCTCAGTATTTTTGGTTAGCCTTTATTTTACATTAGCTAATTTTCCAGTTTATACGATCTCTAGCCCAAAATTATTAAATTTATTTCAAATATATATATAAATTTAAAAATGTAAATAAATAATTAGAAACTATGTTAAATTTAATAATTTTAAATGTCATTAGAATAATTTATTTTAAACATTAGAAATACATGTATATTAAATTTAATTTCTATTTTAGAAAATTTTTTATCAGACAGTTCATGTGTTGATTAATCAATTTTATACTTCATCAAAATGATATGATAAAATTACAAAATAGAATAATTAAAAGATCAGTTAAAGTTTTATATGTCTAAATTAGACTTATTTACACCCTAATATTTGGAATATGCTTAGTTGTATGATTTGTTGACATCTCTAAGTAAAAATACATTTGAGATAGTTTTTTCACGACTAAATTTTTAATATTTTGAATAACTAATTTAATTTTCTGGCATGTGTTATATTGATGTAAAAAAATCAATATATTTGAAACTCTTACATTACACATAAATATGCTTCTTATGGTTGATCCAACTTTAAAGACTATTTCAAGAATAATAGAAATTTATATTCTTATTGATTATGTATAAATTATTTATAAATATATAAATATTATATTTAATATCATTGATATAACATATCATAACTTGATTTTAAATTTTATAATATTATTTCTTATTTCAAAAATTTTTATTGACGAGCACCATAAAAAAACTCAATGGGCATCACTTTAACCGCTAACAGACTTCCAAGGCTCGAGCGAAGCACCAATTCCTTCTCGGCATCCATCAATTCCAGCGGCGTTGAGTCGGATGATTTCGAGATGGGCTCTATGGATCACTTACGGGGTTCACAATCATCGTCCACCTCTGCTTACGGACATACGACGAACCCAACAAAACCTAACTTCGATCAAATTATCCTCCTCTTTGTCAAGTAGCAGCAGCACCAGCGCAGCCGGTGAATATCTTCGGCTAAGTGATGAGGAGCTGATGGCTCAGTGCGAGATGGACACCTTCAAAGCCTCGGGGCCCGGCGGGCAGCACCGCAACAAGCGCGAGTCCGCTGTCCGTCTCAAGCACCTCCCTACCGGCATCATCGCCCAGGTCCAATAGTTCTCCCCACCCTAGCCCTGCTTTATTTTAATGATGGAATTCGATAGTTGAATTTTGAGTTTTTTAGCCTCAAATTTGGAAGCTTTTTGTTTGCTTTTAGGCTGTCGAAGACAGGTCGCAGCACAAGAATCGTGCTTCTGCATTGTCTCGTCTTCGCACTCTACTGGCTCTAAAAGGTGAGGCCTTTCTCGAAAACAGGCTTTACGATTTCATGTAGTAGCGGCCTTTAGAACCTTGTACGTAAGCGAAATGAGTGAAATATGTATTCTTGGTTGCGTATATCACGTTTGGTAGTCTGGGTATTCTTATTTGTTGCTATTGGATTTTCTATGAAACAAATTCATAATCAATACAATACATGGAAAAAAAAGCTTTTGTTTATTTTTTTTGATCTGAAGTAGCTAGTATTTAGTTTTAGGGTTTCTGTTTAAACCGATTCACTTTATTTTACTTTGCCAAATTAACCATATTTACTTTGGTGGCATTCTTCGAGAGAGTTAGCTCCCAAGCAAACAGACATGCTTTCTGTATTTATAACAAGCTGAATAGATTCTTTTGGAACCTGTCCCTACCTGCGAAGCTATAGCTGTATGTGATATGATGACATTAGTGACAATTATAATTCGAGATCAAAGAGAAAGAAGTGATAAAGTGAGATCTAGAGTGTGAAGCATAGAAAAACTTATTGGATTTCTATTTTCATAAAGTACAGGACTGATGTGATATGTACATCGTTGAACTCACTCCTAACTCTCATTTATATGTATAGATCACAGTTTAACGTTACATGAATGACTACAATTAAGAAATACAATGAATTTTAATAAAAATGTTTTATAAATTTAGCTTTTGAAGTGGAAAAATCTAGCCAGTTGATAGCTTTCCAAGTGCTTGGTGACTCTTGGTGAGTTTCACATTGAAAGCGAGTTAAATGAGACATTTTCTATTGAGTCCCCTTGGATGAGCTAGTTGACAACTTTGGCGAATTGATTTGTTGAATTGATGACTTTTTGGATTCTTTGAATGAGTTCAATAACTTGATTCTTTGGACTGAACAAGGTTTCTCTTAGATGACTTCGCAAATTTTAGATCTTGAGTGGCTTTATTGCATTCAAAGATTTTGGAGAAGGTGAGAGAACTTTTTTTCCTAGAATTGCACGTGATCATATGGTTGAGGAATGATGTAACTTCTAAAAAAGTTCGTGATGAGGTTGAGATGGCAAAATTTATTTAATATTTTATTGCATTCAAAACTTTTGGAGAAGGTGGGAGAAGTTGTCTCAACAATTAAAGAAAAGTTTGATCCACTGTATAGTCCCCCCAACCATTATATCTGATGAAGTTTTTGAGGAGACACAATAAGAGATTGATAACTTGAAGACCACTGTCTTCTTATTGTAGAAGTTTTTTGAATTATCTTGGTCAAGCCAATTTCATACAAGGGTGATTTTATTTTATGCTGTATGATTAGATGAGGTATTGTTCCTTGAGAGAGAACTTCTTATCCCACGCTCCATTTTCTTTTTGGAAGTGTCGGGATGCCTCTTTATGATGAATTTGGGAATGCATTGACTTCTTCTAGTCGGACTTAAAGAGGTTGATCAATTTATGTTCCTTGCAAGGAATGAACTCATGAGAATTTATTCAAGTTTTTTCTATCTTTTTTATGTTTCCCAGCTTTTAATAAGGCTGGTACTTTATCATAGCCGAATCTTATAAAGACATGTTTTCTTGTATTGTTTCCTCTATTTGAAATGATAAATAAACTTTTGAGTTTAGATATCACTTTGTTGTTCTTTTTTATGCTTGTTCATTTTTTGTAAAAAGTCATTTATGTGAAATTGCCCTTATGGCGAAGTAATTCTTTATGATGAAGTTTTCTTTTATTGTAAAGCCATCCTTTACGTAGAAGTCATACATGTTTTGATTGGCCAAAGTATGGAGCATTGTTGGCTCCCTGTAATGATAATCATTCCTTAGATTTTTTATTTGAAGTTGAGCCAACAAAGAGCCCTATGGATTTGACCATAACAATATTTAAGGATTTGGAATATTTTTCTTTTCTCTCTAAACTAGTTCTTTAAGGCTATATAGCTTTTCTTGCACATCTTGGAGCTTCTAACTTCTCATGATTTTCTTCTTTTTCTCACCTTCGTTCTAAGAGATGGTCATTGCATTGATTAAGTGCCTATGGGCTTTTGCAAGTGCTAAGGTCACCATTGTTGATTCGAGATTTGTTTGGTGGATGATATCTGACCTTACTAGCGGATCCGTCTAGTGAGCTAAGAACCTGATGATGAGAATTGAGAGTAGAGAAGATTACAAGAATAAGACTTGGGAGATCCAAAAGATCCAGAAAAATATAAAACTCCAAAATTTCTTCTCATCACCCTTTATTTATAGAGTTTTGAAGGCTGCAGAAAATACGATACTTCAAAAAGTAAAGATGCAAGTTGCAAGGAATACTTGTACAATGTTACACGCTAATCTAGGACACATTTTGCTTCTTGATTGGCCGCAAGATGGTGAAGTCAACAGTTTAGTGAGCTTTTTGTTGTCGAGCAAGCTCAAGAGAGGCAGGTAGGTGTAGGGCAAGTCTGTGGGCAAGCCCTTAGAGGAGATGGACCTATAGCTGGCGAATTATCTTATCAGATCGATGATTGGCATAGGGGCCTGAGGTTGCCTTATCATGAAAAGTAATTAGTCCCTGAGCCTGGTAGTAGTAGCCAAATGGAGTGTGAAGTCCTTTTGTTAGGTTCTTTCCTGTAGCTGAGTCTGGAGAGCTCAGAGGAGGTGGATTTGACTGATATGAGTGGCGATATATTTGCTTGGTGAGGAACTTCTTGGTCAGCTAGCGTAGGGCGAGCTCCTTAACTGACGTGGGTGAGTGACAATGGTCGGTCTCCTATGGCGAGTTTCTCTGCTGGGCTTATATGAGTCCTTAGAGGGATCTGCTCTTGAGAGAGAATGACCTCATCATGATTTGGTCGCTACCTATTAAAACACATAAGAAGACGATTATGGGCGAGTGAATGAAATTAAAGGCAGCTACTTAACATAAAACAAAAAACTAAATACAAATTTACTACTCTATTTTTATTGTAATCTCGAGTACCGTGTTGACCTCGCAATGATGACGTTTCCCTGGCATCATTCCATACTGAGCTTCTCTTCAAATTGTGGGCTTGCTCTGGAGGCGGTTTATTTTCCTTCTTATTATAACAAGAAAACCGACGAGTACTTTGAAAAATGGACTTCCTCACAATAGCTTGTTCTCATAGCTAGTCATCCAAAAAGACAACCTTCCATCAAGGGTGAGCTGATCTTGATACTACGGCGGCCTTAGTGAGCAAAGGGGTCAAAAAAGAGGAGACCCGACAGCAAGTTGTTTCTATGGAACTCACTGCCTTCCCCCTTGAAAAGAAAGTGAGAACAAGCATTGGGGAGGTGACTATTGTCGCTGAGGTGCCAACTACTACAGCTAGCGGGGAGTTGCATGTTGCTAGTGCCCTCGTAATTCTCATGGAGATGATAATGATGGGTGATGAAGACAGGGAGCCCTTGCTGTTTAGGGTGAGGAGGCAAGTCTCCTTTTGGGAACTAGTGCTGGAGGGAGTAGGGGAGATCGCCCTAGTAGTGGCGAGTTCGTAGGAAACTCTTCCTGTAAAAGGTAAGCCCAAAAAGGACAAGTATAGTTATTTAAGAATTACAATGCTAGGAAAGAAAGTAACCATTATGAGGGAGGCAATAATCTGTGAATCCTTGAGCGAGCTGTTGCATCGGGTGAACAGGAGATGAAGACTTTGGAACAATGTGCCCTCTTCAAGTGTCATAGGGGAATGCACCACGAGATCAACTCTTGTCTATTCCCTTGTAATTTTTAGACTTGACTTATAATGAAATCTCTGTGCTGTTGACACTTGAAGAGGGCGTCAATTGCATAGGAGCCCTAGATAGTGGATCTTCTTGTCGAGCTAAGGCATCAATAGATCAGTAGGCGCCGGGGGGGATTGCGAAGATACTCGTAACCTTACCCTCCATTGCTCGATCAACTGACTTCTTTCCTCACTCGTGGTCAGTCTCATTGGATGAGGTTGCTGGGAGGCTGAGGACTTGGTAGAAGATGATGAATCTCTATGGTGTCACTGAGCCCAACACTTGATGGGAGGAAGAAGGTCCTGGGGACTTCGTCAAACTAAAGGAGGTAGGCGAGCTGAGGGATGTGGTTGCCTTTAGTAGGTCCTAAATGATGGTCACTAAGAATATTGCAAATTCGATGAGGGCCAGTGGGGCACAGTTATGCAATAGTCCAAGCTAGAGAGCTTCATGGCTGGTGCCAAGTATATCCTTGACTACCTGGAGTAGGTTGGAGGGCTGGTGCCAGCCATGACGAGTGATCCAGTGTTGGGGATGCTCCACGGTGGTCGGCGACCTAAATAATGTAATTTTTTTTAATGTATGCCACTTGATGGAGAGCTATAGTAATAATTATGTGGAATGAAAAAATTTCTTTTATGCGAGTTCTTTTATTTTTGCTTTATGTTTTCTTTTTGATATTGTGCGATTGCAAGTGCGAATGGCAAGTGAGAGCAACTCGTGGGATTGTTATAATGAACCTTTGTAAGGCGTAACGAGTAGGAGAGCTTCTAAGAAATTTTTTGAAAATTGCTTAAGTTTTCTCCTTGCAGTGAGCGAGTAAGGGATTATGGGGCGAGTGCCAATGAATGATCATAGAGCGAGTGTCGATGTGAGGGAAAGCAACGACTAGCCTAAGCGACTCACCTAAGGTAGGTGAACGGGTGTGATTCCAAAGAAGGAAAGAGGAGGGTACAGTTCAGTGAGTGTAGAGAGGATTTCGTGATTTTCATAATTATGGAGAGAGAAAATGAATTTTTTTCATTTAATGCTGATTTGAGGGTTGCCTTGATTTCCCTGCTCCATACACCACTTATAAATAGGAGGGGTAGGACCCTGTTGACAACATCTTTTAATTTGAAATCTTCATTCGCACCCAGCTTTAGGTCGTCAACGACCTAAGCTCTTGTCATTGCTGTTCCCCAATAATGTGCAGATGTGTCGCTGAGAAAAAGGTTCTATTGGTTCGCGGAACTAGTCTTCAAAGCGTATTGTTTGCACTATAACTTCACAGATAGTTCGGCGGTGAGCAACGAGTGCATCAACTCTTTCTTTGTTGATGAGCTGTCGTCCCTAGCGACCGCTTTATCTTGGGAATGCGGTTCCCGCTGTGTGTCGAGTTGGAGGAGGTATTGAACTATTATAAGATTGTCCCGACACAATTGTTGCCGAACTCGGTGACTATCATACTCTCCTTACCTATGCAAGCACAGGCTGGCGTGGTTGCTGAACTTGTTCAAGAATGTCTTCACGGTGAAGGAGCCCCAGGATGGTTGTGCTCAGTTCTCGCTAACCATGATGAGGGTAGTTGGGTTGACGAATAAAGTTCATTATTGGAAAGTGAAGTTTGCCATTTTTTAGAGCGTGGTCGCTGGGATGGTGCCAACTCACCTGATCACTTTCCTTAAGAAGAATATGGTGATCCCTTCCTTAACTGTGGAAGAGGAGAGAGTGCTGGCAGCCATCAAGGGCGAGCCTCTCATCTTCCTCCATCACATCATGTATCAGAATGTCCTTAAGAATTTTTATGGCGAGTTGCTCTGTTTTTCTCTTTTTTTTTAGAATATTCAACTAAATTTTTTACTTGCCTTAACTAGATTGTCATTTTTCTTACAAAAAAAGTTGATGGTTATGAGTTTCCTTAGGAATTGGTGACCATAAAAGCCATCGTCGAGTCTGCGCCGAAATCTGGAGAGAAGAAGCTGGTGGCGCCCACAAAGGGATGTGCTAAGTCTGCGGAAGGAGTGGCGACCCCTTGTAAGAAGGAGAAGAAAAATGTCATGGAGGGAGTTAGCTTGAGGGCGCCAGTTTCCAAGAGGCTACAGGCATCCAAGGAGCAGCCTCCTCCTATTAAGGGCATCACCATCGATGAGGCCACGGCTCAAGCAAGAGTCGAACAAAAGGGTTGAGTTGCCACCGCGGTCAATAAGGGAAAGTAGCATGTTGAACCCATTGAGTCCTCTGATGAATTGACTAGCAACTCGTTGTGTGAGGACGAGTTGAGCTCCTGAGAGGGTGATGAGGTGGAAGAAGAGGAGGACGAGGAGGGGCTCAAGTAAGTGCCTCTATTGTGCTTCAACCATGGCAAGTTCCTCGATGCAGGCATGGACTTGAACTTGATGAAGCTTACTCCAGAGAAGATCAGTTACTCGCGATGAACTCGTTGGATCAAGCATGGTAGATAATCTACATCTCTGCTCGATTCAGCTTCATCATGCGAGAAGGGCTAAATCTCTGGATAAAATATACAAGCACGTCTAGTGCTTCCCAGAGAAAGAGCGAGCTAAAAAGTTAGAACTTACAAAGAGGGTGAGTGTCTTGGAGGACAAGGTGAAAGAGCAACATAAGTTCGAGCTAGATTCAGTGAACGCTCGAGCGCAATCAACACTGGAGGAGAAGGAGCAGGCGAAGGCGAAGCTCGCTGAGTATGCTGCCAAGCTGAAGAAGGCTGAGCGGTTCATAATTGGTGGCAAATGTGATGAAATTATGGGTGACCTCTATCGCTTTGGTATCAAGTACTGCTTGAGGAAGCTCGTAGCTAGAGGTGAGGTTGATCCACAGTTCCAAGACGCTTATCGATTTTTTGAGGAATTTAGTGATAGTGAAGTAAGTGAGGGTGCGAGTGCTACTGGTAAGTGAGTTATACTAGCCCTTTGCATGATTTCTTTTGTATTTTTTTCTTTTTGGTTTTGGGTTGAGTGGCCAAATGTAATTGTAATTGTAACATAAGACGAATGAAGATAGTTTTGATTTCCACTCTCTTAGCTTTTTTATTTTATTTTTTCTTGGAGTTTAACGTGCTTTATTGCATACTCGCTTATATGTATATGCAGTCACTTTTAAATGATAAATTAATGGTATAAGCCAAGGTTGTGAAAATCGGACCAAACATAGAATCAGAAGAAGATATTCAAGGTTCAATGGTTCAATCGGGGTTGAACTGGTTGACAAAATAAATATCAAAATTATTTAAATAAGATTTAAATGAAATGATAATGATTTAAATGAAATAATAATGATTTAATAAACATACAATAATTTAAATTTTTTACTAAAAAAAATTATACATAAATAGTATTTTCTATAATTTTAAATTTAAATATATTCAATTTTTAAATTTGATTCACACTTAATATAAATTTATTTTACATATAAATTTATAAATTTAATATAAATTATTATTAGTTTATGTTGTATACTTTGATAATTTACAACTATAGGTTATATATGAAATTTATGTTATAAATTTGCATCTACAAATTATTTATATTAAATAATTTATCATTAATAAATAGATAAAAATTAATTTTTAGAGCGTATAAATAAATAAATTCAATATTATTAACAAAAATACTATTCACATTATAAAAAATTAATTAAAAAAATTTGTTTATATATATATATGAGCTTGATAACCTAGCTCATCTATTTAGTCCCACATCACTTGAAAACTTTTCATTAATATTATTTATATAGTTTTTTGGGTTTGAATGTGTTAAAAACTCACATGGAGTGGCGAGGCCATGTAAAGATACTCCATTAGTATTTTGGGCTAATAATTGTTATAAAAATTAAGTATCTTAAATTTAAATTACTTTGTTAAATTTTGAATTTTGTGTAATATTTTATCCTTAATGTATTAAATTAATTTATTTAATTATTGAAACAATTTAACAGTTGAACTGGTTAGTTCAAAGAAACTAGGGCTAGTAGGGTTGTGAACAAACCGCAAGCCAAGCCGAGTAGGTATTTGTTCAAGATTGGCCAAAAATAATCTTACCTAAAAACTCGATGGGCAGGTGTCATTCCTTTAGAGTGACTATCGTATTCACCCAAGTGAATCTTCTTTAGTATTACCTCTTCTCTTATTCTCGCACACACCTTAGATTGAATGAGGTTACTGATCTTCTGAAGAATTCGCCGCTAAGAGTAAATAGTTTGCCGCTTTGATCTTGAATCATCTTGGGTCGCCGTCCTCAATGTTGATTGCTCTGGTCTTCAAGCATTCGATGTAGTGGTCAATCAAACTCATCGACAATTGTCTTCGATTTACATGATTTCTTCTTCTTCCATAGTCGGCTTCATGATCTTGACTGCAAGTCGCTCGTCTGGATTTCCTGGAGAGGTCAGTCGATGCATCCGAAACGTCAAAAATATGCAAAAAAGAGCCCTGTGTCACTAAGTTGCTTCACCAAAGTCAAACATGAAATTTACATGTGCATGCAAGATGAAGGCGAATCCGAGCTACACAAATGAAAAAATTTAACAAGTGAGAGTCGACGTGTATATAAATATAAATATATATGTATATATATATTAAAAAAGATATTCAAATGATTAGTGCATACATATCAACAATATGCATATGTATTATGTATATACCAACTAACATGGAAATGTATTGTGTATGTACCAAATACAACATGCATGCATCATACAACATACAAAAATCTCAGGCAAGCACGTTAAGTAATACGCAAATGCATATGCAAACGTATAAGTACTCATACAAACATACAAATGCATAGGCAAGCAGTATCTGTAATAATTACTACACTCTCGTAGGCTCTGTAATAATTCCATCAAATCCAATCTTTTTCTCTTAGACCACTCAATTTACTTATGCTTCCATAATTAAATTCTTAGAACCTTAAATCTTTGCTCTGATACCACTTTTATAACACCCTACAATATCCCTTATCAGTATTATAGAGTGTCACACAATTAAACATAACATTTTTTAGCATAAACATAAGATACTTTTTATTATTTGAATATTTATATAAAACATCCAACAACATTACTTTTACTACATAAATGTAAGCATCTAATAACTCTAATTACATCAAATAAATACTTATAGAGCCATTAATATAATCCCAAAAAATTACATCACTGAACTATCTATATGCCTGAGTTGCAGACTTACAAACAGAGCTAAACATTAGCATATAAAATGAAATAACTTGCAACTTATTCTATATCAACCTTTTCCTTTTCTTTTCCTATAACAACAACCAGTATGAAATAATTAGTGAGCTATGAAATAACTAGTGAGCTATGAGACTCAATAAGTTATGCAAATTATAATAACAATTAAATTGCATGACTATAAAACTCTCAACTTTGAAATCATAAATTAAACAAACTTTATAAAATATTATAAAATGATATTTAGCTTTAACATTTAATTCCTTTGAAGTCTATACTGAATATTCATATTAGTATTTTAAAAATTTGGCTAAACTTTTATAACAATATTCAATGGAGTCCAGGAAACCTAACATTATCGCCATTGAACAAAATAGAGGTCCCTTTCGCCTCTTTAGGGTTCTTTTTGTTCCACCTGCTATACAAGTATCATATTCTCTAGGGTCTCTTTTGCCCCATTTATAATACAGTGTCATACACGGGGACCCTTTTGCCCCACATGCAATTGTAAGTTATATATCATTTTATAGTCAAATTTTACTTTAAATTAATATTCATTACACTTCACTTATTCATAGTTCATACTTTTTCAAACATACTTTCATAACGATTTTCCTGTTATACTATTTGTATAAAGAAACTCTGTATGCTTTTTTCTAAGATATTTCCAACTAGTAAAATCTTTAAATAAACATAATAACTTTTATTTGAAACTCTCATGATTCAAATATATAAGAGATTATTCATACATGGAAATTTGGCTATGAACATCCTTCAGCAAAATAATTAACTTTAATACATATTTCCTTTTAATTTAATCAATTACAAGTATAGAATTTACAACAATTGCCTTTTAAAATTTAATTTGCATTACTTACCTCCTTGAAGATTTGACTCCTCAATCCTTCTACTTTACTCTTTTTCTTTTGTAAGTTACCTACAATCACCTTTCCAATTTTATGATTTATACAATTTATAATTCAAATAAATTGCATATATTAAATTTCTACTAACATAATCATTTATCTCATAACCTTCCTTCTGTATATAATCAATGATGCCTATGCATAATTAGATATCACCTCTTTAAATACTTTCACTACTATTTGAAAATCCATAAGACAAATATGCATATACCAAAATTGCTTACCTTGATTTCCTCTTTTTTAAACTTTTTTTTTCCTTTATGTATTATTTTCTTTACTGGATAAAGATTCTACACTTAAGACAACAACTTCAATATTAACCAAATTCTATTATTAAGCAAAATAAAAACTTCTGAAATTTACTCAGCCGTAAACCTTATTTCTTTCCCAATGCCGTTGCTCCACTTCACCCCAACCCTTTTTACTACTTCAAAAAAAATCGCCAGCCCTCAGATTTCCCTTTGTTGAACCGCCCTCTTCTTCACAAGAAAGTGTTGCTCCTTCTACAGTGTTTAAAAACACCGTGCTGAACTGCTATACAAGATTCCACTCACTATGCCGAACAATACAACAACAACAACAGCAACATCAAGCCCCACTACATGGGGTCGGCTACATGAATTCTTTTTCTCCATTGTGTCCTGTTAAAAGTCAAATTCTCGTTTAAATCTAATAAATAAAGATCATTTCTAATATTTTCTAACCAAGTCTTTTTAGGTCTACCTCTACCTTTCTTAACATAAGTCAAATCTAAGACCTCTACTTTTCTAACTGGTTCATCGGGAGGCCACCGTTTTATGTGACCAAACCATCTAAGGCGACTCTCTCTAATCTTATCTTCCACTGGAGCTACTCCAACCTTTTCACATTATGCTCATTTCAAATCCTATCTCTAAGGGTAAAGCTACTCATCCACCTGAGCATCCTCATCTCTACAACACTTAACTTAGTATTATGCCTCTCTTTTAATGGCCAACATTCGGCACCATAAAGCATTGCAGGTCTCACCACCATCTTATAGAATTTTCTTTTAAGTTTGAGGGGGATTTTTCTATCACACAACAAGCCCGATGCATTCCTCCACTTCAACCATCCAACTTGAATTCTGCTGATAATATCCCCATCTATTTTCCCATTACTCTGAACAATAGATCCAAGATATCTAAAACGTGTACTCTTATTAATGATTTGATCGCCCAAAGTCACAATCACCTCATTTGGTCTATTACTACTAAAATTACACTCCATATATTCCATTTTAGATCTACTTAAGCGAAAACCTTTAGACTCTAAGGCTTACCACCATAATTCAAGTTTACCTTCAACTCCGTCTCTAGTCTTATCAATAAGAAGAATATCATCAGCAAAAAGCATACATCAAGGTACATCCTCTTGCAAATGTCTAGTGAGAACATCCATGTCTAAAGCAAAAAGATATGGTCTTAAGGTTGATCCTTGATGTAATCCAACCAAAATAGGAAAATACTTGGTCAAACCACCTTGTGTTTGAACATAAGTAATAGCTCTTACATACATATCTTTAATGATTTGAATATAAACGTTATTAACTCCTTTCTTTTCAAGAACTCTCCATCACTTCTCTTGAAACTTTATCATATGTTTTCTGTAAATTAATAAATATCATATGTAGATCCTCCTTATTCTCTCTATATTTCTCCATCAAACCTCTCAATAAATGTATGGCTTCCATAGTAGACCTACCTGGCATGAATCCAAATTGATTTTGAGAAACATTAGTATCACGCCACAACCTACGCTCCATAACTCGCTCCCATAGTTTTAGAGTATGACACAATAACTTAATTCCTCTATAATTCGCACAATCTTGTGCATCACCTTTATTCTAAAAAATAGGAATTAACACACTCATTCTCCACTCATTTGGCATCTTTTTAGTCTTCAAAATAATATTAAAAAGTTTAGTAAGCCATGAAATTCCTTCATCTCCTAAGCATTTCCACCTCTCTATTGGAATATCATCTGGTCCAATAGCTTTTCCACCTTTCATTTTCTTTAAAGCCTCTCTGACTTAGGTTTTAATAATACGCCGATAAAAACAAAAATCTTTATTTTCATTTAGAGTGTTAAGGTCACTAAAGTCAATCGTATTTTCACATTCTTCATTAAAACGATTAGCAAAATATCTCATCCACTTTTGTTGAATATTATCTTCAAAGAAAAGTACTTTTTGATCTTCAATCTTAATACACTTCACTTGAACTAAATCCATACTACTCTTGTCTCTTTGTTTGGCTAACTTATACATATATATCTCTCTCTCTTTAGTATCTAATCTATTATATAAATCATTAAAAGCTAAGATCTTTGTATCGCATATTACTTTCTTAGATTCCTTACGTGCCTCTTTATATATTTTTCAATTATCAGAATTTTTACATTTAAATCAATTTTTATAGCAAATCTTCATTTGGATTCCACCACCAACTATTTTTATTATTAGAAGTTTTTTTTTTGATACTTCAAGCACATCTTTTGCAATAAACTTAATATCCTTAGCCACTTTTTCCCACATAATATTAGCATCCTCATACACAGACAAAATCTTAAGATCTAAAATCTTACTCTCAAAAAATATTTTTGTTAATATTCTTTAAATGCCCCCATCTAATACTAGACTAATGTTTTATTTTATTTTTTATTTTCTGCCTCTTTATCTTAAAGTCCAAAACTAATAATCGATGTTGGGTACATAATTTTTTACTCGGAATAACTTTACAATCTTTGCAATCTAAACGATCTAATTTTTCTTATAAGAAAATAATCAATCTGAATTTTACTATATCCATTTTATAAGTGATGAGATGCTCATCTCTTTTCTTAAATAAGATATTAGCAATTAAAAAATTATAAGCTAAAGAAAAATCTAATATGGTCTTATCACCTTTATTTATCGTTCCAAACCCATGACCACCATGAATACTTTTAAAATATCTATCTATCTACCAACATGTCCATTTAAATCTCCTCCAATAAAAATTTTTTCTCTAGAGGTATCTTTTGTATTAATTCTTCTAAATCATTTCAAAATTTTAATTTTGACCCCATATCCAAACTTACTTGGGGAGCATAAGCACTTATAATATTAACAATCTTAGCATCAACAACAATCTTTAAAGCTATAATTCTATCTCCAATTTTATTAATTTTTATAACATTATCTTTCAAACTCTTATCTATAATCACACCTACACCATTTCTAGCACTACTCATATCCGAATACCATAGTTTAAATTCTGAACTATCAATCTCCTTAGCTTTCTCTCCAACCCATTTAATTTCCTGAATGCACAGAATATTTATCTTCCTATAAATCATAATATCTATTAATTCAATTAATTTTCCTGTAAGGGAACCTATATTCCAAGTTCTTATCTTAATTTTAGTTTTATAGACTAGCTTCTTTACTCACATCCATCCTTAATGTGGGAACCCTTGCCTATTTAACACTGCACCCAGGCGCCGATGCAGCGGAAATTACACACTTGTCACTATATTTAGGCCATACAGCGCATCGCTTCCAGGGGACGCCCTAACATTAACATAATTTTTTAAAAGATTCATGTCATAATTATTCGATAAGTTTTACGCTGGCTGTCGACTACCTAACGCAACTCTCCACTTTTCTCATCCAGGACTTGGGACCTGGCAACGACAGTATTAGTCACTATGCCGAACAATGCTACAGGAAATTTCTGCATTTTGCCGCCTGTATCCAGGATTCTACTATGCTGAATTGGTCTACAAGAATCTCTGCACAGTGCTACCCTCTACAATTCCTCCCTGCTTCACATGCAGAAATCAATTCTCAACATTTCAGTTCCAAAGCTTCACGTGAAAAGCACTAATCTAGTGGCCCCACACCAATAACTGCTTTGACATCTTTTCATTCTTTGTAAGCAACTATTAGGGAATATTCAATTATATTTAACTTATTACTTAATATAAATATTAATTCTTAATTTAATAGTGATGAATTGGTAGGATCAAATAATAATTTTCTTAAATAAAATTTTATTATATTTACCTGAATTTTTTGAGTATTACACCTAAGTTCATGTTCGATCCTCCTTGAATGGATCAGAGTTGATACTACTTGAACCAACAAACAAATATACAGTTGTAGCGTCTACCGGGGTATTTGGTTTTATATATGTTCACATTAGGCCTTCAAGGCTTTTTATAAGAAATGCTCATTCATTTAAAGCACAAACTTTCAAAACTAAGACTTATTAAATCCACGAAAATGTTTGGCTTTATACATTTACATTAGGCATTCAAGGCCTCTTATAAGAAAATTCTAATACTAAAACACAAGGTCTCGGAATCGACACTCATTGAATCAATCGAAATATTTGATATTATATATTCACATTAGGCCTTCAAGGTCTCTTACGAAGAAAATTCACTTATTAAAATACATACTCTGACAACCCTAAAAGTTAGTCAAACCCGATTCTTTGTTGGAGGGAAAACAGAGTTAACAACATTCTTATTCTCGAGAGGGGGCTTGTGCCTATGGGAAATCATAGTGCATGTAACTATTTCAAAAGGCATACAACATTTATAAATTATATTTAAACTTTTGAAAGCAAGCATACTTGCATGTGCTCCAAAAACCATTAAACACTTAAATTTGAGGTCTCATAATGCAATGCTAGGTAAAATAGAAATTAATTTAATTTTTCTCATTTTGAGAAGCATGCAAGTGCACCAAAAACCATTCAAGTACATTATTTAAATGCATTGAAAAATCTGTGGGAGCGCTTAAGTCAAAATGTTTACATGTGCTCCAACAAGTGTGCTAAACATTTGATCATGATGTTTGAGAATGTTGTTTGAACAAGAAATAAAATAAACTTAAGTTGACTTGCCTCGAGAAGCATGCGACTACTAAAATTCATGTAATTTATTTTAAAATATTTTATACTCTCTTTTTAAAAAGCAAGATTATTATATTATATGCTCTCTCAAGCAAGCCACCTTGCTTATAAGACAGAGTCGTAAATCCCACTCTCGAAGTTCAATCCTCCATGTCCCCAAGATTAGAGTTGATAAGAATTCCATTTCTTGTTTAAACTATTGTACCACTAATTGAAACAAAATTCTCTAAACAAGCAAATTAGCAATCAAATATTCAATCCTAATACTTACAATGATGTTTTGTTTTATAAATGCAATTACAAATGTTAATCACATCCTCAATCCTCAGTTGCCAAATGACTAGAGTCAAAAAACTCAAAAGCAATAAAATTCACGTTTTTTGACAGATTTGAATTTGAAACTTCTAAGCTCTAAAAAGACGGGGTTTCTTTGGAGAAAATTAATGAGAAACTTCATATAAAAAGTTTGGGATGTTAGGCAACTAATGATGGCATTTTTATGAATTTTTAATTAGTGGTTGAGAAGTTATGAAATTTTTAATCTAGTTGCTCATAGCAGGAAATTGCCTCTCTATATTGAAACTTTGGCTATGTTATATTAGGGTTCCAGGTATTTGAGGCCTTAGAAGGTTATGACAGATGTACAGGGCTATTTAGGAGAGTTTTAAAGAGTTTGGATATGTTTGGGGGTTAAGGGATGCTATGCTTGAGGCTAAATAGAGGAGATAAAAATTATTTCGGTCAAAAGAAAGAAAAAAACAGTAAGAAGAGATAACTAAGCACTCACCAAAGCCCTAGAGATCAGTCACCAAGCCTCACCAACAAGTAAAATAGCCACCGAGCGTTTTCACATGAAATTTGCACAAGCAAAAATATTTTTTTTTCCAATGAATCATAAGTACAAAGCAAAGGTCCTATTTATAGGCCTTTTTAAAGCTTAGATAATTTTGAAAAGCCTTAAGAGCCAATAAAATATTATTACAATAATGTTGTAATACTAAAAGAAAGAAAATAAAAGAAATAAAAAAAAAGCTTTCAAATAAATGAAAATTCGGATTGGCTACAAATGACAAGTAGAGTGGTCTTGAAATAAATCAATTTATGAAGAATTTGACTTTTTGACTTGTATGGCTACCCATCAAAGGACCTTAAATTAAGCTTTTAAATCATTATCTCATGATTTTAAAAGTATTGTTGAATGTTCATAGGCTTGCATGGAGAGTTTTGCATGATAATTGGTCCAAATTATGATGATGAGCTTTAGTTTATGATCTTGTCATTGACCTTTATCTTTGTACTGCATCAACTCTCCTTTTCTGCAAAAAAACTCTTCTTTTGAAGAGTTAAAAATACTAATGGGAAAAAATCTAAATGCATCCAAATAAGAATAAATAAATAAATAAATATGAAAATAAAAAATAATGTAATTTATGGCTTGATTTTTTTTTGAAGAAATGCAAAGAGCAATTTTATTTATTTCCAAAAAACAAGCTCTAAGTGATAGAACCCCTATCACTTTCCTCCTTTAACAGAGAAATAAAATAAGGAGGAATATTATTACAACCAATACTATCCCAAAAAAAAATCAGAGAAAGAAGCATCGTTAGCACAATAATCTGCCAACTTATTGCAATTCCTATTCATAACTTGAAAGATAACTTGGTTAAAGTCTCTAAGAATTGATAAATCTTGTTGTTTGAAGAAAGGAATCTTCACTTCTTCGTTATTCACCATGCTTTGTACATACTTTATTACATTGACATTATCTCTTTCAATTATAATACCTTTCATCTCAAACATCCACTCTTGTATAACATTCTTCAAAGAAAGAATTGATCGGAACTCCAACTCCGAGTGGTCCCAATGTAAACAAGAGAAGCCAAAAGCATACAAAAACCTTCCTTTAAAATCTCTTATCACTCCACCAACTCCACCCTTATAAGAGCTCTTCAATGAAGCATCAACATTGAGCTTAATCCACTCGGGTGGAGGAGGATGCCAAAATAAGTTAGACAGCTGTTTCAGCTGATTGACATCTCAGTGATTCGAGCGAAACGAGGCAGCAGCATAGCTTACTGCACTTGCAGCTGTTACAACGATGCTTTCTTCCCTCTCATCGTGCTTGAGCTTATTCCTGCTTTTCCATGAGAGATACACAGCCGAGCAATACAAATTCCCTCTAAAAGGATTAGAATGTGATAAAATCAACAACTTCCGATTACATTCTTCCAGATTTGCGAACGTAGGGACCATAAATCCCCACTTGTTAAGCATTAACAAAACCTGAACAAGATACACAACTAACTGTTATGTGGGCATAATCTTCAACTGATTTGCATCCTCTCAGGCAGCCATTGTAATTCTGTAATCTTCTATACATTAGGAATTCATTAGTTGGAATAGCCTTATGAACAAGTCTCCACCAGAAAATTTCAACCCGTGGCCGAAGCTTCAGCTTTTTCTTCCATTCCCAACTCAAATCTTCAACATCATTACCGTTCATCTTCTCAGAAATCATGGCTGCTATCGACCTACCAGAGCATTTAAAAATCAACTCCAATTGATCACCTTGTAAATCGGAATTGATTGGAACAGCCGCAATAACCTCCACCAAATCAGGACCAAAGGCCAGCATCAGCTTGGCCTCATCCCATCTTCCATCTCATTAAGAACTTATTAGATCTGGTACAGCAACAAATGTGGGCCAACAATCAATACTCTTATCAAAAATCCAAGCATCTTTAAAAGTATTGATTTTAACACCATCCGAGACCTTCCATCTTACTACTTCCTTCAAAAACAAAGCTCCATTCTTTAAGATCTTCCAAGTCGGAGAGGCATAACTTCTTACTTGAGAATTCCAAATGTTATCTCCATATTTGGCCCTCAAGTTCCTGTTAAGGAGGGAGAAAGGCTTAGAAACAAAACTCCAAGCAAACTTGGCCCTCAACAGCCCTGTTGAATCTGCAGTTGAATGCACACCTTGACCACCCATCTTTTTGGATCTACATATCGTATCCCATGCAACATAATGTAGACCCTTACATCTATCACCTTTTGCCAAAGAAAATCCCTACACATCCTATCCAAATCATTCAATACTCCCTTAGGAATAAGTGAATGTGTAGATAAGAATGTATGAAAAGAAAGTAAGGAAGACTTAATAAGAAGAAGTTTCCCTGGAAGAGAAATAAACCGATTATTCCAAGTATTAATTCTGCTAAAAGCCTTTTCTAACAGATTTTGAAAATCCGAAAAGACTAATCTTCTTAGCGCCAACTTGACTCCAAGGTAGTTGATCTCATTTACTACCTTAAAACCGAGAGCTTTAGCAAGGTCCACGCCTTCCTTCTTCCAATAAATTTTCCAAAAAGAACTGAAGATTTCTGGGCATTGATTTTCTGACCCATCCACTTCTTGTAATCCTTCAAGATCTTGTTAATTTTCTTTACATGTTTGTGGTTTGCTATAGAAAAAATTATAATGTCATCAGCATATTGAAGATGTGAAATCTTATTTGCATTAGGAGCCACTTTGATACCAATGTTGCTACCCCTTTGAGAGAATGCATCGAAAAGCAGCTGTGAGCACAAAATGAAGAGAAAAGGAGACAAGGGGCAATCTTGTCTAAATCCGCTTTCAGCTTTCATCCACGATGAGCTGCTCCCATTAATTAAAAAAGAAAATTTTGGATCAAGCACACATTGAATTAACAGATTGGAGAATTTTCCTGGGAAACCATAACAATCGAACACTTGCTTTGAGGTGGACCATCCCATGCTATCATAGGCTTGTTCCATATCCACTTTGATTGCCATCAAACCTTTCTTAGCTTTGGAGAATCTGAACTTGTGTATTAACTCTTGAGAAAGTAGAACATGTTCAGATAAAGAATGTCCTCTAACAAAAGCAGCTTGATCTTCAGAAATGATCTTAGGAATTAACCATACAAGTCTATTCAACAACATTTTAGCCACAATTTTATAAATTGATAAGCATAGACTGATGGGCCTATAATTGGAAGGGTACATAGGATTCTTAACGTTAGGAATTAGGATCACTAAAGTTTCCTTCCACTCATCACACATTTCACCAGTAATAAAAAAGGAATAAACAGCCTTCCAAACATCCTCCTTAACTATTTGCCAATAGGATTTAATGAAAGAGTAAGTGATACCATCCAAACCTGGAGAAATGCTTGATTCAAGACGGTTAACAACACCCTCAAGCTCCTCCTTAGTGAACTCAGCCAACAGCAAGCTTCTATCTTCCTCATTCAGAACAAAAGAAGAGTTTGGCCAACCCCTAAGAACACACCTCCTCCCTTTCCACTTATCTTTAAAGTATTCATAAAAAACCTGTTCTATTTGCCTTTGCTCCTCAAACAAATTACCATGGAAGTCTTTGATTTGATTAACCTGATTGCAATTCCGCCTATTAGACGCAAAAGCATGAAAATATTTTGAATTGGCATCACCTTCGTCCAGCCATTTGATCTTCGCCCTTTGCCTCCACCAGGTGTCAAGCCTCCCGAGAGTGGAATTAAGCTCCAAAATTTTAGATTTCAATAAACAGAGTTTAGAATTGGATAAGCCGCCCTTTTCAGCTTCTTCCTCTTGTAACTCAAGTATTTCTTTCTTGAGACACTCTTTCAACTCCTTAAGATTCACAACCTTCGATTTGCTCCAAAAAAATAATGCCTTTAAAGATCTTTTGAATTTGATGTTAAGAGATTGAGCTGCATTACCTCGCACTTTCTTCTCCCAAGATTTCTCCACAATCTTATAGGATGCTGGATATGAAGACCAAACTTCTTCAAATCGCTGCAATTTACTTCTTTGAAATCCAGACGAGACAACTTTAATCAGCAAAGGACAATGGTCAGAAGCTATTCTAGCAAGATGACGAACCACAGTCGGTTGAATAACATCTAACTCCAATGAGTTGAGGAGCACACGATCCAACCTCTCTAAAATTCGGGCTCAACCACTTTTATTATTGCACCAAGTGAACTTCGGTCCTACTACCCCCACATCATGCAAATCACATATATCCATAAACATATTCATGTCATGAGTGCCCTGAGAGAACATGAATTTCTTACCTCCTCTCTTCTCCTCTTGTGACAGGATGCAGTTAAAATCACCCCCTACTAACAAAGGAAGATCCAACTTTGAAAACACTTCAAGGCTACTCCACAAAAACCTTCTCTTATAAACTTCTTTGCTGCCATAAACCGTGGCAATCAACCATACTCCTCTATTAGGAATGTTCAGTTCTCCAACAACCGTTTGAGGAGATGAAAATTTAACTGAAAAAGAGACAATGTCCGACCTCCAGCATATCAACATACCATCAGACAAACCTTCAGCGGAAAGCAGGAAGTAATCCCAACAAGGTCCCAACATTCTATTGAATTCTAGCTTATTGACTGAAGTAATCTTAGTCTCAATCAACCCAACAAAAAAAATATCAAAATCTCTAACCAATTCCTTCAAATAATGGGAGGCTTCATGTTTTCTAGCCCCCCTACAATTTCAAAAGGCAATAGAAGTCATTGGATATTAGAGTTGGGATTGCTCCCACCCCTACTATTTTTTAACAAACTCCCTTTCCTCCTTGTAAGAGTAATATTCTCCTTACTCAAAGATCTTAACTCTTTTTGAAGGTTGAATTTCCTGCCTCCCAAGTCTTCTTCCACTGCTTCTGAAATCAATGGCTTCCCATTTATAACAACAATTTCTCCTTCCTCTAGTTCTCCAGCCGAAGGTTTTAGTGGCTCAGAATAATCGTCCTTAATACTATCCAGCACTTTAAACCTATTCAAATCTGTCGAACCGGAAGGAGTGAGGGATTGCCTGGCATCAACAACATGGGCATCAGTAGACGAAACTATGTTTGCAACATCAACTTTTTCAGAAACAGAACCAGCACCACTTGAGTCAACCTCTATAATAGAAGAAGGCACTTGATTATGCATATCAACTCTGACATGAATAGCCTCTTTCTCCCCACCTTTTTCAGAATCTGGATTCACCTTTTGAATAGGTTGAAATTTCTTAGCATGGATAGAAGCAGCCTTGGGAAACTGCTTGGCTACCATACCCCTTCTTCTTCTATTTTTAACATGGACCCAAGGCCCATAAGTAGAATCTGGAACAGTTTCTGCAGTCAAAACTTCCTTATTATTGCAGCCACCATCTCCCAAATCATGAGCAACAACCCTCAATACTGAATGATCATTTTCCTTACATTCATCAACTAGGTGACCAACTTTCCCACAATTGAAACAAAATGAAGATACTTTTTCATACTCTACTTTTTGAAAAAACCTCCCACATAACCCTTCAACCCAGACTCTAGTGGGAAATTGTTTGTCTAGAGCCATACGAATACATATTCTCGCATATTCCCTCTTGCTCCATTGGAACATATTACCATCAACCCACAAAGGTGTTCCTATCATAGAAGCTATTCTCACTATATTTTCCTTATCCCAACACAACAAAGGAAGATGAGGCATCCTTATCCAAATTGGGGAAGATAATCCTTTAAACGAGGTAGGAGAAAATTGAGGAGTCCATCTATCCAATCCAACAATGTGCTCATTAACATACCAAGGGCCACCCTCTAAAACCTTCTCCACATCTTCAAAATTGCTGAATGAGCATAGAACCCATCCTAATCCAAGAACAGTTAAATGAAACTTCCCAAAATGCACCCACTGACGTCGTAATTCAATTGCAATCAAATGAACAGGAGTCTCTTTCCCAAAGACCTTAACCACCACAGAGAACTTGAGCTTCTCAGAATTCATCTTAACATCTGCTTCATTCAATTTAACTGCCTTCTTATCTTTAGAGAGATACGAATCCTCCATGGAGAAATTGACTTTAATATTAGGACGCCTCACCCATGGATTAAAGACATTTTGAACAGGTATAGCTTCTTGTTCCAAAATCACATCCGACCTCTTCGAACTATTTCCTCTTGAGGCATTAACACAAACATCCGAATGCCTAGTAATACCAATATTTGACACAGCACCATCACATAAATTTACCAACTCATGCAAGTCTATGTTATCGCTATCAGGTTGCATCTTGCCAGGTATATGAGCATCTTTGTTATCATTATTCAAGAAATTCACATTTATCCCTGGCCTGAGGTCAGAGATTGCATTTGAATATCCGAATTTGTTAACAAAAATCTTCATATCTGACGAAGAGGCTTCACATTCATTGGATTTCAGTGGTGATAAAGCAACAGACTTCAACTGCCGAGGAGTAAAACACTTAGATGTATCCAAAATAACCTTACCCTTTCCTTCCACCAAATTGACTTTCGTTGGAGTGGAATTATTAACCTCTTTGATAATCAATGGGCGCGCAGTCGTCCTCATCCGCGAATCACTTGCAACCATACCTTGATTCATCTGTCGACTTGGCACATCTCTAATTCGATCACTAACTCCAACAGGTTGCTGTCCAGCAGTAGCGGCTGTCGTTGATGGCAGGTGATAATCCGCCACCATTGCCTGAAGAGCGACGACGAGGGCAAAAAAAAAGCCGGGAAGACAGTAATTTGAAAATTAGGGAGTTTCTCTCTCCCCTAAACTCTATGCTGACAGATTCTGAAAATTAACCCATAATTTATGGCTTGATAACCACTTCTTGGTTCAATAAAAAAAAATCTAATCAAATCTATCATATCAAAAGGTGTAATCTAGGTCACTAAACCAAAAAAATACACATAATGAATGGAGTTGAGAAAAGAATTTTGTTCATAATATTGAAAAAAGAAGCAAAAAAAAAAAGAAAAGAACACCATAATGCAAATTTGGGCAAACTCACCCAAGTTATTCCAATAAGATTAAAGATCACCAAATCCATCATCACATGCACACAAGTGGATTTTCTTTGCTCATACCAATATGATGGAGAATGTGGCGGGATGGAAGGTGAAAACCCATGAATCTTTGTTCATATCAATAAAGAGGCCAAAAAGAACAAGAAAAGAACACAATAATGCAACTTTGGGTAAACTAACCAAAGTTATTTCAACAAGATGAATGGATTGCCAAATCAATCATCACATGCACAAAAGTGAATCTTCTTTGCTCATGCCAATATAATGGAGAATGTGGAGGGATGGAAAGGAAAAACCCATGAATTGTCCAAAGGTGGTAGTTTGGACATGTATCTAATTATTATTTTATAGGAAATTAGCTACCAAGCTATCACAAAGGAAAAGGACACCAAATCATATCAAAATGCAAAACCAACACCAAGGAAAACAACTTGAATTAACTCAATTATTCACCATAAATATCTAATACTAATATGATATGGTGGTAGGTATTTTTCTAGTTCTTTAATTTTTAAAAAAATCAGTTCCTACTGCAAAAAATTTCTAGCTTTTGCAACAAGTGACGTGTGCCTTCAAGCTCCTCGAATTTGAATTCTTTTGAGCCTTTGGCTCTAATACCAAAATGATATAGTATTAATGGGATCTTTATGGCAAAGATGACAACTTGATTGGTGTCCTCTTAGGGTGGTGATGGAGAGGTCATTTGGGTGGTGGTGAAGCTAGAATTCAGATTTTTGGAGAGATTTGGATCTAAAATTTCTAAGCTCGAAAAAGTTGGGATTTTCTTAAAAAGAATTAATGAGAAACTCCAGATAAAAGGTTTGGGATATTAGGGAAATAGTGGTGGTGCTTTTATGAATTTTGGATCAGTAATTGAGAAGTTATAAAATTTTTAATCTGATCGCTCACAGCAGGAAATTGCCTCACTATATTGAAATTTTGGCTATGGTATGTTAGGGTTCTTAGGGATTTGAGGTTTTCAAAGGTTATGAGGGATGTGTGGGGCTATTTAGGAGAGTTTTGGAGACTTTGGATATGTTTGGGGGTTAAGGGATGCTAAGTTTGACGCTAAGTAGAGAAGATGAAAATTATATTAGTAAAAAGGAGGAAAAAATAGTAAGAATAGATAACTAAGGACTCACCAAAGCCTTAAAGGATCAACCACCTAGCTTCACCAATGAGTAGAACAGCCACCAAGCTTTTCCACAGGAAATTTACACAAGCAAAAAATAATTTTTTTTCATTGAATCAAAAGTATAAAGCAATGTTCTATTTATTAGCCTTTTCCAAGCCTAGACCACTTTGAAAAGCCTTAAGAGCTAATAAAATATTATTACATAGATTGATGACATATTCTAATACTAAAAGAAATAAAATAAATAAAAAGCTTTTAATTATATGAAAATTCAGATTGGCTACAAATGTCAAGTAAAGTGGTCTTAAAATAAATCAATTTATGGAGATCTTTGTCTTTTTGACTTGTTTGGCTCACTTACCCATCAAGGGGCCTTAAATTAAGCTTTTAAATCATTCTCTCGTGATTTTAAAAGTATCACAAAATATTCATGAGCTTGCATGGAGAGTTTTGCATGATGATTGGTCCAAATTTTGATGATGGATCTTAGTTTATGATCTTGTTATTAGCCTTTATCTTTGTGCTGCATCAACTCTCCTTTTCTTCAAGAACTCTTCTCCTGAAGAGTTAACAATATTAATGGGGAAAAAATCTTAATGTAACTAAATAAGAATAAATAAATAAATATTATACAAATTAAAAAATGTAATAATAGCTTGATAACCACTTCTTTGTTCAATAAAAAAATTCTAATCAAATTAATCCTATCAAAAAGTGTAATATAGGTCACCAAACCAAACAAATGCACATATTAAATGGAGTTGAGAAAAGAATTTTGTTCACAATATTGAAAAAAGAAGCAAAAAAACACATGGAAAGAACATAATGTGAATTTGGATAAACTCACCATAGTTATTCCAACAAGATTAAAGGATTGTCAAATCCATCATCATAATCAAACCAGTGGATCTTTTTTGCTCATACCAATATGATGAAGAATGTAGTGGGATGGAAGGTGAAAACCCATGAATCTTTGCTCATATCAATAAAGAGGCCAAAAAGAACAAGAAAAGAACACCATAATACAAGTTTGGGTAAACTCACCAAAGTTATTTCAAAAAGATGAATGAATCATCAAATCCATCATCACATGCACACAAGTGAATCTTCTTTGCTCATACCAACATAATGGAGAATGCAGAGGGATGGAAGGGGAAAGCTTATGAATTGTCTAAAGGTGGTAGTTTGGACATGGGTTTAATTATTATTTTATTGGAAACTAGCTACCAAGCTATCCCAAAGGAAGGGGACACAAAACCATATCAAAAAGCAAAACCCACACCAAGGTAAACAACTTGAATTAACTCAATTATTCACCATAAATATCTAATACTAATATGATGTGGTGTTGAGTATTTTTCGAGTTCTTCAATTTTGAAAAAAATCGGATCCTGCCACAAAAATTTCTAGCTTCTGCAGTGAGTGACATGTGTCTTCAAGCACCTAAACTTTGAAATCATTGGAGCCTTTGGCAAATATTCCAAAATATAGTGTCAATAAGATCTTTATGGTGAAGGCAACAACATGATTGTTGTCCTCTTAGGGTGGTGGAGTGGTCATTTGGGTGGTGATGAATCTGGAATTCAGATTTTTGAAACTTCTAAGCTTCAAAAAGATGGATTTTCCTTAGAGAATATTAATGAAAACTTTAGATCAAAGGTTTAAGATGTAACTAATGGTGGTATTTTTATGAATTTTAGATCAATGCTTGAAAAGTTATCATATTTTTAATCTAGTTGCTCACACCAGGAAATTTTATCTCTATATTGGAACTTTGGCTATGGTATATTAGGGTTCTTAGGGATTTAAAGCCTTGGAGGGTTATGAGATATGTGTAGGGCTATTTAGGAGAATTTTGAAAAGTTTGGATATGTTTGAGGGTTAAGGGATGCTAAGCTTGAGGCTAAGTAAAGGGGATGAAAATTGTGTCGGTAAAAAGAAAAAAAATGGTAAGAAGAGATGATTAAGGACTCACCAAAGTCCTAGAGGACCATCCACCAAGCTTCACCAATGAGTAGTTCCATACCAAATTTGCACAAGCAAAAAATATTTTTTTTCAGTGAATCAAAAGTATAAATCAATGTCCTATTTATAGGTCTTTTTCAAGCCCAGATAACTTTAGAAAGCTTTAAGAGTCAATAAAATACTATTATGTGGATTGATGGTATGTCTTAATACTAAAAGAAAGAAAATAAAATAAATAAAAAGCTTTCAAATATATGAAAATTCGGATTGGCCATAAATGACAAGTAAAGTGATCTTGAAATAAATTAATTTATAAAGATCTTTGCCTTTTTTACTTGTTTGAGCCACCTACCCATCAAGGGGCCTTAAATTAAGCTTTTAAATAATTCTCTTATAATTTTAGAAGTATTATAGAATATTATGGGCTTGCACAGAGAGTTTTGCATGATGATTGGTCCAAATTCTGATGATGGACCTTAGTTTATGATCTTATCATTGGCCTTTGTCTTTATGTTGTATCAGTCTCTCTGTGTAACGTTACTCATCCACCTGAGCATTCTCTTATCTGGAGCACCTAACTTAATTTTATGCTTCTCTTTCAATAGCCAACATTCTATGCCATAAAACATTGCAGGTCTCACGACCATCTTATAAATTTTTTCTTAAGTTTGAAGGGTACTTTTCCTCAACTATATAATACTATTGTTGTCAGGTCCCAAGTAGGGGTGTAAAAATTAGTTTTTGGGTCCGGTTTGGGTCCAACCCAAAACTGACTCGCCCTCGATTGATCCAACCCGAACCCAACCCAATTACACAAGCGGGTCATAAAATTAAAACCAGATCCGACCCGCCCTAAATTGGGGTTGACTCGACCTGACACGTTGACTCGGGAAAGCACAGAGCAGATGAGCCTCAAGCATGGGCCATGAGGCGCAGGGACGAGCGGGATGCTAGCCGTGAGCATGAAAAGTGTGGGCAGGATGCGCAAGATTGTGGGACACGGGTCATTTTTGGGTTAGAGGGTTGACGTGGACACGACCCGATTTTTCAAACGGGTTGGGAATTAGATCCGAACCAAATCCGTTTGTTAAATGGGTCGACCCAAAATTGTATTTTTTGGGTCGGGTTCGGGTCGAATTTTCAAGTCATGTCATAAATTGACACACTTGTCCCAAGCCATATTGAGAAAAGTATAGGATTATGTTAAGTAGTTAAAAATCACTATAAAACTTGTCGAACAAGTATGACATGAATCATGAAATGATTTAAATTCAGTGGTTGGGGATCAAAATGCCCTTACTCTTGATAATCTTAGAGCTGTTGTTAGCAATTGCAACAACATAGAGCATGGAAAAAAGCTTCCTGGGACCAACTGTTGTTTTAGCCTTGCAATTTTAACCATCTCATGTAATTAGCCAATTTGAAAAGGTTTTAGATAGCCAAAATGAAGTACATGTAGCCCAATTTTGTGAAAATTGAATCAGATAAGCCAAATTGAGCTAGATTGGTTCAATTTGAGTTGATTCATGTGAATTTAACTCAATCGACTCAATTGAAATCGACTCTTCTCGATTGAATTAATTTGATGCAACACAACTCAATTCAACTCAATTTAATTTAATTTAAATTAATTCTATGCAATTTAATTCATATTAATTGAATTTGAGTTAATTCCTGATTGAGTTGGTTTAATAAAATTTTATTCAATTTGATGGAGTTGTATGTCAAACCAAACAAGATGATTGATTAAATTGAATTGATTAATTCAATTTACTTAATCTAAGCAATGTCGAGCTAAAGATTAAATGAAGATTGAATAAATTAGTCAAATTTGATTAAATTAAATTGTATCGACTTAAAATTGAGTTGAAATTAGATTTTTCATGAATCTAAGCCATTTCAATTAAAAAATTGAACCAATAGATAGCACGCTCCGTGAAAGAACAATGCATCCCATGAACAAATATTTTTCAAATGAGATAACTATGCATCACTATTTACACGACTTTTTAACAAAGTGCGCAGGACACAAAAAAAAAAGTGCGTAGGACACATCAAATCATTTAAAGAAAATTTTATTCATTTATCCTCTAAATATACAGTGCAAATGTATTGAAAAATATATGTATTCATTGTAAAAGCATAGGGAAGGATGTGCAAATATACCATTGACTATGCAAGAGCACTGCATGAGAGCACAAAAGATCGTGCAAGCACGCAAGTGCATCAAGTTATGTTTAAGTGTATTTAAAACTATACAAGTGCACATCACGAATACACTGTGAAATACACAAATATGCTAAGCAAATACAACAAAAAGCATGCACAATATTTTGGACCATTAAATTCAAATTCTTCACATGAGCTTTAACGAACGTGTTAAATATTCAAACACAAAGTCTGAAAATATTGTGCAGGATTAAAAACAAGTAGAATTAATATTCTTTTTCTCAAATAAAAATTAAATTTACTCACATGTGCTATGACAAATATGCAGGTTAAAAATGCAATGAATTAAACAGAAAAATTCTTGATCGATCTTTCATTTAAAATTGCCATAATTTTTTTAATTCCAAAAATTCTCATATATGCTCCGATCAATGCATCAAATTCTTAAATTTATAGTATGAGAATACTGTACATGCCAAAATAAAAACAAACTTAAATTTTAAGTCTGATCCTTATCCTCAAATGGACCAAATTTGATAAGACTTGAGCTTATTGAATAAATATATGACTGTGAAATCCATAAAGATATCTGGTTTTGGATTCACATCAAGCATTCAATATCTTTTACAAAGAAAATTCATTATAAAATACAAACTCTCAAGCAAGCCCTCCCATGATGATTCATAAAGATAAGATTTGAATCTGATCCTGTGTTGATAGGTAAACATAGTTAGGATTCAAATAATAAAATAAAGTTATTTGAAACCCTAATGATGATCATTTTGACAAGAAATCTCAGGAGGAACTACATGATTTTCAAAGTGCCCAAATTCTAAAATTTATTACCCAAGGCCAAGGTTTAAAATTGCGCAATTGGGTATTGAGGTGTATTTCTTTCATGAGGCGAGGCGTAAGCCTCAAAGCATTTTTTATATAAAGGTTAAAAATGATTTTTTATATAATACCCAAATAATATGTTAAATAATGACATTAACTTTCTATTAAACTATGAAGTAATAAATTGGCATACATATGAAACAAAAAATTGCACAAGGCGTAAAGTGACAACTGATAAATTGCGTGAAATAGAATTGAAATCCAAATATTACAAGAGCAAAATAACATGAAATATAAGAATTAAAGAAAAGTATCCTATCATATTAAGTTCAACTCCAAATTTCTTTTTTCTCAGTTCCTCGCTCATCAACATTTAATTCTTAAAAAAAGCCGACATTGACAAAAACTCAGAAATCATCTACACTGTCATCACTGAGGGGATCTTTATTTGAGTTGTCGTCATAACAAATTAGTCTCTCACCCGCCTTTTCCTATGGAGTTCAATGCATCTTAATTTATTTCTTCTTCATTAATTTTAATCATTTTTCTCTTTCATAAATATTTGCCATCAACATAAAGATGAGAATAATACTCTAAAATTTTAGAGAAGGAGGTGGTGGTGGTGTGCGGCTTTCAAGTGATTCCCGGGGTGGCTACGATGGTGGTGGCTACAACAAAGGTGGTGGGTTGAAGGTTGAGGCACTCGATAGGAAGTTGCTACGGCTTGGGGGTACATGAAGGCATATGTGTTCGGGGCTTTATATATATATATATATATCGGGTGAGGCGTACGCCTCACGCCAGTAAGGTGAGGCGCACCTCAAATAGGCCTCAGCTAAGCTGAGACGCAAGCCTCATAAAAAAAGCTTGAGGTGTAAGCCTCGAGGCATTTTTCACTGGAATTGTGCTAAGGCGGGCCTCAAGGTGAGCCTCATATTGCGCAATTTTAAATAATGCCCAAGGCTTAAATTCCAATAAAATTAAAAAAAAATCAATACTTATTAAAATATTAAACATTCAAGTAAAATCTACTCTTCATAACTTAAACACAAATTCATTTATTTTCCGTAATTTTTATTAGGGGCGATAAAATTTAGAACTCAGCTCACAACGAATAAATATCTTGTTGAGTATATTACTAAATTTCATTTTTAAAATTGTCTCTCCCCATTAAGGATGTGGCATTTATCCTCTAACCGGTGATTTCACTACCAAATGACACTACAATTAAGCGGTTATGACTTAGGTCTTTTGACCAAGTGATCTTACCGCAAAATGGCACCGCTAAATTATGGTCTTGGCTAGAGCCCGTATGCTCCCCAATGGCTAAAAAACTCTAGGGAAATGAATCATAGGGTGCACTTGATGGGGGCATAATGCCTTTTGTATGCTAAGGTTGACTTGAATTATTTTCTTTAATAAACATCCACCAGGTTTATAAGGTTTCCTTGGATGAAGTAATTTATGGCTGACGACAATGATTCTTCGGTCAGGTTGGGTCGACCACCTCCTCTGACTACGTAGACTAGGAACAAAGATAACCCAAGACGATAGAGTAATAGGATTTTTATTGGGTTTGTCATCATTACCCCATCATTCGCTTTATGTGTAATCTGGTAAAATTCAAATTCCATACTAAATTTATTGCTACTATATGCTTGGTACAGAGTCCTAAACGACTAGCCCTAATCGAAAGTACTCTCTCATTATCGGGAGAGGTAATTAATCATAGGAACTTATGCCTTATAGGAAAATTTGGAATTAGATTATAAAGTCCTCGCAAAATGTGGGTGAAATCTCTAAGTAATGTCTTATCTTAAATTTAATTAACTTTTAAAAAATTTGACCCAAAACACAAAGAGGCTTGGGTAGGAATTTTCGGAGCCTTCAAATATACTATAATGAGGTAGATAAAAAAGTATTTTTCACAAATATGGGAATATAATTTGTAAAATATAGTATCATATTTTTTAGTGTTAAAATTCATGTATTTTTGCTCAACTTTTAAAAAAATTGGTAAATTGGAAATATTATTGAATAATTCATATGTACAATATTATATGGTATAATATGCGGATTTACTAGGTTTGATTCAGAGTTTGTACCATCCCCTTTGCATGGTTATTATTGATGATTTGCCTAAAAAACATAAATAATCCTTTAAATTTACCTTGTGGTTAGTCTTTTATGAACTTGCAGATTATTACGCTTATATTCACCCCTCTTTCATAAGATTTGTGGCCAAAATATTCATAGCCTAACTAGTATACCTAGTTTGATGCATCTTGTTCTCAATATTCATCCCCTCATTGTGCATATGGTTGGATGATTGTATTCCTTGTTATATTCGTGGAAGAGAAGAACTTTTTTAGGTCAAGAACTTCATTAAGAAGATAATTCAAATGAGAACTTCAATTAACTTCGTCTTTCTCATCATGCATGCAAAAAGCCAGTTTATGCAAGAAAAAAAAATTACCATTGCTCACTCCAGTATCATTTGCATTCATGTTTACGAGATGAATTATTTGCTCAATCATTCTGCATTTCTTTGAAATTAGTTTACTACGCAGATTGTCTGGCCAATTTGCTATAAAATAATTAATTTTCAGTATTATTTCAGAGAGGTTAATCATTGTTGCCACCATTAGTTCTTTTACTATTTCTACAAGGATCCTATAATATAATTTTTTTTGGCTTTCATTCACCTTTTGGCAAGCCATTTAAAATTAGTTCATTTTAATTTCTCTTGGGCCAGTATTTAGCTATTTATTTTGATTCTAACTTAAAACTCGTATTTATCCTAATCAATAATTAATATTTATAATTAAAACACTGTCGTTGCCAAGTCCCAAGTCCTAGATAAGAAAAATGGAGGGTTGCGTTAGGTAGTCGACAGCCAGCATAAAACTTGTCGAATAATAATGACATGAATCCTTTAAGAAATTGTGTTAATGCTAGGGCGTCCCCTAGAAGCGACGCGCTATATGGCCTGAATACAGCGACAAGTGTGCAAGGGTCACTGCATCGCCGCCCGGGTGCAGTGTTAAATAGGCAAGGGTTCCCACATCAAGGACGGATGTGGGCAAATAAGCTAGTCCATGAAACTAAAATTAGGATAGGAACTTGGAATATAGGTTCCCTTACAGGAAAACTAATAGAATTAATAAATATTATGATTCATAGGAAGATAAATATTCTGTGCATTCAGGAAACTAAATGGGTTGGAGAGAAGGCTAAGGAGATTGATAGTTTAGGATTTAAACTTAGGTATTCGGGTAGGAGTCGTACTAGAAATGGTGTAGGCGTATTTTAGATAAGAGTTTGAAGGATAATGTTATAAATATTAATATAATTGGAGATAAAATTATAACTTTAAAGATTGTTGTTGATGCTAAGATTGTTAACATTATAAGTGCTTATGCTCCTCAAGTGTGTTTGAATATGGATTCAAAATTAAAATTTTGAAATGACTTAGAAGAATTAATACAAAAAATATCTCTTGAAGAATGAGTTTTTATTGGAGGAGATTTAAATGGACATGTTGGTAGAGAGGTAGATGATTTTAAAAGCATTTATGGTGGCCATGGGTTTGGAACGACAAATGAAGGTTATAAGTCCATATTAGATTTTTATTTAGCTTATGATTTTTTAATTGCTAATACCTTATTTAAGAAAATGAATGAGCATCTCATTACTTATAAAAATGGATATAGTATAATTCAAATTGATTATTTTCTTATAAGGAAATTAGATCGTTTAGATTGCAAAAATTGTAAAGTTATTCCGAGTGAAAATTTATGTACCCAACATCGTTTATTAGTTTTGGACTTGAAGATAATGAGGCAGAAAATAAAAAATAAAGTAATACGATATTCTAGGATTAGATAGGGGCATTTAAAGAATATTAACAAAAATATTTTTGAGAGTAAGATTTTAGATCTTAAGATTTTGTCTGTGCATGAGGATGCTAATGTTATGTGGAAAAAAGTGGCTAGTGATATTAAGAATATTGCAAAAGATGTGATTGGAGTTTCAAAGGAAAAAGCTCCTAATAGTAAAAATAGTTGGTGGTAGAATCCAAATGTGTAAGAAAAGATTAAAATTAAGAAGATTTGTTATGAAAATTGATTTAATTATAAAAATTCTGATAATTGAAAAATATATAAAGAGGCACGTAAGGAATCTAAGAAAGCAATATGCGATGCAAAGAGTTTAGCTTTTAGTGATTTATATAATAGGTTAGATACTAAGGAGGGAGAAAGATATATGTATAAGTTAGCCAAACAAAGAGATAGGAGTAGTAAGGATTTAGTTCAAGTGAAGTGTATTAAGGATGAAGATCAAAAAGTACTTTTTTTAGAAGATGATATTCAACAAAGGTGGATGAGATATTTTGCTAAACTTTTTAATGAAGAATGTGAAAATAAAATTGACTATAGTGACCTTAGTACCCTAAATGAAAATAAAGATTTCTGTTTTTATCGGCGTATTAGTAAAACTGAAGTTAGAGATGCTTTAAAGAAAATGAAGGGTGAAAAAGCTGTTGGACCTGATGATATTCCAATAGATGTGTGGAAATGCTTAGGAGATGAAGGAATTTATTGGCTTACTAAACTTTTTAATACTGTTTTGAAGACTAAAAAGATGTCAGATGAGTAGAGAATGAGTGTGTTAATCCCTAATTTTAAGAATAAAGGTGATGCACAAGATTGTGCGAATTATAAAGGAATTAAGTTAATGTGTCATACTTTAAAACTATGGGAACGAGTTATAGAGCATAGGCTGCGGCGTGATACTGATGTTTCTCAAAATCAATTTGGATTCATGCCAGGTAGGTCTACTATGGAAGTCATACATTTATTAAGAGATTTGATGGAGAAATATAGAGAGAATAAGGAGGATTTACATATGATATTTATTGATTTAGAAAAAACATATGATAAAGTTTCAAGAGAAGTGCTATGGAGAGTTCTTGAAAAGAAAGGAGTTAATAACGCTTATATTCAATTCATTAAAGATATGTATGCAGGAGCTATTATTTGTGTTCAAACACAAGGTGGTTTGACCAAGTATTTCCCTATTTCGGTTGGATTACATCAAGGATCAGCCTTAAGCCCATACCTTTTGCTTTAGTCATGGATGTTCTCACTAGACATCTGCAAGAGGATGTACCTTGGTGTATGCTTTTTGCTGATGATATTCTTCTTGTTGATAAGACTAGAGAGGGAGTTGAAGGTAAACTAGAATTGTGGAGGTCAACCTTAGAGTCTAAAGGTTTTCGCTTGAGTAGATCTAAAACGGAATATATGGAGTGTAATTTTAGTAATAATAGACCTAGTGAGGGGATTGTGACTTTGGGTGATCAAGTCATTAATAAGAGTACACGTTTTAGATATCTTGGATCTATTGTTCAGAGTGATGGTGAAATAGATGGGGATATTATCAGCAGAATCCAAGTTGGATGGTTGAAGTGGAGGAATGCATTGGGCTTATTGTGTGATAGAAAAGTACCCCTCAAACTTAAGGGAAAATTCTATAAGATGGTGGTGAGACCTGCAATGCTTTATGGTGCCGAATGTTGGCCATTAAAAGAGAAGCATAATTCTAAGTTAAGTGTTGCAGAGATGTGGATGCTCAGGTGGATGAGTGGCTTTACCCTTTAGAGATAGGATACGAAATGAGCATATTCGTGAAAAGGTTGGAGTAGCTCCAGTGGAAGATAAGATTAGAGAGAGTCGCCTTAGATGGTTTGGTCACATAAAACGGCGGCCTTCCGATGACCCGGTTAGGAAAGTAGAGGTCTTAGATTTGACTTATGTTAAGAAAGGTAGAGGTAGACCTAAAAAGACTTGGTTAGAAAATATTAGAAATGATCTTTATTTATTAGATTTAAATGAGAATTTGACTTTTAACAGGACACAATGGAGAAAAAGGATTCATGTAGCCGACCCCACGTAGTGGGATAAAGGCTTGATATTGTTGTTGTTGTAATAATTAATATTATATTTTTCTTGAACTAGTCAGGAATGCTATAGAACTTGATGGATATAAACCTCCTTCAGAACTTCTTCAAATCCTTCCCGCAAAATCAACAATCAGGGGATCTGAAGTTGGCCCTCAAATTGGTCCTAACAATCCAAAGTTCACTCTGGTAGACTTGCATCGAACTCTATATGTGTGTTTCATAAGTGAGCCTGTGCATTGTGACTAATGCATATTTGTATTCCAGGGAATGCAGGCTTTATTGGATTTAATCTCCACTGTTGACGGTTCAGTTTCAGAGGGAGCAAAAATCCTGGGGTAGGTTCCCTGTGTTTTCTTCTTTTCTCTGCTCTACAGAGAAGGATCTTCTTTGTTATTGTCATAGTTATTTTTTAATACAATGCCATGCAATGTAAAATGTACTTGGTTTTCTCCCAAAAAGGCTAATTTTGGAACTTAATTTCAATTCCCAGTCCTCAGCTGAATGCATGCAATCTCAGGAAAAGGGAATATGGAAAATAAGAATAGATTTACTTAAAAAGCCCAGGCAACATCAGTTAATCAGTTTTCCGATTTATTTTTCCCCTTGCAGTTTTCTGTCTTTGTTATCGTTTTCTCTGGTGGATCGTTGGACTATTTTTTCTTGTTTTAATTCTAGATCTACAGCTCTTTTACTTCTGTTCTTCTTATGCTAGTGTGTGCATATCATGTGGACATAAACATTCTTTTTAACTCTCTTCGTTGACAATGCAGGCTAAGTACTGGTGCCCTGTCAAGGTTGATACTGTCAGATGATTCTCTCCGAGCTGCTGTAAATGAGCTCAGAACATCCAAGGTGAACTACTTTCTCTTTTTCTGCTGCTTTCATGTGCTTGGTTTCATAAATGAATTGAAAGCGCTCATTCTGTGTGTTCATCAATTTGAACTCTATGATTTGAGAAGCAGTATTCTCTTTTGTGTTTGCATTTACCAGTACAACATAATCTTTAACCCTCCTTAAAAAACATTTGATTAACAAGTAATGGCTATAGTTATAGTTGACGATGTCTTCTTGAGCTGAAAGTCTGAACAGGTTATGCTGATTAATAGGCTGAATGATTAATTTCATTGATGTGTCTTAATGTCTTGTTGTATTCTTTTAGAATTAGACCTTTGTGAATACTCCAAAGGATATTATTGAGATCTTTGAAAAATTATAGTATTCAAAATTAATTTCTTTGAATCAAGAAGCCATGTCTGGTAGCACATTCGATAATCAATCTGAAAGTTATAAATAAAACATTCTTCAGTTGCAAGAATACTTCAATGAACTGGAAATTAGTAAATTATAAAATGAGTCAGATCATCTCTATTACAAACGTTCAACTTCTAACTATGTTCTATACTAAATTGAGGGATATTATATCGGAAAAAGACAGAAAATATATTCATTTATAAGGAACTTACAGAGATTTCAAAGGTTGATGCGCTTTAATGAACTTAAAGAAAGATAAACACTCAAAATCAGTCTTTCGAGTCACACTTAGCAAGGACGAGGATTCCATATGTACACAAGAAATGCATAAGATGTGTGTGTTTGTGTGTATGTGTATGTGTATATATATATATAAAGAGAGAGAGAGAGAGGATCAAAATGGTCACTCAACTCTCTGTGAGGAACCAAAATGGTCCCCAACTCTTTTGAGGAACTTAATTGGTCTCTCAACTCCTTAAAAAGGGACATTTTTTGTCCTGACATCAAATTTTGGGGTTAATGGTGTTAAATCAAGGGATATTTTGGTCATTTTTTAATTAAATTATTTATTAAATATAATTTCAAGTAATAATATTTTTTTTTAAAAAAATTATTAATAATTCTGGTCTATAATGATCCTAAATTAAAACTAAATTTTTTAAATTAAAACTAGAATTATTAATATATTTATATTAAAGAAATATTTAACAAAGACATTATTAATAATTCTAGTCTATAATGATTTCATTACATAGTGGGATATAGGCTTGATAATGTTGTTGTTGTTGTTGTAAAGAAATGTTTAATAATTTTTTTTAAAAAAAATTACTAAAATATCCCTTGATTTAACACCATTAACTTCAAGTTTTAATTTTAGGATAAAAAATATCTTTTTTTGAGGAGTTGAGGGATCAAATTGGTCTCAAAAGAGCTAGGGATTATTTTACTCTCTCTCTCTCTCTCTGTATATATATATATATATATATATATATATATATATATATATATGAAAATCCATAGTTGGCGGGAAGCAGGCTCGGACACAGGCTCGGATGCAAAATTGTGAGGGGCGGGAAGGCCAAATTGCAGGTTGGCTCGGACGCGAGCTCGGAAGCAAAATCGGAGCTCGGATATGGGAGGCAGGGTGGAAGCGGATGCAAAATCGAGCTCGAACAGGGGAATCGAGCCGCTCAACGAGCTCTTTTCAGTGGCATGAGCTAAGCTCGAGCCAGCCTTCTGAGCTCGACTCGAGTTCAAGCTCGGGATTTGGCTTGTTAGTCGAGCTCGAGTTTAGGCTTGACTCAAGCTCGACTCGACTCGTTTACATCCCTAGATATAAGTTATGAAATTCAAACAAATATGTTTTTCTTTGATTACTACTGCTTTCTTCTGTAGTTGTCATTTAATTTCTTTTTATGAAAATCATCAGTTTCGATTTCCAGTTATATGGTCATGCTACATGTTTATGCTTATTTGTGAAGTAGCTAAACTGATTGAATTTCTGCTTTCCATCCAGGGCATGAGACCTCTCAAGTGAGTTATTGAACTTCATACTAGAAGCACAAGAATTAGGTAATTTGCAAGTTTCCTCATGAAATTTGGTACATTGAAATTAATATTCACTGCTAAATAGTTCCTGTTGAAATTCTCTTGTTTATTTTTCAATAATAAGGCCTCCTCTTATCTTCATCGGGGAATGTTTTAGTTTGTACTTCCTGGCAGACTAACTCTCATTTGATTCAGCTTTTTGTTTATTTTATATGGAGATATTATGCGTGTTTTTTTTTTTTTGGAATATTGACTGAAAAATCTACGTATACATGTCTTCAAATCTGGCCCTTTTAAAGAAATCAAAATTTTCAATCACTAGAGCAATCAAATGTTTATAAAATAGCATGAACTTGGCATGCTGCTTAGGTGAAAAAAGTTGGATACTTTTCCAATAATATGCTTGAAAAAAGCTAATTTTGATGGTAAGATAAAGATTGTGGTGTAAAGATCTGGGTTGAAAAATAGAAAAAATCATTCGAATCAAGCAAAACCATCTCTCCTTTTCCCTGATAGTTTGTACTAAAAGCAGGAAAAAAAGGAAAAGTTTCCTCATGTCACTGATCTTTCACAACAATAGCTCTTTCTCATGAGTGTATTACTGTCATTCATGTAGACATTCATGTCATCATTCATCACAAATTATATGATTCATAAATTAACAAAACAAATAATCATGAAAAGGTGGAAAAGCATTGCTTCCCAAGCTAGGATAATACCACTTTACTCCTAAAACAAGATGAAATGTGTTCTCCTCTTCAAAATAAACTCAAATTGGATTGCGTCTCTCCTGCTTTTACTCACTTCCTCTCCTCCATTCTCATTATGGATGTAACACCCTGATTTGTGTCTCATCATAACCGTGAAAAGGCAGACCGATTAGTTAAAGTTGCTAAATCAATCAGATTGTAGGGAGAGGTGTGAATCAAGTTGTCACCTTGATCTGCTAGAATTGGAGTAGTTGGTAGATCGAACCTTTATTCGGCTAATCTCTGAAGAAAGCCAACTCACCATGATCTATTATCATGTTCCATTCTACCTAGCAGCCACGTCTTTCACTTGGATCTCTTGCCAAAAGTAACTGTTGCCGCCTGCCTCGGCCACTGAGAAATTGCGACATGGCCACTTTACGAACTACATGCCACATCCTAAAGATTTCTTTGGGAAATTTTCTCTAGTACTTGCAATCCCTTGAGTCCTCGTCGTTTTCTATAATAGCTGTCTTCCAGTTGATCGACCGTATGATGGAATCCACTTGTCCTACTAAACTTGCACTTGACAGAACTTGGTGGAAAGTGCGCTCCAGTCACTTTCACTAAGGGATCTTACCCAATTAACTTCAGGCCTGTAAAAGGAGAAATTATATTGTGTCGAGTTCGGACGAAAGAATCGTCTAAATATATGAGTATACATATTATACACTGTGCATATCAAATTAGTGTACACACTCACAGTCCGGACGGTAACCGTCCCGTCCGGACTCTGCAGAATAATTTCTCCTACAAAAAGCTTTCTCCTAGACCTACACGTGTGTGCTTGAACTCAAGCCTAGGCCAGTGCTTCGCCAAATATAAGTTAAATGCTTTTTAATTATGAAAGAGCAGAGCAAAAGCTGCCAAATAGTGACTTTTAAATTCATCTTTTATATATAATAAAGCTTCTCTCTCCCCTATAATGGATATAGGTTGGCAGATTGAATCACTTAAAATTTAGAATATTAATTTTATATATATTATAATGTTTAAAATTATGTCATATTTTTATATTTAATAACCGTAGAAATTTAAATCAAGAGACTAATTTATAAAGGTCCATTAATACTCGATGGAGTTCATCTTTTCATACTTTAATTAGTCTAATGAGAATGTATGCTTCTGTAATCGAGGTGTTTGAGATTATTAAGGAAGAAAGTGTACATCATCAACAATCAGTCAAAGTAGGTGCTCTGATTGATATGATGGAGTCTTTTGATTTTATTTCTACAATGCATTTGATGATTAATATCTTGAGGATTATAAATGAGATATCACAATCATTACAAAATTGAAAATTATGTTAATATTTGAATGGAAAATTGATATCTCCTTTGGCTCCCTTACGCGACCCAACATTTTTGGGGTGATTTTGGCTGTTCTTATTTTGCTTTATGCAAGTGTTCTTCTGAAACTTGGGGCAAAATTTTGTTATGTGATAATGACAAGAAATCTAAATAAACTTCTTTTTTTTTTTTGTCTCTTCGGATGAATATGACATTTTCTTCACGGCAGAGTCCTCAGGGCCTATTTGGATGCAGGATTTAGGCCAGAATTTAGACAGTATTTGGCTCAAATCCTGCCAAACACCAAAAAACACAAAGTTAAATCTCACGGTTAGTCTAATCTCTACTTCAGGGTATTTTTATCATTTTTGCCGAAATCCAATTTTTTTGTGGATTTTGTAAATCCAACCGCGGGTGAAAGGGGAGAAATATTGTTACCTTCGCAGCGACCTCCCGGCTCGACTTACGATCTGACATGAACAATGTCGAAGGAGCAGGTGGATAAGCTTTGACTCTTTCAGAACTCTACTTCACGCGAAGCATAACAACATCAAATCAATGCATAAGAGGAAAATGCATAAGAGGAAAAGCAAACCCCGCACAAGCAATGGTAAGCGACTTGTTCAATGCACTACCCGGTGCGAAGTTGAAGAGGGAAGCTCTACTTCATGCTAATGACACCGAAGAAATCAAAAAGGGGAAGCCAACCTGGATTAGTTAATTCTTAATTTCTTAATTAGACATTAAATTAATTAGCTTAATTGATATAATTTAAAATATAAATATTTAATTAGGTGATCAGTAGTGTAATTATTAATTAAATAATTAGTTAATAATAAAACATTTAATTGATTAATTAGATAATTATAAGTATAATTAGTAATTAAAATTTATCAAAGTAATATATAAAAAAGTAATGAATAATTAGTGTAAATAGTAATCAAATGATAAATTATTTTAAATTGTAATTAAATAATAAATTACATAATTATCATTATAATTAGCATTGAAATACTTATTAAAATAACACCTAAATAAGTTATTAATAAAATACTTATTAAAATAACATCCTAATTATAACATTCATAATTAAATATAGAATTAATAAGTAACTCATATTTAAAACACAAATATCATATGAATTAAACCATCTTAAATCTTGAATAGCATTATCAAACAGTCTTACAGGATTTGTCAAAATTTAACATATTTCTTACCAAATAATTTTTAGGATTTAACCTTCTTAAGATTTAATAAATCCGGATTTAAAGGATTTACGAAATCTTACATGCATCCAAACAGGCCCTTAAGTTTTGGCTTATTAACTATTTGTTTTGGCATTATAATGTGCAGATGATGGTGATATACATCTAAATTTTTCCTACAATGTTTTTGTTTGAGAGCTGATGCTAATTATATTTTTACTTTTAGCTATCTTTTTATTTTTGGCTTTTGAGCTTAATTTACATTTGATTTGATTAAAATTGAGCTTCGGCTCGTAATTATCGGAAAAACGAAAACCTCTTTGACGAAGGAGAGGGAAGCGTAGCTGCTACAGAGTGTAACGAGTTTGAACTCGTGTCTCTATAAGCTCGACTTATCAGCTCGTAATGATTTGAGCTCGAGTCGACTTGACTCATTTAGACATCTATGAACTTAACAGCACTTTGCTCCCAGATTTATTGAACAAGCTCAAATGGCTAAGGTTTCGTTTGGGACGGCTTTCTTACTGCTTCGTAAAGCGGCTTCCTAGTACAAAAATTTTAATTTTTGTATTAGAAAGCCGCTTTAAGAAGCAGGAAGAAAGCCGTCCCAAACGAAATCTAAATCTCTATTTTTAATTGATTAAGGTTTCGTTTGGGACGGCTTTCTTACTGTTCAAGAAGAAAGCTGTCCCAAACGATAAATTTGGTCCCACTTAACTTTAAAATAAAGCTCGATTTGATATTTTTGTTTTGGCCATTTATTTTGGTTCAGTTGAAGCCAAAAGGAGTTTGACTGCCGCCCTTGGGCGAACCTAAAACGTAACGCCCGGAAGTTTCTTTCAAAAATCCAGCAGAAAAAAACAAATTTGGGCCTCTGGCTATGAGTTCAAAATTTTAAATAATACCAAAAAGATTAAATAAATAAATAAATAAATAAAAATTTTGAAAGTGATTATTTTTAACATATTTTATGATTTTTATTTCATTATTATAAAAAGGAATTTTTGAACTTTAAATGCCTTATTAAAGATAATGTTGAAGTTGAAATTATATCCCCCGTATCTTTAGACTTCTCATTAAATTTTATCACAAATGGATATAATTTGAACGGGTCCGAATGTAGTTCGAACTTTTTTTGGAACTTGGTTTGAACCCTGCCTCAAAATAAGTTCAAACATCTTTGATCCTTCACACATCAATGCTACTATTGAAGCCATCCCAACGAGCGGTCGTCACGATTGGGATATAGCTCAGTTGGAGATAAAGGTGATACTTTCATTGGGGGAGGTTGTTCAAGATTGGATGAAGGAAGCTAAAGGTATCATCATAGAAGGGGACAGCTATAATATTATCAAATTTCTTCAAATCTCTCTTGGCGGTTCGAAGATCAAGTCTAATAAATTTTTAGAGGGAGATTTCTCTTTTTTAACGGAGTTCAATAATGTTATATTCAATTATTCAAATAGAAGTTATAATAAGTTAGACGATATGTGAGCTAACTATGCTTTGTTTTGTAATTTTGTTTGGGATGACCTTTGTATGGATGATGTTCCTCCTTCCTTTGTGTCTTTGTTAAAGGAGGAATATGAGGGTGTGGGTGATTGTTCTTAGGTTGTAATTTCCTTTTCTTTTTAATGCTATTGGCATTTCTTTCAAAAAAAAAAAAAAACGAGCGGCTGTCACGAAATATTATTCTCTTTCACATGTTAACGCTCTAATTGTATTCTAAGCGAGCTTCCGTTGCAAAATACTCTTCTCCTTCACGTGTCCTTGGCGCGAGCTCTTGTTCCAAAATAGTCTTCTCCTTCACACATTATATATATATATATATATATATATATATATATATATATATATTATAAATTTCTTTTTATAAAACTAACATCTCAATATTTAAAGTGAAATAAAATAATTGTAGATTTTTATAATTAGTAGAATATAGAATTTAATAATTTATTAAAAATAATATTTAATAGAACAAGATATTTTTTCACTTTGAAATATTAAATTTAAAAGCAAAAAAAATCACATAAAAAATTAGGAGTATTTTAGGAATAATTAATTTGTGTATTCATAAATTAAAATTTCTGACTCCATCCTGAAATGCAAAGGGTTTTGATTTTCATCCCTTATTATATTTGTCATGATGCATCTTTCGCATCACCACCCGTGTACCATTTACTCCATTTTCTCAATCGTGACATAATAATCTTTGTGCTTCGTTTTGGCTTTGGTCGTGGATAGATTATCATGTGTGGAGTTCGCATATAGAGAACCGTTCGATTTTGTGGCTGTGAACCGTAAAAGTAAAATAAAAGTGTAGGGTAAACAGTAAAAGCGCAGTGGTGAACAGTAACTCCGCTTTTACTCTTCACAATCGCAGAACCGAACGATTATCTGTATCCAGACTCCGCGCGTAATAATCTCTCTTGATCGTAACATAATCTTTAATTTCACCATCAATGACACACAACCGCAATAATGGCTATAAAGATAATAGGATTGTTTATGGTATTATTTTTTATGTTATTTAGAATTTTTAAAGTTAGATAAATAAATAATAAAATTTAAATGTTAAATATATAAATATAATAATTTTGTGTAAATAAGCTGCGTTGAAAATGCGGATGTCCAATGCCTTAAATACCTGCCGTCTTCTTTTGCTACTCCATTTGCGTACGCAGGGCTTTTAGCGGGCGAGTTCCAAAAAGTGATTATTTCCAGAAGAAACCCCAAATTAATCCATTGATTCGTAGGGATACAGTCGTAAAAACTGAGAATCAATGGAATGGATCGACGAGATAGAGGGGTATAACGGAAGCTTTAAGGGTTGCTGGCAACCGAGGGCGTATCAGAAGCTTGATAGCGGAGGCCGGCGGGTGAGGAGTAAAAAGAAGCTCGGCGGCGGATGGAGGCAACGGTTATGGAGGATTAAGGTATCGCCGAAGCTAAAGATCCTGCAAAAGGTTTCTCCGAAGCGGATCTTTGCCCGCATCCACCAAGCCTACGTGCGCACAATGTTTAGATTCGCCCGCAAGCTCTGGCTCGGTAACGACATGGATGAAATCGGCGGGATTTCTGCCTCGCCGGGAAAGGAATATGATGAGCTTCTGATTCTCCAGTTACAAAACTTACTCTTGGAGCGGAAGCACCGTTACGCCACCGTCGGTACCACCGATGCCTCGCCCTGCGGCGAGATCTGCTTGTAGGTGTGATGGTGTGTAGCAAACTTGTATCGTCTATCTTTGGACTTATGTGTGGGATTAAGATTATATAATGTGATCCTCGTAAGGAAAACTGATTCACAATAATAATATCAAAGTTCCACTTAATGAAAGAAAATGAGGCCGCGACTCTCACGGAATTAACTACATCTTTTGCAATGTCGTACTGGCGAGCCTGAAGATGTGCGCGACAGTGTTTAGGGTTTCTGGAAGATCACAGGAGGTTTTTTCTCTTCGTCTTCTCTTGTGTTTTTTCATGGATCGTTTGAAAGATTTTTCTTCATTGTTGTCGACTAAGGCCCTGAATTCCTCATCCGGGTTCTCTCCGAATGACAAGAAATTTTGGAATGAGCTATTGACTTCCCATCAATCTTCTACCAAACCTTTTTCTATTTCTTTTGTTCTCTTCAGATAATCTTGCTCATTTCTCTAAGGAAGATGTTGCGACCGCTTCAAAAAAATGGAGATTAACTCTGGTTGGCTACTCTTTTGGTAAACGATCTTATTTTGAAGCATTATGTTCTGTAATGCTTAAAACTTGGAAGCTGAAAGGTAATCTTACACTTCTTGCTTTACGTGAAGGTTTTTTCTTGATGAAATTTTCATGCTCTGAGGATTAGATTACGACTTGGTTTGTTATGGAGGACCCTGATTCTTTTTTGGAAAACCATTTTTAATTCAGCTTTGATCGCCTTTGTTCCGACCTAAACAAGAGGAATTTGCTTCTATTCTTCTCTGAATTAAAATTCTTGATCTATCGTTAATTTGTTGGACACCATAAGGTATTTCAAAAATTACAAGTTTAGTTGGAATTCCTTTAATTGTGGATGCCTTAACAGCAGATCAAGCTAGGCTTACTTTTGTTGGGTTTGTGTTCTAATTAATAAAGATTATCCTCTTCCAAAGGAAGTTAAAGTTTCTGTGGCGGGTAATATTTTTTCTTTAAAATTTTTTGTGATTGGAAGCCATCTTCACATCCTGAGTGTGGTTCTCAGGTTCATCTTGTCTCTCTTTGTCCATCTAAACCTTCAAAACAAAAAGATAAAGAGACAGTTATTCTTGAAACGAATAGAGGGAGAAGTAGGACTAGGAAAATTTGGAAGGTGTCTTCTCGTTCTTCTAAATCTTCTCAACCTCCTAAATCTCAATCTCATCAACATGCTCTGAATAATTTCAATATTCAGGTTCGTTCTGGTTCGGTTCTTCAATCAGATTCTAATTTGCAATCTTTGAATTCGACGGGTGTGATAAATGCTTGACAAGTTATTTTGTCTTCTAAGAATATTACCATGAAAGAATCAATTTCTATTCCTGGTAATATATTTCAGATAAATTAGATGTTAATTCTTCTTGCTTGAAAGAAGTTTTGTCGAATCTCAATTCTCCTTCAGAAGATCCTTCTTTTGATTTATTAGATTACTTCGGTTTTGAATAATCTTATTAATGATATTTTAACTAAGGATGCTAATATGTTAAATAAGTTTTAGGTTTTGCAAGGCTTGGAGGAGCAATTAGTGGAACACAGGCTGGTGATGTTGATGATGCTATTTTAAGTATCCAAAATAATGATACTATCTTGTTGAATGATATTGCTAAAGAGCAACCTATTCTAAAGGTTTTTTTAGCTTCCGGTAAGTCTACTAGATCAAAAATTGCCAAAAAGACAGCAAACTCTTCTTACAAACATTAATGTTAATGCCTAATATTGCTTCTTGGAATGTTAGAGGTTTTCACAATTTGGATAGAGTTCATGCATGCAAGAAAATTGTTAATAATTTGATGTTGAGCTTTTTTGTATCCTTGAAGCTAAGATTAAAGTGGATCAGGTTAATGATCCTTGGTTTGATGCTAAACATAGGATTTTCCTTCAAGAAGATAATTGTCATAATTTTTCTTGCTCTTATCCTCGAAGAATTTTGTTGAAATGGGATGCTTCTAGCATTTCTTTTAATTGCATTATTTCTTCTAATCAATTTATTCATGGTACAATTAATTTAGATTCTTCTTCTTCTATTTTTATAACTGTGGTTTATGCTGTTAATTCTACTGTTGATAGAATTTCTCTTTGGCAAGATCTTCTTAATTTAGAAAATAATATTTCTTTCCCGTGGATTATTTTAGAGGATTTTAATTGTTGTAGATTTGCTAATGAGAAATTAGGGGGTAATTTTATCCCTTGTGCTGAGTTGTGGGATTTTAATAACTTTTTTTTTTAATGCTAGTCTTCATGATCTATCTTTGGTTAGGCTTTTTTTTTTACTTGGTATAATTAGCAAGTAGATTCTCCTATTCATATTAAATTGGATAGTGTTTTAGTTAACAATCATTAGTTGAATGTCTTACGTTATTCTTTTTATCATGTGGATAATTATATGTACTCTGATCATTCCCCTTTTATTATGTGCAATAAAAGTATGGATTCTTATAAAAAGATATTTCTTTTTAAAAATTATTGGTGTAAAAGGCTAAAATTTTAGGACTTACTTATAGATTCTTTTGCTAAAGTTTCTATTGGTAATCCTATAAATGATCTTTATGATAAATTACATTATCTTTAAAGTGTGATTAAAAATCTAAGCTGGGCCTATTCTATACTTATTTCTAATAACATTGCTTCTCTTCAAAAGCATCGGGAAGATTTATTAAAGAATATTCAAGCAAATTCGTTAGATCATGATCTTAATATGGCTCTTAAAAATGTTAATGGGCTGCTCAGCTTCAGTATGTATTTATGGTCTTCTTGGATTGTTCAAAGAGCCAAAACTAAATGGCCTTCTAATGGTGAGGATGACTTGGGTTTTTTTTTTATTCAAAAATTTGGCATAGACAAAAGAAGAATAAAATTAATGGTATTTATTCTCCTAATGATATTATTTCTGATTCTAAAGAGATTTCTGAGGCTTTTGTGAATCACTTTAAGAATTTCTTTAATTCTCTTAAGCCAATTTTTTCTTCTTCTTGAAAGTTCGATAGGGATGTTAAGCCCTAGTGAACTAGTCCCGAGGCTAACCAAGAGGGGGGGTGAATTGGTTATTTAAAAATTTCACGAGAAACAGAAAAATATTTTCGATACTTAGCAGCGGAAACAAGTAAACAAGAACGAAAAGATCAATCACAGATATTCACCCAAGCAGTTAATATCAGAAAAGTAAAGTGCAAAACAGAATCAGAAAAGCAAACCAGATTTTATAGTGGTTAGGTCAACTTGACCTACGTCCACTCCCCGGAGCCTCCCCTCCGGGTATTGCACTAAACAAAAAGTGACTCTCTTTTTATTCCCACAGCAAGGCGGAGAAGCCTGTACAAAACCTTTTTTCCACCACCAGGTGAAGCAGAGAACCTAACCTCATTTTGCTTCCTCCTGAAGCAGGCAGAGAACCTTCGAATTCCTTTTGCTTCCACCTGAAGCGGGCAGAGAACCCCGGACTCCTTTTGCTTCCACCTGAAGCGGGCAGAGAACCCTGGATCTTCTTGCGAACGATCCTCCCATAACGAACACCAACTAGACGGAAGACGACGAGCGGAGAAAACGACACTGATCCTTGTTTGGAGCAACCTTAGTGAATCCCTCACTAACTCCCCCTCACAAGATCCTCTCTCTCTCTCCCAACTCTCTCTTTCTCTAGGATTTCTTTGGGAAGGAAAGTGGCAAAAGATTTTTTCTAAATAAAGAAAAAGATCTTTTATATGAGGGCTCAAAAACAGCCCTAAATCTCAACTGGTCGGCCAAGATCGTCCAGGACGATCGATAGATCGTCCTATACGATCAGTTCAAAATCAGCTATTTCAGCCTGGACGATCTGGCTCTTCTGGACGATTAGTACAAAAAGTTATTCATATCGTCCCGTACGATCCTGCGATTGTCTGGGACGATTAGTGTAAATCGAGGAATATCGTCCAGGAGACAGTTCGGGTCGTCCAGAGAAACTTATGCTAGACGACTCAAAAATGACTTGATCGTCCAGGACGATAGGTATATCGTCCTGTACGATTAGTTCAAAAGTGCCCAAATCATCTTGAACACAGTTCGGGACGTACAGCTGAAATGCACTAGACGATCATGATCGTCCGGGACAATCCTGCGATCGTCCAGGACGATATGATCGTATCAATCAAGTATTAATTGCTTTCCTTAATTACCAGACTAATTTAGGCATGATTGTACTGGATCATCCAGGACGATACACGTATCGTCCGGGACGATCAGACCAAGTATCTAAAAATAAGAACTTGTCTAACTTGATCTGGCGGCTGAGAATTTCTGATTTGAGCCTATCGTCCCGTACGATCCAAGGATCGTCCAGGACGATCAGCTTAATCAGATACTGTTAACTGGGTCGCCCTAATTAGGGTTTCTATTTTTACTGGATCGTCCAGGACGATGTGACCATCGTCCAGGACGATATGAACAAAAATAAACAGAAACTATAACTCACTCAAGCTCTCCCCTTGAGTGTGTTTGCAAGGTTACTTAGCTAGGGGATCAGTTACATTACAATTGACTTGAGAAGAAAAATATTACATTTGACACACTTGGACCCGATCTTGAGTTGGCTTGAGTTGTTCGTGATCTTTTGTGCCTGAAACGGGTTAGCCAAGCAAAACACAATAGAAACTTATTTGTCATCATCAAAATCAGATTTGCAACACTTCTTTTGTCATTCCAATTGGAAAGAGAATACCTAATATTATTTTGGCTTCTCTGATTGCTTCAGTTACTATTGAGGAGATTAAAAAGGTGGTATTCTCTAGAGCTTCTTCTTCTACCCTTAGTCCTAATTGTTTTACCTTTAAATTCTTTAAGAAAGCTTGGAATATTGTTGGACTCATTTTTGCTCAAGCTATCGAATAATAAGGTCAGTGGCATTAAATTCCATATGGGCCAGGATGTAGTATGTGGTCAAGGATAGTAGTGGGGTGATGTGAATTCGATCCCCCGCCTTTGGAATGACGGAGGAACGAAGAACATGCTGAATGGTCCGGGCGTCCTTAAGAAGTGTAGTGCAAGCATTGTCATGATAGGGGGCATTTGTATTGCGAAGAAAATGATTGGTGACACTCCAATCATAGTCAGGGTCGGTGATAAGTGTGTGGAGTTTGTCGCTAGTGGCAGAAAGTTGGAGAATGTTATGAAAGTCCTGGAAAGTAAGTTCGACGGGACGCTGATTTACATAGGAGCGGAGGGTGGAATAATCGGCAGAGATACGCAAATTTGCAAAGAAAACTCGAAGAAGTTTCGTGCTAAAGGGAAAGGCGAGAGTCATGATGAAAGTGAGGGAGGTGTGGGCGAAGAGGTCAAGAACAGATAAGTAAGAGTGCGGGGATTTACTATTTTTGACGGTGTGATCCCCACCTCACAATAGCTCTCGTAGGTAGCCTGATCGGCTGCATTGGGGAAGCGAGGATCAACAGGCCCCCGGGAGGAACTTGCACCCTTTTGCCGCGAACGTTTGCCACCAGCCATTAGAAATCAAAAGTGAAGGGAAGTGGAGGGAGATTGCAAGAAAGAGTGTGGAAAATCCTTAAGAAAATGGCTGTTTAAATAGAATTTGGCCTGATCGTCCCGTACAATCGCGACATCGTCCAGGACGATAGGTGCAATTATTACGGACTGGATGATTGGTCAAAAAAGCGGTCCGATCGTCCAGGACGATCAGAGATCGTCCAGGACGATTAGACACAAGTGATCATCTCGAGGAGTCAGGCTGGATGATCGTTGACGAAAAGGTATCATCCAGGACGATTAGGTGGATCGTCCTGGACGATGTGCAATAAGTGTGTCGGACGGGCCGAATTCCAATCGTCCAGCGACTGACACGTGGATCGTCTCGGACGATGAGGTGGATCGTCTAGGACGATGGCCAATAATTGGAGGAATATCAGCCATTTGATCAGATCAGGAGGATATGGATCATATCGTCCTGGATAATTTATGGATCGTCCAGGACGATCACCAATAATTGGTGTTGCTCAGCAGCAGGATCAGATGGGGGATAGGTTTTGAACGGGTCGTCCAGGACGATGTTTCAATCGTCCAGGATGAAGTGGATCGTCCAGGACGATGTGAAGAAAAACAGAAAAAGATGAAGGATGGAGAGGACATATCAGGATCCAAAAAAAACACAACCAGAAAACTAACACAAAATAAAATAAAATGAATAAAACTCAAAGCGAAAACACATAAAAGCAACTTTTTTTTTTATCAAACTGCTCTAGTAAATCAGAATTTTTCCTTGATTTCAGATTCAAAAACTAATAAGGAGACGATTGACAGCGCTGAAAACTATAAAAAGTTGGAAAATTGACTTTCGTAACTCTCACCTTGGGCACCTCATCGATGCAAATCTCTTTTAAAACAAAAATCCAATTCAAAAGAAAAGAAATTAGATTCGAAAAGAGATCCTTTCAAGCCTCGTTCCAGAAAAATATCTGATAAAATAGTATTACGAAGTAAGGAATCAGAAATCATGATTTTCAATCTCAAGCTTTTGAACATATTAAGTGGCACACGAATTTTTCTAAGATATTTAAAGATCTGAAAGAGAAAAAAGCTTAGGTTGGGCTCATTTTGTGCCTCTTTTCCAATTTATTTGGCGCACTGCGTATCTTTTGATTTTTTATATATTTTGTGTATTTGGCATTTTCGCATCTTTCAGTTTTGGGCTCATTTTATGCCTCTTTTTCAATTTGGTTGGTGCACTGCGCATCTTTTGTAAGCTTGCTTTCTTTCATAATCATTAAAGAATCTTAGCTGTGAAAATACCATCCAAACTTAAGAGAAGGCAAAGAAACACATTCTCTACAGTAGGAAAGATAATTCACAAAACAAAAACCATAAGTCATATGATAAGTGCAATCACTTGATTAAGAAAACCTAACACTGATTCAAACCTTGAAAATACTACTCATATGAGGTAGATTACTGTAGGAGGATAAAATAAATCTCTATTTCAAAAACCAACTTTTTAATTTTGAAAAAGATTTTTATCCAAAAGAGATAATACACCAGAAAAGGAATTAGAGGAAGAGAAATAATCATCAATGTTTCTTCCCTTTAACAGATTCAGTGGGATCAATCACTGCTTACCAGCTTCCAAATAAAAATAAGGTAAAACTCTTAGTCAGAAATTCAGTTTAGCAGAAGTAGTGAGCAGTGATCTGATTTTAAAAAGCATAAAACAGTAAATAAAAGAGATGAACCAGTGAATAAAAAATAGGTAGAAAATCACATTAAGGTAAATACTCAAATCAAACTAATAAGGCTAATACAGAAATCAGCAGAAGAAATAAAACCAACTGAAAGCAAATCATCAAATCAAAAACTAACTAACAGAAAATAGAATAACAATCAGAACAATCAGAAATCAGCAGTCATCAGAATCAAGCATTTATATCAATCACTCCTAATCTGGTTCTCAAAATACTGAATGAGTCAAAGGCCAATGGTTTAGTGAATATGTCAACCAGCTGATTTTCAGTTGCTACGTGATGTAGCTCAATGTCCCCTTTTGTAACATGGTCCCTAATGAAGTGATACCTTATATCAATGTGTTTGGTCCTAGAATGTTGGATTGGATTCTTAGAGATTCAGATGGCACTAGTATTATCACACATAACAGAAATTGTGCCCACAGGTAATCTTAAATCCAAGACTTGTTGCTTCAACCAAAGAACTTGGTCCACACAACTCCCTAAGGCAATGTACTCAGCTTCAGCAGTGGAAAGTGCAACTGAGTTCTGTTTGAGACCAGGAGACTAAAGACTGTCCTATAAATTGACAAGTACCAGAAGTGCTCTTTTTATCCACCCTGCACCCTACAAAGTCAGAATCAGAATATCCAATAATCTCAAAAGAGGTGTTGTGCCTAGGGTACCAGATTCCTAGGTTTAGGGTCTCTAAAAGATATCTAAGAATTCTCTTAACAGCAGTCAGGTGGGACTCTTTAGGATCAGCCTAAAACCTAGCACAAAGACAGACACTAAACATGATATCAGGTCGGCTAGCAGTCAAGTAAAGCAGTGATCCTATTATTCCCCTATACTTCTTCTGATCAACAGATTTTCCACTTAAATCTTTATCTAACTGAACAGAGGAGCTCATGGGAGTATTGATTGGCTTGGCTTTGTCCATTTCATATTTCTTCAAAATATCTTTAGTATATTTAAATTGATTGAGAAAGGTTCCATCATCCATCTGCCTTATGCTAAACCCCAAAAAGTAGGACAATTCTCCCATCATACTCATCTCAAACTCCTTACTCATTATTTTAGAAAACTCATCACATAAGTATTTATCAGAAGATCCAAAAATTATATCATCAGCATAAATCTGGACAATGAGTAAGTCATCCCCTAATCTCCTCAGAAAAAGGGTGGTGTCTACGCTCCCCTTCATAAACTCTCTTCCTAACAGGAATGTGCTAAGCCTCTCATACCAAGCTCTGGGTGCCTGTTTCAATCCATATAAGGCCTTTTTTAATTTATAAATATGATTTAGATATTGGGAACTCTCAAAACCTGGGGGTTGTTCTACAAAAATATCCTCGTTTATCACCCCATTCAAAAAGACACTCTTGACATCCATTTGAAACAGCTTAAATCCCTTATAATAGGTAAAGGCTAGTAGCACCCTAATGGCTTCCAATCTAGCTACAGGGGTAAAAGTCTCCTCAAAATCAATCCCTTCTATCTGATTATACCCCTTAGCCACCAATCTTGTCTTATTCCTAACCACCACACCAGAATCATTCATCTTATTCTTAAAGACCCACTTGGTTCCCACAATATTTTAATTTCTAGGTCTTTCTACGAACTCCCAAACATCATTTCTTATAAATTGATTCAATTTTTCCTGCATAGCTAAGATCCAAAACTCATCCGACAAGGCTTGATTGATGTTGGTGGGTTCAGTCATTGAAATAAAGACAGAATGGTTCACTTCCTTCCTAAGTCCATGCCTAGTCCTAACACCTTCAGAAGGGTCTTCTAAGATCAGTTCTTTAGGATAACTCGAAGAATATCTCTAATCTCTAGGCAGTGTGGTTTGAGGTTCTACCCTCTCCTCCAGATTTGCATTTCCAATCCCTTGGATAACCTCAACAATCTCTTCATATTCTACTTCAGATCTAGACTCCTTAGGATCAGATTCATCAAACACAACATGGGTTGTCTCATCCACCACCAAAGTCCTCTTATTGAACACCCTAAAAGATTTCCCCACACTAGAATATCCTAAGAACACTCCTTCATCAGATTTGGGGTCAAACTTCCCTAAGGGTGACTTCCCATTGTTCATAATAAAAACCTTACAGCCAAAGACATGGAGGTGGGACAGATTTGGAGTTCTACCCTTAATGATCTCATAAGGTGTCTTATTCAGATTGACTCTCACATTCACCCTATTCAGCACATAACAGGCAGTGTTCACCGCCTCAGCCCAAAAGTATTTAGGAAGTGAATACTCAGCAAGCATGGCTCTATCGGCCTCCACTAAGGTCCTGTTCTTCCTTTCAACTACCCCGTTCTGATGAGGGGTCCTAGGAGCTGAAAAATTGTGACTAATCTCTTGCTCCTCACAAAAACTTCCAAATCTTTCATTTTCAAACTCCCCTCCGTGATCACTATGGATGGTAATAATCTCACATCCTAACTTCTTCTGAATCCAAATAGAGAAAGATCTAAACTCATCAAATGACTCAGATTTATGTGACAAAAATTTAACCCAAGTGAACCTCGAATAATCATCTACAATCACAAACCCATAGACTCTCCCCCCTAAGCTGGCAGTGCTAATGGGTCCAAAGAGGTCCATGTGAAGAACTTCTAAAGGTCTAGAGGTGCTAATGTCCTTAACAGAGTGAAAGGAGGACTAGACTTGCTTCCCTAACTGACAGGCATCACACAGGTGATCCTTAGTGAACTTAAGCTTGGGCACACCTCTAACTAAGTCCTTTTGGGTGACTCTCCTAAGGGTTTTCATACTAGCATGACACAATCTCCTATGCCATAACCAAGACTCATCAGCAACAATTTTTAAGCAAATTGAATTCTCAGATTTAATGCAACTTACATCCAGCTTGTAGACGTTGTTGATCCTTTGCCCTTGCAAAACAACTTTATCATTTAAGCTTAAAATACAGCCAGTGGGCAGGAATTTGATGTTGTATCCTTTGTCACAAAGTTAACTGATGCTCAGTAAGTTGTGTTTCAGTCCATCTACAAGTAAAATATTATCAATCATAAAATTCTTTGAATCACCAATTATACCTGAGCCTACCACCTTCCTGGTGGTGTTATCTCCAAGTGTAACCTTGCCTCCAGCTCTGGCCTCCAGCGAAATGAACTAATTTGCATCTGCAGTCATGTGTCTAGAACATCCGCTGTCCATGTACCACATGCTCTCACGAGGTCTTGTGTGAGAACACACCTACAAAATTATCAAATATTAGTATTAGGAACCCAAACAGGTTTGGATTCCTTCTTATGAAAAGAAGAATGCAATGCATGCGTGCTGTGCTGTGAAACAGGCAATTTGGGTCTCCACACCCAATGTGTACTACGGTGAATAGTGCAGGTGTGAGAAATATGTCCTAACATGCCACATGAAAAATATCTAACACCAGGAAAAGGATTAACTAAACGTCGTGAGTGATAGTGCCTCTTCCTAGATGTGTATGAAACATGCTTTGATGAATTTCCAACAGATTTTTCAAAAGGTGGCGGTGCATAAAACTGCTCAAAAGTAGGTGGTGTTTGATTTTTCTCAGAAGCACTGATTTTAACTTTCAAAAATTTAATATGTTTATTTAAACTTGCAATTTTAAAAGTTCTTGCACTTTTATTATTTTCTAAATCACATGCCATATCATTCAATTTCTTAAAAGTAATTTCTAATTCAACATGCGATATTTTTAACAAATCATGCTCAACAGTTAAATCTGAATATTTTTTGTTCAACTCATCGAATTCATCAAGCAAAGACATGTGATTGGAATCAAGTGAGGAATGATCTTTAACTACAGAATCATACTCTTTTTGCAAAGTCAAATAATCTAATTTCAAACTAGCATGAGTTTTCTTAAGCTTCCTATACGATGTATGAATTTTTTCAGAAACTTCAAATAACTGATCGTAAGTAAGCTCACATACCTCTTCCTGGTCCGACTGATCAGGGTGATCATCAGCCATCAGACACAAATTTGTTTCCTCCTCTTCAGCTTCAGTCTCAAAGGAGTCGGATGCAGAGTCTGCCCAGAATGCCTTCTGAATCCGCTTCTTGTCCTTTCTAAACTTGTGTTTCTCCTCACCCTTCTCCTTGCTTGGATGAGCTTTAAGTGTAAGACAATCAGCCTTAATGTGTCTGGGCTTCCTGCATTCAAAACAAACAGATTCAGATGAACCTTTAAAGTTTCTACTGGTTTTACCTTTGTTCCACTTTTGAAAATTCTTATTCTTCTTTCTTAGAAAGCTCTTGAATTGCCTTGTGATTAAGGCAACATCATCGCTATCAGACCCGGAAGTGCTAGCATCTGAATCATTGGCCTTTAGCGCCACTGTCTTCTCCTTCTTTCGTTCACCTGCATCAAGTTGTCTTTGGTTCACCCCTTGCTCGTAAGCAATGAGTGATCCAAATAAGCTGTCAATGGAGTAAGTATTTAAATCTTTAGATTCAGTGATCGCAGTAATCTTAACATCGTATGAAGAAGGCAAACATCTAAGAATTTTGTTCACTCTTTCATAGTTAGTAAGTTCTCTACCTAAAGCATACAAAGAGAAAACAATCTGAGTGAACCTTGTGTATATTTCTGAAATCGTCTCACTAGGTTTCATGCGAAAAAGTTCGTAATCATGTAACAAGATGTTTAACATAGACTGTTTAACTTCAGTTGTACCTTTATATGTTATACACAATCTATCCCAGATTTCTTTACCCGTTGTACAAGTAGAAACATGCATATAATCTTCAGATTTTAAAGCACAAAAGAAACAGTTCAAATATTTTGCATTTAACTGTGCTAAATCACGATCATCAAAAATCCAATCTACAAAGGGCAGTTCAGTTTTAATACCATTAACAATTCTATGTGGTGCTTCATAGCCATCCTTAACTAACATCCACATATGATAATCAATAGACTGAAGAAAAGTAGACATGCGTGTTTTCCAAAAATCAAAAGAAATATTATCAAACAACGGTGGTCTTGTAATAGAATAACCTTCAGCAGTATTACGATTGTTACAGTTAGCCATGGATCAAATTCAAAAGTTTTTAAACTGAAATTTTGAATCCCGCTCTGATACCACTTGAAAGTTCGATAGGGATGTTAAGCCTAGTGAACTAGTCCCGAGGCTAACCAAGAGGGGGGTGAATTGGTTATTTAAAAATTTCACGAGCAACAGAAAAATCTTTTCGATACTTAGTAGTGGAAACAAGTAAATAAGAACGAAAAGATCAATCACAGATATTCACCCAAGCAGTTAATATCAGAAAAGTAAAGTGCAAAACAGAATCAGAAAAGCAAACCAGATTTTATAGTGGTTAGGTCAACTTGACCTACGTCCACTCCCCGGAGCCTCCCCTCCGGGTATTGCACTAAATAAAAAGTGACTCTCCTTTTGCTCCCACAGCAAGGCGGAGAAGCCTGTACAAAATCTCCTTTCCACCACCAGGTGAGGCAGAGAACCTAACCTCCTTTTGCTTCCTCCTGAAGCAGGCAGAGAACCTTCAAACTCCTTTTGCTTCCACCTGAAGCGGGCAGAGAACCCCGGACTCCTTTTGCTTCCACCTGAAGCGGGCAGAGAACCCTGGATCTTCTTGCGAACGATCCTCCCACAATGAACACCAACTAGACGGAAGATGACAAGTAGAGAAGATGACTCTGATCCTTGTTTGGAGCAACCTTAGTGAATCCCTCACTAACTCCCCCTCACAAGATCCTCTCTCTCTCTCTCTCTAAGATTTCTCTGGGAAGGAAAGTGACAAAAGATTTTTTCTAAACAAAGAAAAAGATCTTTTATATGAGGGCTCAAAAACAGCCCTAAATCTCAACTGGTCGGCCAAGATCGTCAAGGACGATCGATAAATCGTCCTGTACGATCAGTTCAAAATCAGCTATTTCAGCCTGGACGATCTTGCTCTTCTGGATGATTAGTACAAAAGTTGTTCATATCGTCCCGTACGATCCTGCGATCGTCCGGGACGATTAGTGTAAATCAAGGAATATCGTCCAAGAGACAGTTTGGGTTGTCTAGAGAAACTTGTGCTGGACGACTCAAAAATGACTTGATCGTCCAGGACGATAGGTATATCGTCCTGTATAATTAGTTCAAAAAGTGCCCAAATCATCCTGAACACAGTTTGGGACGTACAGTTGAAATGCACTAGACGATCATGATCGTCCAGGACGATATGATTGTATCAATCAAGTATTAATTGCTTTCCTTAATTACCAGATTAATTTAGGCATGATTGTACTGGATCGTCTAGGATGATTCACGTATCATCCGGGACGATCAGACCAAGTATCTAAAAATAAGAACTTGCCTAACTTGATCTGGCGGCTGAGAATTTCTGATTTGAGCCTATCGTCCCGTACGATCCAAGGATCATCCAGGATGATCAGCTTAATCAGACACTGTTAACTGGGTCACCCTAATTAGGGTTTCTATTTTTGCTGGATCGTTCAGGACGATGTGACCATCGTCCAGGACGATATAAACAAAAATAAACAGAAACTCTAACTCACTCAAGCTCTCCCCTTGAGTGTGTGTGTGCAAGGTTACTTAGCTAGGGGATCAGTTACATTACAATTGACTTAAGAAAAAGAAAAATATTACATTGGACACACTTGGACCCGATCTTGAGTTGGCTTGAGTTGTTCGTGATCTTTTGTGCCTGAAACGGGTTAGCCAAGCAAAATACAATAGAAACATATTTGTCATCATCAAAACCAGATTTGTAACACTTCTTTTGTCATTCCAATTGGAAAGAGAATACCTGATATTATTTTGGCTTCTCTAATTGCTTCAGTTACTATTGAGGAGATTAAAAAGGTGGTATTCTCTAGAGCTTCTTCTTCTACCCTTAGTCCTAATTGTTTTACCTTTAAATTCTTTAAGAAAGCTTGGAATATTGTTGGACTCATTTTTGCTATATTGTTTTACATTTCTTTAAAACTGGTTCTTTATTTAGGGTAGCTAAAGCCACGATAATTACCCTTATTACTAAGCAAGCTAATGCTTCACAAATTACTAATTTTAGACCTATTTTTTATGTAATATTTTTTATAAAATGGTCGTTAAGATTTTGGCTATCAGAATGAAGGATGTTATATCTTTTATTATTCATAATAATCAATCTGGGTTTATTAAAAAGAGGATCTCTATTGACAAATTATGCTTGCTGCTGAATTATTAAGAGGTTTTAATTGCTTGAGTAAAGATTGTACAATATGATTGAGGATCGTACTAGACTATTAGAAGATTTTAAGTCGTTTGGATGATCTGTTAGAAAAAGTGGTCAACGATCAAGATCGTACTGGATATCTTCATAAAAGGCATTTGTCCCGAGCTGTCTGGTACGACCTTTGACTAAAGGTTGGTATAATACGAACAGGTGTTTGTGTATTACGAAGATGTTTCAAATTTTGTGTAGCCAATTAAATTCATCCAACGGTTACTGACACGTGGATCCTACAGTACGAATAGGTGGTCGTATAGTACAATCAGCAATTATTAGTCAGATCTGGATCATTGATTTTATTAGTGGCAAGGATGTGTAGAGGTGTACGGATCGTACAATACGAATGAGGTTCATATATTATGATGTGAACAATTTTTATGTTTTTTTTATTTTTTTTATTTGTAAATGAGTGGTGTGTGATAATCAGAGAACTTCTACTAGTTAGGAATATTAAACACACAAACCAAAAATAAAAAAAAGTAATCAATAATATAATAAAAAAATGGAAATACACAAAATATATAGCTACATAAGTTATTGATTTCACTCTTACCCTGAATCAAGCATGAATGTCAATAACTCCTAGTCTAGTCCTCAATGTGCTAAAGGTATCAAAGTTTAGGGGTTTGGTGAAAATATTAGCCAATTGATCCTCAGTTACTACATGATGTAATTCTATATCTCCCTTAGCTACATAATCTCGAATTAAATGGTATATAATGTCTATATGCTTAGTACGAGAGTGTTGAATTAGATTTTTAGAAATGCATATAGCAATAGTATTATCACATATGATTGGAATGGTTCCTACAAATAGGCAAAGGTCAAGGATTCATTTCTTTATCCATAAGACTTGAACAACAAAACTATCTACTACTATGTATTCCACCTCAGTGGTAGATAGAGCTACTGAGTTTTGCTTCTTACTGGGCCAAGAAACTATAAATTTCCCTATGAATTGATAGGTTCTAGAAGTACATTTTCTATCTATTCTACACCCTACAAAGTATGAGTCTGAATATCTAATAATTTCAAATGAAGAGCTATATCTAGGATATCATATATATAAATTTTTTGTGTCTAGAAGGTATCTAAAAATTCTCATAATTGCTATCATATGGAATTCTTTGGGACCAGCTTGGAATCTAGCACAAAGACAAACACTAAACATTATATCTGGTCTGCTAGTAGTCAAATACATAAGTGATCCTATTATCCTTCTATACGTTTTTTGATCGACTGATTTTTCACTTGCCTCCTTATCTAATTGAATGGTAGAGCTCCTGGGTGTATTAATTGTTTTAGCACCTTCCATCTCATATTTCTTTAGAATTTATTTGATGTATTTACTTTGACTCAAAAAGGTACCATCACCCCTTTATTTTATACTAAATCCAAGAAAATATGTAAGCTCTCTCATTATGCTCATCTTAAACTCTCTATTCATGATTTTTGAGAAATTATTATAAAGATTTTAATTCGTTGATCCAAATAGTATATCATCCACATATATTTGAACAATGATTAGATCATCTCTTATCTTCTTTAGGAATAGGGTGGCATCTACACTACCCTTAACAAAATATCTATCTAGGAGAAATGTACTAAGCCTTCCATACCATGCCCTAGGTGTTTGCTTCAACCCATACAATACCTTTTTCAGTTTATATATATGATTGGGAAAGGTTGAATTTTTAAAGCTTGGGGGGTTGGTGTATATAAACATCTTCCTTGATAACCCCATTTAGGAAATCACTTTTTATATCCATTTGATACAAATTAAAACCTCTAAATCAAGTAAAGGCTAACAGCACTCTAATGGCTTCTAACCTAATTATAGGGGAAAGGTTTTCTCAAAATCAATGCATTCAATTTGATTGTACCCCTTAGCTACTAATTTGGCTTTATTTCTAATCACTATTCCAGAATTATTCAACTTATTTTAACACCACTTGGAACCTACTACACTCTAGTCCTTAGGTCTACTAACCAACTCTCATATATCATTTCTAACAAATTGGTTTTTTATATAATTTGGATCCAAAATTCATCAAATAGAGCTTGATTTATACTTACGGGTTTTACCATAGAGATGAATGCAGAATGATTAACCTCCTTCCTAAGTCCATGCCTAATTCTTACTCCTCTAGATGGATCTCCTAAGATGAGCTCCCTACGATGACTATATGAGTATATCCATTCTCCAGGCAATAGCTCCTGAGATTCTTCTCTATCTCCTAGGTTAATAGATTCCACTCCTTGGATAACTTCTACCTCCTCTTCTTATTCTAACCTAGGCTCACCAGATTTATCAGATTCATCAAATACCATATGGGTTGACTCCTCTACACCTAAAGTTAATTTATTAAAGATCTTATAAGCTTTTCCTACATATGAATAACCTAAGAAGACTCCTTCATCAGATTTAGAATCAAATTTTTTTAAAGGAGACTTTCCATTTATAAGAATGAAGCACTTACATCCAAAGATATGAAGGTGTGAAAGATTAGGTGTCCTATCCTTAAGTAGTTCATAGGATATCTTATTAAGTTTTGATCTAACATTTACCCTTTTTAAACTATAACAAGCAGTATTCACTACTTCTGCCCAAAAATATCTAGGGAGAGAATATTTAGCTAGCATTGCCCTAGCAACTTCCACTAAAGTTTATTTTTTCTTTCATCCATTCCATTCTACTGAGAGGTTCTAGAGGTAGAAAAGTTATGTTCAATTCCTAGCTCCTTATAAAAAGATTCAAACTTATCATTATCAAATTCTTCACTATGATCACTATGGATAGTAAATATTTCACATCCTAATTATCTTTGAATTAAAGTGGAGAACATTTTAAATTTCTCAAATGATTCACTTTTATGAGATAAAAAATTAAACTAAGTGAATCTAGAGTAATCATCAATTTATTACATATTCAAAGATTTTCCCACCTAAGCTGGCTGTACTAAGAGACCCAAATAAGTCCATATATAAGATCTCTAGTGCCTTAGAGGCGGTGATGTCTTTAATAGAATAAAAATATGATTTAATTTAGTTTTCTAATTGGTAGGCATCATATATATGGTCTTTAGAGAAATCTAACTTGGGCATGCCTCTAACTATGTCCTTCTGAGTTATTTTCCTAAGTATCTTCATACTTACATGACATAGTCGCCTATGCCATAGCCTTAATTCATCAATAATAGTTTTCAAACATATGAAATTTGAATAATCAACATAATTCAAATCAATCATGTAAATAATATTTATCCTTTTCCTTATAAAGTAATTTTTCCATTAGGCTAATCAAATATTTAGTAGATAAAAATTTTATATCAAATTTTGTGTCACACAGTTGACTAATACTAAGCAAGTTATATTTCAATCTAGTTACTAGTAAAATATTTTCAATGATAAAAAATTTAGAGTTACCAATCATACATGAATCCACCACTTTTTTGGTGGTGTTATCTCCCAGTGTATCATTGCCTCTAGCACTGGCCTCTAGTGTAATGAATTGCTTAATATCTCCATTCATATGCCATGAATATTCGATATACATGTACCACATGCTCTCACTAGGCCTTTTGTGAGAGCATCCCTACAATGTCAATCAAGGGTTAGATTTGGGAACCCAAGTGAGTTTGGGTTCCACCTTATGCTTTAATAAATACATGTTATGCTATGATGCAGATGATTTTGGCCCATACTAGATGTATTATATAGTGTAGAGTGCAAGTGCAGGCTATTTGTCCTACCATGCCACAAGAATAGCACCTAACACCTAGAAATATATTCACTAACCCATGTGAGTGGTAGTGCCTCCTTCTAGGAATATGAGATGCATGCTGTATTTTAGGGTTATACCATTGTGCTAGTGTAGGTGACTTATTATTTTGGAGTGCATGAATTTTCTCTTTCAAAAACTCATTTACCTTCTTATAGCTGTCAACTTCACTTTTTAATGCATGTTCACTATGGTCTAGTTTGATTCCAAGTATTTATAATTCCTTAAATGCATCCTCTAATTCAATATGTTTGGATTTCAAGGATTCAGGCGACTTGCTGAGTTCAATATGTTTCTTATTCAAATCATCAAATTCAACGAGTATCATGCTCTTTATCTAGTGCAATGTCCTCAGTTCTAAAACTATCATGTCATTTTCTAATTCATTAAATTTTAAATTTAAACTACAACAACAACAACAACATCAAGCCTTTATCCCACTACGTGGGGTCGGCTACATGAATCCTTTTTCTCCATTGTGTCCTGTTAAAAGTCAAATTCTCGTTTAAATCTAATAAAGAAAGATCATTTTTAATATTTTCTAACCAAGTCTTTTTTGGTCTACCTCTACCTTTCTTAACATAAGTCAAATCTAAGACCTCTACTTTCCTAACCGGGTCATCGGGAGGCCGCCGTTTTACGTGACCAAACCATCTAAGGCGACTCTCTCTAATCTTATCTTCCACTGGAGCTACTCCAACCTTTTCACGAATATGCTCATTTCGTATCCTATCTCTAAGGGTAAAGCCACTCATCCACCTGAGCATCCTCATCTCTGCAACACTTAACTTAGAATTATGCTTCTCTTTTAATGGCCAACATTCGGCACCATAAAGCATTGCAGGTCTCACCACCATCTTATAGAATTTTCCCTTAAGTTTGAGAGGTACTTTTCTATCACACAATAAGCCTGATGCATTCCTCCACTTCAACCATCCAACTTGGATTCTGCTGATAATATCCCCATCTTTATCACCATCACTCTGAACAATAGATCCAAGATATCTAAAACGTGTACTCTTATTAATGACTTGATCGGCCAAAGTCACAATGCCCTCACTAGGTCTATTATTACTTAAATTTAAACTAGCATGCAATTTTTTTAACTTCCTATATGAGTGATGAATTCTTTCAAAAATAATAAATAGCTCATCATAAGATAGTTGACATACGTCATCTTGATTAGAATGATCAAGATTATTATGTGTCATAAGGCACAAATTTGTTACCTTATCTGCTTCATGTTCTGATGAATCTAAGGCGGAGTCTGCCCAAAATACTTTTTGCATCCTCTGCTTTCCCTTTTTCAAATTAGATTTTTCTTCACCTTTCTCCTTGGTAGGGTGAGTCTTTATGTTGGAAAAATTAGATCTCATGTGTTATGGTTTCCTGCATTCTAAATAGATAGTATTAGAGGAAACATTAGTACTTTTACTTGATTTATGTTTGTTCCACTATTGATGACGTCTTTGCTTTCACTTTAGAAAGCTCATGAATTTCTAGCTCATCAATGTTATATCATCGTCTTCTTTAGCTACAAAGTTATTGCTATTAGAATCATCATCCTTTAGTGCCACAATCTTTTTCTTTTTCCTATCACCTGCATTCAAAAGTCTTTGGCTCACATTTTGCTCGTAAGCAATGGGAGAGCCAAATAGATTACCAATAGAGTAAACATTTAAATCCTTAGATTCAAAAATAGCGATGACTTTTGCAATAAAGCTATCAGACAGATAACAAAGAATTTTATTAACCTTTTCTGAGTTAGAGAATTCTCTTCCTAGAGCATACAAAGATGTCACTATTTTTGTGAACCTAATATACATGTCAGAAATTGATTCACTAAGTTTCATACGGAAGAGTTCATATTCATACGGTAAAAGATTTAATCGGAATTGTTTGACTTCATAAGTTCCTTTATACATAATGCCCAGTCTATCTTAAATCTCTTTTCCATTGGTATAAGTAGAGACTCACAAGCAATCCTTAGATTTAAGTGCACAAAAAAATAATTTAAATATTTAGCATTAAGTTGTGCAAGATCTCTAGCCTCATTGCTCCATTCACTAAAAAAGTATTTCAACCTTAATACCATTAACAAATCTAAACGGTGCATAATAACTTTCTTGTATCATATGCCACATTCAAAAATTAACTAATTGTAAAAATATAGACATACGAATTTTCTAAAAAACAAATGGAATATTATCGAATGGTGGTGGATGAGTTATTGAATAACCCTCTGTGGTGGATTTTCTAATTCTGAGACCCGATCTGATACTAATTAAAAGTTCAATTCAGATCATTAGACCTACTTGAACTACCCAAGGCACACCAAGATGGGGTGAATTGGTGTTTTAAAATTTTCTTTTTCAAAAATATCTTTTTTTAAAAGTTTAAATCAAATTCACAACTTAAATTAAAAATCAAATCTTGTAATGTGGAAGCTAATGATATAAAAAATCAAATGTTATTTTTTTGTTTTGATTTTATAGAGAAATAATTATGAAAATATATTTTTTTGATAGAAGTTAATATAAAACAACAATCTCAATATTTCTCAACTCAGATTTACATGAAAGTAAACTTGTGAGAAATAAAAAATGCAGAAAATAAAGTGCTAAAAAGAAACAAAAATGAGCACACCAAAAATTTATGGTGATTTGGTCAACCTTGACCTACATTCACTCCCTGAAATCCTCCTCTCTGGGTATTGCACTAAATCTTTAGTCTCTCCTTTAGCTCCCATAACAAGACGAAGAAGCCCTTACAAAATCACTTCCACCCTTCTATAGTGCGACAGAGAACCTAAATCTTTTCCACCCTCCTGATCAGATAGAGAACCTTGACTCTTTTTCACCCTCCTAGTAAGGCAAAGAACCTGGAATCCTTTTCACCCTCCTAGTGAGACAGAGAACTTAGAATCATTTTCACCCTCCTAATGAAGCATAGAACCTGGATATTTAGCCTTGAAAGCTTTCTCCCCTGAGCTACCCAAAAGAACAACAAAGACACTTGGAGGAATCAAGGCAGAAGCTTGATTGGAGCAACCGCATGAACCCCCTCACACTGCTTTTCCTCTCACACAACTTCTTCTTCCTCTCCAAGCTCTAAGACCTCTCAAGGGACTCTTACAGAACTCTCTCAATAGTCAAAGATTTTTGTAAAGTCCAATAAGAGCATTTATATATGAGGTTTTCAAAAACCCTACAATTTCAATTCTGTTGTTTTTATTCATATAGTATGATGTGGGTTCATACAATACGATTATGTAAAAAATCTATTTCATCCAATATGTCTTATACTGCCGTAGTATGAACTATTCAAGCTTAGCTACCAATTATACAGTACGATCATTGGACCATATGGTACGATTAGTTCATTCATCTTAAGATCGTATAAGACAACTCCGAGATGATTAAAAATTATTTCTGCCAATCATCCAGATGATTTGCATCATACAGTGCGATTAGTTCAAAAATCAAAATTTTATCCAGGATAATTCCTAGGATAACCGAGTTTCATCTTTGCCAATCACTCAGTATGATCTATATCGTATTATACGATCTGTCATGTTTATTAAAACTTGATTTAACTGACTAATTATAGGAATTAATTTAAGTAATATTTTAAATATCGTACAGTACCAATGGGTTTGTATAGTATAATCTGTTCAAAATTTAAATATTAAAATATTTACCTAATTTTGATTAGCGGTTAGGATTTTTGAGTTAAAATGATCATCTTGTACAATCTGGTACATACAGTACGATTAGTTCAAAAACCTTAATTACTCAATTATCCATTTTAGTTAATTTTTTAAATAATTGATCGTACAATACGATCTATTTTGTATGATATAATTAGTTTAAAATTTTGAAATTCATTTTCTCATTACCTCGTATGTGTATGCACGATCATCAAGTTTGCATACACCTTTATATGACTTTTACTCAAGAAATATTAAAAAAAAAAGGAAAAATATAAACTCTTACAAAACATTATCTTATTATACCCAAATTTGAGCCCTGAATTTTTTGTCGCACGGTGCATTATGTACTTGAAATGTTAGTACACACAAAAATAAATATACACTATAATATTAGAAGAAATAAAAATACAATCAATAATATTTGTTATTATAAAAAATCACAAGCTCGGGATCTCAGATTGCAATATTTTTTTATTTTTTAAATAAAAAAAAAATTCATTAAATTAAAGTCAAAAATTATACATATAGTACCAATTGGGAAGAGGCATTATAAGGAAGCCTTCCTCAACAAAACAAAATAAAAAAGAGAGAAGCATAGACCAAGCTAAAACTTTCCAAACATGCAATGAGAACCTTAATGGGAGTCATCCCAGCCACCCTCCTTCTTCTGCTTCCTTGGATGATCAGTAATTGGCCCCAAGCGTTAAAGTTCTTTAGCAAAATGAGTCAGGGAGACTTTATCTTTACTTGGGCTAGAATGCCTAAGATGCAAGAGGAAAGCCTCAGTGAAGAATTTGAATGGAATGTTGGAGAGATCTCCATCCCTAGATGAAGCAACTTGCTTGGTTGGTTCACTAACTTCCCCACTAGTGACTTGTGAGGAAGGGGGAGTAGCCTTCTATCCTCCAATACCAACATTGGAAATCTTCTTCTTTTGTCTCCTAGATTTTCTATAACTAGACTCCAAGGTCCATAGCTTTTTGGAATTTTCCCTTCATTCGCACATTTCATGATAGTAGAAGGAGAGAGCTCACTTTCCAAATGAGGTGGGTTGAGGGCTGACTGGATCGTGGAAGATGAATTTGGGTCAATATTCAGCTCACTTGAAGAGGGGGTGCTTTTGTCCTTGAGCAAAACAGATTTTTCACGCAATTCAATAGATGTTCTTTGAGGTTGTTGCAATGGCTGCTTGGAGGCTTGAGGAACATTTGGACAAAGGCTAATGTTGTGCCCAATAAAGCCACAATGGAAGCAAAAGTGAGCGATCCCCTCATATTCAGCTCTTTGGAAGAATTTTCCATGAAGCCTAGAGATCCAAACTTCGGGAGAGAACTTAGCACCAAGATCCATTCTCACGCAAACTCGAGCAAAAGCATTTCTCTCCCAAGAGTTAGTTTGAGCATCAACCCATAGAGGTTGACAAAAGAAAGAAGCTATCCAATCAAGGTTGGTGTTGTCCCAATACAAAAGCGGTAAGTAAGGCAGGCGAATCCAAACAGGAGAAGACAGGCCCACCATTGATTAGGGAGAGAAAGAACAAGACCAACAATCCAAACCAATAATAAACCTACCAACAACCCACGGTCCCCCTATAAGGACAACATCACGAGCCTCGGCAGATTCACAAAGGCAAATGAAAGAGTACGGAGAGATGGAGAGGAGCTAAAAATCTCCACACATTGACCATTTTCGCTTTAATTTGTTGCTTAGCACAAAAAAGGCAATCTTCATCCAATAAGCTTGCCCACTAACCCTCTTTCAAGTCTAGCTAAGCTGGCATGGACAGACTCCATATTCAAAGTCACAGAATAACCGCCATCTGACATGACTGCCGCCTTAGATGCATCATCAATTTTGAAGACTTTCAACCTATTCCATGCATTGGGGGATTCTTGGCTAGGTTTAGAACCCAATGGAAGCTTGGTGGGCTATTGGAGAGAAGCAGTTTGGGCATTCAAACAAGTAGTTTTTGACGAGGCATTTAAGCAAACACATGATGTGCAGTTTGCAGATTTTGAATTCTCATGAATGGCTGCATCAGTTGGCTTTACACACCTGCAATCAAAGACAGAACCAACAGTGGAATACAAAGGTGCATTGAAATCCCTACATTCCTTTGCAATTACATCTCCACAATTGCTCAAATCCATTGCCATATCAGTAGCCGGTCCACCAATGGCATGAGAGGCACCCAAATCAGCAGAATACTCCAGCCCTGTACCAGAATCGTGAGCTTCCAAAATGACATTCGGACTAGCCTGGGCCTGATCGGAGCCGCACAGGACCCTTACCTGCTTAGGTTCGATCTCCCCAGCCTGCTTGAGTTCGCAAAGGGAGAGGTCGAGGAGAAGATGACCAGACGAACTATCCTGCTGAGGAGCGAATGGAAAACCGAACGGACCCGACACCACACCAGTTCGTTTCCGACTGCAACAATTTTTTTTTTATATAAAAAGTAGTCATTCCGGCTGCAACATTATTATTTTGAATTTTGAATTTAGGGTATGAATTATTTATTTTTTTAAGAAGTTGAACTTCTATTTCATCAACATAAGATAGAGAAATTTCATAAGCTCTAACAAACAAAATTTATAAACCCATATAAAATTAGAAAATATTATTGATATGTCATCAAAAATCACCTTAATCAAGCATGAATCTCCATATATATTTGAATTAAAAACTTCCAAACTTTAAGATTGATGATTGATGAAATTAATATGAGACGTCTGATGTAGTGTTCCTATTTTCTTCGTATTTATGGTGTATGACACTCTCAAAAATCAATAAATAGGCCCTCACTTTTTACATGAGAGGTCTTGGAGCTTGTATTTGGGCTTGATATTCAAGAGAGCTCATAGGCTTTAAGAATCTCAAAGCTCCACTTGAGAACCACCTTCAAGCTATCGTTTGACCATCATTATTAAACTATCGCCTAAACACTGTCGATAAACCACTTGACCACCTCTGTTGGACCACCATCCCTTGACTATGGTCCTCTGACAATTGTCGCATGACTTCAATCCTTAGACCTTCATGTCCGACTATAATTCTTTGATCAACATTGTCAAACTATGTTAGAGGGAAACCCTTACTGTGTCCTTAAAAGGTCATTCATATCAATATCTCAAGCATAATTATAGCAGGTAAATCCCTTTGTCTTCTATCATTTTATCAATTATGAAAGAATCATGTAAAGATTGGGATACAAATTCACTTATAACATCAAAAAATAAAAGTCCTAAGTATGATTTTATTCAGACTCCTCTGAGCTATCATATATTGTTGTATCAATTTTATAGAAATCAAATTAGAACCATAAAACAATATATATATATATATATATATATATATATATATATATATATATATATATATATATATATATATATATATATATATATCATGAAGTCCTATTTAAAAAAAAACTAAAATTTTTAGAAAATTCATTCATTCAATCCCTCAACAAATTTTTCAATAACAACAACACAACATACGAAGTAATGAATAACAATGACAATATTTTTTTTTTTCATAAACACTACTTTGAGGAGCATTTAAAAAAAAAAGTTGGACGATTTTCATATAAAATTCTTTAAATTGGTAATCAGTGAATGCACATATTTATGTACTACTAATATTATAATTTTTTTTTTCTATCAAATGATAATATTTTAATATTAAAAAAACATGATAAAGCTCATGACATTTGTAGCATGTACAAAAGTTTTAGAAAGTTTTGGCTCTTAGTTAAATTTTAAAAATTCACAAAATCCAAAAATATGGCAATTTAACATAACAATTTAAAAAAATTTAGAAAACCAAGGACTTAAAGTTCTGTGGCAAAAAATTTTTGGGAGAAAAGAACATGCGTGGATGGATATGTAAAAAAATAATTTGGCCAAAAGATGACAATAGTGATTGAAAAATAATGATCACTCCTTGATTGAAATTCATCTATTATTTAGAGAAATTTCAAAGCCCTGAATCAAGTGTTGAACCTCAATTGTCACTTACAGTACCACCTCTTACATGTTAATGTTGGCCTTTTTTAAGAAGATATCAGATCCTTAAAGGAAAATTGTGATATCTCATTTTCTTAAGTTCATTTGAATGAGGATGATTAATAAATAAAGTCCTAAATGCTAATTCAGCATCATGACCTCATCAGTGCTCAACTCAAATCTACACCAAGAGGCTCTGGGAGGCATAGAATATGGTGGGAATTGATCACTCTCACTTTCAAGATGCTTAGGGAGCATAATGCAGGAACTTAGCACTTCTGAGAATAGGAGTTTATAAAGAGAATTAGAAATGTACATAGATCGAATTTCGACCACCTAAGGCCCTACCAGGTAGTTAAACCTATTCAAATTCAACTTGTGGAGTGCAAGTAAGTGTCCACGAGAGTTTGAAGGCTTTTAGTGAGTTGTTTTGAGTAGATAGACATGCTTGAATGCACATGGCTCTGTTTCTGGATTTTTTAGCTAGGTCTTAGCCAAAGAAGAGCTCACCTAGGTTGGGCTAGATTTAGGGAAGCTCAAGGCATGCATTGGATCACATGGGCAGGCTTGGCTCAGGCTAAATCAATTTAAATTGGGTTTTGACCCATTTAAGCTAACTTGAGTTTGCTCAATTGGGCTGACCCAAGTCAACCAAAAATATGGGTGGGCTAAATTGAGTAGCTTAGAGTATTAGGAACTCAATGGCAGAGGTTTTTTTTAAAACATATTTTATTCCAAAAGAAATGGGACATACAACCATAAGGTAAGAAAAGCCAAAAAAAAGAAAAATACAAAGATGAAAAAAAACCACATTAATCGACAAAAAGCAAAGTAAATTGGAAAGGATAACTAATTCAAAGTGCTGGACTCAAAATCACCACTTGGTTGCCAGGCTTGGACCATCCATTGGAGGAAGAATAAACATCAGCAAGAAAACCCAAATACGAAAGTAACCCTTGAACACACAGAAGAAGGATCCATCAAGGTTGTCAAAACAAGCCATGGCCTTCCAAAGGGGCGTGCAGGAAGCCTACCTCATCATAGTTCGAAAATAAAAGCCAACAACCCACAGCTTTTCCATCAAACCACAAGACACCCAACAACACCAATCGGTCAAAAAAAGGATATTAAAAATAAAAATACACCACTCAATTACTTCTTTTTAGATTTTCGGCTACGTCGCTTGCCACCGCCAAACGCTTTCTGGAAAATACGACTTACTTCTAAATTATACACATCATTGTCTATAGGGTCAACGTGCGCCCCAACATCCCGATATTGCGATGAACAAGAACCATCCAGCCAATCGTTATGATCCATACACTTGCCCATGACTTGGGCATTCAAATTTTCAGAATAAATTAGCTCAATAGGAACATTCACCAATGGCACAATAATGGGAGCATTATTTAGAGGTTCAACATTCATGTCAACCAGACTGCCGACAGGAACAACAGAAAATGAAATACCCAATGGGCTCACATCTTCATTTTTCACATGATGCTAAGTAACAGATAAACTACCAGAATCTCCAACAATGTTATGGGACACAATGGGGGTAGCTATAGAATTAACCAAACAAGGATTAGCAGCCTCATTTAAAGGCCCAACAGGTTCAATCGAGGAGGCTACAACCAACACATTTCCAGCATGCCTATCATTTAGAGAAGTCAAAACAAGCATTCCACCATCACTAGGAGCAACTCCATCCTCCACACCAACAGCAACACCAACATTGGAAACATGAGACGGGGGGGACAAAGAACTGAGTTATCACTACCCACAACTAAGCCAGAAGAGTGACCAAGAGGACCATCAAAAGGAGATGGATCAGCCAAATTCAAAATAGGGCCAACGTTAGGAAGAAGAACAACATCATCAGCTGGAGGCAAAGCAGCATTGGCGACCTTCACAGAACTCACATCATGCTTAGGATGTAGCACAGGGCAATTCAAATCAGAGTGGCCAAGCAACTTACAATGAACACAAAAATGAGAAAACGCCTCCATTTCCACAACTTAAACATACCCAAATTTATCAAAACTGAGCCAGACGCGAACATGATAGCGTTTAGTGACATCTAGTTCGACAAGAACGCGAGCAACAAAGGGGCGCGAACCGATCACAATAGCATTATTTGTTTTCAATGGTTTCCCAAACAATGACCCCAATCCATGAAGAATGCAGGGAGAAAAGAAATGAGGGCGCAAATTAGGAAAAGAAATCCAAATTGGAATCATCGGTGATTCCACATTGACATCAAAATTGGGAGACCATTTAATAAGTTTCATAAAGAAATTATTCACGAAATAGGATCGGTGAGCAAAAACACGACAATAATCTAAATCCTTGTCCATCTTAATCAACACATGTTTAGGGCTTAGAACCATAATAGAGAAGGAGCCTAGGAGTTTTAGGTTGAAGAAGAATTTGCGTATGGAATCAAGAGAAGGTCGGCGATTAGGAAAGAAACCAATCAACGAAAACTCAAACGGCACCGCCAATACGAGAACCTCATTCTCCGAGAACCACAAAGAGGGCAGACCATAGAATGTAGTCCACTTAAGCTCGGGAAAACAACCATTAGAAGAAGAACCGGCTAGGGCATCAGCGAAAGAGCAAGATTTAAGAGAACCATCCAAAAAACCAAGATCAACTTCTTAGGAGGTAAATTTAGGGTTCAAAAGGATTAATGATAACTTGGTCAACCAAGACTGACCATGGGTCTAAATGGGTCAAACCACTTAGGAGGTGAGTTTAGGTTGATTTGAATCACTTCCAAAGGCTTTGGTTTAAGTTTAGGTTGAAATATCACTTGTAGTGCCATGGGTTATAAATATGTGAAGGTTAGGTTTAAACTAGGTTTAGCCTTGGACTAAGACTTGAGATGGCCTTGGAGACTCCCTATTTCTCTTGAGAAGTGGTTTAGGAAATATCTAAGCCACTTAGGTTTGGTTAAGACTTAATCCTTAGGTTTCTTCCCTATGTTCTCTATATACTAGGTCTACACTGAGATAGGAATACCTAAGCACTAATGATGAGAAGAGAAAGGATTTAGACCTCATTCAAAAATAAGATCAACAAAATCCTCCACTATTACACGTTGAGTGCAAAAGTGAAAGGTCCTTCACATAGACCTCAGGCTAAAGCAGCTTAGGCCTGAGCCATCTATCACATCTAACACCATTTAAAATTGAATAATAAAACTCCTCTGCGACTCACTTGGTTCTTATCTCATTCTTTACGTGGAGCATTTATCTTCTTGAGATGAGCATTTAAAGATAAACAACTCTAAAAACTGTTGATTGTTGATGTAGGTGTAGTAGCCCATAGAATTTGAATCACTTTACAATCAGAAAGAGCGCAATGGAAGGCCCTCAACGATCCAAGGCAACATAGTCGCTTTTGCTAACGCCCTCACGCCCTCCTGTAGGCCCGGATGTCTAGACAAGCGAGAAGATAAGCCCAGACCAAGCTAGCTCAAATTCATCCTAAGCTTCTTTTAACCTTCTACATTCATTAGAGCCTTTTATCATTTCAAAAGCATTAAGCAATAGGCTCTCTAAGCAAAGCACAATTGCTGGATCATTTATACAAAATCTGAATACTATTTAAACGTAGCAAGAACAGAAAACAGAATTGGATCATATCAATAAACTATAAAAGTCAAGAGTATTCCAAAACTTGCAGAAGACAACAACACTAATACTGCATACTTATAAAAAATTTTGTGCATGGAAAGCAGAGAGCAGTTTAAAAAATGATATAAAAAACCTTAATATCACAGAACCCAAAAACAGCCGAATAAATTCTTGCTTTATGCATAATAAAGGGTAATACAAACACTGTACTAGAATCAACAAACCAGAACATAGTCCGCCTATAAAATCTAAAAATAATCTTAAAAATAATATCAGGCAGTTACGTAGGTGAAGAGAAGATGCTAAGCTCAAGATTACATCAGATCACACATCTGAAACTCCTCACCATAGAAACAGAAAGCTCCAGGATGAACCCCACCTTCCCAAAAACGTTTATTGACGCCCATCCTGCATAAACCGACCACAACAAACTGGACGCCAGGACAGATAAACCGACTGGACCTTGACTGACATGACAGGACGCACCCCACACCAACACTTCCGCCTTCAAGATAGCTGAGATATCTTATGAAACATGGCACCAGAAGCCCCCCTAAACATACAAAGCATCTTCAGTAAGAATTAAAAGTATACAGAAGTTTGGGAAATCAGATATTCTACCTCTAGCCAAATTTGAATCCACCGGAAGGGACGGAGAACTGTTCATTGGCTCCAAAGCTAAATCCGGTTTGAGCAGTATCCCCAGCAGGCATGGCCTCATCCTCTTCTTCCAACCAGTAAGTCTCCAATATCTTTACAGCCTTCTCATAAATCTCAGTGTTGTCATGGCTCTGGAGATTTTCAATCTTGTCTAGGCCTTCAGCTTCATCAATCATCTGAGCAAAAAGGTTCACCGCTCCAGTGGTTCCAAGGTTTTTCTCAGCCTCACCAACTTTCAGGATGTTCTCCAAACCCTCCAAGCAGACTGTCACGATTCTGGGGTCTGGGCAGACAAGAAGATCACACAAGGGCTTTATGCACCCCTGGCCAACTAGAAACCTGAACACCAGAAGATAAAATCAAAGCATATATAAGAAGCACAAATTAACAGTCAAACAAGACGGCTCAAAGCTACTGTCTCATTCATGGAAGGAAATATTTAAGAGAGGAAAGATATACTTTATTTGATCATGGGTACCGCCAGAAGTGGCATTTGAGATGGCCCATGCCGCCTCTTTCTTAATATCAAACTCCGCATTTTGAAGCAAATCTACCAGAGGACCAATAATATTAGCCTCAATCACGGCCTGCAATTCCAAATAATGAATCAGTATTCCCAGTCACAAAAAAAAGTGCACCAGTTTTTATAGTGTTTATTTTCCCATGTGACCAGATGCCACTCACGCCATAGATAGAATGAACAAAACTTTCACCAGTTTTTAACTTGCTTAAATGTCTTGTGCGCTTCAAGGATTAGTGGTTAAGAGGCTTTATGCTTAAATGTCTTGTGCGCTTCAAGGATTAGTGGTTAAGAGGCTTTATGTTTGCACAAGTGAATATGCTGGGAAATATCTATATCCAATACCTGTATTTGCTCCTTATTTCCAGCAGTTATGTTTGAGATAGTCCAACAAGCTTCCTTCTTAATGCTTTTCTTATAACTCTGTGTCAGTAGATTCAGAAGGTATGGAAGAGCTCCGTTGCCGATGACATACTGATCAAAGGAAAAAAAAAGTTAGGGCGCACTTACAAAATGAAAATAAGAGAACGATGAGTAATATTCCAAAACCCACTAGAACACATAAACCTAGAAAATACAAAAAAAAAGTTTTTCCTGCGCTAAAAGAGAGTGATATGGCATCCCGTCACGATCACTAGCAAAAACTTAGTCTTGCCACGTTACACTCATCTGAATGTCAGAAAAGTCAACTTTCTTCTAGCAAATGTAAGAAACTATTGATGCCAACGTTTCTGTTAACTATTCATGCAGTTGCCAAGACTTTGTCTTTGTTTAGGTTGAAGGAAAGTGCAGGAAATGAAATGAGATCCCACAAATTTATGGGTTCATAATGAATCATCAGCATAGATTTGACCTATCAATCAATGCATCAGCATTGATTTGTCGCTTTTTTTTCCTTTCCTTCCACTCAAATTCTCAATATTCAGACAATAGCCCTAGCAACGCTTGCACAGATTGATTTATGTTCTCATGTTTGTTACATATCAAAGATTGAGTTAATGTTAGGTCAACATCCACAAATAAAACTTTTAATTGCATAACCCGTGAAATTAATACATATTTGAAACATGCAGATGTGCATCCCACCACATTGGCTTCCGTACGCGTGGCAAGCACTGACTTTTGTTGTCCTAGACATCTACATGACATCTTAAATCTTGCTGCTTTAAAATATCCACATTACACGAATAGATATCAAACTATGCTTAAGGTGAATATATACGCTTAGAAAAACATCACAGCTTCCATAGCTCCACATTTCGAATGAAACAATTCAAGCTGCAACAGAACAGTATAATTCTAGCAAATATGATTAATTCTACTCATCTGTATTTATTACAGTTTTTCCTCATTTCATGTTAGCTCATCACCTCAGTTTGTTATTAAATGGCCTGCTAAATTATTAGTTACTTTGCCGCTGATCTGCAATATCAACCTTTTGTCCACAACTTTTGCTCTTAATTACTATGCTCCTTTTTTTTTACTCGCTGAAATAATACTTCTATAAGCCATCTTATCAATTGGCATTTGATCTCAAAACTCAATCAAACTATTCAAATGAATCATTCCCTACCACCTCCTATTGCAGAAAATAAAAAAGAAACAAAAAAAAAACAATCAAATGTTTCTATTTCTACTCTTTCAAAATAAGAAATAAAAAAATAAAAAAAGTTATCTTCCCATTAGTCACTTGTAAGCCTACAACATCCATCACTCAGGCGACTGCAAACCAAAAAAGAAATTCCCACTACACTCTTGCAAATTTGGCGGTAAAGATAACTGTCTATAAAAGCTATAGAAGCAAACCTGATATTGCTCATACTTGCAATCATCATAACAAGGCTCCTGAAAATGGCATGTAAAGTGGACAAGATTGAAGAGAAGCTAAGATGCACAGACACGGACACAGCGACACGAACACGACACAACATGGGACACGGCTATTTTTGAAAATATAAGACACGGGTATAGCGCGGACACGGCATTACAATTTTAATGTGATTTGTAGATTAAGATATTATATATATATATATATAAATAATTATTTAACTTTGAATAATAAAGCGCCCTCGCTTGTGGAAATAAAAAAGCCAACAAACTATACTTCAATCGAACGTATCTGCCTCACTCTCCCTCATTTGCCTTTGAATCGAGAAGTCGCCTGCTCGATTGGCCTCGCCTCATCGCATAATTGACGAAGCGTCGAAAACGAAAGAATGGGGAAGACGAAGAAGACGAAGGAAAGGGGACATACCGGGCTTCAATCGAGCAGTAGCTCAATCGAAACCCTCCACTGCCTTGGATAGAGCAGACAAAAGATTCAGAACACTTTGATGCCTGGTGCCTACGAAAATGAAGACAAACGAGTCAGATGCCTGCGCGCGAAAATGAAGAGAAGGATGAGAAAACTGCTTCAATCGAAACGTATCGGGCTTCAAATCAAGATGTCGCCTGCTCGGTAAGCCTCGCCTCATCTCAAAATGGACAAAGTGTCGAAAATGAACGAATAAAGAATACAAAGAAGACGAGGGAACGGGGATATACCGGGCTTCAATCGAATAGTAGCTCACTCAGTCGGCTCACCTCACTCGCCTGGTCGCGTAGAGGAAGAAGACGAGGGAGACATGATCATGAAAATGAAAACCCTAGAGCATACAAGCGCCACTGAGACGTGAATACCGGGGATATACAGGTTTTATTTGATTAAAAGAATATTAAAATATAAAAATTTTGTAATTTAAATAAATTTAATTATCAAATATTAGGACACACGTGTCCATTTTAATTTAAATATTATTTTAAGCCGACACGGATCCCAGCTGTGTCGGGCGCATGTCCGTGTCCGACACTGCATTCCCTCTTATGAAGGGGTGTTGGTTCATCATAGAAGAGAAGACAATCCTTCAATAATAATATGAATATAAGTATTTCTACCTTTTCATCTTTCCTATATACTTCTTAAGATGCTTATGTTCCTCTCCAATAAACCCATCAATCCTCATTATGCTCTTCACCAATAAGCATGACGATCCACAATGCCCGTAGCATCTTCTTTTTCTATATTTTTCTACTTCTCTAAAGGGAATAAAGTAGCAATCAATCTAGCTATCAGAACAATCACAAGCAATATGGTCCCCAGATAATATAGAAAAATTAAAAAAAAGAAAGAAAAATAAACATAAAAGCAAAAGTCCTATAGTTGAACAAAAATCACTTCTGGTTGATATAGTTTAGCGTGGAAACTGCAACACTAAAACAAAACAAATGAACTACACTGGCCATGGCGTACTCAAATACACCATTTGATGTGTACCCATGTAATTTAATACTTTTATACTTATAGGAAACAACTTGAACAAAGATCAAATTTTGTCCATAATGAGATGAAATATATACCATTCTAACCAAGGTAGATTTCAACCGGATCCACTTTATCTAACTCTTTATTGCTTTACGTTGAAATATAGAAACCATGGATATAAGTTTTTGTCTTGAAAAAAAGATAATTTTGATATTTTGAATTTGTATTTAAAGGCATAATTTGCCACTTACATATGTTACAAATCACAAAGTCTTTGATATTGCAAGCGTTTGCAAAAGGGTCTCATGGAAATGGAAATTCCACAACTGACACAAGTCCCTTTTTACAATAAAGAAAAGGAAGGCACGATCATAAATTTCACGTAATTCATTAGATTTCTTTAGTTTCACTCTTTAACTCATACTCTCTATGCTTTTCATTTTTGCCTCTAATTTATCAACCATCTGCCTTCCAAAATTTTTCTATATTTGTCTTTCTTTCAAATCTCCAAATGTGTATCAAGTAATGCCTATGTGTGTTCATCATTGCAAAACCTATAAAACCTATATAAGAACAAATAAATAAGAAAATGAATATATATTAAATCCATGCACCTAGTTTACTGAAGGAAACCAGGCCATTCAAAAAGCAAAAAATTCAAGCATAGAGAAAAAATAATATGCAGAAATTGAAATATATTAGAAGAACATTTTCATTGCCAACAAAAAAAATCATAATTACAATCCATGACATCATCCTCAAATATTTATCTTGTGTCCTAATTATCTGCATGAATAATTCAGATAGCTCAATAAGTTCAAAGAACAAAAGCATACATACACGTGAACAAATTAAATAAATAAAAGAAAGTTATATTCAAGTTGTGCCCCCTAGTTTACACTTAAGTAATTTACAAAACACAAAATAGAATATTGGAAATGTAAAATATAAATACATCATAACTGATGAATAAAAATTCTTCATTGTTGATGGTCAACCTACAAACTACACATATCCCAATATTGAACAAATATTGTGGATTATTGAACAAATATTGTGGATTCTCCTGATCATGAACAATTTTCTCTAGGCTTAATGCAAAATGCAATCCAAATTATTTTGGAGTCCAAACAAACACCCTATATCCCACAATGTAACTACAAGTTTTATGAAGGACTTCTCAAGAATATTGGATTAACCAGAAACTAAATCGCAATCTCAAGAAAACAGATGGCCTAAATCAGAAAGCAAGCAGTTACTTCTTTTATTACCTGTGTTTGTATATCATCTCCAGTGACAATGTTTCCAACAGTTCGAAGCGCAGGGATTAGCACTGAAGGTGACGGATGACTGAGTAAAACATTCAACATCAACCAGACCAAGAGATAATTATATTAAAGCATTAGAAAGAGGGTCAAGAAACCAAAAGATTAGCATAACACAACTGAAATATCTTGCAGGGAAAAATAACATACAAAAGAAGCTCGACCAGCCGAGGTACAACTTCAGCTTCAATTACAGATTGGATTTTATCATTTGTGCCATCAGAAAGATAAGAGAGAGCCCAGCATGCATCAGTGAGGACTTCCTCATCAGTTGAATGGATGAGATGTTTAAGTGCAGGGAGAGCAGGCTTTGTCTGGTCCAAGGGCAAATTAGTAGTTAGAAAATGCAAAAAAATAAAACAATAGATAATGATACAGTAGAGAAGCACCAACATGCTGCCAAACCTGCTCAAAGTTGGGCTGTGGTTTCCCCCTGCAAAAATTTGATAACGTCCATGTGGCATTCCTAAGCATGGAGAGCTTAGCATGGTCATTCAACTGTGCCAGCAGTGGCATCAATGCACCATTGGCAAGAACAAGATCCCGACACTTTGGAGAATCACCAGCAACATTACCCAATGCCCATACAGCCTAGATATAAAAAAAATTCAAAAGAGGAAAACCAGTCACAAAATTTTATGTGAAGAAAGTGCAAAGAAAACTGCTCACATCTATTATATATTCTTATACATTCAAGCAGGAAAGGAAGGAAAAATTAGTAGTGTTTTAAGAAGGCCTCATTCTCCAATTGTATTTCCATAATTTGAACATATAAGAAATCCAATTATTTGCAATTAGAAATCTGCAAGCAAAATGAAGTGGGACTTCAACTTCTCCAATGAAAGCTCAATAAGTGGAGTTTAACATGACAGGCTGGGGTGTAATTCCCAATCAAATGTAAAACCTCCAATCAAAAAATAAAATATAACGTGAGTTCAGGTAGAGAGGCTGAAAACATTAAAATGGGGTACTTGTGCAAGAGTTGCTTTTCTTTCAAGCATTTGTGGGATTAGTATGCTCATCTATGCTATGATATAATGGGTTTAGTTTGCAATCTATATGTTCAAAAGAATTTGAACTTTAACTTTTGGGGGAATAAAGCTTGAGAAATGATTTCAAAGAAGGTCGGTTCTATTTCAATATTCACAAACCACTCAAAGATAAAACATATTTCATCCATCACTTCATCGAATACAGTGACATTTATTTTGGCTAATCAACCAAACAACAAAAAAGTCTCGCACTTTAGGTAGCCACTTCACTCAAGTTTGCCATAAGTGGAAAGGGATTTTCTTTAACAAGCTCCTATCCTCGATGAAACTTCGATGAATATTTTAAATACACAAGATAAAATGCAGAATATTGGTCAGGGGGCTTCAGAATGTAACAACAGGTGGTTGGAGGAACACTTTATGTGGAAATGCTAATGGGAAGGCCTAGTAATTAATGCGCAAAATATTTGCACTAAGATTTGTACATTAGAACAGTCAAGTCTAGATCAAAAATAGATTTATTAATATAAAAAAAGTTGATATTTCAATTAGTCAACATGCATGTTGACATATATAAAAGCACAAAATCCAATGCCAAAGAAGTCTGTCCATGATGAGGATGGCAAGAAGGAGGGGGATATTATTTTCTCCTCAGAACTGGGGTTCTAAATTTAAATTAATTCTAAGAATCCTCATGTCTTAATCTAAAACCATATAGTTCCATAAAGAAAGTTAAATATGGCAGAAACGTATACCTGTTCCCGCACATCATCACTGGGTGAACCAAGAAGCTTAACAAATATAGGGACAGCCCCATGCTCTATCACAACTTTGGTATTTTCGGAGGTCCCAGAGGCAATGTTGGTGAGTGCCCAAGCAGCTTCAAACTGCAACCAAAATTTCATTTTCTCGGATATAATGATAAATTAGATTTGGAAAAGTATGAAGTGAATCCCATGTCCAACCTGAAGTTGTGGAAAGTCATCCCTTGTAAGAAACTCAACAAACCGTGGAACAACACCAGACTGGATAACCTCTTCGATAGGGGGGCTGCGTTCTGTTTGAAGATTAGATCCCAAAACATTAGCAAAGTTAACATCTCGAAATTTAATTTACATTAAACAAAAAGTGCTAATCAATTATGCAATACCTATTGACAGTAATTTACGAAACTGTGTGGTTGCTTCGAGCTGCAAGGAGCTTTCTTCCGAGTAAACCCCGGATACCATAGCCGGAAGACTCTCTAGCTGTGACTCCAGCACCGTAAGAAGACAATATTCATTAGTTGACTTAGAAAACCTTAAATCAAACTATCGCCATGATAAATAAGTGTAGGAAACGGGAAAAGCCGGAAAACCTAGGGATAAAAGGTAAAAGACTGGATCGCAGCTAGATCGAAGCAAAAGGAGATGAGATGCGTAGCGCAGAGAAGCAATATGAGAGTGCAAACCTTTTTCTCGACAGTTGAGGTTTGGATAGATGTGGGGAAAGGCTGAACTTGCATGCCTTCGCGGCGCTTTTTCTGGAGATTCTCCTCCCGCTTGTTCTTCCGGATCTCGACCATGTTGTCCTCCCTCCTCCGCCGGCCCTCCTCCGCGTCCACCGCCACTTTGTACTTATTTCGGCGGACCTCCGCTCGCGCACTTGGCCTCAGCGACATCGCCGCAGATGATAGAAGATCGACGTGAAAGAGATGACCGCAAGAGAATCGCGAGAAATATGTCCTGGAGAAGCGAAAACCCTAACGAAGAAAAAGCAACTTGTTTCGCTGTTTCCTCTTTTTGTTTTTAACAAAAGAGAAACCCTGTTGGCGTAGAATTTATGGAGTCTTAAATTCTTTTTAAATCCATGAAGATATAATTAATAATTATAAAAAACTAATATTTCTATATTATTTATTAGCATAAAAAAGGAAATAATTTATTCTAAATATAAGGAGAAATTATTACGTACGTTTACAGAACCGTTTGGAGGCGAATCAGGATATGATATGCCATCCGGTACACAGCTCCGTTATACAGCAAGATGATGATGTTGCGCGTCTTGATTCACCTCTGGACAGCATCTGATGACTACATATAATAATTTTTCAAATATAAGAGCATTGTCTAATTCTATAAAATTAAAAATTTACAATAAAAAAGAAAGACCTTCTAAAAATAAAAATAATATTACTAAAATGCCTCTTAGAGAAGAAAGAATAGGTTATTTGGCTTGAATTAATTTTTCAGTTGATAAAGATGATATCTAAGATAGGTTTAATATAGTAATAGGGTACAATCATATTCTAGATAGTCCCAATAATATTCACCTTTTAAGGCTTATAAGAAAAGATAGAGCAAATTTTTATGATGTGCAGCTCAGGAATATCAATATTTAAAAGTTTTGATTGTTTTATCAAAGGAGCTATGCACAATTTTGGGATTATAAGAAAAGATTGTACAAACTATGATATTAATAGAAGATCAAAATAATTAGACAAAAATGATGCATTAATTTTCTAAAACAATTAAAAAAAATTAATTATAATATTCATATGCCATATAAGTTGATAAAAATGACATTACTATTTTTTAGGGTTAACCGGTGGATTGTTATAACTATGCTTTATATGGGCATATAAAGCATAGTTATAAGTTATAGTTTGAGCCAAATAAATGAGTTTAGTTTGAGCCTTCCAAACGAGCTCGAGTACTCAAGCCGAGGTCGAGCTTAATATTTTCTAAACCAGTCGAGCTCAAGCCCAAAAATAGAGCTCGAGTCAAGGTCGAGCTCAATGAAAATTAAACAAGTTTAGCTCGATAAGGCAAATACTTGGCTCGACTCGACTCGTTTTTACCCCTAGCATATATGCCACAATTTGCTTCAATTTTGATGTAGATATCCGAAATCAAAAAGTTATATTTGGAGCTACACTTTTATGTGATGAAATTATACCATCATTTGTTTGGCTTGAAATATTTAAGGAGGCTATGAATGGCAAAGAGCATACTATGGTATATCACAAGCTATTCATGCTTGGTATGATAGATCAACTAATTTCTTGATTTGACATGATTTTCGAAAGGTAGAGTAGATACAACATTTAGTAAGAATATAGGAGATGATTTATTCACTGCGTAGATTTATATTGATGAAATATTATTTGAAAATACTAATGAATATTTGTGACATGATTTTCATTAATGATCTCTAAGAAATCTGAAATGAGTATGATAGGAGAACTCTTTTTTTTTTCTAAAGAATTTAAGTGAAGCAATGAGGAGATGACACTTTCATATATCAAACTAAGAAAATAAATGAATTAATATAAATATTTGACAAGAAAAGATTTAAATTAAGCAAGAGCATCATAAGATAAATTATAAAATTAGACTTAGATAAATTAATCAAATTAGTTGAACAAAAATATTATATGAATATGATTAATTCACTACTGCACATTACTACTAATATATGACACCCCAAGATTTAATGTGAAAGAATTTTTTATTTTACCTCTTAATTAATCTACTAGAGCTACTAATTTTTATTTGTTAAATAAAACTAGCAGTAGCAATCATATGCATAAAAATATTTTATTATATTCATAATTTATCTAAGATCTATTTACAATAATCAGAAGTTCAATCAATACATTAGTACACCAATCTTTCATATAATACTTCTGACTATAAAAGAATAAAGCATAAAATATAGGAATCTAAACCTGAAATCTTATAATTAGATCAACCTCACGCCACTGGGTTTTGACCCTTTTCTCAAAAACATGTAAAAATCACAGAGTGAGTTAACAACTCAATAGACTACCAGAACCTATTACTGCAATCAATGTATGGCAACAAAAATAATATGCATATAATCATTTAATCCATATCAGTGTAATGACATAAAAATAAGAATATGTAGTAGTCAATATTAATAGTGTCATCTCATATGAATAATAGAAACCAATATATGCAATGTAACTTGTAATTAATGATCAATGGTCATATAAAGAATCAGTGTATTATGTCATTCATATACTCATGCCCAATTGAAAAATAATAGTTTTATTATGAATCTATGTATATATGTGAATTATACTTTTCTTCAATCTCTTTCTTTTCATATATATATATATATATATATATATATATATATATATATATATATATATATATATATATATGCATGTCATATAGTATAAATGCATATACACAATGTTCTCTATTAAATGCAATATAACATATAAATAATGTACTTCATACATACCATATTCCCTTGTATCAATCTTATCAGTCCTGACATATATCTATATCAGTCATATTCTATATCATATGCATATCATATTACATTATATCATTTATGTAACTTATCATGTATATTCATATCATATGCATATATAAATAAGGCGGGATATCTGACTACTTGTAGTATTTTTCCTTTATTTGGTCTTACAGTCCCTTTAGACCTACTTAAGAATTAGTATCAATTATATAAGTCATGATACTAGGAATCAGTCGTATATTACATATTGCAAGTCATGTGGCTTTCATGTAAGAAGTCACCACTTCCTGTTCATCGGCATATCATTCCATATCAGTCAATCTCCTTATAAGTTTCATTCATATCACTTAGGATTACACCAAAAATCTTATTTAAAGAAAAGCTCATCAGCTCAACCTCCTGTATAAGATACTATATCTCCAGCCAACCTAATTCAATCAATCATTTACAGCTAGCATTTCTTGCTTTTATACATATTTCACATCAAGTAAATCATAATAGTAAACATAAGGTATACATCATATAAAACGATTATAGCATGTAGGTATATCCAATGTGCTCATCAATTTGCATATATTATTACAAAATGCATGTTAGACCATATGAATAACAAATTAATATATATCATACGCTTCATGTCGAGATGTAGTATACTAACTCCTAATCATTTTATACTTTATATTATTTTACTCATTTTGAAGAAAATAATATATACAAAACCATTCGGTAAAATCAATATGAGCATGTCAAAATGTTCAAGATAATAATATATATCACATATCAAAAGTTATACATTTAAAGTTTACTAAAATAGGATATATTTTATTCTTATCAATTTCGGGAAAAAAATAAACAAAACTCAAAATCATTAAAAAGGTAGGATTAATGTTATCTACCATAGTCAAAGCACATTTCCCAACTGAAGTGACAAAAAATACTGGCATGATCCCTACTTTCTCTCTCTACTTTCTTACTTCACTCTCTTCCTTTCTCTTCTCTTTTCCTCTCTTCTCTCACCAACATACAATGGAATGGGGGAGGGGTGGCTTGGGTGAGGGTTTTGATAAAATGAATTTTAATATTTCTATTTAAAAAATAATTTTTCTAACATAGTGCCATGGTGCTTAAGACCTCAGTGTCGTTGCGCTCCTCAAATTCTAAAAAAATTACGAGTTTGACATCACAACACCAGTAGCATGAATGGCACAATACTCCCTCAATAAATTTTTAAGAATTTTAGTAAAATTAAACTTGAGGCTATTAAAATAAACCTACCTTAAAAAAATATTATGCTCACTATTTCTCACTATGAACCACTAACAAATAAAACTGACTGATCGCTAGTCGTATCAATCTTATCAACCAAGTCATATACTCATTCATTCACACATATATGCATATCAATCAATTAGTCATATAGTTTGTTATACAAAGTGTTTCGATCAAAATAATAACATTCAGAAAAGAGAACTATACTAGTGGATCTCTCAAGTGCATCTCTCACTTCTTGTTGACTCATAATATATACTCTTGGTTTTACAGGTGTTATCATCACTAATGGTATGGGCTGCCTCTTACTCCCACTCACATTTTCTCTATCAGTCATACTCATAAAGCCTTGACTATACATCCTAAATCCTAAATTCGTTCTAATTCCTGATCTCTCTTCATACCCTCTATACGGGCAATCCATCATCATGTGTTTGTATTAACCACATCTAAAACACTGTCCCATTATTTGATAATACTATCTCATATGCCTCCTATTAAACTAGGGAACTCTAATACACTATCAATTGGTACCATGGGTCCTCTTCTGAACTCAACAAACTTGCTTTTTCACTATTTCCTTCAGCCACTTATTTGCACCTCTTCCTACTCAGATTTTATTTGAATTAGAAATGCCTAGATCATTTTCTACCAGTCTTGCTTTCTCTACTAATTTAGAAAATTTCTAGATCCTTAGTGGTATAAATGGATGCCTCAACTCATCTTTCAATCACCTTAAAAATCTATAACACTTTTCTTCTACAGTATCGATCAGTTAAGGTGCATATCTAGCCAATGTAGTAAACTCGACTTCATACAACATAATGGCCTTATTCCCTTACTCTAACCTAATGAAAGCTTTCTATATTTGTTATTGGGCTAATGGAGGTACGAACCAATCTTTGAATGTATTGATAAACTCCTCTCATGTGATCAATGAGTTCAACTTACCCTAAAACTTTTTGCGCTGTCATCTTATCCATCACCTCTCAACTTCACCTTCAAATAGGCATACTGATAATGATATTTTACTAATCTCTAGACACTACATGCCATCAATTTCTTTTTCTCAATCATCGATAACTAGCCTTTAGCTGCTTATGAATCTATAGCTCCCTTAAATAAAAGGGGCTATAACTTGTGGAATATCTGTAAATACTTATCTTCCTCAGTCTCTTTGCTCCTAGCCAATCTACTTTAAGCATCACTCATTAGTCAAGCTATCAAACTAGCAAACTACATCATACTATCCGAACTCACTAGAGCCATTATGTTGTGCTCATTTGGCACTTCATGACTTTATGGGTCCATCACACTCAGTATAGTTCTTTTTTCTATTATATAATAGGGGCTATATAAATGATGCACTTTGGAATTACCCAATTTCTACCCATCTTAATTAATTAATGCAGCTCTAGTTACAATTTAATTTATCCACTAAACTTTTACTCTAATACCAAAATTTGTGGTTCCTCAAGATCTAATATGAAAAAATTATCTATTTTATTTTTTAATTAATCTATCAGAGTCACCAATTTTTATTTATTAAGTAAAGCTAGCATAAGCAATCATATATATCAAAATATTTTATTATATTCATTATTCATCCAAAATTCATTTATAATAGTCATAAGTTCAATCAATACATCAGTGTATCAATCTTTTATTTAATACTTCTAACTACAGAAGAATAATCAATAATTAATAATTAGTGGTCAAATAAAGGATCAGTGTGTTCTATTATTCCCTATACTCATGCCAAATTATAAAATAACAGTTATGTTATAAATCTATTCATGTTTATAAATCATACTTTTCCTTCAATCCATATGATATTACACAAACACAGACACAACTGTAATTATCCCATACATGTCATACAATATCAATGCATGTATATCATATTCCATATTAAATGCAATGTAGCATGTATATCATGAATTTCATACATGTCATATGCCCTTATATCAATCTTATTATATATCTATATAAATCATGTCTTATATTATATGCATATCATATTATATCATGTCATTTATACAATTTATCATATATGTTCATGTCATATGCATATATAAAAAAGGCAAGACATTTAACTACTTGTGATTTTATTTTATGTAACAAGTCCTATAGGCCCTTCAAGTCAAGCATGAATTAGTCTCAATCATATGAGTCATGTTGCTAGAAATTATTTTCATATCGCATATCACAAGTCAGGTGGCCTTCATGTAAGAAGTCGACGCTTCTTGCTCATCAATATATTATATCATATAAGTCAATCTTCTTATACCTCCCATTTCATATCACTTAGGATTACATCATAAACTTTATTTAAAAGAAAGCATGTCAGCCTACCCTCATGTACAATATAGTATGTCTCCAACCAATATAAATTAGTCAATTATTTATAACCAACATTTTTTTGCTTTTACACACATTTAATATCATGTAAATCATAATAAAAAATATAATGTATGGATCATATACAATGATTATAACAAGTAGGTCTATCTAGTGTACTCATTAGTATGTATGTATTATGCCACAATATATTTTAGACTATATGAATAATAAACTAATATATATCATGTGTTTTATATCTAGATGTTGTGCGCTGACTCCTAATTATTTAGTACTTTATATTATTTTACTCATTTCACAGAAAATAATATATATGCAAAATTAAACACTAAAATTTTAATATAAACCTATAAAAATGTTCAGCGTGATAACATCTACCACATATCAAGTTATATAGTGGAGGTTCACTAAAATTGGATATATTATATTTTTATCAATTTCAAAAGAAATGAAAATAGATAAAACTTAAAATCATCAAACAATGGAGGTAGGGCTAAGGTTACCTACCACGATTAGAGCACTTTTAACAACTAGAGTGAGGAAAATATCAGCTCGATCCCTGCTTTCTTTATCCTCTTTCTTCCTTCTCTCTCTTCCTTTCTCTTCTCTTTCCCTCTCTTCTCTTACCCGACATGCCAATGAATGGGGGATAGGATGGCTTGTGAGAGGGTTTTGATAAAATGGATTTTGATATTTCTATTAAAAAAATATTTTTTTTGACCAAGCACCATGGCACCCAAGGCCCTAGCATGCTGCGCTCACTCAAATTCCAGAATACCTGAGAGCTTAGTACTAAAATGCTCACTTGATGGGGACTTAACTTTTTTATGCCAATGAGCTTGCTTGCTATTATGAATGTATGTGCTATATGCTCCCAACTACACAAGTGTATGTGTTGATCAAGTAATAAAGTGTATGAAAAGTGTATTGATCCCACAAGAAAATAAGTTTGATATAACTAACTCTAGTAATGTGTACTCAAGCCATGAAATTTATCCTACCCAATGAAATAAAAAGTAAGGTGCTATCACTATTGAAAAATATAATAAATAGTTAATATAACCATAATTAAAGATATTCTAGACTAATAATAGTGAATGAATCTATATTTTTCTAAGCAGACTCGTCTACAATAGTTATGAATCAAAGCATATGCACCCTTAGATCTTTGTCAAGCTTGTAAGGGTGTAAAGAAAGGTTTATGGTCTTTCTATAATGATTCCATCTCCATAGACCCTAGAATCCTAATCATTATACGTCTAGGCATGAAAGTATTCTAACTCAATCCTCTATATTTTCCCAACATTCCTTCGCCGAGATAATATATCACATGAAATTTTAAATTCATACATAGTTACATAAATTAAATTAAGGATGATAGTAATTGAGAACAACCATTCATATAAGAAGAAACAAAGACCACTCAGAACATCTACCCAAAATAAAGAAGTTAATCGGGTATAGAATTAATTCAGAGCAAAACACATTTCATTACTTATTTTAAAAAAAGATACAAAAATAAAGATGAATAAAATATTACCCGAAGTTGAGAATCCTAAACAAATCCTACAGCTGGACTCTTTTCGGAGTGATTCTCTCCTTACACCTTCACCCTCCACACTCTCTTCCACTCATAAGGAGTGTTTTTCTAACTATAAGAATGACTAGCCACTCCACTAAACCTAACTTCACTATCCCTGGTCTCTCCAACAAGGAAAAAAAAAACTATTTATATTTTTTACATAAACTGACTCAGGTGTCGTGACACTTGACAGAGTGCCACAATGTTACAATGATGAATGAGCACGTCGACATTGCTCAGTTGGGTCCCCTACGACATTGGGCTAATAGACGTGATAGTTGGCTGACCCAGCGCAAAGCTTCCTTTCTTAAATGCTCGGTCATGACGCTGCGGCGCTTGAACACGCCTTTCGGCACTATTATGCTACAGAGGTTGGTACTTCGATGTTGAATTACTCACAATTTGACAGAGTGCAAAGCGCATCAGCATTCCTTTTGTGGAGCTGAGGCGCTCATAGCGCTGCGAAACTGCATGATGTTATGCTGAGGCACTACCTTGAATGGAAAAATGATCGAGACGATAGTCTTGTGATGTTCTATTATGGCGTTGGGGCGTTGAAGGCACTGCGGCGTAGGTGTTTGGGGCACTGTGGCACTGGTTCTAAAATTACAAATTTAAGACTTCTGAGACATTCCTGCACAATATCAACTAAAACTCACGTTTTTATTGGAATTTCAGGAAATAAAAACAAGCATAATTTTTACTTAACATCACTCAATAAATTTTTAGGAATTTTAGTGAAATTAAACTTGAGTTTATTACATAATAAGCATGATATTTGTTGCGGACGAGAATATACGCGGTAATAGAGTAAAAAATATAACGTCTAAAAATATTTGAATGCCTTAATGATATCCGAATTCAGTGATCTTGGGCTCGTTGGATTCGTCTCGCCGAGCCGCTCGATTTGACTCTAAGCATGTCATCTTTAGAGTTTGTTTGGTATTCCAAATTAAGCTTTGAACATTTCAAATATGCTTTGGACCCTTGATTTGGGCTCATTTGGGCTCGGGTCTGGCTGCTTTTGGTGTCTTTGGGTTCGTCTTTCCGAGACATTTAGTTTGACTATAAGTTTGCTGAAATTAGATTTTGGACGGTCTCAGATTTAATTTTGGAAGCTTTCAAATCAGTTTTGCATCGAGATTCGTGCCCGATCAAGTTAATTTTTTGATGATATATCAATATTATATATTTTTAATGCTTTTGTGCTCATTTTCAAGCAAATTCAAACATTTCTTATAAAACAGAATCAAGTGTATCTTTTGTTATTTGATAGATTCATTCATTTTAAATGATTACTATAGAAGAAAATATTTAGTGCACTAAGAATTAGGCAATAAGCCTAAAGCTAAATATAAAAAAATAAAAATATGTGAGTGGTTTCAATCCTCAAAGATATTAGATGGATATGTATCAAATTAAAGCAAGCTTATGAATATCAGGTCATCTAAATTATTTGAAATGAAAATACATGTTTGTAATATGTTAATATAGTGTTTGTTGTCAACTGATATTATTATTTTGCTAAAAGTAATTTATAAGCTATTAACTAAATTAAGTTAGTTAATTAAGGATCAATGCTACACACATTTGAAGAAATATTCCCTAAGTCAAAATGTGAATGAACTAACAACTATGAGATGAGCTAACTGATAATTAAATAAACCCCACTTTTTTTAATTTAATTATTTAGATGTGTTCAAATTCTAAATAGAAATATAATTATCTAGAACAAATTAAAACTAAATTTTAAAATAAATTTTAGTTTCTCTTTAAGAAGAGATTACCACTTATCATGTCAAAATTTTATTGTTTTGATATTTATCATATCATAAGATACTATAAGAGTAAGAATAAACATCGTTATCAAATACTTTTTTTAGATAGCACAATGAAATAAAGTGCGTAAGAGAAAAGATGCAAACCAAAATTTTAATGGTTCAGCCTATCGACCTATGTTCACTTACCAAATTTTCAACTTGGGAATTACATTATCTCTCTCTTTTTAATCCACTCAAAGCGAAGAAGCCTCTCTCCTTTTATGGGGTATGAAAAGACGCCTATACCTATTTTTCTTTTCAAAATATGACTATCCTATCCCACGGACTAGATTCCTCAATATAAGAAAAAAGATGTATAAGATCAATATATCTCTTATAATTAACGTACAACAAGCTTTTTTATAAGAACTTAGACTCTCAATCAGAGAATCAAGGATATGATTTGAGAAAAATAACCAACGATGCAAAATAGCAAAATAGTCATAAGAAATCTATTTTTCAATGATGAAATTATCAAAGAAAGAGAAATATTAAAAAGAAGAACCCTTTCTACCCAAAGCTCTCATATTATAATAGCCTCTATATTATTTTAGAGTTAGAAGAAAAGTATATATTCTTGATTAATAATTCTAAAAAGTAGTTCTTTAAAATGCCAACCACATTGTACAATCTAATCCTATGTTCATACAGTATGATCAATACATTTGAGTAACTTCAGGGCAAAATTATCTCTATTTGATCAGACTGTCCAATCTAATCACATAGTACATTATATTTACCAATATTTAAATTTGATTTTTTCTTGAATATGTGACTCTTAATTAGGTAAATTACTTATATCAAAATATAGTATGATTATTTCAATTTTTTAATTCACTTAATTAAGGAAAGGAGCACATGGCGGTTTCGCCATTTCATTATAATAGATCGTATGATCCGATTGACAAAATACAAAACGATTAATCTAGAATGTATAATTTATAATTTTTATGTTATCAATACCACTTGATATTTCAAAATTTATAATGATGTTTTACACATTGTACAATATGATATTTCATCGAATAATATGATTTGCTAAAGACCAAGTTATCTTTATTAACTATATTAAAGAAGTTTTTCAAAATATTTTTTATTTCAATTTTACTCTCATGTGCGTATGTATGCTTGGCTGTTTCTCCTAAATTATTTACGTGACATACAAAAAGATATAACTCAAAGATAGAATGATAAGTTTTGAATTCTTAAGCATTTGTGTTGATAAACTGAGTGCATTTTTTTTAGCATATCATTGTCATCAAATTTGTATGTTTATTTTTTTGTTGGCCTTCTTCTAATGTATACCTGCAATTAGTAGTAAAAATAAATTGAAGTGCAAACTTTCTTATGAGATGTTTGGTTTAATCAAAAATGAATGTAAGTTAACAAAATGTAATATAAAGTAAAAGTAGTGTATTGAAAATATTTTTGAGTTATTTGATTCAGTAAATAACAAATGCAAGAGTTTACTTTTTTTTTTTTTTGAAGTATGGAAATTCAAAGTAAATAGCTATGCATTTAAAATAATAATTGATAAGAGGTGGCCAATAATAAGCGCAATCGCCAATGGCGGGCAATGGCTGGTGTATGCAATTAGTGGTGACAGGATGTAGGCGACGACTAGTGGCAGTAGGCCAGTGATATGTGGCTCCAATGATTTGTCGTGGCAGCGATGTGTGGCATGTGTCAGCGAGGGATATGATATAATGGCAACCAATGATGGGAGACGATGATCGACTGTGACATGTGACCAATGAGTAGCAAACTTAACTTTTACCTAAGTTATGTATTTGGAATTCATTCCATAATAGGTGAATTCAAAATACAATTAATATCAACTTGATGGCGAGTTTTAGATTTAGTCCCAAAATAGTTTCTATTTGGAAAATAATCTTTCAAACACCTAAATTTTTAAAACCCTATTGCTTTAGTTTACACTCAAAATATTGTTGAGCAAAAAACCGGCCCCTTAGAGTAAATTCATTTTTATGTCAATAATATTGTTCATATAATTGCTTAGTTTAGATTACTTATGATTTCACGAATTTCATATACTTATTTTTTATGATTTATGAGTCAAAATTACTTTTCCTTTGAAATACTAACGAACCTTTCCTATTTAAAAAGGTTTTTATTGGTTATTATATCATAATGAGAGGAAAGAAAATAAGGTTCAACTTGGTTGCATGATATGTTAAATAACTTCAACCAAAGCTTAAATTTATAAATAAAATTAAAAGATACCCTAAAGTGCATTTAAGAATCAAGTGGAGTCAGTGGCCCATTTTGTTCTTCTTAGATTTTGTTTGGGATAACTTTCTGATTGCTTTCTAAAATAATTTTTTAGTAGAAAAATTTTTTGAACTAGAAGTTTTGTATTAGAAACCTGCTTTAGAAAATAGTAATAAAGTTGTCATAAACAAAACTTTAAACTAACTATTATCAAGGCCATTCTTCAATGTACATTAATGCTATCTTTATTTACTTGTATTATACTTTCACGTTTTGGCAAGCAATGATGGCTTGTATTCACATATAATTAAAATTAAAATTAAAAATAAAAAAGAATGAGGGTTTAATGAGCTTGTACTCACATATAACTAAAATCTTGACGCAAGTCTTACCATCCTTCCGATGTGGGCTTAATGAGGCTTAGATTAGAAGATCATTGACATGTTAGGAGTATTCCATCAAACGGCTGATAGTGATTACCTTAATCATAGAGTGTTTATCAAGCATTTATATGATATTGGGCTCGTTGGATTCGTCTCGTTGAGCCGCTCGATTCGACTATAAGCATGCCATACGTGATGATCATTTGGTCATTTAATTAATCCATCGAACCTTCTAAGTATGCTACAGACACTTGATTTGGGCCCATTTGGGCTCAGATTGGACCGATTTTGATGTCGTTGGTTCATCTCTTTGAGTTTGTTGAAATCAGAGTTCGAATGATCCCAATTTTAATTTTTGAATTTTTTACTTGGATATGCCTTGAGATTCCTCCCCGGTCAATGAAATTTTTTATGATGCATCCAAGGTCAATAAAAAAAATATTAAAATAGATGAAATCAAAATCAAGATTTTCTTTTTTAAAAAAAAATGGCTTAAATGACACCCATGCCATATAACAAAAAAAAAAGGTAAAATAATTTCAAGAAGAAGCGACAATCGATAAATGATCATTTGCTGTCATTTTTATTATTTTTTAAAGTAATTTTTTTGTAAAAAAAATTTTGAGTTGAAAATTTTTTTATTATAAAACTACTTTAAAAATCAATAAAAAAACCATCCCAAATAAAATCTTATTATTTTTTCCCAAACCCGATCATGCCTACATATTTTTTTTGGGATATTTAGAATAATTAAAATAAACTTAGATACACATAAAATTTCTTAACCAAAACTCCCAACAAAAAACATCCCCATCTTGCTTTCAATTATCCGACCATCAAATGCAAATCATCATTCGGTGGCAGCTTCAGCCACAGTAACACGACCGGCAGCCTGAGCAAATTTCCTGAACTCCACAAGCTTTTCAGCTTCCGGCAGCACCTCCTTGGCGGCGTCGACGGAACGGAAGCATTCCGCCCACTCAACCAACCGTGGAGTCTTCGTCTTATCCAGAAAATTTATTCCCGTTATACTTTCGAAAACTTTCAGCCAACTAAGGAAGGAACCGAGGGTAATGTCGACCAAGTTGATGGTGTCCCCGCCGAAGAAGCTCTTGCCCTTACTGCACTTAACGAAAGCCTCTTCTAACTGCAGCACTGCGGCTAACAGTTTCTCCTTCGCTTCTGCTATGCTCTTCTCATCCTTACTCCAGGCCAACACTCGACTAGGAGGAGCTATCTGCAAATAAGGCAAAATATAAGAAGTCGTCGTAATAATTTGTATCTTTTCTTCTGAAACAAAAGTGTTGTTGAAAACCAATTTCAATATAATTTCCTCCTTTTCATTACCGTTAAGATTTTCATTTCCTCGCCTCTAATTTCTTAAAACCAAACGCAGCCTGAAGTTTATTTCTTTTCATTAGAGATACAGTTAAGTACCTTGTCGTCAACATAGACAGCCCAAAAGCGAGCGATGGCGCGATCGTAGGGATCGGCAGGGAGGATGGAAGGGCCGGAAGAAGCCCAGACTTGGTCAATGTACTCCACAATAATACGGGACTCGCAGACGGGCTTATCTCCATGGATGAGAACGGGGACCAGCTTGTAGACCGGATTGGACTTGAGAAGAAGCTCGCTTTTGTTAAACAAATCATCTGGGAGGTACTCGTATTCGACCCCCTTCAGATTAAGAGCAATCATTGCCCTCGCCACGAAGGGGCTCGGCCAGCGCCCGATCAGCTTCACCTCGTCTTCTTTCGCCATTCTCATTGTAGATCTGAAAGTAGTTCCAAATTTAGCAAGGATGATTTGGATTTCTTCAGCTGAGCTTGACGGGTATTTAAAGCTCAAATGCATAACAAAGATCCACCATTTCCGGCATTAATTAACATTTTTCCTGTGTAAACGTGAGCGATGATGTCAAAACCAGGTAAATCTGGACTTGCAAGTAGGTTGCGGTTCGTGTTTGTTTTCTTGCTGAAAAAGTTTGCATTGAAATCTTAAAAGGCCACCAACACTTTTTGCCTTATTCCGGGAAGGCAGCCGCCACTTAAATTCATGCCACCAACACTCACAGTAGTTGCCGAACACGACTGGATGAGAGACCGAGCAATTGCATACTCCGAAGAGCTCCGTAAGGTGAATGTGGATGCTCCAGGTCTTGAGTACAAGGATACGGTTCATGAGTTTGCTACACTTGACATGCTCCTTAAGACGCCACAGGCTCAGGCCTGTGCTGAGGATATAGCAATCTGGGTAAAGAAGTACATATCAACTAGAGGTCATGAATTCTCATATTAGATTGTTTTCAGAACCTTTTGCAGCAGTTTTATGTATCATTGCCTGAATATCAAAATTAGAGGTTATATAAGCCAATTTATTGCACCACATGTGTTTCTTTCATTCCATCTTTTTAGGTGTAGCACAAATTTTACTCTCATTTTTCATTCTTTTGTTGAATATATGATGCAGTGAATGGGGGAAGCTGGTATGGTTGATTGATTATGTAGTTGAAAATCATCTAGGTAGTTGGAGTGTTGAATGTCATTCTTTTTCATTCCGTTCTTACTTTTGTATTATATTTTTGAATAATTGTTTTTAGTTTACATTTCTGATTTTTTTTTTTTGAGTTTTGGTCGTGTAAATATCATGAATAATGTATTTAATTATTTGATGTATTGCTTCACAAGCTTGTTTGGGAACTTCCAATGTATCTTCTCGTAATGGACTGGCTGAAATGCTTGTTTTCTTTTTTAATGTTCCGTTTGGGATTGTGGCTGCAACAGCTATCTGTAAAATTAGTTCTGGAGTTCTCATGAAAAAACATTGTTTTAAAAACTGTCGTGATATTGTAGATTTCTTTTTTCATACAACTACCACATTTTAATAAATTTAGTTCTGAAATCTTTTCATCATAAAAAAAAAAAGCCAAACATAAGCAGGCAGTGGTATGAAGAACGAAGTTAGTAGTTAGTAATTTGTTGGAGAGCAACATTATTCTTTGAATGGAGGTTGTTGGTCTAGAGAGTAGCAGGTACATGCTTGTAGTCCTGTAGCTTATATGGGTGAATGATAACAATCATAGCTTTGAATATAGATTGGGGTGGCCCATTGAAGATGGTTGTCAGTCACATCCATTGATTTTGAAGGTAGTATATTCTTTCAAGGATTAATTTCAGCGCAAGTTGATCCAGTTTAGGCTCTTGGTTTTGTTTGCTGCAATTGTATTTTATGACCGCAAATTGGATCAACCTTTCATATTTCTCTCTTCATATCCCTAACACTTCTTATTTTTTAAACTCTTTTGTATTCCCCTCTTCATATCCCTTACATTTTTTATTCCCTTTCTTGTGGTCTTACATCATATCTATACTATTATTATAAAAGTTGTTTAAATTTCTTTCCAAATAAAATTCTAGCCTTTCATTTTAATTATTCAAATATAATTTTAGCCTTTGATTTTATTATCTTATTATGATTAATTATTAATTTAAAAATAATTAATATGTAATTACTTTTTATTCAAGAAAATAAATGAAAAAATCCTTTGAATTCCCTAATAGTTCTTAATCTTCCTTCATATTTATTGAATACCTTTTTGTATTCTCCTCTTCGTATCTCCTACGCTTTATATTCCTTTTTTCTTATGGTCTTAATTCATATTCATTAAATACTCATATTCTCCTTATTGTATCATCTTTACTTCTTATTCCTCTTCCTATTCATCTATTTTTATCCCCTACACTTCTTATTCCCTTTAATTAATTGAAAATTTAAAAAATAATTAATATGGAATTATTTTTTATTTAAGCAAATAAATCTATACTATTTATATTTATACTACTATTATAAAAATCGCTTGAGTTTCCTTCCGTATCAAATCCTGATCTTTCATTTTAATTATTTAAATTAAAACTCAACATTTCATTTCAATTATTAAAATTATAATTATTTTATTAACATCAAGTGTACTTTATTAATTAATGAATTAATGTAGCATTTAAATCCATTACGTTTTTTAAGTTAGAGTTGTAAATTACATTTAGGAAAGAAAGTTATAATTACATTTAAGAGTATTTTATTTCACTTTTCTGCTAAACTAACTTTTCATCCGTTTAACCCCTCATTTCCTATTCCTCATCTTGCCTTAGTTTCCTCTTCCTATTCCCCATTTTCTCTCTACTAGTTTTATTACACGTGCATAAAATGCACGTGAATAAAAATTAAAACTAAAAATTCATAATATGAATATTTTAATTATCTAATCATTATTAAAATTAATATATTATTAAATTTCTCAATATGAGACGATATATATATATATATATATATATATATATATATATATATATATATATATATATATATATATATATATATATATATATATATATATATATATATATAGATATATCATTCAAGTGGAGATGCATGAATTTTTGCAAATGATTTTATAAAAATAGTTATCCAAAGGCTGTCAAACCTTCAAATATTTATAGACTATGCCACTGAACTTTCAACTTATGGAATTTGACCTGGGGACCTTTCCCAAAACTCTTGACCATGTCCATAACCCTTGTTATAACATATTGAGCACAAAATTGGACTTTGGTGGATCTAGGTTGACCCATAGTTGATCAGGAGTCTAAATAACCAAAATGCCTTTCAATGAAAAAATTGAAGTTTTTTCTAAACCTCAATATGGCCCAATCAAGTCAAGCCACGGAGCCTTCCCCAATGCATCCTAAACACCATTAGGAGTGCATTGAACTCAAACTCAAGCTTTGGTTTGACCTCATTGACCAAGTCAACCATGATTGACTAAAATACCTCATAAGCTTTTAAACATACATTTCAATCCAAATGGTCTTCCCATCACTTGAGACCATATCCATTGATCTCACATCATCAATCCAAACTCAATGGACCCAACCCTTGACCTTAGGTCAACCTAGTTGACCAAGTTTATCTAAATATACATATACTTCAACCTAGCTCAAATCCTTTGACCAAGGCATTGCCCAGCCAATCCAAACCCTTATGGTGACCCATTAGGTTCCTAAGAGGGTCCCTTTGAAGGCCCAATCCTTGGGCCCACTTGGGTTAGCCATATGGCTTGATCCAAGTGTCCAAAGAGAGCTCTCCATGAGCCAAATCTCATCTTAAGCCAAATCCGATCAAGCTAGCACTTGCATATTTGGTCCCCCATAACCCAATGCACTAACCCTAACTGGCCAACCTTTTGGGTGCAATAGAGTTAGGAATTAGGCTAGCCCAATGGGACCAAAACCACCTTGGTCTGAGCCAACTCCCAACCTAGGCTTCACCAAGCCTAAGTAACCATTGTATTAGGTAGCCCTAGGTCCCATTAACCTTCCCTAGTTAGCCCCTCTCTTGGTTTGACTTGGGTCAAGACCTAGGCTAACTTCATCTTCCCTCAAACAATCTTGACCATTCTTAATAATATAAATAACAAAATCTCAACCATCCATCCCTCAACCTATTGGTATTCTGTTGCAACCCTTTGCATTCTAATTTTATTTATTCAATACCCTAAAATGTCGTAGGCTCATACTCTTGCAACTCGATCACGCATGCGAAACCACTCATGAAAGCCCCTTCACCTTCAACGTTGTTATCTCTCTCCGTCTCCCTTGAAGATCTCTCTGTTTTCGTTGAAGAACTTTTGCAACATATCATTTTTGAAGCTCCTTCATCTTTGTCATTTTTATCTCATTTAGTCTCACTTTAAGAGTTGACACGTCTTCATCTTCATTTGAAGATCTCTCCTCTTTTAAGCAAGCTTGATTCTGGTAAATTTTTTTTCTTTCATTATACTTATATTTCCTTTTTATTAACCTCATTTTGATTTTTCTCGCTTGATTTTATTTCTATTTCATGCATTTAAAATTCAAAATATCATCTTCTGATTTGATGCTTTTATTTCTGATATGTGCTATATTATTTATTTTCTCTTTATGACTCTGCTACATACTTTGACACTTTGTTGATTGGGATATGACATGTAATGTGTCAATAATGATCGTATACAGGAGGAGTTCAATTGAGTATTCTAAGCAAATAATGCATAAAACTCCAACAACAAAACTTAAGGCCAAGTACAAAGCACAAGCCCGGTATGAAGTCACATTTTTATTTGATTTTCTCGGTTTCTAATCTCAAGACTGAATGGGATGAATTAATAAAATAAATAATAATGTTGGCAAGTGATTGTAGGTCTGAGACGATAATCACAATTACAGAAATTTTTTTTTTTGACGTGGATATGGAGCAACACACTATTACTCTTTAACCCATTATTTGATATTGTGATATTCTAAAAGATGGTTATCATCTCAAGAATTCCCTTTTTTGATATCTCATTTTAATATATTTTTTGTCTATTTTTAATAATACTAATTTCATAAATTATTTATTTATAAATTTAGTTAATTATAATACACTATTAAAATATATTAAAATATAATCAAAATATATTGGAATTTTTGTAGATTTTGTGTTGGAAAAATATTAAATTTATTTTATAAATAATAAGTAATTTTTTTTTTTAGAAGTTCAAAATCAAAATTTGAGCTTTATGAGTTTAAGTCAAATTAAATATTAAAAAATTAGCCCAAAATTTTTTCTAAAATATAATCAATATATTTTTGTGTTTGTATGTAATTTTGTATTTGTCATAATCTAACTTAATCAAATATATAAAAATTAAAAAAAGATAACTAAACTTAAAATTTAATTTTAAGAAATAAATATCAATTAATAAATTATCAATATTTTGAATTTTGTACGTATTCATTAACTATTATAGCTAATTAACATCAATTATAAATATTTAAAATTTTGCATACATTAATTATATTTAATTATTTTATAATTTGAATTAGGAAAATTGCTTTCAATATTGATTTTTTTAAATTTCATTCTAGATAAGTTATATACTACTAATATAAAAGTGGCTTGAGTTTCTTCCCAAATAAAATTTTAACCATCATTTTAATTCTTATTACGTTATATCTAAATAATAATATATTAATTAATTACTTTAATTTTTTTTATTCAAAATTTAACTTAAAGAAGTTTAATAGTTATTAGGGAATAAATGTTAATTAATAATGTATTAATTAATTATTTATTTTAAAAAATTGTAGTTTTTAAAATGATATTTTTGAAATTTATAAAAATTTAATATTTATCAAGAAATAAATATCAATTAATAAATTATAATGTTAGCTTTACATGGATTATCAATATTTTAAATTTGTATTCATTAATTATATTAGCTTCATATCAATTATCAAAATTTAGAATTTTGTCTATAAAACTGGCTTGAGTTTTTTATAAATAAAATTCTAACTACTCATAACTCTCACTATTTTAAATCACAACTATTCAAATTTATTCATTTCAATTTAATTAAATTTTCAAAAAATCTAAATAATAATATAATAATTAATAAATTAATTTCATTAATTTTTTATTTTTAAAATACCTTACAAAAATTTTAACGATTATATTAATTTAATATAATAATTAATTAATAAATACTTTAAATTTTTTATTTTTAAAATGTCAGTTTTGAAACTTACTGAAGTTTAATAGTTTTTTAAAAATAAATGTCAATTAATATTTGTAATTTTATAATAAAAAAGTTTGAACTAATTAAATAACATTTGTAATTTTATAATATTAATTCATTATTTAAATTTCATTAACGTGCATTTAATGCACGTACAATTATACTAGTTACTAAAATGCCTCTTAGAGAAGAAAGAATAGGTTATTTGGCTTGAATTAATATTCAGTTGATAAAGATTATATCTAAGATAGTTTTAATATAGTAATAGGGTACAATCATATTCTTCATAGTCCCAATAATATTCACCTTTTAAGGCTTATAAGAAAAGATGAGCAATTTTTTATGATGTGCAGCTTAGGAATATCAATATTTAAAGCTTTTGATTGATTAATCAAAGGAGCTATGCACAATTTTGGGATTATAAGAAAATATTGTACAAACTATGATATTAATAGAAGATCAAAATAATTAGACAAAAATGATGCATTAATTTTCTAAAACAATTAAAAAAAATTAATTATAATATTCATATGCCATATAAGTTGATAAAAATGACATTACTATTTTTTAGGGTTAACCGGTGGATTGTTATAACTATGCTTTATATGGGCATATAAAGCATAGTTATAAGTTATAGTTTGAGCCAAATAAATGAGTTTAGTTTGAGCCTTCCAAACGAGCTCGAGTACTCGAGCCGAGCTCGAGCTTAATATTTTCTAAACCAATTGAGCTCAAGCCCAAAAATAGAGCTCGAGTCAAGGTCGAGCTCAATGGAAATTAAACAAGTTTAGCTCGATAAGGCAAATACTTGGCTCGACTCGACTCGTTTATACCCCTAGCATATATGCCAAAATTTGCTTCAATTTTGATGCAGATATCCGTAATCAAAAAGTTATATTTGGAGCTATACTTTTATGTGATGAAATTATACCATCATTTGTTTGGCTTGAAATATTTAAGGAGGCTATGAATGGCAAAGAGCATACTATGGTATAGAACAGGCTATCCATGCTTGGTATGATAGATCAACTAATTTCTTGATTTGACATGATTTTCGAAAGGTAGAGTAGATACAACATCTAGTAAGAATATAGGAGATGATTTATTCACTGCGTAGATTTATATTGATGAAATATTATTTGAAAATACTAATGAATATTTGTGACGTGAATTTCATCAATGATCTCTAAGAAATTTGAAATGAGTATGATAGGAGAACTCTTTTTTTTTTTCTAAAGAATTTAAGTGAAGCAATGAGGAAATGACACTTTCATATATCAAACTGAGCAAATAAATGAATTAATATGAATATTTGACAAGAAAAGATTTAAATTAAGCAATAGCATCATAAGATAAATTATAAAATTAGACTTAGATAAATTAATCAAATTAGTTGAACAAAAATATTATATGAATATGATTAATTCACTACTACACATTACTACTAATATGTGACACCCCAAGATTTAATGTGAAAGAATTTTTTGTTGTACCTCTTAATTAATCTACTATAGCTACTAATTTTTATTTGTTATGTAAAACTAGCAGTAGCAATCATATACATAAAAATATTTTATTATATTCATAATTTATCTAAGATCTATTTACAATAATCAGAAGTTCAATCAATACATTAATACACCAATCTTTCATATAATACTTCTGACTATAAAAGAATAAAGCATAAAATATAGGAATCTAAACCTGAAATCTTATAATCAGATCAACCTCATGTCACTAGATTTTGACCCTTTTCTCAAAAACATGTAAAAATCACAGAGTGAGTTAACAACTCAATAGGCTACCAGAACCTATTACTGCAATCAATGTATGGCAACAAAAATAATATGCATATAATCATTTAATCCATATTAGTGTAATGACATAAAAATAAGAATATGTAACAGCCAATAAGAATAGTGTCATCTCATATGAATAATAGAAACCAATATAAGCAATGTAACTTGTAATTAATGATCAATGGTCATATAAAGAATCAGTGTATTATGTCATTCATATACTCATGCCCAATTGAAAAATAATAGTTTTATTATGAATCTATGTATATATGTGAATTATACTTGATATATCGCCAAAAAATCATCTTGATCGGGCACGAATCTCGAGGAAAACTCAAGTTGGAAACTTCAAAAATTATTTCGGTGACCATTTAAACTCCGATTTCAGCAAACTTATAGTCGAACTGAGCGTCTCGGAAATACGAATCCAACGACACCAAATTCGACTCAATCCGAGCCCAAGTGAGTCCAAATCAAGTACCCGAAGCGCTGTTGGAAGCATCAAACAGCTATTTGAGTTACCAAATGGTCTCCGATTTTGACGAGCTTATAGTCGAATCGAGCGGCTCGACGAGACGAATCCAACGAGCCCAAGATCGTAGAATTCTGACATCATTAAGACCTTCAAATGCTTGATAAACAGTTCATGATCAAGGGATTCAATATCGGCCGTTCATCCAGATCACTCCCTATTTGCCCCTGATCCCTCACATATTTACGGGCTATGCCACTCCAGAAAAACTATAAATAGCCCCTCATTTCTCCTAAGAGGGGACCCAAGCCAAGAAGAGAGGAAGAGAAAAAGAAAAGAAGAAGAGAAGAGAAGCCTAGGAGGGAACAGCTCCTCCTCGACCACCGCCGGAACTCCGCCGAAACACCGCCGGAACTCCGCCGGAACATCGCCGGAACTCCACCGAAGCACCACCAGGCGCCCGAGGGACGCCGGAACTCTGCCCTACACGGGAGCAGCGTCGGAATACTGCCCGACGCCGGAATTCTACCCGACGCCCGAGTGACGCCGGGTTTCTTTCAAAGTGACGCCAGAATTCTGTTCGACATTCCGAGTGACGTCGGAACTCAGCTTGTCCTTGTAACGGATACTCATTGTAATCTGATCGCCCTTGAAAGCGAGTCAGTCCCCTGTAATCTGCTCAAGTTCTAGTGGAATCATTTCAACTGGGCGTGGCCCCGTGGTTTTTTCCCTTTCCAGGGTTTTCCACGTAAAAATTCTGGTGTTACTTTCTCAATTCTGTTTGTGTACTGGATATACGTACAACGTTGAGACGGAAAATTAAAATCTATCGCCGCGTATATTTGAGTCCGCAACAGTTTGGCGCCGTCTGTGGGAATAAGTCCATCTCACAACTTCAAGTATTACTACGATGGTCAACAGGCGCAGCAGTCGTATCATTGGAGCTTCTCGCTCCAACTCCCACCAGTCCAGAAATCAGTCTATAAATCATAGACGCCCGGTATCTACCTCTTTCCTCCCCGGGGGGCAAAACGCACATGGAGAAGGGACCTCGGGACCCTCCTTAGAGGAAAGAATTCGAAAGATGGAAGAATCTCAAAATGAGATCCTACAACTCTTGCGAGAGACTCGACAGCCGACCCTAGCACCTCAGGAGGAGGTTCTTCTCCCTCGAGATCCACCCCGTGTCGAAGCTGTTCAAATTGAACATCTTCAGGCTGAGAATCCTCTTCCTCCACCCAGGAGGCGTTCGCAGTCACGTCAAGAGAATGAGCTGGCTGATACAGCAAGTTCTACCCATCCTCCGCACGCAAGTCAGCGATCTCGCCTTCCTCAAGACCTCCCTGAGGAGTTAGCCCAACCTCACATTGCTGAGCTCCCTCGCAATGCCCTACGCCACGAACTGCGACAATTAGTCCGGGAGGAATTCCCTACAGGAGGCATAAGGCAACCTCTTCGTCAGTGGGACTTCCAGGAGTCGTCACCCCTGGCAGAAGCCATTCTTCAACACCCTATTCCGGCTGGCTTTAAGCTGCCAAGCATTGAATCCTACGATGGGACATCCGACCCGTACGAGCACATCGACCATTACAGAACCATCATGCATATTCAACGAGCTTCAGATGCACTCCTTTGCCAGGTTTTCCCTGCTACTCTTAAAGGACAAGCTCGAACATGGTACTATTCACTTCCAGCCGGAACGATCCCCACATTTGTTAAATTGGCCAAGGTGTTTGTCGAGCAGTTCGTAGCCAACCGAAGAATTACTAAGGATTCTTCTCACCTTTCCGGGATTCGTCAAAGCGAGGGAGAATCATTGAAAGAGTACTTTCGACGATTTTCTATCGAGGCTCGACAAATCCCAGGAGTGGACCCAGAATTGCTCAGAGGGGTCTTTCTTGGAGGACTCCGTCCTGGCCCCTTCTATTCGGCACTCATGCGCGATACTGTCCATTCATATGCCGATCTCATCCATCGTGTGGAAGCACAGATATCAGCAGATGAGGCAATAAATGCTCACAGAAAACAGTTCGAGCAACCCACTGGGAAGCGCAAGGGAGCACCTGAGATGGATAATCCATCATCACAACGGAAAAAGCAAGGGAAGAGCAATCTACCTCCTAGACCCCCATTGCCACGACGAGAACCCCGACAGGAGAAGGAGTACACTCCGCTCAACACCTCTCGAGCAAATGTGTTGATGGCGATTCAAGATCAGGACAAAGTGAAGTGGCCGCATCCTTTAAAGCAGAATACAGGAAACCAAGATCAGTACTGCCACTTTCATCGTAGTCGTGGCCACACTACTGAGTCCTGTAGGCAACTTAAGGAGGAGATTGAAAGACTCATCCGTCAGGGCTATCTTCGACAATTTATTGGGAATCCACCTACCCGAGAGGAAGCTCGTCCCACTGGGGGGCAAAATCAATCACAAAGACAACCAGCGAATAACCGGGTAACGGTGGGCGAAATTGAAACAATTGCAGGAGGCCCCTTACTATCCGACCAAGTCTTTTTGACCATGGAAGAAAACCCAACTCCAAAAAAGGCTCGTATCGATCATTCCATCACGTTCGATGATTCCGACCTGGAAGGAGTAAAGACCCCCCATCAAGATCCGCTTGTCATAAACGCAGGCATTGGTGACCCGTGTTATAATGTCAAAAGAATTCTTGTGGACAACGGAAGCTCCGTAGATGTTCTATTCTACTCCACTTTTCTCAACATGGGTCTCTCAAGAGAAAAACTTCAACCTGCTGCAGGTCCTTTATATGGATTTGATAATCGACCTGTACAAGCAGAAGGAATAATCAGTCTCCCGGTAGTCCTTGGAGAATTTCCTCGACAGACTACACACTCCATCCAATTCATTGTGGTGAAGTCAGAATCAGCTTATAACGCCATCTTCGGGAGGCCGCTCCAGTCAATTTTTGGGATCATCGCATCCATTCCTCACCTCAAGCTGAAGTTCCATACCCCATCAGGAGTCGGTGTAGTATGCGGAGATCAGCAAATAGCACAAACCTGCTATCTTAGGCAGATCAAGTCTCGTCCAACGGTTACCCTAAGCATCGAGGACTTTGATCTGCGCAGCGAAGATATTCCTCAGAGAGCTTCCCCTGTGGAAGACCTTACTACTGTATCTATATCTGAAGAGCATCCTTCAAAGACAGTGCGAATTGGATCACTTCTCTCAGATGATGAGAAGAAAAACTTTACAGCTTTTCTGCGAGAAAATCAGGATATTTTTGCATGGAGTCCAGCAGATATGCCTGGAATTGACCCCGAAGTGATCGTTCACTCTCTCAAAGTCAATCCAACATGCAAACCGATTATCCAGAAGAAGCGAAACTTTGCACCAGACCGCCAGCAAGCAATTGAACAAGAAGTTGATAAACTTTTAGAAGCCGGATTCATACGAGAGGTGCACTATCCTACTTGGTTAGCAAATGTCGTCATGGTACGGAAGGGGAGTGGAGCCTGGAGAATGTGTATAGATTACACTGATCTCAATAAAGCTTGCCCAAAAGATAGTTTTCCGCTCCCTCGCATTGACCAGTTAGTTGATACCACTTCCGGTCATCAGATGTTAAGCTTTATGGATGCATACTCCGGTTACAATCAAATAAAGATGAATCCTGCTGATGAAGAAGCAACAGCTTTTCAAACAGACAAAGGATTGTACTGCTACCGGGTGATGCCCTTCGGGCTCAAAAATGCTGGAGCAACTTATCAGCGCCTCATGAATAAGGTTTTCAAAAGCCTTATTGGACGTACAATGGAGGTGTACGTAGACGATATGTTGGTAAAAAGTCTAGAAAAAACCCAACATATCTCTGACCTGAAACAATGTTTCCACTTGTTAAGGCATTACAATATGCGACTCAACCCCGCTAAATGTGCTTTTGGAGTCGCTTCTGGAAAGTTTTTAGGGTTTATGGTAACCCATAGAGGAATCGAAGCCAATCCGGAGAAGATCAAGGCATTAAGGGACATGGTGCCGCCAAAGAACATCAAGGAGGTCCAAAGGCTGAATGGGAGAATTGCGGCACTATCTCGTTTCCTGGCACGTTCAGGAGACAAATATCTGCCCTTCTTCAAGATACTTAGAGGTGCTCGTAGCTCCGGATTTCAATGGACAGATGAATGTCAAGAAGCCTTCGAACAATTGCGAAAGTATTTGGCATCCCCGCCACTACTTTCTAAACCAATACCAGGAGAGAGATTGTATTTGTATATGGCTGTATCTATCCAAGCCATTAGTTCAGTTCTGGTCCGAGAAGAAAATGCTATACAACGTCCTATCTACTACGTTAGTAAGATTCTATCTGAAGTAGAGGGACGTTATCCTCTGGCAGATAAGACAGCATTGGCGTTAGTTTACTCCGCCAGAAAACTACGCCCTTACTTTCAAGCCCACTCAATTGGAGTTTACACGAATCTGCCGCTAAAAAGCATTCTGCAGAAGCCAGAAGCATCAGGCAGGCTTGTCAAGTGGTCTGTAGAACTGGGAGAATTTGATATCCACTACTTGCCTAGACCTGATATTAAATCTCAAGCACTAGCAGATTTTGTAGTTGAATGCACTGTTCCAGCATCTGATGTACAACCAAGTGCTTCACCTTCTTCTCCATTCTGGATGTTGTACGTCGATGGAGCTTCAGGGAGTTCTGGGGCTGGGGCTGGAATTTTATTAATCTCTCCACAGAAGGTTACTCTTGAGTACGGGCTTCGACTCAAGTTCCCAGCAACCAACAACGTAGCAGAATACGAGGCCCTTATTGCTGGGTTGAGACTAGCCATCGACTGTGAAGTCCAGAACCTAATAGCCCACACTGATTCCCAACTAGTCGCCTCTCAGGTGGAGGGGGATTTTGATATTCACAACCCACAATTGGCTCAATATTGTAGCATTGTGAAGCTACTCTTAGCCCGTATAGGGGAACATCAAATCATACATATCCTCCGAGAACAAAATGCAAGAGCAGACGCTCTTTCTAAACTTGCTACATCAACAACGGGGGATATCTACAAGAGAAGATGTATCGAGGAAATCCACTTTCCAAGCATTCAGGGTCCATGGGTCATACAGTCAATTGACGAGCCAAGAGAGATGTCTTGGATCGAACCCATCTTGTCTTTTCTAAAAGATGGAGTGCTACCTGAAGATCCTATAGCTGCAATACGACTTCGGAGACAAGCTGCAAATTTCACTATTATCAGCAACGAGTTGTATAAACGCTCCTTCATTGGGCCCTACCTCAAGTGTCTCCCACCATCAGAAGCCGATTACGCGCTTCGAGAAGTGCATTCAGGAGTATGTGGAGAACATCTGGGAGGAAGAGCGTTAGCTTACAAGATCATGAGACAGGGATTCTATTGGCCTACAATGAAACAGGATGCACTTGAATTCACACGAAAGTGCGAAAACTGTCAACTGCATTCTAACCTCACTCATACACCCGCTCTGGAGCTTGCATCTCTTCAAGGCCCCTGGCCTTTTGCCCAATGGGGAATTGATATCATGGGACCTTTTCCCATAGCGACTGGACAGCGAAAATTCATTATTTTGGCTGTAGATTACTTCACCAAATGGGTGGAGGCAGAACCTTTGGCAAAGATTACTGAAGCAAACGCCAAGCAATTTTTATGGAAAAACATAATATGTCGCTTTGGCATTCCCGCAAAAATTATCACTGATAACGGGACACAGTTCACTGGGAAAATCTTTACATCTTTTTGTAGGGATTTTCATATTCAGCTCATTCACACAGCTGTTGCCCATCCTCAAACTAATGGGCAAACAGAGGTCACAAATCGAACAATCCTGAAAGGGCTGAAGACACGCCTAGGGAAGGCTGGGGGGCAATGGGCCGAAGAACTCCCCAATGTCCTCTGGGCTTATCGGACCACCGCCAGAACTCCTACAGGGGAAACCCCATATAACCTTTGCTTTGGTACAGAAGCAGTCATACCGGTTGATATCGGAGTTCCTAGCCACAGAGTTCAGACTTTCGACTTCAAAACTAACGAGGAGAAGCTTAGAGCAAATTTGGATCTCCTCCCAGAAGTAAGAGATGAAGCCTCACTCAGAACCGCGGCATACCACCAAAGAGTTGCCCGTCACTACAATCGAAGGGTGAAACCTCGCCCTATCACTATTGGGGACTTAGTACTACGAAGCATTGAAGCCGCCGGAAAAGGCCCTCAGCGAAATAAGCTCTCCCCTCTCTGGGAGGGTCCTTATTTGGTAGCGGCTATGGTCAAGCCTGGAACCTTCAAACTGAAGGATGCTGGCGGAAAAATGCTTCCTCGAACTTGGAACGTGGGCAATCTTCGCAAATATTACCAGTAGGAGTTGATACTGCTATCAGTCTATATGTTATGTTTGTCTTATATTTTATCTTCTCCTGTAGTCGTATTATAAAGTTTTTCGTACATCCCTTATGTGTTGGTTATAGAAGAACTTCTTTCTTGTATCCCTAAGTTATTCTAGGGAACTGTTATCTCATATTACGGAGCAATATGATATTCACTTTGTCGTGCTATTGTTTCTTCTCTCCAAGCTCTTTTTCTGTGATTCGAGAAGTACACAATCTATATTGTATCTCAATCATTGAATGATCAATCCCAGGGGGATTTGATCCGACCTCTTCCACACAGGTTAATGTCATCAAGCAAATGCTTTGACTAACAACCTCGGATAGGTCAAGTATCCTAGGAGGATATCTTGAATATCAAAATCATTTGATGATCAATCCCAAAGGGAGTTGATCTGACCTTTTTCCGGACAGGTTAAGGAAATCGAGCAAATGCTTTCACTAATAACCCTGGATAGGTCAAAATCTTTAAAGAAAAAGAATGCCTCACATTTGTTCAAGTCAAAAGAGAGCTCACTAAAGTCCAAACTGAAATAAAACTAAGTAAATTTCATTTGCATGTGAGAAAAGAACATCAACAACATCTTTATATATCACTGAACATCAAGTACACCAGATAGAAACATCAACAACGAGCATACATACAATCACTAGAAAGGAATCAAAGTGATACAAAACATCCTATAGAATCTCAACATCATCCTCGTCCTCCTCCAAGGCAAAAGCTCGCTGTAACTCACTCTCCAGCTCTTCACCACCAGAGTCCGAAGAAGCATCACTAGAAGCCTGGCTGGGAGTCAGTCCCTCAATCTCTGCTCCAGTCTTGCGATGTACTGTCCGAACACCCTTCATGAAGCCTCTGATAAAGCCATCCTCTGCGCACTCTGCCTCCAAGGCCTTCACCTCCACGTCATAAATATGACTGCGGGCCTCCTGAATGTGGTCCTCAATGATGATCTTGAAAGCATAAGATTTCTTGAACTCTTCAATAACTGCTGATGGCAACTGCTGGGCCTCCTTCTCAGACAGTACACTCTGAAGCCTCTCATTCTCAGCCTCAAGGACTTGCTGAGCCTTTTCCTGCTGCTTGATCGTCGCTTGTGCCTCCACCAACTCTATATGCAGACGATCCATCCGTTCATTCTGAGAAGAGACTGAAGTGATCTTGTTCGCCAACTCAGTTCTGCACCCCTCGAGCTGATCCTCCACCACCTTCATCTCCTTCACTTTACTGTCATATTTCTTCTTGTACTCTCCCTGAAGGTATTTAACCTTCACAAACTCTTTGTTCCAATCGTTCAGAGCCTTGGTCATCTCAAGCTTGAAATCAGAATACTGAGACAAGAAAAATATCAGAAATATATTCCTTAAGAAATGTAAAGAAGGAGAAGAAGTGAAGGAGAACTCACCAACTCCTCAGCCCGACGACGGCCGATGCACTGATGGTTTAACACATCCTCTGGAATATATGTCTTGGATGGAGAAGCTCGGGGACCTCTGCTAACAACTGTCAAAACTTCACCTGCCCTTTTCTTCCTCAATGCCTGCAAACCTTCCTCGCTCCCTGGACGCTTGGAGTGGTTCTTTTGGGGAACCACTTCTGGAACTCTAGCAGACTTCTTCAACATTTGAGCATGTGATCTCCCTGCTTGAGTAGATAGCCCAACCTTGAACAAGTACTCCTCATCTACATATCTACTCAAGTAACGCACCTCGTAGTGTAGAGCATCCAGATCAGGGAGTTTGAGTATCCTCAGCAAATCTTCTGCTCCAATGTGAAGAGGGACAGGTAGCTCTTTCAACTTCCCCCACTTCTCCTGAAGGCCCCAATCATTCTGCACATAAAAGAAGTTGCTGATCCAACCTTTCGAGGGGTCTCGGGTGCGGATATCCAACCACTTGGACCTGAAGGAAACACGTCCCTGCGCATCGCTAAAGAGACGCCCCATCCGGGAAAGGCACTCTGAGGAAAGTACCACTCCACGGTCTCTGAAAAGCACGATCAGGCCCATCACAATCGACATTGCTCTGTAGGAAAATTGAGACAAGCATACCCCACAAAGCGTCAGAATGTCGATCAGTTCGGAGGAAGGAGGAAATCGTAGTCCCGCTCGCAGGCTAAATTCATACACCGTCACATATCCAGGGGGAGGAAAGCAAGCACGATCAGTTCTGGCCGGCACCTTCATCACCAAATCATTAGGAAAATGAAACTTTTTCCTAAATGAGATGAAGGAGTCCTCAGTGACGGTGGAAATCACATCGTCAGCCTTCGGCGCCTTCTGGACCCTCTTTGGAACTTCAGACCGTTGCGCAGGACGATCTTCTGAAGGAATTTTAGAAGAGACAGGGTCACCCATTTTTGCTCCCTTTACTAAAGAGGGGCGCAGTTCTAAGTAGGGAAAGTCACCTACGAAAGACTGCGGAAAGCCTCCAAAGTAGGAAGAAAAAGGGAGGAAGAACGAGGGGAGAAAGGGAGAAAGCCACTAACTTCTGCACAAAAAGAGGGGCGCCAAGTCAAGTAGGGAAAGTCACCTACTTAAAAAATGGCGGAAAGCCTCAGAATGCCAAAAGCTAGGAAGCCAGAGGAAGAAGGGAAGAAGGGGCAAGTTTCTACTAAGCCTTAGGGGTCCTATTTATAGTTTTCCTTAAGGGGGGGAGGATTCCAAAATTCTATTAAATTCCCTGAAATTTTTCAAATTTTTCGGAATTTTTTGGGATTTTTTCGGAATTTTTCGGGCCCAAATTAAAAAAAAAAAAAAATTAATAATATAATAATATTATATTGAAACCGGCCGGCGGTTCCCCAAACCGCCGGCCAAACCGCCCAGCCAAGGGGCGCGGCCAGCAGGCGCCAGGCGCGGGCCAGGCGCGGGCCAAGGCGGGCCGCGGGCGGGCCCCAGGCGGGCCGCGAGCAGGCCGCGGGCGGGCCCAGGCGGGCCGCGAGCAGGCCGCGGGCGGGCCCAGCGCGGGCCGCGGGCGGGCCCAGCGCGGGCCGAGCGCGCTCCGGCGCGGTTCTGCGCCGCCGGCGGCGGCGGCGGCGGCGGCCGGCCAGTCCGGCCGGTACGGCCGCCTACCCGTTCCCGAGATCCAATTTCGGGCCCGGACGGTCCAAATTCGACGTTTTTGGGGTCCCCGGACACGTTTTTCAACGTTCCGGACTCAATTTTGACACTTTCGGAGCTCAACGGGGCCTCTATAATCAAGTTCGAGTAAACGTGTAATTTTCGGAACGCAAATTTTTGCAATTTTGTCAAAATAAAAAGCCGACACATATATTTTTGGACTCCTGGAGCTTTGACGTCCAAAAATAGGGGGGCAACTGATATATCGCCAAAAAATCATCTTGATCGGGCACGAATCTCGAGGAAAACTCAAGTTGGAAACTTCAAAAATTATTTCGGTGACCATTTAAACTCCGATTTCAGCAAACTTATAGTCGAACTGAGCGTCTCGGAAATACGAATCCAACGACACCAAATTCGACTCAATCCGAGCCCAAGTGAGTCCAAATCAAGTACCCGAAGCGCTGTTGGAAGCATCAAACAGCTATTTGAGTTACCAAACGGTCTCCGATTTTGACGAGCTTATAGTCGAATCGAGCGGCTCGACGAGACGAATCCAACGAGCCCAAGATCGTAGAATTCTGACATCATTAAGACCTTCAAATGCTTGATAAACAGTTCATGATCAAGGGATTCAATATCGGCCGTTCATCCAGATCACTCCCTATTTGCCCCTGATCCCTCACATATTTACGGGCTATGCCACTCCAGAAAAACTATAAATAGCCCCTCATTTCTCCTAAGAGGGGACCCAAGCCAAGAAGAGAGGAAGAGAAAAAGAAAAGAAGAAGAGAAGAGAAGCCTAGGAGGGAACAGCTCCTCCTCGACCACCGCCGGAACTCCGCCGAAACACCGCCGGAACTCCGCCGGAACATCGCCGGAACTCCACCGAAGCACCACCAGGCGCCCGAGGGACGCCGGAACTCTGCCCTACACGGGAGCAGCGTCGGAATACTGCCCGACGCCGGAATTCTACCCGACGCCCGAGTGACGCCGGGTTTCTTTCAAAGTGACGCCAGAATTCTGTTCGACATTCCGAGTGACGTCGGAACTCAGCTTGTCCTTGTAACGGATACTCATTGTAATCTGATCGCCCTTGAAAGCGAGTCAGTCCCCTGTAATCTGCTCAAGTTCTAGTGGAATCATTTCAACTGGGCGTGGCCCCGTGGTTTTTTCCCTTTCCAGGGTTTTCCACGTAAAAATTCTGGTGTTACTTTCTCAATTCTGTTTGTGTACTGGATATACGTACAACGTTGAGACGGAAAATTAAAATCTATCGCCGCGTATATTTGAGTCCGCAACAATACTTTTCTTCAATCTCTGTCTTTTCATATATATATATATATATATATATATACCAGTAAGTGTCCTATGCATGTCAATATTCCCTTATATCAATCTTATCAGTCCTGACATATATCTATATATGTCATATTCTATATCATATGCATATCATATTATATTATATCATTTATGTAACTTATCATGTATATTCATGTCATATGCATATATAAATAAGGCGGGATATCTGGCTACTTGTAGTATTTTTCCTTTATTTGGTCTTACAGACCCTTTAGACTTACTTAAGAATTAGTATCAATTATATAAGTCATGATACTAGGAATCAGTCTTATATTACATATTGCAAGTCATGTGGCTTTCATGTAAGAAGTCACCAATTCCTATCCATCGGCATATCATTCAATATCAGTCAATCTCCTTATAAGTTTCATTCATATCACTTAGGATTACACCAAAAATCTTATTTAAAGAAAAGCTCATCAGCTCAACCTCCTGTATAAGATACTATATCTCCAGCCAACCTAATTCAATCAATCATTTACAGCTAGCATTTCTTGCTTTTATACATATTTCACATCAAGTAAATCATAATAGTAAACATAAGGTATACATCATATAAAACGATTATAGCATGTAGGTATATCCAATGTGCTCATCAATTTGCATATATTATTACAAAATGCATGTTAGACCATTTGAATAACAAATTAATATATATCATACGCTTCATGTCGAGATGTAGTACACTAACTCCTAATCATTTTATACTTTATATTATTTTACTCATTTTGAAGAAAATAATATATACAAAACCAACTGGTAAAATCAATATGAGCATGTCAAAATGTTCAAGATAATTATATATATCACATATCAAAAGTTATATAGTTAAAGTTTACTAAAATAGGATATATTATATTCTTATCAATTTCGGGAAAAAAAATAAACAAAACTCAAAATCATTAAAAAGGTAGGGTTAATGTTATCTACCATAATCAAAGCACTTTTCTCAACTGAAGTGACAAAAAATACTGGCATGATCCCTACTTTCTCTCTCTACTTTCTTCCTTCACTCTCTTCCTTTCTCTTCTCTTTTCCTCTCTTCTCTCACCCAACATACAAAGGAATGGGGGAGGGGTGGCTTGGGTGAGGGTTTTGATAAAATGGATTTTAATATTTCTATTTAAAAAATAATTTTTCTAACATAGTGCCATGGTGCTTAAGACCTCAGTGTCGTTGCGCTCCTCAAATTCCAAAAAAATTATGAGCTTGACATCACAACACCAGTAGCATGAATGGCACAATACTCCCTCAATAAATTTTGAAGAATTTTAGTAAAATTAAACTTGAGGCTATTAAAATATACCTACCTTAGAAAAATATTATGCTCACTATTTCTCACTATGAACCACTAACAAATAAAACTGACTGATCGCTAGTCGTATCAATCTTATCAACCAAGTCATATACTCATTCATTCACACATATATGCATATCAAGCAATTAGTCATATAGTCTGTTATACAAAGTGTTTCGATCAAAATAATAACATTCAGAAAAGAGAACTATACTAGTGGATATCTCAAGTGCATCTCTCACTTCTTGCTGACTCATAATATATACTCTTAGTTTTACAGGTGTTATCATCACTAATGGTATGGGCTGCCTCTAACTCCCACTCACATTTTCTCTATCAACCATACTCATAAAGCCTTGACTATACATCCTAAATCCTAAATCCGTTCTAATTCCTGATCTCTCTTCATACCCTCTATACGGGCAATCCATCATCATGTGTTCGTATTAACCACATCTAAAACTTTGTCCCATTATTAGATAATACTATCTCATATGCCTCCTATTAAACTAGGGAACTCTAATACACTACCAATTGGTACCATGGGTCCTCTTCTGAACTCAACAAACTTGCTTTTTCACTACTTCCTTCAGCCACTTATTTGCACCTCTTCCTACTCATATTTTATTTAAATTAGAAATGCTTAGATCATTTTCTACTAGTCTTGCTTTCTCTACTAATTTAGAAAATTTCTAGATCCTTAGTGGTACAAATGGATGCCTCAACTCATCTTTCAATCCCCTTAAAAATCTTTAACACTTTTCTTCTACAGTATCGATCAGTTAACGGGCATATCTAGCCAATGTAGTAAACTTGACTTCATACTACATAATTGCCTTATTCCCTTACTCTAACCTAATGAAAGCTTTCTATATTTATTATTGGGCTAATGGAGGTACGAACAAATCTTTGAATGTATTGATAAACTCCTCTCATGTGATCAATGAGTTCAACTTACCCTAAAACTTTTTGCGTTATCATCTTATCCATCACCTCTCAACTTCACCTTCAAATAGGCATACTGATAATGATATTTTACTAATCTCTAGACACTACATGCCATCAATTTCTTTTTCTCAATCATCGATAACTAGCCTTTAGCTGCTTATGAATCTATAGCTCCCTTAAATAAAAGGGGCTATAACTTGTGGAATATCTGTAAATACTTATCTTCCTCAGTCTCTTTGCTCCTAGCCAATCTCCTTTAAGCATCACTCATTAGTCGAGCTATCAAACTAGCAAACTACATCATACTATCCGAACTCACTAGAGCCATTATGTTGTGCTCATTTGGCACTTCATGAATTTATGGGTCCATCACACTGAGTATAGTTCTTTTTTATATTATATAATCGGGGCTATATAAATGATGCACTTTGGAATTACCCAATTTCTACCCATCTTAATTAATTCATGCAGCTCTAGTTACAATTTAATTTATCCACTAAACTTTTACTCTAATACCAAAATTTGTGGTCCTCAAGATCTAATATGAAAACATTATCTATTTTATTTTTTAATTAATCTATCAGAGTCACCAATTTTTATTTATTAAGTAAAGCTAGCATAAGCAATCATATATATCAAAATATTTTATTATATTCATTATTCATCCAAAATTCATTTATAATAGTCATAAGTTCAATCAATACATCAGTCTTTTATTTAATACTTCTAACTACAAAAGAATAAAATACGTAATACAAAAATCTCAAATTAAAATTGTAAAATCATATCAGTCTCACTCTACTAAGTTCTAACCCCTTCCTAAAAATATGTAAGATTCATAAAGTGAGCTAATAGCTCAGTAGATTACTAAAATCTATCACTATAATTAATACTCGATAGTAAAAATAATATGCATGTAATCATTCAATTCATATCAATCTAATCACATAATAATAAGAATAAGTAGCAGTTTATAAGAATAATGTCATTTCATATGAATAAGGAAAACCAATATAAGAAATGTAACTTATAATCAATGATTAGTGGTCATATAAAGGATCAGTGTGTTCTATTATTCCCTATACTCATGCCAAATTATAAAATAACAGTTATGTTATAAATCTATTCATGTTTATAAATCATACTTTTCCTTCAATCCATATGATATTACACAAACACAGACACAACTGTAATTATCCCATACATGTCATACAATATCAATGCATGTATATCATATTCCATATTAAATGCAATGTAGCATGTATATCATGAATTTCATACATGTCATATGCCCTTATATCAATCTTATTATATATCTATATAAATCATGTCTTATAGTATATGCATATCATATTATATCATGTCATTTATACAATTTATCATATATGTTCATGTCATATACATATATAAAAAAGGCAAGACATTTAACTACTTGTGATTTTATTTTATGTAACAAGTCCTATAGGCCCTTTAGGTCAAGCATGAATTAGTCTCAATCATATGAGTCATGTTGCTAGAAATCATTCTCATATCGCATATCACAAGTCAGGTGGCCTTCATGTAAGAAGTCGACGCTTCTTGCTCATCAATATATTATATCATATAAGTCAATCTTCTTATACCTCCCATTTCATATCACTTAGGATTACATCATAAACTTTATTTAAAAGAAAGTCTGTCAGCCTACCCTCATGTACAATATAATATGTCTCTAACCAATATAAATTAGTCAGTTATTTATAACTAACATTTTTTTGCTTTTACACACATTTAATATCATGTAAATCATAATAAAAAATATAATGTATGCATCATATACGATGATTATAACAAGTAGGTCTATCCAGTGTACTCATTAGTATGTATGTATTATGCCACAATATATTTTAGACTATATGAATAATAAACTAATATATATCATGTGTTTTATATCCAGATGTTGTACGCTGACACCTAATTATTTAGTACTTTATATTATTTTACTCATTTCACAGAAAATAATATATATGCAAAATTAACCACTAAAATTTTAATATAAACCTATAAAAATGTTCAGCGTGATAACATCTACCACATATCAAGTTATATAGTTGAAGTTCACTAAAATTGGATATATTATATTTTTATCAATTTCAAAAGAAATGAAAATAGATAAAACTTAAAATCATCAAACAATGGAGGTAGGGCTAAGGTTACCTACCACGATTAGAGCACTTTTAACAACTAGAGTGAGGAAAATATCAGCTCGATCCCTGCTTTCTTTATCCTCTTTCTTCCTTCTCTCTCTTCCTTTCTCTTCTCTTTCCCTCTCTTCTCTTACCCGACATGCCAATGAATGGGGGATAGGATGGCTTGTGAGAGGGTTTTGATAAAATGGATTTTGATATTTCTATTAAAAAAATATTTTTTTTGACCAAGCACCATGGCACCCAAGGCCCTAGCATGCTGCGTTCACTCAAATTCCAGAATACCTGAGAGCTTAGTTCTAAAATGCTCACTTGATGGGTACTTAACTTTTTTATGCCAATGAGCTTGGTTGCTATTATAAATGTATGTGCTATATGCTCCCAACTACACAAGTGTATGTGTTGATCAAGTAATAAAGTGTATGAAAAGTGTATTGATCCCACAAGAAAATAAGTTTGATATAACTAACTCTAGTAATGTGTACTCAAGCCATGAAGTTTATCCTACCCAATGAAATAAAAAGTAAGGTGCTATCACTATTGAAAAATATAATAAATAGTTAATATAACCATAATTAAAGATATTCTAGACTAATAATAGTGAATGAATCTATATTTTTCTAAGCAGACTCGTCTACAATAGTTATGAATCAAAGCATATGCACCCTTAGATCTTTGTCAAGCTTGTAAGGGTGTAAAGAAAGGTTTATGATCTTTCTATAATGATTCAATCTCCATAGACCCTAGAATCCTAATCATTATACGTCTAGGCATGAAAGTATTCTAACTCAATCCTCTAAATTATCCCAACATTCCTTCGCCGAGATAATATATCACACGAAATTTTAAATTCATACATAAACATTACATAAATTAAATTAAGGATGATAGTAATTGAGAACAACCATTCATATAAGGAGAAACAAAGACCACTCAGAACATCTACCCAAAATAAAGAAGTTAATCGGGTATATAATTAATTCAGAGCAAAACAAATTTCATTACTTATTTTAAAAAAGATACAAAAATAAAGAAGAATAAAATATTACCCGAAGTTGAGAATCCTACACAGATCCTACAGCTAGACTCTTTCCGGAGTGATTCTCTCCTTACACCTTCATCCTCCACACTCTCTTCCACTCATAAGGAGTGTTTTTCTAACTACAAGAATGACTAGCCACTCCACTAAACCTAACTTCATATCCCTGGTCTCTCCAACAAGGAAAAAAAAATTATTTATATTTTTTACATAAACTGACTCAGGTGTCGTGACACTTGACAGAGTGCCACAATGTTACAATGATGAATGAGCACCTCGACATTGCTCAGTTGGCTCCCCTACGACATTGGGCTAATAGACGTGATAGTTGGCTGACCCAGCGCAAAGCTTCCTTTCTTAAATGCTCGGTCATGACGCTGCGGCACTTGAACACGCCTTTCGGCACTATTATGCTGCAGAGGTTGGTACTTCGATGTTGAATTACTCACAATTTGACATAGTGCAAAGCGCATCAGCGTTTCTTTTGTGGAGCTGAGGCGCTCATAGCGCTGCGAAACTGCATGATGTTATGCTGAGGCACTACCTTGAATGGAAAAAGGATCGAGACGGTAGTCTTGTGATGTTCTATTATGGCATTGGGGCGTTGAAGGCACTGCGGCGTAGGTGTTTGGGGCACTGTGGCACTGGTTCTAAAACTACAAATTTAAGACTTCTGAGACATTCCTGCACAATGTCAACTAAAACTCACATTTTTATTGGAATTTCAGGCAATAAAAACAAGCATAATTTTTTACTTAACATCACTCAATAAATTTTTAGGAATTTTAGTGAAGTTAAACTTGAGTTTATTACATAATAAGCATGATATTTGTTGCGGACGAGTATATACACGGCAGTAGAGTAAAAAATATGACGTCTAAAAAAATATTTGAATGCCTTAATGATATCCGAATTCAGTGATCTTGGGCTTGTTGGATTCATCTCGCCGAGCTGCTTGATTTGACTATAAGCATGTCATCTTTAGAGTTTGTTTGGTATTCCAAATTGAGCTTTGAACAGTTCAAATATGCTTTGGACCCTTGATTTGGGCTCATTTGGGCTCGGATTTGGCTATTTTTGGTGTCTATGGGTTCGTCTTTCCGAGACGTTCAGTTTGACTAAAAGCTTGCTAAAATTAAAGTTTGGATGGTCCCAAATTTAATTTTGGAAGCTTTCAACTCAGTTTTGCATCGAGATTCGTGCCAGATCAAGTTAAATTTTTGATGATATATCAATATTATATATTTTTAATGCTTTTGTGCTCATTTTCAAGCAAATTCAAACATTTCTTATAAAACAGAATCAAGTGTATATTTGTTATTTGATAGATTCATTCAATTTAAATGATTACTATAGAAGAAAATATTTAGTGCACCAAGAATTACGCAATAAGCATAAAGCTAAATATAAAAAAAATATATGTGAGTGGGTTCAATCCTCAAAGATATTAGATGGATATGTATCAAATTTAAGCAAGCTTACGACTATTAGGTCATATAAATTATTTGAAATGAAAATACATGATTGTAATATGTTAATATTGTGTTTGTTGTCAACTGATATTATTATTTTGCTAAAAGTAATTTATAAGCTATTAACTAAATTAAGCTAGTTAATTAAGGATCAATGCTACACACATTTGAAGAAATATTCTCTAAGTCATGGTGAACTGAATATATTATGCAATTTAGAGAGAATATCAAAATGTATAGCACACCCAATTGGAGAGAGAGGGGATGAATTTGTGTCTTTAAAATTTTTGAGTTTTTATTCAATGAGAATGAACTGACAACTATGAGATGAGCTAACCAATAATTAAATAAACCCCACTTTTTTTAATTTAATTATTTAGATGTGTTCCAATTCTAAATAGAAATATAATTATCTAGAACAAATTAAAACTAAATTTTAAAATAAAATTTAGTTTCTCTTTAAGAAGATATTACCACTTATCATGTCAAAATTTTATTGTTTTGATATTTATCATATCATAAGACACTATAAGAGTAGGAATAAACATCATTATCAAAGATTTTCTTAGATAGCACAATGAATAAAGTGCGTAAAAGAAAAGATGCAAACCAAATTTTTAATGTTTCAGCCTACCGACCTATGTTCACTTACCAAATTTTCAACTTGGGAATTACATTATCTCTCTCTTTTTAATCCACTCATAGCGAAGAAGCCTATCTCCTTTTATCGGGTAAAAGACCCATATAGCTCTTTTTCTTTTCAAAGTATGGCTACCCTATCCCATCGACTAGATTCCTCAATATAAGAAAAAAGTTGTATAAGATCAATATATCTCTTATATTTAACGTACACCAAGCTCTTTTATAAGAACTTAGACTCTCAATAAGAGGATCAAGGATATGATTTGAGAAAAATAACCAACGATGCAAAATAGTCATAAGAAATCTATTTTTCAATGATGAAATTATCAAAGAAAGAGAAATATTTAAAAGAAGAACCCTTTCTACCCAAAGCTCTCATATTATAATAGCCTCTATATTATTTTAGAGTTATAAGAAAAGTATATATTCTTGATTAATAATTCTAAATAGTAGTTCATTAAAATGTCAACCACATTGTACAATCTAATCCTATGTTCATACAATACGATCAATACATTTGAGTAACTTCAGGGCAAAATTATCTCTATTTGATTAGACTGTCCAATCTGATCACATAGTACACTATATTTATCCATATTTAAATTTGATTTTTTCATGACAATGTGACTCTTAATTAGGTAAATTACTTATATCAAAATATAGTATGATTATTTCAATTTTTTAATTCACTTAATTAAGGAAAGGAGCACATGGCGGTTTCACCATTTCATTATAATAGATCGTATGATCCGATTGACAAAATACAAAACGATTAATCTAGAATTTATAATTTTGAACTTTTATGTTATCAATACCACTTGATATTACAAAATTTGTATGTTTATGTTTATGTTTTATGTTTTTGGCGGGCAATGGCTGGTGTATGCAATTAGTGGTGACAGGATGATAGGCAACGACTAGTGGCAGTTGGCCAGTGATATGTGGCTCCAATGATTTGTCGTGGCAGTGATGTGTGGCATTTGTCAGCGAGGGATGTGATATAATGGCAACCAATGATGGGAGACGATGATCGACTGTGACATGTGACCAATGAGTAGCAAACTTAACTTTTACCTAAGTTGTGTATTTGGAATTCATTCCATAATAGGTGAATTCCAAATACAATTAATATGAACTTGATGGCGAGTTTTAGATTTAGTCTTAAAATACTTTCTATTTGGAAAATAATCTTTCAAACACCTAAATTTTCAAAACCCTGTTGCTTTAGTTTACACTCAAAATATTGTTGAGCAAAAAACCAGCCCCTTAGAGTAAATTCATTTTTATGTCAATAATATTGTTCATATAATTGCTTAGTTTAGATTACTTATGATTTCACGAATCTCATATACTTATTTTTTATGATTTATGAGTCAAAATTACTTTTACTTTGAAATACTAACGAACCTTTTTTATTTAAAAAGGTTTTTATTGGTTATTATATCATAATGAGAGGAAAGAAAATAAGGTTCAACTTGGTTGCATGATATGTTAAATAACTTCAAGCAAAGCTTAAATTTATAAATAAAATTAAAAGATACCCTAAAGGGCATTTAAGAATCAAGTGGAGTCAGTGGCCCATTTTGTTCTTCTTAGGTTTTGTTTGGGATAACTTTCTGATTGCTTTCTAAAATAATTTTTTAGTAGAAAATTTTTTTGAACTAGAAATTTTATATTAGAAAGCTGCTTTAGAAAATAGTAATAAAGTTGTCCTAAACAAAACTTTAAACCAACTATTATCAAGGCCATTCTTCAATGTACATTAATGCTATCTTTATTTACTTGTATTATACTTTCACGTTTTGGCAAGCAATGATGGCTTGTACTCACATATAATTAAAATTAAAATTAAAAATAAAAAAGAATGAGGGCTTAATGAGCTTGTACTCACATATAACTAAAATCTTGATGCAAGTCTTACCATCCTTCCGATGAGGGCTTAATGATGCTTAGTTTAGAAGATCATTGACATGTTATGAGTGTTCCATCAAACGGCTGATAGTGATTCCCTTAATCATAGAGTGTTTATCAAACATTTATATGATATTAGGCTCGTTGGATTCATCTCGTTGAGCCGCTCGATTCGACTATGAGCATGCCATACGTGATGATCATTTGGTCATTTAATTAATCCATCGAACCTTCTAAGTATGCTACAGACACTTGATTTGGGCCCATTTGGGCTCAGATTAGACCAATTTTGGTGTCGTTGGTTCATCTCTTTGAGTTTGTTGAATCAGAGTTCGAATAATTCCAATTTTAATTTTTGGATTTTTTACTTGGATATGCCTCAAGATTTCTGCCCGATCAATGAAATTTTTGATGATGCATCAAAGGTCAATAAAAAAAAATATTAAAATAGATGAAATCAACATCAAGATTTTCTTTAAAAAAAAAGGCTTAAATAACACCCATTTCATATAACAAAAAAAAGGTAACATAATCTCCAAGAAGAAGCGATAGTCGATAAATGATCATTTGCTGTCATTTTTAATAGTTTTTAAAGTAGATTTTTAGTAAAAAAAATTTCATTTAAATTTTTTTTATTATAAAACTACCTTAAAAAGCAATAAGAAAACCGTTTCAAATAAATTCTTATTATTTTCCTCTCAAACCCGATCACGCCTACAATTTTTTGAGATATTTAGGATAATTAAATGAAACTTATACATATATCACATACACATAAATTTTTTTTAATTGATAACCAAAACTCCCAACAAAAAACATTCTGAGTCCAATCAACATGGAACTCGCTCCCACTACACAAATAAATACATCAGAAATCTTGCTTTCAATTATCCGACCATCAAATGCAAATCATCATTCGGTGGCAGCTTCAGCCACAGTAACACGACCGGCAGCCTGAGCAAATTTCCTGAACTCCACAAGCTTTTCAGCTTCCGGCAGCACCTCCTTGGCGGCGTCGACGGAACGGAAGCATTCCGCCCACTCAACCAACCGTGGAGTCTTCGTCTTATCCAGAAAATTTATTCCTGTTATAATTTCGAAAGTTTTCAGCCAACTAAGGAAGGAACCGAGGGTAATGTCGACCAAGTTGATGGTGTCCCCGCCGAAGAAGCTCTTCCCCTTACTGCACTTAACGAAAGCCTCTTCTAACTGTAGCACTGCGGCTAACAGTTTCTCCTTCGCTTCTGCTACGCTCTTCTCATCCTTACTCCAGGCCAACACTTGACTAGGAGGAGCTATCTGCAAATAAGGCAAAATATAAGAAGTCGTAGTAATAATTTGTATCTTTTCTTCTGAAACAAAAGTGTGGTTGAAAACCAATTTCAATATAATTTCCTCATTTTCGTTACTGTTAAGATTTTCTTTTCCTCGCCTCTAATTTCTTAAAACCAAACGCAGCCTGAAGTTCATTTCTTTTCATTAGAGATACAGTTAAGTACCTTGTCGTCAACATAGGCAGCCCAAAAGCGAGTGATGGCGCGATCGTAGGGATCGGCAGGGAGGATGGAAGGGCCGGAAGAAGCCCAGACTTGGTCAATGTACTCCACAATAATGCGGGACTCGCAGACGGGCTTATCTCCATGGATGAGAACGGGGACGAGCTTGTAGACCGGATTGGACTTGAGAAGAAGCTCGCTTTTGTTAAACAAATCATCTGGGAGGTACTCGTATTCGACCCCCTTAAGATTAAGAGCAATCATTGCCCTCGCCACGAAGGGGCTCGGCCAGCGCCCGATCAGCTTCACCTCCTCTTCTTTCGTAATTCTGATTGTAGATTTGAAAGTAGTTCCAAATTTAGCACGGATGATTTGGATTTCTTCAGCTCAGCTTGACGGGTATTTAAAGCTCAAATGCATAACAAAGATCCCCCATTTCCGGCATTAATTAACATTTTTCATGTGTAAACGTGAGCGATGATGTCAAAAACCAGGTAAATCTGGACTTGCAAGTAGATTGCAGTTCGTGTTTGTTTTCTTGCTGAAAAAGTTTGCATTGAAATCTTAAAAGGCCAAATATATTACTGTTATAAAAGCAGCTTATGATTAATTGATAGTTTTAAAAATAATTAATAAATAATTACTTTTTATTTAAGCAAATAATTGAAAACATCTTTTAAAAATCTTTTAAATTTACTAATGCTTTTTAGTCTTCTTTCATATTCATTAAATACCTTCGTATTTCCCCCTACGTATCCCCTAGGCTACGTATTCTCTTTTATTATAGTCTTAATTCATATTCATTAAATAACCTTTCATATTCCTCTGTTCATATCCCTTACACTTCTTATTTTTTATACCCTTTTGTATTCCCCTATTCATATCCCTTACATTTTTTATTCTCTTTTCTTGTGGTCTTACATCATATCTATACTATTATTATAAAAGTTGTTTAAATTTCTTTCCAAATAAAATTCTAGCCTTTCATTTTAATTATTCAAGTATAATTTTAGCCTTTGATTTTATTATCTTATTATGATTAATCATTAATTTAAATATAATTACTATGTAATTACTTTTTATTCAAGAAAATAAATGAAAAAATCCTTTGAATTCCCTAATAGTTCTTAATCTTCCTTCATATTTATTGAATACCTTTTTGTATTCTCCTCTTCGTATCTCCTACGCTTTATATTCCTTTTTTCTTATGGTCTTAATTCATATTCATTAAATACTCATATTCTCCTTTTTGTATCATCGTTACTTCTTATTCCTCTTCATATTCATCTATTTTTATCCCCTACACTTCTTATTTCCCTTTAATTAATTGATAATTAAAAAAATAATTAATATGTAATTATTTTTTATTTAAGCAAATAAATCTATACTATTTATAGTACTATTATAAAAATCGCTTGAGTTTCCTTCCTTATCAAATCCTGGCATTTCATTTTAATTATTTAAATAAAATCTCAACCTTTCATTTCAATTATTAAAATTATAATTATTTTATTAATATCAAGTGTACTTTATTAATTAATGAATTAATGTAGCATTTAAATCCATTACATTTTTTAAGTTAGAGTTGTAAATTACATTTAAGAAAGAAAGTTATAATTACATTTAAGAGTATTTTATTTCACTTTTCTGCTAAACTAACTTTTCATCCGTTTAACCCCTCATTTCCTATTCCACATCTTGCCTTAGTTTCCTCTTCCTATTCCTCATTTTCTCTCTACTAGTTTTATTACACGTGCATTAAATGCACGTGAATAAAAATTAAAACTAAAAATTCATAATATGAATATTTTAATTATCTAATCATTATTAAAATTAATATATTATTAAATTTCTCAATATGAGAATATATATATAGATATATCATTCAAGTGGAGATGCATGAATTTTTGCAGATGATTTTATAAAAATAGTTATACGAAGGCTGTCAAACCTTCAAATATTTATAGCCTATGCCACTGAACTTTCAACTTATGGAATTTGACCAGGGGACCTTTTCCAAAACTCTTGACCATGTCCATAACCCTTGTTATAACATATTGAGCACAAAATAGGACTTTGGTGGATCTAGGTTGACCTATAGTTGACCAGGAGTCTAAATAACCAAAATGCCTTTCAATGAGAAAATTGAAGTTTTTTCTAAACCTCAATATGACCCAATCAAGTCAAGCCATGGAACCTTCCCCAATGCATCCTATACACCATTAGGAGTGCATTGAACTCAAACTCAAGCTTTGGTTTGACCTCATTGACCAAGTCAACCATGATTGACTAAAATACCTCATAAGCTTTTAAACATACATTTCAATCCAAATGGTCTTCCCATCACTTGAGACCATATCCATTGATCTCACATCATCAATCCAAACTCAATGGACCCAACCCTTTACCTTAGGTCAACCTAGTTGACCAAGTTTATCTAAATATACATATACTTCAACCTAGCTCAAATCCTTTGACCAAGGCATTGCCCAGCCAATCCAAACCCTTATGGTGACCCATTAGGTTCCTAAGAGGGTCCCTTTGAAGGCCCAATCCTTGGGCCCACTTGGGTTAGCCATATGGCTTGATCCAAGTGTCCAAAGAGAGCTTTCCATGAGCCAAATCTCATCTTAAGCCAAATCCGATCAAGCTAGCACTTGCATTTGGTCCCCCATAACCCAATGCACCAACCCTAACTGGCCAACCCCTTTGGTGCACTAGAGTTATGAATTAGGCTAGCCCAATGGGACCAAAACCACCTTGGTCTGAGCCAACTCCCAACCTAGGCTTCACCAAGCCTAAGTAACACTTGTATTAGGTAGCCCTAGGTCCCATTAACCTTCCCTAGTTAGCCCCTCTCTTGGTTTGACTTGGGTCAAGACCTAGGCTAACTTCATCTTCCCTCAAACATATCAATATATCTCTTATAATTAACGTACAACAAGCTCTTTTATAAAAACTTAGACTCTCAATCAGAGGATCAAGGATATGATTTTAGAAAAATAACCAATGATGCAAAATTGTCATAAGAAATCTATTTTTCAATGATGAAATTATCAAAGAAAGAGAAATATTAAAAAGAAGAACCCTTTCTACCCAAAGCTCTCATATTATAATAGCCTCTATATTATTTTAGAGTTATAAGAAAAGTATATATTCTTGATTAATAATTCAAAATAGTAGTTCATTAAAATGTCAACCACATTATACAATCTAATCCTATATATGTTCATACAATACGATAAATACGTTTGAGTAACTTCAGGGCAAAATTATCTCTATTTGATTAGACTGTCCAATCTGATCACATAGTACACTATATTTATCCATATTTAAATTTGATTTTTTCTTGACAACGTGACTCTTAATTAGGTAAATTACTTATATCAAAATATAGTATGATTATTTCAATTTTTTAATTCACTTAATTAAGGAAAGGAGCACATGGCGGTTTCGTCATTTCATTATAATAGATCGTATGATCCGATTGACAAAATACAAAACGATTAATCTAGAATTTATAATTTATAATTTTTATGTTATCAATTCCACTTGAAATTACAAAATTTATAATGATGTTATGCAAATTGTACAATATGATACTTCATCGAATAATATCATTTGCTAAAGACCAAGTTATCTTTGTTAACTATATTAAAGAAGTTTTTCAAAATATTTTTTATTTCAATTTTACTCTCATGAGCGTATGTATGCTTGGTTGTTTTTTTCTAAATTATATACGTGACATTAAAAAAGATATAACTCAAAAACAAAATGATAAGTTTTAGATTCTTAAGCATTTGTGTTGATGTTTCCTACTTGGCCATAGATTGAGTGCACCTTTTTTAGCATATGATTGTCATCAAATTTGTATGTTTATGTTTTTGTTGGCCTTCATCTAATGTATACCTGCAATTATTAGTAAAACTAAAATGAAGTGCAACCTTTCTTATGAGATGTTTGTTTTGATCAAAAATGAATGTAAGTCAACGGAAGGCAATATAAAGTAAAAGTAATGTATTGAAAATGTTTTTGAGTTATTTGATTCAGTAAACAACAAATGCTAGAGTTTACTTTTTTTTTTGAAGTATGGAGATTCGAAGTAAATAGCTATGCATTTAAAATAATAATTGATAAAAGGTGGCCAACAATATGCGCAATCGCCAATGGCGGGCAATGGCTGGTGTATGCAATTAGTGGTGACAGGATGATAGGCGACGACTAGTGGCAGTAGGCCAGTGATATGTGGCTTCAATGATTTGTCGTGGCAGCAATGTGTGGCATGTGTCAGCGAGGGATATGATATAATGGCAACCAATGATGGGAGACGATGATCGACTGTGACATGTGACCAATGAGTAGCAAACTTAACTTTTACCTAAGTTGTGTATTTGGAATTTATTCCATAATAGGCGAATTCCAAATACAATTAATATGAACTTGATGGCGAGTTTTAGATTTAGTCCCAAAATACTTTCTATTTGGAAAATAATCTTTCAAACACCTAAATTTTCAAAACCCTATTGCTTTAGTTTACACTCAAAATATTGTTGAGCAAAAAACCGGCCCCTTAGAGTAAATTCATTTTTATGTCAATAATATTGTTCATATAATTGCTTAGTTTAGATTACTTATGATTTCACGAATTTCATATACTTATTTTTTATGATTTATGAGTCAAAATTACTTTTCCTTTGAAATACTAACGAACCTTTCCTATTTAAAAAGGTTTTTATTGGTTATTATATCATAATGAGAGGAAAGAAAATAAGGTTCAACTTGGTTGCATGATATGTTAAATAACTTCAAGCAAAGCTTAAATTTATAAATAAAATTAAAAGATACCCTAAAGTGCATTTAAGAATCAAGTGGAGTCAGTGGCCCATTTTGTTCTTCTTAGATTTTGTTTGGGATAACTTTCTGATTGCTTTCTAAAATAATTTTTTAGTAGATAAATTTTTTGAACTAGAAGTTTTGTATTAGAAAACTGTTTTAGAAAATAGTAATAAAGTTGTCCTAAACAAAACTTTAAACTAACTATTATCAAGGCCATTCTTCAATGTACATTAATGCTATCTTTATTTACTTGTATTATGCTTTCACGTTTTGGCAAGCAATGATGGCTTGTACTCACATATAATTAAAATTAAAATTAAAAATAAAAAAGAATGAGGGCTTAATGAGCTTGTACTCACATATAACTAAAATCTTGATGCAAGTCTTACCATCCTTCCGATGAGGGCTTAATGAGGCTTAGTTTAGAAGATCATTGACATGTTAGGAGTATTCCATCAAACGGCTGATAGTGATTCCCTTAATCATAGAGTGTTTATCAAGCATTTATATGATATTGGGCTCGTTGGATTCGTCTCGTTGAGCCGCTCGATTCGACTATAAGCATGCCATACGTGATGATCATTTGGTCATTTAATTAATCCATCGAACCTTCTAAGTATGCTACAGACACTTGATTTGGGCCCATTTGGGCTCAGATTGGACCGATTTTGATGTCGTTGGTTCATCTCTTTGAGTTTGTTGAAATCAGAGTTCGAATGATCCCAATTTTAATTTTTGGATTTTTTACTTGGATATGCCTTGAGATTCCTCCCCGGTCAATGAAATTTTTTATGATGCATCCAAGGTCAAAAAAAAAATATTAAAATAGATGAAATCAAAATAGAGATTTTCTTTTAAAAAAAAAAATGGCTTAAATGACACCCATGCCATATAACAAAAAAAAAGGTAAAATAATTTCAAGAAGAAGCGACAATCGATAAATGATCATTTGCTGTCATTTTTATTATTTTTTAAAGTAATTTTTTTGTAAAAAAAATTTTGAGTTGAAAATTTTTTTATTATAAAACTGCTTTAAAAATCAATAAAAAAACCATACCAAATAAAATCTTATTATTTTTTCCCAAACCCGATCATGCCTACACATTTTTTTTGAGATATTTAGAATAATTAAAATAAACTTAGATACACATAAAATTTCTTAACCAAAACTCCCAACAAAAAACATCCCCATCTTGCTTTCAATTATCCGACCATCAAATGCAAATCATCATTCGGTGGCAGCTTCAGCCACAGTAACACGACCGACAGCCTGAGCAAATTTCCTGAACTCCACAAGCTTTTCAGCTTCCGGCAGCACCGCCTTGGCGGCGTCGACGGAACGGAAGCATTCCGCCCACTCAACCAACCGTGGAGTCTTCGTCTTATCCAGAAAATTTATTCCCGTTATACTTTCGAAAACTTTCAGCCAACTAAGGAAGGAACCGAGGGTAATGTCGACCAAGTTGATGGTGTCCCCGCCGAAGAAGCTCTTGCCCTTACTGCACTTAACGAAAGCCTCTTCTAACTGCAGCACTGCGGCTAACAGTTTCTCCTTCGCTTCTGCTATGCTCTTCTCATCCTTACTCCAGGCCAACACTCGACTAGGAGGAGCTATCTGCAAATAAGGCAAAATATAAGAAGTCGTCGTAATAATTTGTATCTTTTCTTCTGAAACAAAAGTGTTGTTGAAAACCAATTTCAATATAATTTCCTCCTTTTCATTACCGTTAAGATTTTCATTTCCTCGCCTCTAATTTCTTAAAACCAAACGCAGCCTGAAGTTTATTTCTTTTCATTAGAGATACAGTTAAGTACCTTGTCGTCAACATAGACAGCCCAAAAGCGAGCGATGGCGCGATCGTAGGATCGGCAGGGAGGATGGAAGGGCCGGAAGAAGCCCAGACTTGGTCAATGTACTCCACAATAATACGGGACTCGCAGACGGGCTTATCTCCATGGATGAGAACGGGGACCAGCTTGTAGACCGGATTGGACTTGAGAAGAAGCTCGCTTTTGTTAAACAAATCATCTGGGAGGTACTCGTATTCGACCCCCTTTAGATTAAGAGCAATCATTGCCCTCGCCACGAAGGGGCTCGGCCAGCGCCCGATCAGCTTCACCTCGTCTTCTTTCGCCATTCTCATTGTAGATCTGAAAGTAGTTCCAAATTTAGCAAGGATGATTTGGATTTCTTCAGCTGAGCTTGACGGGTATTTAAAGCTCAAATGCATAACAAAGATCCACCATTTCCGGCATTAATTAACATTTTTCCTGTGTAAACGTGAGCGATGATGTCAAAACCAGGTAAATCTGGACTTGCAAGTAGGTTGCGGTTCGTGTTTGTTTTCTTGCTGAAAAAGTTTGCATTGAAATCTTAAAAGGCCACCAACACTTTTTGCCTTATTCCGGGAAGGCAGCCGCCACTTAAATTCATGCCACCAACACTCACAGTAGTTGCCGAACACGACTGGATGAGAGACCGAGCAATTGCATACTCCGAAGAGCTCCGTAAGGTGAATGTGGATGCTCCAGGTCTTGAGTACAAGGATACGGTTCATGAGTTTGCTACACTTGACATGCTCCTTAAGACGCCACAGGCTCAGGCCTGTGCTGAGGATATAGCAATCTGGGTAAAGAAGTACATATCAACTAGAGGTCATGAATTCTCATATTAGATTGTTTTCAGAACCTTTTGCAGCAGTTTTATGTATCATTGCCTGAATATCAAAATTAGAGGTTATATAAGCCAATTTATTGCACCACATGTGTTTCTTTCATTCCATCTTTTTAGGTGTAGCACAAATTTTACTCTCATTTTTCATTCTTTTGTTGAATATATGATGCAGTGAATGGGGGAAGCTGGTATGGTTGATTGATTATGTAGTTGAAAATCATCTAGGTAGTTGGAGTGTTGAATGTCATTCTTTTTCATTCCGTTCTTACTTTTGTATTATATTTTTGAATAATTGTTTTTAGTTTACATTTCTGATTTTTTTTTTTGAGTTTTGGTCGTGTAAATATCATGAATAATGTATTTAATTATTTGATGTATTGCTTCACAAGCTTGTTTGGGAACTTCCAATGTATCTTCTCGTAATGGACTGGCTGAAATGCTTGTTTTCTTTTTTAATGTTCCGTTTGGGATTGTGGCTGCAACAGCTATCTGTAAAATTAGTTCTGGAGTTCTCATGAAAAAACATTGTTTTAAAAACTGTCGTGATATTGTAGATTTCTTTTTTCATACAACTACCACATTTTAATAAATTTAGTTCTGAAATCTTTTCATCATAAAAAAAAAAAGCCAAACATAAGCAGGCAGTGGTATGAAGAACGAAGTTAGTAGTTAGTAATTTGTTGGAGAGCAACATTATTCTTTGAATGGAGGTTGTTGGTCTAGAGAGTAGCAGGTACATGCTTGTAGTCCTGTAGCTTATATGGGTGAATGATAACAATCATAGCTTTGAATATAGATTGGGGTGGCCCATTGAAGATGGTTGTCAGTCACATCCATTGATTTTGAAGGTAGTATATTCTTTCAAGGATTAATTTCAGCACAAGTTGATCCAGTTTAGGCTCTTGGTTTTGTTTGCTGCAATTGTATTTTATGACCGCAAATTGGATCAACCTTTCATATTTCTCTCTTCATATCCCTAACACTTCTTATTTTTTAAACTCTTTTGTATTCCCCTCTTCATATCCCTTACATTTTTTATTCCCTTTCTTGTGGTCTTACATCATATCTATACTATTATTATAAAAGTTGTTTAAATTTCTTTCCAAATAAAATTCTAGCCTTTCATTTTAATTATTCAAATATAATTTTAGCCTTTGATTTTATTATCTTATTATGATTAATTATTAATTTAAAAATAATTAATATGTAATTACTTTTTATTCAAGAAAATAAATGAAAAAATCCTTTGAATTCCCTAATAGTTCTTAATCTTCCTTCATATTTATTGAATACCTTTTTGTATTCTCCTCTTCGTATCTCCTACGCTTTATATTCCTTTTTTCTTATGGTCTTAATTCATATTCATTAAATACTCATATTCTCCTTATTGTATCATCTTTACTTCTTATTCCTCTTCCTATTCATCTATTTTTATCCCCTACACTTCTTATTCCCTTTAATTAATTGAAAATTTAAAAAATAATTAATATGGAATTATTTTTTATTTAAGCAAATAAATCTATACTATTTATATTTATACTACTATTATAAAAATCGCTTGAGTTTCCTTCCGTATCAAATCCTGATCTTTCATTTTAATTATTTAAATTAAAACTCAACATTTCATTTCAATTATTAAAATTATAATTATTTTATTAACATCAAGTGTACTTTATTAATTAATGAATTAATGTAGCATTTAAATCCATTACGTTTTTTAAGTTAGAGTTGTAAATTACATTTAGGAAAGAAAGTTATAATTACATTTAAGAGTATTTTATTTCACTTTTCTGCTAAACTAACTTTTCATCCGTTTAACCCCTCATTTCCTATTCCTCATCTTGCCTTAGTTTCCTCTTCCTATTCCCCATTTTCTCTCTACTAGTTTTATTACACGTGCATAAAATGCACGTGAATAAAAATTAAAACTAAAAATTCATAATATGAATATTTTAATTATCTAATCATTATTAAAATTAATATATTATTAAATTTCTCAATATGAGACGATATATATATATATATATATATAGATATATCATTCAAGTGGAGATGCATGAATTTTTGCAAATGATTTTATAAAAATAGTTATCCAAAGGCTGTCAAACCTTCAAATATTTATAGACTATGCCACTGAACTTTCAACTTATGGAATTTGACCTGGGGACCTTTCCCAAAACTCTTGACCATGTCCATAACCCTTGTTATAACATATTGAGCACAAAATTGGACTTTGGTGGATCTAGGTTGACCCATAGTTGATCAGGAGTCTAAATAACCAAAATGCCTTTCAATGAAAAAATTGAAGTTTTTTCTAAACCTCAATATGGCCCAATCAAGTCAAGCCACGGAGCCTTCCCCAATGCATCCTAAACACCATTAGGAGTGCATTGAACTCAAACTCAAGCTTTGGTTTGACCTCATTGACCAAGTCAACCATGATTGACTAAAATACCTCATAAGCTTTTAAACATACATTTCAATCCAAATGGTCTTCCCATCACTTGAGACCATATCCATTGATCTCACATCATCAATCCAAACTCAATGGACCCAACCCTTGACCTTAGGTCAACCTAGTTGACCAAGTTTATCTAAATATACATATACTTCAACCTAGCTCAAATCCTTTGACCAAGGCATTGCCCAGCCAATCCAAACCCTTATGGTGACCCATTAGGTTCCTAAGAGGGTCCCTTTGAAGGCCCAATCCTTGGGCCCACTTGGGTTAGCCATATGGCTTGATCCAAGTGTCCAAAGAGAGCTCTCCATGAGCCAAATCTCATCTTAAGCCAAATCCGATCAAGCTAGCACTTGCATTTGGTCCCCCATAACCCAATGCACTAACCCTAACTGGCCAACCTTTTGGGTGCAATAGAGTTAGGAATTAGGCTAGCCCAATGGGACCAAAATCACCTTGGTCTGAGCCAACTCCCAACCTAGGCTTCACCAAGCCTAAGTAACCCTTGTATTAGGTAGCCCTAGGTCCCATTAACCTTCCCTAGTTAGCCCCTCTCTTGGTTTGACTTGGGTCAAGACCTAGGCTAACTTCATCTTCCCTCAAACAATCTTGACCATTCTTAATAATATAAATAACAAAATCTCAACCATCCATCCCTCAACCTATTGGTATTCTGTTGCAACCCTTTGCATTCTAATTTTATTTATTCAATACCCTAAAATGTCGTAGGCTCATACTCTTGCAACTCGATCACGCATGCGAAACCACTCATGAAAGCCCCTTCACCTTCAACATTGTTATCTCTCTCTGTCTCCCTTGAAGATCTCTCTGTTTTCGTTGAAGAACTTTTGCAACATATCATTTTTGAAGCTCCTTCATCTTTGTCATTTTTATCTCATTTAGTCTCACTTTAAGAGTTGACACGTCTTCATCTTCATTTGAAGATCTCTCCTCTTTTAAGCAAGCTTGATTCTGGTAAATTTTTTTTCTTTCATTATACTTATATTTCCTTTTTATTAACCTCATTTTGATTTTTCTCGCTTGATTTTATTTCTATTTCATGCATTTAAAATTCAAAATATCATCTTCTGATTTGATGCTTTTATTTCTGATATGTGCTATATTATTTATTTTCTCTTTATGACTCTGCTACATACTTTGACACTTTGTTGATTGGGATATGACATGTAATGTGTCAATAATGATCGTATACAGGAGGAGTTCAATTGAGTATTCTAAGCAAATAATGCATAAAACTCCAACAACAAAACTTAAGGCCAAGTACAAAGCACAAGCCCGGTATGAAGTCACATTTTTATTTGATTTTCTCGGTTTCTAATCTCAAGACTGAATGGGATGAATTAATAAAATAAATAATAATGTTGGCAAGTGATTGTAGGTCTGAGACGATAATCACAATTACAGAAAATTTTTTTTTTGACGTGGATATGGAGCAACACACTATCACTCTTCAACCCATTATTTGATATTGTGATATTCTAAAAGATGGTTATCATCTCAAGAATTCCCTTTTTTGATATCTCATTTTAATATATTTTTTGTCTATTTTTAATAATACTAATTTCATAAATTATTTATTTATAAATTTAGTTAATTATAATACACTATTAAAATATATTAAAATATAATCAAAATATATTGGAATTTTTGTAGATTTTGTGTTGGAAAAATATTAAATTTATTTTATAAATAATAAGTAATTTTTTTTTTAGAAGTTCAAAATCAAAATTTGAGTTTTATGAGTTTAAGTCAAATTAAATATTAAAAAATTAGCCCAAAATTTTTTCTAAAATATAATCAATATATTTTTGTGTTTGTATGTAATTTTGTATTTGTCATAATCTAACTTAATCAAATATATAAAAATTAAAAAAAGATAACTAAACTTAAAATTTAATTTTAAGAAATAAATATCAATTAATAAATTATAATGCTAGCTTTAATTAATTATCAATATTTTGAATTTTGTACGTATTCATTAACTATTATAGCTAATTAACATCAATTATAAATATTTAAAATTTTGCATACATTAATTATATTTAATTATTTTATAATTTGAATTAGGAAAATTGCTTTCAATATTGATTTTTTTAAATTTCATTCTAGATAAGTTATATACTACTAATATAAAAGTGGCTTGAGTTTCTTCCCAAATAAAATTTTAACCATCATTTTAATTCTTATTACGTTATATCTAAATAATAATATATTAATTAATTACTTTAATTTTTTTTATTCAAAATTTAACTTAAAGAAGTTTAATAGTTATTAGGGAATAAATGTTAATTAATAATGTATTAATTAATTATTTATTTAAAAAAATTGTAGTTTTTAAAATGATATTTTTGAAATTTATAAAAATTTAATATTTATCAAGAAATAAATATCAATTAATAAATTATAATGTTAGCTTTACATGGATTATCAATATTTTAAATTTGTATTCATTAATTATATTAGCTTCATATCAATTATCAAAATTTAGAATTTTGTCTATAAAACTGGCTTGAGTTTTTTATAAATAAAATTCTAACTACTCATAACTCTCACTATTTTAAATCACAACTATTCAAATTTATTCATTTCAATTTAATTAAATTTTCAAAAAATCTAAATAATAATATAATAATTAATAAATTAATTTCATTAATTTTTTATTTTTAAAATACCTTACAAAAATTTTAACGATTATATTAATTTAATATAATAATTAATTAATAAATACTTTAAATTTTTTATTTTTAAAATGTCAGTTTTGAAACTTACTGAAGTTTAATAGTTTTTTAAAAATAAATGTCAATTAATATTTGTAATTTTATAATAAAAAAGTTTGAACTAATTAAATAACATTTGTAATTTTATAATATTAATTCATTATTTAAATTTCATTAACGTGCATTTAATGCACGTACAATTATACTAGTTACTAAAATGCCTCTTAGAGAAGAAAGAATAGGTTATTTGGCTTGAATTAATATTCAGTTGATAAAGATTATATCTAAGATAGTTTTAATATAGTAATAGGGTACAATCATATTCTTCATAGTCCCAATAATATTCACCTTTTAAGGCTTATAAGAAAAGATGAGCAATTTTTTATGATGTGCAGCTTAGGAATATCAATATTTAAAGCTTTTGATTGATTAATCAAAGGAGCTATGCACAATTTTGGGATTATAAGAAAATATTGTACAAACTATGATATTAATAGAAGATCAAAATAATTAGACAAAAATGATGCATTAATTTTCTAAAACAATTAAAAAAAATTAATTATAACATTCATATGCCATATAAGTTGATAAAAATGACATTACTATTTTTTAGGGTTAACCGGTGGATTGTTATAACTATGCTTTATATGGGCATATAAAGCATAGTTATAAGTTATAGTTTGAGCCAAATAAATGAGTTTAGTTTGAGCCTTCCAAATGAGCTCGAGTACTCGAGCCGAGCTCGAGCTTAATATTTTCTAAACCAATCGAGCTCAAGCCCAAAAATAGAGCTCGAGTCAAGGTCGAGCTCAATGGAAATTAAACAAGTTTAGCTCGATAAGGCAAATACTTGGCTCGACTCGACTCGTTTATACCCCTAGCATATATGCCACAATTTGCTTCAATTTTGATGCAGATATCTGTAATCAAAAAGTTATATTTGGAGCTATACTTTTATGTGATGAAATTATACCATCATTTGTTTGGCTTGAAATATTTAAGGAGGCTATGAATGGCAAAGAGCATACTATGGTATAGAACAGGCTATCCATGCTTGGTATGATAGATCAACTAATTTCTTGATTTGACATGATTTTCGAAAGGTAGAGTAGATACAACATCTAGTAAGAATATAGGAGATGATTCATTCACTGCGTAGATTTATATTGATGAAATATTATTTGAAAATACTAATGAATATTTGTGACGTGAATTTCATCAATGATCTCTAAGAAATTTGAAATGAGTATGATAGGAGAACTCTTTTTTTTTTTTCTAAAGAATTTAAGTGAAGCAATGAGGAAATGACACTTTCATATATCAAACTGAGCAAATAAATGAATTAATATGAATATTTGACAAGAAAAGATTTAAATTAAGCAATAGCATCATAAGATAAATTATAAAATTAGACTTAGATAAATTAATCAAATTAGTTGAACAAAAATATTATATGAATATGATTAATTCACTACTACACATTACTACTAATATGTGACACCCCAAGATTTAATGTGAAAGAATTTTTTGTTGTACCTCTTAATTAATCTACGATAGCTACTAATTTTTATTTGTTATGTAAAACTAGCAGTAGCAATCATATACATAAAAATATTTTATTATATTCATAATTTATCTAAGATCTATTTACAATAATCAGAAGTTCAATCAATACATTAATACACCAATCTTTCATATAATACTTCTGACTATAAAAGAATAAAGCATAAAATATAGGAATCTAAACCTGAAATCTTATAATCAGATCAACCTCATGTCACTAGATTTTGACCCTTTTCTCAAAAACATGTAAAAATCACAGAGTGAGTTAACAACTCAATAGGCTACCAGAACCTATTACTGCAATCAATGTATGGCAACAAAAATAATATGCATATAATCATTTAATCCATATTAGTGTAATGACATAAAAATAAGAATATGTAACAACCAATAAGAATAGTGTCATCTCATATGAATAATAGAAACCAATATAAGCAATGTAACTTGTAATTAATGATCAATGGTCATATAAAGAATCAGTGTATTATGTCATTCATATACTCATGCCCAATTGAAAAATAATAGTTTTATTATGAATCTATGTATATATGTGAATTATACTTTTCTTCAATCTCTGTCTTTTCATATATATATATATATATATATACCAGTAAGTGTCCTATGCATGTCAATATTCCCTTATATCAATCTTATCAGTCCTGACATATATCTATATATGTCATATTCTATATCATATGCATATCATATTATATTATATCATTTATGTAACTTATCATGTATATTCATGTCATATGCATATATAAATAAGGCGGGATATCTGGCTACTTGTAGTATTTTTCCTTTATTTGGTCTTACAGACCCTTTAGACTTACTTAAGAATTAGTATCAATTATATAAGTCATGATACTAGGAATCAGTCTTATATTACATATTGTAAGTCATGTGGCTTTCATGTAAGAAGTCACCAATTCCTATCCATCGGCATATCATTCCATATCAGTCAATCTCCTTATAAGTTTCATTCATATCACTTAGGATTACACCAAAAATCTTATTTAAAGAAAAGCTCATCAGCTCAACCTCCTGTATAAGATACTATATCTCCAGCCAACCTAATTCAATCAATCATTTACAGCTAGCATTTCTTGCTTTTATACATATTTCACATCAAGTAAATCATAATAGTAAACATAAGGTATACATCATATAAAACGATTATAGCATGTAGGTATATCCAATGTGCTCATCAATTTGCATATATTATTACAAAATGCATGTTAGACCATATGAATAACAAATTAATATATATCATACGCTTCATGTCGAGATGTAGTACACTAACACCTAATCATTTTATACTTTATATTATTTTACTCATTTTGAAGAAAATAATATATACAAAACCAACCGGTAAAATCAATATGAGCATGTCAAAATGTTCAAGATAATTATATATATCACATATCAAAAGTTATATAGTTAAAGTTTACTAAAATAGGATATATTATATTCTTATCAATTTCGGGAAAAAAAATAAACAAAACTCAAAATCATTAAAAAGGTAGGGTTAATGTTATCTACCATAATCAAAGCACTTTTCTCAACTGAAGTGACAAAAAATACTGGCATGATCCCTACTTTCTCTCTCTACTTTCTTCCTTCACTCTCTTCCTTTCTCTTCTCTTTTCCTCTCTTCTCTCACCCAACATACAAAGGAATGGGGGAGGGGTGGCTTGGGTGAGGGTTTTGATAAAATGGATTTTAATATTTCTATTTAAAAAATAATTTTTCTAACATAGTGCCATGGTGCTTAAGACCTCAGTGTCGTTGCGCTCCTCAAATTCCAAAAAAATTATGAGCTTGACATCACAACACCAGTAGCATGAATGGCACAATACTCCCTCAATAAATTTTGAAGAATTTTAGTAAAATTAAACTTGAGGCTATTAAAATATACCTACCTTAGAAAAATATTATGCTCACTATTTCTCACTATGAACCACTAACAAATAAAACTGACTGATCGCTAGTCGTATCAATCTTATCAACCAAGTCATATACTCATTCATTCACACATATATGCATATCAAGCAATTAGTCATATAGTCTGTTATACAAAGTGTTTCGATCAAAATAATAACATTCAGAATAGAGAACTATACTAGTGGATATCTCAAGTGCATCTCTCACTTCTTGCTGACTCATAATATATACTCTTAGTTTTACAGGTGTTATCATCACTAATGGTATGGGCTGCCTCTAACTCCCACTCACATTTTCTCTATCAACCATACTCATAAAGCCTTGACTATACATCCTAAATCCTAAATCCGTTCTAATTCCTGATCTCTCTTCATACCCTCTATACGGGCAATCCATCATCATGTGTTCGTATTAACCACATCTAAAACTTTGTCCCATTATTAGATAATACTATCTCATATGCCTCCTATTAAACTAGGGAACTCTAATACACTACCAATTGGTACCATGGGTCCTCTTCTGAACTCAACAAACTTGCTTTTTCACTACTTCCTTCAGCCACTTATTTGCACCTCTTCCTACTCATATTTTATTTAAATTAGAAATGCCTAGATCATTTTCTACTAGTCTTGCTTTCTCTACTAATTTAGAAAATTTCTAGATCCTTAGTGGTACAAATGGATGCCTCAACTCATCTTTCAATCCCCTTAAAAATCTTTAACACTTTTCTTCTACAGTATCGATCAGTTAACGGGCATATCTAGCCAATGTAGTAAACTTGACTTCATACTACATAATTGCCTTATTCCCTTACTCTAACCTAATGAAAGCTTTCTATATTTATTATTGGGCTAATGGAGGTACGAACCAATCTTTGAATGTATTGATAAACTCCTCTCATGTGATCAATGAGTTCAACTTACCCTAAAACTTTTTGCGCTATCATCTTATCCATCACCTCTCAACTTCACCTTCAAATAGGCATACTGATAATGATATTTTACTAATCTCTAGACACTACATGAAATCAATTTCTTTTTCTCAATCATCGATAACTAGCCTTTAGCTGCTTATGAATCTATAGCTCCCTTAAATAAAAGGGGCTATAACTTGTGGAATATCTGTAAATACTTATCTTCCTCAGTCTCTTTGCTCCTAGCCAATCTCCTTTAAGCATCACTCATTAGTCGAGCTATCAAACTAGCAAACTACATCATACTATCCGAACTCACTAGAGCCATTATGTTGTGCTCATTTGGCACTTCATGAATTTATGGGTCCATCACACTGAGTATAGTTCTTTTTTATATTATATAATAGGGGCTATATAAATGATGCACTTTGGAATTACCCAATTTCTACCCATCTTAATTAATTCATGCAGCTCTAGTTACAATTTAATTTATCCACTAAACTTTTACTCTAATACCAAAATTTGTGGTTCCTCAAGATCTAATATGAAAACATTATCTATTTTATTTTTTAATTAATCTATCAGAGTCACCAATTTTTATTTATTAAGTAAAGCTAGCATAAGCAATCATATATATCAAAATATTTTATTATATTCATTATTCATCCAAAATTCATTTATAATAGTCATAAGTTCAATCAATACATCAGTCTTTTATTTAATACTTCTAACTACAAAAGAATAAAATACGTAATACAAAAATCTCAAATTAAAATTGTAAAATCATATCAGTCTCACTCTACTAAGTTCTAACCCCTTCCTAAAAATATGTAAGAATCATAAAGTGAGCTAATAGCTCAGTAGATTACTAAAATCTATCACTATAATTAATACTCGATAGTAAAAATAATATGCATGTAATCATTCAATTCATATCAATCTAATCACATAATAATAAGAATAAGTAGCAGTTTATAAGAATAATGTCATTTCATATGAATAAGGAAAACCAATATAAGAAATGTAACTTATAATCAATGATTAGTGGTCATATAAAGGATCAGTGTGTTCTATTATTCCCTATACTCATGCCAAATTATAAAATAACAGTTATGTTATAAATCTATTCATGTTTATAAATCATACTTTTCCTTCAATCCATATGATATTACACACACACACACACAACTGTAATTATCCCATACATGTCATACAATATCAATGCATGTATATCATATTCCATATTAAATGCAATGTAGCATGTATATCATGAATTTCATACATGTCATATGCCCTTATATCAATCTTATTATATATCTATATAAATCATGTCTTATAGTATATGCATATCATATTATATCATGTCATTTATACAATTTATCATATATATTCATGTCATATACATATATAAAAAAGGCAAGACATTTAACTACTTGTGATTTTATTTTATGTAACAAGTCCTATAGGCCCTTTAGGTCAAGCATGAATTAGTCTCAATCATATGAGTCATGTTGCTAGAAATCATTCTCATATCGCATATCACAAGTCAGGTGGCCTTCATGTAAGAAGTCGACGCTTCTTGCTCATCAATATATTATATCATATAAGTCAATCTTCTTATACCTCCCATTTCATATCACTTAGGATTACATCATAAACTTTATTTAAAAGAAAGTCTGTCAGCCTACCCTCATGTACAATATAATATGTCTCTAACCAATATAAATTAGTCAGTTATTTATAACTAACATTTTTTTGCTTTTACACACATTTAATATCATGTAAATCATAATAAAAAATATAATGTATGCATCATATACGATGATTATAACAAGTAGGTCTATCCAGTGTACTCATTAGTATGTATGTATTATGCCACAATATATTTTAGACTATATGAATAATAAACTAATATATATCATGTGTTTTATATCCAGATGTTGTACGCTGACACCTAATTATTTAGTACTTTATATTATTTTACTCATTTCACAGAAAATAATATATATGCAAAATTAACCACTAAAATTTTAATATAAACCTATAAAAATGTTCAGCGTGATAACATCTACCACATATCAAGTTATATAGTTGAAGTTCACTAAAATTGGATATATTATATTTTTATCAATTTCAAAAGAAATGAAAATAGATAAAACTTAAAATCATCAAACAATGGAGGTAGGGCTAAGGTTACCTACCACGATTAGAGCACTTTTAACAACTAGAGTGAGGAAAATATCAGCTCGATCCCTGCTTTCTTTATCCTCTTTCTTCCTTCTCTCTCTTCCTTTCTCTTCTCTTTCCCTCTCTTCTCTTACCCGACATGCCAATGAATGGGGGATAGGATGGCTTGTGAGAGGGTTTTGATAAAATGGATTTTGATATTTCTATTAAAAAATATTTTTTTTGACCAAGCACCATGGCACCCAAGGCCCTAGCATGCTGCGTTCACTCAAATTCCAGAATACCTGAGAGCTTAGTACTAAAATGCTCACTTGATGGGTACTTAACTTTTTTATGCCAATGAGCTTGGTTGCTATTATAAATGTATGTGCTATATGCTCCCAACTACACAAGTGTATGTGTTAATCAAGTAATAAAGTGTATGAAAAGTGTATTGATCCCACAAGAAAATAAGTTTGATATAACTAACTCTAGTAATGTGTACTCAAGCCATGAAGTTTATCCTACCCAATGAAATAAAAAGTAAGGTGCTATCACTATTGAAAAATATAATAAATAGTTAATATAACCATAATTAAAGATATTCTAGACTAATAATAGTGAATGAATCTATATTGTTCTAAGTAGACTCGTCTACAATAGTTATGAATCAAAGCATATGCACCCTTAGATCTTTGTCAAGCTTGTAAGGGTGTAAAGAAAGGTTTATGATCTTTCTATAATGATTCAATCTCCATAGACCCTAGAATCCTAATCATTATACGTCTAGGCATGAAAGTATTCTAACTCAATCCTCTAAATTATCCCAACATTCCTTCGCCGAGATAATATATCACACGAAATTTTAAATTCATACATAAACATTACATAAATTAAATTAAGGATGATAGTAATTGAGAACAACCATTCATATAAGGAGAAACAAAGACCACTCAGAACATCTACCCAAAATAAAGAAGTTAATCGGGTATATAATTAATTCAGAGAAAAACAAATTTCATTACTTATTTTAAAAAAGATACAAAAATAAAGAAGAATAAAATATTACCCGAAGTTGAGAATCCTACACAGATCCTGCAGCTAGACTCTTTCCGGAGTGATTCTCTCCTTACACCTTCATCCTCCACACTCTCTTCCACTCATAAGGAGTGTTTTTCTAACTACAAGAATGACTAGCCACTCCACTAAACCTAACTTCATATCCCTGGTCTCTCCAACAAGGAAAAAAAAATTATTTATATTTTTTACATAAACTGACTCAGGTGTCGTGACACTTGACAGAGTGCCACAATGTTACAATGATGAATGAGCACCTCGACATTGCTCAGTTGGCTCCCCTACGACATTGGGCTAATAGACGTGATAGTTGGCTGACCCAGCGCAAAGCTTCCTTTCTTAAATGCTCGGTCATGACGCTGCGGCACTTGAACACGCCTTTCGGCACTATTATGCTGCAGAGGTTGGTACTTCGATGTTGAATTACTCACAATTTGACATAGTGCAAAGCGCATCAGCGTTTCTTTTGTGGAGCTGAGGCGCTCATAGCGCTGCGAAACTGCATGATGTTATGCTGAGGCACTACCTTGAATGGAAAAAGGATCGAGACGGTAGTCTTGTGATGTTCTATTATGGCGTTGGGGCGTTGAAGGCACTGCGGCGTAGGTGTTTGGGGCACTGTGGCACTGGTTCTAAAACTACAAATTTAAGACTTCTGAGACATTCCTGCACAATGTCAACTAAAACTCACATTTTTATTGGAATTTCAGGCAATAAAAACAAGCATAATTTTTTACTTAACATCACTCAATAAATTTTTAGGAATTTTAGTGAAGTTAAACTTGAGTTTATTACATAATAAGCATGATATTTGTTGCGGACGAGTATATACACGGCAGTAGAGTAAAAAATATGACGTCTAAAAAAATATTTGAATGCCTTAATGATATCCGAATTCAGTGATCTTGGGCTTGTTGGATTCATCTCGCCGAGCTGCTTGATTTGACTATAAGCATGTCATCTTTAGAGTTTGTTTGGTATTCCAAATTGAGCTTTGAACAGTTCAAATATGCTTTGGACCCTTGATTTGGGCTCATTTGGGCTCGGATTTGGCTATTTTTGGTGTCTATGGGTTCGTCTTTCCGAGACGTTCAGTTTGACTAAAAGCTTGCTAAAATTAAAGTTTGGATGGTCCCAAATTTAATTTTGGAAGCTTTCAACTCAGTTTTGCATCGAGATTCGTGCCAGATCAAGTTAAATTTTTGATGATATATCAATATTATATATTTTTAATGCTTTTGTGCTCATTTTCAAGCAAATTCAAACATTTCTTATAAAACAGAATCAAGTGTATATTTGTTATTTGATAGATTCATTCAATTTAAATGATTACTATAGAAGAAAATATTTAGTGCACCAAGAATTACGCAATAAGCATAAAGCTAAATATAAAAAAAATATATGTGAGTGGGTTCAATCCTCAAAGATATTAGATGGATATGTATCAAATTTAAGCAAGCTTACGACTATTAGGTCATATAAATTATTTGAAATGAAAATACATGATTGTAATATGTTAATATTGTGTTTGTTGTCAACTGATATTATTATTTTGCTAAAAGTAATTTATAAGCTATTAACTAAATTAAGCTAGTTAATTAAGGATCAATGCTACACACATTTGAAGAAATATTCTCTAAGTCATGGTGAACTGAATATATTATGCAATTTAGAGAGAATATCAAAATGTATAGCACACCCAATTGGAGAGAGAGGGGATGAATTTGTGTCTTTAAAATTTTTGAGTTTTTATTCAATGAGAATGAACTGACAACTATGAGATGAGCTAACCAATAATTAAATAAACCCCACTTTTTTTAATTTAATTATTTAGATGTGTTCCAATTCTAAATAGAAATATAATTATCTAGAACAAATTAAAACTAAATTTTAAAATAAAATTTAGTTTCTCTTTAAGAAGATATTACCACTTATCATGTCAAAATTTTATTGTTTTGATATTTATCATATCATAAGACACTATAAGAGTAGGAATAAACATCATTATCAAAGATTTTCTTAGATAGCACAATGAATAAAGTGCGTAAAAGAAAAGATGCAAACCAAATTTTTAATGTTTCAGCCTACCGACCTATGTTCACTTACCAAATTTTCAACTTGGGAATTACATTATCTCTCTCTTTTTAATCCACTCATAGCGAAGAAGCCTATCTCCTTTTATCGGGTAAAAGACCCATATAGCTCTTTTTCTTTTCAAAGTATGGCTACCCTATCCCATCGACTAGATTCCTCAATATAAGAAAAAAGTTGTATAAGATCAATATATCTCTTATATTTAACGTACACCAAGCTCTTTTATAAGAACTTAGACTCTCAATAAGAGGATCAAGGATATGATTTGAGAAAAATAACCAACGATGCAAAATAGTCATAAGAAATCTATTTTTCAATGATGAAATTATCAAAGAAAGAGAAATATTTAAAAGAAGAACCCTTTCTACCCAAAGCTCTCATATTATAATAGCCTCTATATTATTTTAGAGTTATAAGAAAAGTATATATTCTTGATTAATAATTCTAAATAGTAGTTCATTAAAATGTCAACCACATTGTACAATCTAATCCTATGTTCATACAATACGATCAATACATTTGAGTAACTTCAGGGCAAAATTATCTCTATTTGATTAGACTGTCCAATCTGATCACATAGTACACTATATTTATCCATATTTAAATTTGATTTTTTCATGACAATGTGACTCTTAATTAGGTAAATTACTTATATCAAAATATAGTATGATTATTTCAATTTTTTAATTCACTTAATTAAGGAAAGGAGCACATGGCGGTTTCACCATTTCATTATAATAGATCGTATGATCCGATTGACAAAATACAAAACGATTAATCTAGAATTTATAATTTTGAACTTTTATGTTATCAATACCACTTGATATTACAAAATTTGTATGTTTATGTTTATGTTTTATGTTTTTGGCGGGCAATGGCTGGTGTATGCAATTAGTGGTGACAGGATGATAGGCAACGACTAGTGGCAGTTGGCCAGTGATATGTGGCTCCAATGATTTGTTGTGGCAGTGATGTGTGGCATTTGTCAGCGAGGGATATGATATAATGGCAACCAATGATGGGAGACGATGATCGACTGTGACATGTGACCAATGAGTAGCAAACTTAACTTTTACCTAAGTTGTGTATTTGGAATTCATTCCATAATAGGTGAATTCCAAATACAATTAATATGAACTTGATGGCGAGTTTTAGATTTAGTCTTAAAATACTTTCTATTTGGAAAATAATCTTTCAAACACCTAAATTTTCAAAACCCTGTTGCTTTAGTTTACACTCAAAATATTGTTGAGCAAAAAACCAGCCCCTTAGAGTAAATTCATTTTTATGTCAATAATATTGTTCATATAATTGCTTAGTTTAGATTACTTATGATTTCACGAATTTCATATACTTATTTTTTATGATTTATGAGTCAAAATTACTTTTACTTTGAAATACTAACAAACCTTTTTTATTTAAAAAGGTTTTTATTGGTTATTATATCATAATGAGAGGAAAGAAAATAAGGTTCAACTTGGTTGCATGATATGTTAAATAACTTCAAGCAAAGCTTAAATTTATAAATAAAATTAAAAGATACCCTAAAGGGCATTTAAGAATCAAGTGGAGTCAGTGGCCCATTTTGTTCTTCTTAGGTTTTGTTTGGGATAACTTTCTGATTGCTTTCTAAAATAATTTTTTAGTAGAAAATTTTTTTGAACTAGAAATTTTATATTAGAAAGCTGCTTTAGAAAATAGTAATAAAGTTGTCCTAAACAAAACTTTAAACCAACTATTATCAAGGCCATTCTTCAATGTACATTAATGCTATCTTTATTTACTTGTATTATACTTTCACGTTTTGGCAAGCAATGATGGCTTGTACTCACATATAATTAAAATTAAAATTAAAAATAAAAAAGAATGAGGGCTTAATGAGCTTGTACTCACATATAACTAAAATCTTGATGCAAGTCTTACCATCCTTCCGATGAGGGCTTAATGATGCTTAGTTTAGAAGATCATTGACATGTTATGAGTGTTCCATCAAACGGCTGATAGTGATTCCCTTAATCATAGAGTGTTTATCAAACATTTATATGATATTAGGCTCGTTGGATTCATCTCGTTGAGCCGCTCGATTCGACTATGAGCATGCCATACGTGATGATCATTTGGTCATTTAATTAATCCATCGAACCTTCTAAGTATGCTACAGACACTTGATTTGGGCCCATTTGGGCTCAGATTAGACCAATTTTGGTGTCGTTGGTTCATCTCTTTGAGTTTGTTGAATCAGAGTTCGAATGATTCCAATTTTAATTTTTGGATTTTTTACTTGGATATGCCTCAAGATTTCTGCCCGATCAATGAAATTTTTGATGATGCATCAAAGGTCAATAAAAAAAAATATTAAAATAGATGAAATCAACATCAAGATTTTCTTTAAAAAAAAGGCTTAAATAACACCCATTTCATATAACAAAAAAAAGGTAACATAATCTCCAAGAAGAAGCGATAGTCGATAAATGATCATTTGCTGTCATTTTTAATAGTTTTTAAAGTAGATTTTTAGTAAAAAAAATTTCATTTAAATTTTTTTTATTATAAAACTACCTTAAAAAGCAATAAGAAAACCGTTTCAAATAAATTCTTATTATTTTCCTCTCAAACCCGATCACGCCTACAATTTTTTGAGATATTTAGGATAATTAAAGTAAACTTATACATATATCACATACACATAAATTTTTTTTAATTGATAACCAAAACTCCCAACAAAAAACATTCTGAGTCCAATCAACATGGAACTCGCTCCCACTACACAAATAAATACCATCAGAAATCTTGCTTTCAATTATCCGACCATCAAATGCAAATCATCATTCGGTGGCAGCTTCAGCCACAGTAACACGACCGGCAGCCTGAGCAAATTTCCTGAACTCCACAAGCTTTTCAGCTTCCGGCAGCACCTCCTTGGCGGCGTCGACGGAACGGAAGCATTCCGCCCACTCAACAAACTGTGGAGTCTTCGTCTTATCCAGAAAATTTATTCCTGTTATAATTTCGAAAGTTTTCAGCCAACTAAGGAAGGAACCGAGGGTAATGTCGACCAAGTTGATGGTGTCCCCGCCGAAGAAGCTCTTCCCCTTACTGCACTTAACGAAAGCCTCTTCTAACTGTAGCACTGCGGCTAACAGTTTCTCCTTCGCTTCTGCTACGCTCTTCTCATCCTTACTCCAGGCCAACACTTGACTAGGAGGAGCTATCTGCAAATAAGGCAAAATATAAGAAGTCGTAGTAATAATTTGTATCTTTTCTTCTGAAACAAAAGTGTGGTTGAAAACCAATTTCAATATAATTTCCTCATTTTCGTTACTGTTAAGATTTTCATTTCCTCGCCTCTAATTTCTTAAAACCAAACGCAGCCTGAAGTTCATTTCTTTTCATTAGAGATACAGTTAAGTACCTTGTCGTCAACATAGGCAGCCCAAAAGCGAGTGATGGCGCGATCGTAGGGATCGGCAGGGAGGATGGAAGGGCCGGAAGAAGCCCAGACTTGGTCAATGTACTCCACAATAATGCGGGACTCGCAGACGGGCTTATCTCCATGGATGAGAACGGGGACGAGCTTGTAGACCGGATTGGACTTGAGAAGAAGCTCGCTTTTGTTAAACAAATCATCTGGGAGGTACTCGTATTCGACCCCCTTAAGATTAAGAGCAATCATTGCCCTCGCCACGAAGGGGCTCGGCCAGCGCCCGATCAGCTTCACCTCCTCTTCTTTCGTAATTCTGATTGTAGATTTGAAAGTAGTTCCAAATTTAGCACGGATGATTTGGATTTCTTCAGCTCAGCTTGACGGGTATTTAAAGCTCAAATGCATAACAAAGATCCCCCATTTCCGGCATTAATTAACATTTTTCATGTGTAAACGTGAGCGATGATGTCAAAAACCAGGTAAATCTGGACTTGCAAGTAGATTGCAGTTCGTGTTTGTTTTCTTGCTGAAAAAGTTTGCATTGAAATCTTAAAAGGCCAAATATATTACTGTTATAAAAGCAGCTTATGATTAATTGATAGTTTTAAAAATAATTAATAAATAATTACTTTTTATTTAAGCAAATAATTGAAAACATCTTTTAAAAATCTTTTAAATTTACTAATGCTTTTTAGTCTTCTTTCATATTCATTAAATACCTTCGTATTTCCCCCTACGTATCCCCTAGGCTACGTATTCTCTTTTATTGTAGTCTTAATTCATATTCATTAAATAACCTTTCATATTCCTCTGTTCATATCCCTTACACTTCTTATTTTTTATACCCTTTTGTATTCCCCTATTCATATCCCTTACATTTTTTATTCTCTTTTCTTGTGGTCTTACATCATATCTATACTATTATTATAAAAGTTGTTTAAATTTCTTTCCAAATAAAATTCTAGCCTTTCATTTTAATTATTCAAGTATAATTTTAGCCTTTGATTTTATTATCTTATTATGATTAATCATTAATTTAAATATAATTACTATGTAATTACTTTTTATTCAAGAAAATAAATGAAAAAATCCTTTGAATTCCCTAATAGTTCTTAATCTTCCTTCATATTTATTGAATACCTTTTTGTATTCTCCTCTTCGTATCTCCTACGCTTTATATTCCTTTTTTCTTATGGTCTTAATTCATATTCATTAAATACTCATATTCTCCTTTTTGTATCATCGTTACTTCTTATTCCTCTTCATATTCATCTATTTTTATCCCCTACACTTCTTATTTCCCTTTAATTAATTGATAATTAAAAAAATAATTAATATGTAATTATTTTTTATTTAAGCAAATAAATCTATACTATTTATAGTACTATTATAAAAATCGCTTGAGTTTCCTTCCTTATCAAATCCTGGCCTTTCATTTTAATTATTTAAATAAAATCTCAACCTTTCATTTCAATTATTAAAATTATAATTATTTTATTAATATCAAGTGTACTTTATTAATTAATGAATTAATGTAGCATTTAAATCCATTACATTTTTTAAGTTAGAGTTGTAAATTACATTTAAGAAAGAAAGTTATAATTACATTTAAGAGTATTTTATTTCACTTTTCTGCTAAACTAACTTTTCATCCGTTTAACCCCTCATTTCCTATTCCACATCTTGCCTTAGTTTCCTCTTCCTATTCCCCATTTTCTCTCTACTAGTTTTATTACACGTGCATTAAATGCACGTGAATAAAAATTAAAACTAAAAATTCATAATATGAATATTTTAATTATCTAATCATTATTAAAATTAATATATTATTAAATTTCTCAATATGAGAATATATATATAGATATATCATTCAAGTGGAGATGCATGAATTTTTGCAGATGATTTTATAAAAATAGTTATACGAAGGCTGTCAAACCTTCAAATATTTATAGCCTATGCCACTGAACTTTCAACTTATGGAATTTGACCAGGGGACCTTTTCCAAAACTCTTGACCATGTCCATAACCCTTGTTATAATATATTGAGCACAAAATAGGACTTTGGTGGATCTAGGTTGACCTATAGTTGACCAGGAGTCTAAATAACCAAAATGCCTTTCAATGAGAAAATTGAAGTTTTTTCTAAACCTCAATATGACCCAATCAAGTCAAGCCATGGAACCTTCCCCAATGCATCCTATACACCATTAGGAGTGCATTGAACTCAAACTCAAGCTTTGGTTTGACCTCATTGACCAAGTCAACCATGATTGACTAAAATACCTCATAAGCTTTTAAACATACATTTCAATCCAAATGGTCTTCCCATCAGTTGAGACCATATCCATTGATCTCACATCATCAATCCAAACTCAATGGACCCAACCCTTTACCTTAGGTCAACCTAGTTGACCAAGTTTATCTAAATATACATATACTTCAACCTAGCTCAAATCCTTTGACCAAGGCATTGCCCAGCCAATCCAAACCCTTATGGTGACCCATTAGGTTCCTAAGAGGGTCCCTTTGAAGGCCCAATCCTTGGGCCCACTTGGGTTAGCCATATGGCTTGATCCAAGTGTCCAAAGAGAGCTCTCCATGAGCCAAATCTCATCTTAAGCCAAATCCGATCAAGCTAGCACTTGCATTTGGTCCCCCATAACCCAATGCACCAACCCTAACTGGCCAACCCCTTTGGTGCACTAGAGTTAGGAATTAGGCTAGCCCAATGGGACCAAAACCACCTTGGTCTGAGCCAACTCCCAACCTAGGCTTCACCAAGCCTAAGTAACACTTGTATTAGGTAGCCCTAGGTCCCATTAACCTTCCCTAGTTAGCCCCTCTCTTGGTTTGACTTGGGTCAAGACCTAGGCTAACTTCATCTTCCCTCAAACATATCAATATATCTCTAATAATTAACGTACAACAAGCTCTTTTATAAAAACTTAGACTCTCAATCAGAGGATCAAGGATATGATTTTAGAAAAATAACCAACGATGCAAAATTGTCATAAGAAATCTATTTTTCAATGATGAAATTATCAAAGAAAGAGAAATATTAAAAAGAAGAACCCTTTCTACCCAAAGCTCTCATATTATAATAGCCTCTATATTATTTTAGAGTTATAAGAAAAGTATATATTCTTGATTAATAATTCAAAATAGTAGTTCATTAAAATGTCAACCACATTATACAATCTAATCCTATATATGTTCATACAATACGATAAATACGTTTGAGTAACTTCAGGGCAAAATTATCTCTATTTGATTAGACTGTCCAATCTGATCACATAGTACACTATATTTATCCATATTTAAATTTGATTTTTTCTTGACAATGTGACTCTTAATTAGGTAAATTACTTATATCAAAATATAGTATGATTATTTCAATTTTTTAATTCACTTAATTAAGGAAAGGAGCACATGGCGGTTTCGTCATTTCATTATAATAGATCGTATGATCCGATTGACAAAATACAAAACGATTAATCTAGAATTTATAATTTATAATTTTTATGTTATCAATTCCACTTGAAATTACAAAATTTATAATGATGTTATGCAAATTGTACAATATGATACTTCATCGAATAATATCATTTGCTAAAGACCAAGTTATCTTTGTTAACTATATTAAAGAAGTTTTTCAAAATATTTTTTATTTCAATTTTACTCTCATGAGCGTATGTATGCTTGGTTGTTTTTTTCTAAATTATATACGTGACATTAAAAAAGATATAACTCAAAAACAAAATGATAAGTTTTAGATTCTTAAGCATTTGTGTTGATGTTTCCTACTTGGCCATAGATTGAGTGCACCTTTTTTAGCATATGATTGTCATCAAATTTGTATGTTTATGTTTTTGTTGGCCTTCATCTAATGTATACCTGCAATTATTAGTAAAACTAAAATGAAGTGCAACCTTTCTTATGAGATGTTTGTTTTGATCAAAAATGAATGTAAGTCAACGGAAGGCAATATAAAGTAAAAGTAATGTATTGAAAATGTTTTTGAGTTATTTGATTCAGTAAACAACAAATGCTAGAGTTTACTTTTTTTTTTGAAGTATGGAGATTCGAAGTAAATAGCTATGCATTTAAAATAATAATTGATAAGAGGTGGCCAACAATAAGAACAATCGCCAATGGCGGGCAATGGCTGGTGTATGCAATTAGTGGTGACAGGATGATAGGCGACGACTAGTGGCAGTAGGCCAGTGATATGTGGCTTCAATGATTTGTCGTGGCAGCAATGTGTGGCATGTGTCAGCGAGGGATATGATATAATGGCAACCAATGATGGGAAACGATGATCGACTGTGACATGTGACCAATGAGTAGCAAACTTAACTTTTACCTAAGTTGTGTATTTGGAATTTATTCCATAATAGGCGAATTCCAAATACAATTAATATGAACTTGATGGCGAGTTTTAGATTTAGTCCCAAAATACTTTCTATTTGGAAAATAATCTTTCAAACACCTAAATTTTCAAAACCCTATTGCTTTAGTTTACACTCAAAATATTGTTGAGCAAAAAACTGGCCCCTTAGAGTAAATTCATTTTTATGTCAATAATATTGTTCATATAATTGCTTAGTTTAGATTACTTATGATTTCACGAATTTCATATACTTATTTTTTATGATTTATGAGTCAAAATTACTTTTCCTTTGAAATACTAACGAACCTTTCCTATTTAAAAAGGTTTTTATTGGTTATTATATCATAATGAGAGGAAAGAAAATAAGGTTCAACTTGGTTGCATGATATGTTAAATAACTTCAAGCAAAGCTTAAATTTATAAATAAAATTAAAAGATACCCTAAAGTGCATTTAAGAATCAAGTGGAGTCAGTGGCCCATTTTGTTCTTCTTAGATTTTGTTTGGGATAACTTTCTGATTGCTTTCTAAAATAATTTTTTAGTAGATAAATTTTTTGAACTAGAAGTTTTGTATTAGAAAACTGTTTTAGAAAATAGTAATAAAGTTGTCCTAAACAAAACTTTAAACTAACTATTATCAAGGCCATTCTTCAATGTACATTAATGCTATCTTTATTTACTTGTATTATGCTTTCACATTTTGGCAAGCAATGATGGCTTGTACTCACATATAATTAAAATTAAAATTAAAAATAAAAAAGAATGAGGGTTTAATGAGCTTGTACTCACATATAACTAAAATCTTGACGCAAGTCTTACCATCCTTCCGATGTGGGCTTAATGAGGCTTAGATTAGAAGATCATTGACATGTTAGGAGTATTCCATCAAACGGCTGATAGTGATTACCTTAATCATAGAGTGTTTATCAAGCATTTATATGATATTGGGCTCGTTGGATTCGTCTCGTTGAGCCGCTCGATTCGACTATAAGCATGCCATACGTGATGATCATTTGGTCATTTAATTAATCCATCGAACCTTCTAAGTATGCTACAGACACTTGATTTGGGCCCATTTGGGCTCAGATTGGACCGATTTTGATGTCGTTGGTTCATCTCTTTGAGTTTGTTGAAATCAGAGTTCGAATGATCCCAATTTTAATTTTTGAATTTTTTACTTGGATATGCCTTGAGATTCCTCCCCGGTCAATGAAATTTTTTATGATGCATCCAAGGTCAATAAAAAAAATATTAAAATAGATGAAATCAAAATCAAGATTTTCTTTTTTAAAAAAAAATGGCTTAAATGACACCCATGCCATATAACAAAAAAAAAAGGTAAAATAATTTCAAGAAGAAGCGACAATCGATAAATGATCATTTGCTGTCATTTTTATTATTTTTTAAAGTAATTTTTTTGTAAAAAAAATTTTGAGTTGAAAATTTTTTTATTATAAAACTACTTTAAAAATCAATAAAAAAACCATCCCAAATAAAATCTTATTATTTTTTCCCAAACCCGATCATGCCTACATATTTTTTTTGGGATATTTAGAATAATTAAAATAAACTTAGATACACATAAAATTTCTTAACCAAAACTCCCAACAAAAAACATCCCCATCTTGCTTTCAATTATCCGACCATCAAATGCAAATCATCATTCGGTGGCAGCTTCAGCCACAGTAACACGACCGGCAGCCTGAGCAAATTTCCTGAACTCCACAAGCTTTTCAGCTTCCGGCAGCACCTCCTTGGCGGCGTCGACGGAACGGAAGCATTCCGCCCACTCAACCAACCGTGGAGTCTTCGTCTTATCCAGAAAATTTATTCCCGTTATACTTTCGAAAACTTTCAGCCAACTAAGGAAGGAACCGAGGGTAATGTCGACCAAGTTGATGGTGTCCCCGCCGAAGAAGCTCTTGCCCTTACTGCACTTAACGAAAGCCTCTTCTAACTGCAGCACTGCGGCTAACAGTTTCTCCTTCGCTTCTGCTATGCTCTTCTCATCCTTACTCCAGGCCAACACTCGACTAGGAGGAGCTATCTGCAAATAAGGCAAAATATAAGAAGTCGTCGTAATAATTTGTATCTTTTCTTCTGAAACAAAAGTGTGGTTGAAAACCAATTTCAATATAATTTCCTCATTTTCATTACCGGTAAGATTTTCATTTCCTTGCCTCTAATTTCTTAAAACCAAACGCAGCCTGAAGTTTATTTCTTTTCATTAGAGATACAGTTAAGTACCTTGTCGTCAACATAGACAGCCCAAAAGCGAGCGATGGCGCGATCGTAGGGATCGGCAGGGAGGATGGAAGGGCCGGAAGAAGCCCAGACTTGGTCAATGTACTCCACAATAATACGGGACTCGCAGACGGGCTTATCTCCATGGATGAGAACGGGGACCAGCTTGTAGACCGGATTGGACTTGAGAAGAAGCTCGCTTTTGTTAAACAAATCATCTGGGAGGTACTCGTATTCGACCCGCTTCAGATTAAGAGCAATCATTGCCCTCGCCACGAAGGGGCTCGGCCAGAGCCCGATCAGCTTCACCTCGTCTTCTTTCGCAATTCTCATTGTAGATCTGAAAGTAGTTCCAAATTTAGCAAGGATGATTTGGATTTCTTCAGCTGAGCTTGACGGGTATTTAAAGCTCAAATGCATAACAAAGATCCCCCATTTCCGGCATTAATTAACATTTTTCCTGTGTAAACGTAAGCGATGATGTCAAAACCAGGTAAATCTGGACTTGCAAGTAGGTTGCGGTTCGTGTTTGTTTCTTGCTGAAAAAGTTTGCATTGAAATCTTAAAAGGCCACCAACACTTTTTGCCTTATTCCGGGAAGGCAGCCGCCACTTAAATTCATGCCACCAACACTCACAGTAGTTGCCGAACACGACTGGATGAGAGACCGAGCAATTGCATACTCCGAAGAGCTCCGTAAGGTGAATGTGGATGCTCCAGGTCTTGAGTACAAGGATACGGTTCATGAGTTTGCTACACTTGACATGCTCCTTAAGACGCCACAGGCTCAGGCCTGTGCTGAGGATATAGCAATCTGGGTAAAGAAGTACATATCAACTAGAGGTCATGAATTCTCATATTAGATTGTTTTCAGAACCTTTTGCAGCAGTTTTATGTATCATTGCCTGAATATCAAAATTAGAGGTTATATAAGCCAATTTATTGCACCACATGTGTTTCTTTCATTCCATCTTTTTAGGTGTAGCACAAATTTTACTCTCATTTTTCATTCTTTTGTTGAATATATGATGCAGTGAATGGGGGAAGCTGGTATGGTTGATTGATTATGTAGTTGAAAATCATCTAGGTAGTTGGAGTGTTGAATGTCATTCTTTTTCATTCCGTTCTTACTTTTGTATTATATTTTTGAATAATTGTTTTTAGTTTACATTTCTGATTTTTTTTTTTTGAGTTTTGGTCGTGTAAATATCATGAATAATGTATTTAATTATTTGATGTATTGCTTCACAAGCTTGTTTGGGAACTTCCAATGTATCTTCTCGTAATGGACTGGCTGAAATGCTTGTTTTCTTTTTTAATGTTCCGTTTGGGATTGTGGCTGCAACAGCTATCTGTAAAATTAGTTCTGGAGTTCTCATGAAAAAACATTGTTTTAAAAACTGTCGTGATATTGTAGATTTCTTTTTTCATACAACTACCACATTTTAATAAATTTAGTTCTGAAATCTTTTCATCATAAAAAAAAAAAGCCAAACATAAGCAGGCAGTGGTATGAAGAACGAAGTTAGTAGTTAGTAATTTGTTGGAGATATTAGAATAACAATAATTAAACTCATCTTGTACTTCTTGAATCTACTAGAGAGGTTACACGTGTACCTCCTCATACATACTTGTCTATATATACATTGTAATCAGCTCTAAACAAGATATGCAATATCATTCTCTGTTCTATGAATTCTACATGGTATCAGTAGCGGTCATATCCTGAGGACCGACCCATGGCATCGTCGGCGACAGCTTCTTCGCAGACGATGGATGCTCCAGGCGGATCTCTCAACCGACCTCTGCCTTATTCTTCTCTCAAGTTCATCATGTCCAACCTCAAAACGCTTGTTCCTCATCCGCTCTCCACGGAGAACTATCCGATTTGGCGAAATCAAATCTTCAAACTACTCAAGGCCAACGGGTTTGAAAAATTTCTTGAACCTCCTCCCACATCACTCTCATCTCTACCTGATTCAACTCATGCCCACACCGATCACAATCTTGATGATCAAACCTGGACGATCACTGATCAGAACCTCGCCGCGGCGCTTTGCTCGACCATCTCAGCTCCGATCCTTCCCTATGTGATGGATCTTGACTCCACCCGTGAAATCTGGCAGGCACTTCAAAACCGGTTCCAAGCCTCCAATCGATCCAAAGTGATCCAGCTCAAAAATGAGCTACATCACGTGTCCCTGAAGAATCAATCGATGCAAACTTATCTGATGGAAATCAAGAAACTCGTAGACAACATTGCGTCCGCCGGATCAAAGATTGACACTGAGGACATCATCCTCTATATCTTGAATGGACTTCCTCCTGCTTATCAGTCATTCAAAACAACCATCCGAACAATGCAGTCGACGCTCACCTTCGACAATTTCTATGCCCTTCTCATTAGCGAAGAAATTCATATTCAAACTGATCTACAACGTCTTCACATCGCAGCAGACTCGCACACATCACTCTATGCAAATAGAGGTCGCGGACGCAGAGGAAGAGGCAGAACTTCTCAATATTCACCACAATCAACTAAACCGGGATCAAAATCATTGGTTATCTGTCAAATCTGCACCAAACGTGGGCATACCGCGGACATCTGCTGGCATCGTCACAACGCCAACTACACTCCCCCAACGGCTCCATCCGGCAACAGCACAGCTCTTCTCACCACCACAGAATCTTCCCCTACCGATTGGTATCTTGATTCCGGGGCCTCGTCTCACATGACTAACGGTGTGGAGAATCTTGATCACCCGTCGACCTACACTGGCTCTGAGCAAATCATGGTAGGGGACGGAAGGTCTTTACCCATAGCTCATTCGGGCACGGGTCTCCTTCCCACCCCGGATCGTAAGTTATCTCTTTCTCAACTCCTTCACATACCGTCAATTTCTCACAATCTCATCTCAATTTCAAACTTAGTAGCTGATAATCAAATTTCCATTACATTTGATCCTAATGGGTTTACTTTTAAGGATCTGCACACTCACAAAACTCTGCTTCGCGGTCCATGTAAACATGGCTTATATCCGATCTCCGTCAAGCAGCAACCGACCTCTTGTCAAGCGCTCAAAGCATCAAGTATACCGGCAATCAATTGGCACAACCGATTGGGTCACCCCAATCAACATGTTTTACAAAATATATCTTCTACTAATTCTTTGTTGAATATACCACATAGCACTAATAAATGTAGCTCATGTATGACTTGCAAAAGTCACAAATTACCATTTGAGAAATCTATTCATCGCACATGTACTCCGTTAGCGCTCTTACACTCTGATGTCTGGGGACCTTCACCGGTTACCTCGCATCAGGGCTTCCGATATTACCTTATAATCGTTGATGACTACTCTCGTTTCACGTGGCTGTTTCCGATTTCTCTTAAATCTGATGTTACACAAATGATTATTAACTTTATTATGCTTATTGAAAAACAGACAAATCATCAGATCAAAGCAATGCGTACTGATGGTGGCACTGAGTATGTCAATCACAACCTCAAAACATTTCTTCAATCAAAAGGCATACATCATCAGCTGTCCTGTCCCTACACGCCAGAACAAAATGGCGTTGCTGAACGCAAGCATCGACACATTATGGACACTACCAGAACCCTTCTACATACGGCGGGCATGCCACACTCATACTAGCCTGATGCAGCATCCACAGCCATTTACCTCATCAATAGACTTCCATCGCCTAACACTCTCAACTCTTCTCCTCTCAAGCTCATGTTTAACATCCAACCTGACTACTCGCATCTTCGGACCTTCGGCTGCGAGTGCTTCCCTCTTCTTCCTAAAATTTCCAGAACCAAACTCCAACCGACATCAAGTTCGTGCGTGTTTCTTGGATATTCGGATCAACATAAAGGGTACAAATGCATGAATCAAGCAACAAATCGTATTACTATCTCTAGGCACGTTCGGTTTATAGAAAATTCTTTCCCCTTCCATCAAACAAATCCTGGTTACATTTCCTCCACACCTGACGTACCTGCATCTTTACTTATACCCACATCTGCTACACAAACTACTCAGACTCATGCACCACCTCAACCGGTTCAACCTCTTCTGTCTTCCCACCCTCACACTCACACTTCGCAACATCAACCATCACTCAATAACGCTCTCCACTCCAGCGACCCCATTGCGGCATCCTCCCCAAGCATCTCCCCCACTGCTCCTTTACAATTGAACCATCCACCAATCACTCACCATCCCATGGTCACCAGGACCCAAACTGGATCTCTCAAACCTGCTCATCGTCTGAATCTATTTCATCAAAATATGGCTGCCTTCACCTCTCCTGATCCGTGCAATTACACGTAAGCCAGCAAACAATTCGAATGGCGTCAAGCCATGGCAGCAGAGTTTCACGCCCTTCAACAGCAGGGCACCTGGACTCTCATTCCACCTCCACCTAATGCATCAATATTAGGCTGTAAGTGGACATTTCACAAGAAATTCCATTCAGATGGCACGCTTGCTCGTTTCAAAGCGCGTTTGGTAGCTCAAGGTAACCATCAAGAATATGGCCTCGACTACAACGAGACGTTCAGCCCGGTCGCAAAGCTTCCAACTATACGTATCCTGTTCACTATCGCCTTATATCACGGGTGGAAGATACAACAGCTAGACGTAACAAACGCATTCCTACATGGTAACTTGGCTGAAACAGTTTATATGTGTCAACCCAAAGGCTTTGAGGACTCAACCAATCCCAATCACGTCTGTTTACTCAAGAAAGCCATCTACGGACTCAAACAGGCCCCGCGTCAGTGGTACACCACGTTCACAAATCATCTGCTGAGCATTGGCTTCACGCACAGCAGATCAGACCCTTCGCTACTCACATTCAGCCGACATCACACTCAACTATTTCTGCTAGTCTACGTGGATGATATCCTCATCACAGGCAATGACGACCGAGCAATTTCCGATCTTCTCCAGAAACTCCAAGATCAATTCACTATGAAGAATCTCGGATCAGCCAACCACTTCCTTGGCATCACCATCCGATCTTCAAAAGATAAGTTCTTTTTATCTCAAACTTCCTATGCTCTATCTATTCTACAGAATGCTAACTTATCTCAATGCAATTCCCTCGGTAATCCTTCCTGCACAAAAATCTCAGATCAAGTCCAGCCGGATACCCCTCTTGCGGAACCTTCCACCTACAGACGACTAACCGGAGCTCTCCAATATCTTACTATAACGCGCCCTGACATTGCATATGCGGTTAACATCCTGTCACAGCACATGCACGACCCAGGAACTCTTCATGCTGCTCTGCTCAAAAGGCTCCTTCGCTATATCAAAGGGACCATAGAATTTGGTCTTCCGATCACCAAATCGAACCTTAAACTCCGAACCTTCTCTGATGCTGATTGGGCGGGTGACCCAATCACGAGGAAATCTACCTCAGGCTACTGCACGTTCTTAGGAGACACACTTATCTCATGGGCGGTTAAAAAGCAAACAACTGTAGCACGCTCATCCACCGAATCAGAATATCGGGCCCTTGCGGCCGCCACTGCCGATACGATCTGGCTCAAGCACGTGCTAACTGACTTTCACATAACTCATCCAGATCCTATTGACATTTACTGCGACAACACTTCGGCAATAGCGCTGGCCAACAATCCTGCGTTCCATGCTAGAACGAAGCATATAGAGATAGATCATCGTTTCATTCGGGATCACATTCATAACAAGCACATACGTCTTCTTCCAATCAACACCATTGATCAAATTGCGGACATCCTCACCAAACCACTGACGACGTCCCGCTTCAAGTTGCTGAGATCCAAACTAACTATCACTTCTGATCCATTAGTTTGCGGGGGAATATTAGATTAACAATAATTAAACTCATCTTGTACTTCTTGTTATCCACTAGAGAGGTTACACGTGTACCTCCTCATACATACTTGTCTATATATACATTGTAATCAGCTCTAAAGAAGATATGCAATATCATTCTCTGTTCTATGAATTCTACAGGAGAGCAACATTATTCTTTGAATTGAGGTTGTTGGTCTAGAGAGTAGCAGGTAGCAACAGAGAGCCACATGCTTGTAGTCCTGTAGCTTATATGGGTGAATGATAACAATCATAGCTTTGAATATAGATTGGGGTGGCCCATTGAAGATGGTTGTCAGTCACATCCATTGATTTTGAAGGTAGTATATTCTTTCAAGGATTAATTTCAGCGCAAGTTGATCCAGTTTAGGCTCTTGGTTTTGTTTGCTGCAATTGTATTTTATGACCACAAATTGGATCAACCTTTCATATTTCTCTCTTCATATCCCTTACACTTCTTATTTTTAAAACTCTTTTGTATTCCCCTCTTCATATCCCTTACATTTTTTATTCCCTTTTCTTGTGGTCTTACATCATATCTATACTATTATTATAAAAGTTGTTTAAATTTCTTTCCAAATAAAATTCTAGCCTTTCATTTTAATTATTCAAATATAATTTTAGCCTTTGATTTTATTATCTTATTATGATTAATTATTAATTTAAAAATAATTAATATGTAATTACTTTTTATTCAAGAAAATAAATGAAAAAATCCTTTGAATTCCCTAATAGTTCTTAATCTTCCTTCATATTTATTGAATACCTTTTTGTATTCTCCTCTTCGTATCTCCTACGCTTTATATTCCTTTTTTCTTATGGTCTTAATTCATATTCATTAAATACTCATATTCTCCTTATTGTATCATCTTTACTTCTTATTCCTCTTCCTATTCATCTATTTTTATCCCCTACACTTCTTATTTCCCTTTAATTAATTGATAATTTAAAAAATAATTAATATGTAATTATTTTTTATTTAAGCAAATAAATCTATACTATTTATACTACTATTATAAAAATCGCTTGAGTTTCCTTTCAGATCAAATCCTGATCTTTCATTTTAATTATTTAAATAAAATCTCAACCTTTCATTTCAATTATTAAAATTATAATTATTTTATTAATATCAAGTGTACTTTATTAATTAATGAATTAATGTAGCATTTAAATCCATTACGTTTTTTAAGTTAGAGTTGTAAATTACATTTAAGAAAGAAAGTTATAATTACATTTAAGAGTATTTTATTTCACTTTTCTGCTAAACTAACTTTTCATCCGTTTAACCCCTCATTTTCTATTCCTCAACTTGCCTTAGTTTCCTCTTCCTATTCCCCATTTTCTCTCTACTAGTTTTATTACACGTGCATAAAATGCACGTGAATAAAAATTAAAACTAAAAATTCATAATATGAATATTTTAATTATCTAATCATTATTAAAATTAATATATTATTAAATTTCTCAATATGAGACGATATATATATTGATATATCATTCAAGTGGAGATGCATGAATTTTTGCAAATGATTTTATAAAAATAGTTATCCAAAGGCTGTCAAACCTTCAAATATTTATAGACTATGCCACTGAACTTTCAACTTATGGAATTTGACCTGAGGACCTTTCCCAAAACTCTTGACCATGTCCATAACCCTTGTTATAACATATTGAGCACAAAATTGCACTTTGGTGGATCTAGGTTGACCCTGTTGACCCCTATATTTAAAACCATGCAAAAGGAGGCAAAAGAAGGAGAAATAAGCAACACGAGCATTGGCGCGACGCTTCACTCAAAGGATCAAATGACCTCCAATTATCAAACGGACGACACCATTACGATCAGGACGTCGAATTCTACTAGGTCGAGGCCGCTCGCAGTTCAATCAGATGAGATCGGTCAAAAGAGATGACCGACACCCAAAACTAAAGTGCGGCGCTAATCAAACGATGTCGGATTGACAAACGGACTTCGTCATTGCATCCGGAACATCGTCAACATCAAAGATCTATATTTTATTTAATTAATTTGGATCAACCAAGGTGGTGGCACGCAAATCAAAATAATCCTAATGCGATGCGTTAACGCGCATTTCAAGGAAAATTGGCGTCGTTGTCGACCAAACGATCTCCGATCGACGAACGAACTTTGCCACAGCGTCTGGAATGCTTTCAACCTTTAAAAACTACATTTTGTTTATTCAATTCAAAGCATTCAGATTGGCGGCGCGACCAGAGTGATTCAAATGCGGCAGCGCGCAGTTAAAGAAAATTGGCCTCGTCGTCGACCTAATGATCTCCGATCGACGAACGAACTTTGCCACAACGTCTGGAATGCTTTCAACCTTTAAAAACTATATTTTGTTTATTCAATTCAAAGCATTCAGGTTGGCGGCGCGACCAGAGTGATTCAAATGCGGCAGTGCGCAGTTCAAGAAAATTAGCCTCGTCGTCGACCTAATGATCTCTGATAGACAAACAGACTTCTCTATTATGTCCGGAACATCCCAGATACTTAAGAAAGACTTTTAATTTTATTGAATTAAATGACGTATGAGAAGGTCGATAGGAATTGCGAGGCAAGAGCACAAATCACAAAATAATGATGCGCATGCTAAGGAATTTAGCCCTCGGCGGCGACCAAATGATCTCAGATCAACGAACGGACATCACCACCACGTCCGGAACACTGTCAATACTCTAAATTGACTGTCAATTTGTCCAAACTAAAATTATGCCGTGGCCGATGAGGGTTCTAATACAATAACGCGTATTTCAGGTAAATTAACGCTCGGCATCGACCAAATGACGTCCAATTGCAAAACGGACTGCGTCATTGCGACCGAAACCTCGGAAATACCCTAAATACACTATCAATTTGTCTAATTTTGATATTTGACAAATTCAACACGTATTTCAAGGCAAAGTATACACGAAATTTGAAATAAGGCACGCAAATCAAGATCAGCTGTCATTCTGATTAATCATAATATTAATTATAATATTTTATTATTAAATATTATCATTAATTTGATAGAAATCAAAAGTCAAATTGCAAGAAATCAAATTAGATTTATTGTCATTAATGCGATACCTCGTATAGGTCGAGTTTGTGCTCAGGAATCCCATAAAATCCGCTGAATTCCTCGTCTCTTCCCGTCAATCTTTGTCCATAGCAGAGCTGGCCTCTTGGCGTTGTTAAATCAAAGTAAAATGAAGCTCCAGCTCTTTCTCTCCTCAACAAACCACATTCTTTCTCATGTCCAAAATTCTTCCCAGCCCTCCACAAAAATCCAACCCCTTTGCCACGAGCAGCAAGTCCCCATAGTAGCCTTCTCCAACCACATCCAACTCCGGCGACCATGCAAAGACCCACCTACAACCAACTGCTATAGTCTCGTCCGTCTCCCCCCTTACCTACCTCCCGCCTAGAAAGCTGGCCAAATCCCCTCATGCAAGCTGAATCCAACCTTCCGATCCACCACAATCCCGACTTGATCTCACACATCAATCCAGGCAAACTCTTCAAACTCCATGCAAGAAAGCTTCAACCTGATTCCTCCTTCCTTCCTCTCAGCTCATGTTTTCACTAAGCAGAGAAACCTCTCTCCACTCTCATTTGATTCCAAGAGGAAGGTAGCAGAATATGGTTTTAAAGCCTTAGCTTTCTTATTCTTTTCAAGTGAAATCCTCTATCCAGCACCCACTTGTCCAGATTCCCTCCATTTTGAAAGCAACTCTCTTACTTGCTACCAACACCCTCAACCGCATGCCAACCCTGTTCAACACCAACCTTCATACTTGCACTCTCAAGCAACATTGAGAAGATGGCTGTGATGCATTTAATGACCACAAGCTCAGCTCAAAAGCTTCATGCCATAATGGGAGAATGTCATCTCTTCTCTTCATCAGATGATAACATTATAATGGAGCAGATCTAGCAGACTCATTCACCCGAAGGGAGAGACTTAGATGTTCGGCTTGTTCTCTATGTGGTGGAGGAAGTCTTGCAAAGAGCCAATCCTTCTAGCCCCTCCTCGCAACTCAAAATCCACAAAAAATCTTGACCCCGATCCAGCCATCCGTCCCCAATAGTAAACGTATCCGCCGATCTACCCCATCTCCGGAAGCCGTCGGTCTCCAACTAAGCAAGCGAACACCCTTACCTGTAGCCGAACTCTTCCTCTGCCACCTCTCACCCGATCTCTCTCCCTCTCTCTTTGTATATATATTAATATATTTATATTAATGTATATGTTATATATTTATAAATATCTGTTATATATATTAATAATATATATATATATATATATATATAAGAGAACGAAAGTTGCAAAAAAAAAAAGAAGAAAAAAGAGAGCTATTAAAAAAAAAGGGAAAAAAATGAGAAAAAAAAAGAGAGAAAAGAAATATTTCAAAAAAAAAAAGATAAGAAAAAAAAAGAAAGATTGGTATTTTGTCCATTTTTGTTATCAACCCCGCCGGTCCACACATGCGAAGGTATAATCCCTAAACTCAGATTCATGTTCTCGTCGTTGGCGGCGAGCTAGCGAACCCCCCACGCGCGCACGTAGCGTAGTGGGGAGGGAAGCTAGCGCGACGCCTACGACGAGGCGGGCAATCGCCTTAAACCCCGTCCTCGATGCTTGCGACGAACCGACAAACCCCCCTACGCGCTCACGTAGCGTAGTAGGGTGGGAAACCGGTGCGGCGCTCGCGACGAGTTGGGTAATCCCCGGACCGCTCATGTAGCGTAAAGGGGAACAAAATTAAGTACCCACATGTGGGGAAATCTTTGTGTTCTTTTGGAACAGGTGCCCGAGACCCCTAAACGCTCATGTAGCGGGCGGGGATTGAAGAAAAATTTACTGCCGCGATGTCTATGGACATCTACCTGAAGCGCCCACGTAGCGTGGAGGGGAAGGCAGCATTTTGGTTTTTCCCCTAAACAGGGGAGATGCCGGGAGGCTGCCAAATTTTTCAGTGGACCGTGGACCTAACTTGAACAAAATTTGGGCAAACAAGGACTTGATTTTTGGATAAATGAAAAATAACGCTAATATTAATTGAATTTGATAATGTTGAACTCAAATTTGGATGAATTTTAAGGGAATTTAAACGAACAATAGTGGATCTAAAATTGAATGAGCTTGGACCCAAATGAGTTGCAAAAGACTTGAGTTAGAACTTGAACTCGAACTGGACCGCATAGGACATCGAACTTGGGTTGAACCATATTGAATTGAAGCGAGAACTTTACTTGAACATGTTTTAAGTGAACTCAAACTCAAATAAGCCAAGTACAGTGGACATGAACCCGAACATAATCTATAACATAAACTTGAACTGAATTGAGAACTCAAGTTGAACTTAAGTGAATTTGAACGAAAGTTTGAACTCAAATGACTTAAGCATTTGACAATGGAAAGAAGACTCAGATTGAGCTTGGACTTAATTCATATGACAAGGACCTGGGTTGAACCAAACATAAATGAACCTGAACTTGAGTTGGACTTGCATTTGATTTGGACATCAAATAAAATGAGCAAAGATAATTTGCACTTTAGTGAGCAACAAGGGACTTGGCCATTCAATTGAACTTGAAATGGCTTGGACAGCAGGGAGTTCAAACTTGCTAATTGAGCGACCGTGGACTTAAAGCTAAATGAATTTGAATGAAATGAATTTGAGCCAAACGCAAAATGATTTGAACTCAGACTTGATTTAGGTCAAGTACAGAGGACTCGTACTTTGAATTTGAAATTACGAGGACTATGCTTAGACTTGATTTATACAACAAAGGGAATAGAACTTAAGTGAACCTTGAAGGACCTGAACTTGGACGGAGAACTTGAACTAAGCATGCGAGTTGGTAACGGGGAACCATACTCAAACTTGAACAAATAAAAAGGAACATATATGAGACTTGTGAACCAAGGAACAATAAACATCACTCATTTACAAACAATGATGATCCACTCACATTGTTGAACATGCCTCATCCCCAAATGACAATCAACAGGAATTGTCATTTTAATTGGGGCGAAAACGCTAATAAAGGAGGATATCAAGTTCATTGCAAAATGCAAAGAACTCACAAGTTGGTATGTTAAACTCTTGCAAATTCAATCACAAAAATGGGAATAAGATCCAGTGCAATTTGACAAGAAGACGACATGCAAATGAAGGTTAAGTGAATGATGTAATGACATGCTCATAACTTATCACACAAAATTTTCAATGAAGAGTAAGAAGCGATTACCTCAATTGGAATGAAGATATTAATGAACAATGGTGTCAAACACATCATATACATTGCAGTCCACCTTTGATGACATAATTTGTGAGTAGATTGTTTGCAAACAACGAGAAGGTTGTAAGAGATATGACTTGAACATTCGATCAAATTAACTCTTAAATGAGAATAAATGACTCTCATATCACTCATGAGACAAATGTTGGGATTTCCCTACAATCCACAACGGCTCAGTGGCAAGAAAATACAGCAATCCCCTCAAGAGAAAAGGGCCAATATGTAACGGATATGATGAGTCTAACATGTATATGATGAATGTGATACATTGTTTACCTCTCATGTACGCGAGATACTTACGAGTTGTTGTAGCAGGGATACCACAACATCTCTACAGCATAAACAACTACCTGATAGAAGACAAATGTATAGACCCCTTTACAAGGAAAAGATGATAATTTGGCAATAAATGCAAATGCCTTAAGAACTACTGAAGGAGACCCGCTATGCATACTAAATATCATCTACGGGCAAAATGCAGTATGTTTTCTTTTTGCGAACTCCTATGAATTACCGTAGGAGACCTGTCACATACACAAGGTAATATGCACGAACAAATACAGAAGAGCTCATCAAATATAAACCCATATGAGCTACTGAGGGAGGCCCATTATACAGTCAACATGTTATCTGTGGGCAAACGTAAAAGAACTACAATAGATGCAGGTGTCTACCAATTCCAATACACAACATATCAGCGAATAAAACTTGCAAAAGATGAAGTTTAATTTGCCACGCCACGCCACCGGATCTGCAACATCCATGCAAGCAGATGGAAGGCGTACAAATCTCCAAACATAACTCTAGCACCACGCCACCGGATCTGCAACACTCGTACAAGCAGACAGAAGCCGTCTATGAGCTTCTGAAATAGAATGCTGCATTCAAACGACAGTCCCCCGCACATGCACCTTAATTTGTATACACATAGGTACACATAAGGGGATGTATAATACAACCCGCATGGGCCCTAGCGAGCGTGTTATTGGTACACACGTGACATCTAGGGATGCTGCGCGGGTCAAAAAGTGAATTCAAGTTCGAGCCCGATCCTTCCATTCAGAAAGATAGGAGTTGACACTGCTCGAACTATTAAATAAATATACGGTCGCTAGGTCGACCGAGATATTTGTTTCATGCATTCATATTAGGCCTTCAAGGCCTATAATCAAGAGAATTCACTAACAAAGGTCCGAAGCCTACGAAACCTGATCCTTTGTTGGCAGCTCGACAGAGTGGACAAGGTGCAATCCACGAATGAGAAATGACCCCATCTACCCCGATGATGGCCATGTTGAATGCAGATCTCAACCGGAGGGGTTCACAAATACTTTCAAACATCCCCCAAATTCCTAAATTCCCACAAAATCTAAAAATTCCAAACTCTAAATTCCAGAAAACCCCAATTTTAAATATTTAAAATTGAAATCCATTCATCAAACCATTTAAAGTAAAACCCATCCACCCTCCGCAACAGTTTGTCGAGGTGGACAAATTTGAAAATAACTGTAGCTCACAAAGAGCCAATGCCTGGTTGAAAATATCACTAGGATCCATTCTCAAACAATCTCCTGCCAGCAAGGACGTGGTACGAGTCCTCTAACCGGCAGTTTCGCCGCCAAATGGCACTGCAGGATAAACGGATATGAATCAATAGGATATGATTGATAGGGCACAAAGCCCTTTGTTAGCTAAGGTGGATTCAAATTTGTCCCCTTAGACAAATACTCCCCCCAGGTCTACAAGGTGCCCTTGAACGAAGCAACGCATGGCTGCTGAGAAGGATCCTTCTGTTAGGTTGGGTCGACTACCTCCTCTGACTAAGTAGACCAGGTACCACGATGACCCAGGATGACAGAACCATGGGATCTTGATCGGGTCTATCATCCATTCCCCCACCATCCGCTCTGAGTGCATGATGGTGAAATTTCCAATTTTAAATATCAATTTCCAAAACCCTACATCAATGCTGCTACTATATGCCAGATGCACATATCTATACGTATCTGATCGACGACTAGCCTTAATCGAAAGTTCTCTCTCATTATGGGGAGGGGTAATTAACTATAGGGGCTTGCGCCTATAGGAAACCAGAACTCAGATCATAAAGTCCTCGCAAATTGAGGGTGAAATCTCTGGGTAGTGTCTTATCTACAAACCCATCTGCCTTCCAAAATTTACCCCGGAACTTAAATCCGTTAAAACTCCCCCCGAAGAAAGCACACAGCGGGCGGAGGCCAGGGTCGAATTTTCGGAGCCCACAGATTTCTGGTGACTCCGCTGGGGAATGGTTTCTCTTTCCATCTTTGGCTAGTCATATAAGTGCTATATTAGCAGCAAAAATATTAATGATAATATTGAGATCTATACGGTGAACATCAAGACGTAACGCTTGGTCTCTATGTCCAAAAGGCCGTCACTAAAAGGTCCCGATAGAGGGAAAAATAACCATCTACTATAATGGTAGAGAAAAGAAAGAATCAAGATATGTACGGTGAGCATCGGGGTGTGACACTTTGATGCATATCCAAGAATCCACTACCGAAAGGTCCCGACATGAAGGAAAACAAATATAGAGATCCACATCTCTATAGGAAAAAGATATGTCAAAGAATGGTGTGACATCTAGTGTACATCCCTAGAGATCCATCATTAAAGAAATTAATCAAAAGTGGGTCCTAAATATAACCCCTACAGATAATGTTCTTGATGGTCGACATCTTGAAGAATCCTCCAAGAAATCCCATCGCTTTTTGACTATATCCCCTCAAACTGAAGAAATACCATGCATAAAATTGCTCGAAGAAGTGTTGTGTTTAATATACTGTGTATGTCATACATGTTTATTAACATATACACCTTACATTTTACATTTTGAACTTCTCTTATGTTGCAAGAATGCATTTTAAAATCTCCCTGCAGGACAGGGGGCATTTTAAATATTTATTTGGGTTGACATCGTGCTACACGCCGAGATCCCCAAATAAATATTTAAAAATAAAATTTCAAACTTTATTCTATTCTGAAATGTCCCTGCAATACAGGGGGTATTTTAAATATTTATTCGGGTTGACATCGCGCTGCGTGCCGAGATCTCCGAATAAATATTTAAAATTATCAACACAAATATTCTTTCATGATGAAGAATACAACGAATATTTTCTCAAAGTAAATGCAGGTGATCCTTCAAAAGATCGAGACACCACCTTCTCCAACGTACCAAGATTTAAAAGTTAGAAAAGAGACTTTTGTGACTGCACATTCCAACAAATTGAGCTGAAACAGCTTGAAGTTTTTTCAAACGCCTGAAGCTTAAGGTTCGGATGGGTGTAAGAGGCCGGATCCAACACGCCCAAATATGGCCGGATCTCTAGCAACTCTGTCTACTCAACACGCCAAAAGAAAGGCCGTAGTAGTAGAACTCCCACTTCGTCAACCCATCAGTAGGGACTATAGGAAGAACGGAGGCTGATTTGACTCGACGAGTTTCAGTAGTCGTAGTCCACAAAACTCTCCTAATTGACCGGAGAATCAAAGTTCCAATGGGAAGGATGAGCCGCGAACAACTATTGAATGTCCGTAGACTCCAAATCTGTAACCACAAAGATGACTTTAAATCTACCAACTTCACTAGATTCAGCATTGGGAAGCACAGTGCCTATAGCTCGAGTCTGAAGCCTGAATGAGTGTAAGAGGCCGGATCAAATACGCCCAAATATGGCCGGATCGCTGGCAATTCTGTCTACTCAACACACCATAAGAAAGGTCGTAGTAGAGGAACTGTCATTTCAGTAAACAGAGAACAGAGAGCTATCAAATCTAGCTCACCTAATCTGATGAACTAAAGTGATTCGAATTGAAGTCTCCTTGACTGGTTAAGGATAACGATACTACCTGCATTTGGTACTATCAACTAAATCTGAAACCTGCAAACTTTCTGTCAAATCTCCAAAATCTGAGCTAAAGCTATGACCACTGACTCCAACTAGTGGCTAAAGCGATGACGCTCACAACCACCCTCAGAGACAGGGGGCATTTTAAATATTTATTCGGGTCGACATCGCGCTGCATGCTGAGATCCCTGAATAAATATTTAAAATCACCAACACAAATATTCTTTTAAACTGAGGAATACAACAAATTCTTTCAAAGTATATGCAGGTGGTCTTTCAAAAGAGCGAGAACCACCTCCTCCAACAAACCAAGATTTCAATGGTCAGAAAGAGAGTTTTGCAACTACACACTCTAACAAATTGAGCCAGAACAACCTGAAGTCTTTCAACAGCCTGAAGCTTAAGGTTCGGGAGGGTGGAAGAGGTCGGATCCAACACGCCCAAATATGGCCGGATCGCTGGCAGCTCCGTCTACTCAACACGCCACAAGAAAGGCCATAGTAGCGGGACCCCCACTTCGTCAACCCATTAGTAGGGACTGTAGGAAGTACAAAGGCAAATTTGACTCGATAAGTTCAAGTGATCGTAGTCTATCAAATTCTCCTAATTGACCGGAGAATCAAGGTTCCATTGAGAATGAGAAATCTCGAGCAACTACCGAATATTCGTAGGCTCCAAATCTTTAACCACAAAGGAGAATTCTAAATCTATCAATTTCGACAAAATAAGCATCAGGAAGCATATTTCCCATAGCTCAAGTCTGAGGCCTAAATGGGTGTAAAAGGTCGGATCCAACAAGCCCAAATATGGTCGGATCGCTGGCAGCCCCATCTACTCAACACGCCATAAGAAAGGTCGTAGTAGAGGAACCCCCATCTCAGAAACTGGAGGACGAAGAGCTGTCAAACCCCAGCTCGCCCAATCTGATGAACTCAAGTGACTCAGATTAAAGTCTCCTCATGTGGTTAAGGATCAATATACTACCTATATTTGGTACTATCAATCAAATCAAAAATCTGTAAATCCTTCAACAAATCCACAAAGCATCAAGCGAGGATCGAAGGAATTTTTCTCCAACAAGTCCACCAAAGCACAAAGCAAAGGACCGAAGAAATTATCCGAAAGTTCATGAAAAGCTTAGAGCTGAACTAAGAGGATTCCGTCATCATTAAGTCCGTTATGCACAAAGCTCTGGACCGATGACTTTTCGCCAATGACCTAATACAATCCTAAAAGGTTTAGGTCACCGGCATCTACTCCTTCATCAAGCCCGCCAAAGCTAGAAGCAAGGGGCCGAAGGTATAAACCACCTGACAAGTCAGTAAAGACAAATCAGGTAACCCTCCATCAATGTCCGCAGCACAAAACACAGGATAAAAAGAACCAAAATCTCAGGACTCAAGCTAAAGTCACAGAAAGAAGCATCCTGAATGACATCTATAAATGTCCCATAAGACTGGGGGCATTTTAAATATTTATTTGGGTCGACATCGCGTCGCGTGCCGAGATCCCCAAATAAATATTTAAAATTTTACCAAGATACAACCATAAGAGGGAAGAATATAGAAGAGCCTCCCAGAACTAAATATACATCCATCACAAAGTGCAATCTGAGCAAGATACAACCCATACTAAAGATAACAAAGTCTCGCCAGTGATGAATCTGCCAAGTTCAAGCAAATTCTGAATAACACCAGCAATATACAACAGAAGTTTTACATCTATGCATGATTGTGATAGAGAAAGATGTTGAGCAGTTACAAAAATACTTGAAACTAAAATAATAGTTGTGGCGAAAGAAGAATAGAAAGTGACAAGGCTATATACCAATATAAATCTATAAGAGTAATATTCTAGAGATCTGAGTATGAAGTGTTATATCATCCTCTTATGGATCTCTACTAGACTCAGACCAATATTTTAATTGTATCGATGACTACAATCACATATAAAGATCCACAAAGGCATAAAGATACACTTTTGGAGATCTATAAAATGAAACCCTCAACGTGACATCCAAACTAGTTTTTGGAGATCCGCTAGAAGGAAAATCTCTGTGTGACATCTAGAATAAATATCTAGAAATTCACAGGGTCAATCATCAAACAATAAACGTGGTTCACTCTAGACGCGTACCATATTTATTGGGGGGCATTTGTTGACCCCTATATTTAAAACCATGCAAAAGGAGGCAAAAGATGACGAAATAAGCAACACGAGCATTGGCGCGATGCTTCACTCAAAGGATCAAACGACCTCCAATTATCAAACGGACGGCACCATTATGATCAGGACGTCGAATTCTACTAGGTCGAGGCCGCTCGCAGTTCAATCAGATGAGATCGGTCAAAAGAGATGACCGTCACCCAAAACTAAAGCGTGGCGCTAATCAAACGATGTCGGATTGACAAACGGACTTCGTCATTGTGTCCGGAACATCGTCAAAATCAAAGATCTACATTTTATTTAATTAATTTAGATCAACCGGGGTGGTGGCACGCAAATCAAAACAATCATAATGCGATGCGTTAACGCGTATTTCAAGGAAAATTGGCCTCGTCGTCGACCAAATGATCTTCGATCGACGAACAAACTTTGCCACAGGGTCTGGAATGCTTTCAACCTTTAAAAACTATATTTTGTTTATTCAATTCAAAGCATTCAGATTGGCGGCACGACCGTAGTGATTCAAATGCGGCAGCGCGCAGTTAAAGAAAATCAGCCTCATCGTCGACCTAATAATCTCCGATCAACGAACGAACTTTGCCACAACGTCTGGAATGCTTTTAACCTTTAAAAACTACATTTTTTTATTCAATTCAAAGCATTCAGGTTGGCGGCGCGATCAGAGTGATTCAAATGCGGTAGTGCGCAGTTCAAGAAAATTACCCTCGTCTTCGACCTAATGATCTCTAATAGACAAACGGACTTCGTCACTGCGTCCGAAACATCCCAGATACTTAAGAATGACTTTTAAGTTGATTGAATTAAATGACGTACGAGAAGGTCTACAGGAATTGCTAGGCAAGAGCATAAATCACAAAATAATGATGCGCATGCTAAGGAATTTAGCCCTCAGCGGCAACCAAATGATCTCAGATCAACGAACGGACATCACTACCGCGTCCGGAACACTGTCAATACTCTAAATTGACTGTCAATTTGTCCAAACTAAAATTATGCCGTGACCGATGAGGGTTCTAATACGATAACGCGTATTTTAGGTAAATTAACGCTCGGCGTCGACCAAATGACGTCCAATTGCAAAACGGACTGCGTCATTGCGACCGAAACCTTGGAAATACCCTAATACACTATCAATTTGTCTAATTTTGATATTTTAAAAATTCAACACGTATTTCGAGGCAAAGTATACACAAAATTTGAAATAAGGCACGCAAATCAAGATCAGCTGTCATTCTGATTAATCATAATATTAATTATAATATTTTATTATTAAATATTATCATTAATTTGATAGAAAACAAAAGTCAAATTGGAAGAAATTAAATTAGATTTAATGTCATTAATGCGATACCTCTTATAGGTCGCGTTTGTGCTCAGGAATCCCATAAAATCCGCTGAATTCCTCGTCTCTTCCCGTCAATCTTTGTCCATAGCAGAGCTGGCCTCTTGGCGTTGTTAAATCAAAGTAAAATGAAGCTCCAGCTCTTTCTCTCCTCAACAAACCACATTCTTTGTCATGTCCAAAATTCTTCCCAGCCCTCCACAAAAATCCAACCCCTTTGCCACGAGCAGCAAGTCCACATAGTAGCCTTCTCCAACCACATCCAACTCTGGCGACCATGCAAAGACCCACCTACAACCAACTGCTATATTCTAGTCCGTCTCCCCCCTTACCTACCTCCCGCCTAGAAAGCTGGCCAAATCCCCTCATGCAAGCCGAATCCAACCTTCCGATCCACCACAATCCCGACTTGATCTCACACATCAATCCAGCCAAACTCTTCAAGCTCCATGCAAGAAAGCTTCAACCTGATTCCTCCTTCCTTCCTCTCAGCTCATGTTTTCACTAAGCAGAGAAACCTCTCTCCACTCTCATTTGATTCCAAGAGGAAGGTAGCAGAATCTGGTTTTAAAGCCTTAGCTTTCTTATTCTTTTCAAGTGAAATCCTCTATCCAACACCCACTTGCCCAGATTCCCTCCATTTTGAAAGAAACTCTCTTACTTGCTACCAACTCCCTCAACCGCATGCCAACCCTGTTCAACACCAACCTTCATACTTGCACTCTCAAGCAACATTGAGAAGATGGCTGTGATGCATTTAATGACAACAAGCTCAGCTCAAAAGCTTCATGCCATAATGGGAGAATGTCATCTCTTCTCTTCATCAGATGATAACATTATAATGGAGCAGATCTAGCAGACTCATTCACCTGAAGGGAGAGACTTAGATGTTCGGCTTGTTCTCTATGTGGTGGAGGAAGTCTTGCAAAGAGCCAATCCTTCTAGCCCCTCCTCGCAACTCAAAATCCACACAAAATCTTGACCCTGATCCAGCCATCCGTCCCTAACAATAGACGTATCCTCCGATCTCCCCCATCTCCGGAAGCCGTCGGTCTCCAACCAAGCAAGCGAACACCCTTACCTATAGCCGAACTCTTCCTCTGCCACCTCTCACCCGATCTCTCTCCCTCTCTCTCTTTGTATATATATTAATATATTTATAAATATCTGTTATATATATTAATAATATATATATCCTTTATATTAATATATATATATATATATATATATATATATATATATATATATATATATATATATATATATATATATATATAAGAGAACGAAAGTTGCAAAAAAAAAAAAAAGAAGAAAGAGAGCTATTAAAAAAAAAGGGAAAAGAAAAATGAGAAAAAAAAGAGGAAAGAAATATTTCAAAAAAAAAAAGAAAAGAAAAAAAAAGAAAAAAGAAAGATTGGTATTTTGTCCATTTTTGTTATCAACCCCGCCGGTCCACACATGCGAAGGTATAATCCCTAAACTCAGATTCCTGTTCTCGTCATTGGCGGCGAGCTGGCGAACCCCCCACGCGCTCACGTAGCGTAGTGGGGAGGGAAGCTAGCGCGACGCCTACGACGAGGCGGGCAATCGCCTTAAACCCCGTCCTCGACGCTTGCGACGAACCGGCAAACCCCTTACGCGCTCACATAGCGTAGTAGGGTGGGAAACCGGTGCGGCGCTCGCGACGAGTTGGGTAATCCCCGGACCGCTCATGTAGCATGAAGGGGAACAAAATTAAGTACCCACATGTGGGGAAATCATTGTGTTCTTTTGCAACAGGTGCCCGAGACCCCTAAACGCTCATGTAGCGGGCGGGGATTGAAAAAAAATTTACTGCCGCGATGTCTATGGACTTCTACCTGAAGCGCCCACGTGGCGTAGAGGGGAAGGCAACCTCTTGGTTTTTCCCCTAAACAGGGGAGACGCCGGGAGGCTGCCAAATTTTCCAGTGGACCTAACTTGAATAAAATTTGGGCAAACAAGGACTTGATTTTTGGATAAATGAAAAATAACACTAATATTAATTGAATTTGATAATGTTGAACTCAAATTTGGATGAATTTTAAGGGAATTTAAACGAACAACCGTGGATCTAAAATTGAATGAGCTTGGACCCAAATGAGTTGCAAAAGACTTAAGTTAGAACTTGAACTCGAACTGGACCGTAGAGGACATCGAACTTGGGTTAAACCATATTGAATTGAAGCGAGAACTTTACTTGAACATGTTTTAAGTGAACTCAAACTCAAATAAGCCAGGTGCAGTGGACATGAACCCGAACATAATCTATAACATAAACTTGAACTGAATTGAGAACTCAAGTTAAACTTAAGTGAATTTGAACGAAAGTTTGAACTCAAATGACTTAAGCATTGGATAATGGAAAGAGGACCCAGATTGAGCTTGGACTTAATTCATATGACAAGGACCTGGGTTGAACCAAACATAAATGAACCTGAACTTGAGTTGGACTTGCATTTGATTTGGACATCAAATAAAATGAGCAAAGATAATTTGCACTTTAGTGAGCAACAAGGGACTTTGCCATTCAATTGAACTTGAAATGGCTTGGACAGCAGGGAGTTCGAACTTGCTAATTGAGCGACCGTGGACTTAAAGCTAAATGAATTTGAATGAAATGAATTTGAGCCAAACGCAAAATGATTTGAACTCAGACTTGATTTAGGTCAAGTACAGAGGACTCGTACTTTGAATTTGAAATTACGAGGACTATGCTTAGACTTGATTTATACAACAAAGGGACTAGAACTTAAGTGAACCTTGAAGGACCTGAACTTGAATGGAGAACTTGAACTAAGCATGCGAGTTGGTAACGGGGAACCATACTCAAACTTGAACAAATACAAAGGAACATACATGAGACTTGTGAACCAAGGAACAATAAACATCACTCATTTACAAACAATGATGATCCACTCACAATGTTGAACATGCCTCATCCCCAAATGACAATCAACAGGAATTGTCATTTTAATTGGGACGAAAATGCTAATAAAGGAGGATATCAAGTTCATTGCAAAATGCAAAGAACTCACAAATTGGTATGTTAAACTCTTGCAAATTCAATCACAAAAATGGGAATAAGATCCAGTGCAATTTGACAAGAAGACGACATGCAAACGAAGGTTAAGTGAATGATGTAATGACATGCTCATAACTTATCACACAAAAATTTCAATGAAGAGTAAGAAGCGATTACCTCAATTGGAATGAAGATATTAATGAACAATGGTGTCAAACACATCATATACATTGCACTCCACCTTTGATGACAGAATTTGTGAGTAGATTGTTTGCAAACAATGAGAAGGTTGTAAGAGATATGACTTGAACATTCGATCAAATTAACTCTTAAATGAGAATAAATGACTCTTATATCACTCATGAGACAAATGTTGGGATTTCCCTACAATCCACAACGGCTCAGTGGCAAGAAAATACAGCAATCCCCTCAAGAGAAAAGGGCCAATATGTAACGGATATGATGAGTCTAACATGTATATGATGAATGTGATACATTGTTTACCTCTCATGTACGCGAGATACTTACGAGTTGTTGTAGCAGGGATACCACAACATCTCTACAGCCAAAACAACTACCCGATAGAAGATAAATGTATAGACCCCTTTACAAGGAAAAGATGATCAATTAGCAATAAATGCAAATGCCTTAAGAACAACTGAAGGAGACCCGCTATGCATACTAAATATCATCTACGGGCAAAATGCAGTATGTTTTCTTTTTGCGAACTCCTATGAATTACCGTAGGAGACCTGTCACATACACAAGGTAATATGCACGAACAAATACAGAAGAGCTCATCAAATATAAACCCATATGAGCTACTGAGGGAGGCCCATTATACAGGCAACATGTTATCTGTGGGCAAACGTAAAAGAACTACAATAGATGCAGGTGTCTACCAATTCCAATACACAACATATCAGTGAATAAAACATGCAGAAGATGAAGTTTAATTTGCCACGCCACGCCACCGGATCTGTAACATCCATGCAAGCAGACGGAAGGCGTTCAAATCTCCAAACAAAACTCCAGTGCCACGCCACCGGATCTGTAACACTCGTACAAGCAGACATAAGGCGTCTACAAGCTTCTGAAATAGAATGCTGCATTCAAACGACAGCCCCCCGCACATGCACCTTAATTTGTATACACATAGGTACACATAAGGGGATGTATAATACAACCCGCATGGGCCCCGGCGAGCGTGTTATTGGTACACACGTGATGTCTAGGGATGCTGCGCGGGTCAATAAGTGAATTCAAGTTCGAGCCTGATTCTTCCATTCGGAAAGATAGGAGTTGACATGGCTCGAACTATTAAATAAATATATGATCGCTAGGTCGATCGAGATATTTTTTTCATGCATTCATATTAGGCCTTCAAGGCCTATAATCAAGAGAATTCACTAACAAAGGTCCGAAGCCTACTAAACCTGATCCTTTGTTGGCAACTCAACAGAGTGGACAAGGTGAAATCCACGAATGAGAAATGACCCCATCTACCTCGATGATGGCCGTGTTGAATGCAGATCTCAACCGGAGGGGTTCACAAATACTTTCAAACATCCCCCAAATTCCTAAATTCCCACAAAATCTAAAAATTCCAAACTCTAAATTCCAGAAAACCCCAATTTTAAATATTTAAAATTGAAATCAATCCATCAAACCATTTAAAGCAAAACCCATCCACCCTCTGCAACAGTTTGTCGAGGTGGATAAATTTGAAAATAACTGTAGCTCACAAAGAGCCAATGCCTGGTTGAAAATATCACTAGGATCCATTCTCAAACAATCTCCTGCCAGCAAGGACGTGGTATGAGTCCTCTAACCGGCAGTTTCACCGCCAAATGGCACTGCAGGATAAACGGTTATGACCCGGGGCCCTCTGAACCGAGTGGTTTTGCCGCCAAATGGCACCACGTGATACCGGTTATGGCCAGAGCTAATACGTTCCTTATTGACATCAAATCCTTGAGATATGAATCAATAGGATATGATTGATAGGCACAAAGCCCTTTGTTAGCTAAGGTGGATTCAAATTTATCCCCTTAGACAAATACTCCCCCCAGGTCTACAAGGTGCCCTTGAACGAAGCAACTCATGGCTGCTGAGAAGGATCCTTCTGTTAGGTTGGGTCGACTACCTCCTCTGACTAAGTAGACCAGGGACCACGATGACCCAGGATAACAGAACCATGGGATCTTGATCGGGTCTATCATCCATTCTCCCACCATCCGCTCTGAGTGCAAGATGGTGAAATTTCCAATTTTAAATATCAATTTCCAAAACCCTACATCAATGCTGCTACTATATGCCAGATGCACATATCTATACGTATCTGATCGACGACTAGCCTTAATCGAAAGTTCTCTCTCGTTATGGGGAGGGGTAATTAACTATAGGGGCTTGCGCCTACAGGAAACCAGAACTCAGATCATAAAGTCCTCGCAAATTGAGGGTGAAATCTCTGGGTAGTGTCTTATCTACAAACCCATCTGCCTTCCAAAATTTACCCCAGAACTTAAATCCGTTAAAACTCCCCCCGAAGAAAGCACATAGCGGGCGGAGGCCGAGGCCGAATTTTCGGAGCCCACAGACCCATAGTTGACCAGGGGTCTAAATAACCAAAATGCTTTTCAATGAGAAAATTGAAGTTTTTTCTAAACCTCAATATGGCACAATCAAGTCAAGCCATGGAACCTTCCCCAATGCATCCTAAACACCATTAGGAGTGCATTGAACTCAAACTCAAGCTTTGGTTTGAACTAATTGACCAAGTCAACCATGGTTGACTAAAATACCTCATAAGCTTTTAAACATACATTTCAATCCAAATGGTCTTCCCATCACTTGAGACCATATCCATTGATCTCACATCATCAATCCAAACTCAATGGACCCAACCCTTGACCTTAAGTCAACCTAGTTGACCAAGTTTATCTAAATATATATATACTTTAACCTAGCTCAAATCCTTTGACCAAGGCATTGCCCAGCCAATCCAAACCCTTATGGTGACCCATTAGGTTCCTAAGAGGGTCCCTTTGAAGGCCCAATCCTTGGGCCCACTTGGGTTAGCCATATGGCTTGATCCAAGTGTCCAAAGAGAGCTCTCCATGAGCCAAATCTCATCTTAAGCCAAATCCGATCAAGCTAGCACTTGCATTTGGTCCCCCATAACCCAATGCACCAACCCTAAGTGGCCAACCCCTTTGGTGCACTAGAGTTAGGAATTAGGCTAGCCCAATGGGACCAAAACCACCTTGGTCTGAGCCAACTCCCAATCTAGGCTTTACCAAGCCAAAGTAACACTTGTATTAGGTAGCCCTAGGTCCCATTAACCTTCCCTAGTTAGCCCCTCTCTTGGTTTGACTTGGGTCAAGACCTAGGCTAACTTCATCTTCCCTCAAACAATCTTGACCATTCTTAATAATATAAATAACAAAATCTCAACCATCCATCCCTCAACCTATTGGTATTCTGTTGTAACCCTTTGCATTCTGATTTTATTTATTCAATACCCTAAAATGTCGTAGACTCATACTCCTGCAACTCGATCACGCATGCGAAACCACTCATGAAAAGCCCCTTCATCTTCAATGTTGTTATCTCTCTCCGTCTCCCTTGAAAATCTCTCTGTTTTCGTTGAAGAACTTTTTGCAACATATCATTTTTGAAGCTCCTTCATCTTTGTCATTTCTATCTCATTTAGACTCACTTCAAGAGTTGACACGTCTTCATCTTCATTTGAAGATCTCTCCTCTTTCAAGCAAGCTTGATTCTGGTAAAATTTTTTTCTTTCATTATACTTATATTTCCTCTTTATTAACCTCATTTTGATTTTTCTCGCTTGATTTTATTTCTATTTCATGCATTTAAAATTTAAAATATCATCTTCTGATTTGATGCTTTAATTTATTTATATGTGCTATATTATTTATTTTCTCTTTATGACTTTGCTACATACTTTGACACTTTGTTGATTGGGATATGACATGTAATGTGTCAATAATGATCATATACAGGAGGAGTTAAATGGAGTATTATAAGCAAATAATGCATAAAACTCCAACAACAAAACTTAAGGCCAAGTACAAAGCACAAGCCCGGTATGAAGTCACATTTTTATTTGATTTTCTCGGTTTCTAATCTCATGACTGAATGGGATGAATTAATAAAATAAATAATAATGTTTGCAAGTGATTGTAGGTCTGAGACAAAAATCACAATTACAGAAATTTTTTTTTTTTGACGTCGATATGGAGCAACACACTATTACTCTTCAACCCATTATTTGATATTGTGATATTCTAAAAGATGGTTATCATCTCAAGCATTCCCTTTTTTGATATCTCATTTTAATATACTTTTTGTCTATTTTTAATAATACTAATTTAATAAATTATTTATTTATAAATTTAGTTAATTATAATACACTATTAAAATATATTAAAATATGATCAAAATATATTATAATTTTTGTAGATTTTGTGTTGGAAAAATATTAAATTTATTTTATACATAATAAGTAATTTTTTTTTTTTTTTTTAGAAGTTCAAAATCAAAATTTGAGCTTTATGAGTTTAAGTCAAATTAAATATTAAAAAATTAGCCTAAAATGTTTTCTAAAATATAATCAATATATTTTTGTGTTTGTATGTAATTTTGTATTTGTCATAATCTAACTTAATCAAATATATAAAAATTAAAAAAAGATAACTAAACTTAAAACCTAATTTTAAGAAATAAATATCAATTAATAAATTATAATGCTAGCTTCAATTAATTATCAATATTTTGAATTTTGTACGTATTCATTAACTATTATAGCTAATTAACATCAATTATAAATATTTAAAATTTTGCATACATTAATTATATTTAATTATTTTATAATTTGAATTAGGAAAATTGCTTTCAATATTGATTTTTTTAAATTTCATTCTAGATAAGTTATATACTACTAATATAAAAGTGGCTTGAGTTTCTTCCCAAATAAAATTTTAACCATCATTTTAATTCTTATTACATTATATCTAAATAATAATATATTAATTAATTACTTTAATTTTTTTTATTCAAAATTTAACTTAAAGAAGTTTAATAGTTATTAGGGAATAATTAATAATGTATTAATTAATTATTTATTTTAAAAAAATTGTAGTTTTTAAAATGATATTTCTGAAATTTATAAAAAATTAATATTTATCAAGAAATAAATATCAATTAATAAATTATAATGTTAGCTTTACATGGATTATCAATATTTTAAATTTGTATTCATTAATTATATTAGCTTCATATCAATTATCAAAATTTAGAATTTTGTCTATAAAACTGGCTTGAGTTTCTTATAAATAAAATTCTAACTACTCATTTAACTCTCACTATTTTAAATCACAACTATTCAAATTTATTCATTTCAATTTAATTAAATTTTAAAAAAATCTAAATAATAATATAATAATTAATAAATTAATTTCATTAATTTTTTATTTTTAAAATACCTTACAAAAATTTTAACGATTATATTAATTTAATATAATAATTAATTAATAAATACTTTAAATTTTTTATTTTTAAAATGTCAGTTTTGAAACTTACAGAAGTTTAATAGTTTTTTAAAAATAAATGTCAATTAATATTTGTAATTTTATAATAAAAAAGTTTGAACTAATTAAATAACATTTGTAATTTTATAATATTAATTCATTATTTAAATTTCATTAACGTGCATTTAATGCACGTACAATTATACTAGTTACTAAAATGCCTCTTAGAGAAGGAAGAATAGGTTATTTGGCTTGAATTAATTTTTCAGTTGATAAAGATGATATCTACGATAGTTTTAATATAGTAATAGGGTACAATCATATTCTTGATAGTCCCAATAATATTCACTTTTAAGGCTTATAAGAAAAGATGAGCAATTTTTTTATGATGTGCAGCTCAGGAATATCAATATTTAAAGCTTTTGATTATTTTATCAAAGGAGCTATGCACAATTTTGGGCCTGTAAGAAAAGATTGTATAAACTATAATATTAATAAAAAATCAAAATAAATTAGACAAAAATGATGCATTAATTTTCTAAAAAAATAAAAAAAAATAATTATAAGATTCATATGCCATATAAGTTGATAAAAATGACATTCCTATTTTTTAGGGTTAACCAGTAGATTGTTATAACTATGCTTTATATGGGCATATAAAGCATAGTTATAAGTTAAAGTTTGAGCCAAATAAATGAGTCTAGTTTAAGTCTTCCAAACGAGCTCGAGTACTCGAGCCAAGTTCGAGCACTCAAGCCGAGCTCAAGCTTAATATTTTCTAAACGAGTCGAGCTCAAGCCCAAAAACAGAGCTCGAGTCGAGCTAGAGCTCGAGGTCGAGCTCAATGGAAATTAAACAAGTTTAGCTTGATAAGGCAAATACTTGACTCGACTTGTTTATACCCCTAGCATATATGCCACAATTTGCTTCAATTTTGATGTAGATATCCGTAATCAAAAAGTTATATTTGGAGCTACACTTTTATGTGATGAAATTATACCATCATTTGTTTGGCTTGAAATATTTAAGGAGGCTATGAATGGCAAAGAGCATACTATGGTATAGAACAAGCTATTCATGCTTGGTATGATAGATCAACTAATTTCTTGTTTTGACATGATTTTCGAAAGGTAGAGTAGATACAACATTTAGTAAGAATATAGGAGATGATTTATTCACTGCGTAGATTTATATTGATGAAATATTTTTTGAAAATACTAATGAATATTTGTGACGTGAATTTCATCAATGATCTCTAAGAAATTTGAAATGAGTATGATAGGAGAACTCTTTTTTTTTTTCTAAAGAATTTAAGTGAAGCAATGAGGAAATGACACTTTCATATATCAAACTAAGAAAATAAATGAATTAATATAAATATTTGACAAGAAAAGATTTAAATTAAGCAAGAGCATCATAAGACAAATTATAAAATTAGACTTAGATAAATTAATCAAATTAGTTGAACAAAAATATTATATGAATATGATTAATTCACTACTGCACATTACTACTAATATGTGACACCCCAAAATTTAATGTGAAAGAATTTTTTGTTTTACCTCTTAATTAATCTACTTGAGCTACTAATTTTTATTTGTTAAATAAAACTAGCAGTAGCAATCATATACATAAAAATACTTTATTATATTCATAATCTATCTAAGATCTATTTACAATAATTAGAAGTTCAATCAATACATTAATACACCAATCTTTCATATAATACTTATGACTATAAAAGAATAAAGCATAAAATATAGGAATCTAAACCTGAAATCTTATAATCAGATCAACCTCACGCCACTGGGTTTTGACCCTTTTCTCAAAAACATGTAAAAATCACAGAGTGAGTTAACAACTCAATAGGCTACTAGAACCTATTACTGCAATCAATGTATGGCAACAAAAATAATATGCATATAATCATTTAATCCATATCAGTGTAATGACATAAAAATAAGAATATGTAGCAGTCAATAAGAATAGTGTCATCTCATATGAATAATAGAAACCAATATAACCAATGTAACTTGTAATTAGAGATCAATGGTCATATAAAGAATCAGTGTATTATGTCATTCATATACTCATGCCCAATTGAAAAATAATAGTTTTATTATGAATCTATTATATGTATATATGTGAATTATACTTTTCTTCAATCTCTATCTTTTCATATATATATATATATATATATATATATATATACCAGTAAGTGTCCTATGCATGTCATATAGTATAAATGCATATACACAATGTTCTCTATTAACTGCAATATAACATATAAATCAAGTACTTCATACATACCATATTCCCTTGTATCAATCTTATCAGTCCTAACATATATCTATATCAGTCATATTCTATATCATATGCATATCATATTATATTATATCATTTATGTAACTTATCATGTATATTCATGTCATATGCATATATAAATAAGGCAGGATATCTGGCTACTTGTAGTATTTTTCCTTTATTTGGTCTTATAGTCCCTTTAGACCTACTTAAGAATTAGTATCAATTATATAAGTCATGATACTAGGAATCAGTCTTATATTACATATTGCAAGTCATGAGGCTTTCATGTAAGAAGTCACCACTTTCTGTCCATCGGCATATCATTCCATATCAGTCAATCTCCTTATAAGTTTCATTCATATCACTTAGGATTACACCAAAAATCTTATTTAAAGAAAAGCTCATCAGCTCAACCTCCTGTATAAGATACTATATCTCCAGCCAACCTAATTCAATCAATCATTTACAACTAGCATTTCTTGCTTTTATACATATTTCTCATCAAGTAAATCATAATAGTAAACATAAGGTATACATCATCATATAGAACGATTATAGCATGTAGGTATATCCAATGTGCTCATCAATTTGCATATATTATTACAAAATGCATGTTAGACCATATTAATAACAAATTAATATATATCATACGCTTCATGTCGAGATGTAGTACACTAACTCCTAATCATTTTATACTTTATATTATTTTACTCATTTTGAAGAAAATAATATATACAAAACCAACCGGTAAAATCAATATGAGCATGTCAAAATGTTCAAGATAATAATATATATCACATATCAAAAGTTATACAGTTAAAGTTTACTAAAATAGGATATATCATATTCTTATCAATTTCGGGAAAAAAATAAACAAAACTCAAAATCATTAAAAAGGTAGGGTTAATGTTATCTACCATAATCAAAGCACGTTTCCCAACTGAAGTGACAAAAAATACTAGCATGATCCCTACTTTCTCTCTCTACTTTCTTCCTTCACTCTCTTCCTTTCTCTTCTCTTTTCCTCTCTTCTCTCACCCAACATACAAAGGAATGGGGGAGGGGTGGCTTGGGTGAGGGTTTTGATAAAATGGATTTTAATTTTTCTATTTAAAAAATAATTTTTCTAACATAGTGCCATGGTGCTTAAGACCTCAGTGTCGTTGTGCTCCTCAAATTCCAAAAAAATTATGAGCTTGACATCACAACACCAGTAGCATGAATGTCACAATACTCCCTCAATAAATTTTTAAGAATTTTAGTAAAATTAAACTTGAGGATATTAAAATATACCTACCTTAGAAAAATATTATGCTCACTATTTCTCACTATGAACCACTAACAAATAAAAATGACTGATCGCTAGTCGTACCAATCTTATCAACCAAGTCATATACTCATTCATTCACACATATATGCATATCAATCAATTATTCATATGGTCTGTTATACAAAGTGTTTCGATCAAAATAATAACATTCAGAATAGAGAACTATACTAGTGGATCTCTCAAGTACATCTCTCACTTCTTGCTGACTCATAATATATACTCTTTGTTTTAAAGGTGTTATCATCACTAATGGTATGGGCTGCCTCTAACTCCCACTCACATTTTCTCTATCAGCCACACTCATAAAGCCTTGACTATACATCCTAAATCCTTAATCCGTTCTAATTCCTGATCTCTCTTCATACCCTCTATACGGGCAATCCATCATCATGTGTTCGTATTAACCACATCTAAAACACTGTCCCATTATTAGATAATACTATCTCATATGCCTCCTATTAAACTAGGGAACTCTAATACACTACCAATTGGTACCATGGGTCCTCTTCTGAACTCAACAAACTTGCTTTTTCACTACTTCCTTCAGCCACTTATTTGCACCTCTTCCTACTCAGATTTTATTTGAATTAGAAATGCTTAGATCATTTTCTACCAGTCTTGCTTTCTCTACTAATTTAGAAAATTTCTAGATCCTTAGTGGTACAAATGGATGCCTCAACTCATCTTTCAATCCCCTTAAAAATGTATAACACTTTTCTTCTACAGTACGATCAGTTAAGGGGCATATCTAGCCAATGTAGTAAACTTGACTTCATACTACATAATTGCCTTATGCCCTTACTCTAACCTAATGAGAGCTTTCTATATTTATTATTGGGCTAATGGAGGTACGAACCAATCTTTGAATGTATTGATAAACTCCTCTCATGTGATCAATGAGTTCAACTTACCCTAAAACCTTTTGCGCTGTCATCTTATCCATCACCTCTCAACTTCACCTTCAAATAGGCATACTGATAATGATATTTTACTAATCTCTAGACACTACATGCCATCAATTTCTTTTTCTCAATCATCGATAACTAGCCTTTAGCTGCTTATGAATCTATAGTTCCCTTAAATAAAAGGGGCTATAACTTGTGGAATATCTGCAAATACTTATCTTCCTCAGTCTCTTTGCTCCTAGCCAATCTACTTTAAGCATCACTCATTAGTCGAGCTATCAAACTAGCAAACTACATCATACTATCCGAACTCACTAGAGCCATTATGTTGTGCTCATTTGGCACTTCATGACTTTATGGGTCCATCACACTCAGTATAGTTCTTTTTTCTATTGTATAATAGGGGTTATATAAATGATGCTCTTTGGAATTACCCAATTTCTACCCATCATAATTAATTCATGCAGCTCTAGTTACAATTTAATTTATCCACTAAACTTTTACTCTAATACCAAAATTTGTGGTTCCTCAAGATCTAATATGAAAAAATTATCTATTTTATTTTTTAATTAATCTATCAGAGTCACCAATTTTTATTTATTAAGTAAAGCTAGCATAAGCAATCATATATATCAAAATATTTTATTATATTCATTATTCATCCAAAATTTATTTATAATAGTCATAAGTTCAATCAATACATCAGTATATCAGTCTTTTATTTAATACTTCTAACTACAAAAGAATAAAATACGTAATACAAAAATCTCAAATTAAAATTGTAAAATCATATCAGTCTCACTCTACTAAGTTCTAACCCCTTCCTAAAAATATGTAAGAATCATAAAGTGAGCTAATAGCTCAGTAGGAAATAATTAATACTCGATAATAAAAATAATATGCATGTAATCATTCAATTCATATCAATATAATCACATAATAATAAGAATAAGTAGCAGTTTATAAGAATAATGTCATTTCATATGAATAAGGAAAACCAATATAAGCATGTAACTTATAATCAATGATTAGTGGTCATATAAAGGATCAGTGTGTTCTGTTATTCCCTATACTCATGCCAAATTATAAAATAACAGTTATGTTATAAATCTATTCATGTTTATAAATCATACTTTTCCTTCAATCCATATGATATTACACACACACACACACACACTTGTAATTATCCCATAAATGTCATACAATATCAATGCATGTATATCATATTCCATATTAAATGCAATGTTGCATGTATATCATGAATTTCATACATGTCATATGCCCTTATATCAATCTTATTATATATATATATATAAATCATGTCTTATATTATATGCATATCATATTATTTCATGTCATTTATATAATTTATCATATATGTTCATGTCATATGCATATATAAAAAAGGCAAGACATTTAACTACTTGTGATTTTATTTTGTGTAACAAGTCCTATAGGCCCTTCAGGTCAAGCATGAATTAGTCTCAATCATATGAGTCATGTTGCTAGAAATCATTCTCATATCGCATATCACAAGTCAGGTGGCCTTCATGTAAGAAGTCGACGCTTCTTGCTCATCAATATATTATATCATATAAGTCAATCTTCTTATACCTCCCATTTCATATCACTTAGGATTACTTCATAAACTTTATTTAAAAGAAAGCCTGTCAGGTTACCCTCCTGTATAATATAATATGTCTTCAACCAATATAAATTAGTCAATTATTTATAACCAACATTTTTTTGCTTTTACACACATTTAATATCATGTAAATCATAATAAAAAATATCATGTATGCATCATATACAATGATTATAACAAGTAGGTCTATCCAGTGTACTCATTAGTATGTATGTATTATGCCACACTATATTTTAGACTATATGAATAATAAACTAATATATATCATGTGTTTTATGTCCAGATGTTGTACGCTGACTCCTAATTATTTAGTACTTTATATTATTTTACTCATTTCACAGAAAATAATATATATGCAAAATTAACCACTAAAATTTTAATATAAACCTATAAAAATGTTCAGCGTGATAACATCTACCACATATCAAGTTATATAGTGGAAGTTCACTAAAATTGGATATATTACATTTTTATCAATTTCAAAAGAAATGAAAATAGATAAAACTTAAAATCATCAAACAATGGAGGTAGGGCTAAGGTTACCTACCACGATTAGAGCACTTTTAACAACTAGAGTGAGGAAAATATCAGCTCGATCCCTGCTTTCTTTATCCCCTTTCTTCCTTCTCTCTCTTCCTTTCTCTTCTCTTTCCCTCTCATCTCTTACCCGACATGCCAATGAATGGGGGATAGGATGGCTTGTGAGAGGGTTTTGATAAAATGGATTTTGATATTTCGATTAAAAAAATATTTTTTTTGACCAAGCACCATGGCACCCAAGGCCCTAGCATGCTGCGCTCACTCAAATTCCAGAATACCTGAGAGCTTAGTACTAAAATGCTCACTTGATGGGGACTTAACTTTTTTATGCCACTGAGCTTGCTTGCTATTATGAATGTATGTGCTATATGCTCCCAACTACACAAGTGTATGTGTTGATCAAGTAATAAAGTGTATGAAAAGTGTATTGATCCCACAAGAAAATAAGTTTGATATAACTAACTCTAGTAATGTGTACTCAAGCCATGAAATTTATCTACCAAATGAAATAAAAAGTAAGGTGCTATCACTATTGAAAAATATAATAAATAGTTAATATAACCATAATTAAAGATATTCTAGACTAATAATAGTGAATGAATCTATATTTTTCTAAGCAGACTCGTCTACAATAGTTATGAATCAAAGCATATGCACCCTTACATCTTTGTCAAGCTTGTAAGGGTGTAAAGAAAGGTTTATAGTCTTTCTATAATGATTCAATCTCCAGAGACCCTAGAATCCTAATCATTATACGTCTAGGCATGCTAACTCAATCCTCTAAATTATCCCAACATTCTTTCGCCGAGATAATATATCACACGAAATTTTAAATTCATACATAGACATTACATAAATTAAATTAAGGATGATAGTAATTGAGAACAACCATTCATATAAGGAGAAACAAAGACCACTCAGAACATCTACCCAAAATAAAGAAGTTAATCGGGTATAGAATTAATTCAGAGCAAAACACATTTCATTACTTATTTTAAAAAAGATACAAAAATAAAGATGAATAAAATATTACCCGAAGTTGAGAATCCTAAACATATCCTATAGCTGGACTCTTTCCAGAGTGATTCTCTCCTTACACCTTCACCCTCCACACTCTCTCCCACTCATAAGGAGTGTTTTTCTAACTATAAGAATGACTAGCCACTCCACTAAACCTAACTTCACTATCCCTGGTCTCTCCAACAAGGAAAAAAAAAATTATTTATATATTTTACATAAACTGACTCGGGTGTCGTGACACTTGACAGAGTGCCACAATGTTACAATGATGAATGAGCACCTCGACGTTGCTCAGTTGGCTCCCCTACGACATTGGGCTAATAGACATGATAGTTGGCTAACCCAGCGCAAAGCTTCCTTTCTTAAATGCTCGGTCATGATGCTGCGGCACTTGAACATGCCTTTCAGCACTATTATGTTGCAGAGGTTGGTACTTCAATGTTGAATTACTCACAATTTGACAGAGTGCAAACCACATTGGCGTTCCTTTTGTGGAGCTGAGGCGCTCATAGCGCTGCGAAACTGCATGATGTTATGCTGAGGCACTACCTTGAATGGAAAAATGATCGAGACGGTAGTATTGTGATGTTTTATTATGGCGTTGGGGCGTTGAAGGCACTGCGGTGTAGGTGTTTAGGCACTGTGGCACTGGTTCTAAAATTACAAATTTAAGACTTCTGAGACATTCCTGCACAATGTCAACTAAACCTCACGTTTTTATTGGAATTTCAGGCAATCAAAACAAGCATAATTTTTACTTAACATCACTCAATAAATTTTTAGGAATTTTAGTGAAATTAAACTTGAGTTTATTACATAATAAGCATGATATTTGTTATGGACGAGAATATACGTGACAGTAGAGCAAAAAATATAACGTCTAAAAAATATTTGAATGCCTTAATGATATCCAAATTCAGTGATCTTGGACTCGTTGGATTCATCTCGCCGAGCCGCTCGATTTGACTATAAGCATGTCATCTTTAGAGTTTGTTTGGTATTCCGAATTGAGCTTTGAATAGTTCAAATATGCTTTGGACCCTTGATTTGGGCTCGGATCTGGCTAGTTTTGGTGTCTATGGGTTCGTCTTTCCGAGACGTTCAGTTTGACTAAAAGTTTGCTGAAATTAAAGTTTGGATGGCCCCAGATTTAATTTTGGAAGCTTTCAACTCAGTTTTGCCTCGAGATTCGTGCTAGATCAAGTTAAATTTTTGATGATATATCAATATTATATATTTTTAATGCTTTTGTGCTCATTTTTAAGCAAATTCAAACATTTCTTATAAAACAGAATCAAGTGTATCTTTTGTTATTTGATAGATTCTTTCAATTTAAATGATTACTATAAAAGAAAATATTTAGTGCACCAAGAATTAGGCAATAAGCCTAAAGCTAAATATAAAAAAATAAAAATATGTTAGTGGGTTCAATCCTCAAAGATATTAGATGGATATGTATCAAATTAAAGCAAGCTTATGAATATCAGGTCATCTAAATTATTTGAAATGAAAATACATGTTTGTAATATGTTAATATAGTGTTTGTTGTCAACTGATATTATTATTTTGCTAAAAGTAATTTATAAGCTATTAACTAAGTTAAGTTAGTTAATTAAGGATCAATGCTACACACATTTGAAGAAATATTCCCTAAGTCAAAATGTATAGCACACCCAATTGGGGAGAGAGGGGGTGAATTTGTGTGTCTTTAAAATTTTTTAGTTTTTATTCAATGTGAATGAACTAACAACTCTGAGATGAGCTAACCGATAATTAAATAAACCCCACTTTTTTAATTTAATTATTTAGGTGTGTTCCAATTCTAAATAGAAATATAATTATCTAGAACAAATTAAAACTAAATTTTAAAATAAATTTTAGTTTCTCTTTAAGAAGAGATTACCACTTATCATGTCAAAGTTTTATTGTTTTGATATTTATCATATCATAAGATACTATAAGAGTAAGAATAAACATCGTTATTGTTGCGGACTCAAATATACGTGGCGATAGAGTTTAAATTTCCGTCTCAGCGTTGTACGTATATTCAGCACACAAACAGAAGAATGAAAGAACACCAGGATTTTTACGTGGAAAACCCTGGAAAGGGAAAAAACCACGGGGCCACGCCCAGTTGAAAGAGTTCCACTAGTGTTGTTTGAAATACACGAGGCTGATTCGTCCTTTAAATTTAGGACGATCAGATTAAAATGAGCATTAGTTACAAGGCCAAGCGGAGTTCCGACGTCACTCGGGTGTCGAGCAGAATTCCGGCGTCACTTGGAAAGAAGTCCGGCGTCACTCGGGCGTCGGGTAGAATTCTGGCGTCGGGCAGAATTCCGATGTTGCTCCGGCGTCGGGCAGAGCTCCGGCGTCCCTTGGAAGCCTGGTGGTGCTCCGGTGGTGATCCGGCGGAATTCTGGCGAAGTTCCGGCGGTGGTCGAGGAGGAGCTGTTCCCTCCTACACTTTTCTTCTTCTTCTTCTCCTTCTTTTCTTCTTGGCTTGGGTCCCCTCTTAAGAGAAATGAGGGGCTATTTATAGTTTTTCTGGAGTGGCATAGCCCGTAAATAGATGAAGGATCATGGGCAAATAAGGAGTGATCCGGATGAACGGCCGATATTGAATCCCTTGATCATGAACTGTTTATTGAGCATTTGAAGGTCTTAATGGTATCAGAATTCTACGATCTTGGGCTCGTTGGATTCGTCTCGTCGAGCCGCTCGATTCGACTATAAGCTCGTCAAAATCGGAGACCGTTTGGTAACTCAAATTGCTGTTCGATGCTTCCAACAGCACTTCGGGTACTTGATTTGGGCTCATTTGGGCTCGGATTGAGTCGACTTTGGTGTCGTTGGGCTCGTATTTCCGAGACGCTCAGTTCGACTATAAGCTTGCTTAAATCGGAGTTTAAATGGTCTCCGAATTAATTTTTGAAATTTCCAACTTGAGTTTTTCCTCGAGATTCGTGCCCAATCAAGATAATTTTTTGGCGATACATCAGTTGCCCCCCTATTTTCGGACGTCGAAGCTTCACGAGTCCGAAAATACTTGTTCCGGCATTTTGCATTGGCCGAATTGCAAAAAATTACGTTCCAAAAATTAAATGTTTGCTCGAACTTGATCATAGAGGCCCCGTTGAGCTCCGAAAGTGTCAAAATTGAGTCCGGAACGTCGAAAAATGTGTCCGGGGACCCCAAAAACGTCGAATTTGGACCGTCCGGGCCCGAAATTGGAGCCCGGGAACGCGTAGGCGACCGAACCGGCCGGCCGGCCGGCCGGCCGCCGCCGGCGGCGGCGCCCGCGCCAGCGGGCGCGTCTGCCCGCTGAACCGCGCGGAACCGCGCGGGGCGCGGTTTTATTTAAATTTTTTTTTTTTTTTTTAAGTGGCGGGGCCCAAAAAATTCCGAAAAAATCCCAAAAAATTCCGAAAAATTTGAAAAAATTCAGGGAATTTAATAAAATTTTGGAATCCTCCCCCACTCAAAAATAATATAAATAGACCCCCAGGGCCTAGGAGAAACTCGCCCCTTCTTCCTTTCTCCCTCTAGCTTTTGGCATTTTGAGGCTTTCCGCCATTTTTGAGTAGGTGACTTTCCCTACTTGACTTGGAGCCCCTCCCTTTGCGCAGAAGTTAGAGTATTCCTCTCTTCTTCCCTCTAGTTTCTGGCATTTTGAGGCCTTCCGCCGTTTTTGAGTAGGTGACTTTCCCTACTTAACTCGGCGCCCCTCCTTTTGTACAGAAGTTAGCGGTTTTTCCTCTTTTTTCTCTCATTCTGGCTTTCTGACAGTTGAGGCATTCCGTTGTTATTCAGTAGGTGATTTTCCCTACTTGAGACAACGCCCCTCCTCTTGTACAGGAGTTAGAAATTTCTTTTCTTTTTCATTCCTTCATGTGGAGGTGAGATGTTAGTCGGAGGGAGTCTGAAGATGGTCGGAAGTCAGGCGTCGGGAAGAAGTACAACGAGGGTCCGACGACGGGCATAAGTCCGGCGTCGGGTAGAAGTTCGACGAAAGTCATGCGACTGAAAGAAGTCTTTCAACGGGAGGAAGTTCGGTGTCAGACAGAAGTCTGACGAAAGTCCCGCGATTGGCAAAAGTCCTGCGTCGAGTGGAAGTACGGTGTCGGGCAGAAGTCCGACGAAAATATTGGGCAAAATTCCAACGAAAGTCTGGCGACGGGCAGAGACCCAGCAACGGGAAGAAGCTCGTCGTCGGGTAGAAGTCCGATGAAAGTCTGATGACGGGCAGAGGTCCGACGACAAGTAGAAGTACATCGTCGGGTAGAACTCTGACGACGGGCAGAAGTCTGGTGTCAGGCAGAAGTTCGACGAATGACCCACGATGGGCAGAAGTCCTTCAACGGGAGGAAGCTCAGCGTCAGGCAGGAGTCCGACGAATGTCCCGCGACGGGCAGAAGTCCTTCAACGGGAGGAAGCTCAGCGTCGGGCAGGAGTCCGACGAATGTCCCGCGACGGGCAGAAGTCCTTCAACGGGAGGAAGCTCGGCGTCGGGCATGAGTCCGACGAATGTCCCGCGACGGGCAGAAGTCCTTCAACGGGAGGAAGCTCGGTGTCGGGCAGAAGTCCGACGAATGTCCCGCGACGGGCAGAAGTCCTTCAACGGGAGGAAGCTCAGCGACGGGCAGGAGTCCGACGAATGTCCCGCGACGGGCATAAGTACAACATCGGGTAGATATCCGAGGCAAGTCACGCAACTGGCAAAAATGCGACGTTGGGTAGAAATTCGACGAGGGTCTGGCGACGGGCAGATGATGGCCGGCGTCCAGTAACATTGTGTTAAGGCAATATTCATCCATACTGAAGTGTGCCAACATCAGATATTACTGAATCAAGAGGCCGAAGTAGTGTGACATGCCAATATTCTGGCAATACACTAACACTGTCAACTGAGTGGAGGTCTGATGATGATCCAGTTATGTCCTTTCTTTAAAGGAGCAGTTGTAGGAGATGCTTGCGTGCAGTAAGGGAGAAGTCACTTAAATCCACCAAGGATATTTGATTGTGTTAAAGTTACTTGTTGCTGGATGATACTAGCTTGTATGAGTGTCGCTAGTGTACCTTTTGATTCAACTTCTGGTGAGAAGAAATGTATATTTGAATCTGAATTTATGTAACTCCAATGATATTGTATATGACATGAGGATTTGTCCCCTAGAGGGACCTGAATTGTTATTGCATCTGTAAGACATGCTTTGTGCTTTTGATGTATTATTAGTCTGAACGAATGTGAGAGACATCCTTTTAGGATGTTTGACATATTTGAGACTGTAGGTCAAAGCCCTTGCTTGATGACGTTAACATGTATGAAAAAGGTCGAGAGAATCCACCAAGGATGTGAGACCTATTCGAGGTTGTATGTCGGAGCCTTTGCTCGACGACGTTAACCTGTATGGAAGAGGTCGGGAGAATCCACCAAGGATGTGAGACCTATCTGAGGTTGTATGTCGGAGCCTTTGCTCGACGACGTTAACCTGTATGGAAGAGGTCGAGAGAATCCACCAAGGATGTGAGACCTATCCGAGGTTGTATGTCGGAGCCTTTGCTCGACGACGTTAACCTGTATGGAAGAGGTCGGGAGAATCCACCAAGGATGTGAGACCTATCCGAGGTTGTATGTCGGAGCCTTTGCTCGACGACGTTAACCTGTATGGAAGAGGTCGAGAGAATCCACCAAGGATGTGAGACCTATCCGAGGTTGTATGTCGGAGCCTTTGCTCGACGACGTTAACCTGTATGGAAGAGGTCGGGAGAATCCACCAAGGATGTGAGACCTGTCCGAGGTTGTATGTCGGAGCCTTTGCTCGACGACGTTAACCTGTATGGAAGAGGCCGGATCGAATCCCCCTGGGATCGATCTTCCAGTGATTGAGAAGTAATAAAGACTGCATATTTCTCGAATCAAGGATAAAGAGACTATATTTGTCAGTAGTTTTTCACTGTCATTTGTATTCTTTTTAAAGAAAGAGACAATATCAAAACTGGACGAACAACACATTATATTACTGTAAGACAATAATTCCCTTGTACAACAGAAGAGATACATATAGGGACAATCACATCATTTGACTTGGTAGAAATACTAAGGACATTAGAGTGACATCCTACTGATCATAGAAGAGATACATGGTGACACATGACAAGTAGTATTACTAACACAAAGGTTCAAGTTGCAGCATTACTCAATCTCACCAACCATTTGAATATTATTCAATGGTTGTCTTTGTTGTTGTTGATTTTGCCCCCCAGTGGGGCGAGCTTCTTCTCGGGTAGGTGGGTTCCCAATAAACTGTCGAAGATAGCCCTGGCGGATAAGTCTTTCAATCTCATCCTTAAGTTGCCAACACGCTTCAGTAGAGTGGCCACGACTACGATGAAAGTGACAGTACTGATCTTGATTTCCTGTATTTGGCTTCGAAGGATGCGGCCATTTCACTTTGTCCTGATCTTGAATCGCCATTAACACATTTGCTCGAGATGTGTTGAGCGGAGTGTACTCTTTCTCCTGCCGAGGTTCTCGTTGTGGTAATGGGGGCCTAGGAGGTAGATTGCTATTCCCTTGCTTTTTCCATTGTAAGGAAGAATTATCCATCCCAGGAGCACCTTTGCGCTTCCCATTTGTCTGTTCGAACTGCTTTCTGTGAGCATTTATGGCTTCATCTGTGGAGATTTGTGCCTCCACACGATGAATCAGGTCGGCATACGAAGGGACCGTGTCTCGCATAAGTGCTGAGTAGAAGGGGCCCGGACGAAGCCCTCCGAGGAAAACGCCTCTAAGTAACTCGGGATCTACTCCCGGAATTTGACGAGCTTCAGTAGAAAATCTCTTGAAGTATTCCTTGAGGGACTCACTTTCATTCTGACGGATCCCCGAGAGGTGAGAAGAGTCCTTAGTAATTCTCCGATTGGCGACAAATTGTTCGACGAACCCTTTTGCCAATTTGACGAACATTGGAATGGTTCCGGCTGGAAGCGAATAGAACCATGTTCGAGCTTGTCCTTTGAGGGTGGCAGGAAAGACCTGACAGAGGAGCGCGTCTGAGGCTCGCTGGATATGCATAATTATTCGATAATGATCGATATGCTCGCACGGGTCAGTTGTCCCGTCATAGGGGTCGATGTTCGGTAGTTTGAATCCTGTCGGAATAGGGTGTTGAAGAATAGCTTCCGTCAGGGGTGACGAATCCTGGAAGTCCCACTGATGAAGAGGTTGCCTTACGCCTCCTGTAGGGAACTCTTCTCGAACCAATCGTCGCAGTTCGTGGCGTAGGGTATTGCGAGGGAGCTCAGCAATGTGATGTTGGGCTAGCTCCTCAGGGAGGTCTTGAGGAAGGAGAGATTGCCGACCTGTGTGCGGAGGATGGGTAGAACTTGCTGTATCAGCCAGTTCGTTATCTTGATGTGACTGCGAACGCCTCCTGGGTGGAGGAAGAGGAATCTCAGCTTGAAGATGTTCGATTTGAACAGCTTCAACACGTGGCGGATCTCGAGGGAGAAGAACCTCCTCCTGAGGTGCTAGGGTCGGTTGTCGAGTCTCTCGCAGGAGGTGTAGGATCTCGTTCTGAGATTCTTCCATCTTTCGGATTCGCTCCTCCAAAGAAGGCCCTGAGGTTCCTTCTCCAGCAATGTGTTGCCCCCCAGGAAGAAAGGAGGCAGAAACTTGATGTCCACGATTTATAGACTGGTTTCTGGATTGGGGAGAGTGGGAGCGGGAGGCTCCTATGAGGCGATTGCTACGCCTATTGACCATCGTAGCAATACTTGAAGTTGTGGGATAAGTTTCCCACAGACGGCGCCAAACTGTTGCGGACTCAAATATACGCGGCGATAGAGTTTAAATTTCCGTCTCAGCGTTGTACGTATATTCAGCACACAAACAGAAGAATGAAAGAACACCAGGATTTTTACGTGGAAAACCCTGGAAAGGGAAAAAACCACGGGGCCACGCCCAGTTGAAAGAGTTCCACTAGTGTTGTTTGAAATACACGAGGCTGATTCGTCCTTTAAATTTAGGACGATCAGATTAAAATGAGCATTAGTTACAAGGCCAAGCGGAGTTCCGACGTCACTCGGGTGTCGAGCAGAATTCCGGCGTCACTTGGAAAGAAGTCCGGCGTCACTCGGGCGTCGGGTAGAATTCTGGCGTCGGGCAGAATTCCGATGTTGCTCCGGCGTCGGGCAGAGCTCCGGCGTCCCTTGGAAGCCTGGTGGTGCTCCGGTGGTGATCCGGCGGAATTCCGGCGAAGTTCCGGCGGTGGTCGAGGAGGAGCTGTTCCCTCCTACACTTTTCTTCTTCTTCTTCTCCTTCTTTTCTTCTTGGCTTGGGTCCCCTCTTAAGAGAAATGAGGGGCTATTTATAGTTTTTCTGGAGTGGCATAGCCCGTAAATAGATGAAGGATCATGGGCAAATAAGGAGTGATCCGGATGAACGGCCGATATTGAATCCCTTGATCATGAACTGTTTATTGAGCATTTGAAGGTTATAATGGTATCAGAATTCTACGATCTTGAGCTCGTTGGATTCGTCTCGTCGAGCCGCTCGATTCGACTATAAGCTCGTCAAAATCGGAGACCGTTTGGTAACTCAAATTGCTGTTCGATGCTTCCAACAGCACTTCGGGTACTTGATTTGGGCTCATTTGGGCTCGGATTGAGTCGACTTTGGTGTCGTTGGGCTCGTATTTCCGAGACGCTCAGTTCGACTATAAGCTTGCTTAAATCGGAGTTTAAATGGTCTCCGAATTAATTTTTGAAGTTTCCAACTTGAGTTTTTCCTCGAGATTCGTGCCCAATCAAGATAATTTTTTGGCGATACATCAGTTATCAAAGACTTTTTTTAGATAGCACAATGAAATAAAGTGCGTAAGAGAAAAGATGCAAACCAAATTTTTAATGGTTCAGCCTATCGACTTATGTTCACTTACCAAATTTTCAACTTGGGAATTACATTATCTCTCTCTTTTTAATCCACTCAAAGCGAAGAAGCCTCTCTCCTTTTATGGGGTATGAAAAGACCCCTATACCTAATTTTCTTTTCAAAATATGACTATCCTATCCCACAGACTAGATTCCTCAATATAAGAAAAAAGATGTATAAGATCAATATATCTCTTATAATTAACGTACAACAAGCTCTTTTATAAGAACTTAGACTCTCAATCAGAGAATCGAGGATATGATTTGAGAAAAATAACCAACGATGCAAAATAATCATAAGAAATCTATTTTTCAATGATGAAATTATCAAAGAAAGAGAAATATTAAAAAGAAGAACCCTTTCTACCCAATGCTCTCATACTTAATAGCCTCTATATTATTTTAGAGTTATAAGAAAAGTATAGTCTTGATTAATAATTCAAAATAGTAGTTCATTAAAATGTCAACCACATTGTACAATCTAATCCTATGTTCATACAATACGATCAATACATTTGAGTAACTTCAGAGCAAAATTATCTCTATTTGATTAGACTGTCCAATCTGATCACATAGTACACTATATTTATCCATATTTAAATTTGATTTTTTCTTGACAATGTGACTCTTAATTAGGTAAATTACTTATATCAAAATATAGTATGATTATTTCAATTTTTTAATTCACCTAATTAAGGAAAGGAGCACATGGCGGTTTTGCCATTTCATTATAATAGATCATATGATCCGATTGATAAAATACAAAACGATTAATCTAGAATTTATAATTTTGAATTTTTATGTTATCAATACCACTTGATATTACAAAATTTATAATGATGTTATGCAAATTGTACAATATGATACTTCATCGAATAATATCATTTGCTAAAGACCAAGTTATCTTTGTTAAGTATATTAAAGAAGTTTTTCAAAATATTTTTTATTTCAATTTTACTCTTATGTACGTATGTATGCTTGGTTGTTTTTTTCTAAATTATATACGTGACATTAAAAAAGATATAACTCAAAAACAAAATGATAAGTTTTGGATTCTTAAGCATTTGTGTTGATGTTTCCCACTTGGCCAAAGATTGAGTGCACCTTTTTTAGCATATGATTGTCATCAAATTTGTATGTTTATGTTTTTGTTGGCCTTCTTCTAATGTATACCTGCAATTATTAGTAAAACTAAAATGAAGTGCAACCTTTCTTATGAGATGTTTGTTTTGATCAAAAATGAATGCAAGTCAACGGAAGGCAATATAAAGTAAAAGTAATGTATTGAAAATGTTTTTGAGTTATTTGATTCAGTAAACAACAAATGCAAGAGTTTACTTTTTTTTTTTTTTTGAAGTATGGAAATTCAAAGTAAATAGCTATGCATTTAAAATAATTATTGATAAGAGGTGGCCAATAATAAGCGCAATCGCCAATGGCGGACAATGGCTGGTGTATGCAATTAGTGGTGATAGGATGATAGGCGACGATTAGTGGCAGTAGGCATTGATATGTGGCTCCAATGATTTGTCGTGGCAGCGATGTGTAGTATGTGTCTGCGAGGGATATGATATAATGACAACTAATGATGGGAGACGATGATCGACTGTGACATGTGACAAATGAGTAGCAAACTTAACTTTTACCAAAGTTGTGTATTTGGAATTCATTCCATAATAGGTGAATTCCAAATACAATTAATATGAACGTGATGGCGAGTTTTAGATTTAGTCCTAAAATACTTTCTATTTGGAAAATAATCTTTCAAACACCTAAATTTTCAAAACCCTGTTCCTTTAGTTTACACTCAAAATATTGTTGAGCAAAAAACCGGCCCCTTAGAGTAAATTCATTTTTATGTCAATAATATTGTTAATATAATTGCTTAGTTTAGATTACTTATGATTTCACGAATTTCATATATTTATTTTTTATGATTTATGAGTCAAAATTACTTTTACTTTGAAATACTAACGAACCTTTCCTATTTAAAAAGGTTTATATTAGTTATTATATCATAATGAGAGAAAAGAAAATAAGGTTCAACTTGGTTGCATGATATGTTAAATAACTTCAAGCAAAGCTTAAATTTATAAATAAAATTAAAAGATACCCTAAAGTGCATTTAAGAATCAAGTGGAGTCAGTGGCCCATTTTGTTCTTCTTAGGTTTTGTTTGAGATAACTTTCTGATTGCTTTCTAAAATAATTTTTTAGTAGAAAAATTTTTTGAACTAAAAATTTTGTATTAGAAAGCTGCTTTAGAAAATAGTAATAAAGTTGTCCTAAACAAAACTTTAAACTAACTATTATCAAGGCCACTCTTCAATGTACATTAATGCTATCTTTATTTACTTGTATTATACTTTCACGTTTTGGCAAGCAATGATGGCTTGTACTCACATATAATTAAAATTAAAATTAAAAATAAAAAAGAATGAGGGCTTAATGAGCTTGTACTCACATATAACTAAAATCTTGATGCAAGTCTTACCATCCTTCCGATGAGGGCTTAATGAGGCTTAGTTTAGAAGATCATTGACATATTAGGAGTATTCCATTAAACGGCTGATAGTGATTCCCTTAATCATAGAATGTTTATCAAGCATTTATATGATATTGGGCTCGTTGGATTCGTCTCGTTGAGCCGCTCGATTCGACTATAAGCATGCCATACGTGATGATCATTTGGTCATTTAATTAATCCATCGAACCTTCTAAGTATGCTACAGACACTTGATTTGGGCCCATTTGGGCTCAGATTGGACCGATTTTGATGTCGTTGGTTCATCTCTTTGAGTTTGTTGAAATCAAAGTTTGAATGATCCCAATTTTAATTTTTTGATTTTTTACTTGGATATGCCTTGAGATTCCTGCCCGGTCAATGAAATTTTTTATGATGCATCCAAGGTCAATAAAAAAAATATTAAAATAGATGAAATCAACATCAAGATTTTCTTTTTTAAAAAAAAATGGCTTAAATGACACCCATGCCATATAACAAAAAAAAAAGGTAAAATAATTTCAAGAAGAAGCAACAGTCGATAAATGATCATTTGCTGTCATTTTTATTATTTTTTAAAGTAAATTTTTTGTAAAAAAAATTTTGAGTTGAAAACTTTTTTATTATAAAACTGCTTTAAAAATCAATAAAAAAACCATCCCAAATAAAATCTTATTATTTTTTCCCAAACCCGATCATGCCTACACATTTTTTTTGAGATATTTAGAATAATTAAAATAAACTTAGATACACATAAAATTTCTTAACCAAAACTCCCAACAAAAAACATCCCCATCTTGCTTTCAATTATCCGACCATCAAATGCAAATCATCATTCGGTGGCAGCTTCAGCCACAGTAACACGACCGGCAGCCTGAGCAAATTTCCTGAACTCCACAAGCTTTTCAGCTTCCGGCAGCACCTCCTTGGCGGCGTCGACGGAACGGAAGCATTCCGCCCACTCAACCAACCGTGGAGTCTTCGTCTTATCCAGAAAATTTATTCCCGTTATAATTTCGAAAACTTTCAGCCAACTAAGGAAGGAACCGAGGGTAATGTCGACCAAGTTGATGGTGTCCCCGCCGAAGAAGCTCTTGCCCTTACTGCACTTAACGAAAGCCTCTTCTAACTGCAGCACTGCGGCTAACAGTTTCTCCTTTGCTTCTGCAATGCTCTTCTCATCCTTACTCCAGGCCAACACTAGACTAGGAGGAGCTAACTGCAAATAAGGCAAAATATAAGAAGTCGTCGTAATAATTTGTATCTTTTCTTCTGAAACAAAAGTGTGGTTGAAAACCAATTTCAATATAATTTCCTCATTTTCATTACCGGTAAGATTTTCATTTCCTTGCCTCTAATTTCTTAAAACCAAACGCAGCCTGAAGTTTATTTCTTTTCATTAGAGATACAGTTAAGTACCTTGTCGTCAACATAGACAGCCCAAAAGCGAGCGATGGCGCGATCGTAGGGATCGGCAGGGAGGATGGAAGGGCCGGAAGAAGCCCAGACTTGGTCAATGTACTCCACAATAATACGGGACTCGCAGACGGGCTTATCTCCATGGATGAGAACGGGGACCAGCTTGTAGACCGGATTGGACTTGAGAAGAAGCTCGCTTTTGTTAAACAAATCATCTGGGAGGTACTCGTATTCGACCCGCTTCAGATTAAGAGCAATCATTGCCCTCGCCACGAAGGGGCTCGGCCAGAGCCCGATCAGCTTCACCTCGTCTTCTTTCGCAATTCTCATTGTAGATCTGAAAGTAGTTCCAAATTTAGCAAGGATGATTTGGATTTCTTCAGCTGAGCTTGACGGGTATTTAAAGCTCAAATGCATAACAAAGATCCCCCATTTCCGGCATTAATTAACATTTTTCCTGTGTAAACGTAAGCGATGATGTCAAAACCAGGTAAATCTGGACTTGCAAGTAGGTTGCGGTTCGTGTTTGTTTTCTTGCTGAAAAATTTTGCATTGAAATCTTAAAAGGCCACCAACACTTTTTGCCTTATTCCGGGAAGGCAGCCGCCACTTAAATTCATGCCACCAACACTCACAGTAGTTGCCGAACACGACTGGATGAGAGACCGAGCAATTGCATACTCCGAAGAGCTCCGTAAGGTGAATGTGGATGCTCCAGGTCTTGAGTACAAGGATACGGTTCATGAGTTTGCTACACTTGACATGCTCCTTAAGACGCCACAGGCTCAGGCCTGTGCTGAGGATATAGCAATCTGGGTAAAGAAGTACATATCAACTAGAGGTCATGAATTCTCATATTAGATTGTTTTCAGAACCTTTTGCAGCAGTTTTATGTATCATTGCCTGAATATCAAAATTAGAGGTTATATAAGCCAATTTATTGCACCACATGTGTTTCTTTCATTCCATCTTTTTAGGTGTAGCACAAATTTTACTCTCATTTTTCATTCTTTTGTTGAATATATGATGCAGTGAATGGGGGAAGCTGGTATGGTTGATTGATTATGTAGTTGAAAATCATCTAGGTAGTTGGAGTGTTGAATGTCATTCTTTTTCATTCCGTTCTTACTTTTGTATTATATTTTTGAATAATTGTTTTTAGTTTACATTTCTGATTTTTTTTTTTTGAGTTTTGGTCGTGTAAATATCATGAATAATGTATTTAATTATTTGATGTATTGCTTCACAAGCTTGTTTGGGAACTTCCAATGTATCTTCTCGTAATGGACTGGCTGAAATGCTTGTTTTCTTTTTTAATGTTCCGTTTGGGATTGTGGCTGCAACAGCTATCTGTAAAATTAGTTCTGGAGTTCTCATGAAAAAACATTGTTTTAAAAACTGTCGTGATATTGTAGATTTCTTTTTTCATACAACTACCACATTTTAATAAATTTAGTTCTGAAATCTTTTCATCATAAAAAAAAAAAGCCAAACATAAGCAGGCAGTGGTATGAAGAACGAAGTTAGTAGTTAGTAATTTGTTGGAGAGCAACATTATTCTTTGAATGGAGGTTGTTGGTCTAGAGAGTAGCAGGTACATGCTTGTAGTCCTGTAGCTTATATGGGTGAATGATAACAATCATAGCTTTGAATATAGATTGGGGTGGCCCATTGAAGATGGTTGTCAGTCACATCCATTGATTTTGAAGGTAGTATATTCTTTCAAGGATTAATTTCAGCGCAAGTTGATCCAGTTTAGGCTCTTGGTTTTGTTTGCTGCAATTGTATTTTATGACCGCAAATTGGATCAACCTTTCATATTTCTCTCTTCATATCCCTAACACTTCTTATTTTTTAAACTCTTTTGTATTCCCCTCTTCATATCCCTTACATTTTTTATTCCCTTTTCTTGTGGTCTTACATCATATCTATACTATTATTATAAAAGTTGTTTAAATTTCTTTCCAAATAAAATTCTAGCCTTTCATTTTAATTATTCAAATATAATTTTAGCCTTTGATTTTATTATCTTATTATGATTAATTATTAATTTAAAAATAATTAATATGTAATTACTTTTTATTCAAGAAAATAAATGAAAAAATCCTTTGAATTCCCTAATAGTTCTTAATCTTCCTTCATATTTATTGAATACCTTTTTGTATTCTCCTCTTCGTATCTCCTACGCTTTATATTCCTTTTTTCTTATGGTCTTAATTCATATTCATTAAATACTCATATTCTCCTTATTGTATCATCTTTACTTCTTATTCCTCTTCCTATTCATCTATTTTTATCCCCTACACTTCTTATTTCCCTTTAATTAATTGATAATTTAAAAAATAATTAATATGTAATTATTTTTTATTTAAGCAAATAAATCTATACTATTTATACTACTATTATAAAAATCGCTTGAGTTTCCTTTCAGATCAAATCCTGGTCTTTCATTTTAATTATTTAAATAAAATCTCAACATTTCATTTCAATTATTAAAATTATAATTATTTTATTAATATCAAGTGTACTTTATTAATTAATGAATTAATGTAGCATTTAAATCCATTACGTTTTTTAAGTTAGAGTTGTAAATTACATTTAAGAAAGAAAGTTATAATTACATTTAAGAGTATTTTATTTCACTTTTCTGCTAAACTAACTTTTCATCCGTTTAACCCCTCATTTCCTATTCCTCATCTTGCCTTAGTTTCCTCTTCCTATTCCCCATTTTCTCTCTACTAGTTTTATTACACGTGCATTAAATGCACGTGAATAAAAATTAAAACTAAAAATTCATAATATGAATATTTTAATTATCTAATCATTATTAAAATTAATATATTATTAAATTTCTCAATATGAGAATATATATATAGATATATCATTCAAGTGGAGATGCATGAATTTTTGCAAATGATTTTATAAAAATAGTTATACAAAGGCTGTCAAACTTTCAAATATTTATAGCCTATGCCACTGAACTTTCAACTTATGAAATTTGACCTGGGGACCTTTCCCAAAACTCTTGATCATGTCCATAACCCTTGTTATAACATATTGAGCACAAAATTGGACTTTGGTGAATCTAGGTTGACCCATAGTTGACCAGGAGTCTAAATAACCAAAATGCCTTTCAATGAAAAAATTGAAGTATTTTCTAAACCTCAATATGGCCCAATCAAGTCAAGCCATGGAACCTTCCCCAATGCATCCTAAACACCATTAGGAGTGCATTGAACTCAAACTCAAGCTTTGGTTTGACCTCATTGACCAAGTCAACCATGTTTGACTAAAATACCTCATAAGCTTTTAAACATACATTTCAATCAAAATGGTCTTCCCATCACTTGAGACCATATCCATTGATCTCACATCATCAATCCAAACACAATGGACCCAACCCTTGACCTTAGGTCAACCTGGTTGACCAAGTTTATCTAAATATACATATACTGATAGTGCAAATAGGTTGTTAGACCTATTGGTCATGTCCCTAGGCTAACCAAGAGGGGGGGTGAATTGGTCCTTTAAAAATTTACTCTTGGTTTTTTTGGAAAAATTTTAAAGCTAATCGTACTGTACGATCTAACCTCGTACTGTACGAACAGAAATAATTATGCTTTTCTTCAAACGCAGAAATTCAACCACAAAGAAAATAAAACAGCGGAAAAAAAAACAAAAATGCAGGAAATAAACAGTGAACAGAAAACACCAGAATTTATAGTGGTTCGGGCAAACACGACCTACATCCACTCCCTAGAGACTCCTTCTCTAGGTATTGCACTAAAACCAAGTGACTCTCCTTTTGCCCCCACAGCAAGGCGGAGAAGCCTTTACAAACTCTTTTCCACCAACCCGGTGCGGCAGAGTACCGTCGTCCTTTTTACACTCCAAGTGCGGAAGAGAACCGTCGTCCTTTTCACTCTCCAAGTGCGGCAGAGAACCGTCATCCTTTTCACTCTCCAAGTGCGGCAGAGAACTGGTATCCTCTCGAACAATGCTCTTGCGGAAGTCTCTAAGGAACTAGGAAGATGCTTGAAGAACAAGTAAAAGAAATCTTCTCAATTGGATAACCTTGTGAATCTCCTCATAATTCTCTCTTGAAAGATCTCTCAAAACTTACTCTCAAACACTCTCCCAATCACTCTCCATTCACTCCCCAAAAAAATTTTCACAGAAGGATCTTTCCTTCAGTCAGTTTTGTGTCATTTTTATATCTGGGACAGAAAAAACCGTCCAAAAACTGAATTTTCAAGTTAAGTTCGTGCCGATCGTCCCGTATGATCGACAATCGTACTGTACGAATACTTCAAAAATTTGAACAATCCGTCCCGTACGACTCATCAGACGAATAAGTCAGAGCCGTTCGTACGAACAGTTCGTCCCGTACGAACCCTTGGACGATCAAGTCAGTAAGCTTCGTCCGATCCATTTGTCCCATACGAAGGCTTGGACGATCAAGTCAGTAAGCTTCGTCCGAACACTTCGTTCCGTACGAATGCTTGGACGATGAAGTCAGTGAGCTTCGTCCGAATAATTCGTCCCTTACGAACCCTTGGATGATGAAGTCAGTGAGCTTCGTCCGAACACTTCGTCCCGTACGAACGCTTAGACGAATCGAACAGAGAGCTTCGTCTGATCCATTCGTCCCGTACGAACCTCTGGACGAACCCAATTTTGAGCTGTTCGTACAGCAAAAACTCATGTACGAATGGTATTCGTACTGTATGAACATGCCTTAAAAAAATTTTCTTGTTTGATGGGTTCTTCCTGGAGGACATATTCTTCATATCATACTATACGATATAAATTCGTACTGTACGATCAGTTTAAAACATTTAAACTTTTACTCCCCCATTGTATGTGTGCACAGTTATCCAACTTACAATCACACTCTCTCAGACTCAAGAAAAAGAAAAAATTTACAGACTTCATTTACAGTGAACAAGTGAACTTGAAGTCTTCAACAATCTTGAGTGTGAATTTCCTGAAAAATACTTTAGTACACACAGACAAAAACTCAAATATATATTAGAAGATGAATTAGACAAACAATAAACTTTTGTAATCATCAAAAACATAAACTTAGATTAGAATTCTCATGAATAAAATGATTCACCCAAATCAAAACAATCTCCCCCTTTTTTTATGATGGCAAAACAACTATTGTTTGATAATATACAAAAATAGATCTTCTAACATCCACTCAATGTATCCCCTTTAAATAAAAGATCTACACTCCCCCAAAATAACCTAAATCCCTAAAGTTTCTCCAAATAAAAATTGACTTATCCTATCCTTAAGATCCCCTTAAAGACTAATCAAGATATTTGAGGATAGACAAGAGAAGGGAAGAAAAGAGTGTAGGAATGAGCAACAAAGCACATATAAACATACAAAGCACATACAAATATATAAGAACATACAACACAAGCACATACAACATATAACATAAGTCATAAGTCAAACACATAACATAAGTCAAACAATAAAGCTCTCCCCCTTTTGCCAACAGCAAAAAGAGCTCTTAAAGATAGCTGAGAAATGGAATTATGTTAAATGAAGTTGAATTATAATATTGAAATGAGATGCAAAAACTAAAGACTCAAAAGTATTAGATTTCAAAGTATGTTAAGGACAAGAAAAGTTGATCTAAAGTAGTAATGTATTAGACATGTTTAGTAGTCTCAATTTTTGTATAGAAGGAGAGATAATATTATCAAAAATTCTAAGTCTAAAGTGACTATTATTGATTAGGGAAAAAGAGAATAAAAAACTAAAGGAAAGAATATTTGGCGACTTTGCGCATCGTTTGATTTGATGACACACTTTGTGTGTCTTTATACATTTGGCGACATTGCGCATCGTTTGATTTGATGACACACTTTGTGTGTCTTTATACATTTGGAGACATTGTGCATCTTTTCTTATATGGCACTTTTTGTGCATCTTTTTAAGCTTTGCTTTGAATTTAAGATTCTTTCCAATAATATTATCTCTTTAGTCACAAATACAATAATAAACACAAAGATATAGAATGTGAGAATAATGTTAAAACATCAAACATACATAAATTTAGACTAAATAAAATATATCTAAATAAGATTTAAGTAAGATCTCGTAATCCACATCACAACATAACGAAATCTAATAAATTTGAAAATTTAAAGTTATGCATAGTATTTTTTTTATTGTAATATGAACTCAATTAACATTCTAGATCAGTAATCAACTATATTCAAGTGAATTGAAGTAATAAAAAAAAGGCCATTCACTAACACAGAAATATTAGAACATTTTATTACTGATAATTTCATAACATACAACCATAGCAAGTTACACGTTAAGGCACATCTCATAAAAAGAACTTGTTAAATATATCCAAAATAAAAGCTCACAACAACACAAAAACAACTTAAAACATATAAAGAGTAACACAATCACATCCAAGCTAGAAATGAGAGGGACCCTGATCCGGAGGAGGAGGAGGTGGTATACCACCGAATAATGAAAAATAGCTATTAAGAGTAGCAATATTTGTGTTAACAACATCAAACTGATCATCCTGTCTCTTCAAATGAGCCTCCATGTCATTAAACCTTTGGTCCATTCTATCAAAATGTTGGACCATATTTTGATAGAAATCCTATGAAGGTCCAGCTGCAGTTGAGGGTGCACCTGAAGGAGCAGTAGCAAAATGAGGCTCATCATCTGAGCTGTCAGCTGTACCCTCTTTCTCAAATAATGCTCTAAAAGAAGCATCAGTGAAGTATAGTGGGAGCTCTGAAGGACCAGAAGGATGAACTAGGTTGTATTTTCTCTCTAGGATGTAACACACAACATGTCCTAAAGCAATATTTTTCTTCCGCTTCACACTAGCCAACCCAATGTCAGACAGATAATAAATGTAGTCTAAGATCAATTGGGCTTCATCTATAGGCTGACCAGTTATAATAAGAAATATCGTTGAAGAAAGAAGTGGAGTCATATTAACTCGATCTCTTGCTTTAGGTATTATTGATGTCCTAAGCACATGTTGTATTATCCTAGCATTTTGATTCAACATTTCTACCCGAGCGACATGTGTAGGTATTCTTGCACCTCTAAGAACTTGGTTAATTTCGGACCAACCGTTTTCAGGTCTTGTGGAGAAGGTATGAGCTCTAGTCCCTTGAGTTCTAAGATGAACATACTCTCCTAGATCCTCCTTAGTTATCACAACTTTTTGTTTTAGGACATAAGAAGAAATGGCTGTATGATCCTCGTTAAAGGTCATGTTGGCCAGGAAAATATGAAACAAGTCCTTATTGAAGGCATAGATCAAGGTCAATAGAAAAGAAAATTATGTCGAGTTAAAGAGGGGCATAACTGTAAAATGGATGTTTTCTTGCAGTAAAATACGGGAAGGAGTAACCTTAGATGCAGCATACCTAAGGTATGCTTCCTCATTCTCCTCACTAAGGAAGTTTTCATCACACTCCATTCTAGACGCCGGACGCCTAGCCACCCGTGCCCTTTTTTCACTGCCAGACATTTTCGCTCAAGGCTCTAAAGGTTTCTAGATAGATAGTGAAATGAAAGAAAATGACCCGCCTTTATATAGAAAAAATATGCTATCGTACTGTACGAATCCAGTTCGTACAAGACGATCTTAGATTCGTCCGGGACGGCTGAAAATTCGTCCGAGACGAACGAAAACAGTAAAAAAGAAATGGTTTTTTGTAAACTGCTCGTCCCGAGGCGTCCTTTCGTACAGGCTTTTTGACTTCCTGATCGTATAGACGATGACGTGTTCGTCCGGGATGATCAGAAAATTAAAGGTGGTTCAGGCGAAGGTTAGGTTCGTCCCTCACGTGAAATGACACATGGATCGTACAGACGAATGACGTATTCGTACGTACGATCACCAATAATAACTACCGCTAACTGTGTTTTCTCCCAAATCGTACAGACGAAGTATGGGTACGATGATGTTATCGTACAGTACGATGACATATCGTACAGTACGAATATAACAAAAAACCAAACACTTCAAAAACTTGCATACCTTTTAACATTCAAATAAGGAACAAACAAAAACATAATTCAGAATTCAAATAAGAAACAAAAATATAATAATGAAAACAAATCAACGAACAAACTAACAAACATAAATAAATAGAAATACATTTGCAGAAAATTTCAATTAAGCATTTAGATCTATCACACCTAGTCTTGTCCTCAACATGCTAAATGTGTCAAAGGTTAAGGGTTTTGTGAAAATATCTACAAGCTGATCTTTAGTAGCCACATGATGTAGTTCAATTTCACTTTTCGCTACATGATCTATTATGAAATGATGCCTTATATCAATATGCTTGGTTCTAGAATGTTGAATAGGATTCTTTGAAATATAAATGGCACTAGTGTTGTCACAAAATATTGGAATGGTGCCAACTACTAATCCTAAGTCACTCAATTGTTGTTTCAACCAAAGCACCTGTGCTACATAACTCCCTAAGGCAATGTACTCTGTTTCAGCTGTAGAAAGTGCTACTGAATTTTGTTTTCTACTGGACCAAGATACTAATGAATTTTCAATGAACTGACATGTTCCAGAAGTACTTTTCCTATCCATCCTACAACCTGCAAAATCTGAATCTGAGTATCTAATTATATCAAAAGAAGAACTGTTCTTAGGATACCAAATTCCTAAATTTTGAGTTCCCAAAAGATATCTTAAGATCTTTTTTACTGCTGTCAAATGTGATTCTTTTGGATCAGCTTGAAATCTAGCACATAAGTAAACACTAAATATAATGTCAGGTCTGCTAGCAGTCAAATAAAGTAAAGATCTAATTATTCCTCTAAACTTCTTTTGATCAACAGATTTTTTCTTTGAATCCTTATCTAATAGGACTGAGGAACTCATGGGTGTAGTGACTGGTTTAGCATTATCTATTTCATACTTTTTGAGGATTTCCTTAACATATTTAGATTGATAAAGAAAAGTCCCTTCCTCATTTTGTTTTATGCTAAAGCCAAGAAAATAAGTCAAATCACCCATCAGACTCATTTCGAATTCACTACTCATTATTTTTGAAAATTTATCACATAAAGCTTTATCAGTTGATCCAAAGATGATATCATCCACATATATTTGTACAATGAGTATTTCATTCTCAAATCTTTTCATAAACAGAGTGGTATCCACACTTCCTTTAACAAATGATCGATTTAACAAGAAAGTGCTTAACCTTTCGTACCATGCTCTAGGTGCCTGTTTTAGTCCATATAATGCCTTTTTCAATTTGAAAATATGATTAGGGTATTTAGAATTTTCAAAACCTGGAGGTTGTTCAACATACACATCCTCTTCTATCACCCCATTTAGAAAGGCACTTTTAACATCCATTTGATACAATTTAAAATCTTTAAAACAGGCAAAGGCTAACAAAACTCTTATTGCTTCAAGTCTTGCTACAGGGGCAAATGTCTCCTCAAAATTAATTCCTTCAATTTGGTTATACCCCTTAGCTACTAATCTAGCCTTATTTCTAACAATTACTCCTGAATCATTCATCTTATTTTTGAATACCCACTTAGTCCCAACTACACTTTGATCTTTTGGCCTTTCAATTAATTCACAAACATCATTTCTCTTAAATTGATTCAACTCCTCTTGCATGGCCAATATCCAAAATTCATCCAAAAGTGCTTGTTCTATATTTGTGGGTTCTATCATTGAAATAAATGCTGAATGATTCACTTCTTTCCTCAAACCATGCCTAGTCCTAACTCTTTCACTTGGTTCACCTAAAATCAATTCTTTTGGATGACTCCTTACAAATTTCCATTCTCTAGGCAATTGGCTTTCCTCTTCTTTTTCAACCTTATCTTCAACTTTTTGATTTTCAAGCTTTTGATTTATCACCTCAACCTCATCTTCATCCATCTTAGACCCTTTACTATCATAGGATTCATCAAAAATAACATGTGTGATCTCTTCAACTACCAATGTTCTCTTATTAAAAACTCTATAGGATTTTTCAACACTTGAGTATCCTAGAAGGATTCCTTCATCTGATTTCGGATCAAATTTTTCTAGAAGAGTTTTATCATTATTATGAATGAACACTTTACATTCAAAAATATGTAGATGTGAGAGGTTGGGACTTCTACCTTTAAGAAGTTTATAGGGTGTCTTACTCAATTTAGACCTTATGTACACCCTATTCAATACATAACATGCTGTACTAACTGCTTCAGTCCAAAAATATTTAGGAAGTGAATATTCTGCCAACATGGCCCTAGCAGTTTCCACTAATGTCCTGTTCTTTCTTTCTACAACTCCATTCTGTTGAGGTGTTCTCGGTGCTGAGAAGTTGTGTTCAATTCCAAGAGATTTGCAAAAATCATTAAACATTTCATTTTCAAATTCTCCCCCATGATCACTTTGGATACTGACTATTTCAAAACCAAGTTTTCTCTGAATCCAAGTGGCAAAATCTCTGAACTCATCAAATGATTCACTCTTATGATTCAAAAATCTAATCCAGGTGAATCTAGTATAGTAATCCACAATGACATACCTAAATCTTTTTCCTCCTAAACTTAAGGTACTAACAGGTCCAAATAAATCTATGTGAAGAATTTCTAGAGGCTTGCTAGTCCTAATTTCCTTGATAGAATTGAATGAGGATCTCACTTGTTTTCCTAGTTGACATGCATCACACAAGTGATCTTTAGTAAAATCCAATTTGGGTACACCTCTGACTAGTTGCTTTTGAGTGATTTTCCTAAGATTTCTCATGCTAGCATGACAAAGCCTTCTATGCCACAACCATGATTCATCAGATACAGTTTTCAGACACAAGGTAGTAGATGCTTTAACAGAATTAAAATCTAGCATGTAAATATTATTTACCCTTTCACCATTCAAAATAACAGTTCCATTTAGACTAATAACACAACTTGTAGGTAAAAACTTAATATGATAGCTCTTGTCATATAATTGACTAATACTCAACAGATTGTTTTTCAAGCCTTCAACTAACAGTACATTCTCAATAACAAAATTTTCTAAATTTCCAATTATACCTGTACCTACCACTCTCTTGGTGGTATTATCTCCAAGTGTCACTTTGCCTCCATTTCTGGCTTCTAGCGATATAAATTGACTTGTATCTCCGATCATATACTTTGAGCATCCGCTGTCCAGGTACTAAATACTCTCACGAGGTCTTCTGTGAGAGCATTCCTACAAAATGATCAAACATTAGTCTTAGGAACCCAAACAAGTTTGGGTTCACCTCTTGACAATTTTAAACCAGATGCATGTGTGATATGCTGTGTTCTATGCACCTTAGGTCTCCATACTAAATGTGTTCTATACTTTAAAGTATAGGTAGTGGAAATATGTCCTAAACTGCCACAAGAAAAACACTTTATCCCTGGAAAGGGATTCACCAATCTATTCTTTCTAAAAATCTTCTTTTTAGATCTTGAGTCAATGTTCTTATGATAAGATTCATGAAATTCTTCAAGTTTAGGTGGTATTTTATTCTCCCTAAGTGCTTTAATCTGAACTTCAAGATAAGCATTAGCACTTTCTAGAATCGAATTATCAATTTTCAAATTATGCTATCTAGAATCCGATTCATCCATAAAAGTCTTAAAATCATTTTCAAGTTCAGTATTTGATGATTTTAAAAGATTGTGCTGTTTGTTTAAATCATCATACTCATCCAACAAAGTCATGTGGTTGCTATCAATTAATGCATGATCTTTTCTGAGGATCTCATAATCTATATGCATAGTGTATGCATTCAGAAATTTCAAATAATTCTTCATAGCTTAAATCACATACCTCATCCTCATATGAATGGTCGAGATTATCAGCCATTAAGCACAAATTGGTAACTTCCTCTTCTGGTGCTGTTTCTGATGAATTTAAAGCTGAGTCCGCCCAGAAAGCTCGTTGTACTCTCTCTTTACCCCTTCTATCCTTTGGTTTCTCCTCGGTCTTCTCCTTGTTAGGATTTCCTTTGAGATTGGGGTAATCTGTCTTGATGTGATCTGGCTTTCTGCACTCATAGCAAATGACTTCATTTGAAGCCTTGACATTCTTCTGGAACTTACCTTTATTCCAATGCTGGCGTCTTCTCTACTTCCTTTTTAGGAAACTTCTAAATTGTCTTATCATTAGGGAAATATCCTCTTCATCCTCAGGTAGTGATTGATCACTTTCAGAGTCGTCCACCTTTAAAGTAATGTTCTTCTCCTTTTGCTTCTCACCTGCATCAATCTGTCTTTGAGTCACCGATTGCTCATAAGCAATTAGTGATCCAAAAAGATTGTCAACAGAATAAACATTCAAATCTTTAGATTTTGTTATTGTAGTTATCTTTGCATCATATGCAGGAGGTAAACAACATAATATCTTGTTAACTTTCTCAGCATTTGTTAACTCCCTACCTAAAGCATGCAATGAAGTGGCTATGTGTGTAAAATGAGTGTACATATCAGAGATTGATTCATTCTGTTTCATGCAAAAAAATTTATAGTCGTGCAAGAGAATGTTCAATCTAGTTTGTTTCACTTCATTCGTACCTTCATATGTGATGCAAAGTCTATCCCAAATTTCCTTTCCTGATTTACAGGTAGACACACGCATGTAATCTTCTGATTTTAAAGCATAAAAGAAACTATTCAAACACTTAGCATTTAATTGAGCTAGTTCACGTTCTTCTACAGTCCAGTTTGCAAAAGGTGTTTGAACTCTTATCCCTTCTACAATCCTAGTTGGTTCAGTATAACCATCCTGAACTAACATCCACATACGATAGTCAAGTGATTGCAGAAAAGTAGACATGCGAGTTTTCTAAAAATCAAAAGGAATATTATCAAATAATGGTGGTCTAGTGATCGAGTATCCTTCAAAGTATTTATATTTCCAAAATTTGCCATGATCGAAATTTCAAAAAGTATTTAAAACAGTTATTTTGGAAATTGTGTCTGATACCACTTGATAGTGCAAATAGGTTGTTAGACCTATTGGTCACGTCCCTAGGCTAACTAAGAGGGGGGGGGGGGGTGAATTGGTCCTTTAAAAATTTACTCTTGATTTTTTGGAAAAATTTTAAAGCTAATCGTACTGTACGATCTAACCTCATACTGTACGAACAGAAATAATTATGCTTTTCTTCAAACGCAAAAATTCAACCACAAAGAAAATAAAACAGCGGAAAAAAAAAACAAAAATGCAGGAAATAAACAGTGAACAGAAAACACCATAATTTATAGTGGTTCGGTCAAACACGACCTACATCCACTCCCTAGAGACTCCTTCTCTAGGTATTGCACTAAAACCAAGTGACTCTCCTTTTTCCCCCACAGCAAGGTGGAGAAGCCTTTACAAACTCTCTTCCACCAACCCCGGTGCGGCAGAGTACCGTCATCCTTTTTACCCTCCAAGTGCGGCAGAGAACCGTCGTCCTTTTCACTCTCCAAGTATGACAAAGAACCGTCATCCTTTTCACTCTCCAAGTGCGGCAGAGAACCGGTATCCTCTCAAACAATGCTCTTGCGGAAGTCTCTAAGGAACTAGGAAGATGCTTGAAGAACAAGTAAAAGAAATCTTCTCAATTGGATAACCTTGTGAATCTCCTCATAATTCTCTCTTGAAAGATCTCTCAAAACTTACTCTCAAACACTCTCCCAATCACTCTCCTTTCACTCCCCAAAAAAATTTTCACAGAAGGATCTTTCCTTCAGTCAGTTTTGTGTCATTTTTATATCTGGGACAGAAAAAACCGTCCAAAAACTGAATTTTCAAGTTATGTTCGTGCCGATCGTCCCGTATGATCGACAATCGTACTGTACGAATACTTCAAAAATTTGAACAATCCGTCCCGTACGACTCATCAGACGAATAAGTCAGAGCCGTTCGTACGAACAGTTCGTCCCGTACGAACCCTTGGACGATCAAGTCAGTAAGCTTCGTCCGATCCATTCGTCCCGTACGAAGGCTTGGACGATCAAGTCAGTAAGCTTCATCTGAACACTTCATCCCGTACGAACGCTTGGACGATGAAGTCAGTGAGCTTCGTCCGAACAATTCGTCCCGTACGAATGCTTGGACGATGAAGTTAGTGAGCTTCGTCCGAACACTTCGTCCCGTACGAACGCTTGGATGAATCGAACAGAGAGCTTCATCCGATCCATTCATCCCGTACGAACCTCTAGACGAACCCAATTTTGAGCTGTTCGTACAGCAAAAACTCATGTACGAATGGTATTCATACTGTACGAACATGCCTTAGAAAAATTTTCTTGTCTGATGGGTTCTTCCTGGAGGACATATTCTTCATATCGTACTATACGATATAAATTCGTACTGTACGATCAGTTTAAAATATTTAAACTTTTTACTCCCCCATTGTGTGTGTGCACAGTTATCTAACTTACAATCACACTCTCTCAAACTCAAGAAAAAGAAAAAATTTACAGACTTCATTTACAGTGAATAAGTGAACTTGAAGTCTTTAACAATCTTGAGTTTGAATTTACTGAAAAATACTTTAGTACACACAGACAAAAACTCAAATATATGTTAGAAGATGAATAAGACAAACAATAAACTTTTGTAATCATCAAAAATATAAACTTAGATTAGAATTCTCATGAACAAAATGATTCACCCAAATCAAAACATATACTTCAACCTAGCTCAAATCCTTTGACCAAGGCATTGCCCAGCCAATCCAAACCCTTATGGTGACCCATTAGGTTCCTAAGAGGGTCCCTTTGAAGGCCCAATCCTTGGGCCCACTTGGGTTAGCCATATGGCTTGATCCAAGTGTCCAAAGAGAGCTCTCCATGAGCCAAATCTCATCTTAAGCCAAATCCGATCAAGCTAGCACTTGCATTTGGTCCCCCCATAACCCAATGCACCAACCCTAACTGGCCAACCCCTTGGGTGCAATAGAGTTAGGAATTAGGCTAGCCCAGTGGGACCAAAACCACCTTGGTCTGAGACAACTCCCAACCTAGGCTTCACCAAGCCTAAGTGACACTTGTATTAGGTAGCCCTAGGTCCCATTAACCTTCCCTAGTTAGCCCCTCTCTTGGTTTGACTTGGGTCAAGATCTAGGCTAACTTCATCTTCCCTCAAACAATCTTGACCATTCTTAATAATATAAATAACAAAATCTCAACTATCCACCCTCAACCTATTGGTATTCTGTTGCAACCCTTTGCATTCTGATTTTATTTATTCAATACCCTAAAATGTTGTAGGCTCATACTCCTGCAACTTAATCACGCATGCGAAACCACTCATGAAAGCCCCTTCACCTTCAACGTTGTTATCTCTCTCTGTCTCCCTTGAAGATCTCTCTGTTTTCGTTGAAGAACTTTTTGCAACATATCATTTTTGAACCTCCTTCATCTTTGTCATTTCTATCTAATTTAGTCTCACTTCAAGAGTTGACACGTCTTCATCTTCATTTGAAGATCTCTCCTCTTTCAAGCAAGCTTGATTCTGGTAAAATTTTTTTCTTTCATTATACTTATATTTCCTCTTTATTAACCTCATTTTGATTTTTCTCGCTTGATTTTATTTCTATTTCATGCATTTAAAATTCAAAATATCATCTTCTGATTTGATGCTTTTATTTCTGATATGTGTTATATTATTTATTTTCTCTTTATGACTCTGCTACATACTTTGACACTTTGTTGATTGGGATATGACATGTAATGTGTCAATAATGATCGTATACAAGAGGAGTTCAATTGAGTATTCTAAGCAAATAATGCATAAAACTCCAACAACAAAACTTATGGCCAAGTACAAAGCACAAGCCCGGTATGAAGTCACATTTTTATTTGATTTTCTTGGTTTCTAATCTCAAGACTGAATGGGATGAATTAATAAAATAAATAATAATATTGGCAAGTGATTGTAGGTCTGAGACGATAATCACAATTACAGAAAATTTTTTTTTGACGTGGATATGGAGCAACAAACTATCACTCTTCAACCCATTATTTGATATTGTGATATTCTAAAAGATGGTTATCATCTCAAGAATTCCCTTTTTTGATATCTCATTTTAATATATTTTTTTTTGTCTATTTTTAATAATACTAATTTCATAAATTATTTATTTATAAATTTAGTTAATTATAATACACTATTAAAATATATTAAAATATAATCAAAATATATTGGAATTTTTGTAGATTTTGTGTTGGAAAAATATTAAATTTATTTTATGAATAATAAGTAATTTTTATTTATTTTTTTTAGAAGTTCAAAATCAAAATTTGAGCTTTGTGAGTTTAAGTCAAATTAAATATTAAAATATTAGCCCAAAATTTTTTCTAAAATATAATCAATATATTTTTGTGTTTGTATGTAATTTTGTATTTGTCATAATCTAACTTAATCAAATATATAAAAATTAAAAAAAGATAACTAAACTTAAAACCTAATTTTAAGAAATAAATATCAATTAATAAATTATAATGCTAGCTTCAATTAATTATCAATATTTTGAATTTTGTACGTATTCATTAACTATTATAGCTAATTAACATCAATTATAAATATTTAAAATTTTGCATACATTAATTATATTTAATTATTTTATAATTTGAATTAGGAAAATTGCTTTCAATATTGATTTTTTTAAATTTTATTCTAGATAAGTTATATACTACTAATATAAAAGTGGCTTGAGTTTCTTCCCAAATAAAATTTTAACCATCATTTTAATTCTTATTACATTATATCTAAATAATAATATATTAATTAATTACTTTAATTTTTTTTATTCAAAATTTAACTTAATAAAGTTTAATAGTTATTAGGGAATAAATGTTAATTAATAATGTATTAATTAATTATTTATTTTAAAAAAATTGAAGTTTTTAAAATGATATTTCTGAAATTTATAAAAATTTAATATTTATCAAGAAATAAATATCAATTAATAAATTATAAGGTTAGCTTTACATGGATTATAAATATTTTAAATTTGTATTCATTAATTATATTAGCTTCATATCAATTATCAAAATTTAGAATTTTGTCTATAAAACTGGCTTGAGTTTCTTATAAATAAAATTCTAACTACTCATTTAACTCTCACTATTTTAAATCACAACTATTCAAATTTATTCATTTCAATTTAATTAAATTTTAAAAAAATCTAAATAATAATATAATAATTCATAAATTTATTTCTTTAATTTTTTATTTTTAAAATACCTTACAAAAATTTTAACGATTATATTAATTTAATATAATAATTAATTAATAAATACTTCAAATTTTTTATTTTTAAAATGTCATTTTTGAAACTTACAGAAGTTTAATAGTTTTTTAAAAATAAATGCAAATTAATATTTGTAATTTTATAATAAAAAAGTTTGAACTAATTAAATTACATTTGTAATTTTATAATATTACTTCATTATTAAAATTTCATTAACGTGCATTTAATGCACGTACAATTATACTAGTTACTAAAATGCCTCTTAGAGAAGAAAGAATAGGTTATTTGGCTTGAATTAATATTCAGTTGATAAAGATTATATCTAAGATAGTTTTAATATAGTAATAGGGTACAATCATATTCTTCATAGTCCCAATAATATTCACCTTTTAAGGCTTATAAGAAAAGATGAGCAATTTTTTATGATGTGCAGCTCAGGAATATCAATATTTAAAGCTTTTGATTGATTAATCAAAGGAGCTATGCACAATTTTTGGATTATAAGAAAAGATTGTACAAACTATGATATTAATAGAAGATCAAAATAATTAGACAAAAATGATGCATTAATTTTCTAAAACAATTAAAAAAAATTAATTATAATATTCATATGCCATATAAGTTGATAAAAATGACATTACTATTTGGGTTAACCGGTGGATTGTTATAACTATGCTTTATATGGGCATATAAAGCATAGTTATAAGTTATAGTTTGAGCCAAATAAATGAGTTTAGTTTGAGCCTTCCAAACGAGCTCGAGTACTCGAGCCGAGCTCGAGCTTAATATTTTCTAAACCAGTCGAGCTCAAGCCCAAAAATAGAGCTCGAGTCAAGGTCGAGCTCAATGGAAATTAAACAAGTTTAGCTCGATAAGGCAAATACTTGGCTCGACTCGACTCGTTTATACCCCTAGCATATATGCCACAATTTGCTTCAATTTTGATGTAGATATCCGTAATCAAAAAGTTATATTTGGAGCTATACTTTTATGTGATGAAATTATACCATCATTTGTTTGGCTTGAAATATTTAAGGAGGCTATGAATGGCAAAGAGCATACTATGGTATAGAAGAGGCTATTCATGCTTGGTATGATAGATCAACTAATTTCTTGATTTGACATGATTTTCGAAAGGTAGAGTAGATACAACATTTAGTAAGAATATAGGAGATGATTTATTCACTGCGTAGATTTATATTGATGAAATATTATTTGAAAATACTAATGAATATTTGTGACGTGAATTTTCATCAATGATCTCTAAGAAATCTAAATTGAGTATGATAGGAGAAATTTTTTTTTTCTAAAGAATTTAAGTGAGGCAATGAGGAAATGATACTTTCATATATCAAATTGAGCAAATAAATGAATTAATATAAATATTTGACAAGAAAAGATTTAAATTAAGCAAGAGCATCATAAGATGAATTATAAAATTAGACTTAGATAAATTAATCAAATTAGTTGAACAAAAATATTATATGAATATGATTAATTCACTACTGCATATTACTACTAATATGTGACACCCCAAATCTAATGTGAAGGAATTTTCTATTTTACCTCTTAATTAATCTACTAGAGCTACTAATTTTTGTTTGTTAAATAAAATTAGGAGTAGCAATCATATAAATAAAAATATTTTATTATATTCATAATTTATCCAAGACCTATTTACAATAATCAGAAGTTCAATCAATACATTAGTACACCAATCTTTCATATAATACTTTTGACTATAAAAGAATAAAACATAAACTATAGGAATCTAAACCTAAAATCTTAGAATTAGATCAACCTCATGCCACTGGGTTTATCCTTTAAAAACATGTAAAAATCCCAGAGTGAGTTAACAACTCAATAAAAATTATTAATTAATGTAGAGGAGGATGTTCCTTGAGAGAGAAGCTCCACGTTTCTTGAGAGAGAAATTAGGTGTTTTTTTTAAATTCTTCTCTTCCTGGTCTTTGCGGCCTGACTGGCAGGGAGTTCGTTCATGGTGGCGGATAGCCGCCGTCAGCCATTGCCGGCCTCTTTGGCAGATCCTGGCATTACAGGATTGGACTCGCGAGAGTTTCTGGCTCTAGGTAATCGTTTGTCCAATTCTACTGTTAATGGTTTAGCAGATGGTATTGTAGCCTGCGATTCTGATGTTCGTAGAAGGCGATCTAGAGGCGAATTAATCATCTCTGAAAATGGTGTTTCACCTTTAAAATATGTCAAACATGTTGATGGTAAGGGTAAAGGTATTTCGTTCAGTGAGGATTGCAAAACACCTCATTTTTTGAAATCTGCTGGCTATTCTCTGGTAAGGATTTCAGACCCTAAAGCTTCTTCTTCAAGTATGAATATTTTCATCAATCGGTTTGGAAATTCAAGTGCAATCCCTGTCCTTGACAGTAAGATAAACACGAATTTTTTGAATTTGGTTAACAAAAATATTCATAACTTAAATGGTCTGCCGAAGACTTCCTTGAATACTGCTGAGGTGTGTAATTCGGATATTGTTGATCATGTGTCTGAGGTTTTGCTAGAGCAATGTTTCTTCCAGTAACTTGTCGAATCCTTGAAAGAAGAATCCTCATATTAAGTTAAATTTTAACATGGAGAAGGTTGCTTTAACGGACGACGGAAAAGCTATGAGATTATTAGAATCTTCAGAACTTTTGAATCCTAAAAAGTTAGAATTCTCGTTGGTTACTAAAATCTTTGGTAGGGAACTTCCATCTCATGTAGTTGCTTGGAACCTGAGAAGACAATGGGCTAGTTTCGGTCAATTTCACTTTACAACCTTAGGGATGGGTTGGTATTTGTGCTCTTTCAAGTCTGCGGAAGCTATGGACGGAGTTATGGCTGGTGGTCCTTGGTTTGTGAATAATCACATTGTGGGTTTGGAGAGGTGGTCATCTGAATTCTCTTCTAGCTCTTTGAAAGGATTGACTTCTCCCATTTGGATTAGAATTCCTCAGTTGCCACTTCAATGCTAGGATGATAACAATGTGGCATTGATTGCTTCCATAGTAGGTGTTCCCCTGATGTTGGATGGGAATATGTTTTAGTGGGGAAGAAGGGAGTTTGCTAGGGTTTGTGTTCGTGTTGAGCTGGATAAACCTCTTCCCTTGGGTGTTTGGGTGGAAGGGTTGGCTGGAAGTGTTGCAAATCTGATTTTGATGATGATAAACGTGTCTCTATTGTATTCTGCTTGGCTAACCCATTTCAGGCACAAAAAATCAAAAGCAACTCAAGCCAACTCAAGATCGGGTCCAAGTGTGTCCAATGTACTATTTTTCTTTTTCTTGAGTCAATTGTAATGTAACTGATCCCCTAGCTAAGTAACCTTGTACACCCACACTCTGGGGGAAAGCTTGAGTAAATTAGGATTTCTATTTATTTTTTATTCAGATCATCCTGAATGATGCTTACATCATCCTGGATGATCCAATAAAAACAGAAACCCTAATTAGGGTGACCAAGTTAAGAGGGTCTAATTAAGCAGATCGTCCTGGATGATCTTTGGATCGTACGGGATGATATGCTCAAATCAGAAATTCTCAGCCGCCAGATTAAGTTAGACAAGTTTTTATTTTAGGATATTTGGTCTGATCATCCCGGACGATACGTCCTGAACGATCCAGCACTATCATGCCTAAATTAATCTGGTAATTAAGGAAAGCAATTTATATTTGATTGATATGATCATATCGTCCTGGACGATCGCAGTATCATCCCGGATGATCATGATCGTCTAGTGCATTTCAGCTATACGATCCGAACTGTGTACAGGACGATTTGGGCACTTTTTGAACTAATCATACAGGACGATATCCTTATCGTCCTGGACGATCAAGTCATTTTTTGGTCATCCAACACAACTTTCTCTGGACAACCCGAGCTATCTTTTGGACAATATTCCTTGATTTACACTAATCATCCCGGATGATCGCAGGATCGTATGGGATGATATGAACAACTTTTTGTACTGATCGTCTAGAAGAGTCAGATCGTCCATGCTTAAACAGCTAATTTTGAACTGATCGTACAGGACGATCTCGCGATCGTCCTGGATGATCTTGGCCGACCAGTTGAGATTTAGGGCAAATTTTAAGCCCTCCTATAAAAGATCTTTTTCTTTCAATAACAAAAAATCTTTTGCGACTTTCCTTCCCAGAGAAACCCTAGAGAGAGAGAGTTGGGAGAGAGAGAGAGGATCTTGTGAGGGGGAGTTAGTGAGAGATTCACTAAGGTTGCTCCAAGCAAGGATCATAGTCATCTTCTCCGCTCGTCATCTTCCGTCTAGTTGGTGTTCGTTGTGGGAGGATCGTTCGCAAGAAGATCCGGGGTTCTCTGCCCGCTTTAGGTGGAAGCAAAAGGAGTCCGAAGGTTCTCTGCCTGCTTCAGGAGGAAGCAAAAGGAGGTTAGGTTCTCTGCCTCACCTGGTGGTGGAAAGGAGGTTTTGTACAGGCTTCTTCGCCTTGCTATGGGAGCAAAAGGAGATTCACTTTTTGTGTAGTGCAATACCCGGAGGGGAGGCTCCGGGGAGTTGACGTAGGTCACGTTGACCGAACCACTATAAAATCTGGTTTGTTTTTCTGATTCTATTTTGCACTATACTTTTTTGATATTAACTGCTTGGGTGAATATCTGTGATTGATCTTTTTGTTCCTGTTTACTTGTTTCCGCTACTAAGTATCGAAGAGATTTTTCTGTTGCTCGTGAAATTTTTAAATAACCAATTCATCCCCCCTCTTGGTGAGCCTCGGGACTAGTTCACTAGGGCTTAACATACCTATCGAACTTTCAAGTGATATCAGAGCGGGATTCATAAAATTTAGTTTTGAAAAACTTTTGAATTTGATCCATGGCTAACTGTGGTAATCATAATACTGCTGAAGGTTATTCAATCATACGACCGCCATTGTTTGATAATATTCCTTTTGATTTTTGGAAAACACGCATGTCTACTTTTCTTCAATCAATCGATTATCGAATGTGGATGTTAGTTAAAGATGATTTTGAAGCACCACATAGACTTGTTAACAGTATTAAAACTGAACTCCCATTTACAGATTGGACTTTTGATGATCGTGATTTAGCACAGTTAAATGCAAAATATTTGAACTATTTCTTTTGTGCTTTAAAATCTGAAAACTATATGCGCGTTTCTACTTGCACAACGGGTAAAGAAATCTGGGATAGATTGTGTATAACATATGAAGGTACAACTGAAGTCAAACAGTCTAGGTTAAACATCTTGTTACATGATTATGAACTTTTTCGCATGAAACTTAGTGAGACGATTTCAGAAATGTACACAAGGTTCACTGAAATCATTACCTCTTTGTATGCTCTAGGAAGAGAACTAACTAATTACGAAAGAGTGAACAAAATTCTTAGATGTTTGCCTTCTTCATACGATGCTAAGATTATTGTGATCACGGAATCTAAAGATTTAAATACTTACTCTATTGACAGCTTACTTGGATCACTCATTGCTTACGAGCAAGGGGTGAACCAAAGACAACTTGATGTAGGTGAACGAAAGAAGGAGAAGACAGTGGCGCTAAAGACCAATGATTCAGATGCTAGCACTTCGGGTCTGATATCGATGATGTTGCCTTAATCACAAGGCAATTCAAGAGCTTTCTAAGGAAGAAGAATAAGAATTTTCAAAAGTGGAACAAAGGTAAGACCAGTAGAAACGTTAAAGGTTCATCTGAATCTGTTTGTTTTGAATGCAGGAAGCCTGGACACATAAAGACAGATTGTTCTACACTCAATACTCACCCAAGCAAGGAGAAGTGTGAGGAGAAACCAAAGTTTAGAAAGGACAAGAAGCGGATACAAAAGGCGTTCTGGGCCGATTCTGCATCCGACTCCTCAGAAACTGAAGCTGAAGAGGAGGAAACAAATTTGTGTCTGATGGCTGATGATCACCCTGGTCAGACCGACCAGGAAGAGATATGTGAGCTTACTTACGATCCGTTACTTGAAATATCAGAAAAAAAATTCATGTATCGTATAGGAAGCTTAAGAAAACCCATGCTAGCTTAAAATTGGATTATTTGACTTTGCAAAAAGATCATGATTCTGTAGTCAAAGATCATTCCATACTTGACAACAATCACATGTCTTTACTTGATGAGTTTGATGAATTGAATAAAAAATATTCTGACTTAGTTACTGTGCATGATTCATTGGAAACCACTCATGTTGATTTGTGATTTTGAGAGAGCTTTTAAAGAATTAGATACTATGACATGTGAAGTAGAAAGTAGCAATGATGCTTTAAAATTTAAAATTACATGTTTAAAGAAAGAGAATGAATTTTTGAAAGTGAAAATTAGTGCTTTTGAGAAAAACCAAATACCTCCTACCTTTGCTCAATTTTATCTACCTCCACCTTTTGTAGATTTGGATTTAAAATCATCAAAGCATGTTTCATATAAATCTAGGAAAATGCACTATCACTCATGTAGATTAGTTAACCCTTTTCTTGGTGTCAGATGTTATTCATGTGGCATGTTAGGACACATTTCCCACACCTGCACTTTCACCGTAGTGCACATTAGGTGTGGAGGCCCAAATAGCCTGTTTCACAACACAACACTCATGCATTTCATTCTTCTTTTCATAAGAAGGAACCCAAACCTGTTTGGGTTCCTAAGACTGACGTTTGATGATTTTGTAGGTGTGCTCTCACACAAGACCTCATGAGAGCTTGTGGTACCTGGACAGCGAATGTTCTAGACATATGACTGGAGATGCAAATCAGTTCATTTCACTGGAGCCCAGAGCTGGAGGCAAGGTTACACTTGGAGATAACACCACCAGGAAGGTGGTAGGCTCAGGTATAATTGGTGATTCAAAAAATTTTATGATTGACAATATTTTGCTTGTAGATGGACTAAAACATAACTTGTTGAGCATCAGTCAGCTTTGTGACAAAGGATATAGCATCAAATTTCTGCCCACTGGCTGCATTTTAAGCTTAAATGATAAAGTTGTTTTGCAGGGGCAAAGGATCAACGTCTACAAGCTGGATGTAAGTTGCATTAAATCTGAAAATTCAATTTGCTTAAAAACTTCTGCTGATGAGTCTTGGTTATGGCATAGAAGATTGTGTCATGCCAGTATGAAAACCCATAGGAGAGTTACCCAAAAGAACTTAGTTAGAGGTGTGCCCAAGCTTAAGTTCACTAAGGATCAGCTGTGTGATGCCTGCCAGTTAAGAAAGTAAGTCCAATCCTCCTTTCACTCTGTTAAAGACATTAGCACCTCTAGACCTTTAGAAGTTCTTCACATGGACCTCTTTGGACCCATTAGCATTGCCAGCTTAGGGGGGAGAGTCTATGGGTTTGTTATTGTAGATGATTATTCGAGGTTCACTTGGGTTAAATTTTTGTCACATAAATCTAAGTCATTTGATGAGTTTAGATCTTTCTCTACTTGGATTCAGAAGAAGTTAGGATGTGAGATTATTACCATCTATAGTGATCACGAAGGGGAGTTTAAAAATGAAAGATTTGGAAGTTTTTGTGAGGAGCAAGGGATTAGTCACAATTTTTTAGCTCCTAGGACCCCTCAGTAGAACGAGGTAGCTGAAAGGAAGAACAAGACCTTAGTGGAAGCCGCTAGAGCCATGCTTGCCGAGTATTCACTTCCAAAATACTTTTGGGCTAATGCGGTGAACACTGCCTATTATGTGCTGAATAGGGTGAATATGAGAGTCAATCTGAATAAGACATCTTATGAGATCATTAAGGGTAGAGCTCCAAATCTGTCCCACCTCCATGTCTTTGGCTGTAAGGTTTTCATTCTGAACAACGGGAAATCACCCTTAAGAAAATTTGACCCAAATCTGATGAAGGAGTGTTCTTAGGATATTCAAGTGTGGGGAAATCATTTAGGGTGTTTAATAAAAGGACTTTGGTGGTGGAAGAAATAACCCATGTAGTGTTTGATGAATCTGATCCTAAGGAGTCTAGATCTGAAGTAGAAGATGAAGAGATTGTTGAAGTTATCCAAGAGATTGGAAATGCAAATATGGAGGAGAGGGTAGAACCTCAAACCACACTGCCTAGAGATTGGAGATATTCTTTGAGTCATCCTAAAGAACTGATCTTAGGAGACCCTTCTGAAGGTGTTAGGACTAGGCATGGACTTAAGAAGAAAGTAAACCATTCTGCCTTTATCTCAATGACTGAACCCACCAACATCAATCAAGCCTTGTCGGATGAGTTTTGGATCTTAACTATGCAGAAAGAATTGAATCAATTTGTAAGAAATGATGTTTGGAAGTTAGTAGAAAGACCTAGAAATCAAAGTATTGTGGGAACCAAGTGGGTATTTAAGAATAAGATGAATGATTCTGGTGTGGTGGTTAGGAATAAGGCAAGATTGGTGGCTAAGGGGTATAATCAGATTGAAGGGATTGATTTTGAGGAGACCTTTGCCCCTGTAGCTAGATTGGAAGCCATCAGGATGCTACTAGCCTTTGCCTGTTATAAGGGATTTAAGCTATTTCAAATGGAAGTCAAGAGTGCCTTTTTAAATGGGGTGATAAAAGAGGATGTTTTTGTAGAACAACCCCCAGGCTTTGAGAGTTTCCAATATCCAAATCATATTTATAAATTAAAAAAGGCCTTATATGGATTAAAACAAGCACCCAGAGCTTGGTATGAGAGGCTTACCACATTCCTGTTAGAAAGAGAGTTTGTTAAGGGGAGCGTAGACACCACCCTTTTTCTGAGGAGATTAGGGGATGACTTACTCATTGTCCATATTTATGATGATGATATAATTTTTGGATCTTCTGATAAATATTTATGTGATGAGTTTTCTAAAATAATGAGTAAGGAGTTTGAGATGAGTATGATGGAGAATTGTCCTATTTTTTGGAGTTTAGCATAAGACAGATGAATGATGGAACCTTTCTCAATCAATCTAAATACACTAAGGACATTTTGAAGAAATATGAAATAGATAAAGCCAAGCCAATCAATACTCCCATGAGCTCCTCTGTTTAGTTAGATAAGGATTCAAGTGGAAAATCTATTGATCAGAAGAAGTATAGGGGAATAATAGGATCACTGCTTTACCTGATTGCTAGCCGACCTGATATCATGTTTAGTGTCTGTCTTTGTGCTAGGTTTCAGGCTGATCCTAAAGAGTCCCACCTAACTGCTGTTAAGAGAATTCTTAGATATCTTTTAGGGACCCCAAACCTAGGAATCTAGTACCCTAGGCACAGCACCTCTTTTGAGATTATTGGATATTCTGATTCTGACTTTGAAGGGTGTAGGTTGGATAGAAAGAGCAACTCTGGAACTTGTCAATTTATAGGACAGTCTTTAGTCTCCTGGTCCAGTAGAAAATAAAACTCAGTTGCACTTTCCACTGCTGAAGTTGAGTACATTGCCTTAGGGAGTTGTGTGGCCCAAGTTCTTTGGCTGAAGCAACAAGTCTTGGATTTAGGATTACCTGTGGGCACAATTTCTGTTCTGTGTGATAATACTAGTGCCATCTGTATCTCTAAGAATCTAATCCAATATTCTAGGACCAAACATATAAATATAAGGCATCACTTCATTAGGGACCATGTTACAAAAGGGGACATTGAGCTACATCATGTAGCAACTGAAAATCAGCTGTCTGACATATTCACTAAACCACTGGCCTTTGACTCATTCAGCATTTTGAGAACCAGATTAGGAGTGATTGATATAAATGCTTAATTCTGATGACTACTGATTTCTGATTGGTCTGATTGTTATTCTGTTCCTGTTAGTTAGCTTTTTGATTTGATTATTTACTTTCAGTTATTTTTATTCTTTCCTATTCTACTGATTTATGTGTTAGCTTTGCTGTTGGTTTGATTTGAGTATTTACTTTATTGTGATTGTCTATCTATTTTTATTCACTGGTTCATCTCTTTTATTTCCTGTTTTATGCTTTTCAAAATCAGATCACTGCTCACTACTTCTGATAAATGGTATTTCTGACTAAGAGTTTTACCTTATTTTTATTTGGAAGCCTGTAAGCAGTGATTGATTCCACTGGATCCGTTAAAGGGAAGAAACATTGATGATTATTTCTCTTCCTCTAACTCTTTTGCTGGTGTATAATTTCTTTTGGATAATTATCCTCTTCAAAATTAAAATTTTAGTTTTTGAAATAGAGATTTATTTTATCTTCCTACAGTAATCTACCTCATATCAATAGTGTTTTCAAAGTCTTGAGTCATTATTTTGATTTTCTAAACCAAGTGATTGCACTTATCATATGGCGTTTGGCTTTTGTTTTGTGAATTGCTCTTCTTTATTGTGGAGAGCATCTCCTATGTCTGGAATGTAATTTTATAACTGAGATCCTTTAATGATTTTGAGAGGGAGAAAGCTTACAAAAGATGCGCAGTGCCCCAAATAAAGTGAAAAAGAGGCACAAAATGAGCCTAAAGCTGAAAAGATGCGAAATGTCGCCAACTAAAAGATACACAAAGTGTATCAAAAATGAAAAGATGCGTATAGCGCCAAATAAATTGAAAAAGAGGTACAAAATGAGCCCAACCAAGCTTTCTTTCTTTTTCGATCGTTAAATGTCTTAGAAAAATTCGTGCGCAACTTAATATTTCTAAAAGCTTGTGTTTGAAAATCCTGATTTCTGATTTTTTACTTTGTAACACTATTATATCAGATATTTTTCTGGAACGAGGCTTGAAATGATCTCTTTTCGAATCTAATTTCTTTTCTTCTGAATTGGATTCTTGTTTTAAAAGAGATTTGCATCGATGAGGTGCCCGTGGTGGGAGTTACGAAAGTTGATTTTTTCAACTTTTTCTAGTTTTCAGCGCTGTCAATCGTCTCCTTATTGGTTTTTGAATCTAAAATCAAGGAGAAATTCTGATTTACTGGAGCAGTTTGATTAAAAAAAAAACTTTACTTTTATGTGTTTTCGCATTGAGTTTTATTCAATTTTTATTTTATTTTAGTTTCGTGGTTGTGTATTTGGGATCCTGATCTGTCATCTCCATCCTTCATCTTTGTCTATTTTTCTTCACATCATCCTGGACGATCACCCAATCGTCCTGAACGATCACCCAATCATCCTGGACGATTCAAAAATCATCCTGGACGATCCATTCAAAACCTGTCCCCAGTCTGATCCTGCTGCTGAGAAACACCAATTATGGGTGATCGTCCTGGACGATCTATAAATCATCCTGGATGATATGATCCATATTTTCCTGATCTGATCAAACAGCTGATATTGCACCAATTATTGGCCATCGTCTTGGATGATCTACCTTATCATCCTAGACGATCCATGTGTCAGCCGCTGGATGATTCGAATTCGGCCCGTACCGTCACACTTATTGCATATCGTCCGGGACGACCCACCTAATCGTCCTAGATGATACTTTTCATCATCGGTCGTCCAGCCTGACTCCTCGGAACGATCGCCTGTATCTAATCATCCTAGACGATCTTTGATCGTCCTGGACGATAGGACCGCCTTTTTGACCCATCGTCCAGGCCGTAATAATTGCACATATCGTCCTGGAAGATCTCACAATCGTACGGGATGATCAGGCTAAATTCTATTTAAACAGTCGAATTCTTAAGATTTTTTCCACTCCTCTCTTTCACACATTTCTCTCTACCTTCCTTCGCTGTTGCTTTCAAATGGCTGGTGGCAAATGTTCGAGGCAAAAGGGTGCAAGTTCCTCCTGTGGACATGTTGATCCTCGCTTTCCAAATGTAGCCGATCAGGCTGCTTTTAAGTGCTATCGTGACATTGGGATCACGCATTCTAAAATAGTAAATCCTCGCACCCTCACCTATCCTATTCTTGATCTGTTCGCACACACCACTCTCATTTTCATCCTTACACTAGCCTTTCCGTTTAATCTTGAACTCCTTCAAATTTTCTTTGCCAATTTGCACATTTCCACAGACTGTTCCACTCTTCGTTCATATGTCAATCAACGCCCCGTGGAACTCACTACCCAATACTTTCACAACATTCTCTAACTTTCTGTCACTGGCGACAAACTCCACACTATTATCACTGACCCAGACTATAATTGGAGTGTCGCCAATCACTTCCTTCGTAATACGAATGCCCCCTATCATGACAATGCCTGTACTTCACTTCTTAAGGATGCACGGACCATTCAGCACGTCCTTCGTTCCTTCGTCATTCCAAAGGCGGGGGATCGAATTCACATCACCCCGTTACTGTCCTTGACCACATACTACATCTTGACATCTTGACCCGCAGGAAGTTTAATGCCTCCGATCTTATTATTCGATACATAGAACACCTCACGACTATCAGGGATCTGGGTCATAGGTGTCGCCCAAATCTAGCTTTAGGTCATCTCATTCATTATGCCTTAGAAACCAAATATGACCTTCAGTATCATATCCCTCCTGATTGCCCTCCTTCCTTCTTCACAAATAATTCATTCCATGTCCTACATAGCACCCGACTACATCCGGAGCCTGCCCCGGATATTGAGGAAGAGGAGGAAGAGGCCATTCTAGTTTCTGCTGCACCCGATGCACCTGTTCCCCTTCGCATCACTTCTCCATTTGAACATCTGGTGCAGCGCTTTGATCAGTGGGAGGCCAGATTCGACTCCTATGTGGCTGCCCAGGAGAAGCGGCACGCTGAGGACCTCCAGCGCTTCACTGTCACTTCCTGCGCAGCAGCAACAGCAGCATGACCAGGATATTTCCTGGATTGGAGCCCACTTTCAAGCCATTCACGGTTACTTCAACCCACCACCGCCACCTCCTCCTTCCGATCAGGATTTGCCTCCATTCTAGTTTTCTATTTTGTAGTTATTTTCTTTTCTATTTTGTACTGATGTTTCAGTGTTTCTGTTTACCCTCCTCCTTTTTTGTGATGTCAAAAGGTGGAGTCAATTGTAGTCGTTTCTATTTTTGTTATGTGTTATATTTTCTGTATTAGTTTGGTTGTTAAATATAAATTTAAAAAAAAATTATTTTTCAATCTTCTAGTTATTTTTCAAACTACTATACAAATGTTTGCCATCATCAAAATGGGGGAGATTGTTACAAATCTGATTTTGATGATGACAAATATGTCTCTATTATATTCTGCTTGGCAAACCCGTTTCAGGCACAAAAAATCATAAGCAACTCAAGCCAACTCAAGATCGGGTCCAAGTGTGTCCAATGTACTATTTTTCTTTTTCTTGAGTCAATTGTAATATAACTGATCCCCTAGCTAAGTAACCTTGCACACACACACTCAGGGGGAAAGCATGAGTAAATTAGGATTTCTATTTATTTTTTGTTCAGATCGTCCAGGACAATGCTTACATCATCCTGGATGATCCAGTAAAAATAGAAACCCTAATTAGGGCGACCAAGTTAAGAGGGTCTGATTAAGCAGATCGTCCTGGATGATCTTTGGATCGTACGGGACGATATGCTCAAATCAGAAATTCTCAGCCGCCAGATCAAGTTAGGCATGTTTTTATTTTAAGATATTTGGTCTGATCGTCCTAGACGATACGTGTATCGTTTTAGACGATCCAGTACAATCATGCTTAAATTAATCTGGTAATTAAGGAAAGTAATTTATATTTAATTGATATAATCATATAGTCTTGGATGATCGTAGGATCGTCCCGGACGATCATGATCGTCTAGTGCATTTCAGCTGTATGACCCGAACTGTATACAGGACGATTTAGGCACTTTTTGAACTAATCGTAGAGGACGATATCCTTATCGTCTTGGATAATCAAGTCATTTTTTGGTCATCCAACACAACTTTCTCTGGACGACCCGAGCTATCTTCTGGACGATATTCCTCGATTTACGCTAATCGTCCCGGACGATCTCTGGATCGTACGGGATGATATGAATAACTTTTTGTAGTGATCGTGCAGAAGAGTTAGATCGTCCAGGCTGAAACAGCTCATTTTGAACTGATTGTACAGGACGATCTCGCGATCGTCCTGGACGATCTTGGACGACCAGTTGAGATTTAGGGCAAATTTTAAGCCCTCCTATAAAATATCTTTTTCTTTCAACAAGAAAAATCTTTTGCCACTTTTCTTCCCAAAGAAACCCTAGAGAGAGAGAGAGAGTTGGGAGAGAGAGAGGATCTTGTGAGGGGGAGTTAGTGAGGGATTCACTAAGGTTGCTCCAAGCAAGGATCAGAGTCGTCTTCTCCGCTCGTCATCTTCTGTCTAGTTGGTGTTCGTTGTGGGAGGATCATTCGCAAGAAGATTCGGGGTTCTCTGCCCGCTTCAGGTGGAAGCAAAAGGAGTCCGAAGGTTCTCTGTCTGCTTCATGAGGAAGCAAAAGGAGGTTAGGTTCTCTGCCTCACCTGGTGGTGGAAAGAAGGTTTTGTACAGGCTTCTCTACCATGCTGTGGGAGCAAAAGGAGAGTCACTTTTTATTTAGTGCAATACCCGGAGGGGAGGCTCCGGGGAGTGGACGTAGGTCATGTTGACCGAATTACTATAAAATCTGGTTTACTTTTCTGATTCTATTTTGCGCTTTACTTTTCTGATATTAACTGCTTGGGTGAATATCTGTGATTGATATTTTCATTCTTGTTTACTTGTTTCTGCTGCTAAGTATCGAAGAGATTTTTCTGTTGCTCGTAAAATTTTTAAATAACCAATTCACCCCCCTCTTAGTCAGCCTCAGGACTAGTTCACTAGGGCTTAACATCCCTATCAAACTTTCAGGAAGGTTCTATCAAAGAGTGGAGTATGAGAGGATATCTTCTTTTTGTTATGAATGTGACATGGTAGGCCATATTAGTAGTAGTTGTAATAAAGTAAAGGGGGTGGAGATGAATAGAGGTGAAGCTTCTAATAATCCACCAGTAGATGTTCATTCTAATGTTGGTCAAGAGGTGGGAGTTAAAGAATCATATGGGCCATGGATTCATGTCAGAAATAGGAGTAAGGGAGTATCCAATAAGCTGAAAGTAGATAGAAATGTTAGTAAGAGACAGGTTGCTCAATCTGTCCTCGAAGTGAAGAAGAATGTTAGCAAAAAGGATGATGTGGCTGAGAATGATTCGGCGCTGATTGAAGAAGGTGAGATTGCTAATACTGGGCTTAGGATGGCAGCAGATTGTGTTGATAAGGCTTTTGATCCTATTGTTTTACCTGATCAGATTCCCCTGAATAATAGGTTCAAATCTTTATATGGAGTTGATGTGGAGGATATGAGTCTTGAATCTAGCAAGCTTGTAATAGGGAATGTAACTAATCAGGTTGAAGCTTTTATTGAGAAAAGATTTGGGGAAGCTGTAAAGGATTCTGGCTACTGCATGGAAGTTTTGAAATGTGGAGAAGGTCTGCTTCATCCTCAGATTTCAGCTGATGTAGAGCTTGTTGCGGGTAAGGTATGCCAGGAAGAATCCTTAATTCTGGTAGAGTCTTCAACTTCCAATATGCACCCTAGGCTTGATGCTGTAAAGGATGTAAAAGGCAATGTTCTTGATAAAGGTGAGGTTTCCTTTTTAGGCTCTCAAAATTTGGAAGTTATTAAGGAAAGTTTGCCATCTCATGTTATTGTCAAAGAGGGGAAGGATTTCTTGCGAACTCAAGTAACTCCTTCGAGATTACTCACGAACTCAAGTATTTCCTGTCACAAATTTGATTTTAGACTTCAAAAGGAATTGCGATCTTTTGGAAAGGATAATGTTATTAGCCAGGGTAGAAAGGGTGGTGGTATGGCTAGGGAGAGGAAGGGGAGTAATCCCAGTTCTTTTCATTAAATGTCATCCATTGTTTTTTGGAATTGTAGGGGAGCTAGGAAGAATGAAGCCTCCCACTACTTAAAGGAATTTGTGAAAGAGTATGAGGCTATGTTTGTTGGACTTTTGGAGACTAAGATCTCATCGTTTGATAGATTGGAATGTTATAGATTTATTGGTTCCAATTGGGACTTCTTTATGCTTCCTGCTAAGGGATTGTCCGGTGGAATTATGGTGTGCTGGAGGAAGGACTTGGCCTCTTTTTCAGTCTTAACCTCTTTATCTCAGGTTGTGATTGAAGAATTCTGTATTGACAATAAAGTAAAGTGGATTATTGTTGCGGTTTATGGGAGTAATGACTCGTTTAATAGGAGAAGCTTGTGGGCTGTTCTTGAGGGAATGTTATTCTTCAAGATTCCACTATTATAGGTGGAGACTTCAATTATGTTTTGTCACAAGAGGAGAAAAATGGGGGAGGAAGTTTGTTTTATCACAGGGTGCACAGGAAATGAGGAGCTTCATGAGTAACCATGATCTTCATGATGTAAGGATTATTGGTCCTAAGTTCACTTGGGGCAACAATAAAAATGGTGGAGCAAGGATTCTCGAAAGGTTGGATAGGTGTATTTTAAACACATTAGCTTTGGCTGCCATCCAGGTGCCTGCGGTTAGACATCTTGCTCATGTAGCCTCCGATCACTGTTCTGTTCTCATTAAAATCCTGCCTTCTGGTTTTCGTAGAAACCATTTGATTAAGTTTGAGGACGTATGGTCTTCATACCCGGCTTCTATGGGAATTGTAGCTAAAGTTTGGGAGAAGAGGGTGAATGGAGATGAAGCTCTAGCTCTTAATGTACGGTTTAGAAGAGCTTTGAAGGCACTCTTTTACTAGAGTAAAGCTAAACACCAGAATTTGGTAGTGTTCAAAGAGAATCTGAAGAAGGATATTTTGGATCTACAAAATGAAGAAGCTGAGGTAGGTTGGCTCTCGGAAGATAAGTTGCTGCTGCTTCGATCCAAAGTTAATGAGCTGAACATCACTCTTCCCAGGCTAAACATGTGGTGGCGTGAAAGAGCGAAAGCAAGATGGTTAGCTGATGGAGATTCAAACTCAAAGTTCTTTCATGCATTTGCGTCTGGTAGGAAGAATTCAAATTGGATTCACCAGGTGAAAGGTTGTACAGGTGAGTTGGTGGAAGATCAAGGTATGATAGAGGGTGTCTTTCATGATTACTTTGTGAATAAATGGAGGATAAGAAGTTGCAAGTTGAGAGGGTGGCCTATCCCGAGCCAGGTGTTGGATGACATTGATAGAAATCACCTGCAAGCTGACTTCAAGATGGAGGAACTGGTTTCGGTTGTGGCTCAGCTGAAATCTAATATTGCTCCAGGTATTGATGGCATCTCATACTCTTTTATTAGAACTTATTGGAATATTATTAGAAAAGATGTTTGGAAGACCATTGATCACTTCTTTAGGACGGGTTCCATGAATTCTAGCTGGAAGGAGACGTTGGCGGTCTTAATCCCTAAAGTGGAGAATCCTATGATGCCTTCTAATTATAGGCCTATCAGTCTCTGTTTGTCAATATACAAGATTGTTGCTAAGCTATTGTTAAATAGAATGAGTGGAATCATTCCTAAGTTGGTTTAAGAGGAACAAGTGGCTTTTGTTAAAGGTCGTTCCATCTCGAATCATATTCTCCTAGCCCAAGAGGTGTTCAACAAGTTTAGATATTCTAAATCAAAAAAAGGTATGATGGCTATAAAGGTTGATATAAAATAAGCCTACGATAGTATGGGGTGGTCGACTCTTAGGCAAGTGCTGGTTAATTTTGGCTTCCCAAACAAGTTTGTAGATCTCCTTCTTCAGTGTGTTTCTGATCCTAAATTCTTAATTTTGATAAATGGAGTTGGTTCAAATTGGATTGAAGCCAAGAGTGGATTTAGGCAAGGTTGTCCCTTGTCTCCGTACTTGTTTATCCTCTGCTCTCAACTTCTGTCAGATGCTATTACTCAGAGAGGGAGAGGTTTGGGGATTAAGGTGGCTACCAATGCTGAAATTATTTCTCATCTATTGTATGTGGATGATATTCTGTTGTTTCTAGAAGCAAGTGGTATGAAAGTGAAGAAAGCCAGGAAAATCTTACTTGAATATTGCAGGTGGACGGGTCAAAATATCAATATTCAGAAGTCCTCCATCTTATTTGGGAGATCGGTCCGCCGTGGTAGAAAAAGGGCTTTGGCTAAGAACTTGGGCTTTAAAGTGGTTAAAGAGCTTATATACCTTGGAATCAAGTTGTCATTGAGAAGATTGACAGTGAATGATTTTAGCAATCTTTTGGAGAAAGCTTCCAAAGTGTTAAATCTTTGGGGAAATCATTTTATTTCACTTGCAGGAAAGCTTCTTTTGGTTAAAACTGTTTACTCCTCATTGTCTATCTTCCTTTCTACTCACTCTCTAGTTCCAATGGCGGTTTCTTTATGCTTTGGATAGAATGTGTAGGGATTTTTTGTGGAATAAGCAGGATGGGAGCAAGGGTCTTCATTACGTATCCTGGGACATTCTCTATAGGCCGAGGTGTTTGGGTGGACAAGGTGTTCAATCAATTGCTATGAAGTTGGGTCCTCTTCGAGCTAAGTTTGCTTGGAATCTCATCTCAGGTTCATCTACTTTCATGTATAGGTTGATACGAGCTAAATACGGGAAGGATATCTGTAAATATCAGGCGAGAAGGTTGAGTTCTCCAACTATTAAGATTATTTTACATGGTTTTAAATCCTTGCATAATATATTGAGATGGAACATTTCGTCGGGTGAATCCATTGATACGTTAAATGATATTTAGATTTTTGATAAACTAATTACAAAATGGCCTACATTGGTTGTGATTATAGAGGAGCAAATGCTTAAGCTAGACTACTTTATTTCTAATGGGATGTGGAATGTTGTCAAATTACAATAGGTGTTTGGTCAGCATTTGGTGGACATTATTAAACTTCTTCCCATATCTACTGAGCTAGAGGGTGATCAGCATGAACTCTTATGCAGGTGTTCTGGTAAGTCGTTGTCTTCTCTTATTTCCTATAAGCTTTGTGATGACGGTGATGAAGACCTGTTTGGGTGTTGGAATAAAAAACTAAAGCTAAGACCTCGGGTTGAGGTATTTTGGTGGCGCTTAACTATTAATTATATACCTACGAATGAGCTTTTGGTGTATCGAAGATTGACTACAGATGCAGCGTGTCCTAGAGGATGCCTTGCTGTGGAAAGTGTAAATCATATTGCTATTTATTGCGTTAAGCTTATGCAGGTCTTGACTATTTTTAGGAGCTGGGGATTCTTAGTGCCGGTGTTCTCTGTGGACCTCCGAAAGGACACAACAAACACCACCGCCCCATGATTATCTGGCCTATGGGGGGGGGGGGGCAGATTTGATTACACATACGATTAACCATGGGGGATAGTGGCTCTCACCAGCACAACCCGATGGGTAACAATATATGTGACCTTATCATCACAACGGGTTTACACCACCGGATACATCAGCTCGAGTGGGGTTTATTTGAAAGTGGGATTCGGCTTCCCACAGGCGCAAGCCCCCGTGGTTAATTACATCTCAGGCCGGGGCCTGAGAAAACTCTCGATTAAGGATTCTACATTATTCTTCTCAAATTGGGATTGACATATAAGGAGAAGACTAGGAAATTCTACTCAAGGGGAAAGAAAGGTTCAACTAGGCTTAATCAACATGCATGGCTCAGATCAGCATCCAGAGGGACTAAGGTGGTGAAAAGAAATTGGAGAAAAGAAATAAATCATGCACTCAAAGCATATATGAGAGAAGGATTGAGGCAGCGTCATCCGTGTGATGTGGATAGGTAGGGTTTATAGTCTCTAGATGATAAAGGACTTACCTAATGATGAGACATACTATGAAATAATAGTAGCCTTGAATCCTAAATCTAATGGGTTTAGTGTTCTACACACAACACCAACACCCGTGTCCTAGCTAATGCAATGCAAAATCTGGACATACCCCGGCCTGGATTGGGGAGCCAGCTAACCACCTAGTCGCTTCAAAAACTATGAGTCCGGTCATTTTTATAAAAGATGGGTAGGTAGGTTATATTCTCAGAAATAGGGCCGACGTCTAGAGGATTTCCTAATTGGCCCCAGACTTATGTTTGGTGAATACTTCTAGAGCTGATGCAGTTAAAATTTTAATTTAATTAATTTCTAATGCAATGCATGCTGGTTAAAGTATCCAAATCAGATATGCAGGATTTTAAAAAGGCTTATAAAAATAATTTTTAGAATTAGACTGGGCTTCCCCAGGTTTGGTACCTCATCCTCATAGGTCAGATTATTCGGTCTCTACCCGCAGTCAGGAAAGTGTCTTATAGAAGGAGAGAGATAGAGATGCAATAATATGTATGCGACCCCGGATGATTCAGACAGTTTCCTAGATCGTTAGATTGCTAAATTATTTAGACCTTAAAATTTTAGATATTAGTTATGAGTAGAAAATATTTTAGTCCTTAGAGAGCCTAACGAAATTCAGGCTAAAATAAAAGCGGCATGCAGATCGCCAAAAAACTAAGAAAAGCATACAACCTATGCGCAATCAACATCACATCAAATAATAATAAATAACCAAATTAATCAATTAGATGTCCGTAGGCCAACTGCACTCAATTACAACCCAGGGTCTGCAGAAAATTAAAGTGGCCGGGCACCACTGCCAACAACCCGAATTTCTAATCCTAAAATAGACGCAAGTTATTTTGAGTGGGATACTCTGGATCTTCATCTTCTTGATCTTCTCTTCTTTGGACTCCTTGGATCTTAACTTCCTTGGACTCCTTGGGTAGTAGAATGATCCAAATTAGGATTTCCAAATAGAAAAGGACTATCCTCATATTGGGTGTCTTTCCTCTTTGGAATCCAATCTTTGGATTCTTGTGTCCCCACTCAAAATTTACTTTCATAACTCAATATCAAATTACAAATGATTTACATTAATAGAAAGCAGTAAATCTAGACTCTCCTGCAAGGTTATCCTAATAAAAAAAATCATTCCAAGCAGTTTATATCTTCTCAAGCAATTTATAGGAAAATAAAAATAATACTCATCACAGCCACACTTGGCCATGCTCTTAATAGTTTGAGGGCTAAGGTTTTATTTAGCGCTGCATGAGCATGGCCACCTACAGAAAATATCATTAGTATCAAGATTGATCCCAAACTATGGGTAGTCTATCGTGCAATCACATCAATTCTCAAAGTGTAGTAAAAATAAGCAAACACACCAGCAATTCAATCATAATATGTAGTGAAATCTGAAAAAACTCGACACACAACAGAAATGTAAACACCGACCTAGCCTAGGTCTAGAAGTGGTGCCCTAATAAACCATCTAAGTGTGTGTGAAAGGCTATGTAGCTGAGATAGATCCTAAGCTGGATATTTAGTTGAAGTTGCCTACTGTTCAGGTTGGTTGTAGGTCCGAAAGGGGATCTCATTTAAAGTTCAAATATTAGTGAGTTAGGATTTATTTTAATTAATTTAATATGTGGATCAATTTTAATACTTGGGGTAATGATGTTTGGAGTTTAAGTTTTATTAGTGAATTTTAGGAGGTTTGGGGTCCACCTATACACTGGGCTAAGGGGTCCAAAATTGACTTTTTGATTAAAGGGACTTTGTGGATAGTTAATATTTTTTTAAAATAATAGACCTTAACCCGATCAGTTAGACTGTAAGCATGCCCAATTTGGATTCTTCTATCCAAAGTTATGAATTTCTAAAGTTTTGGTCTTGTTTTGAACTAAGTTTGACCGGATTGTTGACTTTTTGATTTAAGTTGATTTTTGGAATCTTAATATTTTTAATAAATACTAGACCCTTGTGTGAGTTGAATGCCTTTGAGTTTGTCCAGTTTGGAGTTTTCTATAATTAGTTATGAATTTTCAACGTTTGGGTTATTTAGTGAATTATCGAAATTATTTAATTAAGGGGCTGTTTTAGGGATTAGCCTAGGCTAGGTGCTTGTGCATCCTACACATGCAAGGACTACGAAATACTAAGTAAAGCAAGCCTAATGAAGTGATTAGTGAATGATTGTGACCCAATCATTCACCAATCCTTCTCCCACATGAATGTTATTCATACATAGAGCCTAGGTTTAAGATTTCATAAGAGGTGGACCTCCTAAAATTGGAGGATTTAAATAATATTTAATTTTAAAGTAATTTTAAAATACATAAGTATTATGAATATGTAAAAATATAAGTTTGAAAGTAAGATAATTGAAAGTAATTCAATTCATAAGCATAGGAGGTCCATCAGCCACCAAGAGGGGTTTTAAAATAATTTTATTTCAAAATAATTGATTATACTAATTATTTAAATAATATTTAAATAATTAAATATCTGAACAATACAGAAATGATCCAAAGGAGTTACATTTGAATCTAGAAAATATTTTTAAATTAAAGTTCATATTTTTCTGAAAAATTCAAGATATTGTGCGTCAAAATCCGATTTAAAATGAGAAAGTTATGAATTTTCTAAGTTAAATGCATTTAAAAGTAATTTTTTTAAATCTTTTAACTAATTAATATTTAAAAATAATTATTAAATTAAATTAAAATAACCATGAAGGGTTTTTGGATTTTTTTTTGAAATAAATAAATAATAATAAAATAATAATAATAATAGTAGTAATAATAATAAAGTAATAATAATTTGAAATAGTTAAAATAAAAAAAAACTAATTTCAAAATAAAGATAATAGCAAGTAATAATAATAAAAAAATATTAATATTATAATAATATGAATATTAACATAATAATAATATTATTGAAATAATAATAATATTCTTAATGATAATATTAATATTATAATAATGTTAATAATAATAAAGATTAATATTATGATAATATAAATATTAACATAACAATATTATAATTAAAATAATAATAATATCATTAATAATAATATGGACATTATAATAATAAATATTAATATTATAGCAACATAAATATTAATATAATAATAATATTATTAAAGTAATAATATTATTATTAATAATAATATTGATATTGTAATAATATTAATTATAATAAATATTAATATAATAATAAAATAAATATTAATATAATAATATTATTATTAAAGTAATGATAATATTATTAATAATAATATTAATATTATGATAATATTAGTAATAATGAATGTTAATATTATAATAATATAATATTAATATAATAATATTATTATTAAAGTAATAATAATATTATTAATAATAATATTAATATTATAATGATATTCATAATAATAAATATTATAATAATATAAACATTAACACAATAATAATATTATTAAAATAGTAATACTATTATTAGTAATAATATTAATATTATAATAATATTAATTATAATAAATATCATAATAATATAAATATTGGCATAATAATAATATTATTAAAATAATAATAATATTATTAATAATAATATTAATATTATAATAATATTAATTATAATAACTAATATTTTAATAATATAAATATTAATATAATAATAATATTATTAAAATAATAATATTAATAATAATAATAATATTAATATTATAATAATATTAATAATAATAGATAATATTATAATAATATAAATATTAATATAATAATAATATTATTAAAATAATAATAATATTATTAATAATAATATTAATACTATAATAATATTAATAATAATAAATAATATTATAATAATAACAATAATAATAATAATAACAATAACAATAATAAACTTAATTATAATTAGCAAATATATATTTTTAAAGATTAAAATTAATTTTAAATTACTTATCTAAATAATTCTAATAAACAAGGGTTTTAAAATAATTAAAAAAAATATTAATTCCGACGGTGGTGGTGGTGGCAGAAGCCACGTGTCGGGCTCGGATTGGCCTAAGTAAACCGCGGACGCAGTTTTGGCTATCATTGCCAATGATTGCGCCACCGCGCAATCATTGACAATGATTGTCGCGGCGTTGAAACCCACAGATGCGACTTAACCACATCGGTGAAACATGGGAGCCGTCCGATCCTCCGCTGTTTCAATCGGACGGCTCTGATCGAGCTGGACGATCCGGCAAGATCTGGACCGTTAATCACGGTTTCAACGGTCCGAAATCGACCTTGCACAAGCTTGTGATCGAACCGAGAGCCTAAAGCAATAATTGCTTTGTTCTCTCAATCCACACGACAAAACTCGATGAAATTTTAAACGTAGCTAACATGGACGAAGAGCATTCATGTGGTATACTTCTCTTGGATTAACACGCACTAATGACCATGCTAATTAACCCTAAGTGTTTCTAACTAGGGTTAAGGTTTTTACCTAATCTACATGGTGGATTCGGGAGATCTTGGGCTCTCTGAGCTTGTAGACTGTCCAAGAATATTTCTCTAGTTGACCTCGAGCTCGAATTCGCCTTGGATCGAACGGATCGAGCCCTAGAAGGTTTTGGCTCTCGGTTCACCAAAGGGACGTCGTCGGCGAGGGTTTGGCGGTGGGTTTGAGTGGAGGACAGTGAGGGAAGGTCGGGAAGGCTCTCACACATGAAACTCCGGCTTGGGAAGGTCTAAGGTAGAGCAAAAGGAAAAGTCCTCCAACAACCCTAAATCAACCTATTTATACCACTAATCCCTATGATCGACGGCTTTGATGGGTCCTAGGGCTAATTAGGAGGGAAACCACATTAGATTGGTCGTGGTTTGAGTCTTAGAGCATTAGGAAAGTGTTTAGAGCCTTAAATAGGTTTTAAATGGCTTTTAATGGGTCAAACTGACCCATTAAGACTTGGGTTAACCAAGTCAGGGGTTGACTTGGTCAACCTAGTCAATTGGGTCAAAGAGGTGGGGGCTTGAGTCTAGGGAATGGCTTGGATGGGTTTGAAATTGGGTAGACCCATTTAAAGCCAAATGGGTCAACCTGGGTTGACCCAGGACCAAGATCTGGGCCCAATGGGTCAAACCTAACCTACTGAGTTCAGTGGAGGAGAGAATAGGGCTTGGAGAGCCCCTGGATTAGGTTTGAGGCCAAGGGGGAAGGGTCTGGGTCATTTTGGGTCAACCCTGGTTGACTTGGTCAACCAGGTTGACCTAAAGCCTGGGCCTGGGCTCAGCAGATTTAGTTTGACCCACTAATCATAGGGGAGAGGGTCTTAGGCCTTGGCTGGGTCAATTTGACCAAGTCAACTCCTTTGACCAGGTCTGAGGGAAAAATCAGGGTCAACATTCTCATCTTTTGAAGACTGTATGTTGGGTTTGATCTTTCCTTGGTAATGTTTATTGTTCAGCAGTCTTCTTAAGTTGGAAGAGTAGAAACAAGGTTTCTCATGGTGACAGGGAAGATAGCTTCACAACGATGGCGATAAATGCAGTGTGTATGGATGCTGCTTCATTCAAAGGAAATTCGAATAACTGGGATTCCAACCAGCTCGTTGTGATGTCTTTTTATTGGAATCCTCCTCCTCCGAATGGATTAAACTCAACGTTGATGCTTCTCTAGGGACAAATTATATTGCCGGCATTGGAGGTGTTTTTAGGGACCATTTTGGCAGGTTCTTAGGTGCCTTTGGAGTCAACTGTATGCAATGGGACTCTTCTCAGTTAGAGCTTTTGGCGATCTTCTCGGCTAAGAGGTTCATCCAAGATTGGATGTTTGATTTTAAAGGAATCATCATCGAAGGGGACAATAGGAATGTGATGGAGTTGGTTCAGAAATCTTTTAATAAAATGCATGTCACAAAGGGGCATCCTAAGTTGCAGGATTTTTCTTTTCTTGATGGGTTTAATCAGGTTTTATTTCATTATCTGAATAGGGAGAGTAATAAGTTAACGAATTTTTGTGCTAGCTATGCTCGTTATTTTGATTTCTTTTGGGAAGATTTGGGTAGTATGGATGTTCCTCCTTCCTTTGTTTATTTATTAAAGGAGGATAGCCATAGTAGTCCTATCTCTTAGTTTGTAGTTTCTCTTTAATAAAAGCTACTTATTGCATTCCTTCAAAAAAAAAAAAAAAAGTTAACAACTCAATAGGTTACCAGAACCTATTACTGCAATCAATGCATGGCAACAAAAATAATATGCGTATAATCATTTAATCCATATCAGTGTAATGACATAAAAATAAAAACACGTAGCAAATAAGAATAGTGTCATCTCATATGAATAATAGAAATCAATATAAGCAATGTAACTTATAATTAATGATCAGTGGTCATTTCTAGCACACCCAATTGGGGAGAGAGGGGGGGGGGGTGAATTTGCATGTCTTTAAAATTTTTGAGTATTTATTCAATGAGAATCAACTAAAAACTATGAGATGAGGCTAACCAATAATTAAATAAACCCCACTTTTTTTAATTTAATAATTTAGATGTGTTCCAATTCTATATAGACATATAGTTATTTAGAACAAAATTAATAAAAATTAAGTTTCTCTTTAAGAAGAGATTACCTCTTATCATGTCAAAATTTTATTTTATTTATATTTATCATATCATAAGATACTATAAGAGCAGGAATAAACATCATTATCAAAGATTTTTTTCGATAGCACAATGAAATAAAGTGCGTAAAAGAAAAGATGCCAACCAAATTTTTAATGGTTCAGCCTACCGACCTATGTTCACTTCCCAAATTTTCAACTTGGGAATTGTATTACCTCTCTCTTTTTAATCCACTCAAAGCGAAGAAGCCTCTCTCCTTTTATGGGGTACTAAAAGACCCCTATACCTCTTTTTCTTTTCAAAGTATGGCTACCCTATCTCACCGACTAGATTCCTCAATATGAGAAAAAAAACTGTATATATCAATATATCTCTTATAATAAATGTACAACAAGCTCTTTTATAAGAACTTAGACTCTCAACTCAAAGGATCAAGGATATGATTTAGTCCTAAGAAATCTATTTTTCAATGGTGAAATTATCAAAGAAAGATAAATATTAAAAAGAAGAACCCTTTGTACCCAAAGCTCTCATATTATAATAGCCTTTATATTATTTTAGAGTTATAAGAGAAGTATATAGTCTTTATTAATAATTCTAAATAGTAGTTCATTAAAATGTCAACCACATTTTACAATCTAATCCTATATTCATACAGTACGATCAATACATTTGAGTAACTTTAGGATAAAATTATCACTATTTGATCAGACTGTTCAATCTGACCATATAGTACACCATATTTACCCATATTTAAATTTGATATTTTCTTGAATGCGTGACTCTTAATTAGGCGAATTACTTATATGAAAATATAGTATGATTATTTCAATTTTTTAATTCACTTAATTAAGGAAAGGACCACATGGTGGTTTCGCCATTTCATTATAATAGATCGTATGATCCAATTGACAAAATACAAAATGATTAGTCTAGAATTTATAATTTTGAATTTTTATGTTATCAATACCACTTGATATTACAAAATTTATAATGATGTTATGCACATTGTATAATATGATACTTCATCGCTTAATATAATTTGCTAAAGACCATGTTATCTTTGTTAACTATATGGTTGTTTTTTTCTAAATTATATACAAAAACTCAAAAACAAAATGATAAGCTTTGGATTCTTAAGCATTTGTGTTGATGTTTCCCACTTGGCCATAGATTGAGTGCACCATTTTTAGCATATGATTGTCATCAAATTTGTATGTTTATGTTTTTGTTGGCCTTCTTCTAATGTATACCTGCAATTATTAGTAAAACTAAAATGAAGTGCAACCTTTCTTATGAGATGTTTGTTTTGATCAAAAATGAATGCAAGTCAACGAAAGGCAATATAAAGTAAAAGTAATGTATTGAAAATGTTTTTGAGTTATTTGATTCAGTAAACAACAAATGCAAGAGTTTACTTTTTTTTTTTTTTTGAAGTATGGAAATTCAAAGTAAATAGCTATGCATTTAATATAATAATTGATAAGAGGTGGCCAATAATAAGCGCAATCGCCAATGGCGGGCAATGGCTGGTGTATGCAATTTGTGGTGATAGGTTGATAGGCGACGACTAGTGGCAGTAGGCACTGATATGTGGCTCCAATGATTTGTCGTGGCAGCGATGTGTAGCATGTGTCAGCGAGGAAGATGATATAATGGCAACCAATGATGGGAGACGATGATCGACTGTGACATGTGACAAATGAGTAGCAAACTTAACTTTTACCTAAGTTGTGTATTTGGAATTCATTCCATAATAGGTGAATTCCAAATACAATTAATATGAACTTGATGGCGAGTTTTAGATTTAGTCCCAAAATACTTTCTATTTGGAAAATAATCTTTCAAACACCTAAATTTTCAAAACCCTGTTGCTTTAGTTTACACTCAAAATATTGTTGAGCAAAAAACCGGCCCCTTAGAGTAAATTCATTTTGATGTCAATAATATTGTTAATATAATTGCTTAGTTTAGATTACTTATGATTTCACGAATTTCATATACTTATTTTTTATGATTTATGAGTCAAAATTACTTTTACTTTGAAATACTAACGAACCTTTGCTATTTAAAAAGGTTTTATTAGTTATTATATCATAATGAGAGGAAAGAAAATAAGGTTCAACTTGGTTGCATGATATGTTAAATAACTTCAAGCAAAGCTTAAATTTATAAATAAAATTAAAAGATACCCTAAAGTGCATTTAAGAATCAAGTGGAGTTAGTGGCCTATTTTGTTCTTCTTAGGTTTTGTTTGGGATAACTTTCTGATTGCTTTCTAAAATAATTTTTTAGTAGAAAAATTTTTTGAACTAAAAATTTTGTATTAGAAAGCTACTTTAGAAAATAATAATAAAGTTGTCTAAAACAAAACTTTAAACTAACTATTATCAAGGCCATTCTTCAATGTACATTAATCCTATCTTTATTTACTTGTATTATGCTTTCACGTTTTGGCAAGCAATGATGGCTTGTACTCACATATAATTAAAATTAAAATTAAAAATAAAAAAGAATGAGGGCTTAATGAGCTTGTACTCACATATAACTAAAATCTTGATGCAAGTCTTACCATCTTTCCGATGAGGGCTTAATGATGCTTAGTTTAGAAGATCATTGACATGTTAGGAGTGTTCCATCAAACGGCTGATAGTGATTCCCTTAATCATAGAATGTTTATCAAGCATTTATATGATATTGGGCTCATTGGATTCGTCTCGTTGAGCCGCTCGATTCGACTATAAGCATGCCATACGTGATGATCATTTGGTCATTTAATTAATCCATCGAACCTTCTAAGTATGCTACAGACACTTGATTTGGGCCCATTTGGGTTCAGATTGGACCGATTTTGGTGTCGTTGGTTTATCTCTTTGAGTTTGTTGAAATCAGAGTTCGAATGATCCCAATTTTAATTTTTGGATTTTTTACTTGGATATGCCTTGAGATTCCTGGCCGATCAATGAAATTTTTTATGATGCATCAAAGGTCAATAGAAAAAAAATATATTAAAATAGATGAAATCAACATCAAGATTTTCTTTAAAAAAAAGACTTAAATGACACCCATGTCATATAACAAAAAAAAAGGTAACATAATCTCCAAGAAGAAGCGACATCGGTAAATGATCATTTGCTGTTGTTTTTACTATTTTTTAAAGTAGATTTTTAGTAAAAAAAATTTTGAGTTGAAAATTTTTTATTATAAAACTGTTTTAAAAATCAATAAGAAAACCGTCCCAAATAAAGTCTTATTATTTTTCTACCAAACCCGATTACACCTACACATTATTTTTGAGATATTTAGAATAATTAAAATAAACTTACACATATATCACATACACATAAAATTTCTTAATTGATAATTAAAACTCCCACCAAAAAACATCCCCATCTTGCTTTCAATTATCTGACCATCAAATGCAAATCATCATTTGGTGGCAGCTTCAGCCAGTAACACGACCGGCAGCCTGAGCAAATTTCCTAAACTCCACAAGCTTTTCAGCTTCCGGCAGCACCTCCTTGGCGGCGTCGACGGAACGGAAGCATTCCGCCCACTCAACCAACCGTGGAGTCTTCGTCTTATCCAGAAAATTTATTCCCGTTATAATTTCGAAAACTTTCAGCCAACTAAGGAAGGAACCGAGGGTAATGTCGACCAAGTTGATGGTGTCCCCGCCGAAGAAGCTCTTGCCCTTACTGCACTTAACGAAAGCCTCTTCTAACTGCAGCACTGCGGCTAACAGTTTCTCCCTCGCTTCTGCTATGCTCTTCTCATCCTTACTCCAGGCCAACACTCGACTAGGAGGAGCTATCTGAAAATAAGGCAAAATATAAGAAGTCGTCGTAATAATTTGTATCTTTTCTTCTGAAACAAAAGTGTGGTTGAAAACCAATTTCAATATAATTTCCTCCTTTTCATTACCGGTAAGATTTTCATTTCCTCGCCTCTAATTTCTTAAAACCAAACGCAGCCTAAAGTTTATTTCTTTTCATTAGAGATACAGTTAAGTACCTTGTCGTCAACATAGGCAGCCCAAAAGCGAGCGATGGCGCGATCGTAGGGATCGGCAGGGAGGATGGAAGGGCCGGAAGAAGCCCAGACTTGGTCAATGTACTCCACAATAATACGGGACTCGCAGACGGGCTTATCTCCATGGATGAGAACGGGGACCAGCTTGTAGACCGGATTGGACTTGAGAAGAAGCTCGCTTTTGTTAAACAAATCATCTGGGAGGTACTCGTATTCGACCCCCTTCAGATTAAGAGCAATCATTGCCCTCGCCACGAAGGGGCTCGGCCAGCGCCCGATCAGCTTCACCTCGTCTTCTTTCGCAATTCTCATTGTAGATCTGAAAGTAGTTCCAAATTTAGCAAGGATGATTTGGATTTCTTCAGCTAAGCTTGACGGGTATTTAAAGCTCAAATGCATAACAAGGATCCCCCATTGCCGGCATTAATTAACATTATTCTTGTGTAAACGTGAGCGATGATGTCAAAACTAGGTAAATCTGGACTTGCAAGTAGATTGCGGTTCGTGTTTGTTTTCTTGCTGAAAAAGTTTGCATTGAAATCTTAAAAGGCTAAATATATTACTATTATAAAAGCAGCTTATGATTAATTGATAGTTTTAAAAATAATTAATAAATAATTACTTTTTATTTAAGCAAATAATTGAAGACATCTTTTAAAAATCTTTTAAATTTACTAATGCTTTTTAGTCCTCTTTCATATTCATTAAATACTTTCGTATTTCCCCCTTCATATCCCCTAGGCTATGTATTCTCTTTTATTATAGTCTTAATTCATATTTATTAAATAACATTTTATATTCCTCTCTTCATATCCCTTACACTTCTTATTTTTTATACTCTTTTGTATTCCCCTCTTCATATCCCTTTCATTTTTTATTCCCTTTTCTTATGGTCATACTTCATATTTATACTATTATTATAAAAGTTGTTTAAGTTTCTTTCCAAATAAAATTCTAGCCTTTCATTTTAATTATTCGAATATTGTTGATCTCCTTTTTGGCACCGGTCACCTACACGATCTTATCTTGCATTTCGTAGATCGATCCACCTTCCTGTATGTCGCACCTGTGTTGATGAAGGATCACTTCACGTATTTTACCTTAAGATGTCGTCGTCTTTAAGAATTTGTTTCTTTCGATCACATATCACCGTTTATCATATTTTGAATATATGTGATCGGGTCGACGTCGATCTGATGAATATTTTACGTGCATTTGAGCCTTTATCGCACACATTTGTTCCGTACTTAATATCTTTTGATCGGGACATCATTTTGTAAAATGGATTGCTTGAGTGCGTCCGCATCGCCTAGATCTTTCAGACGAGCCTATTTGCACTCGAGTCGGGCATCGTTTGACGTGCATCAAGATGAGATGAATTAAGATTATTATCCTTATTTCTTTTATTATTATTATTATTATTATTATTATTATTATTATTACTATTATTATTATTATTATGTTTTTTTTAGTATTATGTTTTTTTTTAATAAAAAGAAAAATTATGAAATAAAAAAATATGTCTTTCTAATTAATTTAAAATTAAGTAATTGTAATAAATTATATTTAGATTAAAATTTAAAATTAAATACATGCATACTATTGATTATTTTAAAATTAAATAAATATAGTAGGTTACATTTATATGAAAATATAAAATACATTAAATAAATAAATAAAAAAAACAAAACAAGTTTGAATATAAGTTTTTTTAAGATCTCTAAATTAAACAAATTTGATCTAATCGTTAGTTTTAGTTTTGATCATAAGTACAGCAGCTTTTCAAATACTCTTCAAAGATTATGGTATATCTATTATGAGCCCTTAGATCGAGGGCATCAAGAGAGGCTATGATTTGAGCCGTTTGATCTAGAGTTTTATTTGATTTTTCTTTGAGCAGATATGGCCGGTTCACCTCTCAGCCGTCATCCGTGGGGGCCAATCCACTACAATGGATTCACGTGAAAGAGCCTCAGAGCAGCAGGGTAGAGCGACTCCCTCACGCTACAGGAGGAGAGGCCGGATCTTAGGCAACCCATCTCATGAAATTTCAGCCACCTTACTCGCCGCCGCGGAGAACCACTCCACCGTCCAACTCCTCTTCCGCCACTCTCCCGGCCACGACGTCGAGCCCCTCACCGTCGCCGATCAGCTGCCACTATCCGCCGTTGATGCAAGATCCGAGCTTGACATCCATTCGGCCACCTCACTCGTCGCCGACGACTGTTCTCCCGAACCACTCTACCTTCCAACTCCTCATTCCGCCGTTGGAGTCGAACCACCTGCTACTGCCGTTGCTAGAACAGATGCGAGGAGAATCGAGAGCTAAATCTTGATGAAAGAAGAGCCTAGGCATTTGACTTGTTGAAGCAAGTTTATTTTTCTTCATTTCAGTTCTCCGGGTTAGATGCATAGGAGGTAGGCATCTCTAAGGATTTCTGTTAGCAAAGTATGTTATGTTGAGTTTATTTGTGAGTTCAATAATTTAACCAATAGCACGACAATAACTTAGCAACATCTATGGCATTTCGTATTGATCTATAGAGTATATTACAAAAAAAAATATGATGCAGCAAGTTTTAATAAATAATAATTGCAATGCTTTTCTTCTCCTTTTCGTGTATGATATTAAGCCTAAGTCATCGCTTATCTCCCTCACTATTTGAGACGATGTATACTAGCCGTTTGCCGAAATGCATCAACAAAATATATTAAGGTTTTATTTGTATTAAACATCTGTGTCAAAAAGGTAGGAGTTTAAAGCTTCATCACGTGCATTTATATGGATTTTGCAAAGCTCATATTTTCATAATGGTTATTATCTTAGCGTATGGAATCCTATAAAAAAAATCGTATTTCATACAAATCATATTTTGGGGATCTTAGCCCACATTCGTATATATTTGTTAATTTATAATTGAATATTCATCTTTCTGTAAACTTCTCTTTTTAGATTAAATTATAAGATTTAGTTACTTCGTTTAGAGATTGGATTAGTATGGTTAAGATGTGATTAATTCCCTGATTATCAGAGTGGATGACGATTAGCAAAATAATTTGTACGCACGAAACCTTATCATCTTCGATGATTAATTGCCTTAAAATTCAATTAGGCTTTATGCAAGAGGAAGAAAATTAATTAAGATATATTCTTGTGAGATAGTGATAACATTTAGGCGAATTTGTATTTAGGTACTGTATCATAATGAATGATATTCTAAAAGTTCATTTTGATTTGAATTTATTTGTTGATTAAAATCAAGAGATTTTTCAAAAAACATAACACTTAAGTTTTATTTATTTAAAGAACGAGTGTAAAAAAAAAGAGATAAATAAATAGATGATTGAATTATTCGTATTCTCATGATGTATATTTAATTTTCGTAGTGAATATTTGGGTTAGTTTGGTGGCTTTCATTGATTTGCTTTATGATATCCTTGCTTTATATTTTGAGTGGCATTGGTTATATGCATGTATATTGCACATTGTGTGTTTGAAGGCTTAGCTTCATCAACTAGGGGAAAAGTACTTTCACATCCTTCTTTTGTTGGAATTATTTTTACTGTTATATTCTTATCAAAATTTAAATATATATAAGTTCTTATTTAATGATCTAAATTTTGTGATTACTTTCATCAGAATACAATGCTAATAGTTTTAAGGCGTTTGGTCTATTATCTCATTACTTGATCGTTTCCGAAGTGAAGTTATGTTTCATATTTTCTGTTGTTGTTTATTTTATTTTATTTTATATTTAATGATATTATCATACATGTCATGCAAGTATTTTCTTGGTAAGACGTCTCATAAAACCAATAGGAGGTTTGTTTGACTAAACTGAAACTCATTTGTTAGCTTATCAGTGTTAATGACTCACAAGATTCGTTTATTTATTTTCTTGAAGCCTCTTGATTCGTAATCAGATTATTATGTATATGTACTCATAGAAAATTCCTTTAGTAGTGTCATGATTGTCTTGACCATTCATTGGATATATTAGCCATGACCAACTACCTACATGAAGTTTGTTTTAACGTGTAAGGAAGAAAGATTCAAATTATGCTTTTGTTGGAAAGCTTACACGCATGTTTATGACATTCAATGGAAAAATCCTACATGTTTTATGTGTAATCCTTCTTTATGTTTTGTGATAGCAAATCTCCAAGTCATGATTGATAAACTTTACATGCTTTATATATAGTACTATTCGATGCCAATTCTCTTCACCCATGTTGAAAAATGATATATTCATGATTTATTATGTGAGTTTAGTAGAACTCCTCATATGTGTTATACGGTTGGAATGACCTCTTAATATATTTGATGCCTTGTTGTATTAGTTAATTCAAAAGATTGAGATAACAAAACTTCAATCTTTCATTAACATTTATATGTGTGGTAATATGTTGTTTAGCATCAAGTTTGTGTTGAGTAAGGTGTACAAGTTTGTCGAAAAGCCCTTTTATATTTGTTTGACATTGTAATATAGAGGATGATACTCTTGTTAACAAATTTTCATATGTTTTGCATATGATTTTCTTCTATGTTTTACAATAGCAAGTCTCTATGTTCCATGTTAGTAGATTTTCAAGTGATTTACACAGCCATTCTTCATGATTTACGTTAGAAAAGCCTCTTTATGCTTTATATTCTATGGTAATCTGCATATATTAGATGAATATAAATGTTAGATTGCTCATTTTAATATTCTTGTTTACTTGCATTTTCTTTTGGATAACCTCTACGCTCACCCAACCCTTCTTTTCTTTTCTGTGTTCCTTGCGAGGTACTTTGGGAGAGAAAAAGATCAAGGAGCCAGCGGAGTTGCTATGACGAAGGAGCCTACATATATGGATCAGTCGCCCCTATTCATTCTAGTGGGGGTGCTACGGGCGGAACCACCGGGTCATAGCCCCCGGTGCTGTAAGTTTTCTTAAAACTTAGATAATCCTTAGGAAGCCTTTGTGTGTACGCTCCCCCACCCCTTAGGGCCTTATAGAAACTTCATTTATGACTAGGATTGCTCTCTTTTATTTTAAATCCATAAACCCATTTTACACACGTACAAATGTCTAAGGGGTTAGAAATAAATTTCATTTCATCTCCTACAACACTAGTGACACTTAAGGGCAAAAACCTAAGGATGAGTCTTAGACAACATAGACTTAGGATGCATGCTCCTTTTAGGATAAAAATCATAAAACATAGAAAAACATAGTGGCATCCTACCATAGGATTAGTGTAGTGATATCTAAGTTTAATTAATCATTAATAACAACCAACCTATAATCAAAACCAACAAATTAGTAAGAGATCAAATCAAATGCATAAAAGATATTTAACTCCCAATCGAATCATAACCAATACATACAATCATTAAGAGGGAAAACTTGAACATAAATGTGAACGAAGACTAACTAATCTATTAATCATCCCCTAATCAAATACTAACTAAATGAAGTCCACTAAAATCAACTTAAATTCAAGAATTATAAAATTGGAGAACAAACTAAAACATGTTGAATAAAGGGACTTTCAAAACTCAAACCTTAATTCATTAAGTTATCTCATAATTAATTGAACACCTAATATAAAACATGTCTAACTTTGAATACAAATGAATCATAACCTAACTAACTAAACAACATAAGAGACTTATTGAAACTCAATCATAACTTAAACTTTTAGAGCCTTAATAACTTACCTAAAGTTTAATCTCATCCTCAATCTAATCTTTTAAAATTAGTCAACCAACTCCTTAATGAATAATAAGTCATTCAATTCACATTTCTTTTAATTTCTAACAAACTAAAATAACTTAACAAAATTGGTTACTACTGGGTAACCCAGGCCTACGAGGTTATTAAGTTAGCCCCAAGGAGGGTGAAATAAACCTCACGGCCTCGGTGAGCAACAAAGGTAGTAATCAACCAAACACAAAAAAAAAATTCTTAAAATCAATCTTAACTTACTAATACTTACACTTAAACTAAAGCATCCCTTTAATCTTCAACAAATCAAGTTACAAACAACTTTAATTAAACTATCCTATATAGGATATATCTGAAACCACATAGCCTACACACTCATAGATCTGTTTGTTAGGACACGACTTCTAGCTTTAGGTTAGGCCGGTGTTTTCTTTCTTTCTGTCTCTGTGATGTGGCGACTTGTATGTGACACGTGTGCTGGTTGTTTTAGCTCTCTGTATTAAGTTTTTGTGATGATTGCTGTGATGATGATTTTATTTATTGTATTATTTCTGTGGTGTGATGGGCGATAGATTACCCATAGGTTAAGGACGATTTTGATACTGATGATATTTTCTGCAGGTGACCATGCTCATACAACGCTAAAAAGGGGGGGGGGGCTAAAAATAAATAAATCATGAATAACTGCTACAGGTGCTTCAGCTGCTTAGCCCCCAAATAAATAGGAGCATGGCCAAGTGTGGCTGGTATAAGTACTTTTATTTTCATATATAACTGCTTGTGATGATTGATTTTGATTGCTTAGGATAACCTCACAGGAGAGTCTAGATTTTTCTTTTATAATTCTGATATAATGTATTCATTGTATAGAGTTGTGAAAGTCTATAAAATGGGGCATTTTATAAAAGATTAGGGATCCAAAGAGAAAATAAAGTCCCTTTACAAGAGGTTTCTTTTTATTTGGATATCCTATTGATGATGTACCACGAGAAGACTGAGAGAAGATGATCCACAGGAGGACTAGAAGATGAAGACCAAGATGTAAAAATGCCTCATTTTAAGACTTGTGTCGTTCTATAGGATTAGAATCCAGGTTGTTGTCGGTGGAGCCTGGCCACCACTACTTTTCTGTACTCTGGGTTGTATATTGAATGGCACTTGCTATGAACTTTGGACACTATTCTTTTGATTTGTGTGATGATTTATTTACATTGATTGTGCAATAGAATCACATGCTTTTTCATAGGTTTCTTAAATTATTTTGTTTGGGTGTGGCTCGGACGGAGTCAGCATTAGGCTCTTAGGATGTTAAATTTTTTATAAAGTTAAAATTTATTTAAATAAGATAAAAATGAACATAGGATTAAAATCAACCAATTTTTCAAAATTAATGCATGACTCCTTTAAAGGGTCACTTTTGGGTGTGCCTCGTTCACTTTATAGTGACTCTGATTGGCCTTACCTACACATACATAGCCTTGAGTCAATCATATATATTTTCTTTTTATAACATAGAGGAATTGTTAATTTTGTATAAAGCATAGTACTATTCATGATCTGGACTAGTGCCCATTCCCTTTCTATGTCTCTCACCACTCTTGCATTTACATAAGACTGAATTTCATGGATTTAATACGCTAGGTGGAGTTTAGTTAGTGCCCCTTTCCGAGCAGGGTGGTAAATTCAGGTCGGGGCTGCTTAGATCCCTAGTGGGGTTTAAGTTATAAGTCCCCTCTATGTGTCTTTCATAACTCATGAATTATCATTTCTCATGAGATAATACATCTAATCTCTGATCTTCTAAACTCAAACTTTTGATCATATCTTTATACATTCAAAAAAGGTTAATCATCATTAAAGATAAAGAGAAGAGCTTCTCCTCTTCGGAATAGAACTTAGGAACCCTCTCTATGCACTAAATTAAGAAGAGAATAACATAACATCCTTAATCGAGAGTCTTCTTAGGTTGAGGCCTAAGATGTAATTAACCACGGGGGCTTGTGCCCGTGGGAAACCGATCCCCATATCAAATAAACCCCATTCGAGCTAATGTATCGAATGGGGAAAATCTCATGACATTTTGGGTCATATATATCATTATCCATCGAGGTGTGTAGGCGAAAGCCGCTATCCTCTATGGCTAATCGTATGTATGACTCCATCTGCTCTTCCATTGGCCTGCTTGAGTAGAGTGTAAAGGCCTACGATCGTTTTGTCCTACGGGATAGTGCGGTCGTACCCTTTGTATTCTGTTCCACACAAGTAGAATCCTTTCGGAGACCCACAAATATAATTTTAGCCTTTGATTTGATTATCTTGTTATGATTAATTATTAATTTAAAAATAATTAATATGTAATTACTTTTTATTCAAGAAAATAAATGAAAAAATCCTTTGAATTCCCTAATAATTCTTAATCTTCCTTCATATTTATTGAATACCTTTTTGTATTCTCCTCTTCGTATCTCCTACGCTTTATATTCCTTTTTTCTTATGGTATTAATTCATATTCATTAAATACTCATATTCTCCTTATTGTATCATCTTTACTTCTTATTCCTCTTCCTATTCATCTATTTTTATCCCCTACACTTCTTATTTCCCTTTAATTAATTGATAATTTAAAAAATAATTAATATGTAATTATTTTTTATTTAAGCAAATAAATCTATACTATTTATACTACTATTATAAAAATCGCTTGAGTTTCCTTTCAGATCAAATCATGGTCTTTCATTTTAATTATTTAAATAAAATCTCAACCTTTCATTTCAATTATTAAAATTATAATTATTTTATTAATATCAAGTGTACTTTATTAATTAATGAATTAATGTAGCATTTAAATCCATTACGTTTTTTAAGTTAGAGTTGTAAATTACATTTAAGAAAGAAAGTTATAATTACATTTAAGAGTATTTTATTTCACTTTTCTGCTAAACTAACTTTTCATCCGTTTAACCCCTCATTTCCTATTCCTCATCTTGCCTTAGTTTCCTCTTCATATTCCCCATTTTCTCTCTACTAGTTTTATTACACGTGCATTAAATGCACGTGAATAAAAATTAAAACTAAAAATTCATAATATGAATATTTTAATTAACTAATCATTATTAAAATTAATATATTATTAAATTTCTCAATATGAGAATATATATATAGATATATCATTTAAGTGGAGATGCATGAATTTTTTCAAATGATTTTATAAAAATAGTTATACAAAGGCTGTCAAACCTTCAAATATTTATAGCCTATGCCACTGAACTTTCAACTTATGGAACTTGACCTGGGGACCTTTCCCAAAACTCTTGACCATGTCCATAACCCTTGTTATAACATATTGAGCACAAAATTGGACTTTGGTGGATCTAGGTTGACCCATAGTTGATCAGGAGTCTAAATAACCAAAATGCCTTTCAATGAGAAAATTGAAGTTTTTTCTAAACCTCAATATGACCCAATCAAGTCAAGCCGTGGAACCTTCCCCAATGCATCCTAAACACCATTAGGAGTGCATTGAACTCAAACTCAAGCTTTGGTTTGACCTCATTGACCAAGTCAACCATGATTGACTAAAATACCTCATAAGCTTTTAAACATACATTTCAATCCAAATGGTCTTCCCATCACTTGAGAACATATCCATTGATCTCACATCATCAATCCAAACTCAATGGACCCAACCCTTGACCTTAGGTCAACCTAGTTGACCAAGTTTATCTAAATATACATATACTTCAACCTAGCTCAAATCCTTTGACCAAGGCATTGCCCAGCCAATCCAAACCCTTATGGTGACCCATTAGGTTCCTAAGAGGGTCCCTTTGATGGCCCAAACCTTGGGCCCACTTGGGTTAGCCATATGGCTTGATCAAAGTGTCCAAAGAGAGCTCTCCATGAGCCAAATCTCATCTTAAGCCAAATCCGATCAAGCTAACACTTGCATTTGGTCCCCCATAACCCAATGCACCAACCGTAACTGGCCAACCCCTTGGGTGCAATAGAGTTAGGAATTAGGCTAGCCCAATGGGACCAAAACCACCTTAGTCTGAGCCAACTCCCAACCTAGGCTTCACCAAGCCTAAGTAACACTTGTATTAGGTAGCCCTAGGTCCCATTAACCTTCCCTAGTTAGCCCCTCTCTTGGTTTGACTTGGGTCAAGACCTAGGCTAACTTCATCTTCCCTCAAACAATCTTGACCATTCTTAATAATATAAATAACAAAATCTCAACCATCAATCTCTCAACTTATTGGTATTCTGTTGCAACCCTTTGCATTCTGATTTTATTTATTCAATACCCTAAAATGGCGTAGGCTCATACTCCTGCAACTCGATCACGCATGCGAAACCACTCATGAAAGCCCCTTCACCTTCAACGTTGTTATCTCTCTCCGTCTCCCTTGAAGATCTCTCTGTTTTCGTTGAAGAACTTTTTGCAACATATCATTTTTGAAGCTCCTTCATCTTTGTCGTTTCTATCTCATTTAATCTCACTTCAAGAGTTGACATGTCTTCATCTTCATTTGAAGATCTCTCCTCTTTCAAGCAAGCTTGATTCTGGTAAAATTTTTTTCTTTCATTATACTTATATTTCCTCTTTATTAACCTCATTTTGATTTTTCTCGCTTGATTTTATTTCTATTTCATGCATTTAAAATTCAAAATATCATCTTCTGATTTGATGCTTTTATTTCTGATATGTGCTATATTATTTATTTTCTCTTTATGACTCTGCTACATACTTTGACACTTTGTTGATTGGGATATGACATGTAATGTGTCAATAATGATCGTATACAGGAGTTGTTCAATTGAGTATTCTAAGCAAATAATGCATAAAACTCCAACAACAAAACTTAAGGTCAAGTACAAAGCACAAGCCCAGTATGAAGTCACATTTTTATTTGATTTTCTCAGTTTCTAATCTCAAGACTGAATGGGATGAATTAATAAAATAAATAATAATGTTGGCAAGTGATTGTAGGTCTGAGACGATAATCACAATTACAGAAATTTTTTTTTGACGTGGATATGGAGCAACACACTATCACTCTTCAACCCATTATTTGATATTGTGATATTCTAAAAGATGGTTATCATCTCAAGAATTCCTTTTTTTGATATCTCATTTTAATATATTTTTTGTCTATTTTTAATAATACTAATTTCATAAATTATTTATTTATAAATTTAGTTAATTATAATACCCTATTAAAATATATTAAAATATGATCAAAATATATTGGAATTTTTGTAGATTTTGTGTTGGAAAAATATTAAATTTATTTTATACATAATAAGTAATTTTTATTTATTTTTTTTAGAAGTTCAAAATCAAAATTTGAGCTTTATGAGTTTAAGTCAAATTAAATATTAAAAAATTAGCCCAAAATTTTTTCTAAAATATAATCAATATATTTTTGTGTTTGTATATAATTTTGTATTTGTCATAATCTAACTTAATTAAATATATAAAAATTAAAAAAAGATAACTAAACTTAAAACCTAATTTTGAGAAATAAATATCAATTAATAAATTATAATGCTAGCTTTAATTAATTATCTATATTTTGAATTTTGTACGTATTCATTAACTATTATAGCTAATTAACATCAATTATAAATATTTAAAATTTTGCATACATTAATTATATTTAATTATTTTATAATTTGAATTAGGAAAATTGCTTTCAATATTGATTTTTTTAAATTTCATTCTAGATAAGTTATATGCTACTAATATAAAAGTGGCTTGAGTTTCTTCCCAAATAAAATTTTAACCATCATTTTAATTCTTATTACATTATATCTAAATAATAATATATTAATTAATTACTTTAATTTTTTTTATTCAAAATTTAACTTAAAGAAGTTTAATAGTTATTAGGGAATACATGTTAATTAATAATGTATTAATTAATTATTTATTTTAAAAAAATTGTAGTTTTTAAAATGATATTTCTGAAATTTATAAAAATTTAATATTTATCAAAAAATAAATATCAATTAATAAATTATAATGTTAGCTTTACATGAATTATCAATATTTTAAATTTGTATTCATTAATTATATTAGCTTCATATCAATTATCAAAATTTAAAATTTTGTCTATAAAACTGGCTTGAGTTTCTTATAAATAAAATTCTAACTACTCATTTAACTCTCACTATTTTAAATCACAACTATTCAAATTTATTCATTTCAATTTAATTAAATTTAAAAAAAATCTAAATAATAATATAATAATTAATAAATTAATTTTATTAATTTTTTATTTTTAAAATACCTTACAAAAATTTTAACGATTATATTAATTTAATATAATAATTAATTAATAAATGCTTTAAATTTTTTATTTTTAAAATGTCAGTTTTGAAACTTACAGAAGTTTAATAGTTTTTTAAAAATAAATGTCAATTAATATTTGTAATTTTATAATAAAAAAGTTTGAACTAATTAAATAACATTTGTAATTTTATAATATTACTTCATTATTTAAATTTCATTAACGTGCATTTAATGCACGTACAATTATACTAGTTACTAAAATGCCTCTTAGAGAAGAAAGAATAGGTTATTTGGCTTGAATTAATATTCAGTTGATAAAGATTATATCTAAGATAGTTTTAATATAGTAATAGGGTACAATCATATTCTTCATAGTCCCAATAATATTCACCTTTTAAGGCTTATAAGAAAAGATCAGCAATTTTTTATGATGTGCAGCTCAGGAATATCAATATTTAAAGCTTTTGATTGTTTAATCAAAGGAGCTATGCACAATTTTGGGATTATAAGAAAAGATTGTACAAACTATGATATTAATAGAAGATCAAAATAATTAGACAAAAATGATGCATTAATTTTTTAAAACAATTAAAAAAATTAATATAATATTCATATGCCATATAAGTTGATAAAAATGACATTACTATTTTTTAGGGTTAACCGGTGGATTGTTATAACTATGCTTTATATGGGCATATAAAGCATAGTTATAAGTTATAGTTTGAGCCAAATAAATGAGTTTAGTTTGAGCCTTCCAAACGAGCTCGAGTACTCGAGCCGAGCTCGAGCTTAATATTTTCTAAACGAGTCGAGCTCAAGCCCAAAAATAGAGCTCGAGTCAATGTCGAGCTCAATGGAAATTAAACAAGTTTAGCTCGATAAAGCAAATACTTGGCTCGAATTGACTGGTTTATACCCCTAGCATATATGCCACAATTTGCTTCAATTTTGATGTAGATATCCGTAATCAAAAAGTTATATTTGGAGCTACACTTTTATGTGATGAAATTATACCATCATTTGTTTGGCTTGAAATATTTAAGGAGGCTATGAATGGCAAAGAGCATACTATGGTATAGAATAGGCTATTCATGCTTGGTATGATAGATCAACTAATTTCTTGATTTGACATGATTTTCTAAAGGTAGAGTAGATACAACATTTAGTAAGAATATAGGAGATGATTTATTCACTGCGTAGATTTATATTGATGAAATATTATTTGAAAATACTAATGAATATTTGTGACGTGAATTTTCATCAATGATCTCTAAGAAATCTGAAATGAGTATGATAGGAGAACTCTTTTTTTTTTCTAAAGAATTTAAGTGACGCAATGAGGAAATGACACTTTCATATATCAAATTGAGCAAATAAATGAATTAATATAAATATTTGACAAGAAAAGATTTAAATTAAGCAAGAGCATCATAAGATAAATTATAAAATTAGACTTAGATAAATTAATCAAATTAGTTGAACAAAAATATTATATGAATATGATTAATTCGCTACTGCACATTACTACTAATATGTGACATCCCAAATCTAATGTGAAGGAATTTTCTATTTTACCTCTTAATTAATCTACTAGAGCTACTAATTTTGTTTGTTAAATAAAATTAGGAGTAGCAATCATATAAATAAAAATATTTTATTATATTCATAATTTATCCAAAACCTATTTACAATAATTAGAAGTTCTATCAATACATTAGTACACCAATCTTTCATATAATACTTCTGACTATAAAAGAATAAAACATAAAATATAGGAATCTAAACCTGAAATCTTAGAATTAGATCAACCTCATGCCACTGGGTTTATCCTTTAAAAACATGTAAAAATCCCAGAGTGAGTTAACAACTCAATAAAAATTATTAATTAATGTAGAGGAGGACGTTCCTTGAGAGAGAAGCTCCACGTTTCTTGAGAGAGAAATTAGGTGTTTTTTTAAATTCTTCTCTTCCCGGTCTTTGCGGCCTGACTGGCTGGGAGTTCGTTCATGGCGGCGGATAGCCGCCGTCAGCCATTGCCGGCCTCTTTGGCAGATCCTGGCATTACAGGATTGGACTTGCGAGAGTTTCTGGCTCTAGGTAATCGTTTGTCCAATTCTATTGTTAATGGTTTAGCGGAAGGTGTTGTAGCCTGCGATTCTGATGTTCGTAGAAGGCGATCTAGAGGCAAATTAATCATCTCCGAAAATGGTGTTTCGCCTTTAAAATCTGTCAAACATGTTGATGGTAAGGGTAAAGGTATTTCGTTCAGTGAGGATTGCAAAACACCTCATTTTTTGAAATCTGCTGGCTATTCTCCGGTAAGGATTTCAGACCCTAAAGCTTCTTCTTCAAGTATGAATATTTTCGTCAATCGGTTTGGGAATTCAAGTGCAATCCCTGTCCTTGACAGTAAGATAAACGCGAATTCTTTGAATTTGGTTAACAAAAATATTCATAACTTAAAAGGTCTGCCGGAGACTTCCTTGAATACTGCTGAGGTGTGTAATTCGGATATTGTTGATCATGTGTCTGAGGTTTTGCATGAGAACAATGTTTCTTCCAGTAACTTGCCGAATCCTTGAAAGAAGAATCCTCATATCAAGTTAAATTTTAACATGGAGAAGGTTGCTTTAACGGACGATGGAAAAGCTATGAGATTATTAGAATCTTCGGAACTTTTGAATGCTAAAAAGTTAGAATTCTCGTTGGTTACTAAAATCTTTGGTAGGGAACTTCCATCTCATGTAGTTGCTTGGAACCTGAGAAGACAATGGGCTAGTTTCGGTCAATTTCACTTTACAACCTTAGGGATGGGTTGGTATTTATGCTCTTTCAAGTCTGCGGAAGCTATGGACGGAGTTATAGCTGGTGGTCCTTGGTTTGTGAAAATCACATTGTGGGTTTTGAGAGGTGGTCATCTGAATTCTCTTCTAGCTCTTTGAAAGGATTGACTTCTCCCATTTGGATTAGAATGCCTCAGTTTCCACTTCAATGCTAGGATGAGAACAATGTGGCATTGATTGCTTCCATGGTAGGTGTTCCCCCGATGTTGGATGGGAATATGTTTCAGTGGGGAAGAAGGGAGTTTGCTAGGGTTTGTGTTCGTGTTGAGCTGGATAAGCCTCTTCCCTTGGGTGTTTGGGTGGAAGGGTTGGCTGGAAGGTTCTATCAAAGAGTGGAGTATGAGAGGATATCTTCTTTTTGTTATGAATGTGGCATGGTAGGCCATATTAGTAGTAGTTGTAATAAAGTAAAGGGGGTGGAGATGGATAGAGGTGAAGCTTCTAATAATCCACCAGTAGATGTTCATTCTAATGTTGGTCAAGAGGTGGGAGTTAAAGAATCATATGGGCCGTGGATTCATGTCAGAAATAGAAGGAGTAAGGGAGTATCCAATAAGCTGAAAGTAGATAGAAATGTTAGTAAGAGACAGGTTGCTCAATCTATCCTCGAAGTGAAGAAGAATGTTAGCAAAAAGGAAGATGTGGCTGAGAATGATTCGGCGCTGATTGAAGAAGGTGAGATTGCTAATGCTGGGCTTAGGATGGCAGCAGATTGTGTTGATAAGGCTTTTGATCCTATTGTATTACCTGATCAGATTCCCCTGAATAATAGGTTCCAATCTTTATGTGGTGTTGATGTGGAGGATATGAGTTCTGAATCTAGCAAGCTTGTAATAGGGAATGTAACTAATCAGGTTGAAGCTTTTATTGAGAAAAGATTTGGGGAAGTTGTAAAGGATTCTGGCTGCGGTGTGGAAGTTTTGAAATGTGGAGAAGGTCTGCTTCATCCTCAGATTTCAGCTGATGTAGAGCTTGTTGCGGGTAAGGTATGCTAGGAAGAATCCGTAATTCTGGTAGAGTCTTCGACTTCCAATATGCACCCTAGGCTTGATGCTGTAAAGGATGTAAAAGGCAATGTTCTTGATAAAGGTGAGGTTTCCTTTTTAGGCTCTCAAAATTTGGAAGTTATTAAGGAAAGTTTGCCATCTCATGTTATTGTCAAAGAGGGGAAGGATTGCTTGTGAACTCAAGTAACTCCTTCGGGATTACTTGCGAACTCAAGTATTTTCTGTCACAAATCTGATTTTAGACTTCAAAAGGAATTGCGATCTTTTGGAAAGGATAATGTTATTAGACATGGTAGAAAGGGTGGTGGTATGGCTAGGGAGAGGAAGGCGAGTAATCCTAGTTCTTTTCATTAAATGTCATCCATTGTTTTTTGGAATTATAGGGGAGCTAGGAAGAATGAAGCCTCTCACTACTTAAAGGAATTTGTGAAAGAGTATGAGGCTATGTTTGTTGGACTTTTGGAGACTAAGATCTCATCGTTTGATAGATTGGAATGTGATAGATTTATTGGTTCCAATTGGGACTTCTTTATGCTTCCTGCTGAGGGATTGTCCAGTGGAATTATGGTGTGCTGGAGGAAGTACTTGGCCACTTTTTCAGTCTTAACCTCTTCATCTCAGGTTGTGATCGAAGAATTCTGTATTGCCAATAAAGTAAAGTGGATTATTGTTGCGGTTTATGAGAGTAATGACTCGTTCAAGAGGAGAAGCTTGTGGGCTGTTCTTGAGGGAATGTTATTCTTCAAGATTTCAACTATTATAGGTGGAGACTTCAATTATGTTTTGTCACAAGAGGAGAAAAAAGGGGGGAGGAAGTTTGTTTTATCACAGGGTGCACAGGAAATGAGGAGCTTCATGAGTAACCATGATCTTCATGATGTAAGGATTATTGGTCCTAAGTTCACTTGGTGCAACAATAAAAAAGGTGGAGTAAGGATTCTCGAAAGGTTGGATAGGTGTATTTTAAACACATTAGCTTTGGATGCCATCTAGGTGCCTGCGGTTAGACATCTTGCTCATGTAGCCTCCGATCACTGTTCTGTTCTCATTAAAATCGTGCCTTCTGGTTTTCATAGAAACCATTTGATTAAGTTTGAGGACATATGGTCTTCATACCCGGCTTCTATGGGAATTGTAGCTAAAGTTTGGGAGAAGAGGGTGAATGGAGATGAAGCTCTAGCTCTTAATGTAAGGTTTAGAAGAGCTTTGAAGGCACTCTTTTACTAGAGTAAAGCTAAGCACCAGAATTTGGTAGTGTTCAAAGAGAATCTGAAGAAGGATATTTTGGATCTACAAAATGAAGAAGCTGAGGTAGGTTGGCTCTCGAAAGATAAGTTGCTGCTGCTTTGATCCAAAGTTAATGAGCTGAACATCACTCTTGCCAGGCTAAACATGTGGTGGCGTCAAAGAGCGAAAGCAAGATGGTTAGCTGATGGAGATTCAAACTCAAAGTTCTTTCATGCATTTGCGTATGGTAGGAAGAATTCAAATTGGATTCACCAGGTGAAAGGTTGTACAGGTGAGTTGGTGGAAGATCAAGGTATGATAGAGGGTGTCTTTCATGTTTACTTTGTGAATAAATGGAGGATAAGAAGTTGCAAGTTGAGAGGGTGGCCTATCTAGAGCCAGGTGTTGGATGACATTGATAGAAATCACCTGCTAGCTGACTTCAAGATGGAGGAACTGGTTTCGGTTGTGGCTCAGCTGAAATCTAATATTGCTTCAGGTATTGATGGCATCTCATACTCTTTTATTAGAACTTATTGGAATATTATTAGAAAAGATGTTTGGAAGGCCGTTGATCACTTCTTTAGGACGGGTTCCATGAATTCTAGCTGGAAGGAGACGTTGGTGGTCTTAATCCCTAAAGTGGAGTATCCTATGATGCCTTCTAATTATAAACCTATCAGTCTCTGTTTGTCTATATACAAGATTGTTGCTAAGCTATTGTTAAATAGAATGAGTGGAATCATTCCTAAGTTGGTTTCTGAGGAACAAGTGGCTTTTGTTAAAGGCCGTTCCATCTCAGATCATATTCTCCTAGCCCAAGAGGTGTTCAAGAAGTTTAGATATTCCAAATCAAAAAAAAGGTATGATGGCTATAAAGGTTTATATAAAATAAGCCTACGATAGTATGGGTTGGTCGACTCTTAGGCAAGTGCTGGTTAATTTCAGCTTCCCAAACAAGTTTGTAGATCTCCTTCTTCAGTGTGTTTCTGATCCTAAATTCTTAATTTTGATAAATGGTGTTGGCTCAAATTGGATTGAAGCCAAGAGTGGATTTAGGCAAGGTTGTCTCGTGTCTCCGTACTTGTTTATCCTCTTCTCTCAACTTCTGTCAGATGCTATTACTCAGAGAGGGAGAGGTTTGGGGATTAAGGTGGCTACCAATGCTGAAATTGTTTCTCATCTATTGTATGCGGATGATATTCTGTTGTTTCTAGAAGCAAGTGGTATGAAAGTGAAGAAAGCCAGGAAAATCTTACTTGAATATTGTAGGTGGACGGGCCAAAATATCAATATTCAGAAGTCCTCCATCCTATTTGGGAGATCGGTTCGCCGTGGTAGAAAAAGGGCTTTGGCTAAGAACTTGGGCTTTAAAGTGATTAAAGAGTTTATATACCTTGGAATCAAGTTGTCATTGAGAAGATTGACAGTGAATGATTTTAGCAATCTTTTGGAGAAAGCTTCCAAAGTGTTAAATCTTTGGGGAAATCATTTTATTTCACTAGCAGGAAAGCTTCTTTTGGTTAAAACTGTTTACTCCTCATTATCTATCTTCCTTTCTACTCACTCTCTAGTTCCAATGGCAGTTCTTTATGCTTTGGATAGAATGTGTAGGTATATTTTGTGGAATAAGCAGGATGGGAGCAAGGGTCTTCATTATGTATCCTGGGACATTCTCTATAGGCCGAGGTGTTTGGGTGGACAAGGTGTTCAATCAATTGCTGTGAAGTTGGGTCCTCTTCGAGCTAAGTTTGCTTGGAATCTCATGTCAGGTTCATCTACTTTCCTGTATAGGTTGATACGAGCTAAATACGAGAAGGATATCTGTAAATATCAGGCGAGAAGGTTGAGTTCTCCAACTATTAAGATTATTTTACATGGTTTTAAATCCTTGCATAATATATTGAGATGGAATGTTTCGTCGGGTGAATCCATTGATACGTTAAATGATATTTGGATTTTTGATAAACTAATTACAAAATGGCCTACGTTGGTTGTGATTATGGAGGAGCAAATGCTTAAGCTAGACTACTTTATTTCTAATGGGATGTGGAATGTTGTCAAATTACAGCAGGTGTTTGGTCAGCATTTGGTGGACATTATTAAACCTTCTTCCCATATCTACTGAGCTAGAGGGTGATCAGCATGAACTCTTATGCAGGTGTTCTGGTAAGTCGTTGTCTGCTCTTATTTCCCATAAGCTTTGTGATGACGGTGATGAAGACCTGTTTGGGTGTTGGAATAAAAAACTGAAGCTAAGACCTCGGGTTGAGGTATTTTGGTGGCGCTTAACTATTAATTCTATACCTACGAATGAGCTTTTGGTGTATCGAAGATTGACTACAGATGCAGCGTGTCCTAGAGGATGCCTTGATGTGGAAAGTGTAAATCATATTGCTATTTGTTGCATTAAGCTTATGCAGGTCTTGACTATTCTTAGGAGCTGGGGATTCTTAGTACTAGTGTTCTCTGTGGACCTCCGAAAGGACACAACAAACACCACCGCCCCACGAGGGGAGACTGTATCTGGCCTATGGGAGGGCAGATTTGATTACACATATGATTAACCATGGGGGATAGTGGCTCTCACCAGCACACCCCGATGGGTAACAATATATGTGACCTTATCATCATAACAGGTTTCCCCCACCTAATACATCAGCTCGAGTGGGGTTTATTTGAAAGTGGGATTCGGCTTCCCACGGGCTCAAGCCCCTGTGGTTAATTACATCTCAGGCTGGGGCCTGAGAAAACTCTCGATTAAGGATTCTATATTATTCTTCCCAAATTGGGATTAGCACATAGGGAGAAGACTAGGAAATTCTACTCAAGGGGAAAGAAAGGTTCAACTAGGCTTAGTCAACATGCACGGCTCAGATCAGCATCTAGAGGGACTAAGGTGGTGAAAAGAAATTGGAGAAAAGAAATAAATCATGCACTCAAAGCATACATGAGAGAAGGATGGAGGCAGCATCATCCGTGTGATGTGGATAGGTAGGGTTTATAGTCTCTAGATGATAGAGGACTTACCTATTGATGAGACATATTATGAAACAATAGTAGCCTTGAATCCTAAATCTAATGGGTTTAGTATTCTACGCACAACACCAACACCCATGTCCTAGCTAATGTAATGCAAAATCTGGACTTACCCCGGCCTGGATTGGGGAGCCAGCTAACCACCTAGTCGCTTCAAAAACCATGAGTCCGGTCATTTTTATAAAAGATGGATAGGTAGGTTATAGTTCTCAGAAATAGGGCCAACGTCTAGAGGATTTCCTAATTGGCCCCAGACTTATGTTGGGTGAATACTTCTAGAGCTGATGCAGTTAAAATTTTAATTTAATTGATTTCTAATGCAATGCATGCTGGTTAAAGTATCCAAATCAGATATGCACAGGATTTTAAAAAGGCTTATAAAAATAATTTTTAGAATTAGACTGGGCTTCCCTAGGTTTGGCACCTCATCCTCATAGGTCAGATTATCCAGACTCTACCCACGGGCGGGGAAGTGTCTTACAGAAGGAGAGAGAGAGATGCAATAATATGCATGCGACCCTGGATGATTTAGGTAGTTTCCTAGATTGTTAGGTTGCTAAATTATTTAGACCTTAAAATTTTAGATATTAGTTATGAGTAGAAAATATTTTAGTCCTTAGAGAGCCTAACGAAATCCAGGATAAAATAAAAGCGGCATGCAGATCGCCAGTAAACTAAGAAAAGCATACAAACTATGCACAATCAACATCACATCAAATAATAATAAATAACCAAATTAATCAATTAGATGTCCGTAGGCCAACTTCCCTCAATTATAACCCAGGGTCTACAGAAAATTAAAGTGGCCGGGCACCACTGCCAACAATCCGGATTTCTAATCCTAAAACAGACACAAGTTATTTTGAGTGGGATACTCTGGATCTTCGTCTTCTTGATCTTCTCTTCTTTGGACTCCTTGGATCTCAGCTTCCTTAGACTCCTTGGGTAGTAGAATGATCCAAATTGAGATTTCCAAATAGAAAAGGACTATCCTCATATTGGGTGTCCTTTCCTCTTTGGAATCCAATCTTTGGATTCTTGTATCCCCACTCAAAATTTACTTTCATAACTCAATATCAAATTACAAATGATTTACATTAATAGAAAGCAGCAAATCTAGACTCTCCTGCAAGGTTATCCTAATAAAAAAAATCATCTTAAGCAGTTTATATCTTCTCAAGCAATTTATAGGAAAATAAAAATAATACTCATCACAGCCACACTTGGTCATGCTCTTAATAGTTTGAGGGCTAAGCAGTTATGGAGCACCTGTAGCAATTTATAATGACTTATTATTTTAGCCCTCATTTATTTAGGGGGGCTGAGCAATTTCTGAAGCGCCTGTATAAAACATCATTAACATTTAAATAATAATTATTGCCCCCCTTTTATTTAGCGCTGCATGAGCATGACCACCTACAGAAAATATCATTAGTATCAAGATTGATCCCAACCTATGGGTAGTCTATCGTGCAATCACATCAATTCCCAGAGTGTAGTAAAAATAAGCAAACACACCAGCAATTCAATCATAATATGTAGTGAAATCCGAAAAAACTCGGCACACAACAGAAAAGTAAACACCAGCCTAGCCTAGGTCTAGAAGTGGTGCCCTAACAAACCATCTAAGTGTGTGTGAAAGGCTGTGTAGCTGAGATAGATCCTAATTTGGATAGTTAGTTGAAGTTGCCTACTGTTCAGGTTGGTTGTAGGTCCGAAAGGGGATATCCTTTAAAGTTCAAATATTAGTGAGTTAGGATTTATTTTAATTAATTTAATATGTGGATCAATTTTAATACTTGGGGTAATGATGTTTGGAGTTTAAGTTTTATTAGTGAATTTTAGGAGGTTTGGGGTCCACCTATACACTAGGCTAAGGGGTCCAAAATTAACTTTTTGATTAAAGAGACTTTGTGGATAGTTAATATTTTTATAAAATAATAGACCTTAACCCGATCAGTTAGACTGTAAGCATGCCCAATTTGGATTCTTCTATCCAAAGTTATGAATTTCTGAAGTTTTGGTCTTATTTTGAACTAAGTTTGACTGGATTGTTGACTTTTTGATTTAAGTTGATTTCTGGAATCTTAATATTTTTAATAAATACTAGACCCTTGTGTGAGTTGAATGCCTTTGAGTATACCCAATTTAGAGTTTTCTATAATTAGTTATGAATTTTCAAAGTTTGGGCTATTTAGTGAATTATCGAAATTATTTAATTAAGGGGCTGTTTTAGGGATTTGGATCCAAATCAGTTCCAAACTACTTGGAATCACCCCCAAAGGTCAGGAATGACCCAAAGAAGTGTTCTCAAGTGTTTGGAAAAAATTTGGAATTTTTAATTATTTAATTTAATTAAAAGGTAATTTTTAATCAAAATTAAATTAAAGTTCAGATTGAGGCCCAATCAAGGGGCTTTTAATTTTCATGGATTAGGAACTAGATTCTAAAGAGTTTGATATATTATGGGTATTTTTCTGACTTAAAATAAATTTATTAGAATTTTTTGAAGTTATTAGGTCCTAATAAAAGGGTAAATTAGGGTTGATCAATTAAGGGGCTTAATGAGTCCTAAAAATTCTTAGAAAATTCTGAGGGGTTTAGGATGTCACTAAGTTTAAATGTTTCAAATTTCAAGCCATTCGGGATTCTATCCTAACTCCTAGAATTTTTCTAAGTTTGCTAGACGGGTCCTTAATTGTTGTCCTTAAGGTGTCGCTACGTTAAATGGGTTTAAATCAATGTCTTAACTAACCCTAGGCATAACATAAGGGAAATGCAGCAGATATAAACACACCAAATATATCCTTAAATCTAGGAGAGCCTAGGCTAGGTGCTTGTGCATCCTACACATGCAAGGACTACGAAACACTAAGTAAAACAAGCCTAATGAAGTGATTAGTGAATGATTGTGATCCAATCATTCACCAATCCTTCTCCCACATGAATGCTATTCATACATAGAGCCTAGGTTTAAGATTTCTTAAGAGGTGGACCTCCAAAATTGGAGGATTTAAATAATATTTAATTTTAAAGTAATTTTAAAATACATAAGTATCATAAATATGTAAAAATATAAGTTTGAAAGTAAGATAATTGAAAGTAATTCAATTCATAAGCATAGGAGGTCCATCAGCCACCAAGAGGGGTTTTAAAATAATTTTATTTCAAAATAATTGATTATACTAATTATTTAAATAATATTTAAATAATTAAATATCTGCAAAATACAGAAATGATCAAAAGGAGTTATATTTGAATCTAGAAAATATTTTTAAATTAAAGTTCATATTTTTCTGAAAAATTCAAGGTATTGTGCGTCAAAATCCGATTTAAAATGAGAAAGTTATGAATTTTCTTATTTTTTTAAATCATTTAACTAATTAATTTTTAAAAATAATTATTAAATTAAATTGAAATAACCATGAAGGGTTTTTGGATTTTTTTTTGAAATAAATAAATAATAATAAAATAATAATAATAATAGTAGTAATAATAATTTGAAATAGTTAACATAAACAAAACTAATTTCAAAATAAAGATAATAGCAAGTAATAATTATAAAAAAATATTAATATTATAATAATATGAATATTAACATAATAATAATATTATTGAAATAATAATAATATTATTAATGATAATATTAATATTATAATAATGTTAATAATTATAAATATTAATATTATGATAATATAAATATTAACATAACAATATTATTATTAAAATAATAATAATATCATTATTAATAATATGGATATTATAATAATAAATATTAATATTATAGCAACATAAATATTAATATAATAATAATATTATTAAAGTAATAATAATATTATTAATAATAATATTAATATTGTAATAATATTAATTATAATAAATATTAATATCATAATAACATAAATATTAATATAATAATAATATTATTAAAGTAATGATAATGTTATTAATAATAATATTAATATTATGATAATATTAATAATAATGAATGTTAATATTGTAATAATATAATATTAATATAATAATAATATTATTAAAGTAATAATAATATTATTAATAATAATATTAATATTATAATAATATTCATAATAATAAATATTATAATAATATAAACATTAACACAATAATATTATTATTAAAATAATAATAATATTATTAGTAATAATATTAATATTATAATAATATTAATTATAATAAATATCATAATAATATAAATATTGACATAATAATAATATTATTAATATTAATATTAATATTATAATAATATTACTTATAATAACTAATATTTTAATAATATAAATATTAATATAATAATAATATTAATAATAATAGATAATATTATAATAATATAAATATTAATATAATAATAATCTTATTAAAATATTAATAATAATAATAATAATATTATTATTATTATTAAAATAATAATAATATTATTAATAATAATATTAATAATAACAAATAATATTATAATAATAATAATAATAATAATAATAATAATAACAATAATAAACTTAATTATAATTAGCAAATATATATTTTTAAATATTAAAATTAATTTTAAATTAATTAACTAAATAATTCTAATAAAAAAGGGTTTTAAAATAATAAAAAAAAAATATTAATTCTGGCGGTGGCGGAAGCTATGTGTCGGGCTCGGATTGGCCAGGGTAAACGGCGGACACGGTTTTGGCAATCATTGCCAATGATTGCGCCACCGTGTAATCATTGACAATGATTCTCGCGGCACTGAAACCCACACATGCGACTTAACCACGTCGGTGAAACATGGGAGCCGTCCGATCCTCCACTGTTTCAATCGGACGGCTCTGATTGAGCTGGACGATCCGATCCAGCAGACAAGCAGACCGCGGGGCCGATCCAAGGGACGATCCGGCAAGATCTGAACTGTTGATCGCGGTTTCAACGGTCCGAAATCGGCTCTACACAGGCTTGCGACCGAACCGAGAGCCTAAAGTGATAATTGCTTTGTTCTCTCGATCCACATGACAAAACTCGATGAAATTTTAAGCGTAACTAACATGGACGAAGAGCATTCATGTGGTATACTTCTCTTGGATTAACACGTACTAATGACCATGCTAATTAACCTTAAGTGTTTCTAACTAAGGTTAAGGTTTTTACCTAATCCACATGGTGGATTCGGGAGATCTTGGGCTCTCTGAGCTTGTAGACTGTCCAAGAATATTTCTCTAGTTGACCTCGAACTCGGATTCACCTTGGATCGAACGGATCGAGCCTTAGAAGGTTTTGGCTCTCGGTTCACCGGAGGGACGTCACCGGTGAGGGTTTGGTGGTGGGTTTGAGTGGAGGACAGTGGGGGAAGGTCGGGAAGGCTCTCACACATGAAACTCCGGCTTGGGAAGGTCTAAGGTAGAGCAAAAGGAAAAGTCCTCCAACAACCCTAAATTAACCTATTTATACCATTAATCCCTATGATCGATGGCTTTGATGGGTCGTAGGGCTAATTAGGTTGGAAACAACATTAGATTAGCCGTGGTTTGAGTCTTAGAGCATTAGGAAAGTGTTTAGAGCCTTAAATAGGTTTTAAATGGCTTTTAATGGGTCAAATTGACCCATTAAGACTTGGGTTGACCAAGTCAAGGGTTGACTTGGTCAACCTAGTCAATTGGGTCAAAGGAGGTGGGGGCTTGAGTCTAGGGAATGGCTTGGATGGGTTTGAAATTGGGTAGACCCATTTAAAGCCAAATGGGTCAACTTGGGTTGACCCAGGACCAAGACCTGGGCCCAATGGGTCAAACCTAACCTACTGAGTTCAGTGGAGGAGAGAATAGGGCTTGGAGAGCCCCTGGATTGGGTTTGAGGCCAAGGGGGAAGGGTCTTGGTCATTTTGGGTCAACCCTAGTTGACTTGGTCAACTAGGTTGACCTAAAGCCTGGGCCTAGGCTCAGCAGACTTAGTTTGACCCACTGATCATAGGGGAGAGGGTCTTAGGCCCTGGCTGGGTCAATTTAACCAAGTCAACTCCTTTGACCAGGTCTGAGGGAAAAATCAGGGTCAATATTCTCATCTTTTGAAGACTGTTTGTTAGGTTTGAAAGGCTTGGCTAGCAAAGGTTCTTTCCTTGGTAATGTTTATTGTTCAGCAGTCTTCTTAAGTTGGAAGAGTAGAAACAAGGTTTCTCATGGTGACAGGGAAGATAGCTTCACAACGATGGCGATAAATGCAGTGTGTATGGATGCTGCTTCATTTAAAGGAAATTCGAATAACTGGGATTCCAACCAGCTCGTTGAGATGTCTTTTTATTGGAATCCTCCTCCTCCGAATGGATTAAACTCAACGTTGATGCTTCTCTAGGGACGAATTATATTGCCGGCATTGGAGGTGTTTTTAGGGACCATTTTGGCAGGTTCTTGTGTGCCTTTGGAGTCAACTGTATGCATTGGGACTCTTCTCAGTTAGAGCTTTTGGCGATCTTCTCGGCTAAGAGGTTCATCCAAGATTGGATGTTTGATTTTAAAGGAATCATCATCGAAGGGGACAATAGGAATGTGATGGAGTTGGTTCAGAAATCTTTTAATAAAATGCATGTCAGAAAGGGGCATTCAAAGTTGCAGGAATTTTCTTTTCTTGATGGGTTTAATCAGGTTTTATTTCATTATGTGAATAGGGAGAGTAATAAGTTAGCGGATTTTTGTGCTAGCTATGCTCGTTATTTTGATTTCTTTTGGGAAGATTTGGGTAGTATGGATGTTCCTCCTTCCTTTGTTTATTTATTAAAGGAGGATAGCCATAGTGGTCCTATCTCTTAGTTTGTAGTTTCTCTTTAATAAAAGCTGCTTATTGCATTCCTTCAAAAAAAAAAAAAGTTAACAACTCAATAGGTTACCAGAACCTATTACTGCAATCAATGCATGGCAACAAAAATAATATGCGTATAATCATTTAATCCATATCAGTGTAATGACATAAAAATAAAAACACATAGCAAATAAGAATAGTGTCATCTCATTTGAATAATAGAAATCAATATAAGCAATGTAACTTATAATTAATGATCAGTGGTCATTTCTAGCACACCCAATTGGGGAGAGGGGGGGTGAATTTGCATGTCTTTAAAATTTTTGAGTATTTATTCAATGAGAATGAACTAAAAACTATGAGATGAGGCTAACCAATAATTAAATAAACCCCACTTTTTTTAATTTAATAATTTAGATGTGTTCCAATTCTATATAGACATATAGTTATTTAGAACAAAATTAATAAAAATTTAGTTTCTCTTTAAGAAGAGATTACCTCTTATCATGTCAAAATTTTATTTTATTTATATTTATCATATCATAAGATACTATAAGAGTAGGAATAAACATCATTATCAAAGATTTTTTTAGATAGCACAATGAAATAAAGTGCGTAAAAGAAAAGATGCCAACCAAATTTTTAATGGTTCAGCCTACCGACCTATGTTCACTTCCCAAATTTTCAACTTGGGAATTGTATTACCTCTCTCTTTTTAATCCACTCAAAGCGAAGAAGCCTCTCTCCTTTTATGGGGTACTAAAAGACCCCTATACCTCTTTTTCTTTTCAAAGTATGGCTACCCTATCTCACCGACTAGATTCCTCAATATAAGAAAAAAAAACTGTATAATATCAATATATCTCTTATAATAAATGTACAACAAGCTCTTTTATAAGAACTTAGACTCTCAATCAGAGGATCAAGGATATGATTTGAGAAAAATAACCAACAATGCAAAATAATGGTTAAGCCTACCGACCTATGTTCACTTCCCAAATTTTCAACTTGGGAATTGTATTACCTCTCTCTTTTTAATCCACTCAAAGCGAAGAAGCCTCTCTCCTTTTATGGGGTACTAAAAGACCCCTATACCTCTTTTTCTTTTCAAAGTATGGCTACCCTATCTCACCGACTAGATTCCTCAATATAAGAAAAAAAAACTGTATAATATCAATATATCTCTTATAATAAATGTACAACAAGCTCTTTTATAAGAACTTAGACTCTCAATCAGAGGATCAAGGATATGATTTGAGAAAAATAACCAACAATGCAAAATAATCATAAGAAATCTATTTTTCAATGATGAAATTATCAAAGAAAGAGAAATATTAAAAAGAAGAACCCTTTCTACCCAATGCTCTCATACTTAATAGCCTCTATATTATTTTAGAGTTATAAGAAAAGTATAGTCTTGATTAATAATTCTAAATAGTAGTTCATTAAAATGTCAACCACATTGTACAATCTAATCCTATGTTCATACAATACGATCAATACATTTGAGTAACTTCAGAGCAAAATTATCTCTATTTGATTAGACTGTCCAATCTGATCACATAGTACACTATATTTATCCATATTTAAATTTGATTTTTTCTTGACAATGTGACTCTTAATTAGGTAAATTACTTATATCAAAATATAGTATGATTATTTCAATTTTTTAATTCACTTAATTAAGGAAAGGAGCACATGGCGGTTTCGCCATTTCATTATAATAGATCATATGATCCGATTGATAAAATACAAAACGATTAATCTAGAATTTATAATTTTGAATTTTTATGTTATCAATACCACTTGATATTACAAAATTTATAATGATGTTATGCAAATTGTACAATATGATACTTCATCGAATAATATCATTTGCTAAAGACCAAGTTATCTTTGTTAAGTATATTAAAGAAGTTTTTCAAAATATTTTTTATTTCAATTTTACTCTTATGTGCGTATGTATGCTTGGTTGTTTTTTTCTAAATTATATACGTGACATTAAAAAAGATATAACTCAAAAACAAAATGATAAGTTTTGGATTCTTAAGCATTTGTGTTGATGTTTCCCACTTGGCCAAAGATTGAGTGCACCTTTTTTAGCATATGATTGTCATCAAATTTGTATGTTTATGTTTTTGTTGGCCTTCTTCTAATGTATACCTGCAATTATTAGTAAAACTAAAATGAAGTGCAACCTTTCTTATGAGATGTTTGTTTTGATCAAAAATGAATGCAAGTCAACGGAAGGCAATATAAAGTAAAAGTAATGTATTGAAAATGTTTTTGAGTTATTTGATTCAGTAAACAACAAATGCAAGAGTTTACTTTTTTTTTTTTTTGAAGTATGGAAATTCAAAGTAAATAGCTATGCATTTAAAATAATTATTGATAAGAGGTGGCCAATAATAAGCGCAATCGCCAATGGCGGACAATGGCTGGTGTATGCAATTAGTGGTGATAGGATGATAGGCGACGATTAGTGGCAGTAGGCATTGATATGTGGCTCCAATGATTTGTTGTGGCAGCGATGTGTAGTATGTGTCAGCGAGGGATATGATATAATGACAACTAATGATGGGAGACGATGATCGACTGTGACATGTGACAAATGAGTAGCAAACTTAACTTTTACCAAAGTTGTGTATTTGGAATTCATTCCATAATAGGTGAATTCCAAATACAATTAATATGAACGTGATGGCGAGTTTTAGATTTAGGCCTAAAATACTTTCTATTTGGAAAATAATCTTTCAAACACCTAAATTTTCAAAACCCTGTTGCTTTAGTTTACACTCAAAATATTGTTGAGCAAAAAACCGGCCCCTTAGAGTAAATTCATTTTTATGTCAATAATATTGTTAATATAATTGCTTAGTTTAGATTACTTATGATTTCACGAATTTCATATATTTATTTTTTATGATTTATGAGTCAAAATTACTTTTACTTTGAAATACTAACGAACCTTTCCTATTTAAAAAGGTTTATATTAGTTATTATATCATAGCGAGAGAAAAGAAAATAAGGTTCAACTTGGTTGCATGATATGTTAAATAACTTCAAGCAAAGCGTAAATTTATAAATAAAATTAAAAGATACCCTAAAGTGCATTTAATAATCAAGTGGAGTCAGTGGCCCATTTTGTTCTTCTTAGGTTTTGTTTGAGATAACTTTCTGATTGCTTTCTAAAATAATTTTTTAGTAGAAAAATTTTTTGAACTAAAAATTTTGTATTAGAAAGCTGCTTTAGAAAATAGTAATAAAGTTGTCCTAAACAAAACTTTAAACTAACTATTATCAAGGCCACTCTTCAATGTACATTAATGCTATCTTTATTTACTTGTATTATACTTTCACGTTTTGGCAAGCAATGATGGCTTGTACTCACATATAATTAAAATTAAAATTAAAAATAAAAAAGAATGAGGGCTTAATGAGCTTGTACTCACATATAACTAAAATCTTGATGCAAGTCTTACCATCCTTCCTTGAAATAAAGTGCATTAAGCAAACGGCTGATAGTGATTCCCTTAATCATAGAATGTTTATCAAGCATTTATATGATATTGGGCTCGTTGGATTCGTCTCGTTGAGCCGCTCGATTCGACTATAAGCATGCCATACGTGATGATCATTTGGTCATTTAATTAATCCATCGAACCTTCTAAGTATGCTACAGACACTTGATTTGGGCCCATTTGGGCTCAGATTGGACCGATTTTGATGTCGTTGGTTCATCTCTTTGAGTTTGTTGAAATCAGAGTTCGAATGATCCCAATTTTAATTTTTGGATTTTTTACTTGGATATGCCTTGAGATTCCTGCCCGGTCAATGAAATTTTTTATGATGCATCCAAGGTCAATAAAAAAAATATTAAAATAGATGAAATCAACATCAAGATTTTCTTTTTTAAAAAAAAATGGCTTAAATGACACCCATGCCATATAACAAAAAAAAAAGGTAAAATAATTTCAAGAAGAAGCGACAGTCGATAAATGATCATTTGCTGTCATTTTTATTATTTTTTAAAGTAAATTTTTTGTAAAAAAAATTTTGAGTTGAAAACTTTTTTATTATAAAACTGCTTTAAAAATCAATAAAAAAACCATCCCAAATAAAATCTTATTATTTTTTCCCAAACCCGATCATGCCTACACATTTTTTTTGAGATATTTAGAATAATTAAAATAAACTTAGATACACATAAAATTTCTTAACCAAAACTCCCAACAAAAAAGCATCCCCATCTTGCTTTCAATTATCCGACCATCAAATGCAAATCATCATTCGGTGGCAGCTTCAGCCACAGTAACACGACCGGCAGCCTGAGCAAATTTCCTGAACTCCACAAGCTTTTCAGCTTCCGGCAGCACCTCCTTGGCGGCGTCGACGGAACGGAAGCATTCCGCCCACTCAACCAACCGTGGAGTCTTCGTCTTATCCAGAAAATTTATTCCCGTTATACTTTCGAAAACTTTCAGCCAACTAAGGAAGGAACCGAGGGTAATGTCGACCAAGTTGATGGTGTCCCCGCCGAAGAAGCTCTTGCCCTTACTGCACTTAACGAAAGCCTCTTCTAACTGCAGCACTGCGGCTAACAGTTTCTCCTTTGCTTCTGCAATGCTCTTCTCATCCTTACTCCAGGCCAACACTAGACTAGGAGGAGCTAACTGCAAATAAGGCAAAATATAAGAAGTCGTCGTAATAATTTGTATCTTTTCTTCTGAAACAAAAGTGTGGTTGAAAACCAATTTCAATATAATTTCCTCCTTTTCATTACCGGTAAGATTTTCATTTCCTTGCCTCTAATTTCTTAAAACCAAACGCAGCTTGAAGTTTATTTCTTTTCATTAGAGATACAGTTAAGTACCTTGTCGTCAACATAGACAGCCCAAAAGCGAGCGATGGCGCGATCGTAGGGATCGGCAGGGAGGATGGAAGGGCCGGAAGAAGCCCAGACTTGGTCAATGTACTCCACAATAATACGGGACTCGCAGACGGGCTTATCTCCATGGATGAGAACGGGGACCAGCTTGTAGACCGGATTGGACTTGAGAAGAAGCTCGCTTTTGTTAAACAAATCATCTGGGAGGTACTCGTATTCGACCCGCTTCAGATTAAGAGCAATCATTGCCCTCGCCACGAAGGGGCTCGGCCAGAGCCCGATCAGCTTCACCTCGTCTTCTTTCGCAATTCTCATTGTAGATCTGAAAGTAGTTCAAAATTTAGCAAGGATGATTTGGATTTCTTCAGCTGAGCTTGACGGGTATTTAAAGCTCAAATGCATAACAAAGATCCACCATTTCCGGCATTAATTAACATTTTTCCTGTGTAAACGTGAGCGATGATGTCAAAACCAGGTAAATCTGGACTTGCAAGTAGGTTGCGGTTCGTGTTTGTTTCTTGCTGAAAAAGTTTGCATTGAAATCTTAAAAGGCCACCAACACTTTTTGCCTTATTCCGGGAAGGCAGCCGCCACTTAAATTCATGCCACCAACACTCACAGTAGTTGCCGAACACGACTGGATGAGAGACCGAGCAATTGCATACTCCGAAGAGCTCCGTAAGGTGAATGTGGATGCTCCAGTTCTTGAGTACAAGGATACGGTTCATGAGTTTGCTACACTTGACATGCTCCTTAAGACGCCACAGGCTCAGGCCTGTGCTGAGGATATAGCAATCTGGGTAAAGAAGTACATATCAACTAGAGGTCATGAATTCTCATATTAGATTGTTTTCAGAACCTTTTGCAGCAGTTTTATGTATCATTGCCTGAATATCAAAATTAGAGGTTATATAAGCCAATTTATTGCACCACATGTGTTTCTTTCATTCCATCTTTTTAGGTGTAGCACAAATTTTACTCTCATTTTTCATTCTTTTGTTGAATATATGATGCAGTGAATGGGGGAAGCTGGTATGGTTGATTGATTATGTAGTTGAAAATCATCTAGGTAGTTGGAGTGTTGAATGTCATTCTTTTTCATTCCGTTCTTACTTTTGTATTATATTTTTGAATAATTGTTTTTAGTTTACATTTCTGATTTTACTTTTTTTGAGTTTTGGTCGTGTAAATATCATGAATAATGTATTTAATTATTTGATGTATTGCTTCACAAGCTTGTTTGGGAACTTCCAATGTATCTTCTCGTAATGGACTGGCTGAAATGCTTGTTTTCTTTTTTAATGTTCCGTTTGGGATTGTGGCTGCAACAGCTATCTGTAAAATTAGTTCTGGAGTTCTCATGAAAAAACATTGTTTTAAAAACTGTCGTGATATTGTAGATTTCTTTTTTCATACAACTACCACATTTTAATAAATTTAGTTCTGAAATCTTTTCATCATAAAAAAAAAGCCAAACATAAGCAGGCAGTGGTATGAAGAACGAAGTTAGTAGTTAGTAATTTGTTGGAGAGCAACATTATTCTTTGAATTGAGGTTGTTGGTCTAGAGAGTAGCAGGTACATGCTTGTAGTCCTGTAGCTTATATGGGTGAATGATAACAATCATAGCTTTGAATATAGATTGGGGTGGCCCATTGAAGATGGTTGTCAGTCACATCCATTGATTTTGAAGGTAGTATATTCTTTCAAGGATTAATTTCAGCGCAAGTTGATCCAGTTTAGGCTCTTGGTTTTGTTTGCTGCAATTGTATTTTATGACCACAAATTGGATCAATCTTTCATATTTCTCTCTTCATATCCCTTACACTTCTTATTTTTTAAACTCTTTTGTATTCCCCTCTTCATATCCCTTACATTTTTTATTCCCTTTTCTTGTGGTCTTACATCATATCTATACTATTATTATAAAAGTTGTTTAAATTTCTTTCCAAATAAAATTCTAGCCTTTCATTTTAATTATTCAAATATAATTTTAGCCTTTGATTTTATTATCTTATTATGATTAATTATTAATTTAAAAATAATTAATATGTAATTACTTTTTATTCAAGAAAATAAATGAAAAAATCCTTTGAATTCCCTAATAGTTCTTAATCTTCCTTCATATTTATTGAATACCTTTTTGTATTCTCCTCTTCGTATCTCCTACGCTTTATATTCCTTTTTTCTTATGGTCTTAATTCATATTCATTAAATACTCATATTCTCCTTATTGTATCATCTTTACTTCTTATTCCTCTTCCTATTCATCTATTTTTATCCCCTACACTTCTTATTTCCCTTTAATTAATTGATAATTTAAAAAATAATTAATATGTAATTATTTTTTATTTAAGCAAATAAATCTATACTATTTATACTACTATTATAAAAATCGCTTGAGTTTCCTTTCAGATCAAATCCTGGTCTTTCATTTTAATTATTTAAAAAAAATCTCAACCTTTCATTTCAATTATTAAAATTATAATTATTTTATTAATATCAAGTGTACTTTATTAATTAATGAATTAATGTAGCATTTAAATCCATTACGTTTTTTAAGTTAGAGTGGTAAATTACATTTAAGAAAGAAAGTTATAATTACATTTAAGAGTATTTTATTTCACTTTTCTGCTAAACTAACTTTTCATCCGTTTAACCCCTCTTTTCCTATTCCTCATCTTGCCTTAGTTTCCTCTTCCTATTCCCATTTTCTCTCTACTAGTTTTATTACACGTGCATTAAATGCACGTGAATAAAAATTAAAACTAAAAATTCATAATATGAATATTTTAATTATCTAATCATTATTAAAATTAATATATTATTAAATTTCTCAATATGAGAATATATATATAGATATATCATTCAAGTGGAGATGCATGAATTTTTGCAAATGATTTTATAAAAATAGTTATACAAAGGCTGTCAAATCTTCAAATATTTATAGCCTATGCCACTGAACTTTCAACTTATGAAATTTGACCTGGGGACCTTTCCCAAAACTCTTGACCATGTCTATAACCCTTGTTATAACATATTGAGCACAAAATTGGACTTTGGTGGATCTAGGTTGACCCATAGTTGACCAGGAGTCTAAATAACCAAAATGCCTTTCAATGAAAAAATTGAAGTTTTTTCTAAACCTCAATATGGCCCAATCAAGTCAAGCCATGGAACCTTCCCCAATGAATCCTAAACACCATTAGGAGTGCATTGAACTCAAACTCAAGCTTTGGTTTGACCTCATTGACCAAGTCAACCATAATTGACTAAAATACCTCATAAGCTTTTAAACATACATTTCAATCCAAATGATCTTCCCATCACTTGAGACCATATCCATTGATCTCACATCATCAATCCAAACTCAATGGACCCAACCCTTGACCTTAGGTCAACCTGGTTGACCAAGTTTATTTAAATATACATATACTTCAACCTAGCTCAAATCCTTTGACCAAGGCATTGCCCAGCCAATCCAAACCCTTATGGTGACCCATTAGGTTCCTAAGAGGGTCCCTTTGAAGGCCCAATCCTTGGGCCCACTTGGGTTAGCCATATGGCTTGATCCAAGTGTCCAAAGAGAGCTCTCCATGAGCCAAATGTCATCTTAAGCCAAATCCGATCAAGCTAGCACTTGCATTTGGTCCCCCATAACCCAATGCACCAACCCCTTGGGTGCAATAGAGTGAGGAATTAGGCTAGCCCAATGGGACCAAAACCACCTTGGTCTGAGCCAACTCCCAACCTAGGCTTCACCAAGCCTAAGTAACACTTGTATTAGGTAGCCCTAGGTCCCATTAACCTTCCCTAGTTAGCCCCTCTCTTGGTTTGACTTGGGTCAAGACCTAGGCTAACTTCATCTTCCCTCAAACAATCTTGACCATTCTTAATAATATAAATAACAAAATCTCAACCATCCATCCCTCAACCTATTGGTATTCTGTTGCAACCCTTTGCATTCTGATTTTATTTATTCAATACCCTAAAATGTCGTAGGCTCATACTCTTGCAACTCGATCACGCATGCGAAACCACTCATGAAAGCCCCTTCACCTTCAACGTTGTTATCTCTCTCCGTCTCCCTTGAAGATCTCTCTATTTTCGTTGAAGAACTTTTTGCAACATATCATTTTTGAAGCTCCTTCATCTTTGTCATTTCTATCTCATTTAGTCTCACTTTAAGAGTTGACACGTCTTCATCTTCATTTGAAGATCTCTCCTCTTTCAAGCAAGCTTGATTATGGTAAAATTTTTTTCTTTCATTATACTTATATTTCCTCTTTATTAACCTCATTTTGATTTTTCTCGCTTGATTTTATTTCTATTTCATGCATTTAAAATTCAAAATATCATCTTCTGATTTGATGCTTTTATTTCTGATATGTGTTATATTATTTATTTTCTCTTTATGACTCTGCTACATACTTTGACACTTTGTTGATTGGGATATGACATGTAATGTGTCAATAATGATCGTATACAGGAGGAGTTCAATTGAGTATTCTAAGCAAATAATGCATAAAACTCCAACAACAAAACTTAAGGCCAAGTACAAAGCACAAGCTCGGTATGAAGTCACATTTTTATTTGATTTTCTCGGTTTCTAATCTCAAGACTGAATGGGATGAATTAATAAAATAAATAATAATGTTGGCAAGTGATTGTAGGTCTGAGACGATAATCACAATTACAGAATTTTTTTTTTGACGTGGATATGGAGCACCACACTATCACTCTTCAACCCATTATTTGATATTGTGATATTCTAAAAGATGGTTATCATCTCAAGAATTCCCTTTTTTGATATCTCATTTTAATATATTTTTTGTCTATTTTTAATAATACTAATTTCATAAATTATTTATTTATAAATTTAGTTAATTATAATACACTATTAAAATATATTAAAATATAATCAAAATATATTGGAATTTTTGTAGATTTTGTGTTGGAAAAATATTAAATTTATTTTATAAATAATAAGTAATTTTTATTTATTTTTTTTAGAAGTTCAAAATCAAAATTTGAGCTTTATGAGTTTAAGTCAAATTAAATATTAAAAAATTAGCCCAAAATTTTTTCTAAAATATAATCAATATATTTTTGTGTTTGTATGTAATTTTGTATTTGTCATAATCTAACTTAATCAAATATATAAAAATTAAAAAAAGATAACTAAACTTAAAACCTAATTTTAAGAAATAAATATCAATTAATAAATTATAATACTAGCTTCAATTAATTATCAATATTTTAAATTTTGTACGTATTCATTAACTATTATAGCTAATTAACATCAATTATAAATATTTAAAATTTTGTATACATTAATTATATTTAATTATTTTATAATTTGAATTAGGAAAATTGCTCTCAATATTGATTTTTTTAAATTTCATTCTAGATAAGTTATATACTACTAATATAAAAGTGGCTTGAGTTTCTTCCCAAATAAAATTTTAACCATCATTTTAATTCTTATTACATTATATCTAAATAATAATATATTAATTAATTACTTTAATTTTTTTTATTCAAAATTTAACTTAAAGAAGTTTAATAGTTATTAGGGAATAAATGTTAATTAATACATAAATGTTAATTAATAATGTATTAATTAATTATTTATTTTAAAAAAATTGTAGTTTTTAAAATGATATTTCTGAAATTTATAAAAATTTAATATTTATCAAGAAATAAATATCAATTAATAAATTATAATGTTAGCTTTACATGGATTATCAATATTTTAAATTTGTATTTATTAATCATATTAGCTTCATATCAATTATCAAAATTTAGAATTTTGTCTATAAAACTGGCTTGAGTTTCTTATAAATAAAATTCTAACTACTCATTTAACTCTCACTATTTTAAATCACAACTATTCAAATTTATTCATTTCAATTTAATTAACTTTTAAAAAAATCTAAATAATAATATAATAATTAATAAATTAATTTCATTAATTTTTTATTTTTAAAATACCTTACAAAAATTTTAACGATTATATTAATTTAATATAATAATTAATTAATAAATACTTTAAATTTTTTATTTTTAAAATGTCAGTTTTGAAACTTACAGAAGTTTAATAGTTTTTTAAAAATAATTGTCAATTAATATTTGTAATTTTATAATAAAAAAGTTTGAACTAATTAAATAACATTTGTAATTTTATAATATTAATTCATTATTTAAATTTCGTTAACGTGCATTTAATGCACGTACAATTATACTAGTTACTAAAATGCCTCTTAGAGAAGAAAGAATAGGTTATTTGGCTTGAATTAATATTCAGTTGATAAAGATTATATCTAAGATAGTTTTAATATTGTAATAGGGTACAATCATATTCTTCATAGTCCCAATAATATTCACCTTTTAAGGCTTATAAGAAAAGATGAGCAATTTTTTTATGATGTGCAGCTTAGGAATATCAATATTTAAAGCTTTTGATTGATTAATCAAAGGAGCTATGCACAATTTTGGGATTATAAGAAAAGATTGTACAAACTATGATATTAATAGAAGATCAAAATAATTAGACAAAAATGATGCATTAATTTTCTAAAACAATTAAAAAAAATTAATTATAATATTCATATGCCATATAAGTTGATAAAAATGACATTACTATTTTTTAGGGTTAACCGGTGGATTGTTATAACTATGCTTTATATGGGCATATAAAGCATAGTTATAAGTTATAGTTTGAGCCAAATAAATGAGTTTAGTTTGAGCCTTCCAAACGAGCCCGAGTACTCGAGCCGAGCTCGAGCTTAGTATTTTCTAAACCAGTCGAGCTCAAGCCCAAAAATAGAGCTCGAGTCAAGGTCGAGCTCAATGGAAATTAAACAAGTTTAGCTCGATAAGGCAAATACTTGGCTCGACTCGACTTGTTTATACCCCTAGCATATATGCCACAATTTGCTTCAATTTTGATGTAGATATCCATAATCAAAAAGTTATATTTGGAGCTATACTTTTATGTGATGAAATTATACCATCATTTGTTTGGCTTGAAATATTTAAGGAGGCTATGAATGGCAAAGAGCATACTATGGTATAGAACAGGCTATTCATGCTTGGTATGATAGATCAACTAATTTCTTGATTTGACATGATTTTCGAAAGGTAGAGTAGATACAACATTTAGTAAGAATATAGGAGATGATTTATTCACTACGTAGATTTATATTGATGAAATATTATTTGAAAATACTAATGAATATTTGTGACGTGAATTTTCATTAATGATCTCTAAGAAATCTGAAATGAGTATGATAGGAGAACTTTTTTTTTTTTCTAAAGAATTTAAGTGAAGCAATGAGGAAATGACACTTTCATATATCAAATTATGCAAATAAATGAATTAATTTAAATATTTGACAAGAAAAGATTTAAATTAAGCAAGAGCATCATAAGATAAATTATACAATTAGACTTAGATAAATTAATCAAATTAGTGGAACAAAAATATTATATGAATATGATTAATTCACTACTGCACATTACTACTAATATGTGACACCCCAAATCTAATGTGAAGGAATTTTCTATTTTACCTCTTAATTAATCTACTAGAGCTACTAATTTTTGTTTGTTAAATAAAATTAGGAGTAGCAATCATATAAATAAAAATATTTTATTATATTCATAATTTATCCAAGACCTATTTACAATAATCAGAAGTTCAATCAATACATTAGTACACCAATCTTTCATATAATACTTTTGACTATAAAAGAATAAAACATAAAATATAGGAATCTAAACCTAAAATCTTAGAATTAGATCAACCTCATGCCACTGGGTTTATCCTTTAAAAACATGTAAAAATCACAGAGTGAGTTAACAACTCAATAAAAATTATTAATTAATGTAGAGGAGGACGTTCCTTGAGAGAGAAGCTCCACGTTTCTTGAGAGAGAAATTAGGTGTTTTTTTTAAATTCTTCTCTTCCTGGTCTTTGCGGCCTGATTGGCAGGGAGTTCGTTCATGGCGGCGGATAGCCGCCATCAGCCATTGCCAGCCTCTTTGGTAGATCCTGGCATTACAGGATTGGACTCGCGAGAGTTTCTGGCTCTAGGTAATCGTTTGTCCAATTCTACTGTTAATGGTTTAGCGGATGGTGTTGTAGCCTGCGATTCTGATGTTCGTAGAAGGCGATCTAGAGGCGAATTAATCATCTTCGAAAATGGTGTTTTGCCTTTAAAATCTGTCAAACATGTTGATGGTAAGGGTAAAGGTATTTCGTTCAGTGAGGATTGCAAAATACCTCATTTTTTGAAATATGCTGGCTATTCTCCGGTAAGGATTTCAGACCCTAAAGCTTCTTCTTCAAGTATGAATATTTTCGTCAATCGGTTTGGAAATTCAAGTGTAATCCCTGTCCTTGACAGTAAGATAAACGCGAATTCTTTGAATTTGGTTAACAAAAATATTCATAACTTAAATGGTCTGCCGGAGACTTCCTTGAATACTGCTGAGGTGTGTAATTCGGATATTGTTGATCATGTGTCTGAGGTTTTGCTTTAGAACAATGTTTCTTCCAGTAACTTGCCGAATCCTTGAAAGAAGAATCCTCATATCAAGTTAAATTTTAACATGGAGAAGGTTGCTTTAACGAACGACGGAAAAGCTATGAGATTATTAGAATCTTCAAAACTTTTGAATGCTAAAAAGTTAGAATTCTCGTTGGTTATTAAAATCTTTGGTAGGGAACTTCCATCTCATGTAGTTGCTTGGAACCTGAGAAGACAATGGGCTAGTTTCGGTCAATTTCACTTTACAACCTTAGGGATGGGTTGGTATTTGTGCTCTTTCAAGTCTGCGGAAGCTATGGACGGAGTTATGGCTGGTGGTCCTTGGTTTGTGAATAATCACATTGTGGGTTTGGAGAGGTGGTCATCTGAATTCTCTTCTAGCTCTTTGAAAGGATTGACTTCTCCCATTTGGATTAGAATGCCTCAGTTACCACTTCAATGCTAGGATGAGAACAATGTGGCATTGATTGCTTCCATGGTAGGTGTTCCCCTGATGTTGGATGGGAATATGTTTCAGTGGGAAAGAAGGGAGTTTGTTAGGGTTTGTGTTCGTGTTGAGTTGGATAAACCTCTTCCCTTGGGTGTTTGGGTGGAAGGGTTGGCTGGAAGTGTTGCAAATCTGATTTTGATGATGACAAATATGTCCTATTGTATTCTGCTTGGCTAACCCGTTTCAGGCACAAAAAATCATAAGTAACTTAAGCCAAATCAGGATCGGGTCCAAGTGTGTCCAATGTACTATTTTCCTTTTTCTTGAGTCAATTATAATGTAACTGATCCCCTAGCTAAGTAACCTTGCACACACACACTTAGGGGGAGAGCTTGAGTAAATTAGGATTTCTGTTTATTTTTTATTCAGATCGTCCTGGACGATGCTTACATCGTCCTGGACGATCCAGTAGAAATAGAAACCCTAATTAGGGCGACCAAGTTAAGAGGGTCTGATTAAGCAGATCATCCAGGATGATCTTTGGATCGTACGGGACTATATGCTCAAATCAAAAATTCTCAACCGCCAGATCAAGTTAGGCAAGTTTTTATTTTAAGATATTTGGTCTGATCGTCCCGGATAATACGTGTATCGTCCTGGACGATCCAGTACAATCATGCCTAAATTAATCTGGTAATTAAGGAAAGCAATTTATATTTGATTAATACGATCATATCGTCCTAGACGATCGCAGTATCGTCCAGGATGATCATGATTGTCTAGTGCATTTCAGTTATACGACCCGAACTGTGTACAGGATGATTTGGGCACTTTTTGAACTAATCGTATAGGATGATATCCTTATTGTCCTGGACGATCAAGTCATTTTTTGGTCATCCAACACAACTTTCTCTGGACGACCCGAGCTGTCTTCTGGACGATATTCCTCGATTTACACTAATCGTCCCGGACGATCGCAGGATCGTACGGGACGATATGAATAACTTTTTGTACTGATCGTCAAGAAGAGCCAGATCGTCCAGGCTGAAATAGCTGATTTTGAATTGATCGTACAGGACGATCTCACAATCGTCCTGAATGATCTTGGTCGACCAGTTGAGATTTAGGGCAAATTTTAAGCCCTCCTATAAAAGATCTTTTTCTTTCAACAAGAAAAATCTTTTGCGACTTTCCTTCCCAGAGAAACCCTAGAGAGAGAGAGAGGATCTTATGAGGGGGAGTCAGTGAGGGATTCACTAAGGTTGCTCCAAGCAAGGATCATAGTCGTCTTCTCCGCTCATCATCTTCCGTCTAGTTGGTGTTCGTTGTGGGAGGATCATTCGCAAGAAGATCCGGGGTTCTCTGCCCGCTTCAGGTGGAAGCAAAAGGAGTCCGGAGGTTCTCTGCCTGCTTCAGGAGGAAGCAAAAGGAGGTTTGGTTCTCTGTCTCACCTGGTGGTGGAAAGGAGGTTTTGTACAGGCTTCTCCGCCTTGCTATGGGAGCAAAAGGAGAGTCACTTTTTGTTTAGTGCAATACCCAGAGGGGAGGCTCCAGGGAGTGGACGTAGGTCACGTTGATCGAATCACTATAAAATCTGGTTTGCTTTTCTGATTCTATTTTGCACTTTACTTTTCTGATATTAATTGTCTGGGTGAATATCTGTGATTGATCTTTTCATTCTTGTTTACTTATTTTCGCTGCTAAGTATCGAAGAGATTTTTCTGTTGATCGTGAAATTTTTAAATAACCAATTCACCCCCCCTCTTGGTTAGCCTCGGGACTAATTCACTAGGGCTTAATATCCCTATCGAACTTTCAAGTGGTATCAGAGCGGGATTCATAAAATCTAGTTTTGAAAAACTTTTGAATTTGATCTATGGCTAACTGTGGTAATAGTAATACTGCTGAAGGTTATTCAATCACACAACCGCCATTATTTGATAATATTCCTTTTGATTTTTGGAAAACACACATGTCTACTTTTCTTCAATCAATCGATTAATGTATGTGGATGTTAGTTAAAGATGGTTATGAAGCACCATATAGACTTGTTAACGATATTAAAACTGAACTCCCATTTGCAGATTGGACTTTTGATGATCGTGATTTAGCACAGTTAAATGCAAAATGTTTGAACTGTTTCTTTTGTGCTTTAAAATCTGAAGACTATATGCGTGTTTCTACTTGTACAACGGGTAAAGAAATCTGGGATAGATTGTGTATAACATATGACGGTACAACTGAAGTCAAACAGTCTAGGTTAAATATCTTGTTATATGATTATGAACTTTTTTACATGAAACCTAGTGAGACGATTTCAGAAATATACATAAGGTTCACTCAAATCGTTACCTCTTTACATGCTCTAGGAAGAGAACTAACTAATTACGAAAGAGTGAACAAAATTCTTAGATGTTTGCCTTCTTCATACGATGCTAAGATTACTGCGATCATGGAATCTAAAGATTTAAATACTTACTCTATTGACAGTTTACTTGGATCACTCATTGCTTATGAGCAAGGGGTGAACCAAAGACAACTTAATGCAGGTGAATGAAAGAAGGAGAAGACAGTGACGCTAAAGACCAATGATTCAGATGCTAGCACTTCCGGGTCTGATAGCGATGTTGTTGCCTTAATCACAAGGCAATTCAAGAGCTTTCTAAGGAAGAAGAATAAGAATTTTCAAAAGTGGAACAAAGGTAAAACCAGTAGAAACATTAAAGGTTCATCTGAATTAGTTTGTTTTGAATGCAGGAAGCCTGGACACATAAATGCTGATTGTCCTACACTCAAGGCTCACCCAAGCAAGGAGAAGGGTGAGGAGAAACCAAAGTTTAGAAAGGAAAAGAAGTGGATACAAAAGGCGTTCTAGGCCGATTCTGCATCCGACTCCTCAGAAACTGAAGCTGAAGAGGAGGAAACAAATTTGTGTCTGATGGCTGATGATCACCCGGTCAGTCCGACCAGGAAGAGGTATGTGAGCTTACTTACGATCAGTTACTTGAAATATCAGAAAAAAATTCATGTATCGTATAGGAAGCTTAAGAAAAACAATGCTAGCTTGAAATTGGATTATTTGACTTTGCAAAAAGAGCATGATTATATAGTCAAAGATCATTCCATACTTGATAACAATCACATATCTTTACTTGATGAGTTTGATGAATTAAACAAAAAATAATCTGACTTAGTTACTGTGCATGATTCATTGAAAACCACTCATGTTGATTTGTGATTTGGAGAGAGCTTTTAAAGAATTAGATACTATGGCATGTGAAGTAGAAAGTACCAATGATGCTTTAAAATTTGAAATTGCAAGTTTAAAGAAAGAGAATGAATTTTTAAAAGTGAAAATCAGTGCTTTTGAGAAAAACCAAACACCTCCTATCTTTGCTCAATTTTATGCACCTCCACCTTTTGTAGATTCAGATTTAAAATCATCAAAGCATGTTTTATATAAACCTAGGAAAAGGCACTATCACTCACGTAGATTAGTTAACCCTTTTCCCGGTGTTAGATGTTATTAATGTGGCATGTTAGGACATATTTCCCACACCTGCACTATTCACCATAGTACACATTAGGTGTTGAAGCCCAAATTGCCTGTTTCATAACACAGCACGCATGCATTGCATTCTTCTTTTCATAAGAAAGAACCCAAACATGTTTGGGTTCCTAAGACTGACGTTTGATGATTTTGTAGGTGTACTCTCACACAAGTCCTCGTGAGAGCATGTGGTACCTGGACAGCAGATGTTCTAGACATATGATTGGAGATGCAAATCAGTTCATTTCGCTGGAGGCCAGAGCTTGAGGCAAGGTTACACTTGGAGATAACACCACCAGGAAGGTGGTAGGCTCAGGTATAATTGGTGATTCAAAGAATTTTATGATTGACAATATTTTGCTTGTAGATGGACTGAAACATAACTTGCTGAGCATCAGTCAGCTTTGTGACAAATGATACAGCATCAAATTCCTGCCTACTGGTTGCATTTTAAGCTTAAATGATAAAGTTGTTTTGTAGGGGCAAAGGATCAACAACGTCTACAAGCTGGATGTAAGTTGCATTAAATCTGAAAATTCAATTTGCTTAAAAACTGCTGCTGATGAGTCTTGGTTATGGCATAGGAGATTGTGTCATGCCAGTATGAAAACCCTTAGGAGAGTTACCCAAAAGGACTTAGTTAGAGGTGTGCCCAAGCTTAAGTTCACTAAGGATCACCTGTATGATGCCTGTCAGTTAGGGAAGCAAGTCCAATCTTCCTTTCACTCTGTTAAGGACATTAGCACCTCTAGACCTTTAAAAGTTCTTCATAGGGACCTCTTTGGACGCATTAGCACTGCCAGCTTAGGGGGGAGAGTCTATGGGTTTGTGATTGTAGATGATTATTCGAGGTTCACTTGGATTAAATTTTTATCACATAAATCTGAGTCATTTGATGAGTTTAGATCTTTCTCTACTTGGATTCAGAAGAAGTTAGGATGTGAGATTATTACCATCCATAGTGATCACGGAGGGGAGTTTGAAAATGAAAGATTTGGAAGTTTTTGTGAGGAGTAAGGGATTAATCATAATTTTTTAGCTCCTAGGACCCCTCAGCAGAACGGGGTAGCTGAAGGAAGAACATGACCTTAGTGGAAGCCACTAGAGCCATGCTTGCCGAGTATTCACTTCCAAAATACTTTTGGGCTGAAGCGGTGAACACGGCCTATTATGTGCTGAATAGGGTGAATGTGAGAGTCAATCTGAATAAGACACCTTATGAGATCATTAAGGGTAGAACTCCAAATCTGTCCCACCTCCATGTCTTTGGCTGTAAGGTTTTCATTCTGAACAATGAGAAATCACCCTTAGGAAAATTTGACCCCAAATCTGATGAAGGAGTGTTCTTACGATATTCAAGTGTGGGGAAATCCTTTAGGGTGTTTAATAAAATGACTTTGGTGGTGGACAAAACAACCCATATAGTGTTTGATGAATCTGATCCTAAGGAGTCTAGATCTGAAGTAGAAGATGAAGAGATTGTTGAGGTTACCCAAGGGATTGGAAATGCAAATCTGGAGGAGAGGGTAGAACCTCAAACCACACTACCTAGAGATAGGAGATATTCTTCGAGTCATCCTAAAGAACTGATCTTAGGAGACCTTTCTGAAGGTGTTAGGACTAGGCACGGACTTAAGAAGAAAGTAAACCATTCTGCCTTTATCGCAATGACTGAACCCACCAACATCAATCAAGCCTTGTCGGATGAGTTTTGGATCTTAGCTATGTAGGAAGAATTGAATTAATTTGTAAGGAATGATGTTTGGGAGTTAGTAGAAAGACCTAGAAATCAAAGTATTGTCGGAACCAAGTGGGTCTAAGAATAAGATGAATGATTCTGGTGCGGTGGTTAGGAATAAGGCAAGATTAGTGGCTAAGGGGTATAATCAGATTGAAGGGATTAATTTTGAGGAGACCTTTGCCCCTGTAGCTAGATTGGAAGCCATTAGGATGCTACTAGCCTTTGCCTGTTATAAGGGATTTAAGCTGTTTCAAATGGATGTCAAGAGTGCCTTTTTAAATGGGGTGATAAAGAGGATGTTTTTGTAGAACAACCCCCAGGTTTTGAGAGTTCCTAATATCCAAATCATGTTTATAAATTAAAAAAGGCCTTATATGGATTGAAACAGGCACCCAGAGCTTGGTATGAGAGGCTTAGCATATTCCTGTTAAAAAGAGAGTTTGTTAAGGGAAGCGTAGACACCACCCTTTTTCTGAGAAGATTAGGGGATGACTTACTCATTGTCCAGATTTATGTTGATGATATAATTTTTGGATCTTCTGATCAATATTTATGTGATGAGTTTTCTAAAATAATGAGTAAGGAGTTTGAGATGAGTATGATGGGAGAATTATCCTACTTTTTGGGGTTTAGTATAAGGCAGATGAATGATGGAATCTTTCTCAATCAATCTAAATATACTAAGAATATTTTGAAGAAATATGAAATAGACAAAGCCAAGCTAATCAATACTCCCATGAGCTCCTCTGTTCAGTTAGATAAGGATTCAAGTGAAAAAGCTGTTAATCAGAAGAAGTATTGGGGAATAATAGGATCACTGCTTTACCTGACTGCTAGCCAACCTGATATCATGTTTTGTGTCTGTCTTTGTGCTAGGTTTCAGGCTGATCCTAAAGAGTCCCACCTGACTGCTGTTAAGAGAATTCTTAGATATCTTTTAGGGACCCCAAACCTAGGAATCTGGTACCCTAGGCATAATACCTTTTTTGAGATTATTGGATATTCTGATTCTGACTTTGCAGGGTGTAGGGTGGATAGAAAGAGCACCTCTGGAACTTATCAATTTATAGGACAGTCTTTAGTCTCCTAGTCCAGTAGAAAATAGAACTCAGTTACACTTTTCACTACTGAAGCTGAGTACATTGCCTTAGGGAGTTGTGTGACCCAAGTTCTTTGGCTGAAGCAACAAGTCTTGAATTTAGGATTACCTGTGGGCACAATTTCTATTATGTGTGATAATACTAGTGCCGTCTGCATCTCTAAGAATCCAATCCAACATTCTAGGACCAAACACATAGATATAAGACATCACTTCATTAGGGACCATGTTACAAAAGGGGATATTGAGCTACATCATGTAGCAACTGAAAATCAGCTGGCTGACATATTCACTCAACCACTGGCCTTTGACTCATTCAGCATTTTGAGAACCAGATTAGGAGTGATTGATATAAATGCTTAATTCTGATGACTGCTGATTTCTGATTGGTCTGATTGTTATTCTATTTCTATTAGTTAGCTTTTTGATTTGATTATTTGCTTTCAGTTATTTTTATTCTTTCCTATTTTGCTGATTTATGTGTTAGCTTTGCTGTTGGTTTGATTTGAGTATTTATTTTGTTGTGATTGTCTATCTATTTTTATTCACTGGTTCATCTCTTTTATTTCCTGTTTTATGCTTTTCAAAATCAGATCACTACTCACTACTTCTGATAAATGGTATTTCTGACTAAGAGTTTTACCTTGTTTTTATTTGGAAGCCGGTAAGCAGTGATTGATTCCACTGGATCCGTTAAAGGGAAGAAACATTGATGATTGTTTCTCTTCCTCTAACTCCTTTGCTGGTGTATAATTTCTTTTGGATAATTATCCTCTTCAAAATTAAAATTTTAGTTTTTGAAATAGAGATTTATTTTATCTTCCTACAATAATCTACCTCATATCAATAGTGTTTTCAAAGTCTTGAGTCATTATTTTGATTTTCTGAATCAAGTGATTGTACTTATCATATGACGTCTGGCTTTTGTTTTGTGAATTACTCTTTCTTATTGTGGAGAGCATCTCCTATATCTGGAATGTAATTTTATAACTGAGATCCTTTAATAATTTTGAGAGGGAGAAAGCTTACAAAAGATGCGTAGTGCGCCAAATAAAGTGAAAAAGAGGCACAAAATGAGCCCAAAGATGAAAAGATGCGAAATGTCGCCAACTAAAAGATACACAAAGTGTATTAAAAATGAAAAGATGCGCAAAGCATCAAATAAATTGAAAAAGAGGCACAAAATGAGCCCAACCAAGCTTTCTTTCCTTTTCGATCGTTAAATGTCTTAGAAAAATCCGTGCGCAACTTAATATTTTCAAAAGCTTGTGTTTGAAAATCCTGATTTCTGATTTTTTACTTTGTAACACTATTATATCAAATATTTTTCTGGAACGAGGCTTGAAAGGATCTCTTTTCAAATCTAATTTCTTTTCTTCTGAATTGGATTCTTATTTTAAAAGAGATTTGCATCGATGAGGTGCCCGAGGTGGGAGTTATGAAAGTCGATTTTTTCAACTTTTTCTGGTTTTCAGTGCTGTCAATCGTCTCCTTATTGGTTTTTGAATCTAAAATCAAGGAAAAATTTTGATTTACTGGAGCAGTTTGATTTTTTTTTAAAAAAAACTTTACTTTTATGTGTTTTCGCATTGAGTTTTATTCGATTTTTGTTTTGTTTTAGTTTCGTGGTTGTGTATTTGGGATCCTGATCTGTCATCTCCATCCTTCATCTTTTTCTATTTTTCTTCACATCGTCCTGGACGATCACCCAATCGTCCTGGACGATCCTCTTCGTCCTAGATGATTCAAAAATCATTCTGGACTATCCATTCAAAACCTGTCCCCAGTCTGATCCTGCTGCTGAGAAACACCAATTATTGGTGATCGTCCTGGATGATCCATAAATCGTCATGGACGATATGATCCATATTTTCCTGATCTGATCAAACAGTTGATATTGCACCAATTATTAGCCATCATCCTGGACGATCCACCTTATCGTCCTGAACGATCCATGTGTCAGCCGCTGGATGATTCGAATTCGGCCCGTACCGTCACACTTATTACACATCGTCCGGGACGATCCACCTTATCGTCCTGGACGATACTTTTCATCAACGGTCATCCAGCCTGACTTCTCGGGATGATCGCCTGTGTCTAATCGTCTTGGATAATCTCTGATCGTCGTGGATTATCGGACCGCCTTTTTGACCAATCGTCCAGGCCGTAATAATTGCACATATCGTCCTGGACGATCTCGCGATCATACGGGACAATCAGGCCAAATTCTATTTAAACAGCCAAATTCTTAAGGTTTTTTCCACTCCTCTCTTTCACACATTTCTCTCTACCTTCCTTCGCTGTTGCTTTCAAATGGCTGGTGGAAAACGTTCGCGGTAAAAGGGTGCAAGTTCTTCTCGTGGACATGTTGATCCTCGCTTCCCAAATACAGCCGATCAGGCTGCTTTCGAGTGCTATCGTGACGTTGGGATCACATATTTTAAAATAGTAAATCCTCGCACTCTCACCTATCCTATTCTTGATCTATTCGCACACACCTCTCTCACCTTCATCCTTACACTAGCCTTTCCATTTAATCTTGAACTCCTTCAAATTTTCTTTGCCAATTTGCGCATTTCCACGGACTATTCCACTCTTCCTTCATATGTCAATCAACGCCCCGTGGAACTCACTACCCAAGACTTTCACAACATTCTCTAACGTTTTGTCACTGGCGACAAACTTCACACTATTATCACTAACCCAGAGTATGATTGGAGTGTCGCCAATCACTTCCTTTGCAATACGAACGCCCCTTATCATGATAATGCCTGTACTTTACTTCTTAAGGATGCACGGACCATTCAGCACGTCCTTCGTTCCTCCGTCATTCCAAAGGCGGGGGATCGAATTCACATCACCCCATTACTATCCTTGACCACATACTACATCTTAGCCCGCAGGGAGTTTAATGCCTCTAACCTTATTATTTGATACATAGAGCACCTCACCACTATCAGAGATCCGGGTCATAGGCGTCGCCCAAATCTAGCTTTAGGTCATCTCATTCATTATGCCTTATAAACCAAATATGACCTTCAGTATCCTGTCCCTTCTGATGTCCATCCTTCCTTCTTCACAAACAATTCATTCCATGTCTTACATAGCACCCGACTACATCCGGAGCCTGCCCCGGATGTTGAGGAAGAGGAGGAAGAGGCCATTCCAGTTCCTGCTGCACCCGATGCACCTGCTCCCCTTCGCATCACTTCTCCCTTTGGCCATCTGGTGTAGGGCTTTGATCAGTGGGAGGCCAGATTCGACTCCTATGTGGCTGCCCAAGAGCAGCGGCACGCTGAGGACCTCCAGTGCTTCACTGACTATGCTGCGCAGCAGTAACAGCAGCATGACCAGGACATTGCATGGATTGGAGCCCACTTTCAAGCCATTCACGGTTACTTCAACCCACCATCGCCACCTTCTCCTTTCGATCAGGATCTGCCTCCATTCTAGTTTTCTATTTTGTAGTTATTTTCTTTTCTATTTTGTACTGATGTTTCAGTGTTTCTGTTTACCCTCCACCTTTTTTGTGATGTCAAAAAGGGGAGACAGTTGTAGTCGTTTCTATTTTTGTTATGTGTTATATTTCCTGTATTAGTTTGGTTGATAAATAAAAATTTTTAAAAAAATTATTTTTCAATCCTCTAGTTATTTTTCAAACTACTATACAAATGTTTGCCATCATCAAAAAGGGGGAGATTGTTGCAAATCTGATTTTGATGATGACAAATATGTCTCTATTGTATTCTGCTTGGCTAACCTATTTCAGGCACAAAAAATCACAAGCAACTCAAGCCAACTCAAGATCGGGTCCAAGTGTGTCCAATGTACTATTTTTCTTTTTCTTGAGTCAATTGTAATGTAACAGATCCCCTAGCTAAGTAATCTTGCACACACACACTCAGGGGGAGAGCTTAAGTAAATTAGGATTTCTATTTATTTTTTGTTCAGATCCTCCTGGACGATGCTTAGATCATCCTGGATGATCCAATAAAAACAGAAACCCTAATTAAGGCGACCAAGTTAAGAGGGTCTGATTGAACAGATCGTCCTGGACGATCTTTGGATCGTACGGGACGATATGCTCAAATCAGAAATTCTCAGCCGCCAGATTAAGTTAGGCAAGTTTTTATTTTAAGATATTTGGTCTGATCGTCACAGACGATACGTGTATCATCCTGGACGATCCAGTATAATCATACCTAAATTAATCTGGTAATTAAGGAAAGCAATTTATATTTGATTGATATGATCATATCATCCTAGACGATCGCAGGATCTTCCCGGACGATCATGATCGTCTAGTGCATTTCAGCTGTACGACCCGAACTGTGTACAGGACGATATCCTTATCGTCCTGAATGATCAAGTTATTTTTTGGTCGTCCAACAAAACTTTCTCTGGACGACCCGAGCTGTCTTCTGGACGATATTCCTCGATTTACGCTAATCATCCCGGATGATCTCAGGATCGTATGGGACGATATGAACAACTTTTTGTACTGATCGTCCAGAAGAGTCAGATCGTCCAGGCTAAAATAGCTGATTTTGAACTGATCGTACAGGACGATCTCGCAATCGTCCTAGATGATCTTGGCCGACCAGTTGAGATTTAGGACAAATTTTAAGCCCTCCTATAAAAGATCTTTCTTTCAATAAGAAAAATCTTTTGCCACTTTCCTTCCCAGAGAAACCCTAGAGAGAGAGAGAGAGAGAGAGTTGGGAGAGAGAGAGGATCTTGTGAGGGGGAGTTAGTGAGGGATTCACTAAGGTTGCTCCAAGCAAGGATCAGAGTCGTCTTCTTCGCTCGTCGTCTTCCGTCTAGTTGGTATTCGTTGTGGGAGGATCGTTCGCAAGAAGATCCGGGGTTCTTTACCCGCTTCAGGTGGAAGCAAAAGGAGTTCGAAGGTTCTATGCCTGCTTCAGGAGGAAGCAAAAGGAGGTTAGGTTCTCTGCCTCACCTGGTGGTGGAAAGGAGGTTTTATACAGGCTTCTCTGCCTTGCTGTGAGAGCAAAAGGAGAGTCACTTTTTGTTTAGTGCAATACCTAGAGGGGAGGTCCGGGGAGTGGACGTAGGTCACGTTGACCGAACCACTATAAAATTTGGTTTACTTTTCTGATTCTGTTTTGCACTTTACTTTTTTGATATTAACTGCTTGGGTGAATATCTGTGATTGATATTTTCATTTTTGTTTACTTGTTTCCGCTGCTAAGTATCGAAGAGATTTTTCTGTTGCTCGTGAAATTTTTAAATAACCAATTCACCCCCCCTCTTAGTTAGCCTCGGGACTAGTTCACTAGGGCTTAACATCCCTATCGAACTTTCAGGAAGGTTCTATCAAAGAGTGGAGTATGAGAGGATATCTTCTTTTTGTTATGAATGTGGCATGGTAGGCCATATTATTAGTAGTTGTAATAAAGTAAAGGGGGTGGAGATGAATAGAGGTGAAGCTTCTAATAATCCACCAGTAGATGTTCATTCTAATGTTGGTCAAGAGGTGGGAGTTAAAGAATCATATGGGCCGTGGATTCATGTCAGAAATAGAAGGAGTAAGGGAGTATCCAATAAGCTGAAAGTAGATAGAAATGTTAGTAAGAGATAGGTTGCTCAATCTGTCCTCGAAGTGAAGAAGAATGTTAGCAAAAAGGAAGATGTGGCTGAGAATGATTCGACACTGATTGAAGAAGGTGAGATTGCTAATGCTGGGCTTAGGATGGCACCAGATTGTGTTGATAAGGCTTTTGATCCTATTGTATTACCTGATCAGATTCCCCTGAATAATAGGTTCCAATCTTTATATGGTGTTGATGTGGAGGATATGAGTCTTGAATCTAGCAAGCTTGTAATTGGGAATGTAACTAATCAGGTTGAAGCTTTTATTGAGAAAAGATTTGGGGAAGCTGTAAAGGATTCTGGCTGCGGCGTAGAAGTTTTGAAATGCGGAGAAGGTCTGCTTCATCCTCAGATTTCAGCTGATGTAAAAGGCAATGTTCTTGATAAGAGTATGCCAGGAAGAATCCTTAATTCTGGTAGAGTCTTCTACTTCCAATATGCACCCTAGGCTTAATGCTATAAAGGATGTAAAAGGCAATGTTCTTGATAAAGGTGAGGTTTCCTTTTTAGGCTCTCAAAATTTGGAAGTTATTAAGGAAAGTTTGCCATCTCATGTTATTGTCAAAGAGGGGAAGGATTGCTTGCGAACTCAAGTAACTCCTTCGGGATTACTTGCGAACTCAAGTATTTCCTGTCACAAATCTGATTTTAGACTTCAAAAGGAATTGTGATCTTTTGGAAAGGATAATGTTATTAGCCATGGTAGAAAGGGTGGTGGTATGGCTAGGGAGAGGAAGGGGAGTAATCCCAGTTCTTTTCATTAAATGTCGTCCATTATTTTTTGGAATTGTAGGGGAGCTAGGAAGAATGAAGCTTCCCACTACTTAAAGGAATTTGTGAAAGAGTATGAGGCTATGTTTGTTGGACTTTTGGAGACTAAGATCTCATCGTTTGATAGATTGGAATGTGATAGATTTATTGGTTTCAATTGGGACTTCTTTATGCTTCCTGCTGAGGGATTGTCCAGTGGAATTATGGTGTGCTGGAGGAAGGACTTGGCCTCTTTTTTAGTCTTAACCTCTTCATCTCAGGTTGTGATCGAAGAATTCTATATTGCCAATAAAGTAAAGTGGATTATTACTGCGGTTTATGGGAGTAATGACTCGTTTAATAGGAGAAGCTTGTGGGCTATTCTTGAGGGAATGTTATTCTTCAAGATTCCACTATTATAGGTGGAGACTTCAATTATGTTTTGTCACAAGAGGAGAAAAAAGGGGGGAGGAAGTTTGTTTTATCACAGGGTGCATAGGAAATGAGGAGCTTCATGAGTAACCATGATCTTCATGATGTAATGATTATTGTCCTAAGTTCACTTGGTGCAATAATAAAAAAGGTGGAGCAAGGATTCTCGAAAGGTTGGATAGGTGTATTTTAAACACATTAGCTTTGGATGCCATCCAGGTGCCTGCGGTTAGACATCTTGCTCATATAGCCTCCGATCACTGTTCTGTTCTCATTAAAATCCTGCCTTCTTGTTTTCGTAGAAACCATTTGATTAAGTTTAAGGATGTATGGTCTTCATACCCGGCTTCTATGGGAATTGTAGCTAAAGTTTGGGAGAAGAGGGTGAATGGAGATGAAGCTCTAGCTCTTAATGTAAGGTTTAGAAGAGCTTTGAAGGCACTCTTTTACTAGAGTAAAGCTAAGCACCAGAATTTGGTAGTGTTCAAAGAGAATCTGAAGAAGGATATTTTGGATCTACAAAATGAAGAAGCTGAGGTAGGTTGGCTCTCGGAAGATAAGTTGCTGCTGCTTCGATCCAAAGTTAATGAGCTGAACATCACTCTTGCCAGGCTAAACATGTGGTGGCGTCAAAGAGCGAAAGCAAGATGGTTAGCTGATGGAGATTCAAACTCAAAGTTCTTTCATGCATTTGCGTCTGGTAGGAAGAATTCAAATTGGATTCACCAGGTGAAAGGTTGTACAGGTGAGTTGGTGGAAGATCAAGGTATGATAGAGGGTGTCTTTCATGATTACTTTGTGAATAAATGGAGGATAAGAAGTTGCAAGTTGAGAGGGTGGCCTATCCCGAGGCAGGTGTTGGATGACATTGATAGAAATCTCCTGCTAGCTGACTTCAAGATGGAGGAACTGGTTTCGATTGTGGCTCAGCTGAAATCTAATATTGCTCCAGGTATTGATGGCATCTCATACTCTTTTATTAGAACTTATTGGAATATTATTAGAAAAGATGTTTGGAAGGCCGTTGATCACTTCTTTAGGACTGGTTCCATGAATTCTAGCTGGAAGGAGACGTTGGCGGTCTTAATCCCTAAAGTGGAGAATCCTATGATGCCTTCTAATTATAGACCTATCAGTCTCTGTTTGTCAATATACAAGATTGTTGCTAAGCTATTGTTAAATTGAATGAGTGGAATCATTCCTAAGTTGGTTTCTGAGGAACAAGTGGCTTTTGTTAAAGGCCGTTCCATCTCGGATCATATTCTCCTAGCCCAAGAGGTGTTCAACAAGTTTAGATATTCTGAATCAAAAAAAGGTATGATGGCTATAAAGGTTGATATAAAATAAGCCTACGATAGTATGGGGTAGTCGACTCTTAGGCAAGTGCTGGTTAATTTCGGCTTCCCAAACAAGTTTGTAGATTTTGATCCTAAATTCTTAATTTTGATAAATGGTGTTGGTTCAAATTGGATTGAAGCCAAGAGTGGATTTAGGCAAGGTTTTCCCTTGTCTCCGTACTTGTTTATCCTCTGCTCTCAACTTCTGTCAGATGCTATTACTCAGAGAGGGAGAGGTTTGGGGATTAAGGTGGCTACCAATGCTGAAATTGTTTCTCATCTGTTGTATGCGGATGATATTCTGTTGTTTCTAGAAGCAAGTGGTATGAAAGTGAAGAAAGCCAGGAAAATCTTACTTGAATATTGTAGGTGGACGGGTCAAAATATCAATATTCAGAAGTCCTCCATCCTATTTGGGAGATCAGTCCGCCGTGGTAGAAAAAGGGCTTTGGCTAAGAACTTGGGCTTTAAAGTGGTTAAAGAGTTTATATACCTTGGAATCAAGTTGTCATTGAGAAGATTGACAGTGAATGATTTTAGCAATCTTTTGGAGAAAGCTTCCAAAGTGTTAAATCTTTGGGGAAATCATTTTATTTCACTTGCAGGAAAGCTTCTTTTGGTTAAAACTGTTTACTCCTCCTTGTCTATCTTCCTTTCTACTCACTCTCTAGTTCCAATGGCGGTTCTTTATGCTTTGGATAGAATGTGTAGGGATTTTTTGTGGAATAAGAAGGATGGGAGCAAGGGTCTTCATTACGTATCCTGGGACATTCTCTATAGGACGAGGTGTTTGGGTGGACAAGGTGTTCAATCAATTGCTGTGAAGTTGGGTCCTCTTCGAGCTAAGTTTGCTTGGAATCTCATCTCAGGTTCATCTACTTTCCTGTATAGGTTGATACGAGCTAAATACGGGAAGGATATATGTAAATATCAGGCGAGAAGGTTGAGTTCTCCAACTATTAATATTATTTTAGATGGTTTTAAATCCTTGCATAATATATTGAGATGGAACGTTTCGTCGGGTGAATCCATTGATAAGTTAAATGATATTTAGATTTTTGATAAACTATTTACAAAATGGCCTACGTTGGTTGTGATTATAGAGGAGCAAATGCTTAAGCTAGACTACTTTACTTCTAATGGGATGTGGAATGTTGTCAAATTACAGCAGGTGTTTGGTCAGCATTTGGTGGACATTATTAAACTTCTTCCCATATCTACTGAGCTAGAGGGTGATCAGCATGAACTCTTATGCAGGTGTTCTGTTAAGTCGTTGTCTGCTCTTATTTCCCATAAGCTTTGTGATGACGGTGATGAAGACCTGTTTGGGTGTTGGAATAAAAAACTGAAGCTAAGACCTCGGGTTGAGGTATTTTGGTGGCACTTAACTATTAATTCTATACCTACGAATGAGCTTTTGGTGTATCAAAGATTGACTACAGATACAGCGTGTCCTAGAGGATGCCTTGCTGTGGAAAGTGTAAATCATATTGCTATTTGTTGCGTTAAGCTTATGCTGGTCTTGACTATTTTTAGGAGCTGGGGATTCTTAGTGCCGGTGTTCTCTGTGGACCTCCGAAAGGACACAACAAACACCACCGCCCCCCGAGGGGAGACTGTATCTGGCCTATGGGAGAGCAGATTTGATTACACATACGATTAACCATGGGGGATAGTGGCTCTCACCAACACACCCCGATGGGTAACAATATATGTGACCTTATCATCACAACGGGTTTCCCCCACACGATACATCAGCTCGAGTGGGGTTTATTTGAAAGTGGGATTCGGCTTCCCACGGGCGCAAGCCCCCGTGGTTAATTACATCTTAGGCCAGGGCCTGAGAAAACTCTCGATTAAGGATTCTACATTATTTTTCTCAAATTAGGATTGGCACATAGGGAGAAGACTAGAAAATTCTACTCAAGGGGAAAGAAAGGTTCAACTAGGCTTAGTCAACATGCATGGCTCAGATCAGCATCCAGAGGGACTAAGGTGGTGAAAAGAAATTGGAGAAAAGAAATAAATCATGCACTCAAAGCATACATGAGAGAAGGATGGAGGCAGCGTCATCCGTGTGATGTGGATAGGTAGGGTTTATAGTCTCTAGATGATAGAGGACTTACCTACTGATGAGACATACTATGAAACAATAATAGCCTTGAATCCTAAATCTAATGGGTTTAGTGTTCTACACACAACACCAACACCCGTGTCCTAGCTAATGCAATGCAAAATCTGGACTTACCCCGGCCTGGATTAGGGAGCCAGCTAACCACCTAGTCGCTTCAAAAATCATGAGTTCGGTCATTTTTATAAAAGATGGGTAGGTAGGTTATAGTTCTCAGAAATAGGGCCGACATCTAGAGGATTTTCTAATTGGCCCCAGACTTATGTTGGGTGAATACTTCTAGAGCTGATGCAGTTAAAATTTTAATTTAATTGATTTCTAATACAATGCATGCTGGTTAAAGTATCCAAATCAGATATGCACAGGATTTTAAAAAGGCTTATAAAAATAATTTTTAGAATTAGACTGGGCTTCCCCAGGTTTGGCACCTCATCCTCATAGGTCAGATTATCCGGACTCTACCCACAGGCGGGGAAGTATCTTATAGAAGGAGAGAGAGAGAGAGATGCAATAATATGCATGCGACCCCGGATGATTCAGGCAGTTTCCTAGATCGTTAGGTTGCTAAATTATTTAAACTTTAAAATTTTAGATATTAGTTATGAGTAGAAAATGTTTTAGTCCTTAGAGAGCCTAACAAAATCCAGGCTAAAATAAAAGCGGCATGCAGATCGCCAAAAAACTAAGAAAAGCATACAACCTATGCGCAATCAACATCACATCAAATAATAATAAATAACCAAATTAATCAATTAGATGTCCGTAGGCCAACTGCCCTCAATTACAACCCAGGGTCTGCAGAAAATTAAAGTGGCCGGGCACCACTGCCAACAACCCGGATTTCTAATCCTAAAACAGACGCAAGTTATTTTGAGTGGGATACTCTAGATCTTCGTCTTCTTAATCTTCTCTTCTTTGGACTCCTTGGATCTCAGCTTCCTTGGACTACTTGGGTAGTAGAATTATCCAAATTGGGATTTCCAAATAGAAAAGGACTATCCTCATATTGGGTGTCCTTTCCTCTTTGGAATCTAATCTTTGGATTCTTGTATCCCCACTCAAAATTTACTTTCACAACTCAATATCAGATTACAAATGATTTACATTAATAGAAAGTAGTAAATCTAGACTCTCCTGCAAGGTTATCCTAATAAAAAAAATCATCCCAAGCAGTTTATATCTTCTCAAGCAATTTATAGGAAAATAAAAATAATACTCATCACAGCCACACTTGGCCATGCTCTTAATAGTTTGAGGGCTAAGCAGTTATGGAGCACTTGTAGCAATTTATAATGACTTATTATTTTAGCCCTCATTTATTTAGGGGAGCTGAGCAATTTCTGAAGCGCCTGCATAAAATATCATTAACATTTAAATAATAATTATTACCCCCCTTTTATTTAGCACTGCATGAGCATGGCCACCTGCAAAAAATATCATTAGTATCAAGATTGATCCCAACCTATGGGTAGTCTATCGTGCAATCACATCAATTTCAAAGTGCAGTAAAAATAAGCAAACACACCAGAAATTCAATCATAATATGTATTGAAATCTGAAAAAACTCGGCATACAACAGAAAAGTAAACACCGGCCTAGATGTGAAAGCTGTGTAGCTGAGATAGATCCTAAGTTGGGTAGTTAGTTGAAGTTGCCTACTATTCAGGTTGGTTGTAGGTCCGAAATGGGATCTCATTTAAAGTTCAAATATTAGTGAGTTAGGATTTATTTTAATTAATTTAATATGTGGATCAATTTTAATACTTTGGGTAATGATGTTTGGAGTTTAAGTTTTATTAGTGAATTTTAGGAGGTTTGGGGTCTACCTATACACTGGGCTAAGGGGTCCAAAATTAACTTTTTGATTAAAGGGACTTTGTGAATAGTTAATATTTTTATAAAATAATAGACCTCAACCCGATCAGTTAGACTGTAAGCATGCCCAATTTGGATTCTTCTATCCAAAGTTATGAATTTTTGAAGTTTTGGTCTTGTTTTGAACTAAGTTTGACCTCTGAGTTTGTCCAATTTGGAGTTTTCTATAATTAGTTATGAATTTTCAATGTTTGGGCTATTTAGTGAATTATCGAAATTATTTAATGAAGGGGCTGTTTTAGGGATTTGGATCCAAATCAGTTTCAAACTACTTGGAATCACCCCCAAAGGTCAGGAATGACCCAAAGAAGTGTTCCCAAATGTTTGGGAAAAATTTGGAAATTTTAATTATTTTTTAATTATTTAATTTAATTAAAAGGTAATTTTTAATCAAAATTAAATTAAAGTTCAGATTGAGGCCCAATCAAAGGGATTTTAATTTTCGTGGATTAAGGACTGGATTCTAAAGAGTTTGATATATTATGGGTATTTTTCTGACTTAAAATGAATTTATTAGAATTTTCTGAAGTTATTGGGTCCTAATTAAAGGGTAAATTAGGGTTGATCAATTAAGGGGCTTAATGAGTCCTAAAAATTCCTAGAAAATTCTGAGGGGTTTAGAATGTCACTAAGTTTAAATGTTTGAAATTTCAAGCCATTCGGGGTTCTATCCTAACTCCTAGAATTTTTTTAAGTTCGCTAGACGGGTCCTTAATTATTGTCCTTAAGGTGTCGCTACGTTAAATGGGTTTAAATCAATGTCTTAACTAACCCCGGGCATAACATAAGGGAAATGCAGCAGATATAAACACACCAAATATATCCTTAAATCTAGGAGAGCCTAGGCTAGGTGCTTGTGCATCCTACACATGCAAGGACTACGAAACACTAAGTAAAGCAAGCCTAATGAAGTGATTAGTGAATGATTGTGACCCAATCATTCACTAATCCTTCTCCCACATGAATGCTATTCATACATAGAGCCTAGGTTTAAGATTTCATAAGAGGTGGACCTCCCAAAATTGAAGGATTTAAATAATATTTAATTTTAAAGTAATTTTAAAATACATAAGTATTATAAATATGTAAAAATATAAGTTTGAAAGTAAGATAATTGAAAGTAATTCAATTCATAAGCATAGGAGGTCCATCAGCCACCAAGAGGGGTTTTAAAATAATTTTATTTCAAAATAATTGATTATACTAATTATTTAAATAATATTTAAAAAATTAAATATCTGAACAATAAAGAAATGATCCAAAGGAGTTATATTTGAATCTAGAAAATATTTTTAAATTAAAGTTCATATTGTTCTGAAAAATTCAAGGTATTGTGCGTCAAAATCTGATTTAAAATGAGAAAGTTATGAATTTTCTAAGTTAAATGCATTTAAAAGTAATTTTTTTAAATCATTTAACTAATTAATGTTTAAAAATAATTATTAAATTAAATTAAAATAACCATGAAGGGTTTTTGGATTTTTTTTGAAATAAATAAATAATAATAAAATAATAATTATAATAGTAGTAATAATAATAAAGTAATAATAATTTGAAATAGTTAACATAAAAAAAACTAATTTCAAAATAAAGATAATAACAAGTAATAATAATAAAAAAATATTAATATTATAATAATATGAATATTAACATTATAATAATATTATTGAAATAATAATAATATTATTAATGATAATATTAATATTATAATAATGTTAATAATAATAAAGATTAATATTATGATAATATAAATATTAACATAACAATATTATTATTAAAATAATAATAATATCATTAATAATAATATGGATATTATAATAATAAATATTAATATTATAGCAACATAAATATTAATATAATAATAATATTATTAAAGTAATAATATTATTATTAATAATAATATTGATATTGTAATACTATTAATTATAATAAATATTAATATCATAATAACATAAATATTAATATAATAATAATATTATTAAAGTAATGATAATATTAATAATAATAATAATATTAATATTATGATAATATTAATAATAATGAATTTTAATATTATAATAATATAATATTAATATAATAATAATATTATTAAAGTAATAATAATATTATTAATAATAATATTAATATTATAAAGATATTCATAATAATAAATATTACAATAATATAAACATTAACACAATAATATTATTATTAAAATAATAATAATATTATTAGTAATAATATTAATTATAATAAATATCATAATAATATAAATATTGACATAATAATATTATTAAAATATTAATAATATTATTAATAATAATATTAATATTATAATAATATTATTTATAATAACTAATATTTTAATAATAAAAATATTAATATAATAATAATATTATTAAAATAATAATAATAATAATAATATTATTATTATTATTATTAAAGTAATGATAATATTATTAATAATAATATTAATATTATGATAATATTAATAATAATGAATTTTAATATTATAATAATATAATATTAATATAATAATAATATTATTAAAGTAATAATAATATTATTAATAATAATATTAATATTATAAAGATATTCATAATAATAAATATTACAATAATATAAACATTAACACAATAATATTATTATTAAAATAATAATAATATTATTAGTAATAATATTAATTATAATAAATATCATAATAATATAAATATTGACATAATAATAATATTATTAAAATATTAATAATATTATTAATAATAATATTAATATTATAATAATATTATTTATAATAACTAATATTTTAATAATATAAATATTAATGTAATAATAATATTATTAAAATAATAATAATAATAATAATAATAATAATAATATTATTATTATTATTATTATAATAATATTAATGATAATAGATAATATTATAATAATATAAATATTAATATAATAATATTATTATTAAAATAATAATATTATTATTAAAATAATAATAATATTAATAATAATAATATTATTAAAATAATAATAATATTATTAATAATAAATAATATTATAATAATAACAATAATAATAATAATAATAATAACAATAATAAACTTAATTATAATTAGCAAATATATATTTTTAAATATTAAAATTAATTTTAAATTAATTATCTAAATAATTCTAATAAAAAAAGGTTTTAAAATAATAAAAAAATATTAATTCCGGCGGCGGCGGCGGAAGCCACGTGTCAGGCTCGGATTGGCCTGGGTAAACCGCGGACGCGGTTTTGGCAATCATTGCCAATGATTGCGCCACCGCGCAATCATTGACAATGATTGTCGCGACGCTGAAACCCACACATGCGACTTAACCACGTCGGTGAAACACGGGAGCCGTCCGATCCTCCGCTGTTTCAATCGGATGGCTCTGATCGAGCTGGATGATCCGATCCAGCAGACAAGCAGACCGCGGGGACGATCCAAGGGACGATCCGGCAAGATCTGGACAGGCTTGCGACCGAACTGAGGGCTCTGATCGAGCTGGATGATCGCGGTTTCAACGGTCCGAAATCGGCCCTGCACAGGCTTGCGACCGAACCGAGGGCCTAAAGCGATAATTGCTTTATTCTCTCAATCTACACGACAAAACTCGATGAAATTTTAAACATAGCTAACATGGACGAAGAGCATTCATGTGGTATACTTCTCTTGGATTAACACGCACTAATGACCTTGCTAATTAACCCTAAGTGTTTCTATCTAGGGTTAAGGTTTTTACCTAATCTAGATGGTGGATTCGGGAGATCTTGGGCTCTCTGAGCTTGTAGACTGTCCAAGAATATTTCTCTAGTTGACCTCGAGCTCGGATTCACCTTGGATCGAACGGATCGAGCCCTAGAAGGTTTTGGCTCTCGATTCGCCGGAGGGACGTCGCCGGTGAGGGTTTGGCGGTGGGTTTGAGTGGAGGACAATGGGGGAAGGTCGGGAAGGCTCTCACACATGAAACTCCAGCTTTGGAAGGTCTAAGGTAGAGCAAAAGGAAAAGTCCTCCAACAACCCTAAATCAACCTATTTATACCACTAATCCCAATGATCGACGGCTTTGATGGGTCCTAGGGCTAATTAGGAGGGAAACCACATTAGATTGGCCGTGGTTTGAGTCTTAGAGTATTAGGAAAGTGTTTAGAGCCTTAAATAGGTTTTAAGTGGCTTTTAATGGGTCAAACCGACCCATTAAGACTTGGGTTAACCAAGTCAAGGGTTGACTTGGTCAACCTAGTCAATTGGGTCAAAGGAGGTGGGGGCTTGAGTCTAGGGAATGGCTTGGATGGGTTTGAAATTGGGTAGACCCATTTAAAGCAAAATGGGTCAACCTGGGTTGACCCAGGACCAAGACCTGGGCCCAATGGGTCAAACCTAATCTATTGAGTTCAGTGGAGGAGAGAATAGTGTTTGGAGATCCCCTGGATTGGGTTTGAGGCCAAGGGGGAAGGGTCTGGGTCATTTTGGGTCAACCCTGGTTGACTTGGTAAACCAGGTTGACCTAAAGCCTGGGCCTGGGCTCAGCAGATTTAGTTTGACCCACTGATCATAGGGGAGAGGGTCTTAGGCCCTGGCTGGGTCAATTTGACCAAGTCAACTCCTTTGACCAGGTCTGAGGGAAAAATCAAGGTCAACATTCTCATCTTTTGAAGACTGTATGTTGGGTTTGAAAGGCTTGGCTAGCAAAGGTTCTTTCCTTGGTAATGTTTATTGTTCAGCAGTCTTCTTAAGTTGGAAGAGTAGAAACAAGGTTTCTCATGGTGACAGGGAAGATAGCTTCACAACGATGGCGATAAATGCAGTGTGTATGGATGCTGCTTCATTCAAAGGAAATTTGAATAACTGGGATTCAAACCAGCTCGTTGAGATTAAACTGAACGTTGATGCTTCTCTAGGGAAGAATTATATTGCCGGCATTGGAGGTGTTTTTAGGGACCATTTTGGCAGGTTCTTGAATGCCTTTAGAGTCAACTGTATGCATTGGGACTCTTCTCAGTTAGAGCTTTTGGCGATCTTCTCGGCTAAGAGGTTCATCCAAGATTGGATGTTTGATTTTAAAGGAATCATCATCGAAGGGGACAACAGGAATGTGATGGAGTTGGTTCAGAAATCTTTTAATAAAATGCATGTCACAAAGGGGCATTCAAAGTTGCAGGATTTTTCTTTTCTTGATGGGTTTAATCAGGTTTTATTTCATTATGTGAATAGGGAGAGTAATAAGTTATCAGATTTTTGTGCTAGCTATGCTCGTTATTTTGATTTCTTTTGGGAAGATTTGGGTAGTATGGATGTTCCTACTTCCTTTGTTTATTTATTAAAGGAGGATAGCCATAGTGGTCCTATCTCTTAGTTTGTAGTTTCTCTTTAATAAAAGCTGCTTATTGCATTCCTTCAAAAAAAAAAAAAGTTAACAACTCAATAGGTTACCAGAACCTATTACTGCAATCAATGCATGGCAAAAAAAATAATATGCGTATAATCATTTAATCCATATCAGTGTAATGTCATAAAAATAAAAACACGTAGCAAATAAGAATAGTGTCATCTCATATGAATAATAGAAATCAATATAAGCAATGTAACTTATAATTAATGATCAGTGATCATTTCTAGCACACCCAATTGGGGAGAGGGGGGGGGGGGATGGGTGAATTTGCATGTCTTTAAAATTTTTGAGTATTTATTCAATGAGAATGAACAAAAAACTATGAGATGAGGCTAACCAATAATTAAATAAACCCCACTTTTTTTAATTTAATAATTTAGATGTGTTCCAATTCTATATAGACATATAGTTATTTAGAACAAAATTAATAAAAATTTAGTTTCTCTTTAAGAAGAGATTACCTCTTATCATGTCAAAATTTTATTTTATTTATATTTATCATATCATAAGATACTATAAGAGTAGGAATAAACATCATTATCAAAGATTTTTTTAGATAGCACAATGAAATAAAGTGCGTAAAAGAAAAGATGCCAACCAAATTTTTAATGGTTCAGCCTACCCACCTATGTTCACTTCCCAAATTTTCAACTTGGGAATTGTATTACCTCTCTCTTTTTAATCCACTCAAAGCGAAGAAGCCTCTTTCCTTTTATGGGGTACTAAAAGACCCCTATACCTCTTTTTCTTTTCAAAGTATGGCTACCCTATCTCACTGACTAAATTCCTCAATATAAGAAAAAAACTGTATAATATCAATATATCTCTTATAATAAATGTACAACAAGCTCTTTTATAAGAACTTAGACTCTCAATCAGAGAATCAAGGATATGATTTGAGAAAAATAACCAACAATGCAAAATAGTCATAAGAAATCTATTTTTCAATGATGAAATTATCAAAGAAAGAGAAATATTAAAAAGAAGAACCCTTTCTACCCAATGCTCTCATACTTAATAGCCTCTATATTATTTTAGAGTTATAAGAAAAGTATAGTCTTGATTAATAATTCTAAATAGTAGTTCATTAAAATGTCAACCACATTGTACAATCTAATCCTATGTTCATACAATACGATCAATACATTTGAGTAACTTCAGAGCAAAATTTTCTCTATTTGATTAGACTGTCCAATCTGATCACATAGTACACTATATTTATCCATATTTAAATTTGAATTTTTCTTGACAATGTGACTATTAATTAGGGAAATTACTTATATCAAAATATAGTATGATTATTTCAATTTTTTAATTCACTTAATTAAGGAAAGGAGCACATGGCGGTTTCGCCATTTCATTATAATAGATCATATGATCCGATTGATAAAATACAAAATGATTAATCTAGAATTTATAATTTTGAATTTTTATGTTATCAATACCACTTGATATTACAAAATTTATAATGATGTTATGCAAATTGTACAATATGATACTTCATCGAATAATATCATTTGCTAAAGACCAAGTTATCTTTGTTAAGTATATTAAAGAAGTTTTTCAAAATATTTTTTATTTCAATTTTACTCTTATGTGCGTATGTATGCTTGGTTGTTTTTTTCTAAATTATATACATGACATTAAAAAAGATATAACTAAGAAACAAAATGATAAGTTTTGGATTCTTAAGCATTTGTGTTGATGTTTCCCACTTGGCCATAGATTGAGTGCACCTTTTTTAGCATATGATTGTCATCAAATTTGTATGTTTATGTTTTTGTTGGCCTTCTTCTAATGTATACCTGCAATTATTAGTAAAACTAAAATGAAGTGCAACCTTTCTTATGAGATGTTTGTTTTGATCAAAAATGAATGCAAGTCAACGGAAGGCAATATAAAGTAAAAGTAATGTATTAAAAATGTTTTTGAGTTATTTGATTTAGTAAACAACAAATGCAAGAGTTTACTTTTTTTTTTTTGAAGAATGGAAATTCAAAGTAAATAGCTATGCATTTAAAATAATAATTGATAAGAGGTGGCCAATAATAAGCGCAATCGCCAATGGCAGGCAATGGCTGGTGTATGCAATTAGTGGTGATAGGATGATAGGCGACGACTAGTGGCAGTAGGCATTGATATGTGGCTCCAATGATTTGTCGTGGCAGCGATGTGTGGCATGTGTCAGCGAGGGATATGATATAATGGCAACCAATGATGGGAGATGATGATCGACTTTGACATGTGACAAATGAGTAGCAAACTTAACTTTTACCAAAGTTGTGTATTTGGAATTCATTCCATAATAGGTGAATTCCAAATACAATTAATATGAACGTGATTGCGAGTTTTAGATTTAGTCCCAAAATACTTTCTATTTGGAAAATAATCTTTCAAATACCTAAATTTTCAAAACCCTGTTGCTTTAGTTTACACTCAAAATATTGTTGAGCAAAAAACCGGCCCCTTAGAGTAAATTCAATTTTATGTCAATAGTATTGTTAATATAATTGCTTAGTTTAGATTACTTATGATTTCACGAATTTCATATACTTATTTTTTATGATTTATGAGTCAAAATTACTTTTCCTTTGAAATACTAACGAACCTTTCCTATTTAAAAAGGTTTTTATTGGTTATTATATCATAATGAGAGGAAAGAAAATAAGGTTCAACTTGGTTGCATGATATGTTAAATAACTTCAAGCAAAGCTTAAATTTATAAATAAAATTAAAAGATACCCTAAAGTGCATTTAAGAATCAAGTGGAGTCAGTGGCCCATTTTGTTCTTCTTAGGTTTTGTTTTAGATAACTTTCTGATTGCTTTCTAAAATAATTTTTTAGTAGAAAAAATTTTTGAACTAGAAGTTTTGTATTAGAAAGCTGCTTTAGAAAATAGTAATAAAGTTGTCCTAAACAAAACTTGAAACTAACTATTATCAAGGCCATTCTTCAATGTAAATTAATGGTATCTTTATTTACTTGTATTATCCTTTCACGTTTTGGCAAGCAATGATGGCTTGTACTCACATATAATTAAAATTAAAATTAAAATTAAAAAAAGAATGAGGGCTTAATGAGCTTGTACTCACATATAACTAAAATCTTGATGCAAGTCTTACCATCCTTCCGATGAGGGCTTAATGAGGCTTAGTTTAGAAGATCATTGACATGTTAGGAGCATTCTGTCAAACGGCTGATAGTGATTCCCTTAATCATAGAGTGTTTATCAAGCATTTATATGATATTGGGCTCGTTGAATTCATCTCGTTGAGCAGCTCGATTCGACTAGAAGCATGCCATACGTGATGATCATTTGGTCATTTAATTAATCCATCGAACCTTCTAAGTATGCTACAGACACTTGATTTGGGCCCATTTGGGCTCAGATTGGACCGATTTTGATGTCGTTGGTTCATCTCTTTGAGTTTGTTGAAATCAGAGTTTGAATGATCCCAATTTTAATTTTTGGATTTTTTACTTGGATATGCCTTGAGATTCCTGCCCGGTCAATGAAATTTTTTATGATGCATCCAAGGTCAATAAAAAAATATTAAAATAGATGAAATCAACATCAAGATTTTCTTTTTTTTTAAAAAATGGCTTAAATGACACCCATGCCATATAACAAAAAAAAAAGGTAAAATAATTTCAAGAAGAAGCGACAGTCGATAAATGATCATTTGCTGTCATTTTTATTATTTTTTAAAGTAAATTTTTTGTAAAAAAAATTTTGAGTTGAAAATTTTTTTATTATAAAACTGCTTTAAAAATCAATAAAAAAACCATCCCAAATAAAATCTTATTATTTTTTCCCAAACCCGATCATGCCTACACATTTTTTTTGAGATATTTAGAATAATTAAAATAAACTTAGATACACATAAAATTTCTTAACCAAAACTCCCAACAAAAAACATCCCCATCTTGCTTTCAATTATCCGACCATCAAATGCAAATCATTATTCGGTGGCAGCTTTAGCCACAGTAACACGACCGACAGCCTGAGCAAATTTCCTGAACTCTACAAGCTTTTCAGCTTCCGGCAGCACCTCCTTGGTGGCGTCGACGGAACGAAAGCATTTCGCCCACTCAACCAACCGTGGAGTCTTCGTCTTATCCAGAAAATTTTTTCCCGTTATAATTTTGAAAACTTTCAGCCAACTATGGAAGGAACCGAGGGTAATGTCGGCCAAGTTGATGGTGTCCCCGTCGAAGAAGCTCTTGCCCTTACTGCACTTAACGAAAGCCTCTTCTAACTGTAGCACTGCAGCTAACAGTTTCTCCTTCGCTTCTGCTATGCTCTTCTCATCCTTACTCCAGGCCAACACTAGACTAGGAGGAGCTAACTGCAAATAAGGCAAAATATAAGAAGTCGTCGTAATAATTTGTATCTTTTCTTCTAAAACAAAAGTGTGGTTGAAAACCAATTTCAATATAATTTCCTCCTTTTCATTACCGGTAAGATTTTCATTTCCTCGCCTCTAATTTCTTAAACCAAACGCAGCCTGAAGTTTATTTCTTTTCATTAGAGATACAGTTAAGTACCTTGTCGTCAACATAGGCAGCCCAAAAGCGAGCGATGGCGCGATCGTAGGGATCGGCAGGGAGGATGGAAGGTCCGGAAGAAGGCTTGACTTGGTCAATGTACTCCACAATAATACGGGACTCGCAGACGGGCTTATCTCCATAGAGAAGAACGGGGACCCACTTGTAGACCGGATTGGACTTGAGAAGAAGCTCGCTTTTGTTAAACAAATCATCTGGGAGGTACTCATATTCGAACCCCTTCAGATTAAGAGCAATCATTGCCCTCGCCACGAAGTTTATTTCTTTTCATTAGATTAGATTGCGGTTCGTGTTTGCTTTCTTGGAGAGAAGTTTGCATTGTAATCTTAAAAGGCCAAATATACTCCTTGATATATCGTTAAAAAATTATCTTGATCAGGAACGAATCTGAAAGCAAAATCAAGTAGAAATTTTAAAAATTAAATTCGAGATCATCTGAATTCTGATTTTAGCAAAAATATAGTCGAACTGTACGTCTCAGAAATACAAACCCAACGACACCAAATTCAACTCAATCCGAGCCCAAATGAGTCAAAATCAAAGACCCGAAGCGCATTTGGAAGGTTCACAAACCATAATTTGGATTATCAAATGATTTTCAAACGTGACATACTTATATTTGAATCGAGCAGCTCGACGAGACAAATCCAACGAGCCCAAGATCACTGAATTCTGATATCATTAAGACGTTCAAATACCAAATAAGCGGTCCACGATCAAGGGGATAAATATCGGCCGTCCATTCATACCACTCCTAATTTACCCTTGATGTTTCTCCTATTTACTAGTTATGCCACTCTCAAAAAACTATAAATAGACCCCTAATTCTTCAATGAGGGGGACCTAAGCAAGAAGAAAAGGAAGAGAAGGAAGAGAGCTCTCTTACCATTAGACTCCTTGACCACTGCAGGACTTCGACCTGGCAGCTGACTGACACCGGACTTCTGCCTGCCTGCAGACTAACGTCGAAATTCTGCCCGGTCGCCAACTGATGCCAGACTTCTTCCCGGTCGCCAATTGATGCCGAACTTCTGCCCAGCCGCCGACTGATGCTGGACTTCCGCCCAGCCACCGATACGTCGGACTTCTTCCGGGCCACCATGTGACGCCAGACTTCTTCCCAGCCACCAACTGATGCCTGACTTTTTCTGGCTGCTAACTAACATCGAACTTCTGCCTGGCCACCGACTAATGCCGGACTTCTTCCCGGCCACCAATTGACGCCAAACTTCTATCCCGCCACCGACTGCAGTCCTTCCGATCTCCGTCACTAGACAATGATCATTCTGACCTCTATAGCCAAACTAAGGTCTTTCCGACCTCCGTTGCCCGTTGATTACGATCTGTTCGACCTTCATCACCAGATAACAATCCTTCTGACCTCTGTCGTCCGCTGACTACGATCATTCCAACCACCATCACCCGAATATGGTCTTTCCAACCTCTGTCGCCCGCCGACTATGGTCCTACCAACCAAACAAACATATCGATACTGATTCTTCCAATTTCCACCATGTAATGTATTCTATATGATGTATATTTATTGCATCAAGCCAAGGCCTTCCATCTAATGAAGGGCCTCATTTGTAATCAACTGCAAATACTAGTGGATTCATTCAAACTGGGCTATGCCTTATAGTTTTCCCCCTTTTCAGGATTTTTCGCGTAAAAAATTTGGTGTCTCTTCTAAATACTACATCATCTTCTATATCTGATTGTGTGCTAGATCTTCGTACAAAGACACGACGTTAAACTTTATATATCTCTACCGCCGTGAATATTCTAGGACGCAACGGTTTGGCACCTTATGTGGGAATATAGTTCTTAATTGGGGGGTAATTTTTGCTTCAACCTCAAAAGGTCATTCATGTCAATGTCTTGGCATCAGCTATTGCTGCATCAATTTCATGGGAATCAAATGTGGATTGGGGGGCAACCTTGAATATAGCTGTGATCAAGAAGATTCCTCCAACTCTTCCAATATCTAAGACTATATCTTAGGATCATAAAGCATCTAGTAAATGCAAGGATACTTTCAATACATTATAAGCTTTATACAGTCCCTATCTAGACTTCTATTTCTTGGGCAATGTTTCAATCCGAGCTCAAAAAGGCAGGAACGATCTAAATATAAACCTTCATTCTCCTTTGATTCTGGATATACGTGGCATTTGCCTCCTCCCAATCAAGGTATAATCGATCCCAAGGGGGATTCGATCCAACCTCTTCCACATAGGTTAACGTGATCGAGCAATGCTTTGACATATAACCTCAGATAGGTCAAATATCCTAGAAGGATGTCAATCAAATATTTAAATCCATGATTCAAGAAATATGCAATCTTTATTGTGTCTCAATCACTGGGTTCAAGTATACATTCATTACATCGACATCACCCATACAAGTTAATGTCATCAAGCAATAAAAAACTTCAAAAATGTCAAATATTTTTGGTGAATTTTATTGACTTCTTCTTTACTACATATTAAAGCATCTTCTACAACTTCTTCTTTAAAGAAAGATTATAACTTGATCATCATGCCTCCACTTAATTGGCACTGTTAGTATATAGGCAGACTACTGATAGTACATACTTCTTCAAACCCTTATATCAGGGATTTTTGATGTCTTCCCACGTCAATATGGATGCATATTGCCTTTAACATAATGCAATTTGACCACCACCACCATCAACCTTTCGCTTGATGTCTGTCGTCGGTTCTTCACCTCTTATCAGCCATTATCAATTTCTCGCTCGACTACTATTAACAATACAGCCTCCAATTATCTCCTTCATCTTTCCACCAGATCATTAATTTACATTGAACTTTAATCTGTTGTCGATCGCCGCTGGACTTTCACTCAATCATCATAAAAAAAAATTATGTGTCTACTGATAATCACTGATTTTCCTCCCGAGTACTATTACTATCAGACCTCCTCAAATCACCTTCACATGTAAGAGATAGTTGATCTTTATCTATGAGGGGTAATTTATTGAGAGAATAAACTCTTATCATGGTTTCTTCTACATAAAAGAGGGGCACTTAAGCTTGATAGGGGATGACACCTATCTTAGATAGTTGAATGCCTCTAATGTAAGAAGAAAGCCAGAGGAGAAGAGAATGGAAGAAGGAGAAAGTTCCTTCTACACTAAAGAGGGGCACTAAATTTGGATAGGAGATGCCACTTATCAAAAATAATGAAAAGCCTCTAAAATAAGAAGGAAAATGGGGAAGAAAAGGAAAATAATGCTAAAAAATCTAACTTCTACACAAGAGAGGGCCACTTGCACTTGATAGGGGATGCCACCTATTCAAGATAGAAAAAGGCCTCAACTGTAAGAAAGTTAGAGGAAAAAAGGAGGTGGAGGAGGAGGAGCAATTTTCCCCTACCTTAGGGGGTATTTATATGATGAAAATGGGAGAAAAATATTCAAAAAAGGGGGAAAATTTTGCCTCAAATTTTGTTTAAATTTTTAAATTTTTTAAAGAACATTTTCAAAATTTGGGGCTGAATTCTAAATCTTTTGGAATTCTAAAAAAAAGAATGCCGGTCCCATGCACATAAAATAAAAACAAATTAGAAGGTTGGTGGCATTGTAGCCACCGCCCACATCAAAAAAAAAAAAGAAAAGAAAAAAGAGAAAGAAAGAAAAATAATGGGCCCCATAGAAAAAAAATGGTTATAGCAGCCGGTTATAACTGGCTGTATAGTGTCGCACGCCCCAAGGGCTGTGCTTTTTTTGCTGCGCCATTGTGGGCCGCCTCCACATAATTTGGTTGGACTGAGTTAATAATCAATGCTGGTTTTTAAAGTCCACAAAACCTTCAAAATTCCCTAAATAAGAATCCCAACAAATAAGTAATCACCGCCCATTCTTCCACTCCTGCCTCTTCCAATAGATCAATTTTCTTAAAACCACTCATCCCAATATTCTGAAAACCCTTTTGGACAATAAAAGCAAGACATGATTAGATGCCAAATGACATTCATAATTCAGCTCTTTACATTGTCTATAGCCTTCTTCTACCTTTTATTTATGACTGCAATGCTGTATCTTTCCTTAGAATCATGAAGTTGCTAAGTGTACACCTACATAATTCATACTTTGTCTAGTTTGTAGCTTAAAAATTAACAAAAGAACTCTGGTGACATTATAGCTTTTGGCATTTCAAAATTAGAAGAAGTAACTTGACATGCAAGCAATAAACTATCAGAATGGTATGCTGACAGTCTAACAAGTCCGAGATTGCTAGCTCGCCGGCTCGGCCACCCATGTGTGTTTAGGCCCAAATTTTAGCTTGGACAACCCAAATTGGATGTTTTTGGAGTCCCCAGTACTATGTTTTAACAATCCGAATCCAATATTGGCACTTTCGGAGCTCAAAGGAGCTTCTACAATCAAATTTGAGCAAATTTTAAGTTTTTGAAATGTAATTTTTTTGTGATTCGATCAATTTAAAATACTATAATATGCATTTTCAGTCTTCTGAAGCTTCAACGTCTGAAAATAGGGGGGCAACTGATATATCATAAAAATATTATCTTGATCAGGCACGTATCTAGAAGCAAAATCAAGTTAGAAACTTTTAAAAATTAAATCCGGGATTATCTGAACTCTATTTTTAGCAAACTTATAGTCAAACTAAGCGTCTTGAAAATACAAACCCAACAACACCAAATTCAACTCAATCCGAGCCCAAATGTATCTAAATAGTAGACCTGAAGCACATTTGGAAGGTTCAAACCATAATTTGGATTATCAAATGGTTTGCAAACGTGATATGCTTATATTCGAATTGAGCGTCTTGAAGAGATGAATCCAATGAGCCCAAGGTCACTGAATTTGATATCATTAAAATGTTCGAATACTAAATAAATGGTCCATGATCAAGGGGATCAACATCAGCCGTCCATTCAAACTACTCCCAATTTACCCTTGATCTTCCTCCTATTTACTAGCCATGCCACTCTCAGAAAACTATAAATAGACCCCTTATTATTTATTGAGGCGACACTTGAGAAAGAAGAGAAGGAAGAAAAGTAAGAGAAGAAGAGAGCTCTCTTGCCATCTGACTCCTCTTCAACCACCGCTGAACTTCTACTAGGCAGCCGACTGAAGCCGGACTTCTGCCCAACCACTAACTGACATCGAATTTTTTCCCGTCCACCAAATAACGTTGAACTTTTGCCCAGTCGCCGACTGATGCCAGACTTCTGCCCGGCCGCCGACTGATGTCAGACTTTTACCCAGCCACTGATTGAAGCCAGACTTCTTCATGGTCACCAACCGATGCCGGACTTCTTCTCAGCCACCAAATGACACCATACTTCTTCCCGGCTGCCAACTAACATCGAATTTCTACCCGGTCATTGACTAATGTCGGACTTCTTCCCAGCCATAAACTGATGCCAGACTTCTGCCCGCCACCGACAACGATCCTTCTGACCTCCGTCGCCAAATAACGATCCTTCTAACCTTTATCACCAGACTATGATCTTTCCAACCACCGTCACCCAAATTCAATCTTTCCGACCTCCGTCGCCCGCCGACTATGGTCTTTCCAACCAAACGAACATATCAATATTGATTCTTCCAATTTCCACCATATAATGCACTATATGATGTATATTTATTACATCAAGCCAAGGCCTTCCCTCCAATAAAGGGCCTCATTTGTAATCAACTGCAAATACTGGTGGATTCATTCATACTGGGCTAGGCCCTGTGGTTTTTCCCCTTTTAGGGGTTCCCATATAAAAATATTAGTGTCACTTATAAATACTGCACCCTCTTTTTTATCTGATTATGTGCTGGATCTTCGTACAAAGCTATGATGTTAAACTTTATATTTCTCTACCATCACGAATATTCAAGCACGGAACACTACTATTTTAAAAGTCGCTCGAGTTTCTTCCGGCCTTTCATTTTGACTATTGAAATAGAATCATGGTCTTTGATTTTATTATTTTATTATGATTAAAATGTAGTTTTAAAAATAATTAATAGATAATTACTTTTTATTTAAGGGAATAATTGAAGAAATATTTTGAATTTCCTAATGCTTTTTAGTCTTCCTTCATATTCATTAAATAGCTCTTTGGATTTCCCCCTTCATATCCCCTAGGCTACGTATTCTCTTTTATTGTAGTCTTATTTCATAATCATTAAATAACCTTTCATATTGCTCTCTTCATATCCCTTACACTTCTTATTCCTTATACTCTTTTGTATTCCCCTCTTCATATCCCTTACACTTTTTATTCCCTTTTCTTATGGTCTTAATTCATATCTATACTATTATTATAAAAGTTGCTTGAGTTTCTTTCCAAATAAAATTCTAGCCTTTCATTTTAATTATTCAAATAGAATTTTAGCCTTTGATTTAATTATCTTATTATAATTAATTGTTAATTTTAAAAATAATTAATACGTAATTACTTTTTATTTAAGAAAATAAATGAAAAAAATCCTTTGAATTCCCTAATATTTCTTAACCTTCCTTCATATTTATTGAATACCCTTTCGTATTCTCCTCTTTGTATCCCCTACACTTTATATTCCTTTTTTCTTATGGTCTTAATTCATATAAATTAAATACTCACATATTCTCCTTGTTGTATCTTCTATACTTCTTATTCCTCTTCATATTTATCTCTTTGTATCCCCTACTCTTCTTATTTCCTTTGATTAATTGATAATTTTAAAAATAATTAATATGTAATTATTTTTTATTTAAGCAAATAAATCTATACTATTTATACTACTATTATAAAAGTTGCTTGAGTTTTCTTCTATATCAAATCCTTGCCTTTCATTTTAATTATTTAAATCAAATCTCAACCTTTCATTTCAATTATTAAAATTATAATTATTTTATTAATATCAAGTGTATTTTATTAATTAATGAATTAATGTAGCATTTAAATCCATTACATTTTTTAAGTTAGAGTTGTCAATCAAATTTAAGAAAGAAAGTTATAATTACATTTAAGAGTTTTTTATTTCACTTTTCTGCTAAAGTAACTTTTCATCTGTTTAACCCCTCATTTCCTATTCCTCATCTTGCTTTCATTTCCTCTTCCTATTCCCCATTTTCCCTCTACTAGTTTATTGCACGTGTATTAAATGCACATGAATAAAAATTTAAAACTAAAAATTCATAATATGAATATTTTAATTATCAAATCATTATTATATATTTTTAAATTTATTAATATGAGAATATATATATATATATATATATATATATATCTCATTCAAGTTGAGATGCATGAGTTTTTTCCAAATGGTTTTATAAAAATAGCTATCCAAAGGCTGTAAAACATTCAAATATTTACAGCCTACGTCATTGGACCTTCCAACTTGTGGAATTTGACTTGGGGACCTTTCCCAAAACTCTTGACCATGTCCATAACCCTTGTTATGATATATTGAGCACAAAACTGCACTTTGGCGGATCCAGGTTTGACCCACAGTGGACGAGGGGTCTAAATGACCAAAATGTCTTTCAAGGGAAAAATTGAAGTTTTCTCTAAACCTCAATATGGCCCATCAAGTCAAGCCATGGAACCTTCCCTAATGTATCCTAAACACCACTATGACTGCATTGAACTCAAACTCAAGCTTTGGTTTAACCTGGTTGACCTAAGTCAACCATGGTTGACTAAAGTGTCCCTTAAACATTTAAACATGCATTTCAATCCAAATGGTCTTCCCATCACTTGAGACCACCTCCATTGATCTCACATCATCAATCCAAACTCATTGGACCCAACCCTTGACCTTAGGCCAACTTAGTTGACCAAGTTTGACTAAATATACATACACATCAAGCTAGCTCAAATCCTTTGACCAAGGCATTGCCAAACCAATCCAAACCCTTAGGGTGACCCATGAGGTCCCTAAGAGAGTCCCTTTGAAGGCCCAATCCTTGGGCCCACTTGGGTTAACCATATGGATTGACCAAAGTGTCCAAAGAGAGCTCTCCGTGAGCCAAATCTCACCCTAAGCCAAATCAGATCAAACTAGCACTTGTATTGGGTCCCCCATAACCCAATGCACTAACCCTAGCTGGCACACCCCTTAGGTGCACTAGAGTTAGGAATTAGGCTAGCCCAATAGGACCAAAACCACCTTGGGCTAAGCCAACTCCCAACCTAGGCTTCACCAAGCCTAAGTGACACTTGCATTAGATAGCCCTAGGTCCAATACACCTTCCCTAGTTAGCTCATCTCTTGGTTTAACTTGGGTCAAGACCTAGGCTAGCTCAAACTGGTGAAAACCACTTTAACTTGAGCCAATTTTCAATATATACCAAACCAGACCCAATTTCCTATCTCATTGGGTAGCCCTTGACTCAACACACTTGTCTTAGTCGGCCTAGCATTTGGCTTAACTAGGGTTGTACCCAAACCGACCCTAACCATCCAGGTTTGGCTCAACCCAAGCCAACATGCATAATTAGGCTTCACCATGCCCAATTAAGCTCACTACTAAGCTTGCGAGTTGCCTAGGGACCTTTCTACCTTAGCCTAACCCAAGCAGTGGCTGGAGCAAATTAAAATGAGCTCCAGTGGTCCCCCCTCATAAGCCCTGGCCAAAGCTTCCCCTAGGGCTTGATCTCGCCTTCTTCAAGCTAAAAGACCTTTCCCAGGCTGTTCCCTCCAATTGGCGAGCATCCAGACACTTGTTTGATCGATCACGATTATCCAAAGCTGTGACTGAGGTTTGAATAGAGTACCCCTATCCAGACCTCCTAATTCACTTTTGGCTTCTTGTAATCATTCTTTAGAGCTTCTTGTGTTATAAATCTAGGCCCAAGTATTTTGATTTTGATGATAATAAATATTATTATTTCTTTACTACTACTATTAATGCATATCTATTTTGTTTGCCCTACTGACTAACCTTTCAGGTCCACAAGTTCACTTATAATGCCAATCAACTTAAGATCAGGTAGACTAGGGTTGAGCTTATCTTTAATTTTAATTTTAATGTACTTTTTATCTTTCTTGAGTCAAGTCATATTTGGTGGACCCCAAGCTAGGTAACCTTGCATACACACACTCAAGGAGTGAGTTAGAAAAAATTTTCTATTTTTAAACTAATCATATAGTACGATTTGAATCAAACTGGATGATCAATTATACAGAAAATCCTAATTAGGGTATCCATTATTAAATGAGATTAATTAACTAATCATACTAAACTATTTAGAGCATCTAGAATGATCAATTATAAACATGAAAAATAGCTGCCAATCATAATTTAGGTAATATTTTAATCTTTGATTTTTATTCTAATCGTACAGGATGATATATATCATCTTGGATGATTTATGATAATTATGCCTAAATTTATCATATAATTAGGAGACTAATTATGGTTAGATTGATCTATCAGATCGTATAGGATAATTTATGAAGATCATCCTGGATGATTATTGATATTTCATGGGATGATCCCCCATTATCCAAGATGAAAACCATAATTTTCATCTAATCATATAGGCGATCGTACTGGACATCCTGAATGATTTGCAGGATGATATTTTAATCACCCATATCATATTAGATGATTCATACAGTATCTTGAACTAATCATCCCAGACGATCGTAGAATCGTACTGGACACTCTGTATAAATACTTGAAGTGATCATATAGAGCAATACTGATTATACTGGCTGAAAGGGTTATTTTGTACTAATCATACAGGATGATCTAAGGATCTTCCTGGATGATTAGAAGCGCCATATTGAAAATTAGGGCTTCTTTGAAGGCTCTCTATTTAAGCTCTCATATTTATCCTTGAGCATATCTTTTGCTGCTGAGTTGACCTGAGCGAGAGAGCTTAGAAAAGGAAGAGAGAGAGCTTGGGAGAGAGAGAGAGAGATTCTTATGATGGGGAGTGAGGGATTCAGAAAGGTTACTCCAAGCAAGGTTTTCATCATCTTCTTCAAGCTGCTTGTTTGGTTCCTTGGTGGCTCTGGGGGAGAATTTCATCAACATCAGACCCAGGTTCTTTGCCTTCACCAGGAGGGTGAAAAAGGATTTTAAGGTTCTTTGCCTACTCCATGAGGGAGTAAAAGGATTCCAAGGTTCTCTGCTTACTCCAAGAGGGAGTAAAATGATTTCCAGGTTCTCTGCCTACTCTAGGAGGGAGTAAAAAGATTTAAGGTACTCTATTTCATCGGGTCGAGGGAAAGATTTTGTAAGGGCTTCTCCACTTTGCTGCAGGGCCAAAAGGAGAGACACTACTTTTAGTACCATACCTAAAAAGGAGATTTTCAAGGAGTGGACGTATGTCAAGTTGACCGAACCACTATAAATCTGGTGTGTTCTTTTTATTTATTTTTCGCATTTAATTTTCACATTTTTTCTGTGAAGTGATCCTATTTGAAATCTTTAAAATTTTTGTTATTGTGAAATTGATCTACTTCCGTATCAAGGGTTTTTAATTTTTTGATTTGTTAAAGATTTTTAAAATAACAAATTCAACCCCTCTTGGTTAGACTCGGGACTATTTCTTTAGGGTTTAACCACCTTCATAAACTTTCAAGTGATATCAGAGAGGGATTCATAAATTAAGTTTTGGAAAATTTTAAAAAAGAAGACCTATGACTAATTTTGGTAATCGAAATACTACGGAAGGATATTCAATTGCACGACCACCATTATTTGATAATATTCATTTTGATTTTTGGAAAATTCACATGTCTACCTTTTTACAATCAATTGATTATCGCATGTATATGTTAGTCCAAGAAGGATATTCTGCACCCTTTAAATTAGTAAATGGGTTTAAGACTAAAATACTTTTTTCTGAATGGACTACTAATGATAGAGATTTAGCTCAACTGAATGCCAAATATTTGAACTATTTTTTCTGTAATTTAAAATATGAAGATTATATGCATGTTTTAACTTGTTCAACTAGTAAAGAGATTTGGGACAAACTTTGCATTACTTATGAAGGAATAAATGAAGTGAAATAATCTAGGTTAAACATTATTCTTCATAATTATGAACTTTTTTACATGAAACCCAATATACTTGGTTTACTCAGATTGTTACTTCTCTACATGCCTTAGGAAAAGAGCTAACAAATTATGAAAAAGTTAACAAAACTTTACGTTGTTTACCATCTTCCTTTGATGCAAAAATTACTGTAATTATTGAATCTAAAGATCTGAATATTTATTCCATTGATAACTTATTTGGGTCACTCATTGCCTATGTGCAATGAGTGAGTCAAAGGTAACTTGATGCAGGTGAAAAGAGAAAAGAGAAAACTGTAATCTTAAAGGCTAATGATTCTGACAGTGACTCTTCTGGACAAGATGATGATGACATTGCTTTGATGACTAGGCAGTTCAAAAGATTTCTAAAGAGAAAACAAAAGCACCATCAGAAATGGAACAAAGGTAAGACTGGTAAGAATCCTAAACTTTTTTCTGACATTATATAATTTGAATGTAGGGCCAGGGCACCTGAAGTCTGATTACCTAACTCTTAAAGCTCACCCAAGCAAGGAGAAGGGTAAAGAAAAACCTAATTCAGGAAGGGTAAACAAAGAATTCAGAAGGCTTTCTAGGTAGACTCTTGATCAGAGTCCTCTGAAACTGAAGCAGAAGAAGAGGTAACCAACCTGTGCTTAATGGCAGATGATCATCTTGATCATTCTGATCAAGAGGAGATATGTGAGCATACCTATGAATAATTATTTAAAGTTTCTAAAAAAAATTATTCTACATATAAGAAGCCCAAAAAATTACATGCCTGCCTTAAATCTGACTTTTCAATTCTATAGAAAGAGCATGAATACTTAAGGAAAGATCACTCCACTCTAGATAGCAATCACATGGCTTTATTAGATAAATTTGATATTTTAAACAAGAAGCATTCTCATTTAACTACTGAACATGAGTCGTTAAAATCATCGAATGTTGAATTAGAAAAAGTATTTAAGGAATTAGAAACTCTTATATCTTAGTTCGACAGTAGGGAGCATGCATTAAAAATTGATAATTCAATTCTTGAAAATGCAAATAAATTTTTACAAGAAAAGTTAACTGCTTTTAAAGAAAATAAAACATCACCTTCACTTACAGAATTTCTTAAACCATCAACACAACATGCATTTAAACCTCGGAAGAGGTACCATCACCTACATAGATTAGTTAACCCTTTTCTTGTTGTTAGATATTTTTCTTGTGGCATACTAAGACATATCTCCCATACTTGCACTATTCACCATAGAACACATTTAGTGTGGAGACCAAAATGTTATAATTTATATCATGTCTTGCAAGCATTTCATCCCATATTCCATAAAGTGGAACCCAAACTTATTTAGGTTCCCAAATCTGACATCTTATGATTTTGTATGAGTGCTCTCATAAAAGGCCTCATGAGAGCATGTGGTACTGGACAACGGATGTTTAAGGCACATGACTGGAGATGCAAATCAATTTGTTTCACTGGAGACTAGGGTAGGAGGCAAGGTAACACTTGGAGATAACACCACCAGGAGAGTGGTGGGCTCAGGTATAATTAACAATTTAAAAAATCTTATCATTAAAAATATTTTACTTGTAGATGACTTGAAACACAATCTGCTCAGCATCAGCCAACTCTATGATAAAGGCTTCAGCATAAAATTTATATCAAACAGTTACATAATAAGCTTAAATAATAAAACTATTTTGCAAGGAAGGAGAATCAATAATATCTGTATGCTTGATCTAAATTGCTTTAAATTTGATACTGCTCTTTGCTTAAAAAATTGATGATGAGTCCTGGTTATAGCATAGAAGAGTATGTCATGCAAGCATGAAAAGCCTTAGAAAAATCACCCAAAAAGACATAGTGAGAGGTATTTCCAAACTAGAGTTCACTAAGGACCACCTGTATAATGCCTGTCAGTTAAAAAATAAGTCAAATCCTCCTTCCACTCAATCAAAGACATTAGCACTAGCAAACCCTTAGAAGTCTTTCACATAGATCTCTTTGGACCTGTCATCACTGCAAGCCTAGGAGGGAAAGTCTTTGGGTATGTAATTATTGATGATTATTCGAGGTATACTTGGGTTAGATTCATATCTCATAAAAGTGCATCATTCGAGGAGTTTAGATATTTTTCCACTTGGATTCAGAGGAAACTAAGTTGTGAAATCTTAACTATTTATAGTGACCACGGTGAAAAATTTGAGAATAAAAAATTTGAAACTTACTATAAGGAGCAAGGGATAAATCATAATTTTTTAGCTCCTAGGACCCATCAATAGAACGGGGTAGCTAAAAGGAAGAATAGGACCCTGATAGAAGCCGCTAGAGCCATGTTAGCTGAATACTCACTTCCTAAATACTTCTAGGCAGAAGCAGTGAATATAGCCTATTACGTTCTGAATAGGGTAAATGTCAGATCCAAATTGTATAAGACACCCTATGAAATCCTTAAAGGTAGGACACCCAACCTCTCTTACCTTTATATCTTTGAATGTAAAGTATTCATTTTGAATAATGGGAAATCTCAACTAGGAAAGTTTGACCCAAAATCTGATGAATGAGTGTTCCTAGGTTACTTAAATGTTGGAAAATCCTATAGAGTCTTCAATAAAAGGATACTAGTTGTAGAGGAGACCACTCACATTGTTTTTGATGAATCTGATAATCTTGGAGGGTTTAGGGTGGAAGAAGAACTAGTAGAAATTACCCAAAGAGTAGAATTTATAAATCTGGATGAAAGGATAGAACCTAAAAATACACTGCCTAGATAATGGAAATATTCTTCAAGTCATCATAAAGAACTGATCGTAGAAGACCCATCTGAAGGTGTTAGAACTAGGCATGGACTTAGAAAAGAAGTTAACTAGGGCTACAAACGAACCGAGCTGAGCTGAGTATGTGAGTGTTCATGTTTGAGTTCATTTAATATCAGCTTGTTCAAGTTTGGTTCATGTTTGTTCGAGCTTTATTATTTGTGTTCATGTTTGGTTCATTTAAATTAATGAGTGTTCATGTTCGGTTCATGTTCAGTTCATGTTCTGTTCGTTTATTACTTATCGAGCTTTAAATAAACGAGCTATAAACGAGCTATAAACGAGCTCTACTTTTAGATGTTCATTAACTTAACAAAAGAACTTTATCAAGCTTCCTAAAAATGATTACATCAAGCATGTTCGTGAATATATTTAACGAATTTTTTTTAACAATCAAACAAATACATTCATGAATATATTTATGAACAAACACATTTATAATAAAAGTAATTGTCTATGTAAAATGAAAATAACATTAATCAATATGAAAAATGCAGTGCTCATTATTATTTACTTTAAATTTTATTATTTAACAATAATTATATCTTTATATTATAATAAACTTATAATGTTGTTAATTATAAATTAAATAATTATTATTAGTAAATAAATGTTAAGTAATAATATTAATGAGAATGAATCGATTAATATCAATTAATATATAAGAATAGCTTATTTATTAAATATATATAATAATAATAATGAGAATTAATTGATCTTGATGTCAAATATCAAATATTAATCGAGTTCTTTGTTCACGAGTTTCTTATCGAGCTTCATATCGAGTATGTTCATAAGCTTTAAACGATCATGTTCACAAACCTAATCGAGCCAAACACATTATTGTTCAAGCTTGTTTATTAACACATCGAGTATTTATGAAAGTATTCAAGCTTGTTCAACTAACTAATTGAATGATCATGAATGAGCTCTTATCGAGCCGAGCCTCGAGCAGCTTGTCGAACGCTTAGTTCGCTTACAGCCCTAAAGTTAACCACTATGCTTTCATCTTAATGATTGAACCCACCAATATAAATTAAGCCCTATCTGATAAATTCTGGATCCTAGCCATGCAAGAAAAGTTAAATCAATTTGTAAGGAATGATGTTTGGGAGCTAGTTGAAAGACCTAAGGACTATAGTATTGTTGGAACTAAATGGGTGTTAAAAAAATGAATAATTCTAATGTAGTGGTGAGAAATAAGATAAGATTAGTGGCTAAAGGGTACAACCAGTTAGAATGAATTAACTTTGAAAGAGCCATTTATACTTGTAGCTAGATTAGAAGCCATTAGAGTGTTACTAGCTTTTTCTTATTTTAAGGGATTCAAACTGTACCAAATAGATATCAAAAGTGTCTTTCTGAATGGGTAATAAAAGAAGATGTGTATGTTGAATAACCCTCAGGCTTTTAAAATTTACAATTCCCTAATAATGTGTTCAAATTAAAAAAGGTATTATATGGACTAAAACAAGCACTCAGGACATGGTATGAAATACTAAGCACATTCCTACTAAAAAGAACCTTTATTAAGGGGAGTGTAGACACCACCCTATTTATGAAAAGGTAGGATATGAACTACTGATTGTTCAAATTTATATTGATGATATTCTATTTGGATCTTCTGATAAAAAACTATGTAATAATTTTTTAAAAATGATGAGTAATGAGTTTGAAATGAGTATGATGGGAGAACTGACCTACTTTCTTAGATTTAATATAAGGTAGAAGGATGATGGAACTTTCCTTAATCAAAATACATTAATGATATCCTTAAGAAATATGAAATAGATAAAGCCAAGCCAATCAACACTCTCATGAGTTCTACTGTTCAATTAGATAAGGATTCAAATAGAAAATCTATTGAGCAAAAGAAATACAGAAGAATAATTGGATCACTTTTTTTCTTGACTACTAATAGATCTAATATTATGTTTAGTATTTATCTCTGTGTTAGATTTCAATCTGATCTAATAGAGTTCCACTTGACAACTATTAAGAGAATCCTTATATATCTCTTAGAAACCCAAGACTTATGAATATGATATACTAGGTATAACACCTCTTTTAAAATCATAGGATATTCTGATTCAAATTTTGTAAGATGCCAAGTTGATAGAAAAAGTACTTCTTGAACATGTCAATTCATAGGACAGTCCTTAGTCTCCTGGTCCAAAAATAGAACTCAGTTGTACTATCCATTACTGAAGCTAAATATATAGCCTTAGGAAGTTATGTGGCCCAAGTCCTTTGGTTAAAATAATAAATTCTAGATTTAGGATTACCTCTAGGCACAATTTCAATCCTATGTGATAACACTAGTGCCATCTGTATTTCAAAGAATCCAATCCAATAATCCAGGAGCAAACACATTGACATAAGACACCGCTTTATTAGGGACCATATTACCAAAGGAGACATAGAGCTACACCATGTAGCCACTGAAATCTAACTTACTGATATCTTTATAAAACCACTGGCATTTGAAACATTTAGCATCTTAAGAACCAGATTAGGTGTAATAGATATTCATGCTTGAAATTGATGTTTTTTATTTTTGTTCTCTTTGTTTCTTTTGTTTTATTTGTATGTCTGTTTATTTGTATTTGTTTATGTTTTATGTTTTTATTTTTCTATTGCTTTTTCTTTAGTGTTTTGTGTTATTTGTATTTCTGTTTCTTTGTATGTATTTTTATTTTGTGTTTTTATTTTTTAATTATTTTTCCTTCAATATTTTTAAAGGAATCTGATCAATGCTCACTTCTGATATTGAATTCTCAAATGACATTTTTGCCTTATATTTGATTTTAGAAATTAGTAAGTAGTATTTGACTTCTCTAAAAATAATTAAAGAAAAAAATGATGATTATCACTCTTTCTCTAACTCTTTTAGTGGTTTATTTTCTTTTTGAAGCAAAAATTTATTTTAAATTAAAAGTTGGACTTTGAAATAGGGATCTATTTCATCTTTCTATAATAATATATCTCATATGAATAATTTTCCAAGTCAATAAATCACTTTCAAGTTTTCTTAATCAAGTTATTGGATTTATCATATGGATATGATTCTGCTTTATGGTTTACTCTTTCTTATATTAGAGAGTGAGTTTTTCTTCTCTTATATCTGAAAAATTATCTAACAACTGAGAGTCTTTAAAGGTGTTGAAAAGAAGTAAGCTCATAAAAATAATAAGAGGTACAAAATGAGCCCAAAACTAAAAAGATGTGCAATGAACGCCAAATAATTGCAAGATACATAAAGTGTATAAAAAATCAAAGATGCACAAAGTGCGCCAAATAACTGAAAAAGAGGCACAAAATGAGCTCACAAAAAATAAGCTTCCTTCTCTTTCAAATCTTTAAATCTTAGAAGAATTCATATGCCACTTGATATCTTCAAACAATTGAATTTAAAAATCATGATTTTTGGTTGATTATTTTGTAATATTATTCTATCAGATATTTTTTTGAAATGAAGTTTAAAAGATCACTTTTCCTATCTAATTTCTTTTTTGATTTAGATTTTTGCTTAAAAAGAATTTTGACCTGTAAGGAGTCCAAGCTAGGGTTAACAAGATCAGTTTTCTACCCTTTCTGGATTTCAGCATTATTAATTTATTTCTTACAGGTTTTTAAATCTAATAATAAGTAAATTTATCATTTATTGAAGTTGATCAATTCAAAATTTTTTTTTTAATTTTTGATTGGTTTTTTATTTTGTTTTTGTGTTGTTTTATGCCTTTCATGTTTTTATATTTTATTTTGAAATTCTCTTGATCATTACATTCCATCTCCTAATTTTTTCTTATTTTTCTCACATCGTCTAGGACCATCCACATTGTTCTCTATGATCTGAACAAAAATATACATATCTAATCACAGCACATCCAACGGCTGATATAAATCAATTATTAGTGATTGTCCTGTATGATTCATACATCGTACTGGACGATCCACGTGATAGGAGTCATTGAATGATTTGAATGAAGTCGGGCCAATCCATTATGATGGATCATCCAGGATGATCAACATGTTCATCCAGGATGATCCAGTTAGTCAATGATCATCCAGGCTGACTCCTCGTGATGATTGCTCTATGTCTAATCATCCAGGATGATACATGATCGTCCTGTATGATATGACCGACCTTTTTTGACTAATTATCTGGATGAATTGATTGCACCTAATCATTTAAGATGATCTCATGATCTTCCTGTACAATATGCTGATTTCTTTATAAACTGTTGATTTTCTTCATATTCTTCACACCCTTCCAATCCTTCTTCTTCCCTCTTAATCTCATACTCTTGCAATGGCTAGTGGGAAAAGATCTAGAGCACTTGCAAGAAGCTCCTCCAAGTGTTGTATTAATCCATGATTTACTGAGGAATCTGACAAAGTGGCCTATAATCGCTATAAATCTGCTGGTATCAACCCTTCCAAAATTGTTAATCAAAATGCTATGAACTTTCAAGTACTATACCTATTCGCTCGCACCACTTTTGGATTTATTCTTACCCTTGCATTTCCTTTCAAGTCTAAACTGCTATTCAAATTCTTTTTAAACCTTTGCCTTAATGCTGATTTTACTGCTCTATAATCATATGTGAATAGAAGGCCTGTAGAGATCACCTACTAGGATTTCCATGAATTTATTCACTTGTCTACCACTGGAGATAAAATCTAAATCTTAGCTTCTGATCCTGATTTTAATTGGACCCATGTGAACTATATTCTTAGGGGAACCAATGTTCACTACCATGATTCAACAGTCAACACCATAGTCAAAGATGCCCGAACCATCTAGCACATTCTTCAAAATATAATTATTTCTAAAGCTAGGGATCAGATTCATATTACTCTTGTTCTTTCACTCACGACTTACTACATCATAACTAACTATGATTTTAATTCCACTGATCTTCTCATTCGCTACATTGAACATTTAACCTGCATTAGGGATCCAGGCCACAAAAGAAAGCCCAATCTAGCTTTAGGACACCTTATTGCTTATGTCCTTGAGATGAAATATAATCTTTAATTCCCAGCTCCACTTGAACACCTCCATGTATTCTACTTCAATAGCTCCTTCCAAACCCTTCAAAGTACTCATTGTCAACAAGTGCATGAAGAGCATGTGGCTGAAGAGGAAGGACCTATTCCAGCACCTGTCCCTATCCACTAGCAGCCTCAAATTGATCAACTGGTTTAGAGGTTTGATCAGTGAGAGGCTAGATTGGACTCTTATATAGCTGAGCAACAACAGCAGCATGAACAAGATTTAGCCAACTTTAATGCTTATGCAGCCCAGCAGCAGCAGCAACATAACCAGGATATAGCCTAGTTTGGGGAGCAGTTTGCTTCCATTCACCATTACTTCCAACCACCACCACCACCACCTCCACTTTATTAGGATCCTTCTTTTTCTAGTTTGCTCAGTACTTTTATTTCTATAGTTATACTGGTTGTGATGTACTTTATTCTGTTTCATGATGTTTCTTTTTCCTCCTTTTTATGATGTTAAAAGGGGGAGTAGTGTGTTTGTTGGTTCTTATATTTTAGTAAAAAGAGTTTGTTTTCTGCTTACTGGTTTTCTATTTTTTTATATCAAACATTTTTCTTATATATATATATATATATATATATTTTAACTCCCCTTACTTTCAGAATTTCATCTTCTAAGGGGGAGTTTCACAGAATGTCAAAGAGCTTTGAGAAATTTTAACAATAATATTTGCCATCATAAAAAATGGAGAGATTATTGCAAATCTAGGCCTAAGTACTATGATTTTGATGATAACAAATATTATTATTATTTTACTACTATTATTATTGCACATTTATTAATTTTGTGCTGCTTATTAACCTTTCAAGTCCACAAGTTTACTTGTAATGCCAATCAGCTCAAGATTGGGTAGACTAGGGTTGAGTCTGTCTGTAATTTTAATTTTGATATACGTTTTACCTTTCTTGAGAAGTCATATATCTGGTGGACCCAAAGCTAGGTAACCTTGTACACACAGACTCAAGGGGGTGAGTTAGAAATTTTTTTATTTTTTAACTAATCATACAGTATAATTTGAATCATACTGGATGATCAATTATGCAAAAAAATCTAATTAGGGCACCCATTATTAAATGAGATTAATTAACTAATCATACTTGACGATTTAGATTGTTCAGGACGATCAGTTCTAGCTATAAAAAATAGCCACCAATCATAATTTATGTAATATTTTAATCTTTAATTTCTGTTATAATCATATAGGATGATATACATCATCATGGATGATTTATGACAATCATGCCTAAATTGATCCTATAATTAGGAGACTAATTATGGTTAGATTTATCGATTAGATCATATAGGATGATATATGAAGATCGTCCTGGATGATCTTTGATATTTCATGGGATGATCCCCCATCATCCAAGATGAAAATCATAATTTTTGTCTAATCATGCAGGCGATCATACTGGACATCCTGAATAATTTATGGGATGATATTTTAATCGCTGGTCATCATCCCATATCATACTGGATAATCAATACAATATCTTAAACTAATCATCTTGGATGATCACAGAATCGTACTAGATGATTTTTATAAATACTTGAACTGATCGTACAGAGTAATGCTGATTGTACTGGATGAAAGGTCTATTTTGTACTAATCGTACAGGACGAACAGAAGTGCCATATTAAAAATTAGGCCTTCTTTGAAGGTACTCTATTTGAGCTCTCATATTTGTCCTTGGGCATATCTTTTGCTACTGAGTTGACCTGAGAGAGAGTTTAGAGAAGGATGAGAGAGAGCATAGAAAAGGAAGAGAGAGAGCTTGGGAGAGAGAGAGAGAGATCCTTATGAGGGGTAGTTATGAGGGATTCAAAAAGGTTGCTCCAAGTAATGTTTTCATCATCTTCTTCAAGCTGCTTGTCTGGTTTCTTGGTGGATTTGGGGGAGACTTTTATCAGCATCAGATCAAGGTTCTCTGCCTTCACCAAGAGGGTGAAAAAGGATTTTAAGGTTCTCTGCCTACTCCAGGAGGGAGTAAAAGGATTCCAAGGCTCTCTGCCTACTCCAGGAGGGAGTAAAAGGATTCCAAGGCTCTCTTCCTACTCCAGGAGGGAGTAAAAGGATTTCAAGGTTCTCTGCCTACTCCAGGAGGGAGTAAAAGGGTTTCCAGGTACTCTACCTCACTGGGTCAGTGGAAAAATTTTATAAGGACTTCTCTGCCTTGTTGTGGGGGTAAAAGGAGAGACACTACTTTTAGTGCAATACCTGAAAAGGAGATTTTCGGGGAGTGGATATAGGTCAAGTTAACCAAATCACTATAAATTTGGTGTGTTCTTTCTATTTACTTTTCTGCATTTAATTTTTACATTTTTTCTATGAAGTGATCTGTGTTTGAAATCTCTAAAATTTTTGTTATTGTGAAACCAATATGCTTCTATATCAATGGGTTTTTAATTTTTCAGTTTATTAAGAATTTTCAAAATAACCAATTTACCCCCCTCTTAGTTAGCCTTGAGACTAATTCTTTAGGGTTTAACCACCCTCACGAACTTTTATCTTGAACATTCCCCTAGCTTCCCCCGTTCTCCATCCCTCTCTAGAGGCCATTTTGAGCAAACTCTAGTAATCTCTCTCTGCACTCTGCTCGAAGTCCTACCTCTGGTGATCCTCTGGCTACATTGTCTGAAGGAGAAGTCCTCTCCACCATCTTCCAAAGTTTCTTGATACGAGGTACTTGTATTTGGAGCATTACCTGAGGTATAATCCTAATCCTGAGCTCCTATTCCTAATCCTGAGGAGAACTCTCAATTAGAGTTGTTAATTACATTTAAGAAAGAAAGTTATAATTACATTTAAGAGTTTTTAATTTCAGTTTTCTGCTAAAGTAACTTTTCATCCGTTTAACCCCGTATTTCCTATTCCTCATCTTGCCTTCGTTTCCTCCTCCTATTCCCCATTTTCCCTCTACTTATTTTATTGCATGTGTATTAAATGCACGTGAATAAATATTTAAAAATAAAAATTCATAATATGAATATTTTAACTATCTACTTATTATTAAATTTATTAATATGAGAATATATATATATATCTCATTCAAGTTGAGATGCATGAATTTTTTGCAAATGGTTTTATAAAAATAGCTATCAGCTAAAAGATACTATGTATAGATGCTAAATTAAAACTTTATGATGCAATCATGATGATTGATGTTGCATATATCTTGATGCATTACACTTAGCTCAATGAATATTCAAGAAAAGCATCAATCATTATTTAAAATCCTATCAACAAATACTAAAAGAGTTTTGTTCGGAGAATAGATAGTATGACAATTAAGAGTTTATTCTACATATAGAGTACACCTAAAAGAGAGAATCATTATGAAGTACCTGCCTAAATTCAGAAGGGTCATTAGCCATTCATTGTATGGAAATAAAATCATCATTGAGAATTTTTCAGAGTTTAAAATCAATATTGAAATCTAACCACACCAAATCGAATCAAATGAAGGAATGTAATATACTATGCACTGACATCATTTATAACTTAAAGCAACCAAATGAGTCATAAGAGTAATTTTATACTCACCCTGCTGACTATTTTCTCAAGTACTTCCAAATCCTAGACCTCCAGATTTCTTCAATTTAATAAAGACTATGGGTGATTGAGGACTACTTGAAACTTCAAGTCCTGCTACATCACATAAACCTGCATTTGATTTAAGGTGGAAATTTTAGTAATATTAAGCATGAAATGCTAGTACTTTAATATTTAAGATATTAATATTATAATAAAAATAGTAGCTGATTTGGGCTCACTGTGAGGTAAAGATGCTTTGAGTGCTACATGAATTGAAATGAATACAACAAATACTAACAAAGCATAATTCAAGTGAAGCTCTAAAGTAAGCCTTAATCCCCTTAAAGCATAGCTATATTTAAACTAATAATTTATTTAACATCAACACACACTCAGCTATAAAATCCAGATAAATATTGTATCAATTCCTTTGTTTCTTATGTATAAAACTACAATCATTTTCCCACCTTCATATTATCGTCTGATTATTTCATACACTTTATTATCTTAAATCTCATTAAATGCTGATGTTTAGTGTTCATATTAGAATTTATAATTTAAATCAATAAAATGAGAGATTGTGAATCCCTTAAATCTATTAAGGCTTCAATTGGGATAGCTTTCATATTATTTTGTTAAACTACTGTAAAAAAAGAATTTTTTTTAAAATGTTGTAGCAACTTTTCAATATGAAAATTTTAAAAAATAGCAAAAAATAATGATGAAATAGAAATTATGATTTTGATCTAAAAAAGTAAAGTAGTAAGAAAGCTGTCCCCCAAAAAACATAAGGCTTCATTTAGGATTACTTTTTAAAACAATTTTTTAACGAATCCATTCTAAAAATTAATTATTTTCACTTGGAATATATATATATGTGCACAGCGCCAGACAAAGAACCTGCTAGATTATCTTAGCAAGTTTGAACATTATAAGATTATAATGAAAACAACCTCTATTAAAAATAAAGGCATTAAAAACTATAGTTTATTTAAAAAATTAAGTGGATCTATATCATATGAAAATATTCATTAAAAGAAGAATTTGCTAACTTGATGATTGTGATATTTGAATAAAATATAGGAGGATGAAAAATCTAATATATAGAATCAAATCATTATCTGCATGACAATGTAAACCAAGTGGACCAAGAAAATGCATGAGTAATTTATTTATCTTTTAATCGGTCAACAACAATAACAACAAGCTTTTATCCCACTATATGGGATTGGCTATTTTTCTCCATTGTCTTCTATTAGAAGTCAAATTCTCATTTAAATCTAATATAATAAAATGAAAAATAAAAAATAAAGAAAGCATTAATATAATTAACACTAAGTGGTTGGAAATTTAGATGATTCCCTAAACAGTTAGTATAGATGAAAAATGTCTCTAGGATAACATATTTAGAGAGTGTCGAATATTTAACAATATGAGTGGAATCTTGAATTTTCTTATGTTGTTTTCTTACCAAAGCCAATTATTTTTATTTTCAAAATATTGAATGATCCTATCATATAATGTGGGGGATAAGACATGAGAAAAATATAGGCTGCAAACATACAAGACAAAATTGAAATATATTGAAACATACCTTTCGTAGTGAAGTAATATTATTCTTCAACATTGCAAGAACATATGGATTTTCTTTCAAGAAATCAACTGCAGAAATCGTAGCAGTTACGAGGTATGGAGGCAATGATGCTGAAAAGACATAGCAAAATAACACAACTTAATATAGGCTGTAAATGCAAATCAAAAGTATTATAATCAAATAAATTTAAGTTTATGTTAAGACATGAAAAAATTAACAATATCCTTTACATGGGATAGAAAAGAAATCTAGGCTTGGTAAACTTACACCACAATGATGTCTCCTTTCTTACAAAAGGCTAGTATAACACTAAAAATAGTTGATATTCCAAAAGAGTAAAGAATTGAGTATGGAGTTCCAAGTAAATTTGCAATTTTTTTCTCACAATCAAGATGGACATCTGTAGAAGAAATAGCTTATTACTAAAGTTTTATGATATGTACTGAACTTCTCTAAATTGAGATATATGATAATAGAAATAGTAATGAGTACTTGATTTGAAATTTTGAAAGAGTGCCAAAAGCATACAAATTCTGATAAACATGTATTATCATTTTATTAAGATGCATATACTAAGACTGAACATTAAAAAATGAATATAATAAGATTTAACATTAGAAAAACAAATATTGTCAAACAAACTTATGAAAAGAAGAGGCATAACACTTGTTCTTACTATTCATTTTTCATGTCCTATCAATCCAAGATAATTTGCAGATGCAAAGTTCACAACTTCCTTTCCATCCACTATGGTGTGGGGTACAACAACACTGTGTTCGAGTAGCCCAGAGACTGATAATGTCTGCTAAAATTATTTTCTAAAACAACTTTTATGTCCACAAAGAAACAAACTAAGCAAACATTGAGTCTAAACACCTAACATGAGATTGAAATCACAAGGAATCAGTAATAATGTTAGAGGGCAAAGATTGAAAGCACTGTACGGTTTTTTGAAACATTTACTTGCTTTAAGGTATAACCTCAACCCTGGTTCCTAGCTTTGCAAGGCCCATTGAATGTCTTAAGCCCCTAGCTTTTTCAATGATATGAAAGTAGAAAATAACTAAATGCTACGATGAAAAAGAGAAGTATTTATTAGGTTTATAAATTATGATATAGATAACATTATATACATTTTAACCAAAAGTTTCAAGATATATGTCCAGCCAAACAAAATAATCAAAAGCTTAATTATTAAAGTAATGCTTGTAACATGAATCAAGAGCCATGAGGTAGCATGCTTCTGATAGTTTCCTATCCACGATCTATTAAGATAAGAAAAATAAACTTGAATGAGACATCCTTATTCATGATGTATTATGCAATCATCGTATACATCTAACAAAAAAAAAAATAGCAGCCACATGCAAATTATTTATGTTCAGCTCAATGGATCCTTTGTAGTATTTCCAACTAAAAAGGTACTTTTTGTGTTAGTTTTAGTTTAGTAAAAATATCAAAATAACTTCTATATTAGATTAACAAAGCCACCAAAATAATATATGTATTTATCTAAACAAGTTTTTTTAGCCCAACTTCTAATGTATGAATTGCACTACATTTAGAAAAGTTGCATAAGACAATACAAAATCTTAACAAAATTAACAAACTAAGATTCTAAAATAGTATATTAAAGAATCAAAGATACTAATATCAAAGCTCAAGTATAAACTAAGATCCTAGCATAGTATATTGAAGCTCAAGTATAAATTAGAATATAAAGTACTGAATATAGATCTCTCTCTACCTATGAGCTTTAATTTTAGTCAAATAACTCCTTTTGCCTCTACCAAATTCATTTTAATCTCTCTTCCTTCATCTTTTATTTAAATTTCTTAAGTTGCTTCTCTCATTTACCATGTCCATAATTTTTTATTCATTTCAAATGATCCATGTTGTTGTTCACAGAAAACAAAGAATCAAGAATGCCATTTTGAAAATGTAAACCTATATGCAACTAAAAATTTAAACCTCTAAGATTTAAAATAGTTAGGCATATATAAAGTTGAGTACAAAATTATTAAGGAAACTTATTATTTAATTTATAATACATAAGAAACTACGTAACCGCTGCTGGAGTTTAAGAAAGTTGAGATTATTTTTTTCTTAACTCAATAACAACTTTTTATCTTGGTAGATATATCTTAAGATGAATTTATATTTTTGTTTTTTTTTAAATGTTAGGTATAGGTTGGCTCAATGCGAGCTCGATTTGAGCCCAACATAAGTTTTTAACTTTGATATTAGTTTGATTCGAGTTAAATTATGATTTAATAAAGAGTTAACATTCAATCCCTCAAAGATTAGTTCTTAATTCTATACATAGACCTGCAATTTTACATGCAAATATAGATCAGTTCTTAGTTCTATATAGAATTACATCAGTTGATTTGTAAATGCATGCATAATTATGATTAATAGAATTAATTGAATGCCAAGGCAATGGACAACGTAAGAGACAAGGAAATGGAAGATTAAGTCATTGAAAAATGAGTCATATAGTGACAATAGATGTTTAAATAATCTTTTAAAAAAAGAATTTATAGGGAAAGATAAGCTAAAGGATAAATAATTTGCTAACAAAAACTCAATCATGGGATACTAGAAGCTTAATTTAAGTTAACTATAAAATGCAAAGAGAATATCATGAACTTACATATATAATGTATCATAATGTAGCAAAATTAATGACATGTCATAACCAATGTTGATCACCAGTAAGTTTCAAAATTTATCATGCCATCATGTATGAAGATATATTTTCATTATTAAACTAATGGTTGGGCACAAAAGGCTCATTAAGAATACATTTTTAACAAGATGGATGACATTTCAAAGTCTATCAAATATTCTTCTCCTTTCTAATCTTTAGAAGAGCAGCATAAATGTTCTATTATAACAAAATTAAACCCTCAACCTTTTTGATCTGGGCTTGGGACCGACATTGGTGGTTTTAAATTTTTTTTGTATAATGTTATGTCAAGCATCATATCACAAAATAAATACATCAATGCAAATTTTAGTAAATATAGGGCAAACACAAAATATAAAATAAGTATATAAATTTAAACATCTTTAATAAACAAATTTAAAACTTTTTATTAGTATATTTAAGACAAAATAAATAATGCATATAGAGTATGAGTACAAAGATAAAAGATTTTACAAAGTAATTTGATATTCATAAAGAGGTTAAAAGTGAATCTCCTTTAACTCTAGATAAAGCTTACATAAATGTTACAAGAATTAAAAGGAGTGATGTTTGAGTTTCAACTGGGATTAGGTCAAAATTTGAACACTTATTTCTATAAGCCAATGGAGGAGAAGTAGGAGGCATTTTGGATTCTAAGATGATTCAGAAATGCCTTAGTTTACCCTATATGTTGGGCTTTAAATTTTGATTTTGAGAGAATTTTAATTCGAGTTGTCAATTTATTAGAAGGTTGAGATTATATTCCTGATGTTTGGGGTCTTATAATTTTGAGTCCACCCCAAATCCTAAGTCTAATTTGGGCACCAAAATATAGTATCCTGAACTTAGCTAATGCAGTACAAATCTGGACTTATCCTGGCCTGAATTGGGGAGCCAGCTAACCACCTAGGTGCTTTAAAATTATGTGTCTGATATTTTATGTAAGATTGGTAGGTTGTTGATTAAGTTTTAAGGAATTCTTGCCAATGTCTAAAGTTGATTCTAATTGACCCCATAACACATTTAGGTGATTATGCTTTGAAATATAGTTAAATTTTTGGCTCTTTAATTTAGTTTTAATGCGATGTATGCTGATTGACTTTTATATACAAAAAATGGTATGAAGTAGTTTTTAAAAAGCTTAAAAATAGATTTTATCCTAGAGATTATATAATATCTCCTTGATAGAACTGTACCCTCATAGGTCAGGTGGTCTGCCAGAACCCATAGGCAGGGAGGTGCTTAACAAGGTAAAGAAGAATTTAATATACATATATGTGAACTCTCGGTGAACCTGAGCTTACTTCTTAAATTGTTAAAATTTCTACGTAAGCCTGATAGTTTTTAATTAATTTGAGTAAAAAAAGTTTTTAAGCATACCCTCACGAGCCTCCGTGTATTTCCAAGCTAAATCAAAATAGGCATGCAAGAAAGAAACCTAAAAAAAAGGTAATTTCTATTACAACTCGAGCTCATGAGTTTATATTTTTGATGATAACAAATATTATGGCTCATATCTTTATGTCTCATAGTATTTACATTATATATTTATTTATGTGTATACTAATATTTTAGGAACACCATGAACCAGTCAACGATGATTCAGGACTCAAGATTGGGTAGAATAAGTTATGTTGAAAGAGTCTATAATTTTTATTTATTTATTTTAAATTTTTTGAGTCAAGTTCTATAAGGGTGTATGCTAGTATGATGATCGTGCACATACACATATAAGGAACAAAAATAATTTTAAATATTTTAATTTTTTTGTACATCATATTGTACGATTTAATATCATACTAGATGAACGGGAATTAATTAAAATATTTTATTTATCTAGAAAAATAATTTTAAAATATAACTAATCATATAATATGAACACCACATCATATTAGACTATCCGTTATAATTAGAAATCCCATCGTTCAGTAATTTAGGCAAAATTTGAATTTGAAATATTGCTCTATTCATATCGTACGATCTAGATCATACTATATGATATATATAATCTTGCCTAAATTAATCCTATGATTAGTCAATCAAATCTGCTTAATTTTGATATTCTGATCATACTGTATGAACTGGATTATAATGTACGATCAACAGAGACAATATTTTATCATCCCAGGATTCATCCTGGATGAAGTGCAGGTTGATTGACTAATCGTAATGTACGATCCTGCGATCGTATTATTTATTCTTCGATGACTGAATTAAATTTTTAGGGTTTTTTTGAAGCCCTCTATTTAAGATTTCTCAAAAGACTTTGTATGTGTTGAGTCCTTTTCTTATGGAGAAAACTTGAAGAGAGAGCCTTGACATGGAGAGAGAAAAGGGTGGAGTTTTTGAGGGAGAAGATCCTTGGTGGGGGTTTCAAGGGAGTGTGGAAGGGGTTTCACACGGTTGCTCCGGCAAGCTTGCACCTTAGTACCATCATTTTTAAGGTTTGTCTTGAGGGATGTTTTGGGAAGAAGAAGATCTCTTTGGAGTTAAAGGTTTCGGCTACTTTGCCGCACTAGAGAAGGTGAAAGGGATTCGAGGTTCTCTGCCTGTGAAAGGATTACGGTCCTCTATTACACCAGGTTGGTGGAAGAGATTTTGTAAGAGCTTCTTCGCCTAGCTATGGGGGCTAAAGGAAAGTCACTAAAGGTTTAGTGCAATACCTAGAACAGAGGGTTCTAGGGAGTGGATGTAGGTCAGGTTAGACCGAACCACTATAAATTCTGGTTTATTCATTCTGATTATTTTCTGCACTTTATTTTTATTGCGATTAACTACGTGGGTGAAATCTCTGATAAATCCTTTTTTTGAAGAATTAATTCGCTTTTGCTACAAGATTTAAAAATAATTTTCTTTTTATTAAAGAATATTTAAATTACCAATTCACCCCCCTCTTGGTTAGCCTTGGGACTAGTTCTTTAGGGTTTAACAACCCTCAGTAACTTTCAAGTGGTATCCAAGCGAGATTCATAAATTAAGTTTTAGAAAAAATTTAAAAAATAATCAATGGCTAACTTTGCAAATTGTAATATCGTGGAAGGATATTAAATCACACGATTACTATTATTTGAAAATATTTTTCTTTTGATTTTTAGAAAATCTACATGTCTACTTTCTTACAATCTATAGATTATCACATGTGAATGTTAGTTCAGGAAAGTTATTCTACAACATCACGTATCATCAATGGAGTTAAAACAAACATTCCTTTTTCTGAATGGAATAAAAAAGAAAGAATTTATGCTTAATTGAATACTAAAATTTTGAATTATTCTTTCTGTGCTTTAACTTCTAAAGATTATATATTTTTTCTACCTATATCACTGGCAAGGAAGTTTAGGATAAACTATGCATTACATATGAAGGTAGTAGTGAAGTCAAACAATATAGATTAAATGTATTATTGCATGACTATGAATCTTTTTACATGAAACTTTATGAGACTATCTTAGACATGTATACTAACTTTACTCTGATTATGATGTCATTGCATGCTTTAGGTAGAGAACTTTCAAACTTAAAAAAAGGTCAACAAAATTATATATTGTTTACCTGATAAATTTGATGCCAAAGTCACTGCTATATGTGAATCAAAAGACTTGAATGCTTATTCTATTGATAATATGATCAGCTCACTCATTGCTTACGAGCAAAGTATGAGTCAAAGATTTTTGGATGCAGGTGATGAAAAGGTTATAGTGTTAAAAGTAAAAGACACAGATAAAGATGGCTTAGAAAATGATGAGAATGAGAAGATAACATTAATAACAAATCAATTCAAAAGTCTACTGAAGCACAAGTATGAACATAAGTGGAGCAAAGGTAAAATGATAAATGTGATAAACCTGCTTTTGACATTATTTTCTTTGGGTATTGGAAGCCCAGACATATGAAAGATAAGTGCCCCAATTTAAAAACTCTTCCTACGAAGGAAAAGGGTAAAAATAAGAAAATTGCGATAAAGATAAATGATAAAATATAAGAAATCTCCTAGGCAGACTTAGCTTCTGAATCATCAGTCCAAGATAAGATAATGATGTATAGTGTTTTTAGTCGTTCATACAGTACAATCGTAAATCGTACAGTACGATCAAGGAGTAATTCATCTGGATGAACTATTAGAAAAAATGTTGGTCAAATCATACAGTACGATCAGTATCATACTGGAATAGCTTAAGGAATTACGCTCGTCCTGAGTGATCATCGGTATGAATTTCGATAAAAAGTATCGTATAGTATGAACAGGTGTTCGTACAGTATGAAGGTGCAATAAGTATCATACCGGTCGAGTTAAATTTGTCCTAATCTAGTTTGACATGTGGATCGTACAGTATGAAAAGAGTCATCGTATAATACGACAGGCAATAATTTCATACCAAATGACTTGAATACCCAATGGTTAGTGACATGTGTATCGTACAGTATGAGCAATGGTTCGTACAGTACGATGTGGGTACGAAGATCATACAGTACTACTGTATATCATATAGCATGAAAAGTTGAAGATTTTGGTCAGTTAGTGAGATGTGTGTGTAATGATCAGGAAACATCATAGATAATTTTTTTTGTTTTTTTAATTATAAGCAAATAACAACGAATAAAGCAAAGACATGTACATGATCAAACACATGTAAATTTTTAAAAAAAATAAAGAAATGCTTTCAAATATTTTTTTTGAATTGAGCATGGATGTTTATAATACCTAGTTTTGTCCTCAAGATGTTAAAGGTGTCATAGGCTAATGGTTTCATGAATATGTTTGTCAATTAATCTCCTGTAGCTATATGGTGCAATTCTATATCTCCTTTGGCTATATGATCTCTTATGAAGTGATGTCTAATGTCTATATGCTTTATGCGAGAGTGTTGAATTAGATTTTTTGATATGCAAATTGCACTAGTGTTGTCACACATAATTGGGATGGTTCCTATAGGTAATCCAAGATCTAAGAGTTATTATTTCAACCATAAAATTTGCATAACACAACTCCCTACTACTATATATTCTGCCTCAACCGTGGAAAAGGGCTACTAAATTTTGCTTTCTACTGGACCAAGAAACTAAGAATTATCCTATGAATTGATAGGTTTTAGCAGTGCTTTTATTATCAACCATACACCCTGCAAAATCAAAATCTGAATACCCTAAGATTTCAAAAGAGGTGCTGTGTCTAAGATGCCAAATTCTTAAGTTTGGAGTGCCTAGTAGATATCTAAGAATTCTCTTGATAGGAGTCAAGTGAGACTCTTTTGGGTCAGCTTGAAATCAGGCATACACTAAAAATTATATCCGATCTACTAGCAGTTAAATAGAGGAGTGATCCAATTATTCCTCTATATTTTTTCTGGTCTATTGATTTTCCATTTAGGTCTTTGTCTAGTTGAATGGTAGAACTCATGGGAGTGTTTATGGCCTTAGCATTGTCCATTTTATATTTTTTTAGAATATCCTTGATGTATTTAGATTGGCTAAGGAATATTCCATCCTCCATCTATTTTATATTAAATCTAAGGACGTAATTTAGCTCTCCCATCATGCTCATTTTAAACTCATTATTCATTATTTTTGAAAATTCATCACGTAAGGTTTTATCTGAAGATCCAAATAAGATGTCATCTATATAGATCTGAACAATGAGTATTTCATCTTCTACCTTTTTTAAGAAGAGGGTGGTGTCTACACTACCCTTAACAAATCCTCTATTTAGTAGGAATGAGCTAAGTCTTTCATACCAGGCTATGGGTGCTTGTTTTAACCCGTATAATACTTTTTTTAATTTAAATACATGATTTAGAAATTGTGAGTTTTTAAATCTGAGGGGTTGCTTAATATAAACATCCTCTTTGATTACCTCATTTAGGAAGGCACTCTTAACATCCATTTGATACAATTTAAAACCATTGAAGCAAGCAAAGGCTAAGAGCACCCTTATGGCTTCTAGTTTGGCTACTAGGGCAAAGGTTTCCTTAGAGTCTATTCTCTCAATTTGGTTATACCCCTTAGCTATCAGTCTAGCCTTATTTCTCACTACTACTCTTGAGTCATTCATCTTATTTTTAAAGACCCACTTTGTTCCTACCATATTCTAATCCTTAGGTATCTTGACTAATTCCCACATATCATTCCTAATAAATTGGTTCAGCTCTTCTTGCATTACTAGGATCTAAAATTCATCTCCTAAGGCTTGGTCTATATTGGTAGGTTCTATCATCAAAATAAATGCAGAATGACTAGCCTCTTTCCTAAGTTCATGCCTAATTCTCACACCTTCAGATGGGTCTCCTAAGATAAATTCTTTAAGATGACTAGGAGAGTATTTCTAATCTCTAGGAAATTGCTCATGAGGTTCTACTTTATCTCTTATAATAATGATTTCTACCACCTGAATGTCCTCTACTTCTTCTTCTTTAACTTTTAGGTTCAAAGGTCCTATCTAATTCATCAAATACTACATGGGTAGATTCTTCTACTACCAGGGTCCTCTTTTTGAAGATTCTACAGGCCTTACATACAGATGAATAACCTAAGAAGACACCTTCATCAGACTTGAGATCAAATTTTCCTAAGGAAGATTTCATATTGATTAAGATAAAGTATTTACAACCAAAGACATAGAAGTAGAAAAGATTGGGTGTCCTACCCTTAAGGAGTTCATAGGATATTTTATTCAGCTTGGATCTAATATTTACCCTATTTAAAATATAACAAGTAGTGTTCACTGCTTCAACCCAGAAGTATCTAGGGAGAGTGTATTCAGCTAGCATTACCATATCAGCTTCTACCAAGGTTCTATTCTTTCTCTCAGCTATCCCATTTTGCTGAGGGGTCCTAGGGGTAGAGAAGTTATGTTCTGTCCCTATCTCTTGAGAAAAATATTCAAACTTGTTATTTTCAAACTCTCTACTATGATCACTATGGATTATTGAGATTTCACATCCTAGTTTCCTTTGAATCCAAGTGGAGAAGGTTCTAAATTCTTCAAATGACTCACTCTTATGAGCTAGGAATCTTATCCAAGTGAATCTAAAGAAGTTATCTACAATCACAAATCCATAAGTTTTTCCTCCTAGGCTAGCTGTGCTAACAGGTCCAAATAGGTCTATGTGAAGCATTTTTAGTGGCTTAGATGTGTTCACATCCCTAATTGAATGAAATGATAATTTTACTTATTTTCCTAGTTGACAGGCCTCACATAGGTGGTCCTTAGTAAAATCTAACTTAGGTATGCCTCTAACTAGATTTTTCTAAGTGATGTTCCTAAGTGTTTTCATGCTAGCATGGCATAGTCTCCTATGCCATAGTCAAGAGTCATCAACTATTATTTTTAAACATAAAGAATTTAAATTTTCAATGTAGTTGAGGTCTAACATATATACATTATTTATCCGTTTACCTTCTAACACAAGTTTATCATTTAAGCTAATTATGTCAAAATCTTTGTCACACAGTTGACTAATACTTAATAGATTATGCTTTAAACCATCAACTAATAGAATATTTTTTATCACAAGATTCTAAAAATTTCTAATGATACCTGATCCCACCACTTTCTTAGTGGTGTTGTCTCTTAAAGTTACCTTACCTCCTGACCTGGCCTCTAGTGTAATGAACTGCTTCATGTCTCTAGTCATATATCTCGAGTAGCCATTGTCCAGGTACCACATACTCTCACTAGGCCTTTTATGAGAGCACTCCTATAATGTCATTCAAAGGTTAGTTTTGGAAACCCAAGTGTGCTTGGGTTCCACCTTATGCTTGAATGAATGAGATGTATACATGCTATGCTGTGATGGATGCAATTTAGGTCTCCACACTAGATGTGTCCTATGGTGGATTGTGCAAGTGCGGGTTATGTGACCTAACATGCCATAAGAGAAACACCTAACACTGGGAAATAGGTTCACTAACCTGTGTGGGTGATGGTGCTTCTTCCTAAGTTTGTGTGATGCATGCAATACTGAGGGGTTGTGCTATTGAACTAGTGAGGGTGATGGTTTATTATTATTTAATGCAATACCTTTTGTTCTTAAGAATTGATTTGCACGTATGTAGCTTAACACTTCTAATTTAAATGCATGCTTATTGATATCTAGTTGATATGCAAGTTCTTCTAATTCCTTAAATGCATTTTCTAGTTTAACATGTGATGATTTCAAGGAATCATGTACAATAGTTAATTTAACATACTTCTTGTTTAATGTTTTGAATTCATCAAGTAGGGACATGTGATCTCTATCTAAGTCAAAATATTCTTTAACTAAATTAGCATGCTCTTTTTGTAAAGTACTACAATCACTATTAAGACTAGCATGCATTTTCTTTAATTTCCTATGCAAATCATGAATTACTTCAGATATAACTAATAATTCATCATAAGAAAGTTGACATAACTCATTTTGATCTGAGTGATCAAGATTATTGTTAGCCATAAGACACAAATTCATTACTTCCTCCTCTGCTTCTTCTTTTTACGATTCTGAGGTAGAGTCGGCCCAAAAGGCTTTTTGTGTCTTCATCTTCCCCTTCTTATACTTTGGGTTCTCCTTGCCCTTTTCTTTGGTTGGGTGAGTCTTCACATTGGGGCAATCAGCTTAGAGGTGACCTGGTTTTTTACACTCAAAGCAAATTATGTTAGAAGTAACTTTAATATTCTTTGAGCTTTTACCTTTATTCTAATTATTTTGATGATGCCTTTATTTTCTCTTCAGAAAATTCTTGAACTAATGGATCATCAAGTCTATGTCGTCATCTTTTTTCACTATAGAACTATCACTTTCTAAATTGTTCACTTTTAGAGCCACAGTTCTCTACTTCTTTTCTCCTACATCACTTTGCCTTTGACTCACTCTTTGCTTGTAGGTAATGAGTGACCCAAGCAAGTTATCAATGGAATAAATATTTAAATCTTTGGACTTAGTTATCACAGTTATTTTTGCATCGTAAGAACTATTTAAACATCTCAAGATTTTATTGACTTTTTTAGAATTAGATAACTCTCTACCTAGTGCATGCAAGGATGTCACTATCTGGGTGAATCTAGTATATATTTTAGATATAGTCTCGCTAGGTTTCATACAAAAGAGTTCATAGTTATGTAGTAATATGTTTAGCCTAGACTATTTAACCTCACTAGTTCCTTCGTAGGTGATACACAATCTATCTGAGATCTCCTTACTAGAAGTAAAAGTAGATACTCACATATAGTCTTTTGATTTCAATGCACAAAAGAAATAATTCAAGCATTTTACATTTAACTGTGCAAGTTCCCTATCCTCATTATTCTATTCATTAAATGATAATTCAGTTTTAATGCCATTCAAAAGTCAAAAAGATGCAGAGTAACTTTCTATACCAACATCCACATGCGGTAGTATATGGATTATAAAACTGTAGACATGCAAATTTTCTAAAAGTCAAATGGTATATTATCAAATAAGGATGGATGGGTTATGAAATAACCCTCTACAGTGTTACGGTTACCAAAATGTGCCATGGATCATATGTCTCTAGGTTTTCTAAAACACTATTTTGAGATCCCCTCTTTGATACCACTTAAAAGTACGAGATGCACTAAGAGAGGGGGGGGGGGGGGGTGAATTGGTATTTTAAAAATAAATCCTAAACAAGAGTTTTAATTTTTAAGAATTTTTTAGATTTTTTTTAAAGATAATTTAATTAATCAAATGCGAAAGCTAATGCTTTAATCACAATTACAACAATGGTGATGAAATTTTAAATCTTATAATGTAATACTAAAATCAAATTTTTACCAAGAAGTTATAGAAAAAATTAAATGCAAGAAAAGTAAACTGCAGAAATGAAAAAAACACTCCAGAAATTTAATAGTGGTTCGGTCAACCTTGACCTACGTCCACTCCCCGGAGTCCTCCACTCCGAGAGTTACACTACTCAAAAGTGACTCTCCTTCTACTCCCACAGCAAGGCGGAGAAGCCTTTATAAAACTCACTTTCACCTTCCTCGATGTGGCAGAGTCCTAGATGCTATGTCACCCTCCTAGTGATGGCAGCAGACCTTCTCATTTTTCTCTGTCCAAGAGAAGGTAGAGAACCTTACCTCCTTTTTCTCACTTCTAGAGAAGGTAGAGAACCTCGAGGACTTTGACCTAGAAGCTTCTCTCCCTAGAGAGCTTCCACAAGACTCATTAAGGCCACAGGAGGAGTAAGTGTGCAGCTAGCTTGAATCAACCGTGTGATCCTCTCACACTACTTCTCCCTCACGCTCAAGCTTACTTTCTCCTTCCTCTCACAAACCTTGATTTTCTTCAAAACCTCCCTCTTAAGAGTTCCTTCAGCTATCACATTCCTCTCTCTATTATTTTAAAACTAAATTTAAATAATGTTTTTATAATAAGATTCAACAAACCATAAAAATTCAAGTTAGCCATCACTATTCATACAGTACGATCAAATTTTGTATAGTACAATCTATTCAAAATAACTCCTGTCCAGTATGAAGGAGAACGAATAGTTCAAAATTTTTTAATACATCATATAGTACAATCCAAAGATCATCCAGTATGATCTACTTTATTTCTTCTGTTCGTATGGGATGAACCCTAGGATGACCGAAAGTCATCTCTGTTAATCATCCTGTATTATTCAATCGTACAGTACAGATAGTTGATTTTATATAGTTCATTCTGTATGATGTATACATCGTACATTATGATTAGTTTAAAAATTATGGGTTCGTCTGGTACAATCTTTGGTACGACCAATTTTCATCTCTATTCATCATACAGAATGATCATTATCATATAATATGATCATCAATTATTAATTAAACCATGATTTAATTGACTAGTCATGGGGGTTAATTTTAGTAATATTTTAAATTTTTGTACAGTATGATCAGTTCAAAAATTAAAATTTAAAATCTTACTTAAATTATTTTAATAGCTAGGGTTTGAGATTGAAAACAAATCATACAGTATGATTAGTTCACAAAAACTAATATTTCTAATTAGTCGCTAAGCCTATTTCTAGACAACAGATCATATAGTATGATTTATAAGAAAAAAAATTAACTTAAAAAAATCTCTCCCCCTATGTGTGCATGTATGGTCACCCAATTTACATACACTCTTTTATGGCCATACTCAAGAAATAAAAAATAAAGAAAATAAAAATTATAGACTCTTTCACATCCTATTCTACCCAGTCTTGAGTCTTCAGCAATTTTGAGTAATGTGTATGCTATCTAAAATATTAGTACTCACAGGCAAAAATAATATATAAAATATTTAAGGAAGAATGTAGTGATTCAATTAATATTTTTTTTCATCATCAAAATCACAGACTATAAATCCTGGATTGTAACAAAGTTCTCTTCAACTTTTTAGAAGACTTCAAGGCTTGATTCTAGCTAGATTGAAAGATATATTTGAATCTCCTTTTTCTCTCTCTAATCTCTTTCTCTTCACCAATGGGGGTTTTATAAGTTGTAAGGAGCTCGGAAATGACTTGGTAAAGATGGGAGGAGCTCTAGAAAAGCAAAAAGAATGGACTTGGGGGTTGGAGAGAGCTGAGAGAGCGTGTATTGATGGAATGAGCTCATTTTGGTCCCTTTGCCTAATTTAAAACCCTAGGGATTGAATGGATGGCTAAGATGTGTTTGGAAGGATGCTAGGATGAATGAAATGTGTCTTAAAGTTGTTAGGAGGTAGGCAGAAGGATAAGCCAAAGGACAATGATGTGGAAATGTCATTTTATCCTTATATGGGCATTTGGGACCATTAGGTTTAACTTAAGATTAATCCAAGGTTTATGTGGGGTTTAAGGGTGTTTAAGAAGACTCTAGAAGTGGTTTAAAATGCTAGAGTAAAGGGATTTAGAGTGAGAATGACTTAGATTAAGTAATTTGACCATTTGAGGCATTTTGACCATTTGTTGACTAGTTTGACCAATCAATAGGTCAAGATGAATGAGGTGGCATCCATGGAGACATTATGAGCTAGTGGGATAGTTTGGAGGAAGTATGAAGCCATAGGTTTGATATTTGAATGAAGTGTTGACCAAATACACCCATTCAAAGGCTTGTGTTGATTGTTTGACCAGTCAACGTGATCAATAGTGCTGAGGTGGCACCTAGAGAGTGTGATGAACTAGTAAATTGAGTTGGGAGGTCCTTGGAGTAATAGGATCTAAGTTTAAGTGAATGGACATTATTTGACCCAAGCTCAAGAGTTGACCAAGTCAAACCAGTCAATGGTTGACTCATGATAGATTTGAAGATGTTTAAGGCATATGATTGAGTGATCTGAAGGTTTGAAGAGCTTTATTGGGTTGGATTTGACAGTATGTGATGAACTGGCCTTATGCTTATTGGATTTGATTAAACATGGGCCTAATTGACCAAGTCAATCGTTGACTGGTTCAAGGTGACCAATCAGGTCCAAATCATTAGGAAAGGTGCTAAAGGGGGCTTTGATATGGTTTAAAGTGGGTTTGAAGCTTGATTAAGTGTAGATGGAGGTTTATGGTTGATCTGGTCAACCATGGTTGACTTGATCAACTAGGCCAAATTAGGGTTGGAGTTGTGCTCAACAAGTTTAATTTGATCATTAGGGTCCGATGGAGGTGGTCTTTGACCATGAAATGGCCATTTAGCTTAAAATGGTCATTGGAATCCTTAAGGGGCATTTTGGTTAACATGAGTTAACTTGGTCAACCATATATGACCAAAGTTTAAATTTGCGTCCAATGCACTCCTAATGGTTTTTAGAATGCATTATAAGAGGTTTCAATGTTTGATTTAATTGGGTTATGTTGAGGTTTGGAGAAAAGTCCTATTTTGCCCTTAAAGGGTATTTTGGTCATTTTGACTCTTGTTCAACTATGGGTTAAATTGGATTCAACAAAATACTATTTAATGCTCAACATGTCATAATAAAAGTTATGGATATGATCAAAGGTTCAGGGAAGGCTCCAAGATCAAATTCCATAAAGTGGAATGTCAAGTGGCATAGGCTATAAATATTTGAAGGTTTTGCAGCCTTTGGATTTCAATTGAATTTCTAGGGTTAGAGGTATCAAATTAAACTCAAATTTAGAGGGTTGACCCTAGAGATATGCCTAGTCAATATGTAATTGATAGATTATGAATTGGGGGTCATTTAATTAGGTTTTGAGGTGATTAAAAATCACTCAAATAGGGTTATAGGACATGAGTCCTTAACCATGAATTTCAATATGGAATTTTGGATTTGAACTAGACTTTGGATTCGATTGATTGGGTTTGATTTATCTACCTCAATCATAATCAATTGGATGATTGTTGATGATTGGATATGACTGAAGCTTGATTGAAGATTGATTGAAGACTGATTGAAGGCTAGATTGAAGTTTGAATTGAGGATTGATTAAAAAAATGATTGAAGATTGATTGAAGTTTGATTAAAGGCTGGATTGAGATTTGATTAAAGTTTAGTTAAAGCTTGATTAGATTTTGGATTGAAGCCTAGGTTGAAGTCTAGGTTGAGGTCTGGATTTAAAGTTCTGATTGAAGTCTAGATTAGATTGAAGTCTGGATTGAAGTCTGAATTGAGGTCTGGATTGAAGTCTGGATTGAATCTGGATTGAAGTCTAGATGAATCATGATGACCTCATATAGAAATGAGGTCAATAGTGGCATAAATTTGGAATGAAAAAAGTATGCATTTGTAGTAGTTTAATTTAATTGAAGTGCACAAACCTAGCAATTATCCTATGAGGAAAAATTAAGATAACTTACCACAAGTGATACACTTTAAATCATACCAAGCCTTTTGAATTGTGCTTTGACACTATGAATTGAGAAAAAATCCAGTGCACTTCCAACATAAGGAATCCCATATTTATCATGATATCGTCGTATATCAAGTATTCTTCTCCTTTCTAAACCATTATAAAAACAACATAAATTATTTATTTTAACAAAAATAACTCTCAACCTTTTTCATTTGGGATTAGGACTGGCATTGACGATTTTAAAAAATGGTTTTATGATGTTATCTCTATAAAATTTGTTAGATTTATAGTGAGGTAGATAAACACAACAAAGTTCATCATCAATTGCTCATATGTTGTAAGTAAGCATGTAGTTAGACTAAGAAACTCTAAAATGATCCAAACAAGATATAAATGTATGTGTTTAGGAGTAGTTATATAGTAAAAAATTCATTATGAAGTTTGTTTGTAGCCATTCTACAACCATTGCATTATCATTACAATATTTGTTTGCTAAATAAGTATTTTGAAATGATGTATAATATACCAAGACGAACATATTAGTTCTTCTTGAATAGATTTAATAAAAGAAATATATGTATTGCAACTGCTAAAAGCATAAAATCACAAAAATTTATAATTTTTTGAAATAAAATAACAAAGGTATATGTAATTTCAGAAAGTAATGTTTAAAAGTAATATTTAATTTCACATAAATTTCAATTTTTTATATACTTTGGTTGATTTCATAAGTCTTTTTTTATTGATTGAACTGTTAGCGAATAGATAGGTTGATTGCAATATATTTTGTCCTGAGCCATAATTATGAAGGATTCTTGATTATTTTATTATATTCTTCTATATTTGTCACCTAAAAAATAAATTAATAAAGAAATTACATATAAATAAATTTTAATTTAAATAAATTGTAACAACATATATAATTATTTTTATGTTTTCTAATTTTGAAACTGGCACACCAATAATATTTTCAGCTTCATTATCAAATAGCGTGAAAATTATTTTGGAAGTATCATCTTCATGATATAATTTAATAAGATATCTATACAAATTATGAACAAATATATCAGTAAAATTTTAATAATTAATTAAATTTGAACAAAAATATAATTACTTGTAATCATCCTAAGAAAAATCAAATCTGGGTTTTCTTGCAACATCTCATACTCTGGAGATATTATTCTGTGCGGACACCATATGAGAGAATCGTCCGATTACTCTCAGGTACCGAGCAGTACCGAGTGCGGTATCGAGCTCGGTACTGTTCGGTACTGAGCTCGGTACCGGACGTGGTGCATTTTCATTGGAGTTCGGATGCAATCTAGGCTCTGTCATCAGCCGTCGACTAATCGTGGGCTGATTTGGAATATAGCCAGCGTAGGGATACTCGCCGAAGTTCACGACGACGTGAAGGGTGGAGGCAATCCATATGATTGTGGTGCAAGTGCGAATGAGTTCTACCATTGTGCTCAATTTCGGCCACCAAGGCTCATGATCTCTCTTGTTGCCATGGCCGATTTCTCTTAGCTCTTTCCACCAGGCTTGTAACTCTTTGTCAGTGGACACTTCGTCATCACTAGTGTAGTAAATGGAGCAGTATTCGGTCACCCATGACTCAATGGCCGACCAGATGGCCAGTCCATCAACTACGTAGGGGTAATCTTGGATTAGCAGATGAAGATTATGAGGGCTTATTGGCTCCTCTACTGCCACACCCTTGCAATATTTATATATTGTTTGAGAAGATGTTTTTTTATAATTATAAGATAAAAAATGCTAAAGATTTTAACTTTAATCATAATTTACACATAATATCACTAATGCTTCATTAAATTTAAAATAAAAAATAAAAAGGAAATAGTGGACTACAATTGAATTATGTCATTAAGAAGCTAGTCAGAGAAGGTGAGTGTCGTGCCTCTTGATAAGATCAGCAGGAAACCTTTGTTCAGTGAACTTCCAGCTCTACTATACAACTGAGGACATCTCCATGGCATACTTACTAGGGAAGACAATGGCCTCAAGAATGTTGCAGGCGTTGTTGAGAATTTGTCATGTGAGCCCGTTTATATTCATCATGACCCGATAGTGCGGGCTCAACAGTTTACGAATTGGGTGCCTCAGCTGTCGATGAGCTATGGCTGCATGAGTCTTCAACCTATGCAAATTCATTAAAAGTCAAACCTTTTTTGAGAATCAAATGAACTAACAACTCAATTGAGTGCATACTAATAACTAATGAGTTGGTGGATGCCGAAGTCGTTGATGATGGTATAAGCCTTGGCGAGCTGCCAAATAGACTCTTTTATGCCGCCATTGGTGCCATTGTCATTATTCTATGAAAGAGTGAAGACACGGTTGACAACAAATGCGAGAGTTCAAAAGGCTATGCTCAATAGCCAGTGACTTTAGAGTACTGTCTTCCTAAAGGAAGAGGAGAGTCCTGGTTACATATAATAACCAACGATCTCCCACCGCTATCGGCCACCAAGCTCTTAAACTATAGAAAATCGAAAATCCAAAAGACAACCAACAAATGCGAGAGTTCAAAAGGCTATGGGATTTATGAATAGTTTGGTTGGGCATACCAACAGTTTTTAGAGATGTATGGTCACAATTTAAAAGAGAAATACATGTGGATGACTATAATTTATTGTTGGAAGAATCATAACTGTGGGAATACTAATAGTTTTGAGAGATGAAAACTCATGATTTAAAAGTTAAAGACATGTTGATGGTTGGAAGAATCATAAGTGTGGGAATACCAATGATTTTAAGAGATGGAAGGTCATGATTTATAAGCTACAGACACGTGGATGGTTGAGATTTATTGTAGGAAGAATCACAAGCCACATTTTAATATTGATGATGATTTATGATGAATTCTCAAGCATTTAATCAGACCTCTTTTTATAATAGCGGAGAGTCTTAAATAAATAATAATATTTAATTTGAGAGAAAATACAAGAAATTTAATTTTTAAAGGCTAGGATTTATTTGAACAATTAAACTGAACGATCGGATTTTGATAGGGCTAGAAACTCAAGCCACACGTATAGTAACTAGTATAAATGCATGTGTACATGATGCACGTGAATAGAATTTTAAAAAATAAGAAATAAATACTTAAAATTTTAAAAAAATTTATGACAAGCTGTATTAATGTTATTAAATTTTATATTAACCGTAGATTAGTAGGAAGAGTCTCCTACAAATGAAAAAGTAAATAAAAAAAATCGAGCCATAGATATAAGAATAAAAAATACTGCATTAATAATTTTTTTTAACCTAATTACTACACTTAACCAAAACTTAATGTTACTACTAACATAAATAAAAAAAAATAAAAAAAATGTTACTACTAACGTAAATGATGTCATAAGCTCCTTGGAGATAGGTATATTTCTAAACATTTCACAAATTAAAATAAATAATTAGCATTAATTAAATAATAAATATTAAATACCAATTAATTATAATAATTATCCAACATTTTGAGATAGCCAATTTGGTGAACGTAATCCTGAATATTTTTTGAAATTTAAAGAAATAAATAGTCAATATTTATAATCATGGTAATTAATATAATATAATTAAAATAATTAATTAATGTCGGTAATAATTTAGAATAAGCAAAATTTATAAGTTTTAAAATTAAAAATGTAATGAAAGGCTATGATAATTTTTAGAAGTAAAATGAAAGGCCAGGATTTACTATGGAAGAAAATTCAAGCAGCTTTTATAATAGTAGTATAGATGTATAATTGTTAGAGCAGGCATTAAAAATTATTTATTAATGCCACACTTGCATGATATTTTTAAAAAATTATATTATTAATTGCTAGAGTAGGTATTAATAAAGAAATTAAAAAAATAAATATATTAATTAATCCTAATTGAATATCTATACTACTATATAAAAGTGGCTTCGGATTCCATTCATATGCAATATTAGCCTTCCATTTAATTTATTTAAGATGAATCTCAACCTTTTATTTCATTTATACATTTAATTAACTTATTTATTAACTTCATTTAGTCAGTTAAATGCATGACGTTTTTCATTTTTTTTACATTAATTGTATTTAAGTAAGTGGCAATTATTGCATTTAATTATTTTTATTTTTATATTCAATTATGATTAATTAATATATTTATTTTTATTATTTCTTAATTAGTACCTACTCTAGAAATTAATAATATAATTCATTAATTAATATATATATATATATATATATATATATATATATATATATATATATATACTATTATAAAAGTTGTTTGAGTTTCCTTCCAAATTAAATCTTGATCATCCTTTTTATTTCTTATGAAATTTTCTTGTCTATTCATTGTATTATAAATAATTAATAAATTAAAAAAATAATTATACAATTTAATACCCCTTACATACACCTCATTTTAAAATAATTTTTACTTTTATGAAGGAGCCCTTTAGTATCCCTCCGACGATTAATGTTTTCATAAATATGAGTAATTAATAATTTAAAAAAACGTCTTCTGAACGTTCCTCTTCCTCTTCCTGGAGCACCCAATCATGTGCCTCTTCGGATCTTCAGCTTTGCATTCATTATAACTGTTACACCTCTTGGGTCTTCGTATTCCTTACAAATTCTCAAATTAAATCTCTGTTGGTTGTTGTTCGACGTCGCCTTTACCGGCGTATTTTACGCCAGCTTACTTAAAGTCAACGAAATATTACCGGCATAATATTTGCCGGTAATGTTACCGACGGTTTAGCCGCCAGAAATTCTGCCGGTAAAGGCCCTATTTCGTGCCATCCCGTGCCTGGTTGCTCATTCCGTTCTGCTTGTCTCTCTATTCGACGATGCTCCGACGACGCTCCCTCACTTTTCGGACTTCAATTCGCTCCTTTGACGATGACAACTTCGCTCCTTCGATGACGATGAATTCGCTCCTTCTCTGACGACGCTCCGACGACATTCCTTTGACTTATCCGCTACATGTTTCACTCCTTTGATGACGTTCCCTTGGTGTGAAGGTAGCATTCTCCATTTTCTTTAGTCATGGATGTTCTCACTAGACATTTGCAAGAGATTGTCTTAGAAATAAGGATGCTCAGGTGGATGAGTGCTTTACTCTTAGAAATAAGATACGAAATGATCAAATACGTGAAAAGGTTGGAGTAGCTCCAGTGGAAGATAAGATTAGATAGAGTCGCCTTAGATGGTTTTGTCACATAAAACTGCAGCCTTTCGACGACCAGGTTAGCAAAGTAAGAAATTGGTGGTCTATACACTCGAAGCTATGTGCTGCAGTGAGAGTTTGCACAAAATGCTAAATGTCATCCTGGACGGATCCTTAGTCTAGTTTGGTTTGGTCACTTAATTAAAATGATGGCCTTCCGAGCAGGCTAAGAGTCTTTATATCTTTCTTCAATAAATGTTATATATAACATCTGAATCAGTTGAGGAGGATGTTTTTTTGGACATTTTCTATAATATGCTATTGTGAATTCCTTGCTATTATTATTATGACATTTGTATTGTGTTTTGGACATGTTCTGTATATGTTTTGTTTGTAGGTTGTGGAAATCCAATTTTAAAGAGAAGTAGATTTTTTTTATGCTACAGGTTTTCGGTGAATTTTTTGCCGGAAATGGTGACGGTAATACGATATATCGAACATTCCGGCGGCTTATGCGCCAGAAAGTTCTGGCGGCTAGTCCGCCGGTAATGTTCGACGGAAAAAAGGACGTCATTTTTCTTCCGACGCATTATCCGTCGGTAGTTCCGACGGATATTTCTGTCGGAACTACCGGCGGATAATACGACGGAATTCAGCAGTAAAAGTTACGTCATTTTTTTATAAATTTTTCGTCGGAAATACGCTGAAGACTGTGTCGGAAATATTTCCGACGGATTAATTCCGCCGGTTATTTTTTTCCAACGTGCGTATTACCGTCGGATATAAATCCGTCGAAAATCTATAAATTCTGGCAAATTTTCATTGTTACCGATGGATTCTGCCCGCTGGTAACAACGACTTTTCCTGTAGTGTTAATCGGAAGTAAAGATGGGAGTAACGATGGAGCTCGCTCACAGAGAAGGTTATCTCCTTCTTTGCCCAAATCCCGTAAATCTACTATTCTCCCATAAATCTGCTCGAGAATTACATGGGAAAATTAAGCATAGATTTGTTTGACATTATAATTTGAATTGATTTTGAGGTTATATATGATGAAAATAGTTTGTTTTAAGAGCTGGCTTGAGATAATGGAGAAGCCTCTACATTCGAGGTGGTGGGAAAAACTCAGCTTCACTTGGAAAAGCCATCTTACTTTCCTAGAAGTCACAGTTCCCTTTCTTCTTTGTCATCGAGATTTCTATGAAATGTTATGGAACTGTTTGCTATTTTTCGTTAGTTTCAGCTTGAGCACAAGCTGTATAAGGAGGGATCAAGAGGCCGTAAGAACCTGTGCTCTTCTCCCATTCCTATAGCCTCCCACTTCCACGCGGTCATTGGTAGTGTTCTTTTTGCTCCTCATCTTCCTTGCTACTTTTTTCTTCAGTTTCTATTTTTGGAAAAAAATTATGTTTTTTGCACGTGGGTTGGGACCCTGAACGCTCTTAGCTTGCTTACTTGATCATCGAAAGTTTGCAAAAATTTGATCTTGGTGAATTTATCCGCCAATGCCTGCCCGATGGCTTGTTCTATTAGCATTTGTTCCTTCTAAAACTTATGACTGGTTTTATACAATTTATGAAAATTTATAGTCGTCGCTGTTTTACTAGGAAAAAACATGCAATTTCCTGCAACTGATTTTTGTAGTGAACTATAAATGATTGACAGATTGTTGAAGTGTGTTCCTTATGACCAGGATTAAAATTCCATATAGACAATGTTTTTATGGCCTTTCGACCACCTATTCTTTTATCAAATTAGATTTGTATCCAATTTTGCTTAAGTTTTTTTTTTCATTTTTCGCACTTCATCAGACTATTGTAGGCTCCATAAATGAACATATCAGGGGAAGGAGAACTCTTTAATTGTTTGCGATTATTTGGAAAGGAAATAGAGATTGGAGTTAGAGATGATAAAATTATGCATATCTGTTCTAATTTTATAAAACTAAAAATGAACAATGAAAATTTGTCCTACTAATATCTTCCACACCTGCCCACCTTAGAGACAATATGGCTTAGAAAGATTTTGTTTTGGTAGCATAAAGCTGAAATTCTACCGTGGCTGGCATTGCTTTGATCTTTATTAGTGATGCAGTCTTGTTTCATGCTATGAATTTCTTTACTAATGTTGGAATATCTTTGCACCTTAAACTGGGAATTGGAGGAGGTATTAAAATATAATATGTGTATGGTGCGCCAATCATAACCTGCAATCTTACTATCTTAGCCTTGTAAGTGAAAATGGAAAGCAGTGTTTAACATGATATTTAAGTTATGGTGACCTTCATTTTTATAAATCTATACTACTATTATAAAAGCTTCTTGAGTTTTCTTCCACTCTAATCATCTATGAGATTCCAATACATCAGTCAAAGATGAGGGAGGCAAGTTGTCCTTTCAATGTGGGAGGGTGATTGTTATAGTGTGCCAACACCAATTCTTTAATGCCAAATAATTAGCTTAATTGAGCCACCTATTATCTAGAACAAAACAAAAATTCAGATTATTTTCATTGGCATTTACCACAAATCTCACCAACTAAATTACATATGAGCATGATAAGCATGTTGTTGATGACTAAGCAAACTTATTTCTTCATGTTGAATGAGCATAAGAGATCTTTTACAAAGAAAGTTGATTATGGAGAAATATGCTCTTTTGAAGAGAGCGTTGAGCATCGACCAATCTACTCAGAAGTTTGTTGAGGAATTCTCCAAGAAGGTAAATGTCAACTTGGAAGGGTATAAGTAGGAATATGAAGAAGCTTCAATGTCTTTGAGAGCTTCACATATGCAGAAGGATGCTAAGTTTAGGAGCATAATTAACGCTTGGAGTTATCTTTGACTTAGTGGGAGATTTGAAGTATTAACTTACATGTTTCTTCTTTCATAAGCAAAAATTGTCAAATTGCAGAAGTCTTTGAAGAACCATTTTTCTTTCCCTTACCCACTTGCGTTATAAAATATAAAAGCTTTGACCTTATCTTTGCATGTTTATCAACATTGCTTCTTATTTATCATCAATTTTACGTCCATCACTGCATATCATATAGATTTTCCCCTTTTAATTGATGTTTAATTGTGAGTTAAAGTTGTATGAGTGAAGCTTGAGAATCATTTTGTTGGCTCTCATTTGTTTGCAGTTTTTATTATTCTCTCAATCTTATGTAGAGTTTCAAATTTCTCATGATTTGGTTTATAAGCTATGGGGGAGTTAATATTGAAAATATTTGTTTATAAATAGCTTTATATTGATAAGAAATTTAGAAAATTTCCTATTCAAACAAATAGCTAGATAGTGGATCTATGATTGATATATATTTTTGGAGTAATTTATCAGATTGATAAAAGGTTTATAAGAATATGTAGATATATATATGTAGATTAATATATTTGCATCTTTTAACAATCTTGATAGAGTTTTTGGAATCATTTTCTTGTTTGTCAATGACTAGAGTTTTTCTTTTTCCAATTCAATTCTACGGATCAATGGCTTCCATGTTCTTTCTATAATTCAAGAATGATATATTTTTTTATATTTAGATCAGTAAATTAGCAACAAGTTGAAAAAAATAATTTTGGAATGTGAGGAGATTCTCACATGCTCACTTTCATTGCCATAGCACAATGTGTATTTTATTGCTTGATTGATGCCACAAATGCTACAATTAGATCAGCGCCAGCCATGGAAGCAAGCATGTTTAAAAGATATAAGAAACATATGAAATGAAAATATAGCTTCTATATATAAATTGCATTAAAAAGCTTGTCAAATTGGTTGTTTGATCTAGGCCAGTTCTAAAAATTCAAAGCCTTTCTATGCTAGGACTTGGACATTTTTGGTATTTGATGGGGCAAAACAGACCTTTTGACAATTTTTTTTGTCATTAGAAACTTATTTGATCCCCAAATTAATTATATAAAAATTTAAGCATTGTTGTAGCACTGTTCAGCAATCTCAAGGTTCACATTTAGGCCTAAGAATTATTTTTTTGGGTCATATTCTACTCCTTAATTTTACTGCTGGTCTTTGTGAGTGGTTGGTTTTTCCTCAAGTTATATATAGGCTTGGTGTAAGGCTGTATAAATTATGTTGGTTTAGAGATTTCTTTGGTGAATTTTTGCAGGACAATGATGAGAGCTTTTGCACCCCACACCACTTTACCTCCTTGGATGGCCATTTTGGCAACCAGGAAGTAGCCCATGATCGACCAATTCAGATAATACACATGTTTGGTGAAATTAATCCTATGTTGCATGATGCTGGTTAAATTAACCCTGCATAGGGTTTGCTTTTCATGTACTCTATTTCTTCATTGTTGTTCTCATTTCATTTTTTTGCTTTATCTAGCTTGATGATTTGCTTTATTTTTTTGAATGATATAAAATTTGTGGTTCTCATGGATTTAGATCTAAGAAATTGTATCAAAGGAGATGCTAAATGACATGAAAATAGAAAGCATGGGATGAATCACATTTAGAAGTTTTGGTAGCATATACAATAAAATATAGGATAAGATCCCCTTTGAAGGGAAACATAGAGCTCAAATTTGTGCTCGTTCTGTGTGAAATATGATGTGGGCTCAAATCATACTTTACTGCATTATATCGCCAGCTCTATCATTATTATCACTACTCACCTTTTTTTTCCACTACTTAGTATTAGTAGCTTTACTAATTATAGCATAAATAGTACAACATATACCTTTTTTCTATTTTACTTAAAATAGCCTGTTCACAGCTCTTAGAAGGAAGGAAGGAGATATGTATGCTGTAACAGAAGAATACAAGGACATTGATATAGTATCTTGATATTGGCCTTACTCTCTTCTTATAATCTTTTTTTGTTTGTCATTTCTTTCAAGTATAACGCTTGCTAGCTCCTAGAGCAAATTGGTATGAGAGCCAGCATACTTGTTGGAATGAATGGCAACTGCATCATGGATGGCTTGGGTTCTCTTCTCATGCAACTGATGCAATGCCACTCATCAAATGTTTGTTATTATTTATGATGAGGCCTCCTAACAGAATATGTAGGAACAAGGATAAACTTTCTCAAGCTTGGCTCATTTACACTTCCAATTGTTCAAGTTATTCGTTAATACTTATCATTGTCCTAAGTATATTGGATTGTCATACTGTTATCATTATCCCATGTGAACATTTTTACAGAAACTTTTCCTGAATTTTTTGTGGTGGAAGATCTATTGACTCTATTGATAGAAAATTTTCAATATATTGTTATACAACAATCCATTATGATTAGTCATTAGACTTTGAATTTTTTTTATGTTGAATTTAAGGATTGATTCAACCTTTTATATGATATGAATTTTCTATTATTGTTAAATGGTTCAAATCATATTTAACCAATACGAGGAGGTTTATGAGTTTTATTTTTATTCTTCTAAAAAAGCAATATAGCAAGTCTTATTGGGTGCCTACTGCTCTGAGGCTTTTACAATATTCATAGTTGATCTATCCATCATCCAATATTTCTTCCATAATTTTGGATTTCATGATCATTTAGGATTGTAGCGTTTTATATATTGAAATGAAATGATTAATCAGTGTTTGCTGAGTTGTGATTCACCTTTTATATGATATGGATGTGGATTTTCTATTATTGTTAAATGATTCAAATCTAGAGGTAATATTATAAAATTTTTTAAACTGCTAATGTCGGTCAAGCGCCCGGATGAAAAAGGTTGAGAATTTTTTTTTATTTTTTTAATAATTAATGTGTTTTTATTAATGTGTCAATAAATTATAACAGTATTATGTAATTTATTTTCACATTTCATTATAGTATTTTCTTCTGTAAAATCTCTATCTTTTTTATTCACAGAAAAATGATCATGATTGTTCATATTTATATTAACTATTTTAAACAATTTTCAATCTATTACCAAACGTTATGGTTTCTATTTCTATTTTTAATATATTTACATAACATTAGCATATTGTTTCTTATTATTTGTTTGTATTTACATTTTTCCAAGTATAGTTTTTCTCATAATAAAGAAAGAAATTTTGGTAGGTCTTCTTCTACTACAGAGTGTTATTGTTCATGTGTTCTCTTTTTTTAATATATTTTTTATTTTTAAAATTTTATTCACGTGCACCATGTGCACGTGCATTTATACTAGTAAAAATAAATATACTTAAATGCACTAATTAAGTCTTACTTAAATACAATTAATGTAATCAAAATGAAAAATGTCATGCATTTAAATGAATAAATAAAGTTCATAAATAAGTTAATTAAATGTACAAATAAAAAAAATAATAAAAATAAATATATTAATTAAACCTAATTGAATATAAAAATAAATATAATTAAATGTACTAATTGACTTTTACTTAATTGTAATTAATATAAATAAAATAAAAATGTAATGCATTTTGATGAATAAATGAAGTTAATAAATAAGTTAATTAAATATATAAATAAATTAAAATATTACGATTCATCTTTGATAAATTAAATTGAAAGCTAGGATTGCATTTAGAAGGAATCCCAAGTCATACTTATATAATAGTATATATATATATATATATATCTGTGTGTGTGTGTGTGTGTGTGAATAAAATTACACATGTACAAAGTGCATGTGAATAAAATTACACGTGCACAAAGTACATGTGAATAAAATTTTAAAAATAAAAATATATATTATAAAATATAAATTTATATTTATTTACTTACATGAATTAATAAGTATATCAACAAAAATAATTATAATAATGATCATTTACATCAATATCAATAATGATTATTTATGTTAATATCAATTCATAATCATTTATGTTAATAGAGTTTTAAAATTAAATTAATAATCTAAATTATTGCTGAACTATATATATATATATTCTTCTAAAATTTTAAAAAATTATTTGTTTTTTAAAGAAATTAATTCATTATCTTAAGAAATATAAAATATATATTATTATCTTAAAAAATATAAAACATATATCAAATAGTCATAATATAGAAAAAAAAAAGAAAGAAATGAGCAAATAAAATTAATTTTAACTCCTACTCCGAAAGAATCACCATTTAATTGTGATGTAAAAAAATATTCTATATCTAATTTCTCTAAAAAAAATACTATATGTTTGTTAAAAAAAAAAGAAATCCATAAATCAAACAAATGATCACAAAATATAATTGAATATAATGAAACTCAATAAATAAAATAAATACAAATATATATGTGATTGAAATAAAGAATCCATTCAATTAAACAATAAATAAAATATAATTAAACTTAATAAATCAAACAAAGAAAAATATTAAATAAAGAGATTTTGTTTCATATATGAAGTATAATATAATTGCAATTAAAGAGATTTTTTGACAAAAATAATCAAAGACATCTTCGGTATCCAAAACTTTTCCTACAAAGTCAAACAATTGATAAAAAAATTATGCAAAGAGATTTCATTTTATAGATAAAAATATAATTGTAATTAGAGAAATTTCTAAAAAAAAAAAATTGAGGCATCTTTGGCATCCAATATTTTCCCACTGCCACAGAGGTGCTGCAAAAAATTGATATATTCTTCTTGTCGAAACTTGATATGAAATTCTCATCGTCGTAACTGCCATTGTGAAGGTGTTGTTAGGAGTACTATAGCTAAAGCATCTTCCAAATACTAAAGAAATAGGAGAGATTGTAAAGGAATAGAAAGAGTTTCAAATAGGGTGAGAGTTTGATGAGCTGCGAGAGTTATCATATATAATATAACAATGAATAGAAAGAGTTATGAAGAGGGGAATATGAAGAGGAATGAAATTGTATGGAATATGAAGAGGGAAAAATGAAGAGAAATAATAAATATAAGTGATACAAAAAGAAGAATATGAAAGGATACTTAATTTTGTATTTCTTAAGATCATTATAAAAGAGAATAAGAAGAGTATGAAATAATAAAATGAGAATACGAAGGGGTATTTATTAATTAATGAATTATATTATTAATTGCTAGAGTAGATATTAATAAAAAATAATAAAAATAAATATATTAAATAATCCTAATTGAATATAAAATAAATATAATTAAATGCACTAATTGACTCTTACTTAAATGCAATTAATTTAAATAAAATAAAAAATGTCATGCATTTAAATAAACAAATGAAGTTAATTAAATATATAAATAAAATGAAATGTTAATTAATCCTATTTGAATATAAAAATAAATATAATTAAATGCACCAATTGGCTCTTACTTAAATGTAATTAATATAAAAAAATAAAAAATGTCATGCATTTAAATGAATAAATAAAGTTAATAAATAAGTTAATTAAATATATGAATAAAATGAAAGGTTGATATTTATCTTTGGTAAATTAAATGGAAGGCTAGGATTGCATATGAGTGGAATCCCAAGCCACTTTTATGTAGTAGTATAGATAGTATAAATGTAATACTATACAAATTGGTTTAATTTCAATTTAAATAAATCAAATGATGTAATTATTTAATTAATTATATGATTAAAAAAAATAATTTAGGATTGTATTGAATGATATATATAGTACTATACAATTTGCCTTACTCTAAATTAAATCAATATGATCAATTTATATTCATTCTGATTTTAAAATTTTAAACTAACTATATTGTATAATGCCCATCATGCTATTTAACTTGTTTTTTATTTTAATTTTTGATCTCTCATCTAATTTTTTTTATTGAGTATGAATCTCGAGGTAAATTCACATTGGAAATTTTTAAAATTAAATTTGGGATCATCTAAACTCCAATTTTATCAAACATATAGTTGAATTAAACAACTCAAAGAGACGAACCCAATGATAAAAAAATTTATCCAATCCGAGTCTAAATGGGTCCAAATCGAGGACCTGAACCATGTTTGGAAGCTTCAAAGCATAAATTGAACAACCAAATAAATTCCAAATATGACATGCTTAGAGTCAAATCGAGCGGCTCGATGAGAAAAATCTAACGAGCCCAAGATTGCTAAATTTGGATATCTTTAAGGCACTTAAATGCTTAATAAACGGTGTATAATCAAGGGAATCAAAATCAGCCATCCATTCGAACCACTCCCATCTTGCCCTTGAACTTCTCCCTATTTACTGGCCATGCCACTCTAAAAAATTGTAAATAGACCCCTCATTTTTCATTGAGGGAGAGGAGGAAGGAGGAAGGAGGAGAGCAAGGAAGAGAAAGAAGAGAGTATAGGAAGAGAAATCTGAGATCTTTCTTGCCACCATGCTCCTCCTTGACCATCGTCCAGCCACCAACTATCATCGGACTTACGCCAAGCCACTGATTATCGCCAGACTTGTGCCTGGCCACCGATTATCGCCAGACTTTCGCCCGGCCACCAACTATTGCCAGATTTACACCTGACCAGCAACCATCGCTGGACTTCTGCCCAGCCACCGACTATTGCTGGACTTCTGCCCAGCCACTAATTATTATTGGACTTATGCCTGGACACCAATTATTATAAGATTTCCTCCTGATAACCATTGCCAGACTACAATCTTCCCAACCTCTATCGCCCACCAACTACGGTCCTTCCACCTCCATCACTAGACTATAGTTTTTTCGATCTCCGTTGCCTGTCGACTACGATCCTTTCAACTTTCATCATCAGACTACAGTCTTTTTGACATATGTCGCCCGTTGACTACGGTCCTTCCGACTTTCATCGCCAGACAACAATCTTTCTGACCTCTATCGCCCGCCAACTACAGACCTTCCAACCTCTATCGCCAGATAACAGTTCTTCTGACCTCCATCACCCACTAACTACGATCCTTCCGACCTCCATCGCCAGACTACGATCTTTTCGATCTCCATCGCCCCCCGACTACAGTCCTTCTGACCTTTATCACATGATAACGATCTTTCTAAACTCCGTTGTTCGATGACTACGGTCCTTCCAACCTCCATCACTTAATAACAGTCTTTTTGGCCTTTGTCACCTACCAACTACGGTCCTTCCTACCACCATCACCTGGCTATAGTCTTTTTGAGCTCCATCACCTACCAACTATAGTCCTGTTAACCAAACAAACATGTCAATACCGATTCTTCCAATTCCCACCTTTTAATGTATGCTATATGATGTATATTTGATACATCAAGCCAAGGCCTTCCACCCAAGGAAGGACCTCATTTATAATCATCTGTAAATACTATTGGATTCATTCAAACTAGGCTAATCCATGTGGTTTTCCCCCCTTTTAGGCATTTTCATAGAAAAACTTTGGTATCTCTTATGAACGGTACACCCATCTCTTTTATCTAATTGTGTGCTAGATCTTCATATAAAGCTAAGATATTTAACTTTATATTTTTCTATCACCATAAATATTTAAGGATGCAACAGTTTGGTGTCATCTATAGGAACATATTCCTAACTGGGGGAATACTATTGCACCAATCTTGAAACATCATTCATGTCAATGTCCTGACATCAACTATTGCTACATTAATTTCATGGGAATTAGATGTGGACTTGGAGGAAACCTTGACTATAACTGTGATCAAGTAGATTCCTCTAACACTTCAACATCCAAGATAATATCTTGGGAAACTATTTTTCATAAAGATTCTAACAAATGTAAGGATGCTTCTAATAAATTACAAACTTTATACAGTCCCTAGTTAGACTTTTACTCCATGAACAAGATCTTAATCTTGACCTCAAAAGGTAGTAACGGTCTAAAGATAGACCATTTTTCATATTTGATTTGGGATACACTCAGCATTTGCTCGCTCTCAATCAAGATATAATCAATCTCAAGGGAATTCAATTCGACTTCTTATATATATATATATATATATATATATATATATATATATATATATATATATATATATATATATATATATATATATATATATATATATATATATATATGTTAACGTCATCAAGCAATACTTTGACTAGCAATATTCAATAGGTCAAACATCCTAGGAAGATGTTAATCAAATCTTAAAATTCTTGATTCGAGAAATAAATAATCTTTATTGTGCGTCAATCACTGGATGATCAATCCCAGGGGGATTCAATCCGACCTTTTCCATACAGGTTAATATCATCAAGTACTACTTTAACAAATAATCTCAAATAAGTCATACATCCTTGGTAGATTCTCCCGATCTGTTTAATATAGGTTAACGTCATCGAGCAATGCTCTGACAAATTATCATGGGTAGGTCATACATCCTTGGTAGATTCTCTTATCCTCTTTTATACAGGTTAACGTCACCAAAAAATGCTCTGACAAATAACATCAGATAGGTCAAATATTCTTTATAGATTTCTCTCAATCTTAAATTATCATCAAGTAATGCTCTTATAAATAACCCTAAAAAGGTAGCCTCAAAGGAAAGCTAGTAGTGGATAACATTCTCACTATAAAGACTCTATGAGAGTAAGTGATTGATAAATTCATCACTCATATAAAGACCTTAGCAGGCTAAAAAGCCTCAAAAGGCATAGGGGATAATATATTAAAGTATATCCCAAAGATGCATAAATGACTTAGTTTCCTCTAGGGGATAAGTTCATTTCAGTAAAAAATGAGCATTGAGTTTATATAATAATCTAAAATTCATATATAATATAATTGGATTTACATAGAAAAGGTTTATATCAGGTTCGAGTGTACTTTCATTTTCACAAGAAGCTAAAATTAAAATCACAACAGTATCATTCGTACAAATTAATGTCATAAAGCAACAAATAACTTCAAAAAGGTAAAATATCCTTGCCTGATTTTATTGACATCTTCTGTACTGCACATTGAAGCATCTTCTATAATTTCTTCTTCAAAGAAAGATTATAACATGATCATCATCAAGCCTCCATTCAATTGACATTGTTAGTGTGTAGCCAGACTGTTGATAGGGCACACTGCTTCAATCCCTTCCATTAGGGATATCTGATGTCTGCACACTTCAGTATGTATAATGCCCAAAAATGTTCAAAATAATGTAAACATAAACTTCCTCTAAATATTCATTTAGTTTCATTAAATTCTACTTTTAATTTTGAGCATTTTGATATAAAAAAGTATATGCAAAGTATTAAGCCAAATGTATATATATATATATTCATAAATATTAGAGGAAAATTGGTTCATATTTCATTAACAATTAATTTTGAAATTAATCTAAGTTAATTAACTGTTAATTAACTCTTAATTTTATAACTATAATAATCATTAAATTGTTTATTCTTATTACTGTAGCTATGACACTTAGCCATGCATGCAATGGGTTGATTTCAAGATGCATGAAATCAACGGTTGGGTGGAGTTTGAGAGTAAATTAGTGGAATTAGGAATGAATATTATATCGTTTAATGGAATTTCAGTTATAAGCTTAGTAGAAATTCATTTTTACAACTAAGACATTTCATTCCACTCATTCTACGCATCCCATTCATGGCATTTCTTGGAATTGGAATCAGCTACTATGTTGAGAGCAACATGCAGAGGAAGAGCGGAGAGCTGGAGGAGTGAGGGTTGCAGTGGGCTGTTGAGGAATTTACACATAAGAAAATTTAGGAAGAAAGTTTTAGGACTATAAAATTAGTCAAATTTAATAGTTGTTGAATTTAATGTGTACAGAGATCTGTACTAGTGAAAATCAGTGAGAATATTTGCTGAAATCTAAAAGACTGCAGTGTTAATAGAAAATAGTGATTGAGGAGAAGAAATGAGGTGTTGGTTGCTTATATTCGATAACATTACTATTGTTATAGTCATTGCAATCAACTATTATAACTGAAATCAACAAGAAAATAGAAGGAAAAAAAAAGTGGAAATCAGGTAAGAGTAGTTGTTGACATTTAGTATAATTTTGTTTGTTGATATTTCTGTTAATTAGGGGCTGTTGTTGTTAAAATAGAAAAGAAAGGAAGGCTTGTAGGGAAAGAAGTTTAAGAAAGGAAAAAAGACTTTTGAATTGAATGAAGAAGAGTGCAATTGAGATAATTTATAAGATATTCATATTGTTGTTTTATTTATTTATAAGCATGTGTAAATAAAAAATATATATTTTTTAGGTGGTGCACAAAAAGAGAAGAAACTATGACCTAGAAGAACAAATTTCAAGTTAGGTGAGATACCCAAATAATGTATAGGAAATAGTAAAATTTTTATATATTTATAAATTCCTAACTATTATGTTTATGATAGAATTCTAATTTTACTTTATTCATGTTATTGTTAATTTATTAATTAATAATTACAATATCATAATTTATGATTGTTAAAACTAAATAATATTAAAAAGATGAAACAAGTCATATATAGGGGATAGGCCCGCACAAGTAAAGGTAAAAGACCTGATGCGGTAAGCCTACACTCTCAAAATTCTAGAAGTTGAGAATTCAGACCCAACCTTAAATGAGAGAGTAACTTCAATTCTAAAAGTTGAAAATTCAGATCCAACCTTGAATTGGAAAGCTGAAAGGGTATAAAAGTCTATAGCTATTATATGACTTTTATAAAGGGTTGATCAATAAACAAAACATAAATGGATGTTATGAAATTCTTATGACATGTATGAACTTACATGTGCTTTAATTTAATTATCAATATATTGATTAATACTTTTTTATATAATGATTGTGCATGTCATTAAGCTCTGGCTCATTGGTAGTGACTATATTATAAGCAAGGGGAAGGAGCCAGTGGGATAGTAGTTAGGGCAATTGATTACTCTTTTTTGTACATATACTTTTTTTGGGTATAAAGAGATCTAAGTAGGAGCTGTGCAGCCTTTTGGATGTGTAAGTAAATTTTTAAAGTTTTAGTAAATCTCTGTATTTCTTTTGAGATGTGTAATTTATTTAAGATATATTACATGCTTCATGTTGTTAAGTATAAAGTTTGATATATTGGGTCATTCTTAATAGGCTACTTCTTACTCCCTGATTCTGATAGAGGCAGTTTAGAATTGGTGTAAGTAAGAAGAATATCTTTTCAAATTCTCCTTCTTTGTTACACTCCATGTTTACTGTAAGGGGGTCAAAATGGGGTGTGACAGAAATTAGTATTAGAGCCTAATGGAAGTATAATTGGATTTAAATAATGAAGTAGGATGAGATATAATGAATTTGATGTATACGGAGCTATAGGTTGAATCAAGATTGAATAGAACTATACATGCATTCATTCTAAGAGTAAACATACTTGCACAATAGGCATATTTAATGCTTTAAAATAATCATGTGTATTACCATGAGTCCATATATTACATGAATTATCTATATTCATACAGGTAGTTATATCTGAGGAGTTACTAAAAAGAATGACTAGTCAGTCATCTAGGCCAGATATAAAAACATGAATGAATGAGAGAAATAAATCTAAGAAACTTTAAGATATTATGCATTTGATGTCACAAATGGTAGATAAAATGGCATCTATGGAGAAATCGTCTACTAGCAGTGGACCCAGATTTAAAAGTGACAGTGAAATGGGTTGACATTTAAAGTTATTTCAGACTTTTAAACTGTCAGCAGTCAAAGGTACAAGTGATCCAACAGTAGCTGAGGACTGGTTGTTAAAGATATGAAAAATCCTAGATGGTATGATTTGTCCTAAAAATAGAAAGGTACCATTGGCTTCATTTACTCAATAAGGAGATGCAAAAAAGTGGTGGCAAGCATAGCATAGAGAGAAATTTAGACAGATGTCTATCACTAGCATATAATGTGATGATTTTGTGAAAGTATTCAGAGATTGGTTCATTCCTCCTTCAGCCAGACTAGCTCTGCAAGACAAATTCTTCAATTTGACTTAGTGTTCAAAGACAGTTATGTAATATGAAGCTAAATTCACTTCTTTATCCCACTATGCATCGCATTATATCAGCACCTAGGAGAAGTGCCACAAATTCTTGAGAGGTCTCAGGGACCAGCTACGACTTGCATTAGCACCTTTTGATATCAGTGAGTTCTCAGTCTTAGTGGAGAGAGCCAGAAGGATTAAAAATGAGCTGAATTTTTCTAAGAACGGTTGGAAATAACAACAAATAGGAAAAAGAAAGATGTTTGAAAAAGTTGATTGATTCAAAAATAATAAGTCAAATTGATTAGAAATAGAAGCAAAGTCAGCTTGAAAAACCTTTGTGCGAGGAGTGTGGGAAGAGGCATTCTGATCAGTGTTTTGTGGGATCTAGAAGATTTTTCAGATGTGGTGAATTGGGTGGGTCATCGCAAGGTGGATTGCCCTCAAGACTCAAGAACCAATGCCAGGCCATATGGATATCAGGGATATAAGGAGTAGACACAACATATGAAATATTTGGAAGGCAATCAGGTAAGAAAAACTCAATTCCAGGGAAGGACAATAGTGCAGGAAAACCACTAGTTCAGTTAAAAGGAGAAGCATCATATATTAAAGGTAGTCAACCTGTGAAAGCTAGAGTGTTTGCTATTACACCCCAGGAGGCCAAAGATTTAAAGGAGGTGGTTACATGTATAATTTTTATTTCCAATAAGTTTGGCAGAGTTCTTTTTTATTCTGGTGCATCTCATTCATTTAATTCTAAAGAATTCTATTCTGATTTATCTGTTGAGTCTATATGTTTTACAACGACCTTATGTATTATGATGCCGATGTGGGATAGCTTACCTGCAAGTAGGATGTGTTTTATGAATTTAGATATCCAGGGTCACAAATTTGCAACATAATTGATTTTAGTGCTTATTAAAACTTTTGACATTATTTTGGGAATGGATTGGCTAGTTAAACATTTTGCTGCAATTAAATGTTTGAAGAAAAGTATAAAGTTTAATTTAATCAATGAGAAGACCTTCTATTTTTCCCGTAAGAAGAATGCAACATCCACTCTTGTTAGTATAGTGAAGCTGGGTAAGTATTTAAGGAGGGGTGAGCTAGTATTCTTAGCTAAAATGGAGATTTTAAATAAAAATGTTCAGGCCTTATAGAATGTTCCAGTTGTCTCTGAATTTTCAGATGTATTTCCTGAAAAATTATCTAGATTACCACTTGAAAGAGAAGTTGAATTTGGCATCAAACTGCAACCAAGAACATCAGTAGTCTATAAATCTCCTTACAAAATGGCTCCAAAAGAAGTGCAGGAGTTAAAAACTTAATCGCAGGAATTGATGGATAAAGAATTTATTCAGGCTAGCCATTCACCCTGGAGTGCACCTATACTTTTTATTAAGAAGAAAGATAAATCCATGAGAATGTGTGACTATAGAGATCTGAATAAAGTGACTATCAAGAACAAATATCTATTACCTCGAATAGATGACTCATTTGATCAGCTAGCAGGTGCCACAGTATTTTCAAGAATTGATTTAAAATGTTAGTAAGACAACTTTTGAGACCAGGTATGGTTATTATTTTGAGTTCAGAGTCATTCCTTTTGGGTTGACAAATGCTCCTATTATTTTTATGAATATGATGAATCGAATTTTTAAGAACTATATAGATCAGTTTGTGATTATTTTCATTGATGATATTCTGATATATTCAAAGATCGATGAGGAACATGCTGAACATTTAAGGATTATTTTGGACATATTGAGAAAAAATTAGCTGTATGTAAAATATTCAAAATGTGAAATTTGGCTAAGGAATTTTACCTTATTGGGGCATATTATCAGTTGTGAAGGGATTTTAGTAGACCCACAAAAGGTGAATGCAATTGTAGAATATCCTACACCAAAGAATGTTACCGATGTTCATAGTTTTTTTTTTTGAAAGTTGCAATTTGCATTAAGAAATAAAGGGATGCAAGCAACTAAAGATAGTAATCACGCTCCTTCTTCAACAAATAAAATAAAGAAGAAGGAATGCAACTGCTAGAAAAACAATCAAAAGTAAAACTACTGCTTAACGCTAAAGTAACACAACAATCGGCTACTTTATTACAATATCTGGAAATCAAATTAAATATAATAGTATTGAAATCATTAAGAAAAATCAGATCATTATTCCAATCTTCAAGTTGCTTCCATTTCGCCTTCTTCAATGATTCGTGAAGCCACTTAATGACATTATGGTTGTCTCCTTCAATAATAACTCCCTTGTATTGGAACATCCACCATTGCAAGTGTTCTCTAAGTAAAAGAATAGCATGTGTTTCAAGAGAAGCTACATCCTAATGCTTCAACTGCTTTCCAAAAGCATAAAGGAACCTCCCCTTATGATCTCTAATAATAACTCCAATACCTACATTATATAACTCCTTTAGTGATACTAGAGGAGGTTTGTTAAAGGATTCTCATAAATTGCTATGCCATTTTCCAAGATGAAGAGGAAAGATGTTAAATTTGAATGGACTGTAGAATGTGAGAAGTATTTTTTAGGCATTGAAGATGCGTCTGACTATACCACACGTATTGACACTCCCCTCAGGAATAGAAGGATTTTAGATTTATAGTGATGCTTCTTTGAAGGGTTTGGGATATATTCTAATGCAGAATAGAAAGGTGATTGCATATGCCTCGAGATAATTGAAGCCACATGAAAGAAACTATCCTATTCATGATCTAGAGCTGGCTACAATGGTATTTGCTTTAGAGATTTGGAGACATTACCTGTATGGGGTAAGATGTGAAATATTTATTGATCATCAATATTTAAAATACATATTTTTAGAGAAAGAACTCAATTGAGAAAGAGAAGATGGTTGGAACTCATCAAGGATTATGATGCGAATATTCAATATTGTCCTAGAAAAGCTAATATTGTGGCTAATGCTTTGAGTAAAAAATCTATAAGAATGATGAATTGGATGATTATTCAGGAGGTTTAGTTAATTAAGGAAATGGATGATTTGCAATTAGAAGTTAGAAAACTTAAAATATGGAATACTTACATTAGATGACAATAAAACCAACTTTAACAGATTGTATCAAAGAAGCTCAAAAGATTAGTAGTGACTATTAAAAATTGATGGAATAGTCCAATCAGGGAGAAGACTAGATCTTTCTGTTGATGTGAATGGAATCATTAGGCATAAATTATAGTTATGGGTACCCAGCAATCTAAACTTGAGAAAGGAAATTTTATAAACTGGCTACACAATTCATCCAGATAGTACCAAGATGTATAAAGATTTGGAATTAATTTTTAGGTGGCCATGTATGAAAAAATATGTTGTTGAATATGTAGCTAAGTGTGAAGCATGTCAAATTATGAAAGTTGAACATCAACGACCAAGTGGATTACTGCAATCATTACCTATCCTTGAGTGGAAGTGAGAAAAAATTGTAATGGATTTTGTTATGGGATTTCCAAAATCCAGACAGGGCATGACAGTATTTGGGTGATTATCGATAAATTGACAAAATTACCTCGCTTTTTGCCTATCAAGAACTGATTCAGTAGATAAATTGACATGCCTGTATGTGAAAGATTGTCAAATTATATGGTATTCCACAAGTTATTGTCTTAAATAGAGATGGTTGATTTAATTTTAGGTTGTGGAAAAGCATTCATGAAAGCTTAGACATAACTCTGCACTTCAGCATAACTTTTCACCCTTAGATTGATGGTCAATATAAAAAAACTTTTTAGGTACTAGAAGACCTATTGGTTAAGCTTGTGAAAGGTACAACCAGGTTTGGGCAGGGAGGCAAATTTAGTCCTAAGTATATATGGCCTTTTGAAATATTGAAAAGATTGGAAAGGTTGCTTATAGACTTGCTCTTCCTTCTTACTTCCATATTTTAATAGAGGTAGTTTAGAATTGGTGTAAGTAAGAAGAATGTATTTTCAAATTCTCCTTCCCTATTACACTCCATGTTGACTGTAGGGGGGGGGGGGGGGGGGGGGGGGGGGTTAAAATATGGTGTTACAGTATTGATGCATATTGTCTTTAATAGAATGCAACTTAATCACCGCCATCATCGGTCACTTCGCCTGATGTCCGTCGTTGATCCTTTACTTCAAATCAATCATCTAAGGCTTCTCGCTCGACTACTATTAGTAGCACACCCTTCAACTATTTTCTTCAGCTCTCCACCCAACCATCGATCACCATCAGACTTCCACCCGATTATCAATCACCATCGAACTTCTGCCCGATCACCTATCACTGTCGAACTTTCATCTGGACTCCGATCGCCACCAAACTTTCATCCAGCTAATGATTTCCTCCATACTTTTACTCAATCATTATCAAAATTCAATCCATCTATTGAGGATCACCTATTCTCCTCCCGAGTGCTATTACCATTGGATCATTTCAAATTGCCCTTGCATATAAATGGTAGTTAATCTTCTTCTGCCAAGGGTTATTTATTGAGAGAATAAACTTTTATTGTGACTTCTTCTACACAAAAGAGGGGCACTAGAGCTTGATAGGGGATGCCACTTATCTCAAACAGTGGAATGCCTTTATAGTAAGAAGAAAGGAGAAAAAGCAGAAAGAAGGCAAGAAAATTTTGCTTCTACATAAAAGGGGCCCTCAAATCTAATAAGGGATACCACCTATACAAGACCAGGGTGAAAGTACGAGATGCGCCAAGAGGGGGGGTGAATTGGTATTTTAAAAAATTAACCCTACACAAGAGTTCTAATTTTTTTTGTATTTTCAAACATAATTTAACGACTAACGTGCGGAAGCAAATACAACGTTCACAACTACGAAATTGATAGTTCAATTTTGGATTTTACACTACAATATTTAAATAAAGATTTTTCACCAAGCAATTAAAACGCACAAATTTAAAGCATGAAAAGTAAAGTACGGTAAACCGGAAAAAACACACCAGAGATTTTTATAGTGGTTCGGTCACTTGACCTACGTCCACTCCCCGGAGTCCTCTACTCCGGGATTTGCACTAATAAAAGTTGACTCTCCTTTTGCCCCCACAGCAAGGCGGAGAATCCTTTACAATACTCACTTTCACCTCCCTCGGTGCGGCGGAATACCAAACGCTATGTCACCCTCCTGGTGACGGCAGCGGACCTTCTCCTTTTTCTCCCTCCTGTAGATGGCAGAGTACCTTGGCGATGTTGATCTTGAAGTGATTCTTCTCTCGAGAACTTTCTTGAAGCTTCCAAAGCCACAAGAGGAGCAAAGCATGCAGCTAGCTTGGAGCCACCGTGTGATCCCCTCACACTATTTCTCCCTCACGCTCAAGCTCACCTTCACCTTCCTCTCTCAAGCTCTAGATCTCTCCAAAAACTTCTCTCTATGAATCCCCTTCTTTGTCCTCCAAGCCTCTCACAGCAAAGGATTGATCAACTACTCTCTAAAGAAAATTATAAGTTGTTTTTATATCAGGCTTCAGAAAACCATAAAAGTTTCAACTTTTGTGTTTCTGTTCGTACAGTATGATTTATAATCGTACAGTACGATCAGTATAATTACAGCTCCGTCCAGTACGAGTACAGACGAACAGGTATCAAATTTTATTCATATCGTACCGTACGATATGTATATCGTACAGTACGATACTATTGATTCGTACTGTTCGTACGGGACGAACTGTGGGACGAACCTCGGGTTGAAAGAACTCGTCTCTGACAATCGTCCAGCACTCATTTAATCGTACAGTACGAATAGTGTTTTTCATGATATCGTCCTGTACGATAGGAATATCGTCCAGTACGAATAGTTCAAAATTTCTTGGGATCGTCTGGTACGATCGCTGGGACGAAGAAAATCATCTCTGGCAATCGTCCAGCACTCAACCAGTCGTACAGTACGATCAGTTCATTTCTTGATATCGTCCTGTACGATAAGAATATCGTCCAGGACGAACAGAACAAAAAATCTTGGTTTCGTCTGGTACGATCTATGGGACGAATGAAATCGTCTCTGTCAGTCGTACAGTACGATATACGATCGTACAGTACAATCGACATATAAATTAGAAACCAACATTTATTTCCTGATTAGGGAGATAATTTTGGCAAGTTTTAATTAATCGTACAGTATGAATAGTATCGTACAGTACGATCAGTTCAGAAAATCAAATTTAAAAACTTACCAAACTTATTCTGGCGGCTAGGGTTTCACAATTACATATTATCGTACAGTACGATATGGATCGTACAGTACGATAAGTTTGTAAACTTAATCATTAGAAAATTAGCCGTTAGCCTGAGTATTTTAATTAATCGTACAGTACGATCCAAGAGCGTACAGTACGATGAGTTTAAAAAATTTTAATCATTTTAAAAGAAAAATCTCCCCTGTGTGTGTGCATTGTTGCTCCTTTCACATGCATGCTTCTGTGGCAGACTCAAAAAGAAAAAAAATAAAGAAATAAAAGTACAGACTCTTCAACATCCTATTCTACCCAATTTGAGTCTCCAGCAATCTTTAGCAGTGTGCATCTGACCTGAAATGTTAGTCCTCATATACAAAGATTAAACATTTGTAATCTAACGGAAGTCTATATGTACTCAGTAAGTATTAGTTGTCACCATCAAAATTAAGTGCTCGGGATCCTGGATTTCAACAATCTCCCCCTTTTTTATGGTGTCAAATAATATTTTCTGACGGACAGATGTTCTGACTTCTTTAACTCCCCCTCAAAAGAGTAGCTTATTAATTTTTAAATAGGAGGAGAAGAAACAAATTTTTTTTTTTTATTATAACATAAATAAAACAACAATATATAAAAAAACAAAAGTAGTGATAACATAAACAACCAATAACATTTAATAGTAAGTAAAAACATTATACAGAACACACAGAAAAGTCTCCCCCTTTTGACAACACCAAAAAGGGAAGAAAAAAGAAAAAACAAGTACACTGATAACAAATAGAAAATAGAAACAACTACAACAACCTAAAAATCTGGATCCTGATCCGGGGGTGGTGGTGGAGGGTCGGGAAACAGCTGGTGGTACTGATGAAGGGAGGCGAACTGGTGATCGATCGATTGGAAGCGCTCCCTAAACCATTTCATATCCGTGTCATGCTCCTGATGCTGCTGAGCAATGTGAGCATCCAACCGAGTCTCCAGACGATCAAGTCGTTGAATAATGTCGTCGTGAGGGTAGTCGGGAGGAGCAAGGCCAGGTGGTTGGATTGGTGGTGGCGGAGGTGCGTCAGCAGGAGCAGCAGCCTCCTCGTCATCAAACTCGGGATCGGCGGGAGCGGCCCCCCGATGGAACAAGATACGAAAGGAGGCATCCGAGTAGAAGATAGGAAGGTGATCAGGAGGGAGCGGATAATGAAGCTGGTATTTTGCATCTAGAATGTAGCTTATGACATGCCCTAAGGCCAGGTTCAATTTACGACGGGCACCGGGATATCGGAAGGCAGACAAGGTATGAATGTAGTCAAACACCATTTGGGCTTCATTGAATTTTGTGCCCGACATAATGAGATAGGTGATGACAGACAGTAGGGGAGTAATATGGATGCGATCTCCAGCCTTAGGTATAATAGATGTGCGTAGGATATGCTGGATAACGCGGGCATTTTGATTTAAGGTTTGGACCAGTGGTAGGTGTTGATTTGAGGGGACACCTCTAAGGGTCATATTTACGGACGTCCAATCATAGTCGTGGGAGATCATGGATTGGGGACGAAGGCCGTCAGTGGATAGCCCGATGTGCTCAGCAATGTCGTTGACGGTGATAACGACATTCTGTTTACAGACATAGGATGTGAAGGTAGTGTTTTCAAGGTCGACTCGGATATTTGCAAAAAACTCAAACAAGAGTTCAGAGTGAAACGGAAAAGCAAGAGTCAGAAGGAATTGAAGGCTAGTGGAGGCGAACAGATTCATCACCTCAAAATTTAGGGCGGCCTGATTGAGCATGCGGGAGGGAGTGAACTTTGCCTCCTTGATTTTGATATACGCTTTCTCGTCCGCAGCGGAGAGAAAACGATCGTCGAAGCGCCGAGAGGAGGAAGAGCTCCCGACAATCATACGACCGCGCTTACTGGACCCAGACATTTTGGAAGAAAGGATTGTATGAGTGAGGAAACTCAGAGGGATTGAAGGTGAGGAGAAATTGTAAAGAATTCCTCCTGTTTTATAGAATTTGGGGGATATCGTACAGTACGATTGATCATCGTACAGTACGATATGTGTAATAATGTCGTCTGGATGACTTTTCAGAAAAGTGAGTCAAATCGTACAGTACGATCAGTATCGTACTGTACGAACGTGAGTGTAAGGTGTTCGTCCCAACGAGTTGTCTGAATGACTTTTGACCAAAAGTGTTCGTACAGTACGAACAGGTGTTCGTACAGTACGATGGGTAATAATTTTCATACCGTCCAATTTAAATTCGTCCTAATCCGTTTGACACGTGGATCGTACCGTACGATTGGTATGTTCGTACAGTACGATGACCAATAATTACTATCGTACAGTACGAGTGGTGAATCGTACAGTACGATGGGTATAAGACATGAAAGATCTGGACCGTGAATGGGAATGGACGGCTGAGATTGGAGTGATTTGAACCTGATCGTACAGTACGATAGTGTATCGTACAGTACGATTGTCAGAGAAGATCAAGGTTTGTGAGCAACATGGGAAGAGGATCAGGAATCCAATTTTTTGTTTGGTTTTTTTTTTTTTTTTTTTTTTTAATTTTAACAAAAAACAAATCAACCACAAAATTATTTTTTTTTTGTCACATTAGGCGTGAATGTCTATGACACCTAATTTGGTTCGTAGAGTGCTAAATATGTCATAGCCTAATAGTTTTGTGAAAATGTCCGCCAATTGATCTTCAGTAGCAACGTGATGCAGTTCAATATCTCCTTTGGCTACATGATCTCTAATGAAATGATGTCTAATGTCTATATGTTTGGTTCGTGAGTGTTGAATTGGATTTTTGGATATGCAAATTGCGCTAGTGTTGTCACACATGATCGGAATCGTTCCTACAGGTAGTCCTAGATCTACAAGCTGTTGTTTTAACCACAACACTTGTGCAACACAGCTACCTATCGCTATATATTCCGCTTCGGCGGTGGATAGGGCTACTGAATTTTGTTTCCTACTGGACCATGAAACTAATGATTGTCCAATGAATTGACAAGTGCCAGAAGTGCTTTTTCTATCTACCTTACAACCTGCAAAGTCTGAGTCGGAGTATCCTAAGATTTCAAAAGAAGTGTTGTGTCTAGGATACCAAATTCCTAAGTTCGGGGTGCCTAGAAGATATCTGAGAATTCTTTTGACAGCAGTCATGTGAGATTCTTTCGGGTCAGCTTGAAAACGGGCACAGAGACACACACTAAACATTATGTCTGGTCTACTGGCAGTCAGATAGAGAAGCGATCCAATTATTCCCCTATACCTCTTTTGATCTACAGACTTCCCACTGGGATCTTTATCCAATTGAATATTAGAGCTCATGAGTGTATTCATAGCCTTAGCATTGTCCATTTCATATTTTTTTTCAAAATATCATTGACGTACTTAGACTGGCTAAGAAACGTTCCACCTTCCGTTTGTTTTACACTAAATCCAAGGAAGTAACTAAGTTCACCCATCATGCTCATTTCAAACTCATCGCTCATTATTTTTGAAAATTCATTACATAGGTTTTTCTCCATCGATCCGAACAATATGTCATCTACATAAATCTGAACAATGAGTACTTCAACTCCTACCTTCTTCAAAAATAAGGTGGTGTCCACACTACCCTTTACAAAACCTCTATCTAGTAGGAACGTACTAAGTCTTTCATACCAGGCTCTAGGTGCTTGTTTTAACCCGTACAGTGCCTTTTTCAGTTTGAACACGTGGTTTGGAAATTGTGAGTTTTCAAACCCCGGAGGTTGCTCCACATACACATCTTCCTTGATTACTCCATTCAGGAAGGCACTCTTTACATCCATTTGATACAGCTTAAAATCCCTAAAACAAGCAAAAGCTAACATTACCCTGATGGCTTCTAGTCTAGCTACTGGAGCAAAGGTTTCTTCAAAATCTATTCCTTCAATTTGGTTATACCCCTTCGCTACTAGCCTAGCCTTATTTCTTACTACTATTCCTGAGTCATTCATCTTATTTTTAAAGACCCACTTAGTTCCAACCACACTTTGCTCTTTAGGCCTTTTGACTAACTCCCATACATCATTTCTAACGAATTGGTTCAACTCTTCTTGCATTGCTAGGATCCAAAATTCATCTCCTAAGGCTTGATCTATACTCGTGGGTTCAATCATATATATGAATGCAGAATGGCTAACCTCTTTCCTAAGTCCATGCCTAGTTTTTACCCCTTCTGATGGGTCTCCTAAGATCAGCTCTCTAGGATGACTAGAAGAAAATTTCCAATCTTTAGGCAGATGTTCCTGAGGTTCCGCTCTAGTCTCTATGGTAATGGTTTCTACTCCCCATATAACCTCAACTTCTTCTTCTTCATGATTAGGTTCAGATGTCTTATTGGATTCATCAAATACTACATGAGTGGACTCTTCTACTACTAGGGTTCTCTTATTGAATATTCTATAAGTTTTACCTACATATGAGTAGCCTAGGAAAACCTCTTCATCAGATTTAGGATCGAACTTTCCTAAGGGTGACTTGCCATTGATTAGGATGAAGCATTTGCACCCGAAAACGTGTAAGTGGGAAAGATTGGGTGTCCTACCCTTAAGTAACTCATAGGGTGTCTTATTAAGTTTGGATCTAACATTTACCCTATTTAATACATAGCATGCGGTATTTACTACTTCTGCCCAAAAGTATCTAGGGAGAGTGTATTCAGCTAACATAGCCCTAGCAGCTTCAACTAACGTTCTATTCTTTCTTTCTGCTATTCCATTTTGCTGAGGAGTTCTAGGGGCAGAGAAATTATGTTCTATTCCAACCTCTTTACAAAACGATTCAAACTTATCATTCTCAAATTCCCCACCGTGATCACTATGAATTGTTGAAATTACATATCCTAATTTCCTTTGAATCCAAGTGGAGAAAACTCTAAATTCTTCAAATGACTCACTCTTATGAGCTAGGAATTTCACCCAAGTAAACCTAGAGTAGTCATCTACTATTACAAACCAATACAACTTTCCTCCTAGGCTGGCTGTACTAACAGGTCCGAACAGGTCCATGTGGAGAGTTTCTAGTGGTCTAGTGGTGCTGATATCCTTGATTGCATGAAATGAAGATTTAACTTGTTTTCCTAATTGGCAAGCATCACAAAGATGGTCCTTAGTAAAGTCTAACTTTGGTATGCCTCTAACTAAGTCTTTTTGAGTGATGTTCCTAAGTGTTTTCATACTAACATGGCATAGTCTCCTATGCCATAGCCAAGAGTCATCTGCTATTGTTTTCAGACACAAGGAATTTGAGGTTTCAATGCAGTTCAAGTCTAACATGTAAACATTGTTTATACGTTTTCCTTCTAACACAAGTGAATCATTTAAACTAATCATGCATTTGTTAGACAAAAATTTTATATCAAAACCCTTGTCACATAGTTGACTTATACTTAAAAGATTGTGCTTTAAACCATCCACTAAAAGTACATTCTCAATAATTAAATTTTTAGTATTTCCAATGTTACCTGAGCCCACCACTTTTCTGGTGGTGTTGTCTCCCAAAGTTACCTTGCCTCCTGACCTGGCCTCCAGTGTCACGAACTGCTTCATGTCTCCAGTCATGTGTCTTGAGCAGCCACTGTCCAGGTACCACATGCTCTCACTAGGTCTTTTGTGAGAGCATCCCTACAATGTCAATCATGGATTAGCTTTGGGAACCCAAGTGAGTTTGGGTTCTACATCATGCTTATATGAATGAAATGTATGCATGTTATGCTGTGATGATTGCGATTTTGGTCTCCACACTAGATGTGTCCTATAGTGAATTGAGCACATGCGAGCTATGTGACCTAGCATGCCACAGGAATAACATCTAACACCTGGAAATTGGTTCACTAATCTATGAGGGTGGTAGTGCCTATTTCTGGGTTTGGATGATGCATGCCGTGCTGGTTTTGAATGAGATGATTCACATGGTGGAGGCTGAAAGAATTCAGCACACGTGAGAGGTTTTTTGTTATTCTCATATGCATGAAGTTTTTCATTTAAGAATTTGTTCTCTTGGTTAAGACTAGCATATTTGAATCTCAATGCATGCTCGCTACTACTAAGTTCCCCTGATAGTTCTTCTAGTTCCTTAAATGCATTATCTAATTCAACATGTGATGATTTCAAGGTTTCGTGTGCAGTGTTTAACTCAATATGCTTCTTGTTTAATGCATCGTATTCATCAAGCAACGACATATGATCTTTATCTAAGTCAGAAAAATTCTTTACTACACTAGCATGCTCCTTTTGTAACGTACTAAGCTCAGTATTAAGACTAACATGCTTTTTCTTCAATTTTCTATACGAGTCATGGATTTTTTCAGAAATAACAAGCCGTTCATCGTAAGACAGTTGACATACCTCATCTTGATCTGATTGATCAAGATTATCATTAGTCATAAGACACAGATTCGTTACCTCCTCTTCTGCTTCTTCTTCCGATGATTCTGAGGCAGAGTCGGCCCAAAAAGCTTTCTGAGTCTTAAACTTGCCCTTCTTGAACTTAGATCTTTCCTCACCCTTCTCCTTGGTTTGATGAGTTTTGATGTTGGGGCAATCAGCTCGGAGATGACCGGGTTTCCTGCACTCAAAGCAAATTGTTTCAGATGCAACCTTAGTTTACTTTGAGTTCTTACCTTTGTTCCAATTGCTTTGATGATGGCGCTGCTTTCTTTTCAGAAAATTTTTGAACTGACGAGTCATCAACGCTATGTCGTCATCTTCCTCCGCTGCTGAGCTGTCACTTTCAGAATTGTTTGCTTTTAAAGCCACTGCTCGCTCCTTTTTCTTTTCACCTGCATCACTTTGTCATTGACTCACTCCTTGCTCGTAGGCAATGAGTGACCCAAGCAAATTATCAATAGAATAAACATTTAGGTCTTTTGACTCAGTTATTGCAGTGATTTTAGCATCGTATGAGCTAGGCAAACATCGCAGTATTTTGTTTACTTTTTCTGAGTTAGACAACTCTCTTCCTAAAGTATGCAGTGATGTTACAATCTGGGTGAATCGAGTGTACATGTCAGATATAGTTTCACTAGGTTTCATGCGGAATAGTTCGTAATCATGTAACAGTATGTTCAACCTAGACTGTTTGACCTCACTAGTTCCTTCATACGTGATACACAGTTTGTCCCAAATTTGTTTACAAGTGGTACAAGTTGATACTCGCATATAGTCTTCTGATTTTAATGCGCAAAAGAAACAGTTTAGACATTTAGCATTTAGTTGTGCAAATTCTCTATCCTCAATGCTCCATTCATTAAATGACAGTTCAGTTTTAACTCCATTCAACATACGAAACGGTGCAGAATAACCTTCTTGGACTAACATCCACATGCGATAGTCTAAAGACTGTAAAAATGTAGACATGCGTATTTTCCAAAAATCAAACGGTATGTTGTCAAATAAAGGTGGACGAGTTATGGAATAACCCTCCGTAGTGTTACGGTTACCAAATTGAGCCATGGATCTTACGTTTCTAGGTTTTCTAAAACACTATTTTGAAACCCCGCTCTGATACCACTTGAAAGTACGAGATGCGCCAAGAGGGGGGTGAATTGGTATTTTAAAAAATTAACCCTACACAAGAGTTCTAATTTTTTTTGTATTTTCAAAACATAATTTAACGACTAACGTGCGGAAGCAAATACAACGTTCACAACTACGAAATTGACAGTTCAATTTTGGATTTTACACTACAATATTTAAATAAAGATTTTTCACCAAGCAATTAAAATGCACAAATTTAAAGCATGAAAAGTAAAGTACGGTAAACAGGAAAAAACACACCAGAGATTTTTATAGTGGTTCGGTCACTTGACCTACGTCCACTCCCCGGAGTCCTCTACTCCGGGATTTGCACTAATAAAAGTTGACTCTCCTTTTGCCCCCACAGCAAGGCGGAGAATCCTTTACAATACTCACTTTCACCTCCCTCGGTACGGCGGAATACCAAACGCTATGTCACCCTCCTGGTGACGGCAGCGGACCTTCTCCTTTTTCTCCCTCCTGGAGATGGCAGAGTACCTTGGCGATGTTGATCTTGAAGTGATTCTTCTCTCGAGATCTTTCTTGAAGCTTCCAAAGTCACAAGAGGAGCAAAGCATGCAGCTAGCTTGGAGCCACCGTGTGATCCCCTCACACTACTTCTCCCTCACGCTCAAGCTCACCTTCACCTTCCTCTCTCAAGCTCTAGATCTCTCCAAAAACTTCTCTCTACGAATCCCCTTCTTTCTCCTCCAAGCCTCTCACAGCAAAGGATTGATCAACTACTCTCTAAAGAAAATTATAAGTTGTTTTTATATCAGGCTTCAGAAAACCTTAAAAGTTTCAACTTTTGCATTTCTGTTCGTACAGTACGATTTATAATCGTACAGTACTATCAGTACAATTACAGCTCCGTCCAGTACGAGTACAGACGAACAGGTATCGAATTTTATTCATATCGTACCGTACGATATGTATATCGTACAGTACGATACTATTGATTCGTACTGTTCGTACGGCACGAACTGTGGGACGAACCTCGGGACGAAAGAACTCGTCTCTGACAATCGTCCAGCACTCATTTAATCGTACAGTATGAATAGTGTTTTTCATGATATCGTCCTGTACGATAGGAATATCGTCCAGTACGAATAGTTCAAAATTTCTTGGGATCGTCTGGTACGATCGTTGGGACGAAGAAAATCGTCTCTGGCAATCGTCCAGCACTCCACCAGTCGTACAGTACGATCAGTTCATTTCTTGATATCGTCCTGTACGATATGAATATCGTCCAAGACGAACAGAACAAAAAACCTTGGTTTCGTCTGGTACGATCTATGGGATGAATGAAATCATCTCTGTCAGTCGTACAGTACGATATACGATCGTACAGTACGATCGACATATAAATTAGAAACCAACGTTTATTTCCTGATTAGGGAGATAATTTTGGCAAGTTTTAATTAATCGTACAGTACGAATAGTATCGTACAGTACGATCAGTTCAAAAAATCAAATTTAAAAACTTACCAAACTTATTCTGGCGGCTAGGGTTTCACAATTACATATTATCGTACAGTACGATATGGATCGTACAGTACGATAAGTTTGTAAACTTAATCATTAGAAAATTAGCCGTTAGCCTGAGTATTTTAATTAATCGTACAGTACGATCCAAGATCGTACAGTACGATGAGTTTAAAAAATTTTAATCATTTTAAAAGAAAAATCTCCCCCTGTGTGTGTGCATTGTTACTCCTTTCACATGCATGCTTCTGTGGCAGACTCAAAAAGAAAAAAAATAAAGAAATAAAAAGTACAGACTCTTCAACATCCTATTCTACCCAATTTGAGTCTCCAGCAATCTTTAGCAGTGTGCATCTGACCTGAAATGTTAGTCCTCATATACAAAGATTAAACATTTGTAATCTAATGGAAGTCTATATGTACTCATTAAGTATTAGTTGTCACCATCAAAATTAAGTGCTCGGGATCCTGGATTTCAACACAGGGGAATGTCTATACTGTAAGAAGACTGGTGGAGAAGAGAAAAAGAAATGGTGCAATTTATTGCATGTCCTTGGGGGCTATTTACAGGTGAAAAAGGAGGGAGGAATATTATATAGGAATAAAAATATTTTAAAAAGGAAGAAAAATATGCCTAAGAATATTCTTAAAAGAGAGAGAGAGAGAGAGAATCTCTTTCATAAAAAAATCTCACTTATCAAAATCTCTTTTAAAAAAATTTTCTATAAACAAAATATTTAAATTTAGTCACTAACTATAGTTGGCGCGCCGATCGGCTTATGATAGCAAAGCAGCACGAGCCGAACCATGCGGGTGGCGCACGGTGGTGGCCAGCCGTATCAGCTACCAAGTAGAGTCCGGGCCTTATTCTCAGTATAGACGGTCCAATTCAGATATTTTTTTAGGGTCCCCGAAACCATTTTTTGACGTTCCAGACTCAATTTGGCACTTTCGGAGCTATATGGAGTTTCTAAAATTGATTTTAAGCAAATTTGACAATTTTGGAGCACAATTGTTTTTTGATAATTTTCATCCCGATCGACTCGTCAACTTGAAGACAAGCTAAAATTATAATTAATGGTATTTTACTTGGATCACAGCCCCAAGGGGAGGTCGACGTTGACGTCCAAGGAGTGGTCATGCTTCATAATTACCCAGAAATTGTAATTTTTTGCGTTGTAACAATTTGAAGAGCTGCGACACATATTTCTAAACTCTACAAGCTTTGACGTTCGAAAATAGAGGGCAACTGATCTATCATCCAAATTTTTTTTATAGAGCACTAGTCTCGAGGCAAATTCATATTGAAAACTTCTAAAATTAAATTTGGGACTAGACAAACTCAAATTTTAGTAAACTTATAGTCGAACTGAATGAATCAAAGAGATGAACCAAATGACATGAAATTCGATCCAATCCAAGTCCAAATGGAACCAAATCGAGGACCCGAAACACATTTGAAAGCTTGAAAGAATAAATTGGAGAACCGGATAAATTCCAAATATGACATGCTTATAATTGAATCGAGCAGCTCGATGAGATGAATCCAACGAGCCCAAGATCACCAAATCTGACAACACTAAGGAACTCAAATGCTCAATAAATTGTGTATGATCAAGGGAACCAATATCGGCTCTCCATTTGAACCACTCCTAGTGTTCCCTTGATCTTCTCCCTATTTACTGGCCATGCCACTCTCAAAAACTAATAAATAAACCCCTCATTTTTCATTGTGGGAGGAGAGGGAGGAGGAATGAGGGGAGCAAGGAAGAAAAAGAAGAGAGGAGAGGAAGAGAAATTTGAGATCTATCTTACCACCAAGCTCCTCCTCAACCACCGCCCGACCACTGATTATCGCCGGACTTATGCTCGACCACCGATTGTCATCGGACTTCCGCTCGACCACCACCTATTGTCAGATTTACACCCGGGCACCAACCATTGCCGGACTTCCGCTTGGCCACCAACTTTTGACGGATTTATGCACGGTCACAGACCATCATCGAACTTCTGCTCGACTACCAACTATTGGTAGATTTACACCAGGGCACCAACCATAGCCTGACTGCTGACTGGCCACTAACTATTGACGGATTTACGCCCGGCCACCGACCATCGCCGGACTTCTGCCCAACCATCAATTATTATTAGACTTACGCCCAACCAATGATTATCGTCGGATTTCCACCCGACAACCATTGCCCGACTACGGTCTTTCCGACCTTCATTGGTCGTCGACTACGGTCCTTCTGACCTCCTTCACCTAACTATGGTCTTTCCGACCTCCATCACCTGTTGACTAAAGTCCTTCCGACTTCCATAAGATGTGATTTATTAGAAGGTTAACGATTCTTGACAAGACAATAAAATGAATATAGCTAACAACCATAAGCAAAATTCTTGACTTAAAAACCCTAAGAGATGAAATTTAGTTAAGAAAAATCTTCTCTTAGATTGAGTAGTCATCTTCTTCCTTCAAACACTATAATAACCCTCGCATTTGAATCTTTAGCTTCAAGGACTTTTTTCTACTCTTAAGAAGGAGATCCTGGATTTCAAAAATTAAAAACATAGATTTCCTAGCAGGTTGTGCAAGGATTGGCTAGTGTATTTGATATTCTAATTTGAAAGGAAAATAAAATAAAATCTTAGCTATCTAAATTTTATTCAATACCAAAAAATATTTGAAAAAATATATATATTTTAATACTTAATTCATCTCTCTTTGTTGTGACATGATGGGGCTACATGTGTGGAGTGTGGACCCATCAAAGACAGTAAGGTACTAAGATTATTAGTGGATCTTCGGCAGCATAAAATTAGTGGGAAGCAAACAGGAGGAGAGGCAAGGAGATAAAGAGAGTTAATGGCAAGCACATATTTCTAGCGAATATGAATCTGAACAACATTATGGCAAGCAAATCTTCATTGATGATATATCGGTGGATGTTCCAATGAAATCTTTCTATTGGAAACCAAATGTTTTCCTGTGGTAATTATTCCAAAGAGTTTTTTTTTTTTTTACTTTTAAATTATTCATTTTATTTATAAAGCTGGTCAGGTTACAATTTATGTCAATAATATTGCTCACATAATTGTTTCATAGTAACATAAATTTTGTAGATTATTTGTAAAGAAACTATTGATAGTAATTTTGATATAATTGATAAGAATAATAAAGCTGAATTTTCAGCTTGGTTTAGATTACTTATTATATCACAAATTTGATATATCATTTTTGATATATCTTAAAAAATTGACTTGATTAGCATGTCTCTCCTGGCAAAAAATTGAAATGGAAACTGCTGGAATTAAATTCATGATCATATGAACTACAAATTCAGCAAACTTATAGTCAATCTGAACGTCTTAATGAAATGAACCCAATAATACCAAAAGACGTCCAATCCGAGCCTAAAGGAGCCCATATCAAACACTTGAAGCATAATTAAAAACTTTAAATATTAATTGGATGACCAAATGATATCCAAATTAGATATTCTTATAATTGAATCGAGCGGCTTGACGAGACAAATCCAACGAGCCCAAGATCACTCAATTCTGACATCTTTAAGGCACTTAAATGCTAAATAAATGCTTCATAATCAAGGGAATCAATATAGGTCGTACGATGGAGTGTTTTGGATTCTTGTTCAAATTATCAAAATGCCTATCCTAAAAAACCAATAAATAGAGCCCAATTCTTAACATGAGAGAGACAGGAGAAATGAGCGAACTAGAGAGATCTCTTGCTTTTTTCAGCTATCACCACTGACAACCATCACTAGTTATTGCCACCGACAACTACCATCACCGTCGGCAATCAACTTCAGAAATCACCACCATCTCCAGAATATTGTTAAGATTTAATCATGTTGTTGGGTTTCAATTGTCCGATTGTGGATACCATACTTATGTAATACCTATAAAGGAAATCAATCCCTGTCGTTGGGTGTGAACCACCCATATGTAGACACTTAATTTCTGTAATCCCTCTCAGGAAAAAATAGACATTTGTCTTCAAATAATCCCCTCTTCTTTAGCTTGTGAGGAAGAGAGGATTCTTGTATCACCCATTGTATAGTAGATTTTTTCAACTAGAGTAGGCCCCGTAGTTTTTTCCCTTTTTGGGTTTTTCACATAAATTTTTTTTTATTCTTACTACTTTTATCCGTGCATGATATATTTTGTATAATGCTAAGACGTCAAGCACACACTTTACCAACTAAAAATTTTTAGCGCATAATAGTTTGCCAACATATACGAGAAATGATTCTTGGTTGGGGAGCAACCTTTACTATAACCTCGAAGTGTTGTTCATGCTAATGTCCTGGGCATGGTTATAACGAGGTAGTCCCTTTATCATGAACCATTATTAGGTTCAAAAGAAGCCCCCTTCACTATAGAGGACAACCTCATTACAACAAAAATAAAATTTTATTCTACCTCCTCTCAATTATAAGCCATTGCTGCATCAATTTTATGAAAAATATATTTGGGCTAGGGGGCTACCTTGGCTATAACCTCAAAGGAATATTTATGTTAAAATATTAAATATGATTGTGGTCGAACAAGCCCCTCTAATATTTTGTGCTTTCATGATAATCTTTCTAGTAACCACTTTTCATAAAGCTTCCAACAAATACGAAAAGAATTCAAGTTAATCTAAAATTCTACACAATTTCCAACTCGACTTCTACTCATGGGGTAAGGTTATAGTCTCAACTAGGGGCATAAATGGGTCGAGTCGAGCTGGACCCATCACTAAAATTAACAGCTCGAGCTCAAGTCAACCTCACGAAATAAGTCTGAACTCTGCTCAAGCATATAGACTCAGGTTCGAGAGCTCAACTTGATACACAGCAGCCAAATTTCTGCTTTGCCGTACAAACTCATAGACCATGGTGGAGCCAAACAAACTCACAAATCATACCTTGCGCATGCTTTGCCGAACATACTTGGATATCGGGTTCCAAGAAGAAGAAAGAAGTTGACACAACATTTTCTTTTTCTTTTTTTATTTAAAAAGCTGACAACAATTATTTTTATGTAAATAAGTACATCAAAATTAATAGCTACGACATTTTCTTTTAAAAAGTTGTTATATTGTACAGTACTTTTAAATATTATTATTAAGTTTTTAAATTTTAAATAATATTTTTAAATATTTATTTCATCTGAACAAATATTTTTAATATTTAATTTATTTAAAATGACTCATGAGCTAATGAGCTGAGTTTAATTAAATTCAAACTTGAGCTCATTTAATATTTGAGCTCAAATTTGTGCTCGAGCTCGAGCTCGTGGCTCTATAAACTTGACTCATGAGCTCGATAGTGAGTCGAGTTCAAGCCAGTTAACAAGCTGACTATGCTCATTTATACTCCTAGTCTCAAACTTAAAAAGACAGTAACAGTATGTAAAATCTTTGAAGGAAAAAGCCTATATATATATATGCACTTAAAATCCCAGCAGTCATAAGCCTCATAAGATATAGAATCATCCAAAAATCTTAGAAGGCATAAATATTAGAAGGTATAGAGAAACTAAAAATCTTAGAAGGCTAAAAGCCTCAAAAGACATATATTTCTTCAATTCTTCAAAAACCTTAAAAGGCTAAAAACTATAGTAGAAATAATTTTCTTTGCTCATATTGCTCTGACTGGGGATAATATGTCAAAGATGCTTAAATGACTTGATTTCCTCTGAGGGGCAAGTTCACAAATCAAAATTGTTCTTATATAAAGATGGAGTGTTTATTATTTCAAGTAAGAATTTAAGGGGTTCACTATGGTGTTGGATTAGGCTGCTGCGACACTAGTGTTTTGAACACCATCATGCTAGATCAATATTTTATAAAAATATTAAAATCCATAAAAAATTCACTTGGCTAAATTCTCCCCTCCCCTTAGGCTTCCGCCTTAGAGAGAGAGAGAGAGAGAGAGAGAGAGAGAGAGAGACAGAGAGAGAGATGGGTTCGTGCTGCTTCAATTTGTTTTCTGGTATCGGCCTAGTTTGGGATGTCTAGATTGAGGTATGATACATTTTGTTTATTTATGTTTTTAATAATACAAAAAATTTGTGATTTTTTTTATTAAAGTTATAAGTTCAGGTTGTAAAAATGAGGATAACTTTACATTCATAAAACTTCGTCGTGTAACTTTCTATATATTATAGATACGAGTACTTTGGACATTATAATATTTCCTTTAAAAAAATTTCACTGAATAGACTAAAAAATGCCCTATTTTTAGCAATCTAAAAAATAATTCTGATCTCAAAAAAATAATGTTGTAGTATATTTAAGGCTTTCAAATGATACTCTAAATTATCCTTGATAATTTCGTATAAGTCCAAAAATATGAAATTTTTGCACAGTCTGTTAAATATCTTGGCTGCTAGTATAACATTCTATAATATTTTGCATTATGATTATTTTTATTTTATTTTATTGAAATGCAATTATTTTTTTATTTTTATTTTTTTAAATGCAGTTATATATATGCTTATTTGCTTGAAATGGGTGATTCTGAATTCTAATGTGGGGAGAAAATTGTGTTGTGATGAATGCACTAAAAACTTTAAGAGCTTGAATTTTTAAATATCTATTGTACTAAGTATTTGGAGCCTATAAGGGCATATTTTTGATATGCTACAATAGTGAGTCATAACGGCTTGAATTTTGATATCTATTTCTATTGGAAGGTATAATAAGGGCAAGTTGGAAATCTGCTAATTTATGTTCTCATATAAGAAGTGATGGTTTATTCATATTTTGATAAAAAAATTATTTAATATTTGTTATTTGCTAGCATTACTCTATTCAGTATAATAGCATATTAATAACTACTTTTAATTCAATTAAATGAATATTGGGTTAAGTATTAAAAATTTAGATTAGTAGGTGTGACATATTGAGTTGTGTAAGCTTATATGTATGCTGCGTTCTGTTTCAGGCTAGTGCAAGGGTAAGAAGCCAATTAAGTAGCTGAGGTTATAAGATCTGATTGTCATAGTTTGTATATGTATTTTTTGGCTTTTTAATTTTGTATAATCATGGTTATTTTCTACTCTATTTCATTATTGTCTATAACCATATATTATATTATAGCTATCTTATTGTATTTATATTTAGATGATAAATGAAAGGTGGAATTATAGATGAGTAAATATTTTGTTTATTGATAGTTAAATAGTGGCTCTATTGTTTATTAATAATTAAAGAAATCTAAACAATTCTCCAAATTAGATCTTGGGCTTGATCTGTCACTATCCAATAAGATATAACTTATTTTATCTGTGGGTTATATTGGGTTGGGTTATGACTTTACGCCCTTGTGGTCAATAGTAAAATTTCATTAATTCCCTATCTAAGAATCCTAAGGGAAGTAGGAGGAGCAATTCACATAGGACAGTCCCCACAGTATATTGGCCAAGTTCCCATCACTCTAAAGTCATCATCTCTAGCTTGCTTGGCAAATGCCCCAGTAACTCCCTCGAGGAAATATAGATCAGAGTCTCTCTCACAGCAAGCACTTTTTTCCCTGATAGGCTATTCACAAACACTTAAACATGTCCAATTTTTTCATAATTATCCTAGTTGTAGGTGCTAAAGGATTCACTTCAACTTAAGTAGAGGTGACTTTCTCTATTTGAATCATAATTATTGGGCACTACTGAAGCACTCACCTCATCCTCCACAAATGAAGAGGCTCATCATCTTCTTCAAAGGAGAAATTGACCCTCTCTTGAGATCTAGCACCGCCACTAGTAGTAGGCTTAGCAGTGCCAATTATTGTAGTCGATAAGTTAATGGTCTCCATACCGCCTTAGAATCAACCTTAATTCTCTTGCAAGGGAGGTGGTGGGTTTAGGGACCACCAGCAAAACTTGGGCACCACCCTCAACTTCCTTACTCGATAAGGGTTCACATGCCTTCTTCTCTAATCTATTAGCCTTGATTGTACAAAAGGTAAACTTCTTAGATGCCTTCGCTAGACCTAGCTAATTTGATAGGGTTGATATTTAAACACTCGTAGGCTCTGGAATCAATGAGGGAAAGAGTAATATTCCTTCAACATAAAACCACTATTTATAAGGAGCTAAGGAAGAAGGTGGCATTACATCATTAATATGGAATCTACAAGACAATTGAGGATATAATAGAAATAGCAAAGTGACTTTATATTTACTTTCCTGCTATGTGTTCAATAGTAACAATAAATGTTTCATTCACTCATCCTTTTCAACATTGTCCTATCAGTGGGCCAAGTGAATTGGAAAACTAAATGTATACTCGCGCATGCCTTAATAGGTATTTAACAGGAAGTTAGTGAGTTATAAGGGGAAGACTCGCATCCAATGGCCCTCATAGAGGAACTTGCCAAAGGAACATCATACCCCACTCACCAGGGCCTATGAAAGCAGGTTACCTCTCTTGGGGACAATAGAGGACCTCGTTGACAAAATAACTTGCCACTCCCCTCATGGAAGGGAGGCTACTATCCAATAACTCACCCAAGGTGGATGCCTTCATCTACATAAATCAAAGTCCATCTATAGAAAGTGTCTACCTAGAGGTCCCTCAGTTCACCCTTTTTTTACTAATCGACCATTGAGTTTATCTTCTCCATAACCTCAGTTCATTTTCCTTATCTTCTAGGAGATTCAAGGCTCAGTATAGGTCGACAATGGCTCCCAAATATTGATCTTAACCATTAAGCACCCATTGTATGGACACTATAGGAAAAATGCTAATTTTAGACGGATTTTACGGTGGAAATAAATCCGTCAGAAATTCCGATGGATTTCCAATGGAATATTTTCGACAGATTTCTGATGGAATTTTAAATTTTTTGAAAAATAATTATTATAAATATTTAAAATTATTTATTTTCTTAAATTAAATTAATCAAATTAAAATTGTTAAACCAAAATGATTAAAAAGTTTTTAAAATTAATATTATGTTAATTTAACAAATTAAAATAAATTAATTAGGCAATCTAATAATTATTATTAAATACATTAAATAATCTAAAAATATTATGTATTAAAAATAATTATTAAGAAAGTATAATTTAAATTAAAAAATGTAGCTGAAATGACATTCTATGCATCGCAGCTCATTGGATAAATGGTGATTGAAGTGGACAGGGTTCGAACCCCGCGCAACATAGGTAGGGGGTCGTGCAGGTAGGCCTGGTTCATGAGCCCGCGGAGTTCACAGGCAGGCTGTGGTTCATGAGCCCACAAAGTGTAGGTAGGTTCACGGGCCCGTGGTGATAGCAGGCGGGTTCACGGGCCCAGTAGGGTTAAATAACATTTTATTTTTTTTTTCTAAGCAATTTCAGGTGGAAATCGGCCGAAAATATCTCCAACAGAATTTTTTCGATGGTGTTTGTTTTCCGATGCGTGACTTACCATCGAAAAATTTTCCGTCAGAATCCACTAGAAATATAAATTACCAAAGAATTTTATTCATTTTTCAGCAAAAATGGCCACCAGAAAATGACATTTTTCCTCTAGTGGGAACTCTCTCGTAGACTTGCCTACCCCTACTAAGCACTACCAAGCTCGCTAATAGTACAAAATTTACTTAGTGCATAGCTCCACCATAGAAAAATAATGAAATACCGATGGAATTTCTTGCGGATATAATTACGCCGGAATCAACAACGGCATTACCGACGGATTTCTCTGCCGGTAACTTTACGGCGGCCTTTCCGGTAGAAATAGCATCAGTAACTTTTCGAAGGCTGAACCGCCAGAATTGCACCGGTGTTTTCAATATACCTACGCATATTCCGCCGGTAATATCCAGCGGATATTCCGACGAATTTACCGCCGGGTTAATTAAAACCCGACGAAGTATTACCGGCGGATTGGCCGCCGGTAAGTGGGTCGGCGGATTTTCTGCCAGAAAATACGCCGGTAATTTCAATATATCGGCCCCTCCCTCGACTTCAGGACATTCCGCTTAGGTTGAACTTCACTGCTTCGATGACGTCCCTGCCCTCGAGCTCCTTCGATGACGTCCCTGCCCTCGAGCTCCTTCGACGACGTCCCTGCCCTCGAGCTCCTTCAACGACGTCCATGCCCTCGAGCTCCTTCGATGACGTACTTGTTAGACCTCGCCCCTACCCTCGAGGTCGCTTTGTGTAGGTAACTTTCTCCCTTTCGCATTCTTCACTCCGGCTAGTTCGCGCTCAATTGATGAACTTCTCTCCTTCGACGCAGTTTGACTTCTCTCCTTGACGCTATTCGACTTCGCTCTGTTGATGCCAAATGGCTGGGAGCTTGCTTGTTGTGTTGGTAACTTTCTCCCTTTCGCATAGTTTATTTTTTGCTTTAGTCATGGATGTTCTCACTAGACATTTGCAAGAGGATGTACATTGGTGTATGCTTTTTTCTCATGATATTATTCTTGTTGATAGGACTATAGAGGGAGTGGAAGGTAAATTAGAATTGTGGAGGTCAACCTTAGAGTCTAAAGTTTTTCGCTTGAGTAGATCTAAAACGGAATATATGGAGTGTAATTTTAGTAATAATAAACCTAGTGAGGGGATTGTGACTTTGGGCGATCAAGTCATTAATAAGAGTACACATTTTAGATATCCAAGTAGGATGGTTGAAGTGGAGGAATGCATCGGGCTTATTGTGTGATAGAAAAGTACCCCTCAAACTTGAAAAATTATTCTGTCCAGACAGCGGTACCGATCGGTACCGAGTGGTACTGCGCTCGGTACCGCGCACCTAATGATGTGGCACTTTTTTATTAGTTTCTAGACACGTTCGGTGTCCTGACACAGTAATCTCTCCTCAAACTTAAGGGAAATTTTTATAAGATGGTGGTGAGACCTGCAATGCTTTATGGTGCCGAATGTTGGCCAATAAAAGAGAAGCATAATTCTAAGTTAAGCGTTGCATAAATGAGGATGCTCAGGTGGATGAGTGGTTGTACCCTTAGATACGAAATGATGCCAATAGCTCATGCATACATATCTTGGTCAAACCCTCGAGCTCGCTTGCTGTTCTTGGAACTTTATTATATGCTTTCTCTAAATCAATAAATATCAAATATAGATCATCCTTATTCTCTCTATATTTCTCCATCAAACTTAGATAGGACTATCTTGCTAGTGCACGGGGGGACATGTCGAAGCTATATGTCTGCATCTAATAGTATCTGACACAAGTCATTTGGAAGTATTTGTCCTTCATATCTTTTTATCAATGTTAGTATGTAACTATTTTGGCAAGTAATTATAACTTATATCCTTATTGTCAATATTATATATAGGCTATATATTATGGATATCAGAACTCAAAGAAGTTGGATGTATAATCGATTGGCGCAAAGACTAAAGATATTAACAGATGAGTTCATTAGGGGGGGTGAATATTTTTTATTCAGACAGCTTCTCAACTACCCAGCTTCATCTCAGATGGAAAGTTTCGTTGCCTATATTCTAAACATAAAAATCAGGTGCACCTTAGCCCATATGACGTAACTGTTGATCTATATCGTCGAGGTTTCATGCCAGAATATTGATACTAGACTTCTCATTGTGAGTATGAACCACATTTCGATTCTCGATGCTTCCCATCGACAAGTGCTACTAGAGATGAGGAAGAGCATATCATACCTAATCTTGAGGACTTAATTCATGATGCAAGTGGAACATAATTTGAACAATATACAGAAGAGTCACCTAATAAAGAAGCACAAAATTTTTATGATTTGTTGCATGCTTCCCAATAACCAATATGGAAAGGTTACACCACTCACTCAGGGTTATCCGTTGTTGTTAAAATGTTAAGTATCAAGCCAGAATATAATATCCCCCGTGATTATTTTAATCAATTTATTGGACTGCTTAAAGAAACCAATCCAGCAGATAACATAATTCCTACAGATTTATATCGGACTAAGAAGTTGGTTTCCAAGCTTGGTTTGACATACAAAAAGATAGATTGTTGTGTCAATGGATGCATGTTATTCTACAAAGATTTTCAATCAGATATTGCATGCCATCATTGCAACGCACCGAGATTTAAACCAAAATCTATCACAAAAAGAAAGCTGAAGGAAGTAGCAGCCAGCAGGTTATTTTACTTACCCATAATTCCTAGACTGCAACGATTTTCTGCATCAATGAGATATACTGAACATATGAGATGGCATAAAGAACATATCTCACAGGAAGGGTTTATTACACATATATCAGAAGTAGATGTCTGGAAATATTTTGATCGTACATATCCCACCTTCGCCTCAGAATCAAGAAATATAAGATTAGATTTATGCGTAGATAATTTCACTCCATTTAGTCAGTCTGCTTCACCTTACTCATGTTGGCCAGTCATACTCACACCATATAATCTTCCACTAGAGTTGTGCATGACTACTCCTTATATGTTTCTGACACTTATCATTCTAGGGCCACATAATCCAAAAGCAAAGATCGATGTATTCTTACAACCATTAATTGATTATTGAAATCTATTATGGGAAGAGGAAATAAGTACATATGACATCTCCACTAAACAAAACTTCATTATGAGGGCAGCATTACTTTGGACAATTGGTGATTTTCCCGCGTACGGTATGCCCTCAGGTTGGAACACTTCTAGAAAATTAGCTTGTCCACTTTGCATGGAACATATAAAGTCATTTACTTTAAAGCACGGAGGGAAGAACACTTGGTTCGATTGTCATCGCATGTTCTTACCTACAGATCATCCTTTCAGGCTAAATAATGATAGTTTTATTAAGAATAAAATGGTTATGTCACTATCTCCTCCTAGATTAACTAGTGAAGAAATATTTGAAAGAGTCAGATCCAGCCCCACAATAGTGGAATCTCTAACATTAGCTGATTACAAATTGTCAGGATATGGTGTCAACCATAATTGGACTAAGAAAAGTATTTTTTGGTTATTACCATATTGGAGGACAAACTTGATCAGATATAACTTACACGTGATGTATATATAGAAAAATATCTTTGATAATATATTCAATACAGTCATGGATAGCAAAGATAAATCCAAAGATAACATAAAAGCAAGGATGAACTTAAAGGAGATTTGTAGGAGAAAATCATTAGAATTGAGGGATGGTGGAAGTGGAAAATATTTCAAACCAAAAGCTCTATTCACTTTGACTTTAGAGCAGAGGCATACTGTTTGTGAATGGGTAAAGAGTTTATGGGTACCTGATGGATATTCTTCAAATCTAACCAGATGTGTTAACATTAGAACTAGGAGATTATTTGGTATGTAGAGTCATGACTGTCATATCTTCATGCAATGTCTATTACCAACTGCCTTTAGTTATCTGTCGGATCAAATTTTGAAGCCCTTGATCGAGCTTAGTATCTTCTTCAAAAATTTATGCTCTTCAAAATTAAATACAGAGCACCTGATTCTTAAGGAGTAACATATCCCTTTTATTCTGTGTAAACTTGAGAAGATATTTCCTCCAATTTTCTTTGACTCTATGGAGCATCTGCCCGTACATTTGCCATATGAAGCTAGAGTCGGTGGACCAGTTCAGTATCGGTGGATGTTTTCTTTTCAGAGATACTTAAATAAACTTAAGAAGACTGCTAAGAATAAAGCGCATCCTGAAGGCTCAATATGCGAAGCATATTTAATGTACAAGACAATCCAATTTTGCTCGTATTACTTTGAAATAACGTCACAATCAAGTCAGAGCACTGCACCTGAAAAAGTGGGTCAATCTTTAAATTCATCTGTATTCAATGGCAGTGGTGAACCCTTAGGCACTAGTATCATGCGCTATTTGACTGATAAAGAGATGCGAGTTGCCACTTTATATGTCCTGCTTAACTGTGATGAAGTTGAGTCATATCTCGAGTAAGTATGAATAAGCTTGCTCATAAATTTATTACGCATACTTTCATTCAATCTAAACCTTAATGTTTACAGGAGTTTCATTGATAGATTGAATACAACAGAACAAGTAGAAGTCTAAAAAATAGTGGAAATAAATTTTCCTATTTGGTTTAAAAATATGGTACATATTTCGACTATTCATTTCAATTAATATATCTTTATTTAGTTATTAAGCATACTAATAATATACTTTATCTACTAACTAGGTCCACGCTGAAGGTAGTAATTTGCAATATCATGGACTACTTTAGCTAGCTTGGGGACCAAATAGAGCGATAAAGTGTTATCAAAATTTCTTAGTTAATGGTTATAAATTCCAAACCAAATATTAGTGTGAAGATAGAAAAATAGATAATTCTAGTGTATGTGTTAGAGGGAATACCCATACAGGTGATGAGTCTGAGTATTACGGGGTATTAGAAGAAATATTACAGTTAGAATATCCTGGTGTTGGGAATAATGTGTATCTATTCAATTGTGAGTGGTTTGATCCAGTAAAGAATAGAAGTACAAAGAATACATCCATTGTACGGTATAACAGAAGTTAAATGGGGTAGAAAATATTTAAAGTTTGACTCATTCATCATTGCTAGTCAGGCAAGCCAAGTCTATTTTGCTAACTACCCGAGTAGAGTACGAGGCAAACAAGATTGGCTCGTAGTTATGAAGACCAAACCCATGGGAGTTATTGAAAAGACTACTTCAATATCACCAGCACATCAAGAAGAGTTTATGTCAAACATATAAGATGTTGCTAACGATGTGGACGATTAAATTACAACTACTGAGAGTGAGTTGCAGTTAGATGAAGTGGATTTAAATATAGAGGACATTCATGACGAGTCTTAGTGGTACAGAAGTTTCATCATATGAAAGTGAATCAACATAAGATAAATAAATTTTGACTAAAAATGAAATTTTTGTACTTATATTTAGTTATTTGTTGCGTTATTTTATATTTAAAAGTTTTTTGTACTTGTATTTATTTAATTCCTGTGCTATTTTATATTCATTTTTTTTTCATAATTTCTGTTACTAATATTTTTTAAATATTTGTGTAGATGGCTTTAGGTGATGATCGTTAGAGAGAATTGATAAAGAATATATTTGATAGGCGCAGCAAGAAGGTTGTTGTTAGTAGGCTTGCACGTACTGAGGGCACCTCTTCATCTCAGCCTGCTACTCAGAGTTAGACTAGCCTGCCTATACCTACTCCTGTAGCCAGTAGCCCACAGTTCTATTCACCAGACCCACACTTATCTTCACCGGACCTTACACAGACTACTCCATTCTACCCCTATTACCCACCCCCACCTTATCATAGTGCCCATCCTCCATATCCATATCCGTCATATGTCCCACCACCACCTTAGCCCGCTACAACACCACCTCAGCCCACTACAGGCGGACCTTCCTACCCAGTTGTAGCAGAGCAGGCGACAGAGGGTCGCATGTTGATTGAACTTGACGGTGACACGTAAGTACTAATTTTATTTTAGTCATGTAAATAGAATTGAATTAGTTTTTTTGACAACCAACATATTACTTTCAGGTTTCATCCATCAAAAGAGCCTACGCATAAAATACAGGACATAATACGGAGCATATATGATGCTTCTTATATTTCTTGGAAGAAAGTCCCGAAAGAAGTACGGGACATGTGGTTTAGAGAGTTTGAGGTATGTTTTTATATAAAATTTTTTTTATTATATCTAATATATATAAGCTAAAAAAATTATTTATTTTTTATTGTATGTGTTTAAATGCAGAAAGATTTTTATTGGCTGCCACAACATAATGATAAAATCAGAAAGAACTTTGAGAAGCGTGGCTCGACTCGTATACGAGACATATTTACCAACATTAGAAAGTCAGGCCAGCGACCACTCTGGATTGGTGAGGGTGTATGGGCAGAGTTGAGCAGTGCTTGGGGTAGCCTAGATTATACCAGAAGGAGAGATCAAATAGACAGAACAGATCTTCTGATGTTGGGGGGCTTGGGTAGTTCCCTTCATACAGGAGGTTCTGTTCCTCATACTGAGCACAGAAGACGTTTGGTAAGAAATTTTAAAATATTTTAATAATTTACTTTAATTAGAATACTAATATATGTCTATTACAAAAATAGGTGCTGGATAGAGAACCGACTCCTGTTGAATTGTATAGTCATACCCACAAGCGGCAGGAGGACCAGCAATGGGTTGACGAGCGTGCTAGGAGAGCCTATGTAAGTATATAAGTTTAATTTTGGTGATATTATGAATAAATTACATACATTTTTATTAACTTTCATAGGAGGAGTATACACGACTTCGAGAGAGTCAAATTGCAGCAGGTGAAGGTTCTTCTGCTGGATCAACAGACTATTCTGACTACTGCACTTGGTCGCAAGCGGTAGGAGGAATGCAGCATGGTAGAGTATACGGGTTAGGCTCGCAGGCCTATGCATTTGAAGGGGAGACATCTAGTGGCGGCAGTTTTTCATCTAGTACCCAGGAGTCTTTATATATCTAACAGATAGCTGCCTTTACAGCCGAGCTAGAACAGGTATGGAAAGCCCAAGTTGATTGGTAGATGCAAATGCAGCAGCAGCAGATGCAGATATAGCAGCAGCAAGCTCAAATGTTAGAAGAAATAAAAAAGATGAGGGAGCAAATGAATAGTGGTAGGAGTACAGCATCACCTGAGGATGAAACTGAATCAGAGTAGACGTTATTTATCTATTTTACTGATGTAGACATCTGCATTTATGTGTTTTGGGACATATATATCTATTTGTTGTTTGAACATGTTTAGATATTTGTTGATGACACTCTTCTTATATATGTTTATTGTGTACATGTTTAATTATTTGTTATCTAGATGATGCTCTTCTGGTTTACGTGTAACTGTTGATGTTGTAGAATATATATTGTATTGTAATTTTTTGTATGCAGATATAAATGTGGAAATCACTTTTCAAAGTGAGGAAGGTTTTTTTTCTGCTATAGGTTTCCGGCGGATTATCCACCGGTATGTGTGTCGGAAATACGATATGACGACATTTCCGGCGGAATATGCGACGGAACTTCCGACGGATAATTCGACGGTGATATCCGACTGTAAAAATCAGCATCACTTTTTTTGCGGCGGAATTTCCGCCGGTAATTCGGGCGGCTTATTCGCCGGAACACGGCGACAGAAAAGGTGTCGGGTTGTCAAACATATCCGCCGGTTGTCCGCCGGAAATACTTCCGGCGCAAAAAATACGACGGAAATATTTTTCTGACGCGCATTTTACCGTTAGAGAGTTTTCCGTCGAAAATCCGCCGGAAATTTTTCCGGCGCATTTTTCACTTTACCGGCGGATTTTGTCCGCCGGTAATAGCTGTTTTTCCTGTAGTGCTCGTCCAGAGATAAATTAACATATCTCTACTTGCAACCCCCTGCTTTCCCTCAGCCAATAAAGAGGTAACGAATGTTTAGGGTAGTCTTTGTATCATTATAATTTTTGAATTTTTAGGATGTAGCATTTCTTGTAACCCTCAAAAACCTATAAATAACGAGGGATGAGGAGCATTTTGCATCTTTTTGATCTTTTGACTCTTTTCGAATTCTGGACTGATTAAGTTTTTACTACGAATTTTCTCTAGTATCTTTCTCTCTATTCACTTAGGTTTAAGGGTTTGCCTGCTAGTGGGGTGAGTATCATCCACCAACAAATTTGGATCCAACACCTAAAGTTACTCGCCCTCTTGTTTAGAGTGAACCATAAATTTATGGGAACCGAAGCACTAGCCTTTCTTTGAGACATCGCGATAGTTATAAGGATTGATCAGAACTAAAATGCTGGAGAAAAAAATCTGATGCCTGCGTCCAACGCAGATTTTCCACTCTCTCTCTCTACAATACTACGAAAACCACATTCCCAATGCGAGGATTACCTCCATAAGGACTCCTCTTTGCACGATGTGAAGCTGTAGAAAATGAATATATAAAAGGAGAGAATCCCTCTACGATCACGCAAATGCTACCGCCTACAAGCGATGCCTTTCTTCTCAGTCTCCTCTCTTCCTCCGCTGTCCGACTGATGCCACCTGATGCCTTTATATACGTGGATCGGAGCTCAATTTGCTTAAGAATTACCACATCTGAATCATCAGAGATGGCCATCACGCATGATGATCTTTCCATCAGGAACTTCCGCACGGCTGACGTTAGTAGCAGGCTTGCTGCCTTCCTTGTGGGGTTGTCGGTGCTCTGCGGCCTCGTTGGTTTCATTCTCTGCCTCGCCGGCGAGGCCACCAGATCCGAGGTAAGAGAATCAATTTGACCTCCGGAGTCCTGCTTGGTGTCACCTTATTAATATATGTAAGCTGGGCTTTGTAATGTTCGTTGTCATTCACTTTTTTTCTGGACGTTTCAGTCAGAGCTTCAGTGACTTGTTAAATTTTGTTTATTTTTTAACGGTAGAGCTTCCGCCGCCGACAACCCCGGCCCCGCCGCCACCCACCACCGGCTACTGGTCATCCCGATCACAACCTTCTTATAAAATACATAGCATTCATTTTCCTTTCAACAAAAGCAAAAAAAAAATTCTTACATTTATTTTTCACTAATCCAAAGAGCTCTAGAGTAATAAGCCTAAAAATGCTCCATTTCCTCCCTTTTATATGTATATTTACTATTTTGTGCTATCTTTAAATGCAAGATCAAGATTATATTAGTGAATGTTGTTGACGGCTTAAGTTATATGTGAATGAAATTTTAATAACTTTTATGATTATTTAATAGTTCATTAAAATGTAAAAATATAAAATTGATCGGATAATATAAAGAAACTCTTTTAAAAATCTAATTTTATTCATATATTTCATGAATAGAAGATTTTCAATGCATGCTAGATGGCATTAAATACATTTATTTGATTTCAAATTATTAAAAAAATTCATAATTTGAAATCATAATTATCAATCATTCATTCTGAAAACATCAATACATTCAATTAATTATCAAACGGTATTAAATATTTCTAATTTTTTATGTGCCACTAATTTTAATAATGTAAAAAAAACATTTTTTTATTCTTGAGGATCATATCATCAAAAATCTAATATGCAGGCAACATGGATGGTCCTGACCATCCAGGACAGTGGCAAAGGATACAGGTGCTCCTTCAGTGGCAGTGGGAAAACTCCACTGGCATTTGCCTTGGCCGCATTCCTTCTCTTTGCAGTGGCCATGATCGCAGAGCACGCTTACATGCTTGTTGCCATCACCAGCCCCTTGGCATCAGTAGCTATTGCATTGCCATCAACTGGTGACCCGAGTGCGTTGTCACCTGCAGCTAAGGCCCAGAAATGGCAATCCTGTGTCCTCTTCCTCACAATTTGGTAAACAAGGGCACCTGGTTTCTTTTCCCATGTTACATAAATAGATTAATCACAAATTGGTGTGCGGCATGCTCTTTTGGGTGCAGGGTATGCTTCGCCATTGCTGAAGTGCTTCTAATGATAGCTATAGGTGTTGAGTCTGGTCATCTGTACAACTGGACACAGCCGAGGCAAACATGTCCAGTTATTCGGCCAGGACTCTTTGCAGTGGCTGGAGTTTTTGGCTTGCTTACTGTCTTCCTTGGAGTGGCGTTATATCTGACTGCTCTGAGAACGCAAAGACTGCATCTGGAAGAGATCATGAACCGCCAGCATCATCTTGGTCTCACTGCAGCACCTCAGGGGCCACCAGCCATTAGAACATACCAGAGTCAGGCTCCAAGTGAAGCCTCCTCTCTGAATAAAACCTCAACTTTACCATTTAGAGCGTGAGAACTATGGGAGTGAAGCAGCATGCTCATTAGAATTGTTGCACAGAATAAGTGTGCTGTGTTATGAAGTTAGTGAACCACAGGTTTTTCTTGTAAAATATCATTATGAAACTAGTTATGTTCAATAAATCAAAATACATAAGCTTTGTCACTGATTAGTGATTCATCAAACCATCACACTTTCTGACATGTTTAGTTAGTTCATAAACAATAAAACAACCACTACAAAATCAATGCATGAATGACAATCAGTTAATTCGCCTTCTATCCATCAACTTTATAACACGCAGGGATGCACATCTCCTCGAGCTTGAATATTCTGGGATGCCTATAGTTTTGGCAACTGAGTTCATTGTTTATTTTTTCACCTTGACACAGTCGCTCGCATGGACCTCTTACCTTCCATTGCATCCTTTTTTCGCCTGCAATCAGAGCAGAAATAAGGGCCCTCCCAGTTTTTAGAAACTGGCAACAGGAATGGGCCTAAAGGGACCGATAAACCCTCATTAGGTGTCTGATCAGTTTGGCAGATTGCACATCTGTAAGGCAATGAATTGGTCTTTGACGGGATATTGCTTCCCAGCCTGGAAGAATTTAGAGTCTGTCAGTAAAAGCAAATTGCTGAAAAATGAGCCAAATCACATGCTAAACCAATAATGGCTTCGCCACACCTTAACAATAATGTAAGAAGCACGAAAAAATGACCAGTTAAACCATCGAGAGCATGTTCAGCTTTGATTAAAAGAATAAAAAGCCATATTTGTGATTGCCAAACAATTATATGGTATCAGTGCCATGGCATGAATGATGACTAGTGCTATCTTCTACAGCTTTTCAGGTCAATATATGCTTTCGAATAACCTGCTGTCCAGATTGATACTGTAAACATAGAGCAAAATGATTTGCAAAAGTTTTTATCAACTGAACCTACATTGGTTGTTCACCATCCGCTATAAGTATATGCTCACTTAATGGGAGTGCCTCTTATAAAAGGGCAACTCTATAGATTTCAAGAACCACTGAACCCACACATGTCGATTTTAATGTACTTGAATTAAACATATATTACTCCAATTCTGAGGGTGCTCCTTATGTAGGAATTCCAAAGCCAGTCAAGTTAAGGGGCCATGAGATACTAAGTGTGAGGCATTCAATAGAGTTGAAATGTCTAATCAGATGATACTAAATAACGAGTTCATTCAACCTTTTCAAATGCTCAAGAGCGAGATGCAACTGTGAACTTTGATGGTCTCTTAGATCATTAAACATTTACAGAACAAAAATTGATTCCTTTTTAATTATATGTTGTTATATTTTCTTAAAATAAATTAGACCTACAAACCGCTATTAACGTATGGTCAATAAATAAAAAAGTCAAATATAAAATATTCCTTTCAAACAAATTAAGTTGACAATTATCTGTGCCCATCATGACCACGTGACATGCTCTTATGGTTGGCATTTGCATGCTACAAAGAGTACGATTAAAACTGTTTAGAGTATCTGCATTATTGAATGTAGCATAAATGTAAGCATCCAATTATATAGGGGACACCACCAATGTCAATTTATTATTTCGAGCATATAACTATAAATTGATATGAAACTAAGGAAGATAATTAGTCAAGTAGAGGCCAATTTTAATTGTTGAGACACATACATCAGGGCATAGTAATTTTTGGTAGCTAAGAATAGTCATACAGATCCTTATACCGTTTCATAGAAGCCATCAAAACTAGAATGCCATATGTAGTTTACAAAATCAATTTTACTTCATCATATTGTTTCAAAAGTTTGTTCTAGAGTTTTGGACCATCTATTTCTAAATAGTGTCACTATCGCCCTGTACTAAATCAAGATGATAAATTTCTTTTAGGAAAGTACAGAGATACTCTACTAACTACTATTGCGATTGACACTGATAATGATATATTCCAGCTTGCTTTTGTTATTGTAGAGTCTGAGTTAAATGAATCATGAATGTGTTTCTTATGCAACTTACATGACAACTTTTTTTTTTCACAAAACGTGATGGCACTTCATTTGAATATTATGCAACACAGCTAAATGATGTATTGCAAGGATGAACTTATCATTAATCTTCATCTACTATCACTAAGATAATTACTTCCAGGATCTCTACTACTAACCATAGTCTCATCTATGTATTTTAAATAATAGCTCGTCCTGCCCCTTTGTCAAATGATGTTTATAACATCGATAGATTTGATTAGCTAACACATTGGGATCCTACCCTAGCTCTGGTGGATTCCAAAAAAGGACAAAGTCCTTCGATTTTAGCCAACACAACCTATCATATTGCTTCTTCAAATCTATATTGTCAAATCACTTACCTATCTTATTTGTCCATTTGTATTGAATTTTATTTCAAAAAAGTATCACCTTCAACCTGGGCTTTACACCACCAATTTTATGTTACTCTTCTCTCAATAATATAACTAATTTAAGTTGTTATTCTTTTGACATTAATACGTTTGGGGGAAAAAAATGAGCTTACCATCAACCACTTTCATAATTTCAACTTGGCATGATAAATTCTCCTGACATAAATGACGTTGTCTCGAGGTCTCCTGCTAAAGATTTTCCTATGAGGGTTACTCAAGCCTTCACAAGCTTCTTCATAGCCACGACTTGCCATCTCTATCATAAATGAGATCATACAATAATTTTAATGATATTAACAAAATATTACTTTAAAAAAAACTGTTAATATCAAAGAGAGCATGTGGATTGTCAATGGATTTTTAGAATATTAACACATAAGGGATTAACTAAGAGATCTGGTGGATGTCAATGACTTCTGAGAATACTAACACATAAGGGATCAAATAAGCAGATATATAAGAAAACTTATAGCATATAAAGTTCACTATTCCATCCATTTAATATGGTAGTTCAAAGAGTTGTTTGTTGGATAATTACATACCATCAAATGATTCAATTTTATCACCCACAATATATGTCTATCAAGAAAGACAAGTCATTACTCATAAAAGTTCACTAAAAGGATTGTCATTCAGTACCTATTTGACTGTACAGTCCATGCAATACATGACAGAAGAAGCTGTGAATAATGAGAAATGATTTAACTTAAAGTTGTTAGAATGACAAACTAAATGTCAAATAAAGCTGTTAAACCCTACTTTGCTATACAGTGCCTACACTATAAGACAATTTTGAAAAGTTGTGAATAAAAAATATTTTTTTCTACACAATGTTAAAATATAAAATAATCATTATACCAAGTTAACACCCTAAACATCTCAATGTTAATATTTTAATTTATTAAAGGAATTATTTTTATAATAGATTTCAATTTTAATTTTAAAAGAATAAATTTTAATTATAAAGAGTACATTTTCTATTATTTTTAATTTTACATAAATCAAAAGATATTGTAAATATAATCATTTAAAAATTATTTCTCGTACCCATTAATTTTAAAATTTTAGAAGGACGGGATTGATTTTGATTTTGATTTTTCAATAGAAAAAAATAAAAATAAAACTAATATTTGCATTTGCTCACATAGAAATTTCACTCTCATCTTGTGCGTTGATAAATTTTTTGAGCGGTGAACCAGGTAATATGCATATCATTTTCAACTATTTTTCAATATTTCAAATACATTTGCACTACCCATTTTACGAAATGATTGAAGATCGGACGCTTTTGATTGCGGTTGAGGCATTTCAAAGCAAATATACATTATGTCGTGCCCTTTGGCTGTCATTTCGAGAATTGACTGTGAACCTAATATCAAAGTCAGCATAACCCAACTCCAAATCAAATTGAATGGCTTTGAGACAATCATAAGATAGGCTTAGATCAAGTCAAAATTGGATCATTCAAAGCCCTATAATTTTTCAATACAAATAAAACTGGATGAATTTTTTTTGCTCACTATATTTTCTTTAATTTATTAAAAAAAAGTTATATCCACTGTTGATCTTTCTTGCAAAAATCAAATTAATGCTTTGGTTTAAATATAATTGTCCCAAACTTTCTCATTTGAGTAATAAGTTTAATTCCCCTATTTTTACTTAAACTCTAAAAATATACTTATTCTTTAACATCTTTACGTAAATGCTTAACTATGTTCTTATAATATGATTAAAAATTTTTGGCAGCCATGCTGCAACAATTACTCTCAAAATTTTATACATTTTGCCTGTGATATATATCTAAACTTTATTTTTAAGGATAAAAGATAGATACATGAGCCATAAAAAAAATGTTTGAAAAGAGTTATGCGTGAGATTAATATATCAAACATCTACAATTTTTAGGTATACGTATCAATAAAATAGAATCCACAACGTTAACAAACTAAAATAGTGTAAAAAAGGGGTGAGGCTATGGAGAACAGACAGAAATGATGACATGGATACAACGACACGACATAACTTTAAATAGTAGGGCACAACACGCTTTAGACATAATGTTATATTTTCTCAGTTATTAATATGCAATTTGTAATTTATAACTTTTTTAATTAAAAGCATCACCTGATGAAGCATATATATATAATAATAAAAAGTGTCATCACATCTAACAATTTTCATTACCTGTACTCCAATATTGGCATTTATTAAGCATTGTCCGCCATCATATATTTTGAGCGTGCATTGATATTGAATGGGTGAGTGCTTATCTTCAAACCATGCTTGAGCTGTATGAAAAGCTAATATTATCTTGAAATGCTTCCAACAAGTCTGAGCATGTCGAAGACAATGTTGTGTCCAAAACATGTCTAATATGAGCAAGTAAGGTATTTGGAAGAATCTTTGCTTCCTAGAGGTGAGTGGAAAACATGACCTGGATATATGCATATTTAATATTTATAAATGAAGAATGATATGGATGAAATCAGGGTCATCAAAGGGAAAGGGTAAAATCAAAATATTATTGAAGATATATGGCAAAATGAGTGGTAAAGGAATCTATATGTCACTCCTAGCTTATTAGGAAATAATTAAGAGTCTACCATTCAAAGGTGGGAGGTGTTGAAACAAAGACCATGTATGTATCGCCGAAGGAAAAAGGACAAAGTTCATGATGACATCAACATCAACTATTTAATTTGAATGCAATTAGCCTCAAGTTGCTCGCCTCACAAGGTTCTCTTTAGTGACTTCCTCCATGCATTGTGTGTGCAAACACCCGTTAAGGTAGGGGAAAGTCAAAATTTAAAAGTTGTGAGAAATCATGCTCATTATTTCAATTAATGAAGACTATTTTTATCAACATGTTTAGCTTTGTATACAGAATATAATTCAACACTAACACTGATTTTCACAACATTTTTGGGCTTCTGGACCAAGCATTTCTAGATGGAAATTTTGTAAAAATGTCATAAGTATAGGCTGTACATTCCTCTTTAGTGAACAGATCTTTCTAAAGAGATTCAATTCAGAACTACTATATGTCCAAGATCCAATATTGGAATAATTAAAGAGGTTTTCCCTTCATTTGTCCGTGTCAACAAACAATTCGAAATACCTTGACTTTTTCAGAACAAGTCCGAGTCCAATAGCAATGACTCGAATCACTTCTTCTTCCATTACACTATTTCGGAAACCCAATGACTCAATCGTATGGATATGTAAAATATAAGATTTCCAATCCTAGCAGGAAAAGGAGAGAAACAGATACTCAATTGAAAGTGAAAGCCACATTAATAGTTGTTGTTTATTTTGACACAAATGGTGATTTCTTCCCTTAGCATTTGCAGTAATTTATTTTGAGTGTAATGAGCTAGGGTTGTGACTTTTATAAATGCTTCACCACTTAGTGGAGTCGATTCATGCTCGAAAAAACTTATGCATAATCTCAAATATACACTATATATAAATTTGTGATCGTAGGAAAATCTTCCCATGGGATGCCATAAATATTGTTTGCAACATGTACAAGAGATCTTTAAAAAGACATTAAACTGATGTTGATGTCGTATGTGATAAAATGTATTAGGTTGACAACAACAACAATATCAGCATTTTTTAATCAACACATGACAAACATAAATAATATAATAAAAGAGGCATTTGATTGGCTTATAGAACCTGATATCATAAAGTGGCTCTTATTACATTATGATAGCTTTAAACTTAAATCAATGACAATAAATACACGTGAATGAAAAAATCAAAAATAAAAAATTTTGCTATAAAAAAATTTAGATATAAAAACTCAAAAAATTTAAAAATATATAGAAGGGTCTGTAAGGAGTCTAAGAAAGTAATATATGATGTAAAAAATTTAACTCTTAGTGATTTATATAATAGATTAGATACTAAGGAGGACAAAAGATATATGTATAAGTTAGTCAAGCAAGGAGATGGGAGAAGTAAGGATCTAGTTCAAGTGAAGTATATGAAAGATGAAGATCAAACAGTGTTTTTCTTCGAAAAGGATATTCAACATAAGTTGATAAAATATTTTGATAAGCTTTTCAATGTAGATTATGAGAATACAGTTGACTTTACTAACATTAGAACCATAAATGAAAATGGATATTTTTATTTTTATCATCGTATTAATAAAACCGAAGTTGGAGAGGCTTTAAAGAAAATAAAATGTTAAAAAACAGTGAAACTTTATGATATTTCAATAGAGATGTGAAAATGCTTAAGAGATCAAAGATATTCTTGGCTTAGTAAACTTTTTAATAATATTTTAAAGACTAAAAAGATGTCAGGTGAATGGAGGAGTGTGTTAGCTCCTATTTTTAGGAATAAAGGTGATGCATAAAAGTGTGCTAATTATAGAGGAATTAAGTTAATGTGCCATACATTAAAATTCTGGAAGAGGGTAATTGAGCATAGGTTACGACGTGATACTAATGTTTCTCAAAATCAGTTTGGATTCATGTCAGGTAGGTCTACAATAGAAGCTATATATTTGTTGAGAGGTTTGATGGAGAAGTATAGAGAAAGGAGGATATACATATGATATTTATTGATTTAGAGAAAGCATATGATAAAGTTTCTCTGAAAAGTTCTAGAAAAGAAATAAGTTAATAATATTTATATTCAAGTAATTAAAAATGTGTATACATGAGCTATTACTCATGTTCAAACATATGGTGGTTTGACCAAATATTTTCCTATTTTAGTTGGATTACATCAAGGATTAGCTTTAAACCCATATCGTTTTGCTTTAGTCATTGATGTTCTTACTAGACATATATAAGAGGATGTACTGTGGTGTATACTTTTTACCGATGATATTTTTCTAATGAAGTTAAGATGTGGCTATTAGTAGAAGATACCCCATTTGTATCATGTATGAATATAGCATTATAAAGGATTGAGCATAACACACAACCATGTCCCATGCTAATATTTCTTAAGCCGTGAGTATCAACTATTTAATATATCACGTAGGGTTTTCTAAATGGATATTATAACATTGAACATGTGTGCTTGCACTTGTAATAAATCACAAATATATTATATTTCATGTTTACATGCAATCGCTACACTAAGAGCGAGATATTTTAACAATACAACTTTTGTGTCAAAGTTCTTTAAATTTGATCATACAACCAATCTTACAACGTATTATTTCATGTAATCTTTGAGAAAACAATATGGCCACTGTATAAACACGAACATCGCACTGTTCCTTTATTACCTCTTAAAATTAAGAGAATAACTAGAAGGCCAAGGAGTGTTGGAATTAAAATTACAATACGCAAACCCAGATAAAATTTCAATAAAATGAGCGCAATTTGCAAGAATAAAGTTCATAATACTGTTATCTTGCCCAACAAATCAAAGTATCAGCTGGTGATGTTTCAAATTTTTATAGATCTTGCACGTGTGTGACATGATTATGACTAACTGGCATGTTTTTACTATTAATATTCTAATTTTTCCCATGTACAGTGATGGTTTAGGATGCAGACAATGAAGGCTGCTGTTGTGCTAGACAAAGGGATACGTAAATTTATACAAACTAAGTGTAAGCTGAAATTCATTTTAACAACTCATTATTAGTGGACACATCAAGCCACGAATGAAGATAAATTCTATATTTTTACTTTTTTGCAAAAATTTCTATAATAAGTTAACACTATTAAAACTATGGAAAATATATCAGCTCACAGAACTCAACTTTTAAGTGTTTAATTATCAACGAATGACTAATGAGTGGCAAAAGCAAATCATTTATTTTATTTAAACGTTAAAGCATGCCGAAATTGAATGCAATTGATATGTGTAGTCCCTCAAGCTCGAACACCACCTCATCATAATCTTGGTAAAACACCACCTCATCATAATCTTGGTAAAACGATGGTGTCACCTGCCAAATGCATTCAACTAAAGGAGATAACAATCATGCTCCAAGATACACAAATAATTCTTAATGTTTTGGTGAATGATGTAGCTTAGTTGAACCTATGATCATTAGTCCTAGTTTACGATGGTCAAATTAGTAAGAGTGCTTTTATTAACTAATCGAAAGTTATCCCAACATAGATGCTGTGTATCATCATCCAGGTGATGATGATGTCGGACTAAGCTTTTATATAAGATACTCATAAACACACCAATAATACCCCTACATTGATTATAATAAAATTTTATAGGGATCTTATATGGACTTACCTTTTTCTATATTTGTAATATGCCTTATAAGCTACATACTTTATATGTTTAAGATATTTACTTCTCCTTGATACATCAAGCTCACATTTACATCTAAAAGATTTACCATCATTAGAAGATGACAGTATTCGCCCACTACTCCTTGAGAGGATTTATACTTGCACAACTTTGTACGAAGTTAAATTTATCAACTCCAACATATGTAAATATAGATGATTGTTTGCACCTCTTACAAGAATGGTTATAAGAGCGATAGCATGTTTGGAGGCTAACTCAGATCATGCCTTTTAAAATGGATGTTGTCGACAAATCACTTGGATACAAGCATAGTGGTTTTTCATAAGAATTTGATAATTATAAAAAGAATTATTTTTGAGTATAGTGTGGATATTGGTAGGCCATAAAATTGTGATTCCTAGTGACCACTCTTAAAAGCACCCCACTATAATTCAAAGAACGATCATTATTATATCAATGGTTCTACGCTCACAAAAGATATTACAAGTCCATAATAGATATTTTCTACGTCTTCCTACATTGCCATAGGAGAACATAATGATGATATGTTCTATAAGCGGGATAGCATCTACTCCAAGTATGTATATCTATCTATTTGGGCTCATAATGGCTATTCCTACTACTAGTGTTATATTCTCTTATAGTGGTGTGGGATAATATCCATATTTGTTATATATCTAATAATGATTCATAATATCCATTCTCGTAATTATTGATCCTTCATAATTGGCTCTACCTCATCTTACGATGACAAAATATGAGATTGAATCAAGTGTGTCTTGCTAGGCTAGAGCTAATGCCATGCCTATTAGAGACATCCAAAAAAGAATAATTATAATGTATAGTGTGGGTGTTAGCAGATCATAAAATTGTGATTCCAAGTAATCACTCTCAGAAATACTTCATTGTAGTTCAAAGAGTGGATATTATTATATCGATGACTTTGCGCTCGAATGCACTATCCCTTTCATAATCAATGGTCCTATGTTTGTATAAGTATATGATCATGTATATATAAAAGGTACTATGTAGGTCGAGTATCGTGGAGCGTCAGTAGTTGATCTCCATAAAGCATCGAAAGTTAATCTTCGTGGAGCATCAAGCGTTAATCATAGTAAAGCATTAGAAATCAATCTCCATAGAATGTGAAATGGCTCGTGACTTACATAGGCATGCTTTATATGGAAATAATGTTAAGTCCATTGATTGAATGCATTATATTCAATGTGAATGGATAGCACCACTCTATTAGGTAATTACGTGATTTCATCCAAAGTAAATTTCATTATACTAGCATTTCTCTATGTCCACCTGAAAAAAAAAAAATCTGTAGGCCTTTAGTGTGTATGAAGTAATCTATCATCAAGTATGCTGATCTGTTTATAATGGTTTAATAAAAAGTTTCACATATATTTATGTATGATGATTATAGAAGATGTTAAGACAATATGTTTATACCCCACACTATCAAACACTATCAATATCATCCATATGCCAATTGATATTTTCCACACCCATTTTACATTCTATTTGAAGGTCATAGCAAATTTAATAATAATTACTCAAAAATATTTTCTTGATAATTATCAAATTCCTGGAAAAACACATCTATCAAAGTGGTTTTCCAATAACATTCATTGGAAAAATAGGCGGATAATTGACCTCCTGACATTATCATACTTATAAGATATGCAAATTAGTCATATTTATATGTCTTGACATATTGATAAATTCAACTCCCTAGAGAAGTGCACAAGTATAGATCCTCCACCAAAAAAATATTTGTTTAACATAGTCAAATCCTCCAACAATAAAAAATATTGTAGATATAGATGTGATTATGTATATTGTAGATATAGATGTGACTATGCACCAGGCAGCAGGAAACATCCTAACATGTAAAGTATGTAGCATCTATGGTATCTTAAAAAACTAGGAAAATATAAGTTCATGTAAGAATACATATAAAATATTCATCGCAATCAATATAAGGGTATTATTAAGAGTTCTTTGAGTGGCTCATACGAAAGTTTGCTATGACATCATGTTTACCTGGAAGATAATAAACAACATATGCTTTATGATAACTTCAGAGTAATTCATCACAGCGCTCTGACCAACTTGCCCATCATAAATTAAAGCCAACAATTATAGGTCCAACTAAAGCTACAATATGCACCCTTCTAACTGAATAAACTATTCATCTTAGAGCGTGATGGTCATTTCCCCTATAAGAAAGTGGTACATATTCATCAGATGATACCACCATATGCCAAAATTATGATGTTGTGATTGAGCTCGATGAACTGCATATATTATATGCATTAAATTATGGCAATGCTCCAAAGCCTAAATAAAGCGAAGGCATTGCACCTACCACTTACTAGCCATTTGTAGATGACTAACGGCTTGAAGAATCATGTTCTATAAAGTAATATATGTATCATAGCTTTAACAATATTAATTTATTGGATAAATTTTAGTAAAAAAGAGATGTTATAGACCTCATATCTATTTATGACACAATGTGATTCACCTAATGAGGAAATGCTAGGATGAACCTCAGCCTAAGCTCAGTCTGTATCAATCTAGATAGCACATCATCTAGCATGATGACAGTTGCTCTACCCGCACCTTGCATAAAAGAGAAGTAAAGAATTAATAGTAAAAACATACTAGTTAGTCCTAATTTAGTCAAACATATGCAAAAATGAAAGAAATTTGAAACATCATAGATTATTTGAATTTTTAGGACAGTCTATTATGGCCCTTATTTTTGCAAAATGCACATGTTCTATTAGGATTTGATCTAAAGTTTATCCACTATATTTTTATTTCCAGTATTCATTGACTGATAGGAAATACTTGCAGAAATCGAAAGAATCTTGACTGAAATTTTGAATTTCAGCAAGATAAAACAGAAATTGAAAGAAATTTGGTGGCAAAACACTAGGGAAACTTGATAATTGATGAAAGATAGAAGAAAACAAATAAGATACAATGGATCTTCAATTCAAGAGGAAGATCCAACTCTCCTAATCCCTAGCCGGCAGCTAGAGCTCAATCAAACCCTAAGAGCTATACAAATTCAGCCAAAATATCACATAACCCTAACCCTAGGATGAAATAACTATTAAAAGCAAACAATACAAAGTAAAAGGTCAAAACAACCACTCCAATTCAAATTTTCCCTCTCACCCGCCCCTCTCTCTCTCTCTCTCTCTTCCTTAATATGTGGACCCCACCCTAAGGGGGCGGGATAAGCTTGGGCGGAACTAGGCTTCCGCTTGATATAGACATAGGCCGGTCCCTCCTAGATCGGCTAGACTGGCTCCTCTTAGGCCGATCTAACAATAACCCCCTCCCAAAAAATCACCTTGTCCTCAAGATGAAAGGACGGAAATTAATGCTTCATCCTCTCATATAGCTCCCACATAGCATCGTACTCAAGTAGGTTCTTCCACTTAATTAGCACTTCCGTACTTTCTCTCCCTATTGTACTCCTTCTAGCTCCAGTGGTTCCAAAACCAACTCCAAATCCTCCGTCAACATCACTGGTAACTCCGCACTTGATGTATGATCCCCTATAGCTCTCCTCAACTGTGACACGTGGAATACCGGTTGTATGGTCGCGGTCGAAGGTAGCCTCAATCGATATGCCACTACGCTGATCCTCTCCACTATCTCATAAGGGTCAAAGTGTCACGGGGCAAGCTTCTCATTCCTCCTACTCGTCATTGTCCTTTGCCTGTAGGGACGAAGCTTCAAATACACCCTATCCCCTACCTCAAAGTGAATGCCCTTCCTGTGCTCATCTGCCTGCCTTTTCATAATTTACTGGGCCCTCAACAGTTGTCTTTTCAATTCCTCCAGTACCCTATCCCTCTCCTCTAAGTACTACTCTATTGAAAAGATTTGTGTGCTACTCTACCCAAAATACACCAAGTGTGGCGGATCTCTGCCGTACACTTTGAAAGGAGTCATTTGGGATGCCGAATGATACGAAGATTGTACCAGTACTCTGCCCATGCCAGCCACTTGGCCCACAGCTGAGGTGTCGCTGAAGCAAAGCATTGCAGGTATGTCTCCAAGCTCCCGTTTACCACCTTCGTCTGCCCGTATGTCTGAGGATGGTAAGCGGTGCTCATCTTCAGCACAATCCTCTGTAACCTGAACAACTCCATCCAAAAATGACTAAAGAATACCTTGTCTCGATCAGATACTATAGACTCTGGTATCCCATGTAATCTGACCACCTCTCTAATGAATGTCGACGCCACTGTTATTGTCGTGTAAGGGTGTCTTAGGGGAATGAAATAAGCATGTTTGCTCAGTTTGTCCACCACCACCAGAATAACTGTAAACTCCTCAAAGCGGGGTAGCCCGTCTATGAAATCCATGGAGACCTCTTCCCACACTCTGCCTGGAAGGGCTAGGGGTTGTAGTAGCCCCCCTGGAGCCATGGCCATATATTTGTTCCTCTAGCAAACCTCAAACCTAGCCACCATCTCCTCTGCATCCTAGTGCATCCCCTTCTAATATAATTTTGCAACCAATCTCTTGTATGTCTTTTGCACACCAAAGTGACCACCGATAGCGCTCCCGTGGAACTCCTATAGCAAGTGCATGATATGAATTGAGGTTTACGGTAGCACAAACCTACCCGATATAGTAGTCTCTCCCCATCTACAGAATAGCCAGGATGGCTACTCTCGTCCTTCAACAGATCCGCTCTGATCCTTCTCAGCTCCTTGTCATGCATACTTTCTTCCTTAATAGCCCCCCAATTCAACATCAGCGATATCAAAATGGCTAACTCTTGGAGACATACCTGAGGCATCAATCTCTACCACGAACCATCTAGCTGAAATCGGGTAGGGCGAAGACTGGGACCGAGGTCATGGCGGTCTTCAATCTCTCAAAGGCCTGAGTGGCTACCTCTCCCCATAAGAAGCTGTCCTTCAACTGCTCTGTCAGAGGCCAAGCGATGGTGTTGTATCCCCTCACGAATCTCCTGTAGTATCCCGTCAATCCTAGGAAACCCCTTAGCTCCCTCAGGTTCCTAAGTAGAGGCCATTTCAGCATTGCCTCGATCTTGGCCTGATTAGCGACCACCCCTCCTGGGATATCACGTGCCCCAAGTACTCCACATTAGCTGATGCATCTAGTTTTCTTAAAATCTGTTTTGATGTAATATGAACTATTATATTTGTGTTTTCGATTTTTGTTTTATGTTTTTAGCTATCCAATGATGGAAAGCATCCCGTGATCAATGCGTAGGATTTGCTTGGCTTGCTTGACCTTGGGTGTGCTGGCTTTGGGGTTCTTTGGGCTGCTGCTATTTTCGGTTCGGCTTGGGCTGTTTGGGTTGGAGCTTGCTTAAGTTGTCCTACTTGGGGTTGTAGCTCATTATTGTTGGAGACTCATTAATGCATAAAGGTGTGTATTTATTTCCAAAATGTTTAGGGGAGTGGAACTTGTGTGTCTCCTCGGTTTCTCCCTTCCCTCTCGGTTTTGGTGGCATTTTGCTCTTCCCATTGTATGCTGGTTGGTTTCCCCTTGTTGCCTTTTCGGGTCCCTCACCTGGCTGGTTTTCCACCCCCTTTCTCCTTGGAGTATGTGTGGCTCTTCGGGTCCTGCTGGGCTGCTTTGCCGTGACTTTTGGGGGGGGATTTCTATGGTTGTTGGTTGGTTGCTGCAGGTTGGTCTCTTGGGTTTCTGTACCTATGTTGGGACTGCTGTTTTGGGTGAACCGTGGCCTTCATTTCCCTATTTCCTATTGGTGATGTTGGAGGTGAGGTGACTGTTGGGTTTCCTCTCTATTGGCTATATATTTGAGATGTTTTGTGAGGAGGGTTGTTGAAAATTGTTTGGCAAAGCCACTAAACCTGAGGGTTTTCTTCTTGGAAGAGCTTGAGAGCTTGTTCCATCTTCTTTCTCCTCTAGGAAAGCTTGCGAGCTTCTCCTCTTTCTTCTCGGCTTCTAACCCCTTCTTCTCTACGCAAGTTCCACTACACCTGTATCCTTCTTCTGGTTCCGATTGGTGAAAGTTGTGGCTGTTTTTTTGTGGAGAATCGTGGCTGTTTTAGTGGAGAAGTGGTGGCTGTTTTGAGGTGACATTTGTGGGCTGTTTTGGAGACATTTGCTGGAGGAGTTTGGTAGAGCGTTGGCCCTTTGCCTTGGTGGACCCCTGGTTTGCAAGCTAAGCATTTTTCATTTTAATTTCCTACACCCGATGCATGTGAGGAGTCCATTTGACGGATGTTCTGAGGATAGCGTTGTTTTATTTTAAATTTGTTCTTTGCTAACTTTCTTTTGTCTAAGGTTTGTTGGACGTCGGTTTTCTTTCTAAGTTGAAGTGAAAGTCTTATTCTCTAGTCTATTTTGTTCTCCAATTGTGGTTTTAAGTTGGAAGGTGAGTCTTGTTCTTTTCTTTTCGTAATATTTCTCCTCTCTTGATTTTTGTTTTCAAGTTGTCTACATCATTAGCCTGTGCAAAACAACACTTTTTCAGATTAGTCCTCAGTTGATGCTCCTGTAACACCTCTAAGACCGACCTTAGATGCCCCAGATGCTCTTCACTGGACTTGTTGTACACCAAGATGACATAAAAAAACAGAACTTCTTGAGGTAAGGTCAGAATACTTTGTTCATGAGGGACTGGAAGGTAGCAGGGGTATTGGTGAGATCAAACGACATCACCAAGAACTCATAGTGTCCCTTGTGTGTCCTGAATATTGTCTTCGAAACATTCTCCTCTCCCATCCCGATCTGATGGCACCCGGACTTCAGGTCCACCATCATGAATTTTGCCGATCTACAAAGCTCATCTAGCAGCTCATCTATCACTGGAATAGAAAATTTGTCTGGCACAGTCTCCATATTCAGGGCCTGATAATCCACACAAAATCTCCAACTTCCATCATTCTTGTTGACCAATAAAACTAGGCTAGAAAAAGGTCTCACACTCGGCCTGATAATCCCTACCTCCAACATCTCCCGGATCAGCTTATCAATCTCATCATTCTGAATCTGGGGATAGCAGTAAGGCCTAACACTGATTGATGATACCCCCTCCCTCAATGTGATGGCATGCTCCTGTCCTCTCTATAGTGGCAACCTCTGAGGTGGCTGAAAAACCTCACTGAGTTGCTGTATAACCAGCTGTACTGAAAGAGGGATGTCCCCCCTTTCTCCCCTCTGATCCCCTCCAAATTCTGTAGCTCCACCAAAAATTCTCCTCCCACCTCCTGCATGATCCTTACCATGGTTTTTAGAGACACTACGGTTTTGGAGAGTCTTGCATCTCCCCTAATCACTATCCTTCTCCCTTCCACCATCAACTCCATTATCAGCATCCCCTAATTCACCTTGATATCCCCCAAGGTCTGCAGCCATCTCATCCCCAGGATGACATAAGTGCTCTCCAACTCTAATGGGAGAAAATTCTCCCTAACCTGGATCTCTTGTATAGTCAGGACCACTCCCCTTCACACTCCTTTACTTGTCTCCATCTTCCCAGTCTCCATCATCACCCCATAGCACCCTATGTCCACCAGTTTTCCTAATTGGTCTACGACCTGATTGAAGATGAAATTGTGGGTAACCCCATTGCCTATCAACACCACTATCTCATTATTGCTATTTCTCCTATCACCTTCATAGTATGATTTGGAGTGAATCCCACAACTGAGTTCAAGGAGACCTCTGTCATGTCTAAATGCAGCTTTTTCTCCATCGCCAATGCCTCACTCCCACCTCCCTCCTCAGCTTCCTCATCATCACAAACAATGAGAACCTGAAGAGTTCGGTCCTTACACCTATGCACCGACGTGTACTTCTCATCACATCTGAAACATAATCCCTTTGCCCATTTATCTTGCACCTCCGCTTCTGTAAGTCACTTGAAGTTGCCTCCCGGGCGAACTCCACTGCTCTTTTCCCTAGGAGCTTCTCTTTGAAAGGAATATTGTATGGGTTCTGGGTGCTAGAGTTGTAGATGTACTCCGATAGGCCCCTCCCACGATGTTTCCTTTGCTAGCCTTCTCCCTTCTACATTTTCCTCCACCCTTTGAGCAAGCTCCATCATCTCTCTCAGCCCCCTAAGCCTCAATACCTTGAGCTCTGCCCGTATGTCCTCCCTAAGCCCCTTCATGAAATTCCCCTCTAATTCTTCCTCAGAGATTCCCCTCAGTCTCCCCGACAGCAGCTCAAATTTCTCCTGGTATTCCATAACTGTCCCCTCCTGAGTTAGGGCATAAAACTGTTCGTGGAGGTCTCCTTTTCGAATAGCTCAGAAATATTCCAACAAGCACTCCTTAAATTCTCCCCATGCGTAGATCGGATATCTAACATCCCTCCATTAGAACCAAGCTAGGGCTATCCCTTCTAAACATAGACCCGCCGCCATGAGTTTTTCCCCTTCGGTTTGCCCGTTGATAGCAAAGTAACGTTCCACCCGATACACCCAACCATGGGCATCCTCCCCTTAAAAATCGGCATCTTAAGCTTCCTCGATCTCGCATCCATACCTCAATAGTTTCTTCCTCTGTTGGTTCCTCACGTAGTGGTGGTGTGATTTCCTTCTTTCCTCCCTTGATTGAGTTGTACCCCATGGCTCCCCCCAACCATGCCCTTCTCCATTCCACCTCTCCCTATGCTTGGGTAGTCTCCCAAAGGGTTCAGCCTCCCTCCTCCTTGCTGTTCTCCCTTCAAAATACCCTGATTCGCCCACCAACAGAGCCCCACATGGTGGTCCTTGATAGAAAACACTCTCTAATTCATCACCATCCTCCTGGATCTCCTTTCCTCTTGGTTCCACCCTAGGAATCGACAGTGATGCTTTCGATTGCATCTCAAGCATCTTTTTCATCATCTCTTCAAAGTTTCCAAAGCGGTTCTTGATGACTGAGAGTTTTCCCTCCACCCCGAAATATTTTTCCACTATTTCGGTCTTGAGTTGTTCCATCTCGCCTTCCAACGCCTCCGTCTTCTTTGTTGACATTAATTGGATCTATGCTTCAATCGCAAAAACAACAAAAATAACTTATTTTTTCGTCAAGAAAGTGCTCTGATACCAATTTGATAGGAAATACTTGCAAAAATCGAAAGAATCTTTTCAGCAAGATAAAATAGAAATTGAGAGAAATTTGGTGGCAAAGCACTAGCGAAACTTAATAATTGATGAAAAATGGAAGAAAACAAACAAGATACAATGGATCTTCAATTCGAGAGGAAGATCCAACTCTCCTAATTCCTAGCCAGTAGCTACAGCCCAAGCAAATCCTAAGAGAAATACAAATTCAGCCAAAATATCACATAACTCTAACCCTATGGTGAAAAAACTATTAAAAGCAAACAATACAAATTAAAAGGTCAAAATAATCCCTCCAATTCAAATTTCCCTCTCACCGTCCCTCTCTCTCTCTCTCTTCCTTAATGTGTGGACCCCACCCCAAGGCGTCAAGCTAAGCCTGGGCGGAACCAAGCTTCTGCCTGGTATAGACATACGTCGGTCCCTCCTAGACCGGCTGGACCGACCCCTCTTGGGTCGGTCTAACATTGACCTTTCAACTTTTCTCATAAAAGTTAAGGCGAACCCTCCTATAGTTTTTATTCATAGATTACATGAAATAATGAAATATATGATTATTTATAATAATTCAATATAAAGAACCTTGACACGAAAGTTGTATAGCACTAATATCTCATCCCAAGGCAATGATTGTGATGAATTATAATATGTTTGTGGCTAATTACAAGTGTAAGCACATGCATTCAGTGATATAATATTCATTAGGAAAGACCAATATAAGATATCAAATACTTGATACACACTATTGTTAACACAGGTTGGCTCGGGATATTGGCATGTGTTACTATCAATCCTCTCTTTGTATGTGACACAAATAGGCTATATTCTACTAATAAATACTAAGCAGTATCATTAGATCATTTTAAAAATATTGCAATCAGTTTATGATATATAATAAATATAAAATCCTACATTGGTTGACCTCAAGCACATTTGAGAACTCTATTAAAACATTCATGCATATTTATTATTATTAATCAATATCTAAAGTCACAATCATATGATAAGAACCACTATGATATTATGTTATATAAAACAATTAAATACCTCTTTGTTGATGGTATTTATATCTGTTATATGCTAGTTAAAATATTGATATCATCATTATTACTATCGCAATATATTTTATAATAAATGGCATTAACATCAACAACAACGTGTCCTTGAAGTTCTCTCGTGGTGCAGCAAAGAAGTCTATGAGTGAACCATTGAAATATTTTCCTATAACCACAAACTTATCTAGAGTGTCTATTCGAGATTATGCATAGATCTCGTCAAACAAAGAACGACTCCACCCATTAAGCGTTTGTAAAAAAAAACCTTAGACATAACTTGACTTAGACTAGACTACTATAAATGCCAGAGAAAAGAGACCACCATTGCGTCAGTAGCAATAGCACCTAGCAGTATTTATCTTTGTATTTATCAAAAAGGAATATATCATCCATACTCAAGTCCTATTGACAAAATTTTCATCCAAAAATGTTTAGTCTAAGAACCCAAAAAATGCCTTTAAAAAATGAGTGTTGGTGCTAACTAATAGTCTATATATAGAGCCTAGTATGGCGACAAAAATAGTCTTCAGTAATCGAAATAATACGTAATTTGATTCTCATAACTTCCGCATAATAACTTTATCGTCTTCCTTAGTGCGTCCCGTGTTTTGATTTGTAAAATTTGGATGTAAAATTTGGACTCTATTGAGATAATTTTTCTTTTTAGATCCAACAGTTAATCTACAATGATATAATGACATATAAATTTTAAATTTTTAAAATACAATTACAATGAATATATAATGGGGTGCATGCACATATGAGATTTATCAATTATGGAAATTGATGTACCACCTAAATGTTGGCTTCTAGATACATGAAGACGCCACTAACATGGATAGAATAGATAATTATAGTGCACGCACTTGTGGTAAATCCATTCTTGTTCATAATAATTTTTTAATATACTACATTATTCAAAATAAATCATTCATTTAACGCACATTGGAGGTGATTCTAGCTTTCAAAAATTATCCCTTAAAATAATTAGTCAAAAATTATCTCTTGATAATAGGTTTTATAATTCTACTAATATATGATAACAAGGAGTGTAACACTTCAAAAGAATGGGAATAGTTGATGCAACACTAAAACAAAAGCTAAGAATGAGGTCAAAAACCAAGGTACTACATCACGATTTAGGCTTTTGTTATTAAAAATTATTAATACAAGCTCATAGATGATCTATAATTTCTCTAAAAGCATTAAAGAATAACTAAAAAAACTTAAATTAAGATCCCTTCATAATTAATTTGATCATAACAATCAATGAGAAAAATCTCTTTAAAAATTACTTAATTTCAAGACCACTCTACTTGTCTTATTTTGCTAATCCGAATTTTCATATTTTAAGAGCTTTAAATTTTATTTTATTTCTATTAACTTCTTGCTCTTTATATTACAACAAGTCATCAATTTATATAATAATATTTTATTAATTTTTAAACTTTTCAAAGTTATTTAGGCTTGAAAAAATCCCATAAATAGAACTTTGCTTTATACTTTTAGATTAATTGAATAAAACTTTCTCTTTGCTTCTGTAAATTTCATTTGGCAGTCTTGATAGTCGCTCTACTCACTGGTAAAGCTTAGTGGTTGATCTCTTAGGGTTTTGGTAAGTCTTTAATCATATTTTCCACCCTTACTCCTGTTTCCAAATATAATACTCATCTCCTCTATATAACCTAAATCCTATATTACCTTAACCCCTAAACATATCCAAATGCTTCAAAGCCCTTCTAAATATTTTCTCATATCATTCATTACCTCCCAAGACATCAACTCTCTAATAACCCTATAATATCCTAGCTGAAAGCCTAATATATAGAGATAATTTCATGTTATAAGTAGTCCGGCTAAAAATATCATAGCTTATTAACCACTAATCCAAAATCATTAAAAATACCAATATTATTCCCCTAATATCCCAAACGTTTGATATGGAACTCCTCTCTTTTCCTCCCCTCTAAAAAAATATCTGACCTTTGATAAAATAAAAATTCCAACATTAAATATATCTAAATCTTAAATACCCTTTTCACCACCAACCATATGACCCTTTTGCCACCACACTAAGGAGACACCAATGAAATTTATTGAGTTGGTTTCTCTAGTAGACAGTATCAACCAATAGTTGACTACACTACTGATATAGAGTCTATAGGAACTTCAAGTTGCGAGCAACTGCAATAAAAATATCCACCATCACCCTAAGGGGGTACCAATGAAGTTGCTGCCTTCATCTTACAATTCCTGTAGACCCTAAATAAATAGTATAGTCAATCATTAGTTGATACGGTCTACTAGAGCAACCAACACTATACCAATCAATCAACAATGGGGTAGAACTATAGAAAGAATATTCAGCTGAAGAAATTTTTTTTAACTACTTATTCATTTAATTGAATTTTTTCAAGAATAAATCACATGTAAGTTTGTGTAGTCAATACTATAATAAAACATACATTCAAGTACTATGTAGGTAGATCTTCTACTGTCATGTGGCCTCTCTAATAACATAAACTCACAAACTTATCATCAATGACCTACGTGACAGCAAAACCACCACTAACTACAAAATGATGCACCATATTGATTATATAAGAGGAGCTATGGTAATGTAACAGCCGAAAAATATTCATTTTAAGTTCTATTCTAATATTTCTTAAATTTGAATAGGATGATTTCGCCCACCAACATATGCGGGGATAAAAGCACCCATAGCTCATAAACTCCGTTACTCCATCAAAGAATAAAATCAAATGTGATATTTTATTGCTCATGGTGGACACTAATCCAGTGTGAGATATTGTAAAAGCTTATTTAACTAAATATTGATTAAATAATTAATATAAATTTCCTAATACAACTTGCATATCATATAATTTATCAAAATAAATATTTTTTATCTTTAATTTAAAACAAACTACAGTATATGAAGAAAATTATCATCTACAAAAAATTAAAATTAAATCATACAAGAGAAAACACAGATACAATTATATTCTAAAAACAAATTTAACCAAAATATACTATAATATTGAGTTCTAAGAAGTTTCTTATTAATGGAGAAAATTTTAAAATAATTAGCAATGACGTAAAGTGCATAAAATTAGGACTGGGTGAAAAATTAATTTCCAAATTTAGTAGATATATATTACAATTATAATTCCCACCATAATTTATAATAAATAATCAGTAATAAATGAAATAAATAAATAATAGAGACACTATAACTATATCAATATTAAATAAATAGAGAATTTTTAATGTTAATTAAAGACAATATAATTTTAAAATGATAAATTAAATTAAATCTCATATTTAATATGATGTAACTAAATTTTTGAATTAAAAATTTCACTTCATCAATCACTTAATTATAAAATAAAATTAGGAATAGCTAAACCATGCATTTAATTAGAAAAAATGTCAAAACATAAATTTAAATAAACAAACCTTCATCTCTTATAACTTGAGGGAGAAAAAAGAGCAGCAAACAAGAGAAAGGGCAAAGGAGAGAGGTGAGGCTGTTAGTTTGAGATGATCCCCTATTTATAGAAAAAATTCTATCTTCGATGTTATTTAACTTAATTCCAATTGCTTCTATTAAGCCGACAAGTGCAAGCTCAGGAGTCCCTTTGTTTTGTGGGTAGCTAACATCAGCATTGGATGCTAAGAGGAGTTTTGGAGTTATCAAAGAAGGGCAGGAGTCTTCGTGATATGGTCCAAGCATGGGCTTTTCATGAAAATATACCAAGCATGTGTTTTTTTAGCTTTGTGATGGAAACAACCGTGAACAAACTATTTTTGCTCCCAATTAAATCCATTTTTTATCATACTCCTAATAATAAAAAAATAAGTGCACTCGTCCCTTAAAATTTGTACTATCAAGCACTTGTTTCTCAAACTCTAGAGGTTCAAAAAACTGTCAGTTCCAAAAGTTACGGTAAATAATCCTTCACTAAATAAAAAACTCAATCATTGTACTAAGTTGGTCTATAAAATTAATATTGTAATGATCCGAGTTCAGTATATGAGTTTGATAATGATGATAAAATTCAACCTCTTACAAAGCCTGAAATTGAGGTTCTTAAAACTATTCCTAAACCTATTTCTGAGACCATGGTGAAGCCTATTAATGAGACAACGAAATCCTCAATTATTGATATTATTGAAATGAAAAAATAGCTTATTCACAAAATGTGTTATTCATGCAAGATTATTCTCCAAATATAAAGACAGTTCCAAAAATTACAAAATTATTATATGCTTCCCCTAAAGGAAAACAAGTTGCGTATGCATTATCATTAAATGACTATTGAATCCTCCTTTATAATACTGATAAAAGAAAATGTATGATGCATGGAAAAATCCGAAACAAAAACTTTTAGATTATAATTATCATGTTCATATTGCACATGCCAATAAAAATCGATGTACATGAATCAAATGCACATCCAGCTCAATGAAAACCTGAATTTTGAGAAGGGCTTACATGACTTTTTAAGAGAAGAGTTCTATCAACCTTGAAAGTTGATTCAAAACAAGGCATATATAAAGTCATTCTACATTATTATAGTGTAAGATTTTTTATAAAATTTTAAATTTATTTAATTTTTAAAACAATCTTTATTTAAATAAGATGACAGGATTTTTAAGACTTGTTCAGATTTAAGTTTTAAATTAATTTGATTTGAAATGCAACTATATTTCAATAAATAAATTTTTTTATTTATATTTAAATTGACCAATCGTTGATGAAATTTAATTTCTATTTTATTTTATGTCCTCTCTCTCTCTCTTTCCTACTGATATCTCATGATGGAGTTCCTTCTTTTCGAAATTGAAAGGCAAGGCATGGAATTCCCTTATCATACTTAGTCTTTCTCTCATAATTCTCAAGTTAATCAAATATTCATTTCCTACTGATATCTTTTCCTTCTATTTTTTTTCACAAGAGAAACCAATTTCAATTCAATTTGATAGGAGACAAGGAAAATGATCAAGAAGACAATCAACAAAAGCCCATCATCAAACTGGCATCAAAATAAATCTTTCTCTACATTAAGTTTCGGTGGTTATGCAAGTTTAAGAAAGAAAAAGGGAGTGGAATAAGGGGGAAATGTTGATTTGTATGCATTTCATACATAGGTAATCGAAATACAAGCATTAAAAACAATATATTTAAAAGAAAAGGTTGCATTTGAAATCAAACTAATATAAAACGCAAAATTAAATAAATCCTATCATATGATTTAAATTAAAGATAAACTCAAAATCATGAGGTGCAAAGAAACTGCTTCGAGACTTATGCCTTTATGGTCTAATTGAGGCTTGCAATTTTTTGATTGAGGTGTGCGCCTTGGGGAGACACCTCAAATTTGAACCTAATAAAAATTTTAAAAATTATTTATTGATATACATATTATAACTTATATCCTGATTTAAAATTTTAAGTTAGAATTGAGAGAGTTGACAGAGAGAGGGTTGTGGCTTGGCAAGCAGTAAGCGAGCAAGGAGACTATGAGCAGTAGGTAGTGCAACAAGGAGGGCTATGAGTGGAGAGGATTGCAATTGTGTGTGAGCAAGGAGATTTACAATTGCATGTGACTGATGTGGATCCTCATCCTCATGGCATATTTGAATTTTAAGCAGTGCTTAACTTGAATTTCTAGAATATTTAATATTGTGATATTTTTTTATTGTCATTTTGCAGTTTATGATGATGAACTAAGTTAATATGTCGATGGTTTATGGCATAATTATAAAATGTATTTAATTTTATCATTTTTTTTCAAAGCTTACGCCTAGACTTGCAACCACAAAAAAAATCAATTATCAATTTCACCTTTTTAAGCGAATTAAATACATTAAGGCTGAAATAAATTCCTACGAAATCAAATGTCTTAAAACTTCATCTTTAACCATTTTTGGCACGTTGGACTTTCTAAACTTGTAGGATTTGACTGGACTATATCTTCAATCAAATACAATTCATTTATCGATAACACAAATATAAACATTAAAATCCCAATTTGTAAAAATAGGGTTACATTTTAAAAAAATTACTATAAAATTAAAAAAAACATAGGTAAATCCTCAAAAATAGATCATCTAATTTAAAACAAAGATAATCACAAAATTAAATGCATTAAGGTTGACATAAATTCTAAAAAATAAAATATTCTAGAAACTACTAGAACAATCCTCGTGTGTCTTTTGTAGCATCACTTCTTGAGGTTAAATATACTTGACTTGAGGGATTGACTAGACCAAATACTACACATTCAAAGACGATACCATACAACTTGTTCGTCTTAGATATATTTTTTAAATTTTATTAATGCAAATTTTAGGTCTCTAACAAATATATTAAACAAAACCTTGTAATAAGACTCTATCTCTTGAACTTTTAATTAATGCATTATTTTAATGTGTTATTTCTTATAACACTTTTTATGCAATTAAATTAGCATGCTTATCCAAATTAAATATCAAATAACTTCTCATTATTAATGCACACCTATCGGGTCGGCTGGTAGAAGGAGGAGTTTAGGTTTTTTTTTTAAGTACAACTTAAGTTAGTGGGGCCCCCATGAGGCGTACGCCTCTAATAGTATTGCGCAATAGCGCCTTGAGGCGCGCCTCAATGTCAGTGAGGCGTAAGCCTCATGAATCACCAGAATTGCTTAGGCAATGAGGCTATATGGGCCCAAATTGCGCAGAGGCGCGCCTCTAATTGCGCAATTTTAAACCATGGCATATATATATATTCCACTTATTCAACAACAACAACAACATCAAGCCTTTATCCCGCTACGTGGGGTCAGGTACATAAATTATTTTTCTCCATTGTATCAGGTTAAGAGTTAAATTTTCATTTAAATTTAATAAAAAATGGTCATTTCTAATATTTTCTAGCCAAGTCTTTTTTAGGTTCATCTCTACCTTTCTTAACATAGGCCAAATCCAATACATCTATTCTCCTAACCGGGTCATTAGAAGGCCAATGTTTTATGCGTCCAAACCATCTGAGGTGGCTCTCTCTACATACTTGTTTTGCATTCTATCTCTAAGTGTGAAGCCATGCATCCACCTGAGCATCCTCATCTCTGGAACACTTAACTTATCCTCATGTTTCTTTTTTAATGGGCAACATTCTACGCCATAAAACATTGCAGGTCTCACCACCATCTTATCAAAATTATCCCTTAAGAATGAGGGGAACTTTTCTATCACACAACAGCCAGATGCATTCCTCCACTTCAACAATCCAACTTAAATTCTACTGATAATATCCCCATCTATTCCACCATCACTTTGAACAATAGACTCAAGAATATTCCATTTATTGAATAAAAAATTTAAATATTTTTTAATTGATCCAACATTGACCCAATCAACGTAAAGGCAACTTGAAAGTTTAATCATATCCAAGCAACATTTCATAACCAGAAGTCACGCGACAGAACTTCATGGTGGAAATAACAATAATTTCAAAATGACCTAAAGAATTGAGCTCATAAAGATTATATGAGCAAAAGTTGAAAAGTCTTAAAAGCTATGTTTCATAACCATAAGTCACATGGCTGAACTTCATAGTGGAAATAACAATAATTTCAAAATGAACTAAAGAATTCAAGTGATACAGAACATATGAACAAAAGCTGAAAGTTCTACAAACCTTTGATTGGTAGGCATTAGCACCAAGGCAAACAATTGAAAAAAAAAAAGGAAAAGGGGGGTGGGTAGAGGGGAGTGGGGGCGTGTGTGGAGGGGAGAGGGAATGTGACCACAAAAATTTTGATTAAGCGGTGCACATGAGATTCAACGTTACTATGACTGAAAGCTTATATTTGAGGTAGAAAATAAAATATATTCTAACTTGGTTTTATGCAAGAATGATAAATAGTTCAACTATAATAAAACCCAACAATGAGGACAACATATCTTTTGCTTCTACAACTTGATTTAGAATTTCAAATAATCTCACAATTTTATCTATTTCTTGGTAGCCCAATATCTTCCAAGAATTATAGTAAAGAAGCCAAGAAAATAATTAAGTGCAAGATTTATGAAGTAAGAAATACACTAAATGATACAATAAGCCTACCTTTCTTCAAGCACTGCAGAGCCTTCTTCAAATAGTTCTTCAATAGCCCCAACAGAAGACGATTTATTTGTGAGCTTACTGAAAGAATTTTGAGGCATCCCAAAAAGTAGAGATTTAAACTTATTCCGGTGCTTCCTAGGAGATGCTGCTAAATTGGAATGATCCAATGGAATGATATCAACAACCAAACAAGTTGTATCATCCTTAAGGCCACTTGTTCTCAAGGCTTCCTAAATGAATCAAGTGAATAATGATTGAACAACACAGAACTACAATAAGGACAATAACAAAGCAACAAGAAACAAGAGGATGAAGACCATTCATGATTAGCGTCACCTTAACAACCAGTTTGGCAGCAAGCTCAGTAGACAATCCTCGACAACACTTGGCAGCCATCTCAGATGAAAGTGCATCCCATATGCCATCTGAAGCTATAATTAGTCGAGCTCCAGATTCTGGAAGCTGCTCAGCAACCAACATGCCATGTTAAATAAAGCCATAGAATGCTGTGAAGCATGGACCAGAAGATAACTAACTTTAACTTGCTTAACATGAGGAATCGGGACTATAAATTCCCCAACATCCATATCGCCAATCGACCTTGAGAGGCACAATCCACCAGGCCAGCATCGAAGAGGACCAACCTAAAGAGAAAGCAAAAACCCGTACACAATGCCATCATCTAATCTTGTTTTTGGGAGGTACTGGAAAAAGGAAATATTGCAATCTGAGCTCATTTCTAGTAAATTATCTTGCAATTTCTTTGGTAGAGAAAAATGTTCTTAGTCATAAACCCAGCTTAGTCAGACAGACACAACAATGAAAGAAATCAAAACCCCAAAACTGAATGTGAATTAAGTTATAAAAGAAATTGCATCAGCTTGACTGGAGAAGCAGAATTTGATAATCAATGTAACAGAAAAAAAAAAAAAGTTAAAAATTTGTTGTAAATGTAGGGAAATGAAATTTATGAATCACACAATTAAATGGGCATGAAACACCAGCTTGAAGAAGCACATCGGCTTCTATAAATCAATTTGAATTTGTGCTAAGAAGATTAATCATTTTTATTTATCATTAAAAAATGTATGAATTTGGATTCATGCCTGGTAGGTCTACTATGGAAGCCATACATTTATTGAGAGGTTTGATGGAGAAATATAGGGAGAATAAGGAGGATCTACATATGATATTTATTGATTTAGAGAAAGCATATGATAAAGTTCCAAGAGAAGTGCTATGGAGAGTTCTTGAAAAGAAAGGAGTTAATAATGCTTATATTCAAATCATTAAAGATATGTATGAAGGAGCTACTACTTGTGTTCAAACACAAGGTGGTTTGACCAAGTATTTCCCTATTTCGGTTGGATTACATCAAGGATCAGCTTTAAGCCCATATCTTTTCGCGTTAGTCATGGATGTTCTCACTAGACATTTACAAGAGGATGTACCCTGGTGTATGCTTTTTGCTGATGATATTCTTCTTGTTGACAAGACTAAAGAGGGAGTTGAAGGTAAACTTGAAGTCTGGAGATCAACCTTAGAGTCTAAAGGTTTTCGCTTGAGTAGATCTAAAACTGAATATATGGAGTGTAATTTTAGCAGTAATAGACCTAGTGAGGGGATTGTGACTTTGGGCGATCAAGTCATTAATAAGAGTACACGTTTTAGATATCTTGGATCTATTGTTCAGAGTGATGGTGAAATAGATGGGGATGTTATCAGTAGAATTCAAGTTGGATGGTTGAAGTGGAGGAATGCATCGGGCTTGTTGTGTGATAGAAAAGTCCCCCTTAAACTTAAGGGAAAATTCTCTAAGATAGTGGTGAGACCTGCAATGCTTTATGGTGCAGAATGTTGGCCATTAAAAGAGAAGCACAATACTAAGTTATGTGTTGCGGAGATGAGGATGCTTAGGTGGATGAGTGGATTTACTCTTAGAGACAGGATACGAAATGAGCATATACGTGAAAAGGTTGGAGTAGCTCCAGTGGAGGATAAGATTAGAGAGAGTCGCCTTAGATGGTTTGGTCACATAAAACGGCGGCCTTCCGATGACCTAGTTAGGAAAGTAGAGGTATTAGATTTGACTTATGTTAAGAAAGGTAGAGGTAGACCTAAAAAGACTTGGTTAGAAAATATTAGAAATGATCTTTCTCTATTAGATTTAAACGAGAATTTGACTTTGAACCGGACACAATGGAGAAAAAGGATTCATGTTGCCGACCCCACGTAGTGGGACAAAGGCTTGTTATTGTTGTTGTTGTTGTTATTAAAAAATGTATGAATAAAAGTCACGATAAATAATTTTGTGAGTATGAAGTAGAAAAGGTGGATATTAGTGAACAAAAAAAAAAACGTTGCAAATTGCTGCAATTGTAAATAATTTGGTGAGTATGACGTAGAAAAAGTGGATATTAGTGAACAAAAAAAGCAATGTTACGAATTGTTGCATTTGTAAATGGCTCAAACATTATGGAAGATAGTTATATAAAACGAGTTTAGAAAAACACAGATTTCAAATAATCACTTTTAATTTATGTGATTAAGGTCCGCCCTCTTTATCTATACTACTAGCATTTTGTTCACATATAAATTTAGCCATTGAAAATAATTGTTTAATCTCAACTGTTAATCTTGCCCTATGATCAACCCTGAAACCAATGCAAATGATTAAAGGGCATACGCATGACAGCCGCAAGTGATTGGAACAATGTGCTCCTAAATATAAAGTCCTTAAGGTTTTTATTTTATCATGCTTCATCTTTCTCTTTTTGGACACAATGGAGAAAAAGGATTCATGTAGCCGACCACACGTAGTGGGATAAAGGCTTGATGTTGTTATGTATTGTTGTGTATTAATGCTTCATCTTTCTCTCTCCCCTCGTCAAAGTACATTTGTTGCGTGCATGTGTTCCTATGCTATTATGGAGAAGACATTTTTAGCCAAACAAATCCAGTGAGTCAATTTTCCAAATAAATATTTCCACAACTGTAAGAAAACAGTCTTCTAAATTTTCCTCCATATCTTCCACATGAATTCTCTAATCTTCGTGTTTCTCATAAGCAAATACAACAAATGAATGCCTTGTTTTATAAAATTTATTGATACTATTCACAGTACAAAATGATGTAACACCAGGGACAAAACAAGCACAGCATGACAAGAAGAGTCCAACTACAATGGCTCAATCTAGAGAATTTACAGCCGAGCATGGAGAACCCATCACCAAGAGCAAGATGAAGACTCTAACATAGAGAAATTTCTTATTTAGCTTTTTATTTGCATATTATGTGAACTTTATGTAGTTGCTAATATTATGTAGTGTATGTGTGTTGGTTGTTGATTACATGTAAAAAATTTAGGTTTCAAGTTTCTTTTAAAACTTAAATTTTCATTGAGATGAAAGTATTAATCAAAATGAAGATATAATTAAGTAATTAATTAATTATAATATTTCACAAAGGAGGGGCTAGCCAATGTGGTTACAAGTGGTTGCTCCAATATATTCTCTATGGAATGAAGCTTTAGAACGGTTGAAAACTGAAATTTAGAGTGGAATTCCAAGGAGGCTAGGCTTGGTGGTCGGCCAAAGGGAAGGTTTGGTGATCTTCATATCCATTCACTTTGGTGAGTGAATGCCTTTAAATCTTGTTGCATTTATGCAAATTTCTGTTGTGAAAGTGTTCTCTTGTGTTGTTTTTACATTAGAAATCCAAATCCTAACTTATGTCCCACAAATCCTATGTTAAACTCCCTCTTGAATGATCAGCTAAACAAGGGTTGAAACTAAACCTAGTCTAGTTAGGGTTGATGTTTGGTGATCTTAAAACTCATAAAAAATATTGAAAATTTTCAGATTAACTTTAATTACATCTCTCTCCCACATACAAGTATTTTTCCAGAAGTTCCATTATCCCTTGTTAAGTTTCTAAAGCCAAAAACCTAACTCTAGAAAATCAGCCAGATTAGAGTTTCTTGGGACCCTAGTCACTTCAAAATTCTCAAAACATTCAAGAAATTTCCAAAAATTATGAAACATTTCATATTATAAATAGGTACGTTCCACTAACTATTGTAAGTTGTTTTATGAATTTTGGATGTGTATTAAGCCTGTTCTCATCATTTGAAGTCAAGTTTTTTAGTCTCAGGTTTGACTGTTTTAAATCCTAGACCAATCATTATGATAATCCCATCCTTGATTCTGCTAAAAAATTGACACCACCAACCTATTCCTCACCAACATAAGCTGCTTAGGAAGGGTTCTCAACCAAGTTGAACCTCTCCAAGTAATCTAACATCAAGTTACATCACAAATTTAATAAAATAGATTTTCAAATACGTGCATTAACATTAATTATTCTAGCTGAGCCTTTTGTCTTTTGTACTTCTCAGAAACAAATACAACTCATATTTCTTTGTTTTTGAATATTTACTAATAATTAGTTCTAATGGTACAATTTTTAATAAAATAGAATATTCTAGATAACATTACATCAACTTAACTTCTCCATTTAATTTTTATCTTTTTACTAAAAATAAATTTTACAATAAATACGTTCTTATATTGAGTATCATAAACTTTTCCTAACATGATAAATATCAAATTAAATATTGTTCCAATGTAATTATATTCAAATTATGGTTGCACAATTACTTTAATTTATCGATTAATAATAAATGTTTAATTGAATCAAACTTTTCATTGTTTATTAACATTCTTAGAGACTTCAGCAAACAATACTTATTTAATTGTTTCTTAATATCATACATGACAAGTATGAACCAGCGCTTCTTATTAAAACATACTCCAAATAGGTTTCTATGCAATGTATTCATCCGCTACCGTTTTATAATTTGAATGCAAGTGCAAAAACAAGTAAAATAGAATACTGAATTTTAAATTATTACATAATTTGAACAACAAAATATAAAATAGATTGAAAAAAATTTGCTAGTCAATTAACGTTATTATACATAAGAAAAAATATTGCTTACATAAGTAGTAGCATGCACTGTTACTCATAACTAGACTTTATTCATTGCTAAGTCTTTATTATCATCTAGACTCCATGATGTAGAACTGCGTGCTTAAAATGAATGAAATAGAGTATTGCACGATTTCTTGTTTAGAACATTAATGATACAATTATTAGCTATTGGAACGATAAAATAAAACAAGAGACGGATGCCTACGTTTAGGCCAAATCACTAGCTAAGCACATGGACAAACGAAATAAGTTAGAAATTCAACAACGTGCGTAATGGTAAGAGTTCATTCAAAATCCCTATTCTAACAATGAGATTAGAAACATAGAAAATCAATAACTCATATCCTACGTTTACTATGCTTTGGCAAGATTTTAGTGGAGCGATCCTTTGCGTTGTGCCACTACCTACAAGGTTAGGAAAACGAAGAGAGAATTGAAAAGGGAAGAAAAGTCGACCCTTACTTAAAGAGGAATCGTCGCCGAAGGAACTCCTTTGAATTGCCAAGGGTACCGGTGATGATGTGTAGAAGACGATTGAAGTAGCTTTTGAAGGAGAAAAGCGAAGTAGTCGGAGGGATGGCGGGTGTGAATCGACCAACGGTAGTCCACTTTTCTTTGAACCTTTGATCGTCGAGAGTATCAACCAAGGTAACGTGGATCCTCTCCAAGTACTCTTCAACGGTAGTTTCGTAGCCAAATCCCACGTCGAAGAAGGGGGAACGGAGTACGTCGATATTGTCTTGATCGTCAAGCACCAAGCCCGAATCCCATAGGCGGACCTCCATTCATGCTTCTTAAGAAGTAGAGGAGGTGAAGTTGATGTAGTGTTGCTGTCCTTGAAGGTTCCTTCCAAGGGATTAGAGATTTCCCTTTGAAAATCAAGTAGCAAGGGCTAGGGGAAGTGGGCGGCCAAGGTAGGGCTAGGGAGGGAAGGTTGTTTGTGGAGTTAGGGTTAGGGTTAGGAGAGTTTAAAATTCCCAAACCTGAAATTATTTCAGATTTTGAAATTTGGTGGGAATTAGAAAAGGAAATAGGATGTATTGATTGGAGGAAGATTGGGGAGAGAGAAGGGGAGAAAGGGGGGGCGGCATGAGCAAGGGGCCGGCGGCATTAATGGGGTGGGGAGGGATTTGTGGTGATTGATTGGAGTTTCTAAATTGGGATCTAGGGAATAGGAAAGATATAATTAAATCACATTCAATTAGAATTTGATTTGAATGAGATCTCAAAACTTTCCAAAAATAGATTTCATATATTAGGAAAGATTTTGAATTTTAAATTCTTGAGTTTGAATTCAAAATTTAATCCTAAATATAATCAATCCATATTAGGAAACAAGACAAGGAGGAGGGGAGGGGTGGGCAAGGGGCGGCGGCTTGGGTGGAGGGTGGGGGCCGTCAGGTAGGAGGTTGGATGGTGGGCCGTGGGGTTGTAAGGGGAGGTGTGGGGGCTGTTTTGAAGGGTGGGCCGGCGGCTTTTGAGGAGGGGATGGGGATGGGGTAAGGTGGTGGTGATTTGGAAGGGAGGAAGAGCACAAAGAACTAGAACCACGAACCCGACACGTCTAGGTTGGTGGGTGATGCATCCTTCTTTCTCCCTCTCTTAGGGATCCTCTTCACTAACTCTCAACTCTCAATCTCAAGACAAGAGTGCAGGAAATTTTCTAATAATCATTCATTAAGCTTAAAAGATACATAGAAGGGCTTTAAATAGCCTCACACAAAGACACAACACAAAGACGACGATGCCCTCTGGGCTTACAAACAATCCACCCTTGCATAAGGGGTAAAATAGGGAAATAAAACATAGGAAATAACATATATCTAATGAAAGAAACAAAGATGCAACAAAACTCAAAAATATAAGGACTCGATCGTGGCCGTAGATCGACGGCCACGTCTTCGATAAACTTTCCATGTAGAGATGTCCTCATCACTCCATTTCTCAAGTTAGTCAATAATAGTTCTTTATATCTCTATTATATTCATAAAAATTTCTACTATTAAAATTTATTTTCAGTAACTGATGATAGAACATTAGGTACTTTTGAGTCCTTTGAATTGTTGACCGCTTTAAACTTTACGTGAATCATTATTTTTTATTTTTATTTTTATTTTATCTTTACATGAATCATTATTACTATTGATTTTTCTTAATTAGGTAAAATCTAACTCTTATTGAAAATATAGAATAAAAATATAAAAAATAATTTACTCAAATACAATATTAAGTGCATTATAATTCTTAGATTACAAACTGAAATACATATTAACAACAAGAAATAAATCAACATAAATATCTAGAATTAATCAAGTATAATTTGATAAAAATATATTACAAAAAAATTAATTAATTATATTTTTTTAAATAAGATAACTAAAAGAAAAAGGAATGCCATCGCAAAGGTACCCCAACGTGAGTTTTCATCAAAGGAGAATTCATAAGGTTTGAAGTATTTGAAGGTTAAGTATTACACCACAGAATTTCAAATCAAAGAAATCAATAAAAAAAACATGGTCTAATGGATATAATTCTTGCACTGCTAAAATTATAGACGTGATGCAAGTGTTGAATCAAGAAAGTGCTGTGAAAAAAGAAAACATACAGTCAAGTGTTTCATTTACTAAAATATTATTCATTAAAGAATGCACCATTAAAATTTTATGATGCAAAGATAAAATAACCATAATCATTGAATAGTTGAAGCTTCCAAATTCTATAGGTACCTGGTAAAGCTCAACATTAACTCAAAAGAATCAATAACATTAATACTTTACAACAAATAAATATTATAAGTATAAGTTTAATGTCATAAAATAGTCAAATTAATATTTGCACATCAATATTAGCAGATTATGTAGGATGAAAGTGAAGATTCATATGATGAAATTTTATGATGCAAAGATATAAATAACCATAAGAGAATAGAACCAAAATAGTTTATTGACTCTTTATGAAAGACTAAAATGATCCCCAAATATATTAAAGAACTATTTTGGTCCCTCAACTCCTTAAAGAGGAACTAAAATCGTCTCACTATGGGACTATTATGATTCATTTTTAAAGACTTGAGGGACCAGAATGATCATTTAATATAGTTTGGAACCATTTTGGTCCTTCATAAAAAATCAATGAACCATTTTGGTTGTTTACTCATAACCATAATCTTTGAAAAGTTGAAGCTTCCAATTTTTATAGGTACCTTGTAAAGCTCAACATTAACTCAAAAGAATCAGTAACATTAACACTTTACAACAAATAAATATTGTAAGTATAAGTTTAATGTCATAAAATAGTTAAATTAATATTTGCACATCAATATTATAAGTTATGTAGGATGAAAGTGAAGATGCCTATGATAAATTCTCAATTCATGCATAAGGTGTAAGAAAACATTCTACAAGTGCTTAAGATGATTTTTGGAAATATAACTATGCGTACAATTCACATCAAACAAAATGATGAAAGGACCATCAACAATGAAAGAAAAAGAATAAAGTTGGAGAGCGCCTAGTTTTACTTCTTAACACTCAGCACTTAAACTGCATTTTGCATAGACATATGGACCATATTTGCTGGTTTTATTAACTTCAAGTATTGTTAGTTTTAATTGGTCATGGTTTAGTAACTTATTAGTGTCATATAAAGTTTTCAGTTGCACTTTGAGCGTGCTTTTCTTGCTAGTTAATCATGAAAAGGTGCATAAACAAAAAACACTATTATTGATTTTACGGATAATACATAGAGAAATTATGTTAAGTTATTAAAGATATGAATAATGAAGTTACTAGAATATGTCATTGTCCATAACCTAAAATAATATAATTATAGAAATTAAATTTATGCTTAAAATGATATACAATTTATTGTACAATGATGCAAGTTATTTGCATATTACATAGTTATGATAGGTGTAACCTACTTGTTAGCAAATGAAACTAAAAAAAGTGAATGGAACTAATAGATTGCCAGGGGCTTAGTATTAAACTAATACCTTGGTATGATAAACTTAAATAACTTGAAACTATAGTACAAAAGAATATATATAAATGAATAAATAAAAAGTTGAATTGGTTGGTTTACATAAATAAGCCTGTCATGAGGTACTAAGCAATAAGAGAAATTTTCAAAGACTTGAATAATCAGACCAAGTAGCTATATTACCAATTTGATATAAAGAACTTCATTCATGAGGAGAGACAAAGAGGCTTGAAGAAAGTTTATTTTGAGTCTGCGAAATGAGACAAAGCAGGTTCAAAGAAAGCTCAAGAAAAAGCTATGCCAATGATTTCTTATAGCTTGAACATAATCCCTAGTAAGGGTTTAAGTGTTGAACAACTAAGTCACTAACATCCAAGTTTCATGTGGCGCAAAAGAAATGGGATAGTGAGGGTGATGATCATATGAAAGAGATGGAGGAAAATGCAACTATGAAGATATGAAAGTAAATATGCACTGAAGAGGTTTGGACAGGTGCAAGAAAGTATAATATTAACTAATGAGGCGGATAGATAATTAAGCGAAACTATTGGCAAGAAAAAAAAAAGTAAACCAAATACAACTGTACAGTAGCCAGGTAAAAAGTCATGCAAAATAGAGTCAATGCCTTAATGTAGCAAAAAACAAAATATATTAACAAGAATGGTTAGTAAAATTAGGATAAGATTAATGGCATTGGTGAAGAGAAGTGCAACAGAGCTCTTTCCTGATTAATACCTCCTGACCACCACAAAGATTGAGCCGACCCACTTCACCCCCACTAGCTGTTACCCGCTCCCTCTCCTCTTCATTCTCCTCCAGCCTGTGATCAACAGTCAGCAAAGAAATTGTTCCACCGTTGGAATCCAGTATACACCGGGAATCACCCACCGAAGCAACCGTCACGGTTAAACCATCAATCACTACAAGGGTAGCCGTGGTCCCAGACGCCTCCCCTGCCAAAAATCATTAAATCTCAAGTTCTCAACACACAATCTCGGAATAAAAGCAGTTTTTGAAGTCAAGATCGTGCCTTTCCGTTGGAACTCGATATCGGTCTTCACAAAACCTGCCACCAGTGCCCGTGGAAGGGCATGGAGCCACTCTTCCCTCCCAACTCCAGGCGGAATAGCGCCCATTACGTGGTCCAGGAGATGCTCCTTCGTGAACACTGCCGCCGATACCCCATTATGTCCATCGAAGATCTACGGCAACCGACCGCAGCGGTAAGAAGCAGAATTGGAGAAATTCGGAAAAAGAAGGGAAAGAGGAGGAAAAAGAGAAAACCGCGAAGACAGAGAATGAAGTGGAGGGGTTTCCAGGGATCCGCTGGCAGTCAGGCTTGATGAGAAAGTAATCCTCGCCGCGCTTAGCAAGCCCAGCGTGACCGTAGCACACAAGAGGCTTCTCGGTCTTGCATCCCCGGAGCTCTCGGCCGATAAGGGTGGCGAGGGCTATGGGATGAGTACGCTCGCTCTGATCTCGATTCTGTGTATGGTTCATTTTGCAGGAGCCTTCCTGGCTGGAGCCCTAGTTCACCTCAAAAGCTGCATTTTCCTCATCGTCAACGAATCAAAGGAAAGTAGATTGGAAACCTAATTTCCAGCTAACGAGAGAAAATTTCAACCAGTCCAGCAGAGTGAAAGAAAAGCGAGAGAGAGAGAGAGAGAGACAGAGAGAGACAGAGAGAATATAGGTGGTTTCAAGTTTCTTTATTATTAAAAACAAAATCACCATTTAATATCTTTAGGCTTAATGAAGTGCAACATTTTTTGATGCCATTAACATAAACACAGATCCCAACATTATAGGGAATGTTTTAAAATAGGAGAAATTTTTAAGTGAGGTAGGATTTTGATATATCATCAAAAATTTATCTTGATCGGGCACGAATCTCGAGATAAAATTGAATTGAAAGCTCTAAAATTAAATATGAGACCATCCAAATTCCGATTTCAGCAATTAGTACTTATAAAAATTTAAGATTTGATTAAAGCTTCATTTGAGATAGTTTTCTTACTCTTTTCTCCTCCAAAGTCTCAAAATTCTTTTATTTTTGAGCTTCCATTTTTTGGTTTGAGTGGTTAGTGATTAAATTGGTTTTATTTTCAAGTCACTAAGCATTTTTTTCAAGTTTCCAAATTGCTTATTAAATTTAATTACTTATGTGAAGTTTTTTTTTTAATGAAAGCTAAATTTTTGTTAGTATAATGCAATTGTAATTTTTTCACTCTCTAAAAGCTGAGAAAATATGGAAACAATTTTAATTTTAAATGTTAAGCACTTTATATAATGAGGTAGAGATAATTGATGTACCTTCACAATTCTAAAAACCATTTTCCAAAAAAAAAAAAGGTTGCTTCTGTTAGCTAAATTTGATTCAAAATATAAATTCATTTATTATGTTTTGCACAATAATAAAATTTTCTTATAAATATTATCTATTTATATATATCTTAATTATTATCTTAAAAATATATATTTAATCTAATTATCATGTTGTTCAAAAAAAGTATATTATCATGATAAGTTAGGTATAATTTGTTTGGAATATAAAAGCAAATAATATAGAAACAAAACAAGAAACAAATCAAGTAGGATTAAATTTATAAATTTTTTAAGTAATATAGAAACAATTGCAAACGCACACACTACTTCCCTGACAACATCATCAAAAACTTGATGGATAATATTTTTGTATATCGGAGTTTACGCTTGACTTGTGGATAAACTAAATGCTAATGAAATTGCATGCCATTATAGATTCATATGTTAAATGCTCTCAACTAATGCAAGTGCACGTGCTGATCAAGTAATAAAGTGAATGAGAGAGTGTTGATCCCATGAGGAAATAGGTGAATCACAATTGACTCTAAGGGGTTAATTCTATTCAAGCTGCTAAATTTATTCTTCGCAATGAACCAAGGGGTTAATTACTAGAACTACTGAGAAATGCAGAATATAGTTAAGATAACCAAAAATAAAGATGTTTTGGACTAATGATGGTCAATGAATCTATGTTCTCCTAAGCAAACTTGTCTCATTAGTTGTGAATCAGGGTTTATGCGCCTTTATATCTCTATCGATCTTATAAAAGTGTAAAGAAAAGTTTATAACCTCTCTACAGTTATCATATCTCCATAGATCCTAGAAATTCTAATCATTATATGTCTAGGTATGAAAGTATTCCATATAAATACTCCTTATTATTTCAATATTTCTCCGTCGAGATAATGTATCACACTAGATTTTAAATTTATACATGGTCATTACACAAATTAAATTAAGCATGGGAGATATTAAAAACAAAAATTCACATTTATACATAAGAGTCTACATTATGATATACACAGATGTTTACATCATCAGTCTAAAACTAGAAGTTTAGCTAGACATAGAAATAAAATTGAATAAAACACTTTCCATTACTTTCTCATGAAAAAAGTACAAATAAGAAAGATGAAGAAAAGAACACCTGATATGAAGAATCTCAAATAGATCCTGCAGATAGACTCTTCCCGGAGTGATTCTCACCTTACTCCTGCACTCTCCACACTCCTAAGTATTGTTTTTCTCTCTACAAGGATGACCGGCCAATCCAATACATGTTACTCACTATCCTATGGTCTCTCCCTTATAAAGAATTAAAAAAAAATATTTATACTTAACATAAATAGGCTTAGGCTCCATAGTGCTCAACAAGGTGGTGCCGCAACATTACAATATGAACTAGCGCCTCAATGCTACTTAATGTGCTTCGTTGCTGCTTTGGGCTGATCTAGCGTGATTGTCGGTTTATTCAGCATGATGCTTGGATGACTCAGTGCGGCGCTTCTTTTCCCTAACTGCTCCATTGTGGTGCTACAAAAGATGGGTGATGTGGCACTTGCTTACATCATAGGCACTACAGTGTTCCTGAGGTTGGCACTTCAGTATTTAATTATTTATAATTTTTCTCGGGGCTCCAATGTTGTAATGTTCAGTTACGATGTTGTAGTGTTGAGTACCACTGTGGCGTTAACCTTTGTTCCAATAGGGCACTGATTTAAATGAAATTTTCTTGAGGTTCCGGTGCTACAATGTCCTGTCTGACGCTGAGGCTTTGAAGATGATGCATCACTGATAGTTCTGGCACTATGACGCTGGTTCTTAGCTTTGTAATTTTTGCTCTTTTTCCTGAGACATTCACGCACAACATCAATTAAAACACACACCTTTACTGAAGTTTAACATAATAAAACACATCATAATTTTTGATTAGTAAGCATCTTAGTAAAGCTTAGAGAATCTCAAATATAACTACTATGTGCATATGTACTTGTCCCATATTATTAGGAGAACATAGGCAGTGTCCGTCAAGGTTTATTAGTTATTTCATACTACCTAGTATTCACTAGCAATTTGATCTAAAACCAAAATATATTATAAGTTGGGTAGAAACTAAATTGAATGTGATGGCATCATACAAGAAAAGTTAGGATGTAAGAAGAAAGACTATGAAAGTCATATTTTGTAGTTGGGAGGAATACTATCAATCACTCTTTAGGTTAACAGAGTTAATTTGTTCCATCATAAGAGGGTTAGTGTATATGCTACAATTTGGTTAGTCAAACCAACAACTTACTCGTGAGCACAAGGTATAAGTATCAGATCCCCTCAAGTTCTAGTCCACCTCCTATATCTTATTGGGTACACTTTAATCATCTCAATTGGAAGGTATTGTGGATCTAAAAGTATACGAATCAATAAACCATAATTATGTCTTATCTTACAAACATCTCTCTCTCTCTCTCTCTCTCTCTCTCTCTCTCTCTCTCTCTCTCTCTCTCTCTCCCTCCCTCTCTCTCCCTCTCGTGCAAATTTTCTCTAAACATTTAAATAATTCAATAATATACATAAAATGAAAGTGTTCTAGCTCTTCATTGTGTCACTACAACTAGCAATTGTCTTTTTGACATTTTTATTTTGACTCACATCACTTATATAGTCTAGAATAGACTATGTTTATGTTTTTAGAACCTGTAAAAAATAATAATATTTATCATAGTTTTATCCCTAATGTAAATTCATAAAATAATCAGAGAAGCACATAGGAGCATAAACAACCATAAAATTATACTTAAATAATCATAAAAGCATGATCGTAGTGGTGTAAACCCTAACTTCCCTTTGTTAAACTAAATAAGGATCTATGGGCATATTTATCATTGCACAATGTGTATGTAAAGGTCAAGATGTGGTAAGTGGTCAATTCATTTTTTTTTGAAAAAAATTATCAAGTTAGCTCAGGGATCTAATTAAATTAAAGCTTAAACACTACCGTTGCTAGGTTCCAAGTCCTGGATAAAGGCTTATTGGTATTGTTATCACCTTAACTTTATTAAAATTTAAAGCTTAATTTCAAAAATTAGTTTTGATAGGGTTCAAAGAGCTTTGAAAATAAAAATATAAATATTCATAATTTTTAGAAGTTAAATAAATGTTTAACCTTATTCAATATAAATAGTTGATTTAATTTTGAAAAATTAGTTATGTTGATATATGTTAGGTTATGTGAATTCCTAAACAATTATATTAGATCTAGATATGATAGGGTGAATCCCATAATCTAATGAACCATTGTTTGATAATGGTGATCAACTTATTATATCTACAAGTGTTAGACATACTCATCCAATTAAGTTCCAACACAAGTGCTTGCACATGAAAATGCCTATCAAAATAAAAGATAAATAATTAAAATGATCAATCAACTAACTCAATGTTTGAGTTTTTGAATGGGGTTCAAACACTTGAAAGATTAAATAAAATCCGAGTACTTAAGAAAATACCTAAAAGTTAAGGTTAAATAAAATCTAGATAAAAATATCCTACTCATATAGTAAAATTTCCTAGTCGATATAACCCAATAAGAAATAAACTGAATAATAGATATGAGTGGGTACTTATGCATATATTATATTACAGTGTGAGAAAAATGATTATTGGCATAAAAATGTCAATAGTACATTTGCTTGATGACGAGATTGTATAACTTTGCATTATTTTCAATGCTAAACTAACTTAATCATGCTCATTCTAATTCATGTGAACATAAACAAAATCAGTACCCTCTCTTGATCTCTAGCTTTTCCTAGAAATGTCTCAAGCATTCATCCACATCAAATCAACATCAAATTCAATCCTTTAGTTCATTACATAGGTTCAAATCTTAGCCAAGCTAGAAACCCTACCTTAGCCTTTAGCATAGACTGAATAGTAGTTGACGTTAGGATGACTATAATATCTTGTTGAACTTAGAAGAAAGTATAAGACAAACCTATTAGCCATTCATTTCTGAATTATATCAAATCTCAAAATGTGAATGACAACTTCTAAAAGGGGGGGGGGGGGGGGGGGGGGGGGGGGGGGGGGGTATAAGTAATATAAAACATGGAGATCTATAAGCAAGAGATAATTTCATGATTGTTAACATTGTCATCCATATTACATGATGTAAATTAAGATAGAAAATAATAAAGTTAAAATAAAGAGCAAGGGAAAAAGGGCACAAATCAATTTTTATGTTGCTTGACACTAACACCTATATCCATTTTGATCCCTTTAGTTCAAGGATTCACTACTCTCTCCTTCGATCACCACCAAGTTGATAATACCCTTTCATTGATAAGAAATATAGAAACACTATACCCTCTTCTTCTACTCTAAGCGAGAAGATCATTACTCTAGCACACCAGGTAGTCCACACCTTCCTATAGTAAAAATGATTTGAGATCTCACTAACTGCTTATAAAATAAATAAAACAAAGACTCTTTGCACTCACCACCAAACGTGAAAGGAATGAACTAAATGAAATGTGGAAACAACTAATTGGTCAACAATTTCACAAAAGATTTTCAGACTCAAGATTTTCAAATGAAAAGAATAAATAATCTCCCTCAAAGCACATCTCCCTTTCTAATTTTTCTATCACATACATATTTTAGGGTTTTTTAGTTTTTAATGAGAATGTGAGTCTTTATACGACATAATGGAGAAGAAGGATTTATGTATCCAACCCCACATAGTGGTATAAAGGCTTGATGTTATTGCATACATATTTTAGGGTTCTTAGTAAGTATTTATATATTAAGTTCCCAAAGAACAAATAATAAAATATGTTTATTTGTAAAATTTGAGATGATTATATATTACTATCTATGTATTATATAGTATGATTAGTTCAAATGGCCAAAAATTATTAAAACCCATCTTTGTTTAATCGTTTAATATGACTTATATGATAAATATACATTAATTACCCTCTTACTTTATACAGCTTAATTAGATTAATTTAGGAATATGTTCATACAATATGATATGCATTATATAGTATGATTAATTGGAATTTTAAATTAATCTAAAAATTACCTTATAATTGTAGCTTAATTTGAAATGAGGGATAAAGTTATTGTACAATTTGGATTATAGTATGACTAGTTCATTATAATTAATTTATATTATTTCTAAAATAACACAATGTTATTTTATTTTTTTGATTATCTCATATTGTACTGTATGATCTAGACTGCATAATAAAATCTTCCAAAAAATCAATTTATTTCTTTATTTTAAAAATTTTAAAATATTCTTTTGTGGCTTGCTCTATTGCACAAGTGTGTTGGATGTTTCACAATTTTTTTTTACTTGAAATATCAAATTGAGTATAAAAAATAAAAAATATATATATAATTATTGAATTGACTTGTATCGCCTTATTATCTCAATCATCCATGACTTGTCTTGATGCATGGCTCTTAATTTCTTAGTCCTTGCCTTAGCATTGTGATCCACAACTTTGCTTATCATCTTAGTTATGGGCTCACCTAACACAATTTTATTTCAACTTCGGGTACACATGTGTTTGTTAGTTCTACTTTCTATAATAAGTGTATTAGTCTAAAAATAATTCAATTAATAATTAAACTAAAAGATATTTATGATCATCAAAATAATATAATATGAGTTAAGGCTCATGAGGTCAATAATCTTCTAGTCTTTGATAATGAAAAATATATTTGGTTGTACATATATGTTTTGGGTTCTTAAAGCTCCTTCGAATCTATGCCTTGATGAAAATAACAAATGACATATTTTGAGAAAAATGTGTACATTTTCATTTTTAGAAATCACAACATTCTAACAATTATGTTGATTCATAAACATGGGTACACAAACACTAAGAAAAAATTAAAATATAGAAAAATACAACCTATAAATAAATATATAGCCACTATTCCTCTTTTGATAAATCAAAAGGAAAGTATACACAGAGTATAGACATGGACATAGTAACAAAAATGAGAAATAAGGCTCATTGATAAATGTAAATTATATTTTATTTTATATGTTTTATTTCCAGTGAAAATGTGTTGTTTTAGTTGTTTCTGTGCAGAAAAAACTAAAAAATGGCAAAACATTCTAAGTAGTCAACAGCACCATAGTGTTTGATGAAATAATGTCGTAGCACTTACTTCAATATCGTTGAGGCTCTCAATTTCTGACATGGTAGCGTTGAGTTCTCTGTTTGTAAGCCTTGCGATAGTAACACAAAAAGTGTTGCAGCATTGTCAACACTGCGGCCTTAGAAAGTTAGCTTGGCAGCGTTATATTCTCTATTTTTAAATACTGCGGCACCATAATTTCTCACACCTTGGTGCCATTTTTTAAACTTGAGTGTCGCAACACTCAAATGTCTACAACGTCATAGTGTTGAAATTGTAACTTTCAAGGGTTATATTCTATCAGTGAAGAGATGCAATTGTTCACCAAGTAACCGATCAACATTAACAAGCACCACGGCGGTGCAAAAACTTTAACATAGAGGCATTAGTTCACTAAAGGGGCACTACAGCATTAATATTTTAAGTGCCATAGTGCCAGTTTCTTTTTTATATTTTTTTATAAATAGTTGTGATGTTATATTTGTGGAGAGATCAATCACTTGTGTATTTCTCTAGTTCTCACTTAGAGTAAAATCTAAAGGAGGCTAGGGAAGTACAACGTATAATTATTTAGAGTATTTAGCCTATATTTCTTAAAGTAACTCTGTAAGTTAAAGGGAGAAGGAGTGTATAGGAGATACTTTGATCCTTCCTAGTGATATCACTCTCTTGTATTTTAATTCTTTCACGAGTTTAATGATAATGAGTTTACTTATTATTTATTCTATGTCTAACTAATTCTTTTATTTTGGATTGATGAAGTAAAATTCTTTTTGAGTACTAATGAAGGCTCTTATTTTATAACTGTTAAATGATATTTTCAATATTATCCTGCTCTTTATTTAATACACATAATAGTGTAGTTAAAATTTAGTATGATATATAGCCTCGACAGAGGAATGCATGAATAACTAAGAGTATTGAGATAGGATGTTTGCATGCCAAGATATAGGATGTAAAATATTCTAGATTCTTAAGGAGATATTATAACTATAAGAGGTTAGGAAATATTCTTTTTATCCTTACATGCTCGATAGAGATTTAGGAATGAATATACTCTGAATCACATTACTTTGAAGAGTCTCATTAGGAAATATACACAATTTATACTCATCTATCCAAGATACCTTAATTAAATATTGTATAGAATAATTTACTATTTTATTCAATGATAAAATCTTCAAAAATATCATTTTTATTTCAGTAGGATAATTATTTTTATTAGAGTCATTAGTGATAGTTTATTGTAAATAAGCATACTTCCTCATGGGTTCGACACCATACTCTGTCACTTTATTACTTAATTCAACATGTATACTTGCATATATTAAGTTGGTTTTGTTATTATTTATATTAAAGAAAATTTAAGCATTTTTTAAAGGGTGATAGAGCCCTAAATTTTTTCTATAATTTAAAAGTTTAGTCAATAGCCCCCATCAAAATTTTGGCGCACTTGCCAGGGAAGTATTTTACTTTTTATAAAATTTAACTATATTATTGAATCAATTGCATAATTAGACCTACTTATATCTTTAATTTATTTATTTTATTTGCTGATTGTATATTTAATGTTGCATGCTTTATAGACAAAGAAATGAAATTTTGTGGTTTGACACTAAAATAAAAAGAATCCTTTTAAAAAATTTAAAAAACCAAAAAATTAGTGAATATAATTGAACTTGTATTAGATCAAGATCAATCTAGACCTCTTAGGGATCATGTTAACCCTTTAGTAGATGGAATTAATCAGAATATTAATAGACCTACAATTCAGGCTAATAATTTTAAATTAAAATATGTCATAATTTAAATGGTTCAAAATTCTCAATTTAGAGGAACTCTTATTGAAGATTTTAATTTATACTTAGCTAGTTTTGTTAAAAATTTATGCAATATTTAAGTATAATAGTGTCAGTGATGATACTATTAAACTTAGATTGTTCCCATTTTTTAAGAGATAAAGCTAAGATGTAATTGAATTCATTACCCCTAGGCTCTATAACCACTTGGAATGCGTTGGCTCATAAGTTTCTTACTAAGTATTTTTCACCTTAAAAGACTGCTAAACTTAGAAATGATATAACCTCTTTTTCCTAGTTTGAAGGAGAATTGATTTATGAGAGTTGGGAGAGATTTAAAGAAATACTTAGAAAATGCCCTCACCATATTGGTTGATTATTTAAATATTTTATAATAAATTAATAGGATCTCTTAGAGCAATAATAGATGCTGTAGTTGAAAGATCTTTAATGTCTAAACAATTTGAGGAAGCATTTGAATTAATAGAGAAATGGATACTAATAATCTCAGTAGCTTATTGATAGGGTAAATCCTAAGAGAGTAACAGGAATATATGAATATGATGCTTTCTCAATTTTGACTGCACAAGTTGTAGCAATTTCTTTGAAGCTGAGCACAATAGGATAAAATGTTGAATTAAGAACTAAATTATCTATAAAATTGAAGGATCAAAAGTTAATTGATTTAAAGATAAAATAATCTCTACTCCAATACATATAATTCATGTTAGAGGAACCATACAAATTTTAATTGGTCAAATAATGTTAGTGGAACAATCAATGGAATTCTAATCAAAATAATCAAGGAGTAAATTGGAATAATCCTCAACAATCTACTATTAATCCTTAACTTGCATATCCTCCAGGATTTAATCAAAGAAATCAGTTTGAAAGTAGAAAATAACTATTGAAAGATGAATTGATGCAGTTAGGAACTCAATTGTAAAATTAAGTTGCTTCTATTAAAAATTTAGAAACCTAATTAAGTCAGCTTATAATTTCAGTTAGTAGTAGACCTCTTGGATCATTACCTAGTAATACTGATGTTAACCCAAAGAAAAAAGAAAAAGATCCAAGTGATAATTATTTGAGGATTGGTAACAATGTACCCTAGCTAAATTGATAAATCTAGGCTAATCTGGCTAAAGAATATAAGCTTAGCACTATATGGGAGGTAACCCAAATTTATGTTTAGAGTAACATTATTTATTTGAATTTACTTGAGTTATGTTGCATATGTTATTATTTTTGCCATATTTTGTATTTTATTTTGTATTAATAATTAAAGTTATAATCAAAATTTAGTAAATAAAAATAAGCAATAATTTAAGTGAACACTGTACTGTTGAGTGATTAAACACCACAATGCTACTCTCCCTAGCACTGCTACTTTAAAAATAAGTGCTGCTGCATTAAACCTCAGGTAATGTTCATTTTGAACCATCATTTACTTGGTTAATTAAGTGCCATAGTGCTCATTATTTTAACAATGCATTGCTTAGTTATTCAAGTCAAAAGCAAGGCTCTAACAAGTCAAAATGAAGATGTATGATCATAACTTTAATTATGAAACTTTGGTAAGCACATCAGCACTAGTAACTGACATCACATTGCGTCTCACACTTTCATTATTAGTTTGTTAATTTCACTATACTAGTTACTGACACAAATGTCGCTGCACTTACACGTGTCAAATGCCACAGCGGTAGCCAGTTCCAAGGTGACGTTTCAATTTCTAAAAACCAACACCACATGGTTTGGACCATTGCAATGCTTGCTAGTTTGACCATTTTATCATTTTGTTCATAGATTGAGCACCAAAGTGCCATTTCTCACAACACTGTAGCTCTCAACCAAGTTATAAAATGGGGGGTTACTTTTTTCATTTCATTCATAGCACAACCATTCCTTCAAACTCTTCTCCTTTCTAATCCTCTCTAGCTTGCTGGCCCTAAAGATGTTTAGAAAGAAGAGGGCTTCTTCCTTTCATAATAAAAGAAGATTCATATCTACTAATGCTAAATCGAAATTTACCGATTTAGTTATGACCAAACAACTAATTCCAGAGAAGGGTTTTCAAAATCCTAACCACAAAATCATGTAAATCATTACTAGTAGAGGTTGGGAGTATTTTTGTACAATAGCCTTTTGTTATAATTGTTAAGTAGTTAGAAAACTTTTTACAAATAAAAAGGAGGTTGTGAAAAATAAATGTTGTGTTAGGGGTAAGTCGATCCCTTTTAACTTTGTGGCTATAAATAAAATTTTCAAACTTAGGGACTTTAAATTTGATGAATATACAGCTTTTATTGGGATACCTACAGATCCTCAAGATATTTTGAATGTACTGTGTGGACCCAATAGTGGAGTAAGTTGGAAAAAGAGAGAAAATAAAATTGTCAATTTCCCTACCACCTACTTGACCCAAACATCTAAGGCCTGACACTATTTCATCTTAACCTGTTTACTACCTAATAGAAACATTCGTGAAGTTACCTATAACCATGCCATTTTAAACTATGCTATTCAAATGGGGTATTCTATTAATGTAGGGAAACTTATTTTCTCCTCTCTCATATGCATCATTAGGGGAACCTTTTTGTTGGACTAGGACACTATTCTCTAGTTTATACTAAATGCATTACTGTGGGTGTAAAGGGGGATCAAACTGAAGAATAATTATTCCGCATTACATCCCTTACTAAAAGAAAATTTATGGACTTCAATCAAGTTAAAAGAGAGGAGGAAGGAGAACTCAGTGAGTCTAGAGTGTCTGAAAGGCCCAATAATAGTAGTAGGAGTACTAGAACTCTTAAGACTCTGGGAGATCAGGTAGCTGAAGATGGAAAATGTGACATAATTATATGAGAATTCAGAAGATTGGCATCTTGAGATATAAATGAGGATGGCTCACAGTATGGATCATCAAGAAAAGTATTTTAGATACACTACTGACTTTAATGATGCTTTTGTAGGAATGTTTAGAAGTAGTCCTGTGGAGCATTCTAATCAGCTTTAATTTCCATCTTCTACATCCTATGATCATTTCATTTGGCAACTTGCTGATAGAGGCAATGATGATGATAATGATGATGAGGAGGAAGACCCAAACTTGGCTAATTTGGAGTTATTCTTGGCTTGAAGAGAGGGAGCGAGATTATATGCTACTTTTATTTTGTAGCATATTTTTATTTTATTTCTTTTTCATTTTTTTGCTTAGGGGGATCCGAGTAACATGATGATGTGATAGTATTGCACTAGTTTGATGATTAGTTATGGCTTTGATAGCTACTGAAGGTGTGATGGTGCTTATTACACTAGTTATCTTTATGTTGTATGAGATAATTTTGTATCACATATTTTATACCTTTCCATCATTCATATAAAAATATGTTATTTATTAATATTTATGTATGTTATTATTTGCATTTGATTAAATTTCCTTATACTTAAATTTTTATATTCCATTAATATCACTATATTTTGATTATTTAGTTAAGCCTAATAAAAATGATAATTAAAAAATTATGTAAAATTAGGATAATAATAAAACTTTAGATTATAGTTTAGAAGAACACTACTTTGTAATTTATAGATTGGAAATATTAATAATTTATTAACATAAATCATTTAAATTATTGACCTAACTTAAATTTATAAGTTATATATTTATACATTGACCTATGAATTGAAGATGAATAATTAAGGTTAAAAAATGGATATGAGTAGATTAAAATTAAAAATCATAAGCAACCAGAATTTAAAAATAACAATCTTATTAAATCCTTATATTAAACTCATTCATATTAATATAAGAAGATTTAAGCAAAACTGATATTCAAATTTATTAACTATATACTCCACAAAAATAAAAGTGAAAAGAGTTTTAAAAAGAAAAAGCAAAGAAAGCAAGAAAAAAAAGTGAGTGCAATAAAAAATTAGTATCAGATAAAAGCTTAGAGTCTGACTACAATCTTATACTTAAATTCACAAAGGATAACATAGGAGAACTAGTATAAATATTAGTGAAATTATGAAATTTTAATTTTAACTATAAACACATCTAATTTTTAAGCTATATTATTCAATTCATAATTCAAAAGTAAATGATTATACTTATAACATATAAATTCAAATTAAGCAATAATAAGGATGATTAGTTAGGATAATTGTTAGTATTTTCCAAACTAAAATTATAGCTTTGATCATTTCCACTACTTCTAGATCGTTATATATTATTCTATATTATAGTAATTTTAAATCATAAATTTTTATTTTGGTTATTTGATTAATCAGAATTATATATTTATTTATTTGCTTGAGGACAAGTAAGAGTTTAAGTTAGGGAGAATTTAATAAGTATAAATTACATATTATTTTATATATTTTATTTCCTGTGAAAATGTGTAATTTTGATTATTTTTGTGCAGGAAAAACTATAAAATGATAAAAAATTCAATGTAGTTAACAACACCACTACGTCTGACAAAATAATGCTACAGTGCATACTTCAATACCACCAAGGCTCTCAAATTCTAACATGGCGGTGTTGAGTTCTCTATTTAGAAGCACTACAGTTGCAACACAAATAATGTCGCAGCATTTTCAGTGCTGCAGCGTTAGAAAGTTAGCTTGGCTGTGGCAGATTCTCTATTTATAAATATCATGATGCCACAATTTCTCAAGTTATGGTGCCATTTTTTCAACTTGAGCACTGCAGCGCTCAAATGTCTATAATGCCACGACATTTTAATTATAACTTCTAAGGGCCATATTCTATGAGTGAACTGATGCGACTACTCACCAAATAATTAATCCATATTAACAAGTGTCGTGGTGGTGCAAAAGCTTCAGTGTCGAGGTGCTAGTTCACTTTAGGGACATCACAACACCATTATTTCAAGCGTCGCAATAGCAGTTATCTTTTCATATTTCTATATAAATAGTTGTGATGTTATGTTTATGGGGAGTTTAGTCACTTATGTAAATTCAATACTTTTTAGAATATTTCTTTAGTTTTTACTTAAGAGTAAAATCTAAAGGAGACTAGGGAAGTACATGATGCAATCATTTAGACTGTTTAGCCTGTATTTCTTGAAGCAACTCTGTAACTTAAAGAGATAAGGAGTGCAGAGGAGATACTTTGATCCTTCCTAGTGATATCACTCTCTTGTATTTCATTCTTCCATTAGTTTAATGATAATGAGTTCTCTTATTATTCATTCTATGTTCGGTTAATTATCTTATTTTGGGTTAATAAAGTAAAATGCATGTTGAGTACTAATAAAGACTCTTATTCTATAACTATTAAAAGATGTTTTCAATATTATCCCACTCTTTGTTTAATGCACATAGTGGTCATATATAGTTAAAATTTAGTGTGATGTATAGACTCGACTGAGGAATGCAAAAACAATAAGGAGTATTGAGATATGATATTTCCATACCTAGACATATGATGTAAAATATTATAAAATTTTAAGGAGATATTATAACTATAGGAGATCAGGAGATATCTTTTTTACCCCTATAAATTCGATAAAGATCTAGAAATGTATATGCTCTGAATCATATTACTTTAAAGAGTCTCATTAGGAAATATATGAAATTTATACTCATTAATCCAAAACACTTTAATTAAATATTATATCAGATATTTTATTATTTTATTCAATGATAAAATCTCTAAAAATATTAATATTATTTCAATAAGATAGTTTTTACAATTAGAGTAACTAGTAGTAGTTTATATTAAGTAAACATACTTTCTTGTGGGTTCGACACTCTACTCCATCACTTTATTTCTTGATTCAACATGTAAACTTGTGTAAATTAAGTAGGATTTATTATTATTTATATAAAAGAAACCTAAATATTATTTAGAGGTGATAGAGCCTTAGATTTTTATGCAATTCAAAAGTTCACTCCACATCCCCCATCACTCACCTAATCTTTTGATGTTAGTAATCAAATGGAGGTTAAAGATACATGTATTTATGAATTTGAAAGAATTGTCTATGAAGCAATCCTCTATCTTCATTTATCTTTGCCATAATTAATGTCACCTTATATTCTCATATTAACCTCATTTTTGAATGAGGTCAATGATCTAAAAAAAAATCTAATCTCCACAGTCAAATTATTAAACTATACTTCAAACTTTAAATTCATCCCATCATTGACCCCTGATGAAACCTGGTTGATCAAGTCAACCCTAGTTGACTAAAACCACCTTATACATTAAAAAAATTCATTTCTTATGATTTTACTAAATCATTAAACCAACTTATGGGGATTACTCATAAAGTCAACATGAATCCCTTAAAAAAATTCCAAGCTCTGGGCCCACATGGTGTGACCAATAGGGTTGAACTAAGTGCTAAAAATGGAGTTTTCTTGCTCTAAATAACCACCCTTGTGAAAAGAAATTTTGAAAATTATTGTAGCAGGTGTGTATTAACCCAATACACACACCTCAAGAGTTTGAACCCATAGTTTGACCTAGGTTAAATATATGGGTTGAACCAAGCCTCCCAAAACCCATTAAATGAAGCTCCAGCCAAACCCAACCCAATTTGGCTTGAGCCAGCATGTGGGCAGTCTCTAGAAGCTTCATTGCTCAAGCCCAAACCATCTTATGCCACATGAGTTACTGATGTGGCAATAACCTCTAAAAAAACCTCCTCCAATGATTGGTTTAAACCTAATTCCCTCAATATACACCCATGTGCTTTCAAACTCTCCAGAACCTTCCCTTGGCTCCCATTGGTCAGTCCCTAACTAAAATGGCTATTGGCCTAAGCTTACGTGGCAAGATCTAGACCCTCCATTGAAGTTTTGTTCTCCTATAAATTCCTCCCAAACCTTTAAAAAGGGTTGATCAACTCATTTCTCTAGTCTCATAATAAGCCCTCTTGCTCTCCCATTACCTCTCTAGCCCTTCCATAGTTCAAAAATCTCCCAAACCAGTAAGAGAAAAAAAGATAATTTAGATCCATATCTTGATCTGGCCAAAATTAGCTCTTGGAGGACTCTAGGAAGTTGAAGAGGGTCTCTCAAGCTTTCCAACAAGCCCAAGATCAATAAAATCCAATAATAGGTTAACAAGTTATCTTGATTTGAAGTTTTATGATCAAGCCAAATTTTCTCCTAAACCTCAATGCATGGTGCTTTGAAACTCCATAGATTACAAGATTAGGGTACCATGATCCTCCATTTCAATTTTCATCAAATTTAGACTGTTGGATCAAAAGTTATAAGCATTTAAATTTTAGTTCAAAATTGAACTAAATGAATCGGCTCAATCTAAGCCGTCCGATCATTTGATTGGATGACCTTGATCAACCCACACCCGCACATGACAATATTGGGTCTCGAATGTGCACTCCGTGGCTGGATGGTTATTGGAATACATGGTAACATCCTAGCTGTCCATGCCTTCGCAGTTTAATCCAACGGCCGGATCTTATTACCGACGTGGTTAAGTGAACTACACGTCAGCTGATGCATGTCCCGTACAATGAAAGCCACCATCATTGTAATGATTGCATGCTGGCTAAAATTGATTTAAAATAAATTAAACAATTCATTTAAATGCCTATAACTTCTAAAAATAACATAAAATTCATCTTTCATCAAAATTAAGTATACTTGGGCTTAAAGGAATGCTCTTATGCTCTACTATTTTATAAAAATAATTTCAAAATTTTTTTACTAGTGAATTTTAAGAAAATAATTGATGAATGGTTTCCACTTTTCTTGAATTTCTCAAGACCCAATGGCCAAATTAATCTAAAATATGGATGGTGTATATTAGGGTAAATCCTTGACATACTCTAATTTTCTTGGACCTTAATTTGATCATTTTTTTAATATGAATTTTCAAGTTTATAGGTCCATTTTGGACCCATAACTTTAAACATTCATAACTATCCATGCACTTAGAATTAGATTTTCATTTCTTTGTGGAGGGTTTTTATGTATGTTAGGGCTAGTTTGCTATTGATTTTACCCAATCCTACTAAGTGTTCCTCATAAAATAAATCACTAAAGCTATAGATATATTTAGGTTAGATGATTGATTTTTTAACCTAGGAAGATTTTAATGAGCCCAAATTTAGTGGATTTGAAGCACGTATACTCATGTACCTATGTTTCAAATTTCACTATTTTTGGAGATCATTTGGTCTGTTATTTAGTGAACCCAAGTTTTATATACATAATTGACCTAGGATCTTTGAAAATTCATAATAATTAAATCTAAAAATTATAAATAATATATCAAAATACTTATAATTAATATTGTAATAGAGGAAAAATAAAAGTTTTATCAAATTTATCGAAAATTAAAATTAATTTAAAAAATTAAGAAATTTATTAATTAATTAAAATAAATATTTAAAAATATTTAAAAATTACATAAATAATTTAAACACTTGAAATCATCTATAGAGTTCATTTCTGATATTTGGAGAAGATTTCAAGAGGTTTGGAGTTGATTTAGTATAAAAATAAGAAAATGGCTCTAATTAAATAATTAAATAAATAAAAAAGACACTAAACTTCAATAATTCATAACTAATTTAAGAAAACTCTAAATTGAGCAAATAGAAAGGCATTAGACTCATCTCTTGGTCTAATATTTATGAAAATTATAAAATCTCTAGAATTCATTGTAAATAAAAAGTTAATATTTGGATCAAACTTAATACATAAAATGCGCGTAGCTTATAAAATTTAAAACTAGTTCCAAAAAAATAGAAATTCTGTAAACTCAAAGGAATTAGACTCATCTTTGGGTCTAGTATCTATGAAAAATATAAAAATTCTAGAAAAAAATGTAAATAAAAAAAATCAAGAAATAGACCTTATGTTTAATACATTAAAATATGAAAAATTAACAAATCGTCATAACTTTAGTAAAATTTTAATCTAATGAATTAAATCAGTAAACAATATCAAATAAATAGCCAACAATTTTATCATTGAAGTTTTTATGCTAGACTATCTCGAGCTGTAGGGCTATGTATCCTAAGGAGGCCCAAGGTCTTCATGCACATTGTGACAACGCAACAAACAAATTTGATAGAATATAAATATTAAAATATAAACTTAGGACTTATACTTATGTTGTATTAAAAAATGTTAAAACTTGGACTCTTATGTATATATTTTCTGGGATATGAAATTATTAATTAGGCACTCTAAATGTTTTTTTTATATATTATTGATTATTAGTTGGCTCTGGTATATTCCAAAATATGAGATGATTAAGCTAAGAATAATTAGGTAAGGTTAAATTCCTCTTTAGGTTCTAGGGCATGACAAAGTGGTTTCAGAGCAACGATTGAGAAGAATTTAATTTGTACCAGAGCCTTAGGAAATGATTTGTTAAGTGTAAAATAGGTGATCTTGTGCTATGGCTAGTAAATCCTTTGTGTTTAATTAAAAGTGAAGGAGTTTGATAATGGATCCCTTTCTATTCTAAATAGTTTAAAAGCATTACTGTGATGGACCTGCAAGATCCTAAAGTAGCAGATGGGCAGAGTTCCAGAGTTGCTATGGTTTATAGTATTACAGAAGCTATAACATCAGATTTTATAATGTAAATTTTTGGGTTAGTGGTACAATTGATGGTAGAAGCCTAGAGTAGGATGTTAGGAGTGAAAGGAGATGATATTGATCATCATTTAAAGTTATTCTTGAGAATGAATCCTCCCCATTTCCAAGGAACTGTAGATCCTCAGGCTATAGAGGATTTGTTATTTAGGCTATAAAAATCATTTGATGGGATGAGTGTCTAAAAAGCAGGAAAGTGCCTTTGGTGATGTTCCTTTTAGATGGAGAAGCTGAGCACTTGTGGGTAGGCTAAAAAAGAGGGAAATTTTAGGGGTAGAGTGAATGCTGAGATTTCTTGGGAGGAATTCATGGAAATGTTTAGAGATTAGTTTGTTCCACCCTCTACGAGGAAATAGATATAGGAGAAATTCTTGAGGCTAGTGTAGGGAAGTATATCAGTAATGCAGTATGAAGCAGAGTTTACAGCCCTAGTCTAATATAATCCTCCATTGGTCAACACTCTAAAGTAGAAGTGTTATCATTTTCTCAGAGAACTGAGTAATAATCTGAGGCACCCATTAGTACCATTCCATATCCATAATTCTTCTGAGTTGGTTGAGCGAGCAAGGTTGGTAGAGAATGCTCTGACAGTAACACAACATAGATGGGATGTTATTAAAAGAAAAAGATTTGTTGAGAGCCCTTTAGTAGTGGAGCTAGTGGGAAGCAACCTAAGTTTGGTGACAATGGGGAGTTAAAGAAAGAAGCTCCTGCAATTTCTAAAAGCGTAAGTGGATCTATGTCTGTTAGTATTATTCCTTTATGTGGGTTTTGTGCCAGGTGACACTCTGGTAGATATTTCAAATATATTGGTCAATATTTTTTTGTAGCTATTCAGGTCACAAGATAGCTTAGTGCCCCTCCAATGTTCCAAAAGGTAGACCTGAAGATGGAGGCAGTTTGAGGCAGCAGTTAGTAGTTGTCCCTTCTAGAGCTCTTATTGAAGGGTTGATCGCACATTGTAGAAGCAAATTCAGTGGAAGACCATTTGGGGTGCAGCGAGAGTCTACAAGCATTAGTAGTACCCCACCAATTCAGCCCATGGTATATAATATGACCCAAAAATAAGCAAAGGAAGCTCCAAATGTGGTGATAAGCATGGTTTATATTTCAAAGCAACCTTCAGTATTCTTTTTAATTCAGGTGATAATCATTCATTTTTTTCCGACCAAGTTTTGGATGATTTAAATTTGACTCTCCATTCCCTATGCCCTGAATTGTCGGTTATATTGCCTGCAGGGGATTTAATGTTTATGAATAACATGTATTTTTTGTGAGCTTTAGCTTTCTAGTAGAAAGGTAAAAATAACATCTATTTATTAGGCCAAATGGGTATTTATGGGGACCTTCAGTATGATTTGTGAAGAAGAATGATGGATCCTTATGGATATGCATCGATTATAGAGAGTTAAAAAAGGAGACTATGAAGAATAAATATTCGCTGCCAAGGATATATAATTTGTTTGACCAACTGGAAGGTTCAGCTATCTTTTCTAAGATTGATTTGAGGTCAGTTTATCATTAATTAAGGGTGAAGAATGAAGACATTATGAAGCTAATGTTTAGTAAAAAATATAGGCAGTATGAATTTCTCGTGCTTCCATTTAGGGTGAAGAATGAATCATCTATGTTTATTAATTTGATGTATAGGGTGTTCAAGGATTATTTGGATTAGTTTATTATTGTACTTATTGATGATATTTTAATATCTTTAAAGCCTAAAGAAAGCATTTCTAGGGCATATGGTAAGTAAAGATGAAATTACTATAGATCCCTAGGATGTTTAGAATGTAGTGGATTGGCCGAGTCTGACATCCGTGATGGAGGTTTGCAGTTTTTTTTGATTTGGCAGGATATTAGTAGAAGTTTTTCAAGGTATTTTTATATATTGCTATTCATTCAATGATATTAACTTAGAAGACTATATCGTTTGAGTGGACACAAGAGTATGAAGAGAGTTTCTTGAGATTGAAGGAATGTTTAGTGTCATCTCCTGTATTAGTTATTCTATCAGCTACATAACGATTTTAGGTATATAGTGATGCATCTTTGAGAGGATTGGGACACAAGAGTAAAATTGAAGAGTTGTGGCTTATGCCTCTAGGAAGCTGAAGCAAGATGAGAAGAATTATCTAAATCATGATTTGGAGTTAGCATTTATTATTTTTGCATTAAGATCTATAGGCACTATCTGTATAGTGTTTGGTGTGAGATTTATGTAGATTATCTGAGTTTAAAGTACATCTTTACTTTTAAGGAGTTTAATTTAAGATAAAGAAGGTGGTTAAAGTTGATTAATGACTATGATCTGGATATTATTTACCAACCTGGAAAGAAAATATTGTTTTTGATACACTAAGGAAGAAGTTGGCAAGAGCAATAATTAGTTTTTTGACTTCTGAGCAAGCATTGATTAAAGAGATGGAGAGACTAGAGTTAGAGGTAGTGTGTCCTTCAGATCTATCATGTGGAATTATTTCCCAGTTGATTATCCAACCCTCATTGCAAGATAAGATTAAGGAAGCTTGGAAAGCAAATGAAGAATATGTGAAATTGATGAATCATATTCAATCTAGAAAGAGGCTTGAGTTGCAAGTTAATGAATGATGTGTTATTTCTTGTGGGCAAAGGTTATGGGTTCCTCTTTATGGTGAGTAGAGGAGAGAGATTTTTCATGAAGTCCTTATTTCGGTTACACCATTCACTTAGGAAACACTACGATGCACCATGAATTAAAGTGCATGTTTTGGTAGCCAGGATTAAAGCAAGAAGTGGTAGAATTTATCTCCAAGTATGAAATTTATCTGAGTGAAAGTGGAGCATTAGAGGCCTAGGGGTTTATTACAACCATTGCTTATTCCTAAATGGAAATGGGAAGAAATATCTATGGATTTTGCTATGGGTTTCTCTAGATCGTGTATGGATAAATTAATGAAGTTTGCTCATTTCTTGCCAATGAGGCAGACTAATTCTATAGAGAAAATGGCTCAGCTATATATTAATAAATTATTATATTGCATGGAATTCCCAAGTTTATTGTTTCCGATTGAGATGGTGGATTCACTTCAAGACTATTGAAAGGCATTCAGGAAGGTTTGGGAACTTAGTTGAATTTCAGTACAACCTTTCATCCCAAGATAGATGGGAAATCTAAGAGAGTTACTCAGATTCTTGAAAATCTATTGAGGTTATGTGTTTTAGATTTTGGTGGAAGCTAGGAAGATCATATCCATTTGATTGAGTTTGCTTATAATAGTAGTTCCAAGCAAGTATAGGCATGACACCTATTAACCTCATTTTTGTATGAGGCCACTAGGGCCAATCCAAACCCTAGAATCTACCCAGATCTTAGATCAATCTATATCAAATCTAGAAATTTAAATCAAAATTCATGGTTCAAAGACCCTGTACTGAAAGCCTTTTCTAGTAAATTTTTAAACATTTTAAACCCTAGTCAAATGACCCCTAATTCATGATCTATCAATTGGATATTGATTAGGCATGTCCCTAGGGTCTACCCTCCAAATTTGAGCTCAATATGAGGTCTCTAACCCATAAATTGAATTGAAACCCAAAGGCTGTAAAACCTTCAAATATTTACAGCCTATGCTACTGGACCTGCCACCCAGTGAATTTTGACCTTGGAGCCTTCTCCAAACACTCTGATCACTTCCTTAATGATTTGGGCTTGATTGGTCACCCTGACCCAGTCAACAGTTGACTTGGTCAACTGGGCGCAAGTCTAGTTAAATTTGACTCATATAAGTCAGCTTTTCTACATCCAATCAAGCCTTTCAAACAACATCAAACTTTCAAATCTATGCACGTTAAGCTTCAAGTGTATTCAAAATCATTCATAATTTAAGCTTAATATATTTGAATGGGCCAAACCCATATATATATTCAAATCAAGTCAAAATGAGCCAACTCAATCTCTCCAACCAAATTGAACATTTTAAAGCTCTTAATCTTATTCCAATGTATCATTCAAATGCACTTGAACTTGTCATGAATGAAGCCATCATAGGTTTTGATTTGGTCAAATTAATTCAACATGTGTTCAAAATATTTCCTTCCAATCAACTCAAGTGGTCTCTCTCTTTCTATTAAGCCTTAAATCAACTTAAGTTATGATTCAAACATGTTCAAACTTGCTTGGAGTCAAGCCATTGTCAATTTGACCAAGTCAATTCACTTTGACTTGGTCAAATCCAATAAAAATCCCATATACTTATTCAAAGTCTAATCTCATGGCTTCATACTCCCTCCAAAGCACTTAATACTCTCCCTCCTTGCCACCTCATCAACCATTGACTTGTTGACTAGTCAAACTAGTCAACAAATGGCCAAAAGACCATTAAAAGACCAAATTATCCCCCTCATCATAAGCTAGCATGGCTCACACTCAACACCTGCCCTCTCTATACATTTGGATAGCTTTGAGGGACACTTGGCTTCAATCTAAGACCCTCCCAATCAATCCTAGCCATCCAAATAAAGAGGTAAAGGATAAGTATTCAAACATCTTTCAAAAAGAATGATCCACTTCTATTTCAAAAAAAAAAGCAACCTCCAGCTCGTCCAAAGCTTTCTCAAACTTCCCTAGTCATTTCTACAGCTTTTCCAAGCTTTTTCCCATAGTTTCTAAGCTCAAAACCATGATTTACGGAAGAGAGAGAGAGAGAGAGAGAAAAAGCAAAATTTTAATATCAAATTTAAATCTGGCTATTAAAAGTTCTTGTGGTCTTCAGTAAAGTTGTAAAGAATTCAATTATCTTTTCAACAAACCCAAGAACATGAAAATCCACCCACTAGATTGTAAGTTATCGTAACTTTTTTCTCAAATTTCAATTTAAAACTGCAGAAAATCTACAATACATGAAGCCTCCAAACTTTAGGTGTTGGAAGATTATGTTGCCATAAACCTATGTTTCAAATTTCATCCAATTTGGATGAGTATTTTAAAGGTTATGACTGTTTAAAGGTTTAGTTCATTTTGATTTAAATAGCTCTGGATGAATCAGAGCCGTCCGATCATTCCTTCTACATGATTAGTGTGGCCTAGATGCAGCCACGTCACCCCAGTCAAGAAGGCGCGCGCCATCGAATTTTTTTAATTAAATTAATTTAAAAAATTAATTAAAGCAGTTAGAACTTCTAAAATTCATAGAAAATCCAATGTTTCACCAAATTGGGTGTTCTTGGGCTCGTTGGAAAGGTCATGAGCCCTACTATTTATTAAAATTAAAATCAAAGTGTTTGGATGACTGATTATGAGTTATTTGAAATTATTTAAAATCCTTTTTTAGCAATGTTCTCACAATCCAGTGGTCAAATTGAGCCCAAATTTTGGTGACATATTTTTAAGCGTCTTAGGCATTCCCTGCAATTTTCCTAGGTCCAGATGCTCAAAGGATTGCTATGGGATGAATTTACAAAGTAATGGGTCCATTTTGGACCCAAAATTTTGAAAATTCATAACTCTCCAAATTAATAGAATTAGGTTATCTGATTACTGTGGTATGCTTGCATATGTCCCAGGGTTAGGTGACCAAAATTTTAAACCCATTTGAACTCTAGAGATAACAACAACAACAACAACAATAACAAGCCTTTGTCCCACTACGTGGGGTCGGCAACATGAATCCTTTTTCTCCATTGTGTCCGGTTCAAAGTCAAATTCTCGTTTAAATCTAATAGAGAAAGATCATTTCTAATATTTTCTAACCAAGTCTTTTTAGGTCTACCTCTACCTTTCTTAACATAAGTCAAATCTAATACCTCTACTTTCCTAACTGGGTCATCGGAAGGCCGCCGTTTTATGTGACCAAACCATCTAAGGCGACTCTCTCTAATCTTATCCTCCACTGGAGCTACTCCAACCTTTTCACGTATATGCTCATTTCGTATCCTATCTCTAAGAGTAAATCCACTCATCCACCTAAGCATCCTCATCTCCGCAACACATAACTTAGTATTATGCTTCTCTTTTAATGGCCAACATTCTGCACCATAAAGCATTGCAGGTCTCACCACCATCTTATAGAATTTTCCCTTAAGTTTAAGGGGGACTTTTCTATCACACAACAAGCCCGATGCATTCCTCCACTTCAACCATCCAACTTGAATTCTACTGATAACATCCCCATCTATTTCACCATCACTCTGAACAATAGATCCAAGATATCTAAAACGTGTACTCTTATTAATGACTTGATCGCCCAAAGTCACAATCCCCTCACTAGGTCTAGTGAACTTAGAAAAATTCTAGGAAATTATACACACCTCCAATAGGGGTTAAACTTTAAAACATAGTAACAAAGTATCATTTTACACCTTAGGTCCAAATTTCACTAGATTTGGAGGTCATTTAGTAAGAAAATTAAACTAATCAAAATTCAACCCTTTTTAGGACCTAAAAACTTTAAAAAATATAATAAATCAAAATTAAATCTAAAAATTTTAAATAATATATCAAACTAATTAGAACTTGACCCTTTGTTTAAGAAAAATAAAAGCCATATCACTGGACTTTTAGTTTAACTTTAATTTAGGTTTTAAGTCACGTAACTGCTAGTTCTGGCTCTAGCAATTCCAAGTGTGATTCCGGCTTCCACTATTCATCATCGTGATTTCTACTGTAGTTCTTCAATCTTTTATTTGTCTTTGATTTTGTGGTCTCATTTCTATTCTATTTTGAGGTCGATTGGTCCTAGGTCGTTCTCTTCTCCTGATGGAGGCGGGTCCGTCCTTTACGATACCTGATGCTTGGGGTATTCCACCCTCAACACCAAATGCTTTTGTGAAAAGTTTGATGAATAATGGTAGTTCTGGTTCTACTTCTTGCCCTTTTTGTGATGTTTTAGCAGTATCATCTTCTTCGAATGATCCATCCTTTTCTTTTACTAAATCGATGGTTAAGGCTTTCCTATGATTTTAATATCCGATGATGATATTCTTAAACTTGCTTCCCATCTTCAATTTATGCTTGTAGATAAGTTTTCAGTTCATAGACCGAACCTTGATGCGAATCGATTTTTTTTTGGGAAGTTGAAGTTATCTGGAAATTTCTCTATCGGTATGCTTGATGCTAGACATGTTTCAATTCAGCTTTCTAATAATCTTGATTATAGTAGGGCTTTTGCTAGGAGATCTTATTACATTCTCAACTACCAAATGAGATTACTTAAATGGACTCCATTTTTTGATGTCAAAGAAGAATCGCCAATTGTTCCTATATGGATTTTATTTCCTAATCTACATTTGCATTTCTTTAATCCTCATGTCCTACATGCTTTAGGATCCATCTTTGGTAGACCGCTTCAAACAGATCAAGCCACCTCCTCTCATTCGAGGCCTTCGGTGGCTAGGATTTTGGTGGAGTTAGATATCACTAAGAAGCATCCTAAAGATGTATATATTGGCTCTGAAAATGTCCGGTATTTACAAAAAGTTGAGTTTAAAAATGTTCCTAATTTTTTTTTGCAATGTAAAATTCATGGGCATTCGATTAACGATTACTTTGTTGCTTACCCTCAACTTAGGAAGAACAATAAGACCTCCAAATCTATGGTTGAGCCCAACAATGGTGAACCGGTTGTGTATGCAGGTCTATCTCTTACTATGGATAAGGAACAAACTCTTCATTTAGAAGAATCAAAAGCTTGTGGAGATGACATGGAGACTGATCCTTTAGATTCTTCCATAAGGAGTGAAGGTTTTTTGGACAAGGTTAATAAAGATGGTGAAAATAATATGAATATTGTTAATGTAGAGGAACATGCTATTGTGGATGTGGATGAGAATGATGTAGAGGTCAAAATTGAGGAAGGTCTATATACTAATGGTTTGGCGGTTAATCAAGGAAGGGAGTTGAACAATAGAGTGTCTCTCTATCATGAAAATGATGTTAATGAATGTGATGTTAATCAAGTTAATGAAGAGAATTGTGAAAGTGGAGGTGAGCTTAATCTCAATAACTATCAGTTGAATGAGGGGGACAAGAACGAGGACATGGAGGAGGGGGAAGTGGGGTCTCTTGAAATTTGCATTCCTAAGGATGGTCTGAAGGATTCTACAAACTCTATGTCATCTCCCAATGGGAAGGCAAAAAGTATTGAAGAAGGTAATACTTCTTATTCCAAAAAGAAGGGTAAGAATAAAAAATATATTTAGAGTTAACCCTCCTTTTCAAAAATAAGGGTATTATGTGCTAAAGATTAATCGCATCCTTTTCAATAACTATTGGATTGCTTCTTTTCCTAATACTCACATTGAGCATTTAACCTGTACATTATCTGATCACTCCCCCTTATTATTAAGCATTAATATAACTAGTTATAATACTTTTCAACCATTTAGATTTCAATACATGTGGATTCTTGATGATAATTTTTTACATACTGTGCAAAATAATTGGGATGCTCCTCTTTTCCCTACTGATAATATTTATAGTATGGCCAGGTTTTGGTTTAAACTTAAAAGGCTTAAGCAAAAACTTTCATGGTGGAATAAATGCATTTTTAAGAATATATTTTCTAGTATCTTGAATGCTAAAAAAGATGTGGATAATGCTAATATGACTTACATGTAAAATTCCTCTTTTGATAGTTTGACCATTCTTAATAAAGCCAAGACTACTTTATTCAAGCTGCAGGAAAAACAAGAAGCGTATTGGAGAAAAAAGGCCTCCTTGAAATTTCTTATGGGGGGAGACCGTAACACTTCTTACTTTCATAATATTGCTAATCATAATAAAGTTAGTAGGCAAATTCATAAGATCACTTGTCATGATGGTAATGTTATTGAGAATCCTGATTTGATCTCTACCTCAGGTACTGAGTATTTTTATAAAGTGTTCAACTCTGATTTTAGACCAGATTTTAATACTAATTTTTCTTTTATCCCTTCTCTAGTTTTTGAGGAGGATACTAACATTCCTACTAAAGAAGAAATTTGGTGTACTTTGAAAGGCATGAATTCTGATTCTGTTGCTGGTCTTGACAGTTTTACCAATAAATTTTTTCAGAAATATTGGGATATCATTAAGAAGGATCTTGTTAATGCTGTGGTGGATTTTTTTAGGGGAAATCCTATTCCTAAATGTTTTACTACTACATCTATAGCTGTAATTCTGAAATACCATAACATTAATTTTTGGAATGAGTTCCACCTTATTAGTCTAAGTTCATTTTTCAATAAACTTATTGCTAAAATTTTAATGGGGAGGCTTGCTTTAATTCTTCCTAACATTATTTCCTTAGAACAAACTAGTTTTGTGAAAGGTAGATCTATATTTGACAATGTGTTACTTGCTAAAGAATTAGTTCATGATTTGCATGCGAAGGTTGCTAGTGGTAATATAATTTTCAAAGTTGATATCACTAAAGCGTATGATAACCTCAATTGGGAATTTCTTTATGCCATTTTAAAGCTTTTTGGTTTTAATTTGCAATTCATTAATCTTATTAAAAATAGTATTGAGTTTTGTTATTTCTCGGTTATTATTAATTGAAAGTCCCATGGCTTTTTTAGAACTTCGCATGGTTTAAGATAAGGAGATCATTTATCTCCTGCTCTTTTTATTATTGCTGTAGAATTTTTATCTCATGGTATTAATAATCTTTTTAGGATTCACCCTACTTTGCAATATAGGATGGGTGGGGGTTTTCCTATTACCCACTTGAGCTTTGTGGATGATTTCATTATTTTCTCTAATGAATCTATTAAAATATTGCATATTTTCTTCAAATTTCTTAATTCTTTTCAGCATACTAGTGGTTTAATTTTTAACTACTCTAAGAGTTGTTTTATTCCTGCTAAGTCTATATCTCTTACTTGTATTAATAGTATTGAAAGAAAATTTGGTTTAAATAAGAGGCTCCTTCCATTAATGTATTTGGGTACGCCTCTCTACAAAGGTGATTGAAAAATATATTTTGAATAGGTTAATTATCTTTGGGAATAATTTAAAATTGACATATAAATTTGAATCCCGAAATTGAACATCCATTAGTGATGATATACTACCTCGAAAGGTAAAGATACAATCTCCTGATGGGTTCAAATTTAGAATTACAAATTTGATCCTGAATATCGTAACTAGATTCAGGAGGGAACCACATATGATCCCAAAGGATCAAAATGAAATTCAATCAAATATCTGGCCATGATAATCTGGATAAATTATCGTTGATTTCATATTCAAAGTTATGTAAATAAATGATATATCATCCCAAAGGAAGAAAATATCATTCATTGTTAATTGCTCGAATATGACGATAACGATCACCATTTTTATTTTGATTTCTCAAAGATAATTAATTAAAGTTTTTGAAAAAATTTGATTTTGAAAATTAGGTCTGGGTTTTTAAATCTCCTATGAGCGCAAGCCCTCGTAGTTAATTACATCATATGAAACCAAAATATTTTCTATGAATACTCTCGATTAAAATAGCGATACAAATTTTATTTAAGATTTCAAAGTTTGATCTCAAAGGTGGTGGGGACTAAAATTTCAAATGGGATTGGTTCAAGGTTGAACAGTTATTTCTGGAGTCAAAGAAGGAAGGATAGGAGGTGTCTTAAGATTCTGAATTACTTCAGAAACATCACAGCCTTTCCTAAGTGCTGGGTTTAAATTTGATTGAAAGAGATATTTTGTTTGGATGATCAATTTTATTAGAAAGTTGGGGCTTATATTCTCGATCACCAGATTGAGAGAATGCCCAAGAGGTGAGGGTGGAGACTAACCTACCAAGTGGGTATGACATCCCAGTCAAGATCCCATGGTTTTTCATCATCCCGGGTTCGTCGGTGTCCTTAGCCTACTTAGTCGAGTGCCGACCAGAGGATCCTTGTTAACAACCATGGGTTACCTCATTCAAGGGGACCTCGTAGGCCAAGGGGCTGGGGACCTAATCCTAGGTTGACAAATAGGAGGTGCACAGGTCTGTGGGTAGTGAACCTATGTCTATGTTATCTAACCTAGGATGCCACTCTCATTTTGTGTGTATATCAACATATCTCAAAAATAGAAAGGAACATCAGCCTAACCTAAAGCTAGAGTTCGTGTCCTAACAAATTAATCTAGGTGTGTGTAGCAGGCTGTGTGGTTTAGATATATCCTGAATATGATATTTGATTGAAGTTATTTAAAGTTCTGGTTGGTTGAAAGGCTTAAGGGATTTAAATTTGAGTTTAAGTATTAATGGCTTAAGATTGATTTTAAAGTGTATTTTAAAGGATTATTGATTACCACCATTATTTCACACTAAGGCCGTGAAGTTTATTTCACCTTCCTTGGGGCTAAGCTAATAGCCTCGTAGGCATGTGTTACCCAGTGATAATCGTATGGTTAAGCGTTTTAATTGATTAAGGATTTAAGAGTTAATAAGTTTTATTCAAATTGATTGGTTGCTGGTTTATTAATATTTTTTGGAATTTTAGATGATTTTTGAAGGTTTGATATTTTTTATAAATACTAGATTTTCATTTGAGTTAAATGACTTTGAGTTTGATCAATTTGAGATTTTCTAGAAGTAGTTATTATTTTTCAAAATTCGAGATTTATTTAAATTATTTAAATATTTAATTAAGGGTGTTTTAATGATTTGAGTTCAAATGAACTCCAAACTTCTTAAATTCACCTCCAAAGATCAAGAATGATCTAAGGAGGGATTATCAAGTATTTGAGAATATTTTGGACTTTTTAATCATTTTTAATTAATTAAATTAATTAAATATTCAATTTTATTTAAAATTCAATTAAGCTTAAATTTAATGTCAAATCAAGGGGGTTTTAATTTTCTTATGTTAAGAGTTCAATTTTGATTAATTTGAGGTATTATGAGTATTTTTGTGTTTTAAATATGATTTATTAAATTTCTTGAAGTTTTAAGGGCTTAATTAAGGCTTAATCTTAAGGGGTTTGATTAAGGGGTTTAAAGGGTTCAAATTTTAATGAGAATTTTTCCTAGAGCAGGGAAGGTCACTAAACTCAAGGGGTTTAAATTCCAAGTCAATTAAATTTAAATTCGATTTGTTATAATTTTCAAAGTTTTTTTTAATTCTTAATTAAGGAATTAATAATTAAATATCTTAATAATGTTTAATTAAGGTGAATATTTTTCAATGGGCTTTATGTGTCACTAAGTTTTCTATATTTAATGTTTCATCCCTAAGGGATATATATGTGTAGATCCTAGAGTTTGCCTAAGTTCTCTAAGACTCATCCTTAATTATTATCCTTAATGATGTCACTAGGTTTAATGGGTTTGAATCAATGTTACTAACCCTTTAGAGATGCATATGAATGTAAACAAGCTATGTCGATGAGTTTTAAATTTGTAAAAAGAAGAAAGTAAATATTAACTAAATGCAAGAGTTACTGCAAGAATTTAAGGCTGGGGGAAATAGCTAAACAGGGAAATCTAGAAGTCCTATGGTCTTCTAAGTTTTAATAAAACTTATCTGATCACCGGAGCTAGTCAACAGTGATTCCGATTGTGGAACCACCATTTGGAAGAAATGGGGGTGACTAAAACTCCTTAGCTCTATCTTCTAGTCAGCTCCATCAGTACCTCACAGAAAGGCGAAGAGAGAAAGAGGTGTCAGAATATCATGTATGATAATATAGAAGCTAGTGTAAATTGACATATAAATGAATATGTGAAAAATATAAATCAAATCAGATTATTGAAGCGCTTTCAAGAATTTATGTTACTTTGCAAGAAATAATTTTAGTATATATAACATCTTACAAGAACAACTTCAACATATATACTTATATATAAAGAGAAGTTTCAGCACATATCCCACCTCCCAAAAACAATTTAAGTATATATAGAATCTTAGAAAAGCAAGTCAATGTGTATGATCATTACAAGAAACTGAAGCTTGCAAAACTTTCCAAAGATCCCGAGAGATCATCCCTTTATTCATGAATACAATGGACCATCTCATATATCAAATCACTAATGAGAGCAAGTGTAAACGCAATGGTGCTTTTCAAACAAGCTAAAGATCCTATGGGAAATCACTTACAAAGAAAGTGGAATAAAATAGCATTTGCTTGTTATCATTTTCCTCTAAATAAGAGAAGTTATTATTTCTATTTTCAACAAAAATCAGAGAAACGAACTCTAATAATGGGGACTATTAGCTACTGTGCTTCTCAAAATTCGAATCAATCACTGAACCTCATCTCAAGAGAATTCCCACTCCTTCCCTTCATTAATGAATTCATATCAAGGCAATAATAATAGCGTACAAATGTTTGTTCAGTTTGCAAGCACATACCTTCAAACTGTATTTTCATTTATAGAAGAGAATCAAATATTGACTTTAATATCTTTACAACTTGATACATTGATCTCATCATAAGATTCTTATATGGATAATAAATTTCATAAACTTGTAACTGGGGCATTGTTCAGCATGTATAAAATCCATTCGGAAATATCAATGTACAGAATTTATAAACAAATAAACCCGAATCACCCATCAAGAATTATACCTATTTCATATAATAAATACTTTCATTTATCAAATCAACAAACCACAAGGAACAGCTGCTTGCATAAACTCTCAAAGAGATGATCATAGACTTCCCTTTTCATTGCAGGAATTAAAAAAAAGGCTAAGAGGAGGAAAAGAGAATAACATCACAACTCGTTAATGTTGAATTTAGGTACCATAGTGAAGTGTCAAACTATGTTTAAACCTTCCATTCTAAAAGTATACATTAGGCATGTACATGATTGAGAAGCTCATTGAAATAATCACCGGACAGGTCACACTTATATTGAGATGAAAAGTAAAACATATCACACTAGGATCGATAGCATAAACTTAATAAAATATAGTTTATGTCTCAATCACGACAAGCCTTATGTTCCAGCAAAATAGAACAAGCCACCAATCCTTTGTTGAATACAATGCATATTCTTTTAAAGTCTATATCAATGCAAATTATAGGTTATACAGTGATCATCAAACTTAGAGGCCATCAAAGAATATACTCATCGATATAGATAAAATGATAGGCAAGCTTTACTTCAGATTTTCCCACCTTACTTGCTCTAGTTTGATAGGAGATGAACTAACCTGAACATGGCTACAACTTGCTTAAGCTTAAATTCATCATCAACATATAACAACTATTGACAGAATAACACATTAAAATATAGAATGGGAAAATGCATTCTCAAGAGCTGCCATGACTACTCCCTTTCAAATCCCTTTTTTTTTATCATCAATGTTAAATTGCAGCTTGAAAATCCTATTTAGAAAACAAAACAAAGTTTTCAAATAGATATCCATGCTAATAAAATATCAAAGGCCACATTCGTTGATTGAATCTTACCACAAGGAAAATGTAGATATCAATGTAAGAGAATGTGGACCTCCGAAAGGACAAACAAAACACCGCCGCCCCGCGAGGGGAGACAGTATATGTTGCCAATGGGAGGGCAGATTCGATCACACATATGATTAACCATTGAGGATAGTGGCTCTCACCAACACACCCCGATGGATACCAATACGTGCGATCTAATCACAAGGAGTTTCCCTTACCCGATACATTAGCTCGAATGGGGTTTATTTAAGAGTGGGATTCAGTTTCCCACGAGCGCAAGCCCCCGTGGTTAATTACATCTCAAGCCGGGACCTGAGAATACTCTCGATTAAGGATTCTATATTATACTTTCTGAATTGGGATTGGCACATAGGGCGAAGACTAGGAAATCCTACTCAAAGAGAGAGAAAGGTTCAACTAGGCTTAGTCAACATGCACGGCTCAGATCAGCATCCGGAGGGACTAAGGTAGTGAGAAGAAACTGGAGAAAATAAGTAAATCATGCACTCGAAGCATGCAGGAGAGAAGGATGGAGGTGGCGTCATCCGTGTGACGCGGATATGTAGGGTTTATGGTCTCTAGAAGATAGAAGACCTACCTACCGATGAGGCGTACTACGAAACAATAGTAGCCTCGGATCCTAAATCTAATGGGTTTAGTATTCTACGCAACACTAACACCCGTGTCCTAGCTAATGCAATGCCAAAACCTGGACTTACCCCGGCCTGGAAGGGGGAGCCAGCTAACCTCCTAATCGCTTTAAAACCATGCTGTCCAGTCATTTATGAAAGATGGGTGGGTAGGTTATAGTTCTTGGAAGTAGGACTGACCTCTAGAGGATTTCCTAATTGGCCCCGGAGTGATGTTGGGTGAATGCTCCTATAGCTAATGCAATTAAAATTTTGATTTAATTAGTTTCTAATACAATGTATGCTAGTTGAAGCTTCCAAATCAGGTATGCATAGAACTTTAAAAAGGCTTATAAAAATAATTTTTAGAATTAGACTGGGCTTCCCCAGGTCCGGCACCTCATCCTCATAGGTTAGATTATCCGGACTCTACCCGCAGGCGGGGAAGTGTCTTATAGAAGGAAAGAGAGAAATACAATAATATGCATGCGACCCTAGACGATTCTAAAAATTTCCTAGGTCGTTAAGTTTCTAAATTATTTAAACCTTAAAATTTTGAATATTAGTTACAAGTAGAAAAAGTTTTAGTCCTTAGAGAGCCTAATGAAATTCGGGCTAAAATAAAAGTGACATGCAAAACACCAAGAAACTAAGAAAAGCAAGCAACCCTAGAGGCACACAATTATAAACAAGACACATTAAAATTATCCAAATAAATTAATAAATGTTCATAGGCCAACTGCCTTTAATTACAACCCAGGGTCTGCAGAAATTTAAAGTGGCCGAGCACCACTGCCAACAACCCAGATTTCTAATCCTAAAATAGACGCAAGTTATTTTGAGTGGGATACTCTTGGTCTTCATCTTCTCTTCCTTGGACTCCTTTTCTTCGGACTCCTTGGATCTCAGCTTCCTTGGACTCTTCAGGTAGTAGAATGATCCAAATTTAGTTTTTCAAATAGAAAAGGACTATCCTCATATTGGGTGTCCTTTTCTCTTTGGAATCCAACCTTTGGGTCTCAGTATCCCCACTCAAAATAGACTCTCACAACTCAATACAAAATTATAAATAATTTACATTAAATGAAAGCAGTAAATCTAGACTCTCCTGCAAGGGTTATCCTAATAAAAATCATCCTAAGCAGTTTAATATATCACAAGTAGTCATATGAGAATAAAAGTACTCAATCACAGCCACACTTGGCCATGCTCTTAATTATTTGAGGGCTAAGCAATTCCAAAGCACCTGTAGCAATTTATAATGATTTTTTTAATTAGCCCTCATTTATTTAGGGGGGCTGAGCAATTTCTGAAGCACCTGCATAAAATATCATTAGCATTTAAATGATAATTATTGCCCTCCTTTCATTAGCGCTGCATGAGCATGGCCACCTGTAGAAAATATCATTAGTATCAAGATCGATCCTAACCTATGGGTAGTCTATCGTGCAATCACATCAATCCCAGAGTGCAGTAAAAGTAAGCAAACACATCAATAGTTCAATCACAACATGCAATGAAATCCGGAAAAGCTCGGCACACAGCAGGAAAAGTAAACACCGACCTAACCTAAGTCTAGAAGTGGTGCCCTAGCAAACAATCCTACAGTTTGTGTAGAAGCATGTGTGGCTGGAATAGATCCTGAGCTGGGTAGTTAGTTACAATTGCCTACTGTCCAGGTTTATTGTAGGCCTGAGAAGGGAATTTTAATTAAAGTATAATATTAGTGAATTAGGATCCATTTTAGTTGATTTGATGTGTAGGTCAGTTTTAATGCTTAGGGTGACAATATTTAAAGTTTAAATTGCATTAGTGAGTTTTAGGAGGTTCGGGGTCCACCTATACACTAGGCAAAAGGGGGGGGTCCAAAATTGACTTTTTGATTAAATAGGATTTGTGAATAGCTAATATTTTTATAAAATACTAGGCCTTAACCTGATCAGTTAGACAGTTAGCATGCCCAATTTGGATTCTTCTATCCAAAGTTATGAATTTCTGAAGTTTTGGTCTTGTTTTAAACTAAGTTTGACCGGATTGTTGACTTTTTAGTTTTAGATTTCTGGAATTTTAATATTTTTAATAGATATTAGACCCTAATGTGAGTTGAATTCCTTTGAGTTTGCTGGATTTGGAGTTTCCTACGCAAAGTTATAAATTTTAGAAGTTTCAGGCCCTAGACTATAGGCTACAGTTGATCGAAAAGTTGACTTTTCAATTTAAGCTAATTTCTGGACATTTAATATTTTTAATAAATATTAGACTTTAATTAGAGTTGAATGCCTTTTAGTTTGCCCATTTTGGAGTTTTCTGTAATTAGTTATGATTTTTAGAAGTTGGGGCAATTAAAGGAATTATCGAAATTGCCTAATTAGGGGTACTTTGGGGGTTTTGGCCCAAATCAGCTCCAAACTGATTGGAATCACCCCCAAAGGTCAGAAATGACCTAAGAAGGTGTTCTCAAGTGTTTGAGGAAAATTTAGGATTTTTAATAATTTTTAATAATTTAATTAAGGCAAAAAGGTGATTTTTGATTGAGGTTGAATTAAAGTCCAGATTAAGGTCCAATTAAGGGGCCCTAATTATCTAAGGTTGGGGATTGAATTCTAGAGAGTTTAACGTATTATAGGTATTTTTCTGATTTAAAATGGATTTATTAAATTTTTTTGAAGTTTCTAAGGTTTAATTAATAGGTAAATTAGGGTTTGCTAATTAAGTATTTTAAGGAGTCCATAAAATTCCTAGAAAATTCTAGGGGGTTTTTGATGTTACTAAATATTAATGTTTAAAGTTTCACAGCAATCAGGGATCTATCCTAGTTCTTAGGAATATTCTAAGTTCGCTAGACGGTCCTTAATTATTGTCCTTAGGGTGCCACTACGTTATATAGGAATAAAATGAAGTAACTAATCCTTAGGCATAACATAGAGGGTAAATGCAGCAATCATAAACACACCAAACCATATCCTTAGATCTAGGAGAACCTAGGCTAAGTGCTTGTGCAACCTACACATGTAAGGACTACGAAAACACTAAGTAAAGAAATTTAATGGAGTGATTAGTGAATGATTGGGACACAATCACTCACTAATCCTTCTCTCACATGAATTGCACTTCATATGCATAACCTAGGTTTAAAATTTCAAAGAGGTAGACCTCCCAAAATTAGAGGATTTAAATAATATTTAATTTTAAAACAAGCTTTAAAATACATAAATATTATAAATATATAATAATATAGGTTTAAAGATAAGCTAGTTAAAATTAGTTCAATTTAAAGGCACGGGAGGCCTACCAGCCACCAAGGGGTTTTAAAATAATTTTATTTTAAAATAATTAATTATATTAATTAAATAATATTTAAATAATTAAATAATAAAGTAACACAGAAAACATCCAAAAAATATAGAATTAGATACAGGAAATAATTTTAAATTAAAATTCACATTTTTCTGAAAAGAACGAGGTATTGTGCGTCAAAATCCGATTTAAAACGAGAAAGTTATGATTTTCCTAAGTTAAATAGGTTAAAAATAAATTTTAAATATTTTAAAATAATTAATATTTAAAAAAAAATAATTAATAATTTTAAAATAAATCAGATATAATAATATCTGAATTTTAAAATAAATTTAAATAATAATAAACAAGATATTATAATAATATAAAATAATAAATATTAATATTATAATGATAATAATATTAACATAATAATACTATTATTAAAGATAATAATAATATTATTAATTGAAAATATTAATATTATAATAATAATAATAATAATAATAATAATAAATAATATTATAATCATAATAATAATATTATTAAAATAATAATATTATTAATTATAATATTAATATAATAATAATAATAATAATAATAATAATTAATATCATAATAATAAAAATATTAGTCATAATAATAATATTATTAAAATACTAATATTATTAATTATAATATTAATATTATAATAATACTAATAGTGATAATAATTAATATTATAATAATAAAAATATTAGTGATAATAATAATATTATTAAAATTATAATATTATTAATTATAATATTAATATTATAATAATACAAATAATGATAATAATTAATATTATAATAATAAAAATATTAGTCATAATAATAATATTATTAAAATTATAATATTATTAATTATAATATTAATATTATAATAATACAAATAATGATAATAATTAATATTATAATAATAAAAATATTAGTCATAATATTAATATTATTAAAATACTAATATTATTAACTATATTAATAATATTATAATAATACTAATAATGATAATAATTAATATTATAGTAATAAAAATTTTAGTCATAATAATAATATTATTAAAATAATAATATTATTAATTATAATATTAATATTATAATAATACCAATAATGATAATAATTAATATTATAATAATAATAATATTAGTCATAATAATAATATTATTAAAATAATAATATTATTAATTATAATATTAATATTATAATAATACTAATAATGATAATAATTAATACTATAATAATAATAATATTAGTCATAATAATAATATTATTAAAATACTAATATTATTAATTATAATATTAATATTATAATAATACTAATAATGATAATAATTAATATTATAATAATAATAATATTAGTCATAATAATATTATTATTAAAATAATAATATTATTAATTATAATAATACTAATAATGATAATAATTAATATTATAATAATAATAATAATAGTCATAATAATATCATTATTAAAATAATAATAATATTTTTTTAAAATAATATATATATATATATATATATATATATATATATATATATATATATATATATATATATATATATATAATATTTAAAACAAATAAAATAAAAAAAAGAATAAAAAAAGGCTCGGGACACAAGGCGGCCTCTGATTGGCCGCGCTAATGGCGGCCAATCATTAGCAATGATTGCGCCACCGCGCAATCATTGCCAATGATTGGCGCGGTGGGGCCCGCCTCACTTAAAACCGCGGTGAGATACCGCAGCCGTAGGATCTTCCACAGCTTGAATCAAGGGCCGTGATCAAGCCATACGGGGAATTAGGCTGCGGGATTCGAATACACGGTTGACCCATGCCATGATCTGACGGGCCCATGCCATGGGCTGTAGTGAGACCGAGCCCATGCACAAGAACAATAAATTGGCTCGTTCTCTCGATCCACACGTCCAAACGCGATGAAATTTTAAACTTAGTTAATGGAGATGAAGAGCATTCATGTGGAGGTGTTTGTTTGATCTAAAAAGCACTTTTTGAAAAGTTATTTTATCCTAAGAGTTCTAACCTAGGGTTAAAGATTTTACCCAAAATACTCGGTGGAATTTTGCGTTCTTAAGCTTATTGCACTTGTAGACTGTCCTCGCTCCTTTTTGTAGAAGAAACCGTGGCTCGATACGCCTTGGATCGATGGAAAACTCGCTTGGGGCGTTTGTGGCCTCGCCTCGTTGGAGATCTCACCGCCGGCGAACGTTTAGCGGCGGGCTTGGCTTGGAAAGAGTGGAAGGGATCCTAGGGAGCTCACACATGAAATCTCTCGGGTTGGGGGAGCTTGGGGAGAGAGTAAATGCAAAAAGTCCCTTAAGGAGCCCTAATTTTTGCTATTTAAAGTCCCTTACTCTATATCCGACGGCTAGGATCATATCTAGATCTTAATAGGAGGGAAACCCATGTGCTTGGCCGTGGTTTTGAGTCTTAGAACATTAGGAAAGTGTTTAAGGCTTTAAATGGGTTTTAAATGGGTCAAATTGACTCATTATGACTTGGGTTGACCAAGTCAAAGCTTGACTTGGTCAACTTGGGTCAATTGGGTCAATGGGGAGAAGGATTTAATTAAATCGAGGTCAACAGAGAATAGCACATGATAAATTATCTCTTATACGAGGAATTCAATTAAAAGAAAAATGCTTATAGGTTTAATCTCAAAAGCTTTGTATATTGATATTCCTGAAGCCTTAAAGTAGAGAAGTAACCTCAATAGAAGCATCGTATAATCACTTAAACCTTGGGAGAAGAAAAGAATAAACTCAACCTTCTCCTCATGCATAGCCATCATCTTGATGCAGAGAATGAGAAAAGAAAAAACCTCTAACCATGGTTCTTCATCTCAATATTGCAATAAGGATATGCTAACATCATTTTCCCTCAAAATAGAAGTAATCACTATTGCATCACTTACGAAATAGAGGAGAGGAGGAATAAGATGCAAGAGTGAAAGGAGAAGAGGGATGAAGGGATTGCCGTGGTAAATCACACAAGCTGAACGCCAGAAAGTCCCCTCCTGCTCGCCTCTTCTGTCCGTCTCTCCCTTCCGTCTCTGGGATTGCATGACCATCCAATGGGGGGAGGTTGAATGTGATAAATAATGCCGGCTAGAAGCTTGAACATGCATCTAGGGTTTTTGTTTTCTAGATGAACCGTGAGGAGTCAGAGCTTTGTTGTGTGGGCAGGCTGCTTGTGCATGTAGCGGCTAGGACTTGGAGTTGTGGAATCCTCTTTTTGACGGCCAGCCGTAGCTTCCTTCAAAAGTCTATCATATCTTAAAAGCCAAAACAAAATAACAATTATACCCTTTGTAATCCTTAATCAAAGGGTTAATTTTAAACCTTGATGCCCTCAAATCTTAATCAAATGGTTCACATTAAGTGCTGAAATTAAAGAGATTTAGAGAGGAAAATTTATTTGAGTTTTAAGGGCTATTTTGGCATCATATTGAGATAAAAAGATGAATAAAACAATGAGGTTTTAATTGTAGAATTGATTGATTGATTCTAGGTTAAAGGTTGAATATGAGTAAAGTTTGATTAAGGTTAACTTAAAGATTAATTGGAGATTTAATTGAGGCGTGATTGAATTAAGGGTTTAAAATCTAAATTGAAGCTTGGATTAAAGTTAAGATTAAAGTTTGAATTGAGATCTGAATTCTAATTTGGATCAAAGTCAAGGATTAAAATCTGGATTAAGGTTTGGATTAAGGTTTGGATCGAAGTTTGAATTGGGATCTAGATTTAATTGGAATTTAAAGGTTGAATTTGATTGAAGCTTGAAAGATTAGAGTGTGGATTTAAGGCTGGAACTGGAATTTGGATCAAGAAAAATTTAAAGTCTAAGTAGGTTTAAAATTTGGCCTTGATTGAAGTTTGAATTAGATTGAGGTCTGGATTAGCTTGAGATTGAGATTGATTTGAAGTTTGACTAAGTTTAAAATATAAATAGATTTAAGATCTGGATTAACTTGGGTTAAGATTGAATTAATGTCTGGGTTGATCTGGCATTTGAATAAATCTGGGGTCAGGGTTTATCGAGGACCTGGGTAGATATTAGGGTCTAGGTAGATCCTAGGGTTTGAAATCTAGGAGGATCCTAGAGTCTAGAAGTCCTAGGGTCTGGGGTCTAGAATGATCCTAAAATCTAGAAATTCTAATCCTAAGTTCTTGGTAGATCCTACGGTCCTGGGTAGGTCTGGATATTGGATTGATCCTATGATTTGATTGGATCCTAGGGACTAGATTGATATGAAACCTTGGTTGGGTCCTAATGACCTCATACAAAAATGAGGTCAATAAATGGACCCCCAATATGTGTAATAGAATGAAGTTCTATTGCACATATTGGCGTTGATCGAATAGAAAGGTCAAATCTGGAGTTTTAATCCTAAGGGAAAGAAAAGTTTATACCTGGGGAATTGGAGTTTGAATGGATATTAGGGTAGTGCTAAGAAAAGCGTACTCTACCACTAATGGGTCATGTCCTAAGGGAAAGGAAGAGTCTATCCCTAAAGGAGAAGAAAGTTTGGGTGATCGTATAGAAAGGAAAAACTCCTAACTACAGAGGATTGAAGCTAGATTTGATTCTAAGGGGAAGGAAATCCTAACCCTAGAAGATTGAGTTTGAAATTGAAACTAGGGTAGTGCCACAAGAGGCATACACTATCACTAGTAGATCTAATCCTAAGGAAAGGAAGAAAACCTATCCATACATGAAGAGAAGACCTGGGTGATCCTATAGGGAGAAGGAACTCCTAACTGGAAAGGATCAGATTTAAATTTGACTCTAAGGGAAAGGACACCCTAACCTTAGAAAATTGAATTTGAAAAGATACTAGGGTAATGCTGGGGACAGCATACTCTACCGCTAGTAGATCTAGTCTTGGGAGAAGGAAGAAAACATATCCCTAAGGAAAAGAAGGCTTGGATGATCATATAAGAAGGATGAATTCCTAACTAGAGAGGATTAAATTGAAATTTGATACTAGCGTAGTGCCACGAGGGGCGTACTCCATCACTAGTAGATCTAATCTTAAGGGAAGGGAAGTCCTAACCTTAGGAAGAAGAAGTCTTGATGATTGTATAAAAAGTAAGAATTCCTAACTATAGAGGATCGAATTGAAATTTGATACTAGGGTAGTGCCACGAGGGGCGTACTCCACCACTAGTAGATCTAATCCTAAGGAAGGGAAGAAACCTAACCTTAAGGATAAAAAGGCTTAAATGATAGTATAGGAAGGAACAACTCCTAACTACAGAGGATCAAATTGAAATTTGATACTAGGGTAGTGTCATGAGGGGCGTACTCTACCACTAGTAGATCTAATTCTAAGGGAAGGAAGAAGAACCTAGCCCAAAAGAAAACAAGGTTTGATTTTAGAATTTGAAATTGAATCCAGGACGGTGCCACAGGGAACTTATTCCATCACTGGGTAGTCTAATCCTAAGGGAAGGAGAAAAGCCTAACCTTGAGGAGAAGAAAGTTTGATTTTGGAACTTGAAATTGAAGCCTGGACGGTGCCACAGGGGACTTATTCTATCACTGGTGAGTCTAATCCTAAGAGAAAGAGAATACTTACTCTAAGGAAAAGAGAACTTGATGATTTTATAGGAAGAGAGTATTACTTCCTATAGGAGATCTGGCTTAAAGTTTTGAATTTTGAAACTAGGATGGTGCCGTAGAGGGCGTTATCCATCACTAGGAAATCTAATCCTAAGGAAAGAAAAGATCTAACCTTGAGGAGAAAAAAGCTGGAGGACTCTGTGGGAAAGAAGCATTACTTTCCACAGAAAGTTAGATCTAGATTTTGAATATAAGATGGTGCCACAGAGGGCGTGCTTCATCACTAAAAGATCTAATCCTAAGGAAAGAAAAGCTCGATGACTCACATCTATCCTTAAGGAAAAAAATTGGAGGACCCAGAGGGAAGGAAGCATTACTTCCCATAGAAGGTCAGATTTGAATTTTGAACCTAGGATGGTGCCACAGAAATCGTGCTCCATCACTAGAAGATCTAATCCTAAGGAAAGAAAGTATGATGACTCATATCTATCCTTAAAGAGAAGAAAACTGGAAGAAGCTAGGATGGTGCCACGAAGGGCATACTCCACCACTAGCGGATGATCTTGTGGAGAGGAAACTTGCTCTACACAAAAGATCAGGTCTAGATGATCATGTGGGAAGGGAACTTGCTTCACACAAAGGATCAGGTCTGGAGTGATCATGTGTAGAGGAAACTTGCTCTACATAGAGGATCGAGTAAGGATGATCGTATATAGAGAAAACTTGCTCTACATAGAGGATCGAGTCAGGATGATCGTATGTAGAGAAAACTTGCTCTACATAGAGGATCGAGTCAAGATGATTGTATGTAGAGGAAACTTGCTCTATATAGAGAATCAGATCTGGATTCTAGAATTTGAGATTTGAATGATTTTAAATTTAAATTGATTTAGTTTTGAATTTGAAGAATTTGAATTTGAAATTTGGTTTGAATTGATTTTGAATTTGAGGGATTTGAATTTAAAATTTGATTTAATTTTGATTAATGTTAAATTTGATTTTGAGTTAGATGGGTTTTGAATTTGATATTAAGTTTGACACTTATTTGGCATGGTACTTCCTGAGGAGTCTCCCCAATATTTAAAAATATTAGGTGGTATTCTTCAGGGTTGATCAGTTAAAGAAAAACTTTCTCAAAGATCGTCATTAAAATGAATGATCCAGTCAACATTGATTCAAGCTTTCCATCAAAAAAATGGTCCCCAAAAGACTGTGACCAAATCTCCTACTTAGAGAGTTCTAAAGTAACACAATTTATCAGGATCTCGAATCAAATGTGACTTATAGACTCTCAAACTTCGTTGAGCTTAATTTATTTTTATTTGAGGCCCTCGAGCTCCTCAAATTGGAGTTGGGCACTCTGCTCAACTATAGTTTTATTTTGAACAGCAAGTTCCACCAAAGAAAACTACACCCCTAGATCGGAGTGATCTAGGACCCAGCACATGGTGTAATTTGATTTTGAATGACAATTTCCAATATTGGAAAATACTCCTCTAGTGGGGTTGATCTTGGACCCAACATAGAGTGTAATTTCGTAAAGAAGGCCTTGTAGGAAAAGATGCCTATGCGGAAGGACTTACACACACTCCTCAAGGACAAAATTTAAATTTTCATCAAGAGTAGAAGATTCATTCTTCTTATTAGAAAACTTCCTCTAAGTATTCGGACCCTATCGGAATGACGAGCAGGAACAAATTCAGAAGTGCAATGAAAAGTTAAGTGACTCCAACTAACCTAAAAAGGTTCAAGGATTTCGGTTTTGTTGACCCATACCAAGTTTCATAGAAACTAAAGTGGGGTCTCCCTTGAATATTTTGAATTAAAATTGATTTTAAAGCAATTTAAGTTGAGTAAAGAAATTTGATCTTTTCAATTCTCTTGCACGAGAGATTTTTTGTATCTTGATAGGTTATCGATGCATGATGCAAATCCTAGATTCAAGATATTCAAAATCAAGCATTTAAAGTTGACTGGGTCTTTTGAGATTCAAGGATTTAGAAGAAGGGAGCCTCTTTCTTTCTTTTTCTGGTGGTGCATATTGGGCATCTTTTGATTTATAGTGCATTTTGTGCATTTCTTAATTTTTTTGATACATTTTACGCATCTTTTGATTTCAATTGAATTTGATAAGAGGCTGCACCTTCTTTGAATGTTGAGATTATATCTCAAGTATAAGAGATGAAAGCTCACTCTCTTATACAAGGAAGAATAATCCTCAAGGTAGGACCCAACCCTTTTGAAAATGAATATCAGTTTGACTTTTGAAAATCATTGAATAGATTTTAAGCATACAAGAGATATCTATTGAGATAGAAAATTGCTAGAAATTTAAGAAGAATTTTATTTCAATGTTCAACTTAAGTTTAACATTGATTTTAGTTCAACATTTAAATCAATCCTACAAAAGAGGTGGGAGAGAGGGACATTTAAACATTTGGTGGAGTCAACTACAATTTTCTCCTGCTTAAGACTTAAAGTAGAGGTCAATTTCTATTAAAATGATAACTTAACTATCTTGAAAATTTGGATCCAGTACACTTTAGAAATTGGAAAATTTTCCTTAAAGAAAAATTACAAATCTAGGTGGCAAGACCCAGCAGTGTGGAATTAAATTCCTATGATCTCCTTGGAGGGAGATACTGTTATGGAGTCTGCACTATCCTAGTGGCATCATTTTAATCAAAAGATTTATCACGATAGGATCCCGTTGAAAGTTAAATTTCAATGATATCACTATCTAATATAATCTCAGATTATTTTCCCTTCTCCCGTTACTAATGGCCTAGTAATTAGGAGAGTGGCACTCCAAGTGATTTTTATACCTCCTCCTCTGTAGGTGATGTAGTGAGACACGTATAGAAATGTGACCTAACATCTTCTAAAAGAGTAGATGGGTCATAACGTTCAACTGGGGGCCTAGGGCCTAGTGCTAGTGTTTGTTCAGTGCTAGCTTGATTGATTCTCATCATGTAGTAGTCGAGAAGGTGTATTGAAGAGCACGCTCTCATTTCTACAACCTCCTTCCTTTAAGCAACAAGAGACAGGTGGAAGTGATTTCCACCAGGGAAAGGGTATGTAGAAGGAGCAACGGACTTTTGATTAGCCTCAGACTTGACGTGCTTTAAGGCTTTCGCCTCAGCAGTCTTTCTGGTCTTAACAACCTTCTTTCTGACTCTATGAGGGTAGTTCTTCCTTTTGTTCTTGCTGACGACAGGGGTGTTAGAACTTAACCCAATCTTTTGTTCTTCCTTTTGTTCTTCTATCGTTATTGACTTCTAGTTCTTATCCTCCTCAGTAGAGGATACAGTGGGTAAAGGGGTGATAGCAGCTTCCATCTTGGAGATGGGGGAGTCAACTCCTGACCCTAAAGTAATCTCAACCAAGGGGACATCCCTTTGTATTCCGGCAGACAGATCAATCATTTCTTTTTCATTGACTGATAACTTGAAGTTTTAGAACCCCATTCCAAACTGGATTAAATTGCCAGAGGTGATTCCTTCTACTGTCAAGCTTCTATCCATGGAAAAGATGAGTTTCCCAGCCATTTGAGTGCTTAATTCCTGAAATTAATGGAAAGATATTTAAATTAGTTTGATCTTGAAATTGAATTTGAATTTTAAACTTGACTGGTTATTTTTAAATTTTGAACCCTAACATGTTGAGTTTTCACCCAATATAAGGGTTTGGAAAATTGGTTAAGAGAATCCAGGGGGACCTGGCTTAACGCTTTCACTTTGAAAATTGATTTGAAGTTGAAATGTCTAAGTTCAGGTGTGAAATTGAGGCCGAACTTAAACTTAAGGTTGGAATTGGATTTGAACTTGAACTGGACATTGAGGTTGAATGGGTTTTCTTCAAATTTTATAACTCAATATGTTAATATTCACTTAATCATGTAGGTTCACAAAAATGATATGAAAGTCCCAAGGATTGGGCTCGACTCTTTTCATTTCACCAATTGACTTGGGTTGAAATGTCAAAGCTTGAATTCAAAATTGAATTTAAATTTAAAATGAAAATCAAATTTGAACTTAAGGTTGAGATTATTTTTTGAATCAAAGTTGGATTTGAATTTGAGTTTAAGGTTCAAGTCGTATGGACCTTTCTTCAAATTTTGTGACTCAACAGGTTGAGCTTCACTCAATCATGTAGGTGCACAAAATCGATATAAGAGATCCAGGGATCAGGCTCGACTCTTTTTATTTCACCAATTAACTTGGGTCGAAATGTCAAAGCTCGGATTCAAATTTGAAACCAAAACTGAAGTTGATTTTAAGGTTAGAATCAAACTTGAATTCAATTTTAAGATTGAATTTAGACTTAAGATTGAATTTGGCATTGAGGTTGGAATTGAACCGATCTTCTTCAAACTTTGAAACTCAACACATTGATTTGTATTTAGATGTGTAGGTTTACAAAAGTAACCTGAAGATCTTAAAAATTAGGCTTGAATCTTTTTATCCCACCAAGTGATTTGGGGATGAAATGTCAAAGCCTAGATTTGACATGAGAGTTTTAGATTTGTATTGCATATGTTCAATTACAATAGAATGTTGTAGAAGACACATGACAATGACGATTGAAGTTGATTTGAAAGATTTCCCTTTACTTTTGAAACTCAAAATGTTGAGTTTTATTTTCAATATAATGGTTTACAAAAATTAAGGGAAAATTTAGAGACCTTGACTTGATTCTTTCACTGCACTGACTAGCTTAGAGTGAAATGTCAAAATCTGAATTTGATTAAGGGTTTGAATCTAGGTTTTGAAATTGAGGAATTTTCTGTAAATTATGAAACTTAGCATGTAGAGATTTATTTGAGCATGCGAGTTTGCAACATATACAAGAAGATTTTGAAAAGCTCAGCTTGACTCTTTCGCTCTACCAATGAACTTGGAGACAAAATGTTAAAGCCCGGCTTGGAGGGAGGTTTCCTACACTCGTCTCTCTTTTCACATGTCTTAATTGAGTTGGCCACACTCACCCAAGGGAGAAATGGGTATAGGGGCTAACGGAAGGAAGGGTAGTCAAAATTACCGATGCAATAAAATTTGTACTGCTATTAAAGATGGAAAGAGAGAACGTCCCCAACGGAGTCGTCATTTTTTATTTTGATTGAAAAATATATTTTGAAAAGGCTAATTATCTTTGGGAATAATTTAAAATTGATATTTAAATTTGAATCCTAAAATTAAACATCCATTAGTTATGATATACTACCTCGAAAGGTAGAGATACAATCTCCTGATGGGTTTAAATTTAGAATTACAAATTTGATCCTGAATATCGTAACTAGATTCAGGAGGGAACCACACATGATCCCAAAGGATCAAAATGAAGTTCAATCAAATATCTGGCCATGATAATCTGGATAAATTATCGTTGATTTCATATTCAAAGTTATGTTAATAAATGATATATCATCCCAAAGGAAGAAAATATTATTCATTATTAATTGCTCGAATATGATGATAACGATCGCCATTTTTGTTTTAATTTTCCAACGATAGTTAATTAAAGTTTTTGAAAAAATTTGATTTTGAAAATCAGGTCTGGATTTCTAAATCTCCTATGAGCACAAGCCCTCATAGTTAATTACATCATAGGAAACCAAAAAATTTCCTACAAGTACTCTAGATTAAAATAGCGATATGAATTTTATTTAAGATTTCAAAGTTTGATCTCAAAGGAGGTGGGGATAAGAATTTCAAATGGGATTGGTTCAAGGTTGAATAATTATTTCTGGAGTCAAAGGAAGAAGGGTAGGAGGTGACTTGAGATTCTGAATTACTTCAGAAACACCTCAGCCTTTCCTAAGTGTTTGGTTTGAATTTGATTGAAAGCGATTTTAGTTTGGATGATCAATTTTATTAGAAAGTTAGGGCTTATATTCTCGATCACCAGATCGGGAGAAATCCCAGGAGGTGAGGATGGAGACTAACCTACCAAGTGGGTATGACGTCCCCGGTCCAGATCCCATGATTTTCCATCGTCCCGGGTTCGTCGGTGTCCTTAACCTACTTAGTCGAGTGCCGACTAGAGGATCCTTATTAACAACCATGGGTTACCTCATTCAAAGTGACCTCGTAGGCCAAGGGGTTGGGGACCTAATCCTAAGCTGACAAATAGGAGGTGCACAGGTCTGTGGGTAGTGAACTTATGTCTATGTTATCTAACCTAGGATGCCACTCTCATTTTGTGTGCATATCAACATATCTCAAAATAGAAAGGATCATCGGCCTAACCTAAAGCTAGACTTCGTGTCCTAATAAATTAATCTAGGTGTGTGTAGCAGGCTGTGTAGTTTAGAAATGTCCTGAATAGGGTGCTTGATTGAAGTTATTTAAAGTTCTGGTTGGTTGAAAGGCTTAAGCGATTTAAATTTGAGTTTAAGTATTAATGGCTTAAGATTGATTTTAAAGTATATTTTAAAGGATTATTGATTACCACCTTTGTTTCACACTGAGGCCATGAAGTTTATTTCACCTTTCTTAGGGATAAGCTAATAGCCTCGTAGGCCTGAGTTACCTAGTGATAATCGTGTAGTTAGCATTTTAATTGATTAAGGATTTAAGAGTTAATAAATTTTATTCAAATTGATTGGTTAGTGGTTTATTAATATTTTTTTTGAATTTTAGATGATTTTTGAAGGTTTGATTTTTTTGATAAATACTAGATTTTCATTTGAGTTAAATGACTTTGAGTTTGATCAATTTGAGATTTTCTAGAAGTAGTTATAATTTTTCAAAATTTGAGATTTATTTAAATTATTTAATTAAGGGTATTTTAATAATTTGAGTCCAAATGAACTCCAAACTTTCTGAAATCACCTCCAAAGATCAGGAATGATCTAAGGAGGGATTATCAAGTATTTGAGAATTTTTTGGAGTTTTTAATAATTTTTAATTAATTAAATTAATTAAATATTTAATTTTATTTAAAATTCAATTAAGCTTAAATTTAATGTCAAATCAAGAGGGTTTTAATTTTCTTATGTTAAGAGTTCAATTTTGATTAATTTGAGGTATTATGAGTGTTTTTGTGTTTAAAATGTGATTTATTAAATTTCTTGAAGTTTTAAGGGCTTAATTAAGGCTTAATCTTAAGGAGTTTGATTAAGGGGTTTAAAGGGTTCAAATTTTAATGAGAATTTTCCCTAGAGCAGGGAAGGTCACTAAACTCAAGGGGTTTAAATTCCAAGTCAATTAAATTTAAATTTGATTTGTTATAATTTTGGAAGTTTTTTTAATGCTTAATTAAGGAATTAATTAATTAATTATCTTAAAAATGTTTAATTAAGGTGATTATTTTTCAATGGGCTTTATGTGTCACTAAGTTTTCTATATTTAATGTTTCATTCCTAAAGGATATATGTGTAGATTCTAGAGTTTGCCTAAGTTCTCTAAGACTCGTCCTTAATTATTATCCTTAATGATGTCATTAGGTTTAATGGGTTTGAATCAATGTCACTAACCCTTTGGACATGCATATGAATGTAAACAAGCTATGTCGATGAGTTTTAAATTTGTAAAAAGAAGAAAGTAAATATTAACTAAATGCAAGAGTTACTACAAGAATTTAAGGCTGGGGGAAATAGCTCAACAAGGAAATCTAGAAGCCCTATGGTCTTCTAAGTTTTAAGAAAACTTATCTGATCACCGGAGCTAGTCAACAGTGATTCCGATCGTGGCACCCCCATTTAGAAGAAACGGGGGTGACTAAAACTCCTTAGCTTTATCTTCTAGTCAGCTCCATCAGTACCTCACAAAAAGGGGAAGAGAGAAAGAGGTGTCAGAAAATCATGTATGTGTTTGATTGAAAAAAATTATTTTTGAAAAAGGTTTAATTTTCTTTGGGAAACTTAAAATTTCTAAAAATTTTAAATATTTGAAATCGAACGCTTATTATAAATAATGTGTCACCTCGAAAAGTGATCATATCGTTCCTTAATAGGTTCAGATTTCAAAACTTGAGATTTATCCTGATTATTGTAATCTAACTCAAGGAGAAACAACGTATAATCCCGAAGGATTAAAATGATGTTTAATCCAATGTTTGACTATAATATTCTAGATAAATATCATTAATTTCATGATCAAAGTTTTAATAATAGAACGACAAATCTATTCGAAGAAAGAGAATATCGTTTATTATTAATCATTTGAAAATGACGATTATGATCGTTAGGTTTGAATTTCCCAAAGATAATTAATGAATGTTTTGGAAAAGTTTGATTTTAAAAATCTGGTCTGGGTTCTTAAATCTCCTACGAGCGCAAGCCCTCGTAGTTAATTACATCGTAAGAAACCAAAAAATTTCTTACGAACACTCTCGATTAAAATAGTGATACGAATTTTATTTAAGATTTCAACGTTTGATATCAAGGGAGGTAAGGGACTGGAAATTCAACAGTGATTGGTTCAAAGTTGAACACTTATTTCTGGAGTTAAAGGAAGAAGGGTAGGAGGTGTTTGAGATTCTGAATTGCTTTAGAAACACCCCAACCTATCCTAAGTGTTGGGCTCGAGTTCAATTGAAAGAGATTTAGTGTTTGAGTGATTGATTTTATTAGAAAATGGGAATTAAATTCTCGGAGGTTTAGGTCTTAAGATTAAAAATCTGCCTCATAACCTAAGTCTAAAATGAGTACTGAAAATTAGTGACCCGGATCCTAGCTAATGTAATGCGGTCCTGGACTTACCCCATCCTAGATTAGAGAGCCAGCTAAACCACCTAAACGCTTTAAAACCATGAGTCAAGTCTTTATGAAAGAGTGGTTAGGGATGTTGTTTAAGATTGAGTTTTGAGGAGTTGGGGTCGACATCTAGAGCAGATTCCTAATTGGCCCCTTTAACATATGTTGGGTAAAATGGTTAAGCTAAGAATGCAATTAAAGATTTAGACTCAAATTTAATTTATATCTAATGCAATGCATGCTAGTTGACTCGATTAAATGCTTAAATTAATATGTAGCAGTTTTAAAATCAGGCTTAAAAATAGGTTTTATCCTAGAGATTGCATAATATCCTCTTGGACAGAACTGCACCCTAATAGGTCATATGGTCTGCCAAAACCCATAGGCGGGGAGGTGCCTAACAAGGTAGAGAAAAGTTAATATGAATGCATGAAAAACTCCCGGCGAGTCCGGGCTTACTTCATAAAAGCGTTAGAGTTTCTATCTGAGCCTAAAGTTTTTAAATTTTAGTTAAAGTAGAAATAGTTCTTTACCGTACCCACACGAGCCTTCGATTGGATTCCAGGCTAAATCAAATACGACATGCAAGATCGTCAAATAAATTATTAAAAGCACGTGGGTCCTTAATCGTAATTAACATCAAATAATTAACATTTAATTAAATCAATTAAATTAAAACTCAAATTGAAAGTCCATAGGCAAGTGCCTTTTAATTATACAACCCAGGGTTTGCAGGAAAGTAAAGTGGCCGAGCACCACTGACTACAACCCGGATTCTACTCCTAAGACTCAAGTGATTTTGAGAATTGTTCTTCTCGCTCTTCACTTCTTCGTCTTCTTGTAACTCCTTGGATCGTCGGGTCCGGATATCCGAATGAAAAGAAACTCCCCCTAAATAGGGGTGTTATCTTTTCTCTTTGGATATCTAAAAGTCATCCTAATTTGGATCTCCAAATGGATAGAAACTCTCCTCTAAGGGATGTCCCTTCCTCTTTGGATTCCAAATTGGATGTTTAAACATCCCAATCTCAAAGCACTTAACATTTACAACTCAAATATCATCTCAAATTATATTAATGAAAATTAAAAATCTAGACTCCACAACCTGTAAGGTTATCCTAATAATCAGCAATTAATATTAACATTCCAAGCATTTAATATATTTGAAATTAAAAATGCTCAAACCAGCCACGCTTGGCCATGCTCTTTTAATTTTAAAGGGGGACTTAAGCAAATTTTTGGAGCACCTGTGCAATTTAATAATTATGGTTTTGCCTCCTTTAATTTATGCCCTGTATGAGCATGGCCACCTTCATAAGACTGAGTTAGTATAAATCGTCCCTAGCCTAGGGGTAGATCTAATGTACAATCAAATCAACACAGAATGCAGTAAGTAAAAAAATAATCATAATAATTCTATTGCTAGTAAACAGCATATAGTGAAAGCTCGAAAACCCGGCACACAGCAAAAAAGTAAACATTGGCCTAGCCTAAGATTAGAGTTGGTTGTCCTAGCAAACCATTTAAAGTGTGTGAGGAGGCTATATGGTTTTGATATGTCTTAAGCAGGATCATTAGTTAAAGTTGTTAAAGATTCTAGTTGGCTGAAAAGGCTTAAGGAGATTTTGATTGAAGTTTAAATCTTAATGGTTTAATTTTAATTTTATACTTGATTTTAATTGTTTATTGGATACCACCCTTGTTGCACACCGAGGCCGTGAAGTTTATTTCACCTTCATTGGGGCTAATTTAATAGCCTCGTAGGCCTGGGTTACCTAGTGGTACCCGGTATAATTAAGTAATTTGATTTTATTTGAGTTTGAAAGTTAATTAATTTTTAATTAAGGTTAGTTGGTTGCTGGTTTTAATATTGAATTGATGTTTTCTGGAATGTTAGATCACTTGTTGAATTTTGATATTTTCTGGATTATTTTATTCATTTAATTCAAGGGTTAAAATTAATTTTTTGATTTAAAGTGTTTTCTAAAATGTTAGTATTTTATTAAAATATTAGAGCTTAATACGATCAGTTAGACAGTAACTATGCTAAAATTGGATTTTTCTAGATTTTATTATGAATGTTTGAAGTTTTGACTTGAATGTGAACTAAGTTTAACTAAAAGTTAACTTTTTTTAAATTTAATTAATTTCTAAAAGTTTGATATTTTTGATAAATATTAGACCTTATTATGAGTTGAATGCCTTTAAGTTTGCTCAATTTGGAGTTCATTTGAATTAGTTATGAATTTTCAAAGTTTTAAGTATTTATTGAATTTTTAAAATTGTTTAATTAAAGGCCTTTCTGTGATTTGAATCCAAATGACCTCCAAACTCCTTGGAATTAACTCTAAAGGTCAGGAATGACCTAAGGAGTGATCTCCAAGTGTTTAGAAAATTTTTGGTATTTTTAATTATTTTTAATTAATTAAATTAATTAAATATTTAATTTTAATTAAAATTAAATTAAACTTAATTTTGAAGTCCAGTCAAGGGGCTTTTATTTTTTATTGATTAAGGGTTCAATTCTGGTCAGTTTAAGGTATTATGTGTAATTTTTGGATTTAAATTTGATTTATTATATTTTCTGGAAGATTTTAAGGCTTAATTAAGCTTTGGTTTTGATTAAATTAATTAAGGAGCTTAATGACTTCAAAATTCAGTGGAGAAATATTTCTAAGGCTGAGAGTGTCACTAAGTTTAAGTGTTCAAAGTTTCAAGTCAATTTGAAGTGTATCCTAATTATTGGAGATTTTCTAAGTTCTCTAAATGAGTCCTTAATTATTATCTTTAATGATGTCATTAAGTTTAATGGGTTTTAATCAATGTTTCTAACCCTTGACTTAACATATACATGCAAACACAATCACAATCAATCCCTAGATCTAGGAGAACCCTAAAACTAGGTGGTGTGTGCACCTACACATACAATAATTAACATTCGATTAATTATAATTACTAACTTGATTAGTGAATGATTAATACATAACCAATCACTAATGTTCCTACATGATTTCCATTCAAGCATGCTCAATCTATGATTGAAATTCTAAAATAGATCTCTCAACCTAGAGATTTAAGTATATATATATATATTTAAAGTAGTTTTAAATACATATATTTAGTATACATATAAATCTATATATAGACATAAATGTAAAATTCAAAATACTCAAAGATATGATTATAATAAATTTAATATCTAAATGAGAGATCTACTAGTTTTCAAATATTATTTCAAAAAAATAAATTTTTATTTTCAAAATACTTAATATAATATTTAACTAAATATTGATTAAATGCTAAAGTAATTAAATCATTAATAAAAATTAAAAAAAATCATGTTTTGATCTCTGAAATTAGTTTCAAATTAAAGTACTCAATTTTTTGAAAATTTTGATATATTACACACATTTTTCTGATTTAAAATGAATTTATTATGAATTTTTGAAGTTTAAAGCATTTAAAAGGAATTTGTAATTAATTTTAAATTAATTAATAATTAAAATAATTTTAAAATCAATTAATTTAAATCTTAAGAGTTTTCTGAAATTTTAAAATTATTTAAATATATATATATATATATATATATATATATATATATATTAATTTTCAAAAGTATTTTAGTTATTAATTATTAATTAAATATTAATTAATAATCAAGTATTTAATTAATAAAAAATATAAAATATAGTTTAAATTAATTTAATTTCAAAATTAGAGTATTTTAAAACAATTAATTAATTATTGAATATTAATTAATTAAATTAATGAATATTAATTAATTATTTAATAATTAAAATGTTAAAAATCATTTAAATAATATTAAATAATTTAATTAAATTTTATTTGAATTCTCAAATATTTTTAAGATTAATATTAAATTTAAAATTAATTAAATATTAATTAAATATTTAAATATTTAATTAAAATATTAAATGATATTTAAACATTTTAAATTAATTTTTAAATTTAAGATACTTTAGATAATATTTAAAATTTTCTAATTAAAATTAATATTAGTTAAAATATCAAGTCACTTAATATTAATTAAAGTAATAAATTATTTAATATTAATTAAAATATTAAAAATTATACATTAATTAAAGTTTTAAATTATTTAATATTAACTAAGGTTAATCAATTATTTAATATTAATTAAAATATTAGAAGTTATATATTAATTAAAGTTTTAAAATTATTTAATATTAATTAAAATTAGAAAGTATTTAATATTAATTAAAATATTAAATAATTTAATATTAATTAAAATTAATATTAAATTTTAAAATTGATTAATTAAATTCAAAATTATTAATATAATATATATATATATCTATTAATTAAAAATTTAATTTATATTTTTTTATTTAAAATGATGTAAAATATAATTTAAATCATTTTAAAGGGTTTGGCGGCGCCGGCGGCGTCGGGAGCCACGTGGCGGCCTCTGATTGGCCGCTTCAAATCACGGCCAATCATTGGCAATGATTGCGCCGCCATGCAATCATTGCCAATGATTGCAGCGGCGACGGCGGCTGACTTAACCTCGTCAGCGATGCGTATCAACCGTCGGATCATCCGCAGTTGGGTTTGACGGCTCTGATCAAGCCGGACAGAGCGCGGAATCGTGGATCTCGCCACGCGGTCGAACGAAACCATGGAGAGCCTCGATCTAGACCGTTGATTGCACAATCAACGGTCCAGAAAACATACAGTTGAGCCTAGCTCAATCGAAACCCTAGAATGGGTTTTTTAAAAGTTTTCTCTCGATCGGATTAATCAAATGGTTTGAAATTTTAAACTTAGATCAAAATCATGAACAGAAAACTTGTGGGAGGTCTGATTTGATTCAAAACTTATCAAATAAAGAGCTATTTAAACTAGAGTCTATGGACCTAAAGCTAGAGTTTTAAGACATTTTATCGCAGGATTTGGGATGGAAATGAATTATCTGAATTTGTAGTCTAACCTCGTATATTTTCCTTATTGAAAGTGCGGTTTGAAAAGCCACAGATCGAGCTGGAGATGCCTTGGACGGATTTGGCTTAAGCTCGCCGGAATCTGGCCGCCGACGAGGTTTTAGCAGTGGGATTTGATGGGGGAATATAGGATAGGGTCTGGGGAGCTCGAAAGAACTGAGGTAGAGGTCTGGGAGTTGGAGGTTAGTGAGAGAGTGCTAGGGTTAGAATGAATGCTCCAAATAGGGTATTGCCCTATTCAAACATCCCTAGGCCATTTGGATGGCTGGGATTGCTTTGGCTGGACTCCAGATGGATGCCAAGTGTTCCTGGAGTAGGTGAGAGCAGAAGGAATCAAGGACAAGGGTACAATCCCATGTAGAAAGCATATTTTGTCCACTAGCCCATGTGGGTTTGATTGAGAGCCATTTGATTTTGATCAGAGGGTTAGAGTAGGCTCTAGGAATATTCTAAAGTCAGGCCAAACAGCTGGAGGGGTTTGAATTAAAGGGGATTAGTCTTAAGAGGAGTTTTGACTAGGTTTCACCCCTTTAAACCCTTGGTTTGACCATTTGACTGGTCCCCATGCCACATGGCAACTGAGGTGGCATGGGAGGGGAGCTTGGAAGCTGGCATGATAGGTTGGAAGGGTTTAAATGGGATAGGTTGAGTTCAAGGGGTGTTTAGACCATGCTCGACCACACCTAAAGCCATTAAGAGTCCTTGTTGACTGTTTGATTAGTCAAACAGTCAACTTAATCTTAGGTGGACATGGAATGGAGCTTGGAAGCTGGTTAGAAAGGAGCTTGAAGTTAGAGGGAGTTGAAATTTAAATGGATGTAAAGAGCTTTAAAGGATTTTGACCAAATATCATAGGGTTGACTTGGTCAAAACCACTTTGATTTGATTGACTAAAGTTTGAGGCATGCTTGGGCCATGGTTTGGAGTTGTTTTGAAGTTTGAATGAGGTTTGAAATATCAAATGGGTTAGAATAACCTATTAAACACATTAAGAGGTATTTAGGTCAACCTAGGTTGACTTGGTCAACTAGGTTGACCCAAGACCTGAGTTTGGGTTCAATGGATTTAATTTAATGCTTGAAGTCTTATAGATGTATCTCTGGAGTTTAAATAGGCTATTTGGATCAAATGATCTATTTAAGTCTTTAATTAATTTAATAGGTCAACTATGTTGACTTGGTCAACCAGGTTGACCTAGGATCAAGGATTGGGTCCAACCAGTTCAGAATGATATTCTGAGGCTACAGATGGTAGTCTCAAGGTCAGGGTAGGTCATCTGGTCAAAATGACCTATTTGGGCCCTTAATGGGCCTTTAGGTCAACTCTGGTTGACTTGGTCAACCAGGTGGGTCCAGGGTCTGGAAATGGGCTCAACAGATTTGGTTTGACATTTGGAGACCAATGGAGGTGGTCCCAAGGTCTGAGGAAATCATTTGGTCAAAATGACATGTTTTAACCCTCAAGGGGCCTGTTTGGTCAAACTGGTTGACTTGGTCAACCAGATTGATCAAGGGTCTGGTTTTGGGTTCAATGGATTTGGTTTGATATTTGAAACTTGCTGGAAGTGGTTGCATTTGATTTGGAACTCATTTGGTTCAAATGACCATTTACCCCCCCCATAGGGGTATTTTGGTCATTTTGATCCCTGGTCAACTAGGGGTCAAATTGAGTCCAATAAAATACAGTTTATTACTCAATGGGTCATAATGAAAGATTTGGAAGTGATTGGAGGCTTTGGAGAAAGCTCCAGGATCAAAATCCACTGGGTGGCAGGTCCAGTGGCATACACTGTAAATATTTGAAGGTTTTACAGCCTTTGAATTTTAATTCAGTTTCTAGGGTTAAAGACCTCAGAATAAGCTCAAATTTGGAGGGTTGCCTCTAGAGACATGCCACATCAGTGTGGAACTAATAGACCCTGAATCAGAGGTACTTTGATAGGGTTTTGAAATGATCAAAGATTTATTGGAAAAGGCTTTCTGGACTTAGACCTTTGGCCTTTGAATTTGATCTGGATTTCTGGTTTTGAGCTGAATTTTGGTATTGAATGCTTGAATTTGAGTTGTCCAAATCATTCATGATCATTTGGAATGATCATGGATGATAGGATAAAGATTGTAGCTTGATAGAAGGCTGGCTCAAGTATTGAGGTTTGAATTAAGATGAAGATTGGTTGAAGGTCATGATTTTGAAATTTGGATTGATTAGGGGTTTGATCTGATTTGAATCTAGATTGACCTAAGGCCCAAGTTGATCTAGTATTTATAATAGGTCTAAGATTTGGGTAGATCCTAAGGGCAGGATAGATCTAGGGTTATGATAGATCTAAGGTCTAGGAGAATCCTAAGACCTAGATTGATCTAGAGTCTGGGTAGATCTAAGATATGGGTAGATTCTAGGACCAGAAGTCTGGAAGAATTCTAGGATCTAGGATCTAAGAGGTCTCTAGAATCTAAGAAATCCTAGGTTCTAGAGTAGGTCCCAAGGTTTGGATTGCTCTAGAGTTTAAAGTCTAAGAGTATCCTAAGGTTTAAAGTTTAGGAGTATCCTAGGGCTTGGGATCTAGAAGAGTCTTAGGATCTAGAAGAATCCTAGGATCTAGGTTCTAGGGGGATCCTAAGGTTTAGAATGATCCTAAGATCTAAAATCTAGGAAAGATCCTAGGATCTAGAATAGTCTAGAAATTAGATTGATCTGAGATCAGGATTGATTTGAAACTGGATTGATCTAGGATCAGATTGATCTTAGAGTCAGAGTTGATCCTAAGGGTTAGAAAGTTCCTAAGGTCTGGATTGGTCCTACTAACCTCATACAAAAATGAGGTCAACAGTATGATAATACAGAAGCTAGTGTAAATTGACATATAAATGAATGTGCGAAAAATATAAATCAAATCAGATTATTGAAGTGATTTCAAGAATGTATGTTACTTTGTAAGAAAAAAAATTAGTATATATAACATCTTACAAGAACAACTTCAATATATATACTTATATGTAAAGAGAAGTTTCAGCACATATCCCACCTTCTAAAAACAATTTCAGTATATATAGAATCTTAGAAAAGCAAGTCAATGTGTAAGATCTTTACAAGAAACTGAAGCTTGCAAAACTTTCCAGAGATCTCGAGAGATCATCCCTTTATTCATGAATACAATGGACCATCTCATATATCAAATCAATAATGAGAGCAAGTGTAAATGCAATGGTGCTTTTCAAATAAGCTAAAGATCCTATGGGAAATCACTTACAAAGAAAGTGGAATAAAATAACATTTGTTTGTTATCATTTTCCTCTAAATAAGAGAAGTTATTATTTCTCTTTTCAACAAAAACCAGAGAAACAAACTCCAATAATGGGGACTGTTAGCAACTGTGCTTCTCAAAATTTGAATCAATCACTGAACCTCATCTCAAGAGAATTCCCACTCCTTCCCCTCATTAATGAATTCATATCAAGGCAATAATAATAGCATACAAATGTTTGTTTAGTTTGCAATCACATACCTTCAAACTGTATTTTCATTTATAGAAGAGAATCAAATATTGACTTTAATATCTTTACAACTTGATACAATGATCTCATCATAAGATTCTTATATGGATAATAAATTTCAACAACTTGTAACTGGGGCATTGTCCAGCATGTATAAAATCCATTCGAAAATATCAATGTACAGAATTTATAAACAAATAAACCTGAATCACCCATCAAGAATTGTACCTATTTCATATAATAAATACTTTCATTTATCAAATCAACACACCACAAGGAACTGATGCTTGCATAAACTATCAAAGAGATGATCATAAACTTCCCTTTTCATTGCAGGAATTAAAAAAAAAGGCTAAGATGAGGAAAAGAGAATAACATCACAACTCATTAATGTTGAATTTATGTACCATAGTGAAGTGTCAAACTATGTTTAAACCTTCCATTCTAAAAGTATACATTAGGCATGTACATGATTGAGAAGCTCATTGAAATAATCATTGGACAGGTCACAGTTATATTCAGATGAAAAGTCAATCATATCACATTGTGATCGATAGCATAAACTTAATAAAATATAGTTTATGTCTCAATCACAACGAGCATTAAGTTCATGCAAAATAGAACAAGCCACCAATACTGTGTTGAATCCAATGCATATTCTTTTAAAGTCTATATCAATCCAAATTATAGGTTATATAGTGATCATCAAACTTTGAGGCCATCAAAGAATATACTCATCGATATAGATAAAATGATTGACAAGCTTTACTTTAGATTTTGCCACCTTACTTGCTCTAGTTTGATAGGAGATGAACTAACCCGAACATGGCTACAACTTGCTCAAGCTTAAATTCATCATCAACATATAACAACCATTGACAGAATATCACATTAAAATATAGAAAGGGAAAATGCATTCTCAAGAGCTGCCATGACTGCTCCCTTTCAAATCCCTTTTTTTATCATCAATGTTAACGTGCTGCTTGAAAATCCTATTCAGAAAACAAAACAAAGTCTTCAAATAGATATCCATGCTAATAAAATATCAGAGGCCACATTCGTTGATTGAATCTTACCACAAGGAAAATGTAGATATCAATGTAAGAGAATAGTACATGATAAATTATCTCTTATATGAAGAATTCAGTTAAAAGAAAAATGCTTATAGGCTCGATCTCAAAAGCTTTGCATATTGATATTCCCGAAGCCTTAAAGTAGAGAAGTAACCTCAATAGAAGCATCGTATAATCACTTAAACCTTGGGAGAAGAAAAGAATAAACTCAACCTTCTCCTCACGCATAGCTATCATCTTGATGCAGATAACGAGAAAAGAAAAAACCTCAAACCATGGTTCTTCATCTCAATATCGCAATAAGGATATGCTAACATCATTTTCCCTCAAAATAGAGGTAATCACTATCACATCACTTACCAAACAGAGGAGAGGAGGAATAAGATGCAAGAGAGAAAGGAGAAGAGGGATGAAGGGATTACTGTGGTAAATCACACAAGCCAAATGCCAGAAAGTCCCCTCCTGGTCTCCTCTTATGTCCGTCTCTCCCTTTCGTCTATGGGATTGCACGACCAAGCAATGGGGGGGAGGTTGAATGTGATAAATGATGTCGGCTGGAAGCTTGAACAAGCATTTAGGGTTTTTTTTTTCAGATGAACCGTGAGGAGTCAGAGCTTTGTTGTGTGGGGAGGCTGCTTGTGCATGTAGCTTGGAGTCGTGGGGATGGCCAGCCGTAGTTTCCTTCAAAAGTCTATCATATCTTAAAAGCCAAAACAAAATAATAATTATACCCTTTGAAATCCTTAATCAAAGGGTTAATATTAAACCTTGATGCCCTCAAATCTTAATCAAATGGTTCACATTAAGTGCTGAAATTAAAGAGATTTAGAGAGCTAAATTTATTTGAGTTTTAAGGGCTATTTTGGCATCATATTGAGACAAAAAGATGAAGAAAACATTGAGGTTTTAATTATAGAATTGATTGATTGATTCTAGGTTAAAGGTTGAATATGAGTAAAGTTTGATTAAGGTTAACTTAAAGATTGATTAGAGATTTAATTGAGGCGTGATTGAATTAAGGGTTTAAAATCTAAATTGAAGCTTGGATTAAAGTTAAGATTAAAGTTTGAATTGGGATCTGAATTCTAATTTGGATCGAAGTCAAGGATTAAAATCTGGATTAAGGTTTGGATTAAGGTTTGGATCGAAGTTTGAATTGGGATCTAGATTTTATTGAAATTTAAAGGTTGAATTTGATTGAAGCTTGAAAGATTAGAGTGAGGATTTAAGGCTGGAATTGGAATTTGGATCAAGAAAAATTTAAAGTCTGAGTAGGTTTGAAATTTGGCCTTTATTGAAGTTTGAATTAGATTGAGGTCTAGATTAGCTTGAGATTGAGATTGATTTGAAGTTTAATTGAGTTTAAAATCTAAATAGATTTAAGATCTGGATTAACTTAGGTTAAGATTGAATTAATGTCTGGGTTGCTTTGGTATTTGAATAAATCTGGGGTTAGGATTTATCTAGGACCTGGGTAGATACTAGGGTCTAAGTAGATCCCAGGGTTTGAAATCTAGAAGGATCCTAGAGTCTAGAAGTCCTAGGGTCTGGGGTCTAGAATGATCCTAAAATCTAGAAATTCTAATCCTAGGATCTGGGTAGATCCTTTGGTCCTGGGTAGGTCTGGAGATTGGATTGATCCTAAGATTTGATTGGATCCTAGGGCCTAGATTGATATGAAACCAGGGTTAGGTCCTAATGACCTCATACAAATATGAGGTCAACAAATGGTAAGAAACATTCTTATTTATTTGATGATATTTTCTCTACTATCCATAAGAAACTTTCTTCTTGGGCTTTCAATTTCCTCTCATATGGAGGTAGACTTGTTCTAATTAAATATGTTTTGTGTTCTATTCCTATATATTTGCTTCATACTTTGTGTCTGACTTTAAATGTTTGTAGTAGAATGGAGACTTTATTTAATAAATTTTTCTCGGGTTCGAAGGATGGTAATCATTCTATTGTCTGGGGCTCTTAGAGGAATTGCTCGGGGCTATGGATGAGGGTAAATTAGGTTTCAAAACATTTACTGATATGATTAGGACCTTCAATCATAAATTATGGTTTTCCTTTAGATCTAAAAAAAGTTTATGGGCCAAATTTATGGTTTCTGAGTATTGTGTTGGGAAACACCCTTTGAACTGTGTTTATAAAAATGGCGACTCCTTCAATTGGAAAAGATTATGTAACATTAAGTGGGAAGCTGAGGAGTTTATTCAATGGTGTTTGGGAGTTGGGAAAATTTTTTTTCGGGAAGATAAATGGTTGGGTAATTTTTTGATTGATAATCTTTTATATACCCATTCTACTTTTGCTTATAAAGTTAAAGATTTTATTAGTAATGAGGGTTGGAATATTGATTTACTTTCCAATTTTGTGCCTGACTTTATTATCAAGTTAATTCTCAATATTTTGATTCATTTGGAGAGTGAAGATTGCATTTTGTTTAACCGTTCTAATGATGGTAAATTTGAAACTAAACAAGTTTGGAATTCTATTAGACAAATTCTTCCCAAGAATTCTTTTTATTTAGCCTTTTTGCATGTGAGTATACCTCCCTCTTACTCCTTTATTCTTTGGAGGATTTTGAATAATTATTTGCTTTTGGATTCTATTCTTTTATGAAATGGTTTATATATTGTTTCCAAATGTCAATGTTGCTATCACGTTAAGAATATGAATCATGTGTTTATTCAGGGCCCTATTGCGATGAAAGTTTGGGTTCATTTTGATAATATATTTAATGTGCTTTCTACTACTCAATTTAATTCTATAATTGATCTTCTTAATGAGTGGTTTACTCCCACTAAAGGTCATATTAGGAATATTCTTCCTGTCATTATTTGTTGGTTTCTTTGAAGTAGTAGGAATGAGTCTTAACATGAGAATATTAAAATGGATGCTTTAAATGTCATTTCTAAAGTGAAGAATAAAATTTATCAACTTTTTGTTGCTAAGCTTTTAAAGGCTGATTATTTTAAAGGTTATCTTCATATGGCTTGTGAGTTTGGTGTGATTTTTAATTCCTCCACTGTTGGTTGTAATGACAGGATTATTTTCTGGAGAAAACCTATGGAAGGCTATTTTAAACTTAATACTGATGGGGCCAGGAATAATTTAAATGCTGGTTGTGGTGGTACTATTCAGGATTTTAATGGTTTTGTGATCGTGGCTTTTATGGGTCCCTCTAATGCTAATAGTGCAATTCAAGCTGAAATTGAGAGCCTCTTGTTTGGGATTTAATTATGCATTTCTCTTGGGATCACTAATATATGGATTGAAGTTGATGCTATGCTCTTAATTCATTATGTCGCTGGTAACATCTCCTCTAATTCTGCTTATTTTTATATGCTCAGAGATATTAAGTACTGTCTTTCTCTCATTAAATATACAATTTCTCATATCTTGAGGGAGGGAAATGCTGTAGCAGATTCCTTGACTAAATTGGGTTGCAACTTAACTGATTTTATTGAATACCATGAGCATACTCTTCCTAAAGAGACTAAAGGGTTGGCTAGATTAGACCGGATGGGTCTTTCTTACATTCACTTTAACTAGTTGTTTTGGCTTTTGGTTATGTTTTCTCTTCCTTTGGTTGGTTGGTTTGGTCTTTTATGGTCTTCTATTGGTTCCATTTTGGGTTTCTGGTTTGTTGCTTTGCTATGATATTTACTTTTCTCAGCTGGACCTCTGTTGTTTGGTTTAATGTCTTGTTCTGTAGTGGTTGGTTGAAGATTAGTAATGATTGGGATTCTATTTCTACTGATTTAACTCCTCATTGTTGCACTCTTTTCCTTGGTTGGTGGCCTATGGGGTGTGTGGCTTTTGTTCCTACTAATCTATTTCCGTGGGGCATTTTGTGTGTTCTGTCTTGTTTAGAAATGGCTATTGCTCCTCTGTCCTGTTGAGCATTTTGATATTTATCTAGGATGGCTGGGACAATGTTATTTGTTCTAGTAGAACTGTGGGTTTTATGTATCTTGCTTTCTTCCTATTCCCTGTCTATTTTTTGCGGAAGTTATTTTACAGTAGTGGTTGGTTGAGGATTAGCAATGCATGGGATTCAGTTTCTACTTATTTAACCCCTCATTGCTGCTCTCTTTTCCTTGGTTGGTGGCCTATGGGGGGTGTGGCTTATGTTCCTACTAATCTATTTCATGTGGGGCTTTTTGTGTGTTCTGGCTTGTTTAGAAATGGCTATTGCTCCTCTGTCCTGTTAAGCAATTTAATATTTATTTAGGATGGCTGGGACACTATTATTTATTCTGGTAGAGTTGTGGGTTTTATGTATCTTGCTTTCTTTCTGTTCCCTGTCTATTTATTTGTTGGTTCCATGTGTTGCTCTCATATGGCTTGTTCTGGGATTAGATGTGAGTGGCATTTTGGGTTATTTCATGAAGGTGTAGGTACTACCAACCTGAGCTATGTCCCAACTTATGGCTTCAGTTCTGTGGCTTTTCTGATTTTCTTGGCTGATGTTAACATCTATGGTTCGTTTAGTGGTCAGAACTATCTCAGAAGTGGCTTTTTAATTACTTGTGTTTTTGGGTTCTATGCTGCTTACTATTTGGGTGTTTACTGTAGTTATCTTATGTCAGATTTTGGTTATGAGATCAATTGCCATTATAAAGGTTCCTATTTTGAGAAGTTTTTCCCTCTTATTTATCACTATATTATGTATTTTTTGACGATGGCTTTTACTTATGTGATGTGTAAGAGCTCTTATAATATCTTTATCATTCTCAATTATACTTATCTGCAGAACATTCTATTAGCCTATTTGTGTTTAAACTTTTGGTTTAGTGTCCTTGTAGGCCTATTTTTCAGGTTTTTGGAGGCTCTTTCTCATTTTGTGTAGGACCTGATTTTGATTGGGAAGGATGTGCTGAACATGATCTTCTATTACCTTTCCTTTTGTGTTTTTAGAATGTTATTAGGTTGCTTTGTATTTGTGCTTAGAAGGGATATCCAACTCTTAGATTTTTTTTTTGACTTTTTTGTAGCTCTTCGGAGCAGTAGCGAGCTGGAGGTCCCTTTAAGGACCTTGTACTATTTTTATTATATTAACACGTAGGCCCCCTCTGAGAGTTTTAACCAAAATAATAATAATAATTCAGGTTTTAAGGAAAATCAATAATTAATTAAATAAAATAATTAAAAATTATAAAAAAATTATCCCAAATAAACTTTAAACTCTTGAAAACTCTTCTATGGGTTATCTCTGACCTTTGGGAGTGAATCCAAGTAGTTTAGAATAAGTTTGGATCAAAACAATCAAAACCTCCATAATTAAGTAATTTAAAAAAATTCATTAATTAACCAAACTTTAAAAAATCATGATTAATTCAAATTAAATCTAAAAATTTTAAATAATATATCAAATTAATCAGAATTCAATCGTTAATCAAAGAAAATTAAAATCACTTTAATTTGACTTTAATTTTGAAGATAATTTAATTTAAATAAAAATTAATATTTAATTAATTAAAAATAATTAAAAATTCCATAAAATTCCTATATACTTGGAAATTTCTCCTTAGGTCATTCCTGACCTTTAGAGTTGATTTCGAGGAGTTGGGAGTTCATTTGAAACAAAATCATGAAAAAGCCCTTAATTAACTAAATTAAATAATTCAAATAAATATAAAAAACTTTGAAAAATCATAACTAATTTTAGAAAACTCCAAATTAAGCAAATTCAAAGGCATAATACCTTATATAATATTTACTAAAATATCAGATCATAAAAAATTACTTAAAATCAAAAAGTCAACTTTTTGGTCAACTTCATTTCAAATTTTAATTGAAACTTAAAAAATCCATAACTTTTCATAGAAAACTTTAAATCTAACAAACTCAAAGTCTAATTACTCATTGAAAGGTCTAATATTAACAAAAATATCAAAACTCTAGAAATCTCTTTGAATATAAATGTCTATTTTTGACCCCTTAATTAATACATCAAAATTTGATAATGAATTTTAAATTCCAGAAAATGTTAAGACAATGTTAAAATCACTCAATAAATCTCTTTACACATAATAACCACTCCAAAGATGAATTTTTTTAGGATGGACTACTCCGGGCTGCGGGGCTACGTGTCCTAAGGAGGCTTTGTTCCTCGAGCCTGGTGGCACAACACCACGAATGGATTCAATAAAGTTTAAAATCTTAAAATTAATTGATTATTAATAATTTAACTAAATAAAAATTCTTAATTTAACTACATTAATTAGAATTTTAGGATGGACTACTCTGGGCTACGGGGTTACATGTCCTAAGGAGGCTGTATTCCTCGAGCCTGGTGGCACAACGCCATGAACCAGTTGATGGAAAACATAAATTAATTTAATTTAAAATCAGTAACTAATTCACTTAATTAAAATTACATGAGTTCTTTAACTTCTAATTAATTAAATCCATTTAATCAATCAACCTCAAAACTCAAATTATAAAATAAACTTTAACAAATTAACATTTGAACTTCAACTAAATTTACTCTTAACAAACCTAAACATTAGATAACTAAACCAATTATTCAATATAGAAAATATCCAAACTACATAACCTACTATACACACTTAGATGGTTTACTAGGGCACCACTTCTAGATCTAGGCTAGACTGGTATTTACTTTTCTATTATGTGCTGAGTTTTTTAAGCTTTTATTACATGTTGGTTGTTAGATAATTATTATGATTATTTATTTAATTTTTGTACTCTACGATGTGATTGATTGTGCGTTAGATTTACCCTTAGGTTATGGATGATTTAAAATGTTGATATAATCTTATGTAGGTGACCATGCTCATACAGGGCAATTAAAATAAATGGGGGCAAAATCATAAATATTAAATTGCTATAGGTGCTTTAGAATGCTAAGTCTCCATTTTAAATTAAAAGAGCATGGCCAAGTATAGCTGGTTTGAACATTTTAAATTTCATTATATTAACTGATTGGGATGATTTAAATATAATTGCTTAGGATAATCCTGCAGGTTATTCGAGTCTAGATTTTTAATTTTCATTAAATATATTTCAAATTTATTGAGTTGTAAATCAACGTGACATTTGAGAGGGGATATATAAGTATCCAACTTAGATTTTAAAGAGGAGAGAACATCCCTTAGGGGAGAGTTTTCCTTTTGGAAGACTAAGTTAGGATAATTTCAAATATCCAAAGGGAAAAGAAAATACCTCTTTCGAGGGGGAGTTTCTTTTCATTTGGATATTCGGACCTGAAGGATCCAAGAAGTTTACAGAAGTACAAAGAAGTGGAGATCGAGAAGAATCCCATTCTCAAATTCACTTGAATCTTAGGAGTAGAATTCAGGTTGTTGTTAGTGGTACACGACCACTTTACTTTCTGTAGTCCCTAAGTTGTAATATTAAGTGGCACTTGCCACATGGACTTTCAATTTGAATATTAATTTAATTGATTTAATTAATATTTGATGTGTTGATTGTGATATAGGATTGCATACTTTTAGTAGTTTTTTGGCCATCTTACATGTCGTATTTGATTTAGCCTGGAACCCGATCGAAGGCTCGTGAGGGATCGTTAAAATCTTTTCTATCTCAATTAAATTTAAAATATTTAAGCTCACATAAAAATTTCACATTTTAAGAAGCCCGGGACCACCAAGAGTTCTCATATGTATAATTATTGCATTTTCATTCCTTTTATTAGGCACTTCCCCATGTGTGGGTTTTGAAAGACCACATGGCCTATGATGGTGCAGATCTGTCAAGGGGAATCTATGCAATCTTTAGAGAAAATCCTATTTTTAAGCCTTTTTAAAACTGCTTCATATATGATTTTAAGTATTTATCTAGTCAACTAGCATGTATTGCATTAGAAACAAGTTTAAATGAGTCTAAAAACTTAATTATATTTACTTTAAGCTTCATACTACCCAACATAAATCAAAGGGCCAATTAAGGACTGCTCTAAATGTCGGCCCTATTTCTAAAAACTTATCTTAAATAACTTCCCTACCACTCTACATTAAAGGACCGAACACATGATTTTGAAGAGCTTACGTGGTTTAGCTGTCTCCCTATTCCAGGCTGGGGTAAGTCCAGATCCTACATTACATTAGCTAGGATCGAGTTACTAGTTTTCAGTACCCAATTTAAACTTAAGTTCTGAGGTAGGCTCAAGCTATAAGACCTCAATCCCAATGAATTTAATCCCAACCTTCTAATAAAATTGATAATTTAAATTAAAAAAATCTCTTTCAATCTTAATCTAAGCCCAACACTTAGGATAGGCTGGGGTATTTTTGAAGTGATTCAGAATCTTAAACCACCTCCTACCTTTCTTCTTTTAGCCTCCAGAAATAAGTGCTCACCTTGATCTAGTCCTAGTTGAATTTTCAATCCTTACCTCCCTTGATATCAAACTTTAAAATATCAAAAATAAAATTTTTATCGCTATTTTAATCGAGAGTATTCGTAGAAAATTCTGATTTCCTACGATGTAATTAACTATGAGGACTTGCGCGCATAGGAGATTTAGTAACCTAGATAAATTTTCAAAATTAATTTTTTAAAATCTCAATTAATTATCTTCGAGAAAATTTTAGCCAAAATCAATAATTATTATCGTCATTTTCAAAAGATCAATAATAATTGATATCTTTTTTCCTTAGAAAGATATATCAATTATTATCGTAACTTTGATTATGAAGTTAATGATATTTTATCCAAATTATCTTATTTAAATGCCTGATTGAACGATCATTTTAACCCTTGGAGGTAATATATAGTGCTTTCCTGAAATTGACTATGATAATCAAGATGAACTTTCAATCCTGTAAATTGAACCCATTATGGTACAATATTTTTGCCTCCCAGGGTAATATATTATTCTTAATAATGTGTTCAATTTCAAAATTAAAATTTAAGAAATTAAATCACCCAAAGATAATTAATCTTTTCAAAATAATAACTTTTTAAGCAACACCATATGAAGCTCTGTATGGAAAAAGGTGTATAACAATATAATCTTTGGAAGAGCTTGGGGCAAGACTTTTGACAAATTTTAAAAGCTAGTGGATAGTGCCACTATAAAGATTAGATAAATCAAGAAGAGATTGGAGGTTGAGATAGACAGAGGAAGTGTTTTAACCTTTATCATAAGTCTGTTGAATTCCAAATTGGAGATTTTATTTATTTGAAGGTCAGCCCAATGAAAGTAGTAAGTAAATTAGGAAAGGATAGTAAGTTAAGTCCTCGATACATGGGACCATTTGAAGTAAGTGAAAGAATTGCCAAGTCTACTCATAAATTTTTTTGTTGGATCACATGTCTGATATCCATAATGTCTTTCATGTATCTATATTTAGAAAATGGGTATCAGATGTGAAGCAATGAGCATCTAAAGTAGAATTAGAAGTGATAGCTAATTTGACTTAAGAGGAGAAACCTGAGTGTATTCTTGCATTTGATGTTAAGTAAAGGAAGAAATAAATCCCAATGGTCAAAGTTAAATGGAAACATCAGACAGAAAGAAAGCAAGCTAGGAGAAAAAAAAGCTAAAATGAGGTGCTCATTTTCAAAACTATTTTGAAATATTAAAGATGATATCTTTTTGGAGGGAATAATGTAATAGTTGCTATCTAGAAGTTAGGTAATTATGTGCATAAAAGTATTAATTTTTAATTGATTTAGTAATAAGAAGTTTATTAAGCTGTTTAGAACTAAAAAAGCTTAAAGTTTTAGGCTGAGGACAAGAGAATTTTAATTGCTAAATTTTCTCTAGGAGTGTTATGATGCTGGAATTGGCGCTCCGGTGCTCTGCTATTGGAAAAATAGCCAAAATTGTGCTTTTGGAGGAGTTTTTTGGCTAGATAATGTCATGTTAGTGCTGAAATTGGATCCGAAGGTAGTTTGTGAGATTTTGGTAAAGTTTGAGAATTTTTCTAAGAGTGTCGTGATGTTGGAGGCTTTAGTACCTCAGCACGAGAACATATTAGTGTCTTTTAAAATAATAAATATCTAAATTTACCATTGCCCAAATGCTCACCCAGTAGCTTACTGGAGAAGAAAGAAGATGAGGAGGAAGGAAAGAGAAAGGGAAGGAGGAGATTCAATGTTTGAAATTCCATTTTTGTCTACCAATCCAATTAAGAGAATTGTCAGGCTTGAGGTAGGTAACCCTTACCCCATTTCTATTTTCAATTCTATTAGGTAGAATGAAATTTATACTTTTAAAAGTGTGTTTATTATGCTTTAAACAATTACCATATAGCTTTATGTATGTTGCTTTATTCTCTGTCATTGACGATTTGATTATAAGAATGCAAATTTTCACCGGTCAATTTATCCCATATTAAATTTTGATGATTATGGAAAATGGTGACTTTTTAATTGGCAATGTAGTTACTAAAGTATATTATTTAAGCATTTTATACAATCCTTGTGAATTTGATAAAGTTATGAGTACTTTGTATTGGCGACTAAAGAGTGGGATTTTTTTCTATACACATGGAAACATTATATGATTTTCATTAGAAATTGAATTGTATATCATATTTGCATTAGTATGCATTTTATAATGCAGAGCTTTGAACTGGAAAGAAAAGTGCTATGAAAGTTCTTTGCATGGGCCCAAGGAGAAAATACTTTGTATTGAAATACTCTGTGTAGACTTTTGTATTGGATTTATATTGAATCACTCTCTATTCTTTATTGACTCTGCTCTACACCTACGTTGAATAGGTGGGAGGTGGAAGATTGGGGGTTGTAAAGGGCATCAATGCATGTGCATTCCGCATTCATAAGTGCATTTGTGTACCTACAGTTTTAAATTAAATAGTATTATCATGATTTCTTTTTAAGGTTATTTATAAGTATTATGAATTGAATACTATGATGGGACAATAGATTGAACTACTGAATATACACTCACTCTGTTGCTTATTTTATTTCAGCCAAGGGTAAATATACTATTGAGTAGATTTAATCCAATAAGGAGCAAGAAAGCCAGGTTAACATGTATTTATGATTTTGGAAGTCCAGGTTATACTTATATTGTATTGAAGAAATGTTGAAGTTTGGATTTTTGTATATGATTATTGTTGGTTATGAAATTACGAATTGTGAACTCTAAATATTTATTTCATATATTCTTAACGATTAATTGGCTCAAGTGTATTCTAAACTATGAGATGATTAATTTAGGAATAAGTGAGGTTAAATTTTTCTTTAGGTTCTGGGGCATGACAATAACTAGGCCTTAGGTTTATAAAATTTTTAAGAGGGTGTTTCTAATTTCATACTTGATTTGGCTTATTAGAGTTTCAATTATTATTACCATTTTGATTACTACTCTAGTTGAAAATCCAATCAAGATTATAAGTATTTGAGAAAGGGTTGTTAGTTCTATTATTGATGGCATTAAGGGATTCTACTCTTGATATAATCGGGTCATTAAAGGCTCCAAAGTTATTCTCTTCTATAGTGAAAGGTGAATTCTGATGTGAATTGATTCCAAGATTATCTATTTTCTAGATATGGTAGCTACTTTTGCAATTAAAATTGATAGAGCATCTGATTCATAAACACTAACTACCTTTGTAGGATGAACTCTTATAGAAAGGTATCCATCTCTGCAATCAAAATATATGCCATATCAAAGGGCTTTAACATTAGGGAACCACCAATTACAACATCAATGATTGACATAAGAGAACTTATAAGGCTGTTATAAAAGGATTGAATGATGAGCTAATCAAGGAAAACATGGTGAGGATATTTTCTAAGGAGTTCTTTAAACCTGTTCCTTGACTCATAAATAGATTGACCATCTAATTGGATAAATGAGGTGATATCATTTCTAAGCTTAATAGTTTTAGATGGTGAAAATATTCAGCAAAACAAAATTTATGGGCTAGGTCGTTCCAAGTTGAATTGAGCTTAAGGGTAATAAATTTCACCACATCTTAGCTTTATCTCTAAGTGACCAAGGAAACAACATAATTATAATGTCATCATAAAAAACACCATAATATTTAAAGGTTGCACATATTTCATGGAAACTAGTTATATACAGTTTAGGATTTATTAGAGTTCCCCAAAACTAAGAGTTCTGCATTATTTGAATTATTATAGGTTTCAATTCAAACTTATAGGCCTGAATGCTTGGTCTATTTGTGCTTTGATGAAAGCCTTCAATCATAGGGTTAGTGTATTCTCTAAGTGGTCTAGGCTCACATTTTCTAGAATTTGTTTAGCCATTTTTAAGGCTTGTTGCAATTTTCTAGTTTTTCTTATTTTAAGGGTTATTTTCAATTTCAGTATCAAATAAGAGTTCTACTAATTATTGTTGAAATCAAAGAGCATGATCTAATATTTTGATGATGACAAATATTATTAGTGTTATCATTTACTAGTATCTATTTTTATATATATAGCTTATTTCTTATGTGTGCTACTAACCATTTTAGGTATAATGTATAGTGATCCCAATCAAAGAAGTAGACTTAAGATAGTGTTGCATTAAGGTCTAGTCAATTTATAGTAAAAGAGTATGCATTTTTTTTTTCTTGAGTCATTTATGCAATTAGGTGTATGTTGGTAAGACAATTGAGCACACACTCACAAGGGGGATGAAAATTGAATACTTGAATTGTCAATTAAATCATACTATATAATCCCAATCGTATTGCATGATCTATTAATCCAAAAATTAATTCAATTATTTAATTATCAAATAAATTAAAATAAATAATAACTAATTGTATTGTATGATCTTTAATCATATAGGATTATTAGGTATTTTAATAAACCCCACTGCCAATTCTTGGTTACCAAAATTAAATAAATTTAAATTTGAAAATTTAAATTGATCATACTGTACGAAGGAGTTCGTACTGTATGATTTCTAAGTAAATTTTTCTAATGTTATTTATAGATTAAGGAATCAAATCAGGTTCAAATCCTAATTAATTATCATACTATATGATCCAAATTATACAGTCTGATTAAACTAGAGCTCACTGACTAAACCTTGGTTCATCTTAGATGATGACTTATTTGATATGATTGATTGTACTGTATGACTCAATATCATACAGGACGATATGCGATGGGAACTATACTAATTGTATAGTATGATCCTAGTATCATATTGTATGATCAGAAGTATTAAATTAAAAATTATGTTTTTATTTAAATAGCCAACTTTAATTCTTTCACATAAGACTTTAGGGGTTATGTTGAGTAGCTAGATGTGTTTTTCCTATGTAAGAGAGCATTAGAGTGGGAGAAGGGTCACCTTGCTTTAAAGAGAGAGTCCAAATCACATGAGAGAGAGAGAGATGAGGTGAGGTTAAGGGAGTGTTTCCTTAAGCGAGGGAAGGGGTGTGAGGGAGTCACATGGTTGTTCATGTCGATCGACACCTTTTTTCCTTCTATATTGTGGTTGTGGAGCTATCAAAGAAGAGCTATAAGAAGATGTCTTTGGGCAAAATACTTTAATAATCGAGGAAGCTAGGGGAGCAGCATCTTCGTCATTGCAAGGAGTAGGGACATCTCCACCATTGCAAGGAGCAGATGGTGGGAGTGGCATCTTCGCCATGCTAGAAGGCAGAAGGAGGGAGACTTTTTTGAGATAGAAGAGTCTGTAAAGGTCATTCACCACTTTGTAAGAGAGAAGGGCTTCTCCACTTGGCCAAGTGTTAGAGGAGTGCTTTCTAGTGGAATACCTAAAGAGGAGAACCTTTGGGGAGTGGACATAGGTTGATTTCGATCAAACCACTATAAAAATCTAGTTTGCATTTCTTTTACTTTACTACATTTACTATTTGTTATTTTGGTTTACATTGTATATCTTTGTGAAAATTGTGATTGTTGATTCTTTGGTTAAACTCTTGCCTTAAGTTAAAAAAAAAAAGAATAAAGTTTTAAAACAATAAAATTTCTTTTTTTTTATACTTTTAATATTTTTCTTAGCTTCATCACTATACTTTATTTGTAAAAGAAAAAGTTTTAAAATACCAATTCACCCCCCCTGTTAGTGTGCCATAGCACTTTCAATTGTTTATTACTATGCATGTAATAGTAAGCAACACAATAAAAATGTGTAAAGCACTGAATAATAATAATTAATATTAAGCAAGTAAAATAAAATTAAAATTAGATTAAATTAGCAGTTTGTTCAGCTATATAAAATTTAAAATAGGATAATTAATTCCAATGTTCCCAACAATGGTGCAAAAAACTAGACATGTTCCTTTTTGCTTACACATACTACTTGGTTATCAAAATATTATTCATCTAAATATTGTTTAATTTGCTAAGGTGCAAATCTATCCTATTCTACCCAAGTGCACGTGTCATGCCAAGTAATAAAGTGATCATAAGAGTATCATTCGCATAGGAGCTTGAAATTTTTTAAATATGCTTTAGTGCTGTCTAATAAAACTACTCTATTTATTTTGCCAAATGATTCAAATTTATGTTGTGCGAATTAAAAAAAAAAAAAACTTCAGTTGTAGAAATTAAATTCACTAGTTGTGAAATTTCTAAACCTATGATATTTAAAAACACTAAATTGCATAAGAGTGGTTTTCTACCTATTGTTGTTATGAATCAGAGCATAAGTACTCCTCATTTCTATCAAGCTCATTTGAGAATTAGCTATAATTCCTCTTAACTACAGTTCTACTATCTCCTTAAGATCTCATAACCCTAACCACCATATATTTATGTTATGGCAAGATTAAATTTTAAAACATCTAATTATTCTTCTACTCTTCCATCAAGGCTCTAGATCATACTAGGTTTTAAGTTTATACATGACCTATACATAAACTAAATGAAACTTGGAAGAATTAAAAACAACTTAAGTAATTCGTAAAGATCTAACATACTCTATGCAGTTCATGGCTCTTAAATAGTCTTAGATTCTGAATAATGAGATTAGCTACACATGGAGATAAAATTATACATAAAAAACATCTTTATTTTACTAACAACATGACAATACAACTACAAAGCAAACTACAAAAGATAGAAGAAAGGTTAGAAGTGACTTGGATCCAAAGTACTGACTGCTTTGCACTCCACTCTGATCTACACCAATACAAGACTCCAAACAAGTACGTAATAGCCAATTCCCCTCCAGAATAGTCTCTTTCACACACGTCTCTCCAAAGTGCAAACCTCCTTACATGAACACTAAGGCTACTTTTTATACCATTGCAAAATAACTGAATTGGTGCTGCGACACTGGCTTGGTGGCACCGCAGTGCTGGCTTGGTAGCACTGCAGTGCCATTGCACTAAGCATCAGATCACCATTCATATGGCACTTCCTTGATAGTGCCCCGGTGCTAAACTCTCCATCAAATTTTTTGAGGCCTCTCCACTACAATGTTATAGTGGTGGCACTGCGACACCGGGAACAAATATGACGTTGCGGCACTGGTTAACTTTTTATAAATTTTAACATACTTTCTACATAAAAATATCAGGGTTAAAAACAAAAATATCATAATATATGCAATTTAAACTTAGCAATTTTTCTCTTATCGCTTTACTTAAGGATGTGCAAAGATTTAAGAATGTTGGCATTAGATAAGTATCATTATAATAATGTTTTTTTGCTTATTAGAACTTTTTTTTTCTTGATTATTCAAGCTCCATTTTAAGAAACTGAATTCTCTAATTAAAATATATGATTGATGTAGAAGAATTCTAATTTTTTCAAGATATGAAAAATGCGTGATTGGCACCATCCATGTAATATTTAGTGTAATTGGTCCATTTGGAGGGCTCGGGCACCCACATGCCCAGCCTGAGCACCCACATGCCCAGCCTAAGCACTTAGGCTCCAATCCTAACGCCTGACACCTAGGCAAATTTCAATTTTTTGATAAAGAGCTTAGCGCTTAGGCATTACACTTTGTGCTTATGTGCCCAGAGCCAATGCCTGAGGTCTAATTTGAATTTTTGCAAGGAAGTTCATCTTGATTTTTGATGAATTTATGGACGTCCATGCAACAGAGGAAGCCCCATTTTAGACATTTTCAAGAGCAAATAACTACAAATTTTTAAGGGAATCTTTGAAATGAAACCCAAAAATCTAATTAGTAATTATTTACTTTTTCTAGGGAACTTTTCTAGACTTTTTGAAGGAGCTCTGGAATAGTGAGAACCGAGTGTGGCAATGGCAAAGCGGAGTGAGAGCCTTTGAAAATGAATTTTTTGCTCCTATCTTTAGATATTTTGTATGACCACATGTTGTTGTTGCATGTGTGTTTAGCTTTATCATATAATGCTCTCTCAACTATTTCAAAAACTATTTTGTCAATCAATCAATATCTCTCTGATAGATTAAATTAAAAAAAATCTAAATAAACTGAGAATGCAAGCCATATTATAATATTTAAACCAAGATAATTTCAAGTTTGAACTATTAATTTTAAATAAATCTCAAGATTATGTTATGGATGGCCAAAAATTACTAATAGTAAAATAGATTAAAATACCCGTAAAAAATCCAGAATCAAATAAAAAATTAGATTAAGGTTTCGTTTGGGACATCTTTTTTACTGCTTTCTAAAGTAGTTTTCTATCACAAAAATTTTTCGTTTGAAAATTTTTTGTACAAGAAAAATGCTTTAGAAAGCAGTAAAAAAGTTGTTCCAAACAAAACCTAAATTGAATTATCCGACAGTCCACACTTGGGTACATCATGAGCAAAAGAAAATTAGTTCAGAATATACTAACAAAATAAATTTGCATTACAAAAATTCTAATCATGAAGAAAAATATGAGAAGGAAGAAGAAACCTATAATAAATGTCTTTGCTCCTTGATTTCACCTAAAACACCACCCTTTATTGTTTAAACAAAAGTCCTTACAAAAGTAAAAACATCCCTGATATTTTGAGTTTGAATTCTTAAAATACTTTGAAATTATCAATAAACTGGGAAAATTTTGCATCATAGCACCTATTTGTAGCACTACAACACCAATGTATAGCATCATGACACCAGCTTACAGTACTACATGTTTATTTAAACTATTGACGATGTAGCAAATGCTGGCGTTACGATGCTATTAGCGTCACAATGCCAATTACGACCAATCACTACTAGGGTGCCTACGAATATGTGGAAGTTACCTAAAATATTATTATATAATGATTGGCCATAATTGGCATCACGACGCTACCTATTTTATCATATAAGAGAAAAAAATCACAGAGTCTGAAACTGCGGTGCCAACCTTATCATAGTATGTCTTTAACATTTCTTTAGTTGATCTTTCAATCATAAGAGATCCTGGTCCTTTACAAACAAAATTTCCTCCAAAATAATTTTTACAGTACAAAATCACTTTAAAATCTAAATAAGACATAATTTGATGCGTAAGAAATCTTTAAATATATTCCAATAATAAGGAAAATAATACTAAAATTAACTTTGAGAGTATCAAATTGAAAGATAAGAACTCTCCAAAAAAAAAAACCTCCAATCATAAATTTTTGCTTGCCCTCGGACAAAATAAAGAAAATCAAAATAAGGAAAGCAAGGATCAAAACAGCACAATACATAACCTGGTCTTTACACCATTTTGAAAACTTCTAGGAACAACAAATATTGCACTGTTTCTCTATTTTCTTGATTTATTCTTTCCAATTTTCAATCTTTATCACTTAATGATGGATTGAGTTCTTCATTGATTTTGATGAAGTTTTCCAGTGGTTTTCTTCATTTTCGTGGTAGATTTTTTTTCTAGTTGATGGCTGATCATCAAGAATTTTCTCTTCTTGCTTGGTCTTAACAATTTGGGAAGAAACCACTTGCTGTCAAATCAAAAGAGGTGTTCCTCAAATCTTTTAAAGAAGCCTTATTAGTAAAAATTTTCTCTTCTGCTCCAAATTCCATTAAACAACCATCTTTGTTTAATGGGAAAACTACAAATCTTTATTCGGATGAGGAGTTTGAAGAATTGGCAATACCTTTTGAATTTGCTCTTATTGGCAAATTCTCTTATTGTCGGCCTTCTGTTGATATAATGAGAAAGCTTTTTCGAAATCTGAAATGTTATGGAGCTTCTAATATTGGTTTGTTAGATGAGAAACTTGTTAATTTGTCTGCGCAATGCTGATGATTATGATAGATTTTTTGCAATAAAATTTTATTACATTCAAAGCTTCTTAACGAACGGTTTAAGTGGACTCCTTATGAATATGGAATCTCTTATTGCATCCATGTAGATTTTTTTTCCAAATTTAAGAGTCCATTTTACAAATCATGCTAGTTTTTAATCTTTAGCCTCAATTTTTGGTAGAACCTTTCGAGTAGTTTCGGCGACTTCTTCTTTATCTAGACCCTTAATTACTAGAGTTCTAGTAGATATGAATAATATTTCATCCATTCATGAAGAGAAATTTGAATTGACTCTGAAAATTTGGGGTATTTTCAGAAAGTAGATATTGGGAATCTTCCTATTTCTTTAGCCATTGTAAATTGCTTGGTCATGTGGTGGAGGACAGCTATTCACTTCATCCTGAGAAGAAGAAAATTTGTGTTTTAATGTAATCCATAACAATTGTTAAGAAGAAGTTATTAATGGTGTTGATAATTTGAAGAATAAGGCTGTTGCTTTGATTAATCAAGATGGGGTGGTGTATCAAGAAGATAATTTGGTGCAAAAAATCAACAAGAAGCATATGATATTAATGATGATGAATTCCAAATATTTATGACAAAAAAGTGAGGAAGCATAAAAATGCTAGCAATTAAGGCTTCATTTGAGACAGCTTTCTTACTACTTTCTAAAGCAGTTTTTTTATACAAAAAATTCTTGCACTAAAAAGCAACTTTAGAAAGCAGTAAGAAAACAATCATAAACGAAGCCTAAGTAGGTGTAGCTGTCAATAACTTTTTTATCTCTTCAGATAATCAATGATTAAAGTGCTGGTATGTAATGGAAGAGGCACAGCTGGTGTCTCAACTAAAAATAGAATCAAATATCTTATTAGATTGCATAAACCTCAATTATTTGTTATTTTGGAGCCTTTTGTGGATACTTCTAAATTTTATTTTTTAAGGAAAAAAATTGCGTTCTTCATGGCATTTTCAATTGTGAAAACAAAATTTGGTGCCTTTGGAATGTTAATATAACTTGTAAGCTGTTGGTTGATTTTGTGCATGTAATACATTTGGAGATTTCATTTGAGAATTTTAATTTGGTGCTAATGTCCAAGGATTCTAATCTTCCTTGGATGGTGGTTGGAAATTTTAATTTTATATTGAATTGCAATGAAAAGAAAGGAGAAGAAATGCCAAAATTTTATGCTATGAAGGTATTTTCATCTTGCATTTCTGATTCTGGTTTAATTGATGCTGAGTTTGTTGGTAATTCTTTTTCTTGGTCCAGCAGCAGAATGTGTGAGAGATTGGATACATTTTTCTGTTCTGTTGAATGGTTAAATGTTGCTAACAATACTATTGTTGAACATCTTAGAAGAACTCCTATAAATCATGCTCGTTGGTTGATTCCAATTTCCAATTTATTTCTTTGTTTTGTTCCTTCTCCTTCAAGATTTCACAATCTATGGATTCAGCATTTTTTCCTTTAAAGAATTAGTGCAGAATAATGAAGCATATCAATTTCTGGATCAATTTCAAAAATGAAAAAAAAAAAAACTAAATAAAAATGAGAAAAATTAAAATAATTAAATTTAATATTATTTTATATTAGCTTAGCAGTTGAGGACCTTTGAGCTAGCTTATGGATGGACCATCTAGACATTTTTAGATAAAAAATTAAGTGATCAGATATGTTCATTACAACAACAACAACATCAAGCTTTATCCTACTCCATGGGGTCGGTTACATGAATTCTCTTTCTCCATTATGCCCTATCATATGATGTGTTCTTTAATCATTAAAAAAATGAACAAGAACATAAAAGGACCGTAATTCTTCACATTTTTATATTTAGAACTATAGAATTATAGAGATTTCTATAGAGCATCGTCTGCTTGTGGAATCTTTAAATGACTACTATGGTGTTCCATAGTTCTTTCTGTTCAACAAACTTGCTATAATCATCTAATATCAACTAGTAGCCTAACATTAGCAAAGACTTATAATTACCAGAGAAACTCAAAGCCCATAAATTATTGGTCTCTCTCTATGCTCCTGTCGCCTTCTCACCGTCCTTCACTCAGTGGCCACTATCAGCTAATGACAGTCTGCAATCCATGTTGTATGCTTTTGTCTAATCATTAAGACAGCCCCACACACATACACACCTTCGTCAGTAGGACTATCTCGATCATTTCCTGACATCCTCATTATTTGGTCATCTAGTTCGCCTCACTTTCTCTAAGAATAGTAATATTTCTGATCATTATGCAATATTCTTGACAATAATACCTTCAATTTTTTGACAACACAAACAGGTGTTCTTCTTCCTAGATTAGTTAACGCCTTCTCCAAGTTTGTGTAGGGTGGCTAGTTTTAACTTCAGATTTAAGCTAGTGGAGATAGATGGCTGAGAAAGTTTTGTAATTTTTTCCTTTCATGTGGTTTTCAAAAAAGAAATTCATGTGTTCCATATTTTTGAATATTTTCTTATTATTTGTAGGTCGTTATTGATATGTCATTAGAAAATTCATCAATCAAGCATGAACCGTAATGCTGGAAACCTTAGAGATTAACTCCGTGATAATTTGAACTCCAATTTCGGTATAGACTTGAAGAACTCAAAGACAAAGTAAGCGATCCGATCCATGTTTATATAAGTCCAAATAAAGCACTTGAAGCATAGTTAAAAATTTCATAAAATTAATTGGAGGACCCAAAAATCTTCAAATTCCATGTGCATGTAGTCAAAATGAGTAGCTAGACTAGAGGAATTAAATGAGCCAAAGGCCACCCAATTCTAGGGTTATTAAGGTGCTTAATTTTGAAGGAACACTCTATAATCAATGGAATCAATATGGTTCCTTTGATAGATTGTTTTGAGATCTTTGCTAAAATTATCAAAATTCAACTCTCCAAATTGTGGGATCTAGAATTGAGATTAGAGAGAACATAGAGATCTTAAGAACTCTAGAGCTTTACTTAGCATTTGATGCTGACAATTATCACTAGTAACAACTGCTATCAAACTACTGCTACTTGACAACAATTGCTTGTCTACTGTTATTTTACAAGCATTGTCTAACCATTATCACTCCACGGTCATTACAAAACCACTGTATGTCATTTGATAGCTATCATGTGGTTGTCGTTGACCTATCATCATCTACTTGCCATAATTTATCTTTCTTCACCCTGCCCCAATTCCAAATTGACAATATCCTAAGAACATTATCATCCTTCAATACTTCTCTAATATTCTCAGCTACCATAGAAGATTGATCCGGTGTTCTAAACATTGTAATAATGTCTCTCCAATAGAGGAGAAGAGTAGTCAATTATAATCTCTACTTATCTACCATATTATCACTTGGTCCAAGCTCCATTTTCTTTCTTTTTCCTATTTTTTTTTGGGAGGGGGTGCATATAAAAACATTGGTAAGTCTTATCTAATTGTGTCTGAGATTTATGTTGAAAGCTAAGATGTAAATCTCTCTCTCTCTAATGTTGCCAATTTTTTAGCGTGCAATAGTCATTTATGACTAACAAATTAAACTCTTCCTCCATCTCTATTTTGTTTAGAAATTATAATATTTTATTACTTCAATTACAATAATTTAATAATTGAGATGTGAATGACAATTTTGGACAATTGCCTCAAAATCCACACTCTCTTTCTATTTTGTGATAATTTTCAAGTTTTATGACTTGTTTTGTTCAGTGATGTATTTGAGAGACCATGTTAATGAAAATAAATAAGCTGTTATCTAGCTAGAAAGGAGATATTTGATCTTTTTCAAGAGGTATTTTTTTTCTCAACACATTATTAAATTTCTCTTTAACTAAGAATTTTATCATCTAAACTAAATGATGATTCCTAAAAATTATAGGTGAACTATATGTCACGATTGGTAGGACAAGCTTAGAATTCGTATTTGACTTTAATGTACAACAAGTTGGTATTTAATCCTATATTTATCATTTGGTTTGCGAATTTGAGAAGGTTTTGCAATTGCATTATTAGTATAATTGCATTTCCCTCAGTTTTGGTTGCTTCACAGGTTTGACAAATTCAGGACTTACAGAATGTCTAAAGAATCGAATTTTATGGATGAGTTTGATTTGTGTCAATCCAAATTTGTCCGTATATGACACCTAACCTTATTGGTAAGTAACCTTGAGATGAAAGTTGAGGGGGCCAAGTGGGGTTTAAGTTCTTATGGATAGCGAGAGTATTGCTAGTCTTACTAGAGAAATATATAAAATAAAGAGAGAGAGAGAACAAAAAAATTGATCTTAAGTCTCAAAGTATTGAAATGATTTAGAAAGTTCCAAAAAGATCTCAAAGTTTGCCTCTATATCCCTTTATTTATAGGGTTTGGATGGCTACAAGAAAGCTACACCTAAGAAACAAAAAAAAAAAAAAAAAATTGAAGAACAGTGGATGCTGAGAATCATTAGAAATTATTATAGACACAGCTTTCTTGATTACCCCCAAATATGTCTCTGCCTATAGTAAAGCTCTCAATCTAAAGGTGGTAGCTCTAAGCAAGCCTTCATGGGTGAGTAAGTTTTTTTTTTCCTTGACTTAAGCATTATAATGTTTGGCCATCATCCTCTTAATATTCTCTTTTTACTTTGAGCTTTTCTAGCAGGTTAATAGTGGTTACCAAACCTTGGTTTCTTTTTCCCACTTTCCAAGTTTATCCTCATTATAAGTAGTTAGTGCGATCACTCGCTAGTACTGGAGTTTGAGTTCAACCTATAGTGAGGCCTCAAAATTATGTGAGAGCATAAATGAAGTTTCACTTATTGGAGAGGATGGTTTTATTCTAAGTGATCATAGGATGGAGGGAAGTGCTTCCACCCACTTACCATTTGCTCCTTCCACTTTTTTTCCTTATGTGGCTAAATATTTACTTAGTTTTCATCTCAACATGCCCATTAGTATATGGATGATAAATTGAGTGAGTTCAAGGTGGATGTCTTATAAATAATAGAAGTTTTTGATCTTCTCGTAAGTTAACTATAATCCATTATAAGTTTTGATATTGAAGGGTTGATCATACCTTATGTTGTCTGACCATAAAAAATTCTTGAAGATCCAAGCAGTGATCTTGGCAAGTGCCTTGGCCTCTAACCACTTGGTTAAGTAGTCCACCATGATAAGGGTGAACTTCCTTTGCCAAATTAAAGATAGAAATGGTCGAAGAGATCCATAATTCAAATTATGAAAGGCCATATGCTATTGATGGGTTAAAACTTATGAGAGGGCTACCATACAAACTTTTGGTGCAATCAACACCTCCTTAAGAATTCTTCTGTATTTTTAAAGAGTCAAAAAAAAAAAAAAATCCTTACTAGAGGATTTTATGGGCGAGTTTCCTTCCACTTGAGTGACACTTACTCTCATTTGCATGTATCTCATTGACAATATTCTCCTTCTCATCTTTTCTTGCACAGTGCAAGTTGAGTAACACCGTGGACCTCCTAAACAATTTTCCTCCTCTTAAAATACATTGTACTGATTTGATTTTGAATTACCTTGGGTTAGTAACCTCAAGTTTAATTTTCTAGTCTTCAAAGTTTCCATATATTGACCCAACCAACCCTTTGAGAGTTCCATATCTAGATGCATCAACTTGTATTCTTCAATGGCATGCTATGAGATCTTAATGGCTGGTGGCTAGGGCTACAAATGAACCATGCCAGTCTAGTCTGTGCTTGTTCATATTTAATCTTATTTATTATTAGCTTGTTCAAGCTTGGTTCAAGCTTAATTCGAGCTTTTTTATTTTTTTCAAGCTTGATTTGTTAAAAAAAATAGATGTTCAAGTTTGGATTATGTTTGGTTCATGTTCAGTTCGTTTATGCTTATTGAGCTTTAAACAAACGAGCCTTATCGAGCCTACTAATGAACAATCACCTAGAGTTATTCACGAACATATATAGGTAGTGATTTCAATATACTAAATGAGCCCATTCACGATCAAACAAGTTCATAAAATTATTCTTCGTATAAATAAGCTTATTCATGAACACTTTAAACAAAATAATATTATAAAAATGAATAAATACCTCTTGTTTATGAACTAATTAATTATAATGAAATATTATAACATAATTAATATTTATATAATAAGAATAACTGCTTATAATAAACTAAAAATTATGTGAAAATATACAAAATAAAGATTTAATCAAGCTTCATAATGAGCTTGTTCACGAGCTTTAATTGACATTGTTCATAAACATAAATGAGCCAAACATATAGCCATTTATATTTGTTTATTTAATACTTGAGTATTTAAAAAATTATTCAAACTTATTTTATTACTTAAATAAATGTTCATGAACGAACTGTAATCGATTTGAGCCACGAGTAACTTGTTGAACGCTCGATTTAATTGCAACCCTACTGAAGGGTTAGCCAGGTTGCCCCATTTGGATTGAAGATCAACAAGTTAGTTTGGCTCTATAGGAAATCTATGTTATTTATAATTACTCAAACTTGTTGATCTCTACAATCACCTTAAAGAGATATCTTTATAGTATCTCATTATGCATCTCATGCTTATCATTTATTTAGCTCAAGATCCGCCAAATGTTTGAGTAGGTGACTAGCATTGTCGAGCCCATCCTAGTAGAAATCATAATCTCATGTTCTGTGCTTCATACTAAGATTGATTATTAGTGACTTGATTTTTTAATGTAGATATCTTGGTTGATTATTCTTCCATGTATTCTTCTAAGCTTTCTTTTGAGTAATCATCGCTTTCTACTCAATGTCAAAGTTATTAAAGCCACTAGGAAGTCTACAAATACTTTGTCCATAATAGATGTTTATGGTGTGTAGATGATTTAAAACTCTCTCATATATATATATATATATATATATATATATATATATATATATATATATATATATATAATTATATGGGATGAGCCTGTAAATGTAGTCACAGTCGTCAGGTAAAGGTAGTGAGTCGTCATGCAAATTGCTCCATGATAGGGAACCTTTGCTTGGTTCCTCTCAAAGTCTTGCTAACATAGTAATTAATAAACCAACCACTATTTTCTTCCCTCTTTTTGAATGAGCATCAAGTTGATGGTGTCTTCCCCTTACTCAAATAATAGCCCTTCTCCTGGCCTTGAGTTTTGGAGTAGTGATGGAGAGGAGAAGGGTACATTGTTGAAAAAGGCCTTCACAATCTTGAATCCTAGTGAACCTCTTCGTACTCCTTAGGATATTAAGTAAGGGCCTCTCACTTGATTTAGAGATGAACCAACTGAGATTGATGAGTTTTCCAATGAATCATTGTAGGTCATAGGTCATTTTGAGCAGTGGAATCTCCGTAATTAACTAGACGTTATTGAGGTTCACCTTGATGCCATTGAGTATAAGGAAGAACCGGAGAAATTTTCCTATGCCTATGCTAAAAAGTATACCTTAGAGGATTAGTTAGATGTTGTATCTTTTGAGTGTAGTGAACATTTCCTTTAAGTCATTAAGTTGTTGATCCAACGACTTACTTCACCATAATCCTCCACATTTATACCTTTTCGTTCCTTGAAGAATTTATCCATCATTTTCAAATAAATTGCCAAATTGCTCCCACATTTTTTAGGTTGAAGACATTACCTTGTAGAAATAAAGGCCCTTGCTTGTGATAAATAAGGTTTTCTCACAGTTGCTTAGGAACATTTTAATTTGATGATAACTGATGAACAAATAAAGAAAATTAATTGCTATAATTTTAACCATCAAGTCCTTGAGCGATTTGATTATATGGTGTGGATATCCATCTTTGGGATACGCTAAGTTTATATTGGTAAAATCAACACATGATCTCCATTTGTCTCTCAAATTCTGGATGATGACAACATTTTAGATTTACTAAGGTTACTGCACTTCTTAAATTAAGCTAGAACCTAGTAGTTTTTTGACCTCTTACTTTATTGGCTTAGCAAGAATTATGACTATCTTCTTTATTTTTTATTTGATTGGTAAGTATTCTTTTCTAACATTTAGTCGATGGTTATTAACTTCAATATTGATGTATGGCATCTTTATGGTGGTCCAAGTGAGGCATCGAGGTCAGCCCTTAGTGACTATATGAGCTTGCTTTATATGTAAGCTTAAATGACAAGCTTATTTATAAATTTCTCCCTAAGTTATCTTCTATTGCTTATAGCTCTTCTAGGGCCTCAATGTTCTCCAACCTTGGTCTTTGGTCCACATTGAACTACAATGCCTCTAAGGGAATCATCACCTTCCCTATAGTTTTTTGGTAGAATGTGTTCAATTAGATGAGGTCACCCCACACAATGATCTCCTAGCCGTCGGTAATGAACTTTACGGCCATGTGATAAATCAAGATGATAGCCCTTAAGGTGCTCAAGAGAGGTTGCATGAAAGTTACATTATAGGTGGTTTGTATATCCATAATGATTAAGTCATCCATTATTATGTAATAGTACTCACCCTCACCCTAGGTAAAGTGTTGGATGACCATGCAATCAGCCTCCCTGTGCTCACCCAAGAAGCCATAAACATGACATAAATTTGGAGTAATCTAGGAGGTAAGAAAGTTTATTTTTTCAAAAATCGATTTAGAAATTATGTAAAACTCCCTATATCTATGAGGATTCTACTAATCTAAAAGTTGGTGATCAACATAGTGACCACCATGGAGCCATTGTAAGGTTTCCTACAAAATGTTTTATCTCACTAAAAGTAGAGAATTTGAATCATTGGTTCCTATGAGGTAGTAGTCAATTTGAACTCTCCTATGCAAGGTCTTTTGGAGATTGTCTTTGATGGTGAATTAACTCAATCCCCACCTTGAATGACAAGTACTACTACTTCAATAATGTGGATGGCTTGAGTAACCATGGGCTCATTCTTTGGGTCTTGCATGGAGCCTTTACTTTGGTGTTTTCTAGGGTCAATAAGGATGAATTCTTTTAGCTTCCCTATCTTGATACAGTCTTCCACCAACCCAGAGATGCCTACACTCCATAATGTCTTACATGTGATCCTTATGGAAGGAACAATATTTAGAGGTATCTTAGGTGTGGGAACATGACTTTATAGGGGATGATGCTTGAAAAACTCTTTGTTTTGAATGACATCAACTATTTTTGTCACTGATACTTGTAAATAAAGGAGTTATAGTGGGATAATGGAGTGTGGAGGTCAAACCTTCTTTGTAGTATGGGTGAGTGACTCACGGTGCTTCCTCTATTCATGTAGTAGGTAGCTCGTGATCCTAAGAAGCCTATCCTACAGAGTCTTCCTTAGCTACCCAGGGTAGTCCTATGATGTAACAAGCATGTCATCCTTTTTTTTGTGATTTTGTAGGTGACTTCGATCATGCTCTTAGCCTAGATGCTAATTGGACCTCATGTACAGTAGATAAGGATGCTTCAGCCATACAGCTGTACTCTTCCATGTTGACATAGTTTTTTGTGAGTTTGAGGTGTTCACTAATATTTGGGAGTACTATAACCTACGAGCCTAATGAAAGGGGCCTTCTTAAAGGAATTGTGTAAAATTAGATTGTGTGATGGTAGGTTTTTTTCCTTTTAGCTTAAGCATCTCCCTCTTGAATCAAACAATCCAACTTCAATGTGGCTCACCCAGCTCCTAGCATGCCTTTAAGTTTGTTTATGAATTATTTATAAGATTTTTTGGCATCTAAAAACTAAGTAACAAACATATTTTTGAATATGACACATGAGTTCATCACACTTAATGGAAAGAAGTGAAACCACCTAAAGCTAACTCCTTAAAGATAATAAATAATAACTAGCATTTGAAGGCATCATCTACATCTAGTAGCAACATTATCAACTCAAAATAAAATTTGTGATCAAGGGGTTGGTCATCTCCTACTAAGATTCTAGATTCGACATCTTGATATTTGATGATTTTCTTGATTAGGCTATACCTCTAGAGAATGAATTGGCTAGTTTAGGTTCTTTTCTCTTGACTAGCTAAGCAAGAGAACGGTATTCTTCTTCAGAAGTGTGAGTGGGATTATGATAAGCATTGTGAGTTTAGGAGAGCACCCTATTTCTTGGCCTTCTGCGGTGAATCTTATAGCCAGAGGATTCTTCATATGTACATTTTATTAGAGCATTTCTTTGTATTGCTCATAGTGCATGTTGGATCATTTTTGAAAATCTTTCCTCCATCCCCATGAAATCATGGCGAGTGGTGCAGGTGGTTTCTCCAGGTTTATTGATAGCTTGGGCTGTGCAATTCTCTAAGACATAATTATCATCTAATCATTGACATCAATCCATGCTCTTCTCACCATTGAGTATGTTGGATCCAAATTTATTTGTGGATGACACCTAATTTTACTTGTAAGTAATCTTGAGATGAAAGTTGAGGGGCTTGAGTGGATTTTAAGTGAGCATGGAGAGTGAGAATGTTGTGGGTCCTATAAGAAAATAACTTTGAATCTAGAGAGAGAAAATCAGAAAATAAGAGATCTCTAATCTCAAAGTGGAAAAAAGATTTTGAAAGATCCGAAATGATCCCGAGTATGCCTCTTCATCATTTATTTATAGAGCTTAGAGGACTATAGAGAAGGCTACACATAAGAAAATAAAAAATTGTAAATTATATAGTAGAGGATGTGATTCATTATAGGCTGTAATAGATATGTGGTCTGGCCAATTACATCCCAAATGGATCTCTGTCTATAATGTGATTCTTGATCTTAAGGCAAGTCGTTAAAGCAAGTCTTTTTGGGCAATTGTCGAGGGCGAGTCCTTGGATCCCAGTTAAGGCAAATCCTTTGGATGTGATGGCAAGTTGATGTTAGGTGAAATTCCATCCACTAAAAGAAAATGGGTTAGTTCTCCTATCCTGGGAGATAATGGCAGCAAGCTAAGGACTGTCCAAATTTCAAAGATCATAACTGTAGCTTTTGAGATGTGAGTAATTCCTATAGTTGGGATTAAGAAGGAGCATTATAAATGTTTAAATTAGCTGTAGGAGCAAAATATAAAAAAAATTTAGAAATGAGCAAACTAGCCAAATCATTTAGCACATTCTATTGAATGCACCAAACAATTTGGAGTTTTTAGAACGTACCAAACAATTTGGTGCATTCTATAGAATGCACTAAATAGTTCAGTGTATTCTGAAAACATCAAATCGGTTATAATTTAAATTTTATAGAATCTGGATTGCTTATTTTTTATTTAAAATTTTTAATTTTTTTAAAATGTAAATCGTTTTGTTTTAAAAAAAATATTATATATAAATTTAATAATTTAAATTAGAAAAATAAAATCTTTAAAAAAATTAAGTACCTATAAATATTATAAAATAAATTATCTGGTTTATATAAATTTTATAATTTTAATTGTATAGTAATTTTTAAAATGTAAATCATTTAGTTTTTAAAAAATATTATATATAAATTTTATAATTTAGTTCTTTAATTATATTATATATAAATTTTATTTAGAATTTTAAAATATAAATCTTAAGTTTGCAAATTAATATTGAATGCATTAAACAATTTAATTATTAATTATTCTATAAATTTATTTTCATTATCATTTTATATATTAAATGACTCATTAAATTATTTATTAAAACTTACACTACATTTTAAATATAAAAGACAAATTAATTTTTTCACATTATTCATTAATTAAATTATAAGTATTTTAATTAATTAATAATCCAAAATCAACTCAAATTGTAACTTATAAACTAATATAATTTCATCAAAATCAATAAATTAATCATTAATTAATTATTTTTTAATTTTAATAAAATTTTAATCATTAATGAATTAATTAAAATTTATTTAATCAATAATTTTTTTATTACTCGTTTCATATAATAAATGAGTCATTAATTATTATCAGTTGACAAATTTTTTTAAATATAGCAAAAAAATTTTAAAACTTAAATTAAAAATAATTTTTATTAAAAAATTTAATTTCTAACTTAAATTCATAAAAATTTGCAAACTTGCGAGTTATTTTTTAAAATTCTAAATAAAATTTATATATAATATAATTAAAGGGCTAAATTATAAAATTTATATAATATTTTTTAAAAACTAAATGGTTTACATTTAAAAAATATTATAAAAATAAAATTATAAAATTTATATAAACTAGATAATTTATTTTATAATATTTATAGGTACTTAATTTTTTTAAAGATTTTATTTTCTAATTTAAATTATTAAATTTATATATAATATTTTTTTAAAACAAAATGATTTACATTTTTAATAAATTAAATATTTTAAATAAAAAATAAGCAATCCGGATTCTATGAAATTTACATTATAACCGATTTGACGTTTTCAGAATACACTAAACTATTTGGTGCATTCTATAGAATGCGCCAAACTATTTGGTGCATTCTGAAAATGCCAAATTGTTTGGTGCACTCAATAGAATGCGCCAAATAATTTGACTAATTTGCTTTTTTTTAATTTTTTTTTATATTATGCTCCTACAACTAATTTAAATATTTATAATGCTCTTTAAAATTTGTTCTGGGGCTCCAAATGTGGAGAACGTCTGCGGATGAATAGTTCCTGCAAAGGTGAGTGATATTTGCGGCTTGAATGAAATTGGATGAATCTCTTTGGAGATTTGCTCAGTGTTATGACTCCTCAGTTTAACATGTTCAAGCGATCCTCTACATGGTGCTTTTGCTGGGAGAGAGTCATATTTCTGCGGGATTATGCCGATCAGCTTGCTGACTGACTTCTTTTCAGGATCTGTCAAATAACTATGTTTGAATTTGCCTGACCTAACTATGAATTGGATTAGCTCAGCTATAATCCGTCGACTACCTAATTATAACCGTTGGAGTAGGCTCGAGCTACATAGCAGCATTCATCTAGTTATAAGCAAACTACCAATAGGCACGTTGACAGATTTTGTTTCAAGTTTGATGTGTGGATTCATTTTGGGATTCAAGGATTGAAAATCATTATTCTTAGCATGTAGATATATCTAAGGTTCTAATGATCAGATTGAGCAGATCTAATCACTCACTGGTCAAGATCAATTAGAGAGTTCTCAAAAATATACGTAAGAAAATTCTCATATCACTTCAAGCGACAGCTGAGAGTCTTAGAGTTCTCATGCCTTTCAAGGATGTTAGGTTCTTCAGCCATAAAACGCAGCTGTAAAAAATTTGTTTATCAAATTCTGAGCTCTAATCCTTCTTTTCTTCAAGGCCAAGTGATCACAATCACAGTTTCTTTTTGAGTGTTGGTACATAAATTATGATTTAAATGAGATTTGCTTTCAAAACTTGATAATAACTTTCAAAATATTAATCAATTAAACTAGCTCACAGTTAATTCATAGCCACAATTCATTAATCAGTCTCTCCATCCTTCTCTCTAACTGGTAGTACAACTAAGCCATAAAGCTCGCAATGAACCCCAAAGGTTATGTGACCTACAAAGAAGGGCAGTCTCACATATTAAAACACTTGGCTTGGAGTTCTTTCACCCCTTACGGGTATGTTAGGATGCGTAGCTACTACTGACAGCCATAAATAATTATTTAAAAAGATCGGAGCTCTTCTCCTTCTTTTCTACGAGGTGTAGTAGTTATACCCATGCTTCATTAATTAATCTCATTACGCTAATATAAATAAGACCAGATATTTTCCCCCTTCTCTCAATTGAATTAGTAATTAAGCTAAGCCAGGCTTCAGCAATAGATCCCTCAGATTTGTGCCTTACAATGAAGGGCAACCCCATAAGTTAAAGCACTTGGGCTTATGATGCCACTCAACGCTTTACAAGGTAGCTTGATCAATATACTTTTGCTGCAATCATAATCTCAATGGTCCATGAATGCATGATTAGTTCAAAGCTTTTGCGCCCATCACCATTCAATTAAAGCAGTAGAGCAATGATGAAATAAACTTTTGTTTTTGCTGGGTCCTTAAGCTAAACTTTGTTCTTCCTTGCCATCGTGTGATTCCATCGTGTGATTGCAATAGTTCTAATAATAAAAGTTGGCAACCATACGATCATTAAATAGTGAAACATCTGGAAAAGAGAGGAGCCAGCTCTAGCCAACCAACAAGAGTTGTTCTCTTTACAAGAAAGTAATACCATTTATTTAATACTTTGGTTAGTTGTTAAATCCGTGGCAAAGCTAAGCACCGGCCCAGGGAAAAAGAACATTTCCGGTGGAAAGACTTCTAGGCCAAACCATCATTGAGATCTCTCCCACAAATTCAAACTTTAATCAAGCAAAATGAGATTTTTCTTTATTATATAGATGGGAGGTAGAGGATTGAATTTCCAACTTCACTATGAGTGACTAGTGAGGGCTTTTCTACATAAACTATAGCTTTAGGTTATCCATGGTATTACAGAGTTGAATTGTTTTATATGGAATAAAATCATAGTTAGTTCGAGTTCAATAAATTATTGTACACGTGTTACGTATGATTTTGTACGCTTGACACAAATGACGGTCCACTATAGTGCTTTCTATAACACATTTTATATACAAATATCTACGAATATTCTATATGCATACCCCAATATGCTAATGGCTTGGCTTGATCAAGCTCAATCTCCTTGAGGAAAGGAAGGTTAAAGGTGCCCTCATAAAAGCCGAATGTGCACTCTTCAAGAATCAATGATCACTTGTCACATGCTACTTGACACTCGTTACAATCCACTTGACACTCGGCATGCCTACTCACCACTTTCACTCAACGGGGCTACTCATCGCTTATTGCTTGCTACTCCTCACTTAATGGACCTACTCGTCAGTTGATGAGTTTGCTCATTACTCATCACTCATCACTTGGGGTGGGTCTACTCATCACTTGTCACTTGGCGAGCCTATTTATCACTTGAACTTGGTAGACCCATTGGACCAGTGACTCTCCTCATGTCAATTTTTTTGTGTATTATTTTATATTTTCTTAGGTACATGCTTTTTGTGCTACACACCATATGTAAATGAATATATTTCTTTATCTAACTTTTCTTGTAACCCCATAATCCTATAAATAAGGAGTTATCAGGCAATTTGGATGGAGTAGGAAGTCATTTGATAGCATGCATTCAATAATATAATCCTTATAACATCTCTCTTTATCACCCAAAAACTTTCCTATTTCTCTTTCTATCTACTATTATGATGTGAGCTTTATACTTCTTGAAAGTATGGTTTAAGTAACTTCTATGGATAAATTTAAACCCAGCATCCTCGATGGTTTGGTGAGTGTGGACAAATGTTAAGGGATAGAAATAAGCTTTGCTAGAAGCAGATTTGTTGAGAAAAGGAGCTGCAAATACTCAAGGAACTTGCCCTTGACATTGAAGGAGGACTCCTCAAGTCCACTCATCAGGCCCAACAATGTCTCCCATATTTAACACATCTAACAATTGAAATGGCCAAAGTAAGGTTCAACTTGTCCTAAAATTAAACTTGTCAAAGGAGAATTCAAGTCATCCAAAAACTGAACTCGTCAAAGAAGTGTTCAACTAACCTTAGAACTAAAGGCATCAAAGTCAAAGAGATAATTTAACAGCTCAGTAGAACCAAACACAAAAAAGAAGAAGAAGTTATTTGCATTATTTTGAATTGTCGTAAGGAAGTGGATCCTAATGTATTTTATGTAGCTCATTTAGCAATGTTAAGTGGTACTCAATATCTAATTTGAAATGCAAAGTGCCTTAAAGATTACTAATTAAGACCTTTATTTTAATTTTTTAAAAAAGAAGTTATTTTTAAGTAGAAGACAATACATTAATATAATAGTAAAGAATTATTGTAACCAAATTATTTCTCCCCATAATAACATATAAATCTAGCCTTGAATGGCATATTGGACATTGCACAACAAAGAAAGCAAGTAAATGATTAATTTCTTTATGAAGGTTTCAATAGTTTGGATTTTGACAAGCCATGTTGCTCATGAATGCCAAAAATGAAATTATGTCTCTCTAACACATTTTTTGATTTTGTTTGTTGTGAAGTGGGAAAAAATAATTTAACTAGTAACAACTTGTCAATCATTTATGGATCTTACTTCTATTCTATTTATGTTTTATTATTTGGGTTACATATTACTGATCCTATAATTCTTAAAATAGATGGTATTCCTAATTTTATTCTAAAACAAACAATGTGTACTAAAAGACTTGAGCATGCAATATTAAATACAACAGACCGCGTCGATCAACCAGGGTGTGGATATCCAAAATTTGTCCACAAGAAAAACTAGAACTTTATTAACAAAAGGTGGTGAAAAATAAGAGAAAAGATGAGAGAGAAATTAAATTTCGAGTGAGAAGATTTGAGATTTTACTATATTTCTAGAAAGTACAAGACTAATGCAAATGATTTGATGTATTAGGCTCACCATCTAAACTGCTATTTATGGGTTTGGGTCAATGTACATTGCTACAAAAATGACTACATATAAGTAATGCAACTAAAATGCATAACAAAACTTAGTAGTTTCTTGCTATAATATGAATAGGTCTTCTAACATACACCATTCTATTTACTTAGAGAACTCATTAAAAATTCAAAGAACAAATTCAAGTTAAGTTGTTACTGATTTCACTTATAATGTGCAAATTTTGAGGAACGCTGGTGTCTTAGCATTTGGCTTGGCAAGTAGCTTTGAAAAATGTGGAAAACCATTTTTCTAGTAGATCAAGCAATTTTGAGACTTAGACGAGTAGCCTTGGTGACTTCAGCTGATTTCTAGGTTTTGTATGAACAACTTGAATGTCTTTAAACAATTTAAATTAAAAAAAATGTTTGTTATATTTTATAGCAACTTCCATTTGATTGTAAATCATCTTTGAATACTTGCCAATAATCATTAAATTTTTTTCATCACTGTTAGCGAGAGTAGTCTAAATCTACCTAAGCAATATTAGGCGTATATTTAGTTACTCAATTTTCTTATGCTTTAAAAAGATTTATGAAAGAGTAAAAGAATTAAAAATATTATTATGATAAGCTTGCACATCATTTATGATTGATTGCATGAATTTGTTGGCCTTTCCATATACATAAGAAATAAATACCTACTTATTTAGGTGAGACCTTTCAAAATTACTATTTTTTTATCATTCATCTTTATTCTTAGCTTTGTTTTACAAATTCAACTTTTCTATAGAAAGGATGAAGCATTCTATTATTTTTAGATTGAGATCTTCTTGCCTTCATAATAAAAAGATGTAAAAAAGACAAAGCTTAAACAAAAGTTAATCAAATGGAGAATTCTATGTTCCTAAATCGCTTTTCAAGAAGTATAAATTAAAGAATTTGTTGACCATAAAGCTCAAACTTTTCATTTACTTTATTTAATCTTCCCCCTCTCAAAAAGTAGATAAATTAGAAGTTCAGAAAGAAGTTTGTCAAATGGATCAATCTCTCACTATGAATAATAGTAAGTAAGATATCATTTCCTTAACATAAACTAAAAATGTTTTTATTATGGGAATAATAGTTATAAATTTAAAATTTTATTTTTATAATCAAATATGACCTATAGAACAACATACCATCTAGAATGACATAAATGGTAATCTATAATAGATTTTAAGAATAAAAATTAAAATTTCAAAAATATCTACATTCCCAATGATATTCTGTAACACCTAGTTAATCAAATATAGTTGCACCTACTATGATCCAATTTGAATGAGGAAACTCACTGGAAATTCCCCCCTGGGGCATCACAGTGCTGAGGTAGGCGATGCTGCAGCACTGAGATCTTTAGAATTTTCGCAATTAATTCACGCTGTAGTTTTGGGGGTGGTGTTGTGGCACTTTGGGCTCCTAAAGGGAAGATTGTGATGTCCATGATTAAGCTCTCAGTGCTCAACCAAAATTTTAAAATAAAAATATCATTTTCCACTAAACTATTTCATTTCCTTTCATTGGGTAGACGACTAGAGAGGGAGTGAGAGGAATCCTATAGAGAGAAAGCTATTTTTGGGTGACTTTGATCCATTTTCAACTATCAGCTCAGTTGTAAAAATTGTATGGCTCGAATAATACCATTAGAGAAAATGGATTAACTTGATTTCTATGAAACTTTCAATGCATAACTTTATGTATGTTATAGATAAAACTATTCTGAACATTTAGTTATTTTTTTGGAAAATTTTTACTAAGTAAATTAGAAATAATAGGTTTCTGCTTAGTAGTACATTTCACTTCCTACCGCTAAAACCTTCTATTAAATTTTGAAATGAGTTTATTTTTATTTTCTTTATTACAATGTAACAAAATTTATATTTATTTGATTAAAATGCTTGATTATGAGGAGATCTGGTATTGGTGGATGAAGTTTTGTCCTGATGCTAAATATACATTTTAGTGTCAAAGGCATATTTGGTGCTATATACATACTTTATTCTGGTGTTGGGCATTGGGAGTTATTAGAGCTTATTTTTTGATATGCTAGCATGAGAGTTATAAGGGCCAAAATTCTTTGAATTTTATTCTGATGAGAGGTACAAGGGCCTAAGTGAAATTTGTTATTTTTTTCTCTAATATATAAAGTACATGTTTATTTACTTTCAGTGCATATTCTATTTTAATTCATATATTTGTAAGTAATATCATGCTCAGTCTATTATATTTTTTATAAACTACTTTTAAGCCCAGCTAAATGTATAACAAGTGAATATTTAGAAATTTATATCAGTAAATATGGCCTGTTGGGCTATTTTAGCTCACAATTTATCTACATTCTATTTTAGTGTCTAGAAAGTGGAAGGAGCCAGTTGAGTAGCTGAGTAAGGATTTGATCTATCGGAGTATGTATAGGTTTTTTTTGTCTAATTTTGGAACATTCATGGTTATTTATTTAGATTTCTCTATTCTTTAATTTAGTTTGTAACCATGTATTGTAGTTATATATAAATATATATTGATGAGTAATGAAAGGAAATTTTATGGATGAGTTATTTTCTATATATTGGAAATTATTTACAGGTCCGTGGTTTGTTATCTATTTTAATTGAGTCAGTAATTTATTTTAAATTGAATTTGAAGAAAATTTAAAAAGTGAAAAAAAATGAGAAGTTTCCCAAAAAACTTCAATCTTGGGTAGGCCTGTGGCAAGTCAATGCGATAGGACCTATTGTATCTATGGATCTTACTGAGTTAGCTTGTGGCAGTCCCTTTTTAGTATGAGATAAGTTGTTATGGGGGAACAGAATATAAAAAAGTGGTATATGAATTGATCTGTAAGTTAAGTGAGATAATTTTGGGTATATCTTGGTATTCATTTATGCTTATTTTCATATGCATGTTTGTTTAGTCATATGTTCTGTGTGGTTTTGGATCTACAAGATCTAGATATAAAAGACTAGTAGAGCACCAGTCAGGTGGAACCCATATAGAGTACTACTCCTGTAGTCAATTTTGATACTATTACATAATTTGCCAGCTTGATAGCCTAGCTAATGGGTGAGGCATATAGTGAGATTTCTTCTATCTAATCTAATAATATAGACTAGCACTTACATATATTTTTGAGATTGAAGCCTACTTGATTTAAGGGTGCTATTGAGCCCAAAGGTGTAGAGGATTTGCTAAGGAGGCTTAAGAAGATATTTGATGGTATGTAGTGCCCTCTTGAGAAGCATGTACCTCTAGCTATTTTTTTGTTAGACAAAATGGCTAAGCACTACTGGTTGGGCTAGCAGGAGGAAAAGTTTTAGGGGAGGTTGAACTCCCTGGTCAACTGGATGGAGTTTACTAGTTTATTTTGAGCATAGTTTATACCACCTTCCGTATGTTAACAGATGAAAGAGATGTTTTTATGGCTGGTCTAGGTGAGCAAGACTATTATGAAGTATAAGGTCGAGTTTACTGCATTGGCCAAGTTTGCTCTACAGTTGGTTGGCACTCCCAAGGAGAAGTGTTGCAAGTGTCTAAGAGGGCTTCAAGATAGTCTAAGATAACTGGTATTTCCTTTCCAAATTTAATTTCTCTAAGTTGGTAGAGCAAGCTTATCTAAAAGAGAATGATCTGATAGGTACTCAATAGTGGTGGACTACTAGTAGGAAGCAGTTTGTGGTAAGGCCTTTGATAGTGGTAGCTTCTCTAGGAGGAGGAGCGGGTTTAGACTCCTCAAGCCTAGGATAGGTGGACAGTCTATATCAGTGGTAGTGTGGCTAATTTTGATTCTATTAGTGGGGCACTTGTGTGTCATCATTGTGTCAAGTGCCACTTAGGTTAGTGTTATAGGATGATTGGATAGTGTGTTTTTGGTGTTGTCAGATTGGAAACAGGGTAGCTGAGTGTCTACTAGTTAGGCAAGACTGTTCCTTTGAGTTCAAGTCTAAGAGTTCTATCAAAATAGCATGGAGATTGAGGATTGTTCCACTTTGTATGTTTGCAAAGGGATTATCAAGTAAAGGAAATGTCTTTGCTTTTATAACATGTTTTATATTAGAGAGACTGCCCTCAGCTCAGAGAGGGCTTGATAATTTTATTGTACTAGCCCTGATTCAGTCGTGTGTGTACATCCAAAATTAGCATGAGGCTTGAGATGCTAAAAATATTGTTAAAGGTACAACTTACATTTTTGATCTACCCTATTATATTTTGTTCAATTTTGGATCTAGTCACTCATTTATTTCTAAGCACTACTTTGATTTACTGCACTTATCTTTCCTATTATTTCCTTTTATCTTGTTTATTATCTTACCGACTAGAGATGGTATGGTAGTTAGTAAGGTATCTTTTTATGACATAGAGATATATGATAAGAAGAGGTCTAGTCTGATTCTATTACTTATATCTAAATTTGATGTTATTTTGGGTATGGACTAGTTGAGGTGGTGTGAGGCTTAGATTTATTGTTTAAAAAAAGAGTCACTCTATTTATGGGTAGTGAGAGTTATCTCTTTCATAGAGTTAGCGATGTGCTGGCTTGTCTGATCTCTACAGGTGCAAGTGGAAAGGTTATGGAAGAAAGGTTGTGTTGTATTCCTAGCATCTATTCAGGATAAGAGTGTGGATTCCAATTATCTCTAATATGTTCTGATAGTAAAGGACTTTCTTGATGTCTTTCCCAAGAAGTTAGTGAGTTGACCTATGGATATAGATATTGAGTTATGTATTGATGTATTTTTGGGTGTCACTCCAATATCTAAGGCTCTATATAGGAATACACCTAAAGAGTTTCACGAATTGAAGGTACAGCTTTAGGAGTTAGTTGAAATGGGATTTGTCCATGTTAGTGTGTCATTGTAGGGAGCACCTATTTTATTTGGGAAATACGTATTTTGATTATAGAGAGTTGAATAAGGTTACAATTAAGAAGAAGTGCCCTATGCCAAGGATCGATAATCTATTTGATGAGCTTGTAGGATCCTCTATATTTTTAAGATTGATCTGAGTCCTGGATATTATCAAGTGAAGTTAAGAGAAGCATATGTGGCAAATACGTCTTTTAGTACCATATATATATACCCATACACACACACACACTATAATTTCTTAGTCAAGGTTTTTGAGGTGATTAATGCACCTGTTATTTTCATAAACCTCATGAATAGGGTATTATGGGAGCATCAAGATCAGTTCATGGTCATTTTTATAGATGATATTTTGATTTATTTTGCTTTTAAAGAAGAGCATATGACTCATCTAAGGATTGTTCTGAAGAAGTTGAGGCAACATCAGCTATATGTTAAGTTCTCCAAGTGCAAGTTTTGGTTGGAGAGTTTTTTTTTTGGGACATGTGGTGAGCAATACAGGCATTATTGTAGGTCCCTTAAAAGTTCAAGTTATTGCTGATTGACCAAGGCCTACAACTATTTATTATAATCTTAGAGCCCAACATTGTGTTCTAATGATTAAAAATATTATTGGATGTTTATTTAGTTTCTTCTATTTTATATACTATATATTTTTCTATGTGCATCACTATCATTTTAAGTTCAACATGCACAAACTAGAATAAAAAAATCAGAGCTAAATAAAGTGTTGCATAAGTTAAATTTCTTTAGAAATAGTCTATAATTTTATGTTTTCTTGAGTTAATGTCTTTAATAAGGTGTATGTTAGCTTATGCAACCAAGCACACACACATAAGGGAAAATATTTTAATTTTTTTATTAATCATACTGTACGATCCATTTCATACTGTATGATCAGTTCAAATGGGAATTAATTAAAATATTTAATTTAAATGAGAGGAATAAATTTGAGTTATAACTAATCATACTGTACAACCACCACATTGTATAGGATGAAACGCTATTTTTAGAAACCCAACCATTGAATCCAACTTAAAATACTCAAATTTTAATTTTTAAAATTGAACTATTCATACTATATGATTCTATTTGTATTATACAAAATTTAATTAATGTTACCTAATTTAAGTCTGGAGATTAAGGAATCAAATTAGATTTTTATTAATTATAGACTGTCAGTCCGATCATGAATTATACTGTACGAACCACCCGAGGATACTTTGGATGAACTTTGGTTCATCATGTATGATTTAATGTTTGATTTAAACAAATTATATTGTATAATTACTATCATACAAGATGATCCATGACTGTATTAAGTTAATTGTACTGTATGATCCTAAATTGTATTGTATGAACTAAGTTGGCATAATTAAATAATTTGGGTTTTTGAAGCCCACTATTTAAACTCTTGTTATAACCTAAGAAGAAGTCTTTTAGCAGTCACAGGAGTGTTTCTTCTTGAGAGAGTTTTAAGAGAGGGCATTGAGCAAAAAAGAGAAAGGCCGAGGTTGTGTGAGAGGGAGAAGATCCTTGTTGATTTCAGGGGAGTGTGGGAGAGGTTTTCACATGATTTCTCCTAACAACTTGCATCTACGTTCCTCCATGTGAGTGTTTATCTTGAGGGAAGCTCTGTGAAGAATCCTTTGGTGTTAAAGGCCACTGGCTACTCCACCGCACTGAGGACATATATGAGATTTTGGCTCTTCACCACACCGAGGAGGTGAAAGTGATTTTGGCTCTCTATCGCACCGAGGAGGTGAAATGGATTTTGGCTCTCTGCAGCACCAAGGAGGTGTAAGGGATTTTGGATCTATGCTACACTGAAGAGGTGAAAGGGATTTTAGCTCTCTACTACATTGAGAAGGTGAAAGAGATTTTGGCTGCTCCATCTCACTAAGGAGACTAGGAGGTTTTTTGTAACTATTGCCCATTCAAGAGTGGAAATGGGAAGAGGTAACAATGAACTTCATTGTGGGATTCCCTAGGTTCAGATAGAGGAATGATGCCGACTGGGTCATTGTAGACCATCTAATGAAGTTTTCTCATTTTATTTTAATTCAATAATTTGATTTATTGGACAATTAATATCGGTATATGTGCGTAAAATTATCCGATTGTATGGGATACTGAAACTGATTATTTTTTACTGAGATGATAGTTCAACCTCTAGGTTATGGAGGGGGATTCACTAAGGTTTTAGTACTAAACTAAATTTTAGTACTTATTTTTATATACAGACTAATGGATAGTTTATGAGGACTATTCAGGTATTAGGAGATCTTCTAAGAATGTGTGTTTTGGATTTTGATGGTGGATTAGAGGATTATATCCCTTTGATCAAATTTTCCTATAATAATAGCCCATAGTCTAGCATATGTATGGTGTCTTACAAAGCTCTGTACAGTAAAAAATATAGAAGCACTCTGCCTTAGACATAGATGGGTGAAAGGAATCTAATAGGGCTAGCTTTGGTTGATGATGTTATAGAAAAAATTCATTTGATTATGGATAGACTAAAAGCTATGCAAGATAAACATAAGTAGTGTTATGAAGCAAAACATCGAGCAGTAGAATTCCTGGTTGGAGACCTTATATATGTGATAATCAGGCCGATGAAAGGCGTTAACAGGTTTGGGAAAGAAGGAAAGCTGAGTCCAAGGTATGTTGGATGTTTAAAGTAACTGAAAGGATTGAAAAGTCTGCCTATAGATTACAGTTGGCAAAATATATGTTTGACATTTAAAATGTGTTCCACATGTTGCTTTTTAGGAAATGAGTATTTGATTTTGAAAATCAAATATCTATATAAGATGTTGAGGTATTTTCAAATCTGAGCTATAGAGAAAAACTAGAAATGATTATGGCTTATGATATTAAAGAGTTGAGTAATAAGTAGATTCTAATGGTCAAGGTGTAGTGGAAGAACATGTTTAAAAAAGAAGCCACCTTGGAGAAAGAATCTAAGATAAGGCAGTTGTACCCTAATTTGTTATGTTGATCTATGTTCTAAAATGTTGAGGGTGATATTTTTCTAAGGAGGGGAGAATTGTAATACCTACTTAATCAAGATATAGTTACACCTATTCTGATCTAATCTAAAAGAGGTAACTCACTGTGTTTTTATATTTGAAATAAGTTATATGTGTCCGGGAATATTTAAAATTCTTTTGAAGGTCTACATGTGTTCTGAAGCTGGTCCTATAGGTCTAAGTGCATATTAGTAAAATCTAGAATCCCCCCAGGGTATTACGACACTAAGGTAGGTGGTGCCACGATGCTGAGCTATCTAGAATTTTAATAATTAATTCATGTTGCATCGAGCGTGATTGGACCCCATGGCACTCGGCCAAAATTTTAAAATAAAAATATCATTTTCCTCTAAACCATTTCATTTCTTTCCATTGAGGCTTCCAGCTAGAGAGATAGAGAGGAAAAATTATAGAGAGAGAAAGCTATTTTTGGACTATTCTGAGTTATTTTTAACTGTCGGCTCAGTTCTGAAAATTTGTATGGCTATAAGTAGGTTGCATTTGCATATCTCAATTTTTAAAAATGAAAAATTTTTTGAAATTTTTTAATTAAATTTATTGTTTTGTTAGGGAAAAATGGGGATAGCTTGATGTCTACAAAACTTTCACATGCAACTTTTTGTATATTATATATATAATAGTTTTGAATATTTAGGTTATATTCTAAAAATATTTGGCTGGGTAAATTGGAAAAATATGGGGTTTCTATCAAATTAGAAAATAATTTTGGTTCTAAAAATTATTGTTGTAGTATAATTAGAGCTTCAAAATAATGATATGAATATTCTTTGATAATTTAGTTATATTTTGAAATAGTATTTTTTTTGCTTAGTAGTGCATTCCACTGCTTATATTAAAAACATTATGTTAAATTCTAGAATCTTTATATATATATTTTTTACTATAATGCAATGAATTATATATTTATTTGATTGAAATATATGATTATGATGAGATCTTGTGTGGGTGGAGGAAGTTCTGTTCTAGAGCTAAACACACATTTTAGTGCCAAAGGCACATTCTGGTGCTCTATGTACATTTGTTCTGGTGCTGAGCATTGGGGGTTATAAGAGCCTATTTTCTTATATGCTAGCATGAGAGTTATAATGACCAAAATTCTCAAAATTTTATTCTGATGAGAGGTATAAGGTCCTAAGGGAAATCTATTATTTTTTGCTCTAATATATTAAGTACATGTATATTTACTTTTAATGCACATTCTATTTTAATTCAAAAATCTACAAGTAATATAATGCCTAGTCTATTATATTTATTATAAACTACTTTTAAATTCAGTTAAATGTATAACAAGTGAAGATTTGGAAATTTATATCAGTAAGTGTGGCCTGTTGAGATGTGTCAGCTCACAGTTTATCTACATTCTATTTCAGTGTCTGGGAAGGGGCCAGTTGAGTAGTTGAGTAGCTGAGTCAAGATTTGATTTGTTTGAGTCTATATAGGTATTTCTCTTTCTAATTTTAGTACAATTATGGCTATTTATTTAAATTTCTCTATTATGTAGTTCAATATGAAGACATATACTATAGTGTAATTATTTTATATATTTTGACGATAAATGAAAGGAATTTTGTGCATGAGTCATTTTTGTATACTAGAAGTTATTAGTAGCTTTGTGATTCATTATTTGTTTTAAATTCAATTTGAAGAAGATGAAAAAATTTGAAAGGTTTGCCAAAAACTCTAATCTTGGGTTGCCTCGCAAGTCAACATGATAATACTTGTTCTATTTGTGGGTCTTTTCGAGTTGGGTTGTGACATACTCCCCTTCCTAATGTGAGTAACATAAGGCAATGTAACATACGGTTTAATTTCTTTTAGGGTATAGTTTCTGCATAAATGCAGGCTTTATGGTTAATTTCCTCCGAAGAGGTGTGATCTTCTAAAAATACTCTTGATAAAATTAGTGACAAATATTGCTAGGATTTATTGGTTTAGACAAAGGATGTTATTTTATAATTTCAAATAGGATTGGCACAATTTAGTATGCATCTATTCAAGAGTCAAAGGAAGAAGAGTAGGGAGCCCAAGATTTTGAGAAGCTCAAAAGTACTCCTATGTTGGGCATTAAAATTTTAAATTTTAAATTTAGTAATTTTATTATTTATTGTATTAGAAATTTAGGGCTTATATTTCATAAGTATAAATTTTAAAAAAGGCTCATGAGGTGAGGGCTTATGATTTAACAAACCATGCTTATTCTAAAATTAAGGTGAGTACTATAAAGTAGTTGCCTTAAACTGATATCATGAGAAATACAATGAGACTTACAACTTTTACCACATGAAGGGATATATAAAGGCAAACTTTATTGGTGGAGTGGACTACTAGCTAAACTGAACTAATTATTTTAAATCCATGGAATCAAAATCTCAAAGTTGTATAAGATAGGTTATATTATTATTATTATAGGAATTATGACATACAACATTACTACCAAGCTAAGCTAACTGAGTCTGGTTGGTTTGCAAATGCTTTTAACTAATATAACATTTCATATTTTTCTTATTTTATTTTGTATAAATGGGCTTTCAATTTTTTTTGTTTTATTCATAAATATTATTTCTAGTTGATTTTATTTGATTCTTTTATTTTATAGCAAAAGTCTTGATTTTATAAAACTTAAAGATGTTCGTGTATATGGTACTACTACTGTATCATCCTAGCACTAGTATATATGTTCCTATACAGTTTACAACATTTACACCAAAAGAAACCTATAAAAAGGCTACCCTCTAATACAAATCTATCACCCATATGAATGCAATGCATATAATATGAAGTAGTGTATAAACAATTTTTTTATTCATTTATTTGAAATAGAAATACAATCCAGGGTTTGCTGAAAATTAAGGTGGCCAAGCTCTACCACAATAAGCTTGAATTTCTACTCTTGTGAATGTAGGTTTAAATATATTTGCTTCTTACCTTTTAGCTCCATATTTCTTATAGGATTCCCAAAGACAATGCTTCTTAGAGAAAGAGAAAGCATTTCCTTTTTGAGTCGTACGTGTATAAGAAAATACCTTTAACCTTTTACAACTCTTTGTACAACTCGATTTAGAAACATTCTAGATACTTTACAATTGACATTTGACTTTCACATTTATATTGAAGCATAAGTACATTCTAAAGACTCTATATTGTAAGTAGAAAGTGTAATGCAATCCTACATACAAATACTAAATATAGTGTATATGCAGATAAAAGTGTGTAAATATGTATGATTATACAGAATATTGAAAGTAAGTAAACAAATTTAAGATGTCCTCCAAGAAAGACATCTGCGAGCATACCCAAATAACCATCAGCCTAGCCTAAGCTAAAGTTAGTTGTCCTAGTAAACCATCAACAATGTGTGAAGAAGGCTGTATGGCTTTGATATGTCCTAAGGGGTTTTATTATTCTAGTTGTTTGAATTTGAAATTGTTTATTTATTAGAGGCCAAAGGGTGTTTATAATTTGAGTTCAAGTCTTAAATATTTAATGTCTTATTATTTAAGTTTTATTTTGAATGTTTAAGTTTGATTATTTAATTTTAAATAACCATATAACTGAATGACTCCAAAGTGTAAAAGCCAACCCTTCAACTCCTATGGCTCATATTGTAATGCATTCAGTCCCCCATAAAGGATATAATGATTGAATAGAGTCCTTGAAGCTTTATTAACCATTTATTAGATCATTTATTTAATAGTTATTATGAAGAATATGTTAATTGAAATACTTCAAATTACTTTGAAGTATATAACCCCACATCCTAAGCCTTATGAATCAAATGCATGTTTTCCCTTCAAAAGGAGTCAAACATATGCATGAAAGGCTTTCATTTATTAAAGATTTATTAAAGACCCATAAGTTTAAGGTTTTTGTATCCTCCAAAGGAATTAAACACAATGCATAAATGTATTCTTAATTTAGTTTAAATATTTATTAAGGAATTTGGTGTATTAGCTTTAAGTTTAAGTTATTTAGTTTAGTTGACTTGAGTTTAAATGTGGTAGTTTGAGTAATTTAGATTAATTTTAATATTTGAAATTTGATTTAAAGTTATTTGTATTTAGAGTATTTTATTTAATTTATTTATAATTTATTTATTTTTAATGCATTTTTTAATTATTTATTTAATTACTTCCATATATAATGAACTTGGATTGGGCCTTGATTAATCAAATCAATTTGAAATGTTCAAGTGATTGATACCATTGGTTAGGAATAAATTATGGATCAATTCATAAAAATTTGGGATTAATTGGACTAACATATAATTTTATATTAATTTAATTAATTAATTATTAGTTAAAGTTTAATTTTAAATTAATTTTATTTTAATTGAAATTAAGGGTTGATTTTAATTTTCATTAATTGTATGATTAGTTTAAAGTTGTTTGAAATTTACTTTGTATTTTTATTATTTGGTTAATTTTTTATGAATTTTGGAAATTCCAGCCTAAAAAGAGGGGTTAAATTTAGGATTTGTTAATTAATTGACCTAAAGAACTCCGATTTAGGTGAAATGAATTCCTAAGGATTATTATGCCTCTAAGTGTGCTAAGTTTTAGTTTCATCTCTATTAATTGTTAAGGAAATTTCCTAAAATTTTTCTAAGTTGTGTAGACACAACCTTAAGTTGATTTATCTAGGTTTCTCTACGATTCAATTTGACTTATTCGCAATATTCACATTCTCTCTCTTCATGCACACTTTTACTCTGGCTATTGTGGCTTCTTCTGTAGCTGATCTTGGTTTCTATTGTAGCCCTTGTGTAGATTTATGCCATTCATTATTTAAGTGTTTTGCTTGAGTGTTTTCTTTTGTTTTCTATCCCTGAGGCCTCTCGGCCTTAGGTTTTTGTTGCTCTAATGGGATGGCAGCTGGTCGGTATTTCTCCTCTCCAAATCCTTGGGGTGTTCCTCCATTAGGTATAGTGGCTGTGAATAAAGGGTTTTTCGATAACAATGGTAGTGATAATTCTCGTAAATCTCATTCTTTTTGTGATGTGGTAGCTTGTGCTTCTTCACCAAATGGCCCTCTTTTCTCTTTTACGAAATCTTATGTAAAAGGTTTACTAGCTATATTGATGTTTGACGAGGATATTGTTAAATTAGCTAGCCCTTATCAATTTGCTCTGGTTGGAAAATTTTCTATACGTAGACCTAATCTTGATTCTATCCGGCTATTTTTTTGGTAACTTTAAGCTTTCCAATTTTTTCTCCATTGGACTGTTGGATCCTAAGCATGTGGCAATCCAACACTTGAATAATTTGGACTACAATCATATTTGTGTTAGGAGAACATATTACATAAACAATTGTCAAATGAGATTGTTAAAATGGACTCCTTATTTTGATATTAAAAAAGAATCTTCAATTGTTTCTATCTGGCATTCCTTTTTAAATTTATGTTTACATTTTTTTAATCTGCACGTTTTACATACAATGGGTTTGATTTTTGGTAGACCTTTACAATCAGATCAAGCAACAGCTTCTCAGTTTAGACTCTCTATAGCTCGGATTCTTATTGAAATGGATATTACCAAAAAAACACCCAAAAAGGTTTGGCTTGGATAAGAAACTTCTAGATATTTACAAAAAAGTTGAGTTTAGAAACATTCTGGATTTTTGTATTCATTGCAAGGTCCATGGTCATTCGATAAATGAATGTTTCATGGTTCATTTGCATCTCAAAAAGGCCACTAAGGAAATGAAAAATATGGATCATTCTAACAAGGCAGATGTAAATGATAAAGGAGCTCATGTTCTTTCTCATTTGAGTCCTATCAATGCAGCTGTTGGTGATGTCTTAGAAACCATACTTTCAGAAAAATCCATTAAGGAATTGGACAAACTAGGGGCAAACACACAAACTATGAAAGGTACCACAAAACTTGACTTGCTTTTGCATTCAATGGGTGGATTGATTCTTAAGGACAATGATGGTGGCTCGGCTGTCCCTCATATCTCTTAGTCTAAGGAAATTGTTTGATTTATATGGGGAGGAAGAAGCTTTGCATAAGGATGATGTAATCAAGATCATTGTGCTTTAAATCATACAACTGGTGTGAACTTTTAACCTATAGTAGGGCAGTCCAAGAAAGATGAGTATGTTGATGAGGATACTATTGAGGAGAGGGAGATTTTGCCTCAATTAATGGTTCTTTTATGGATAGTCAAGAAGGTACATATAATGTTTCTAGGTCATCTCCTTGCTCTAAAGAAAATGCTAACAATAATGAGGAAAGTTTTGCAATAGTTGGGAAAAAGAAAAATAAGGATAATAAGAGCATTGTTGGTCACACTCCTAGAGTTACTCATGCTTCAAATATCTCATCTTCTTCTAATGGATAAAGCTCTTACATGGAACATCAGGGGTGTGGGTGCTACCCTGTCCAGGGACAAGGTTAGAAATTTGTGTAGGATTCATAATATTAATGTGATTATTTTAATTGAGCCTTTAATTTCTCCTTCTAAATTGGATTCTACTCGTATGAAGTTGGGCTTTGATTTGGCATTTGGTAATGGTTCTGATAAGATTTGGATTTTTTGGAAGCATTTGGTGAGTTTAGATATTATTAATGATTTTCCTCAAACAATGCATACTAATATTAATTTTTTTCCAATTCTCGTGTTATGCATCCTTCATTTATGCTTCTTGATCTAGATTTGAAAAGAAAATTCTTTGGAAATAGCTTTCTAACTTTTCCTCTAGTATAAGTGCTTCTTGGATGGTTGTTGGTATTTTCAATCCTATTTCTAATGGTGCTGAAAGGGTTGGAGAGAAATCTCCTAACTTCCATGCCATGGAAGATTTCAATGATATGATTTAAAATTGTAATTTACATGATATTGGTTTCACTAGTAATGCTTTTACCTGGAATAAGGCTATTATGTGGCAAAGATTAGACTGAATTTTATTTAATGATTTGTGGATTTCTTCTTTTAAGCATTTGACTAGAACTTTATTGGATTATTCTCCTCTTCTTTTGAATATTTCTTTTCATAATGTTATTACTCATCTACCTTTTAGATTTCAAAACATGATGCTTCTTGATGAGTATTTCTTCAATATTTTAGTGAGTAACTGGCATGCTCCTTTATTTCCTTTTGATAATATTTGGGGTATGACTAGATTGTTGTATAAGCTCAAGAGACTTAAGCAAAAATTAAACTGGTGGAACAAATGTGTTTTCAAGAACATCTTTTCTAACATTTTGCAAGCGGAGAATATGGATGCTATTGTTGATAATAAGTATATGAGTGATTCCTCTTTTGAGAATCTCTCTTTATTGAATGAAGCTAAGGTAAATCTATTTAAACTTCAAGAAAAAAAGAAGCTTTTTGGAGACCAAAGGCTTCTTCTAAATTTTTGGCTGAGGGTGACAGGAATACCAAATTCTTTCATAATATTATGAACCACAAAAAAGTAGCTAGTAACATCCATAAAATTACAAATCCTAATGGTACTTCCATTAATTTACCTGAGTTGATTAATGACTATTTCAAAATGTGTTTAATAAAGATTTTTGTCCTGACTTGACTATTGATTTCCCTTTTATTCCTACTCTTATTACCGAGGAGAATAATCTGATGCTTACTAGGGTGCCTTCTGAATAGGAAATTTGGCTCACTATTAAAAGTATGAATCCAGACTCTGTAGCCGACCCTAATGGGTTTACCACCAAGTTTTTTTAGAAGTCTTGGGCTATTGTTAAAGGTGATTTAGTGAATGTTGTGGGGGATTTTTTTCATCCTTGCCCTAAATTCTTTATATATACTTCCATAGCTTTATTACCTAACATGGATGTTATTAACTTTTGGAACGATTTTTGTCCCATTAGTCTTTATTCTTTTTTCAACAAACTCAATGCCAAGTTGCTTATGGGTAGATTAGCTTTGGTTTTATCTAAAATTATTTCGCTTGAGCAAACTGGCTTTGTCAAAGGTCGCTTTATTTTTTATAATGTTTTACTTGCTCAGGAGTTAATTCATGACCTTGAGGCTAAAATCTCGTGAGGAAATATTATTTTTAAAGTTAATATTACCAAAGCTTATGATAATCTTAATTGAGATTTTCTTTACACTATGTTAAAGTTATTTGGTTTTAACATGGATTTTATTAGACTCATAAAGAATAGTATTGAACTTTATTTTTTTTCTGTTATTATAAATCACAAGTGCCATGGCTACTTTAAATCTACTCATGGGCTCAGGCAAGGGGATCCATTATCTCCTGCTTTGTCTATCAGTGCTATGGAATATCTTTCTAGGGTTCTTAATGAGCCATTAGGAAGCTTCCTAATTTGTAGTTTTGGACCATTGGTGGTTTTCCTATTTCTCATTTGAGTTTTGCTTATGACTTTATTATTTTTACTAATGGTTCTATCAAAATGCTTTACATTCTTTTTAATTTTCTCTATCAATTTCAAAGAGCGAGGGGTTTAATTTTTAATCCTCTCAAGAGCTATTTTATTATAGCCAAATCTATTTCCCATTATATAATTAATGTTATTCAAAATAACTTTGTTTTTTTTTTCATAAGAACCTTCCTTTTAAGTATTTAGGAACTTCTCTTTTCAGGGGTAAGAAGAGGTTCGACTTATTTGGGGACATTTTTGCCAATGTTCACAAGAAGCTTTCTAGTTGGGCTTTTAACTTTCTCTCTTATAATGGTAGATTAGTTTTAATTTGGAGCTTTTTTTCTCAATTCCTATTTATTTATTTCATACTTTATGTCCTACTTTAAATATTTGTAGCATAATGGAAAGATTATTCAATAATGTTTTTTGCGGGGCAATGGATGGCAGGTCTGCTATTATGTGGGCTTCTTGGAATAATCACTCTGGGGTTTTTTATGAAGGGAGGTTATGTTTTAAAATTTTGGGAGATAAGGCTCATGCTTTTTCCTAAAAGCTTTGCTATGCTTTAAGGTATTAGAAGAGTCTTTGGGCTAATTTCATGATTTCTAAGTATTGTGCTAGGATGCATCCACTTAATTTTCATTTTAAAAATGGGGATTCCTATAATTAGAAAAGCTATGTTTATTAAGTGGGATGCTGAGCATTTAATTCAATGGGGGATTGGGGTTGGTGACATTTTCTTTTGGCAAGATAGATGGTTAGGCAATTTCTCTTTGATAAATTGTTAAACACTTATTCTACTAATGCTTGCAAAGTTTCTCAATTTATTCAGCATGGGATTTGGAATGTGGATTCTCTTAGTGAAATTGTTCTAACTTTAATATCAACCTTATTATCAAAATCCCCCTTCAATTGGTGAAGGAGGATTGTATGATGTTCACTAACTCTTATGATGGTAAGTTTGTCCTGAAAGAGATTTGGCATTCCACAAGGCAAACTCATTCAAAATCCTTATTGTTTTTAGCTATTTGGCACAATGCTATTCCTGCCTCTTAATCTATTTTAATGTTGAAAATTCTTCATAATTATATTATTATGGATTCTATTTTAACTAAAAAATAATTTTATATAGTTTCTAAATGTCAATGTTGCTATCACATTAAAAGTCTTAATGATATTTTTGTTAGTGGCCTTACTTCTCTTAAAGTTTGGTTATACTTTGATAATGTATTTAATGCTCATTTCTTTACTAATTATAGTTGCATAAATGATATGTTGCAAGCTTAGTTTGCTCCTAGCAAAGGATATGTTCGTAATGTCTTACCTGTCATTATATGTTGTTTTCTGTTAAGAAGTCGGAATGAGTCTAAGCATGATGGCATTACTATGAATGCTTTGAATATAATATCTAAAATCAAGGATATAGTGGGGTAATTATTTTTGGCTAATTTGATTAAGGTTAATTGCTTCAAAGGTTTTTATCATACTGCTACGGAATGTGGTATTACGCTTTCTTCCCCTCCCTTATTTTCAAATAGAGAATTATGAGATGTCTTAAACCTATTCAAGGTTGCTTTAAACTCAACATTGATGGCTATTTTAGCAACTCTAATGCTGGTTGTGGGGGTCTTCTTCTTGATTTCAATGGCCATGTCATTGTGGCTTTTGTTGGTCTTCAAATTTTACCATTTTATTATGGCTGAATTGTAGGCTCTTCAGTATGGTTTACAGTTATGTATTTTGTAAGGGATTACTAATGTTTGGATTGAAGTTGAAGCTATACTTCTTATTCATTATATTGAGTGTAACTTAATTTCTAATTCTAATTTCTATTTCATTTGAGAAATTAAGCATTGGCTTTCCCTCATTTCCTTTTCCATTTCTCATATTTTAAGGGAAGGCAATTCGACTGCTGATTATTTGGCTAATCTTGTTTGTAATCTGATTGGTTTCACTAGGTTTTCTAGGGCTTCTTTATTAACCGAGCTTACATTAGATCAAATTAATGTTTTTTATTGTTTGGGGTTCCTCTCTTTGTTTCTCTTTTTTAGTTTTATGGCTGTTCCTATTACCTCTTGTTGGTTTTTCCCTCTTGGGTCATTTTCCTTTTGGTTTTGCTGGTTGGGTAATTTTTTATATTTTGTTTTCTTTTATGTTGTCTGTTAATGTTGGGGCTAATTTTTTCTTTTGTATTCTTTGGTGGTTGTGGGAGTTTTTGGCATTATGGAAATATTGCATTGTTGTTTTACTGGCCCTTGTTCTGTCGGGTTGGTTTTCCTGGGGCCTGCTGACTGGTTTTGGTTTTTAGTTTGTTTGCCTTGTTGTTATACTTGTCCTTGTTGTGCTGTTTAATTACTTCTATGTTAAGGTACAGTTTTTATCTCATTTTTATATCACTACTATCCCCTATGTTATTGTTTCTTTGTTGTTTTCCTATTTAATGGGCCTTCTCTACAGTTCTATTTTGGCTTTGATGGATATACAGGTATCTTTGTATGTTAGGGGTGTTTATGAGCTCATGTTGTTCTGTGTTGCTATTATATTTCTTATGTCTTTCCTCGGTTATAGCTTTATTCTGGGCTATTTCTTGGCCAATGTCTTCATGAAACCCCTGTAGCTCTTTATCCCTTGCTACTTTCCTCCCTTTCTCTCTTTTTGGATTGTTGTTGTCGGCTCTACATTAATATCACTAGTAATGTGTTTAATCTGCTTATGTCTTTTTGGAGTGTAGCTAATTCTCTCATCTCCAGATGGAGCAAGGATTCTACTTATCTTAATTATCTCAGTTTTCTCAATCACTTACTGTCTGGTTTTTCTGATTCTGTCTATTATAATGTATTTATTTTACCAACATGCTATTTTTTTCCTATGCTATTATATGCTTCATCATTTTGTGTTGTAGCTTATATTTTGTGTAGGTGGATTGGCTTGTTGCATTGGATTGCAAGTTAATCCATTTGGCAAAAAGATTATGCTAAAAGCGATAAAAGGGATCTTTCTATTTTGGGTGTTGGCTCCTGGCCTCGCTAGATTGTTACTATGTTATTTTGTAATTTTGCTTAGAGGGGACTTTTGTCTGATATGTTTTCTTTTTATTTGTTTTGTAGCTCTTCGGTGTAGTAGTGAGGTGAAGGTCCCCCTTCAGGACCTTGTAATAACTTTTTTAATTAACGTGTAAACCCCTCCATGGGTTTTAATAAAAAAAATACTATTCAATTTGACTTACAATCAATATCATCTATTCCTTTCATGAATTAAAATAAATCACACAAATTTGGAGACCTAATTCTACAAGTATTCACCTCATTTTTGTATGGGGTCATTAGGACCTATCCAGACTCTTGATCATCTATCTGATGGTTGACAATCACCCAGTTATCAATCATCCAGCACTCAAAAAATTAATACATATAATCAATTCCATGTTCAATCAATCATCCAGCATATAATCAACATATAAATCATACATTTAATTAATCACCCTCCATTTTAGTCTAAACTTCAATGAATCATTCAATCTAGCTCTATAACTAGCATTCAATTAAATTTCAATCATTCAACCTTCAGCCTATAATCTCAATCAGTTAATGTTTACATGCAGTTGCATCCCTACACTACAGTCAATTGATCTAGTGCTTTGCCTAGCTCAATGAAATGATACCATTGGCTTTAAATCTTGCACTACATATATTCAATCAATTATTCAATCATCAAGAAAAACTTCAGGCAATCATTTAAACACACAACATCCAGTCAAGCATCAATCACCTGCAACGATAGCCTTGTATTGCAGTCAAGCAGCTCAGTGCATTGCCTTGCACTGTGTACTAGCGCTCATGACTTTAATTATGTACAAACCACTTAATTAGGAGGTTTAGGTGTTAGATCATCAATCAACAAGCTCTTCAACCTTCAATTGACTCATCCGACTCAGTTGAGATAGCTTAAACTAGCTCAATTGATCATGAACCTCCATCAATACTAAATCAAACTTCAAATCCATTATAAACTTCACCAAAACCTCCTGATCAATGCTCCTAGTCAAATGGACCTGACTGGTCGCCCTGACCCAGACAATAGTTGACTTGGTCAACTGGACCCATAATTGGTCAAAATTGATCCGTATGGGTCAATTCAATGCATTCAATTAAATCAAGTATACCAAACTTCATTAAACCTCCATAATCATTTCATTTAATGGCTTAAATACATCTAAACCATTATTGAGTCAAAGTCTAGTGGGTTTGACTAAGTCAACCCATTGAAATTTGGTCATATTCTCATATACACTTAACCCACTCATTCAAACCTCAAACACATTACTCCAAACCCTTGGTCATCCACCCAAACAGTAAATCACATTTCCCTAAGCCACCTTAGCAGTCAACTTGATTGGTTGACTGGTTAACTCAATCAATAAGCATTCAAATAGACTTAGGTATTCAATTTGGCTAAATCAAATCCATTCCCCCCAAGACAACTCATTCCAGCTATTCAAATCCTCTCTAGAAGCTTCCTAAGCCTCATATAAACTGATCTTAATCCATGGATTAGCTCAAACAAGTTAGCAAGTGGTCATTGCCCTATGTGAAGATAAATGTGCATTTCCACATCATTGTACCTTATCCTTTCGAGTCCTTATCTTTCTAACTGTTGGGGACACTTGTCAAGTATCCTAGAAAGCTTCCAAAGTGATCTTAGCCATCTAAACAAGATAAGGAATTTTAATTAAGCTCTAGGGTCAAGAAATATTGATTCAATCATATTGTATTCTATCACTACACTCAAGTCAAAAAAAGACTAGTTCTTATTTCATTCGAGCTCCCAAGAACCTCCTCTAAACTTCCCAAGTTGAATCCCTCCTATTTGAAGGCTGCTGGGGGTGAGATTTTGACCACCCCATTTAAAGTTCAGTCCAAGGCCCATAACTTGAGATTTAGACCTTCTCAAGCCATGAATCCTTCTGGAGAGTTGATCTACACTTCTCAGCAAGCAAAATGAGCCTAAGATTGGCTGTTTATGTCTAGTAAATTGACGTAAATCCTAAACCCTTGTTAGGAACCTTTGAATTTACATAACTTTATGAATATCACATTTTAAAACTCAAAATCACTTCCCTATTATTCCATTACTTCTTATAAAGCTCAGTCTAAAATTTTATTAAATTTGGTTTAGCAATTTTCATGTTTGAAAGCTTCTTCATCTTCTAGGGTTTATAAATATAGCTTTTAAACTATATAAGATCTGGACTGTTGATCATGAGATCAAAGATCCAGATCCAGCCATTCTGTTTTACGTCTGGACCGTGTAGTGCTTAAAGACATTTAGATCTCGATCTGGTGGCATCCCCAACACTGATTTCAAAACATGGAAGATCGGACGGTGGAAAATAGGCACTGATGCGGATAAGTGAAACTGCGTGAGCCACTACCGCGGTTTTATAAAAGCTAATGATTTTGCGATGGTGTAATCATTGGATATTAATGTCACCGCTGCCGTGATTTTGAATTAACCAATCAGAAGACGCCACATGGATCATCGTCGCCTGTTCAACTTAATAAAATTTATTTTAAAATATGTTTTAAACAACATAAACTTTAAAAAATTATATAAAATTAAATACTTAGACAAATTTACAAGTAATACCTTATTTTCTTCCGAATTTCACTTTCTTTCATTTAAAATTAATTTTAAATAAAAATTTATGTATTTATTAAGCACTATTCATTATATCATTTTCAATTTTCAATTAATAATTAAATAAATATATGTTTAAATAATCTAAGTTTAGTGGAGATGATTTCTAGCATGTTCCTGATTTACCATGATTTTCTCCACCCCATTTGAATTTTAATTTGATTATATTAAATTTTCTAAGTTCAAAGGCAATAATTGTCCTTTTAACTTTAAAAATTAACTATAATTACATTTCAATGCCATTTCATTCATATAAATACTCATTGGAATTACTAAGTAGAGCTTTATTAAGGAAAAATAGATCCATGGGTATTTATTGACTATTTGGAGAATAATTGCAATAGCATTGAATTCCTATTTCCTTTAATTATTCTCCAAATCCTCAGTAAGTTGGGTTCAATTTTGGCTAAGTTAATATATGATACCTCATTGATATAACTTATTCTTATTAAGCCCATTTGATATATCATTGTTTCTCAATTAAATTTCCAAATGCTTAAGTCATGAATTTACTTAAATATTTTATGTGATGTGATTGTTTATGTGTATATAGAGGGTTAGAAAACATTGATTCCAAACCTATACAATTTAGTGTCATTTAAAAATAATAATTATGGTGTGTCTTAGCTAACTTAGGCAATTCTAGGAATTACCATACACATCCTATTTTGATGAAATATTAAACATAGAAAATTTTTAAAATTTATTAAAATTTCAATAAAATTAAATAAAATTCAAAAATCAATAATTTAAATTTAAATAAACTTTTTGAATAAATTTTAATTTTGATTCATTAATAATTCATTAAAAATTTATTAAATTTTTTTGAATATTTTAATAAAAATAAAAAATTTAAATTAAATTTTAATTCATTTAAAATATATTTATTTAGTAATTTGATTGATTAAAATTTATTCTAATCAATCAAATTTGATAATTATTTTAAAAATAAATGAATTTAGGCTTTCATACCTAATGCTTGATTCCTTTTGGAGGACATATTGGAATTCATTTTCAAGTCCTTTACTACACTTTAAATATCCAAAAGAGCCCCTATGTGTTGTGCATGACTCCTTTCAGGAAGGAACTAACACATTGGATTGGGGGATCTTCAAACATTAATAATATACCGACCTTACACACTATGCTTACTTCCATCTGGAGGGCTTGTGTATTTAATTTATAAGGTCCCTTCTATATCTCTAAAAAATCCTTAAAGGCTCTCATATGATCATCTATCATGCATAGAGGATGAATGTTTTATTTGAAAACATTAGGATTTATAAATTAATAACCCTTACATTTTGGGGGTTATTAATCTATAAATTCTTTAAAACTAAATAAACAATTTCAATATTTAAAACTCGAATAATTTAAAATCTACATACACAATACTTAAAATTTAATTAAATTCCCTTTTAACCTTTAATAAATAAATATTAAAAATGTATGCAATCTAAACATTAAATTCTTATAGGATATATCAAAGCCACACAACCTCTTCCAAACACTTAGATTATTTGCTAGGATAACCAACTTTAGTCTAGGTTAGGCCGGTGGATTGATTTGTTGATTGTGGGTGTCTTTTCCTAGAGGGTACCCATGTGTGTTTGCTTACTTTATGCAGAATCTGGAAGTCATATTTACTTTTTCTGTTAGTGCATCAAAGAGCGAAGTGAATGAAATCAAGACCATGTACATTACTTTCATTTATTTTTCTGTATATATAACTACTGACATTGCACCATCATATTTGCATTTTATTATTCTACTCTTTATATTCCTACAAAGTAGAATGTTCCTAGGTGATGATGTATATAAAAAGAGAAATGCATATTTAAATTTCATAGATTTTTGTATATAGATCAAGTTATAAATTGTCATGAGTTGTAAAAGAATCAAAGATAACTGCTTATATATATACAAGTGGGGCTTCAAAAAAGTAATTTCCTTTTCCTAAGAGGATTTTTTTAAATTTCACAAAATAATTGGAACTTGAAGACCATAAGCAATTATATTTGATTATACATGTATATGATAGGATTAGAATCCAGATTTTTTGTTGGTGAGGCCTCACTACCATTACTTTATTGTAGACCTTGTGTTGTACTTTACAAATTTATATATCAATAAAATCATGATTTTTTGTTTGCTTTTACGACGAATTGAAAATCCTATATATTTGATTATAGAAATAAATTTATAATTTATTCTTCTAATTAGAACGATAGGAGAATATGCTATTCATCCTTTGGGTTGAATTGTATATTCCCTATGATGCATCTGATTAGAAAAATAAATTATAGTTTCTCTCTTTTAAGTCGATAGCAGAGCATTAGTCTACCCTTCGGGGTGATATAATGTTAAGCTTTGCATATTTAATTGGAAGAAATTAATAAATATATTTAAAGCAAATTAGTGGATACCACATCCAAATAATTTTTTTGTTTATATATAAAATAATATCCATAACAAGCATTTAGAGAAATAATTTTCTAAAGTTCTAGGTCAAATAATGACCTATAATTTTGAAATATTAATTACAAAACCCATGAGTTTTACTATGCTCAAGAAAAATTAGGGGATATAGGGAACATCCCTTAGTTTAGCCTATCCAAATTTGAGCCTAAGGAGACACATGGATGGAGAGTATTAAAGAAAAATAGTGGGGGTTAAAATGTAAATTACTCTCCTAAAATCTATCAAATTACTTTAATTTTATTTTTAAAATGTAGAGCTCACGACCCTAGTTCCATGGAGCTCAAGATCAAAAAATTTCTTTAATTTTATTTTATTAAAAAATAAAATATTTATGAAATTTTTGAGTTCTAGCTATTTTTGTATTTAAAAGTACATTTTATAAAAAAAATGGCCACATCGGCGGTGGTTATGCATGCGTCATGTAGTAGTGGCGTCACTTAATCATATCGGCATTTGATCAAGATTGTCCGATCTGTGCGGTTTGGAATGGATTTTCCCGATCTGGTTGGGCATTCTGTTGGTCCATCCCATGCAGTCTCAGTCGGATCAGATGATACATAAGACTCGATCTTGATTTTCTGACGCAAATTCAATAATCCTATTTCATCTTCTTCCATATAACAAATTTTCTTAAGGAATTTTCTTTTTCTTGCTGTGGGTTATTTACTGAACCAAACTTATTAAAAAATTTTAAGATTGTTTCTAACTCTATGAAGCTCTTATGTATGAAATTTGAGAGCTTCATATGGTCTATTTTAAAGGTGTTTAAACCATAATTCTAGGATTATGGTTTGAGATTTATCTTCATAGGACAAAAAAATTTATCTTCATAGGATGAGTTTTAGAGCTTGATCTTGGGCTTATTTCCTTTCACATCTCCTTAAGAAGAACTTCTATAAAGAGTCCAAAATTGAAGGATATCTAGATTGAAATTTTGAAAACCTTGAATGATGAAGCCGGTCAACCTTCGATCTCCTCACCAACAAACTTTTAAGGCTTGGAAAGATTGAGGTGTGAAGTGGGATGCTCTAGGAGTGAAATGGAAGCAAGAATAGCTCTGGGAATACTTTGGATGGGAAATATTGCTTATTTTAGGGTTTTGGGTAGTTTTCCCTTTTCCAAGACTTGGCTGCCAATTGAAGGGCTAAGATTGATCAAAAAATTTCTTTAGATGATTTTTAAGTGTCCTAAGTGGTTAGGAGAGCAAGCCTTAGCTAGGGAAGGACAATCTAAGGTTCAAATCCAATTTTGACATTTTGTATATGGGGGATCACTTGGGTTAACATGGGATAAACTAGGGGTTAGGGGGCCAGTTAAAGCATGGTTAGGAATGTTCTAAAGTAGGTTTTAGTGGATGAATGGGTTGGTGTGGGCTAGATTAATGGGTGTACATGGGTTTGACAAAATCTGGCTATTTGGGCATTTTTAATGAATTTGACTGCTTTGATTAGTGAAACCTAGTCAAGCCACTTATGATAGACTATTTGGAGTCTTTAGGGACTATTTAGGTTCAATGCATGAGGTATGATGCATTGGGTTTGGAGTTTGAATTTAAAGGGGTTTTGGCCTATTTTGATTGAGTTGAGCAAGTTAACTTGGTCAAAGGAGATCTCCCATGGTCTTTACTTATCAAAAGCATGAGGTGTTTTTGATTTCAGGGTTTGCTGAATTTGATTTTTTTGAATTTGAATATTTCACCAAAATCTTCAAGTTTGACCAATTTTAGGTAGCTAGTCAAGTAGTCAACTATTGATTGGGCTAGGTTGATCAAACATGTTCAACCCACTATGATCTATATTTAAGTGATTTTGATAAATTTTTGAGGAGAATTGAGGTTTATAACAGTTTGATCAAGGAGTTTGATTAATTTGTTAGGTTGATCTAGCTAAATGTTATCAGATGGGTTAGGCACAGGGTGAGAACTAGTGTTGATGAGTTTAATGTACGAAGCTCCAAATGGTGAGGTTTAAAAGGTGATTTAAGTCAGAAAGTCAGTGTAATGTAGGGATCAATTAACTAGGCATGTTGATTGTAGTTTAGGGTTTAAGTGTTTAGATGACCTCAAACAAAAATGAGGTTAACAGGTGGCATCATGTAGAAATTTACGGCTTTGGGTAAAAGGCATGTTAGTAGGAATAACACCACAAACTATGTAATTCACATTATCAGCATACCAAGGGATTCCATATGAATTTAAAGAAAATAAATTCTCACGTGGAAAGAATTCATTGATGTCACACTCATTACATGTAGGTTCTTCCAGCTTTAATCTAAATAAATGATTAGCTACTTGGTTTTAGTTCCTTTCTATCTAAGATTTCTACATCAAATTTTTGCAACTAAAGAATCCACCTTACCAATATAAGTCTCACATCATTTTTTGTCATCATGAATTTGATAGCTGACCCCATGTAGTGGGACAAAGGCTTGTTATTGTTGTTGTTGTTGCTGCTGCTGCTGTTATTGTATGAATTTGATAGCATAATGATAATTCAAAATTAGAACCTTGGTTCCAATCAAATATTATCTAAACTTGTCAAAGTTAAAGGCAATAACTAACAACTTTTTTTAGTAGTATAATTAAATTGGGTTGCATTTAAAGTTCAATTAGCACAATATATAACATGAAATTTCAAAATGCAATATCTAATCAGGTGCAATAATGACTGGTGTAGTGACCAAGTGCTATTACAAAATGTTGAACTCTTTAAGACATTCATCATCAAATTTAAAAAAGATATCTTTAATACATTTCATAATTTGAAAGGCATCCTCCTTAATGTAAATTTTCCATAAGGATTAATAAATATAGTGTTGTCTTGGTCTTTTAGTACTATAGGAATATGATGGTATCCTGAATATCCATCTATGAAATAGTAAAAAGATGCCCTACCAACCTATCTAACATTTGGTCAATAAAGGGTCGGGGAAAATAGTCCTACATTTTTCTCGTTGTCTAGTACAATCAGGACTCCTTTCTTAAGGAATACAATGAATATAACTAACCCATGCACTATCTAAAATAGGGTAAATGATTCAAGCATCCAACCACTTAAGAATCTGCTTCTTCATAACTTCTTTAATAGCAAGGTTCAGTCTCTTTTGGGGGTTAGCTTTTGGAAGGGAACTTTTTTCCATTAGAATTTTATGCAATCAAAAGGATGGACTAATTCCCTTAATATTAATAATAGTCTAACCAAAATAATTTCTATATGCAGTGAGAATCCTAATCACTTTACCTTCTTATTCTTCTCTTAACTTAATGAAAATAATGATTGGTAAGGTTGGCTTTTCTCCTAAGAGAACATAGTTTAAGTATGCAGGCAAGGCTTTTAAATATAGAACAGGTGTCTTTATAATAGATGGTTCAAAGACTTACTTTGGGATGATGTATCAAGTACTTCAAACCTCTCCCTAAAAATTTTTGGGGCCTTACGAATCACTTGGATAAAATCTTTTTCTTCCTCTCTAATGTTATCATCACACAAAGGAATCTCCAAAGAACTACAAATGAATAAATCCTCCACATAATAATCAACTAAATCCACTCTATGAAAATCTTCATTATGGTCTCTATGAAATTTCATTAACTTTAGGGCATTGAAGGTCACTCTTTGATCCTGAACTCTCATTTTTAATTCTCCTTTCTATACATCTATCATGGCCTTACCCATTGCTAGGAAAATTATATCCAATATAATAGGTATCTCTCTATGTTCCTCCATATCTCAGATAATAAAATTCATAAGAAAGACATTTATCTACCTTGACTAAAATATCCTCTATTGCCCTTTTTGGATAAACAATGAATGGACTACTAACTGAAGGGTGGTAGTGATATGTTAGACTTCTACTAAGTCAAGTCTTTTAATATGAACAAGGGCATGGAATTCCTATTGGTTCCTAAGTCACATAATGTCATCCTAGAAAATTTATCTCTTATAGCCATATGAATGGTAAAAGAACCAAGGTTCTTACGCTTTTGAGGGAGTTTCTTTTATAGGATTGCACTATATTCCTCTGTCAGGGCTACAATATCAAGGTCTCCTAATCTTCACTTCTTACTTAGGATGTCTTTCATGAACCTAGCATAAGTAGGCATTTACTCTATGGCTTCTACAAATAGAAATGGTTAACTTTTTGAATATTTCTAATAACCTTAAGAACTACCTATCCAAATTCTACTTTAATAATGTTTGGGAAAATGGTAGTGGTGGCCTCTCACTACCTCTCTAATGGGTTTTCTACTTCTTTATCAAATTAAGGTTGTTCTTCAGGCTAAGGAATCTCTATTAGCTTTTCTACAAGTAACTCATATTTAGATTAAACCTTATTTCTATTTCCTTCTTCTAGTTCTCTCCCACTCATCAATTGAATAGTCTTGTATTGTTCCTTACCCTTCTCTTTTTGATTTATTTCTATGTTACTAGGTAAATTTCTTTGTGGTTTATTGGTTAAAGAACCAACTATTTTTCCTAATTGATTTTTAATATTTCTAATGGTAGCTACTTGACTTTGCAATTTTGTACCCATTTGCAAAACTAATTCTTCTAATGCATGCTTCTTATCCTTGTGTTAATTTTTTGAGTGAAATCTAGGGGGATAACTAGGCCTTTGGGTTGTAGAATATTTTGGAGGGTTGTTCTAGTTTCCTACTTGTTTCGGTTGGTTAGAATTCTAATTATTATTATCATTTTGATTATTACTCTAACTAAAAAAGGGATGATTTCTCAAGTTAGGATTATAGGTGTTTGAGAAAGGATTATTGATTTTTTTGTATTGATTACATTAAGAGATTTTACTATATAAATATTAGGGTCACTAGAAGCACTAAAGATATTTTCTTCTATAGTCACATGTGAATTTTAAGTTAAAATGATTCCAGGGTTATCTAACTTTTTAGATATGGCAGCTACTTGTGCAGTTAAGATTAATAAAGCATCTACTTCATAAACCCTAACTACCTTTCTATGATGAACTCTTTTAGACTGCCATTGAAAATTACTAGTATCAATCTCCTCAGTTAAAGCATATGACTCACTAAAGGGCTTTGACATTAGAGAACCATGAGTAGCAGCATCAATGATTGATTTAAGGGAACATATAAGGCCATTACAAAAGGTTTAAATGATTAACCAATTAGGGAGGGCATGATGGGGACATTTCCTAAGGAGTTCTTTAAATCTCTCTAATAATTCATACTTAAACTTGCCATCTAACAGGGTAAAAGTTGAGATGTCATTTTTAAGCTTAGCAATTTTAGATGGCGAGAAATATTTAGCTAAAAATTTATGGGCTAAGCCATTCAAAGTTTTAATTGAACATAGGGGTATTAAGTTTAACCACATCTTAACTTTATCCCTAAGGGGAAATTTGGTTAGTTTAAAAAGGAATATAGAGTAAAAGGAATATTTTAGAGTTATTTGGATGAGTGTAAACTAAATTTGGGTGAATGATTTTTTTTTTGTTTGGTTTGAACTAAAATGAATGTAGTGTAAAGTTTAAAGATGGTGGAGAGTAGCAAGTGGCAATGGTGGTGGTTAGTAATGGCAATGGTAGTCAATAGTAGTGGTGGCAGTGGTGGTGGCTTGTAACCGGTGGTGGTAGATAATAGTCGACGGTGGTGGCGGCCAGTGTGTGGTCGTGATGGTGGCAGGAAATGGCTGGCAATTGCAATGGTGACAGATGATGGGTGGCAGCTGGCGATCGACGGTGATGGGTGGTTGAGGCCAGTTGTGGCCAAGCTTGCTTGCAGTGTAAATAGTTCTCGCTTAAAATTAGGCAAGAATTGTTTACCTAAAAAATGAGCTAAAGAAGAACCTAAGTCTAACAACATCATCAAAAACACCATTATATTTTAAGGTTAGACTTATTTCAAAAAAACTAGCATATCCATATTAGGGTCTTCTATTAGAGTCCCACTAAACTGAGAGTTATCTACCATTTGATGAATGCCTTCAACCACAGGGTTAGCGTATTCCCTAGGTAGTCGAGTTTGATCTTCTTCTAGAATTTATTCAGCCTTTTTATTTTTATTTTTTGTAATTTTTGACTTTTTATGATTTTTTGAAGGGACTTTTTAATTTCAGTGTCAAACTAAAGTTCTACCGACTACTCGTGCAAAACTAAGCAACACAGTAAAAAATGTGTTAAACACTGAACCGTAATAATTAATCAAAAAGCAATGCAAAGAAACACTAAATAGGCAAAGTATGAAAATAAAACTAGAAAACGAGTAGCTTATTAAGCAACATAAAATGCAAAATAGGATAATAAATTTTAGATGATTAATCTCTAGAAACAATGCTAAAAACATGATTAAATTCTTTGAGTTCTTCTAATTTTGAGCTTTGTTCTATAGCTGCACATACTATTAAGTTCTCTAAAGAAGTTTAATTGGCTACAATGTAAGTCCTATTTTACGGAAGTGCTTTTTGCATGTCAAGTGATATAATGATGAGAAGAGTATTATTCCCATGGGGAATCCGAAAGTTTTGTATATTCACCTTAGTATTGCCTAATGAACTACTATGTTTATCTAGCCACTGACAAAAACTAGGTTTCGTAGTTTAAAGTAAAAAGTTGCAATTGTAAAAGGTAAATTCACTATTTAATAAAGTTTTAAAACTATGATATTAAAAAATAAATGATGGTATAATATTGATTTTCTACTTATTATTGCTATGAATTAGAGTATATATACTCCTCATCCCTGTTGAGCTTTTTGGAGTATTACGTAGGATTCCTCTTAACTATAGTGCTTCTTGTTGGATGACTATGGCACCCCAAGAGGGCGGGGAGGGGGGGGGGGGGGGGGGGGGGGGGGGGGGGGGGGGGGGGGGGCGGGGAGTAAATTGGATTTTAAAATTTTTATTAAAAGAAGGTAATTAAAATAATTTTAATGTTATTTGGCAAAGAATAAATAATTACATAATTTGTTATAAAAATGATAAAGATAAATAAATGCAAGAAAATAAAATAACAGACATAATATTTTTAAGTGGTTTGGCCCGAATTCCAATCTGGCCTAAGTCCATGCTAGCCAACTCTAGAGTTAGAATCCACTAATCCAAGGGTTGCCTTACAAACCTCAATTGTTTAAACCAAAAAAGTTGTTTACAACCAACGTACTCTCCCATACGGCCGAGTATAACCCTATCTAATTATAATTTAAACTTCACTAAGCCAAATAACTTAGATCAAGAAAAAGAAAAATACAATTTGATATAAATAATACATACTCAAATTATCTTTAAATAAATGATCAAAATATTTGAGGTGATCTTACAATTTAATTTTAATCACCTCGCTACTTGCAAATGGAATATAAAATTTGCTCACATTAAGATAGATTTATATTTTGATAAAAATATAAATAATATTTTAAATAAAGATATTTTTCTTGCTGATTTAAACTATAACTCCTCAAATCACATAATACTTTTAAAAATGAATTAGATTTAAAATGTAAATCTGAACCACGTAAAAGAAAATAAAAATACTTGCTTTGCTATCTTTATGGATTTAAAAGAATTAACATAGGAAACTTAATATAACATTCTCAACTAGCATTTCACAAAATAAAAAATATTTTCAAGAAAAATATATGGTGAAAACTAAAATAATAGTAAGCAAATATTTGGAGAAAGAAAGCAAATTCAAGAACTCCAAGAGATGTTACATGATTTAGTATGTTGAAGCTGTTCAACCAAGAATTTAATATTGCAAATGAAAAGAGCATTGGAATGAAGATCAAAGTTTCTCCTCTCAAGAAGGAAAAAGTAATGAAATGATTGTTGAATTTTTTTTCTTTTGAATAGCCCTCATAAGAAGAAAAAGAGGAGTATTTAAAGGGAAAGGTTAAGTAAAGCTAAATTTGAATACAATTAATAATTTAATATTTATTTATCATCTAATAGTATAATATTTGATAAATAATTCATTTATATTAAATAATTATAAGTTTTAAATAGGTATAAAATGGCTAGTAATATGGAAAAGTTAAAAGTTTTCATATACATCCAAAATAAGGCAAAAATGGCTACCCAACATATAATATTAAAATATAATAATATTTTTAATTTTATTATAAATTCAATTTAGCTCCAAAGTGAGACAAGTTACTATCAATTTCTATTTACAGAATCTACGGGATATAATGAAACAAAAATTAAGCCATATTTCCATCAAAATAATATAATGTATAGTAAAATTAAAACTTATGCATTTGTTAATGTATTTAAAGATATATCAAATATTCATACAATAATACGATGTAATTTAGATAAAATGCATTATATATCAGTAAATTTATGTGGAACAAGTCAATATAAAATGAATACATAATAAAATTTTTGCCACATAAGCTTTTTTATTTAATTTTCCTGGTTAATTATCTTTCTATATTTGATAACATTTATGTAATCTATGAAGCATTTAAGATTTATTTGATAAAAGAATCTTATAGATTTCTAAATCAAGATTATTATCCTTAATTAATAATATATAAAATATTTTAATAGATATTTAGATTATGAGCAAATCAAACCATGCAAGTAAATATCAATGGACCTCTAACATATCCTTATGTTAATATAAAAACCTTCAAGCTATCTATCAAGGTCCATCTTGAGTTCTTTAAGCTCAAATTTTGATTGAACTTGAGTTATACAATGTACATCCAATATAAGTAATTATTATGCACATCCATCAAATAATCACACCAGAAATACTTAGCACATAAATTAGAACATCAAAGCATATGTTTGTTATCATTAAAATTACTAGAATAGGTCATAAAGTAGATAATATCAACAATCTCACCCTTTTGATGATGACAAACTTATGTTGGGTATAGTTATAATAAAGGTGCAAATTGACCTTTTATCACAACTTTTAAGCATTAAAAAAAGATAATAATTGAGAAATATTTTTGAATGCTAATTTGCTAAAAAATAATTCTCCCCCTAAATATATGGATGTAAAAAGAATTATGACCAACATAAATTTCTTCTCCCCCTTTGACTAGGTGAGAAAGCATAACAGAAATATATAACAAATTTAAATATTAGGGTCTAACATCCCAAACATACGTCTTAATATGTAAAATCTCTCTTCAGCTAATACTTTTGTAAAAATATCAGCTATTTGAGAATCTATGTTTACAAAATCGATATCCATATTACCTTTATTAACATAATCTCTAATGAAATAATGTCTAATCTCTATGTGTTTAGTTCATGAGTGTTGTGTAGGATATTTTGTTAAACTAATAGCACTTGTGTTATCTCATTTAATGGGAATATTTTTAAGCTTAATTAAAAAATCTTCTAATTGTTACTTTAGCTATAAAACTGATGCAACACAACTACCTACAGCAATATGCTCTACTTCAGCAATGGATAAAGCAACAAAATTTTATCTTCTAGAAGATTGAGAAATAAGTGATTATCCTAAAAATTAATATGTTATATATGTACTTTTTCTATTAACTTTACAACCAGCATAGTCTGCATCAGAATATGCAACTAAATTACATGATAACAAATTTTTGAGATACCATAAGCCTAACTTAAGAGTTCCTATAAAATAGCAAAATATTCCCTTAACTTTGATTAAGTGTGATTCATTATCTTGAAATCTTGCACATAAATATACAATAAATATAATATCAGGCATACTAGTAGTAAGATACAAAAGTGAACATATCATGCTCTTATAAAGCTTTTGATCTATTAGTTTTTTTGATTCTTCTAAATCAGGTCTAGTTCATAGGCTTATAAGTTTTTTACTCAATTTGAATCTCTTCATATCAAACTTTTCTAATAATTCATTTATGTACTTAGTTTGACATATGAATGTGCCAGACTCTAGTTATTTTACTTGAAGTCCTAAGAAAAAGGTGAGTTCTCCCATCATACTTATTTCAAATTCCTTTGATATTAATGAGAAAAACTCATGGTATAAACTTAAATTTGTACTTCCAAATAATATATCATCAATATAGATATGTATAATAATCAAATCATCTCCAATATTTTTGATTAAAAGAGTTATATCTAGCTTACCTTTTCTAAAATTATACTCAATTAAAAAGTTACTTAACCTATCATACCAAGCACATCGAGCCTATTTTAAACCATATAATGCTTTCTTTAATTTATACTCATGATTAGGAAAATTAATGCTTTCAAAACTTGATAGTTGTTCTATAAATACATCTTGATCAATATATCCATTCAAAAATGCACTTTTGGCATCCAATTGAAAAAGTTTAAAGTCCTTAAAATAAGCAAAGGCAAGGAGCAATCTAATGGCCTCTAATCTTGCTACAGGTGCAAAATATTCTTCAAAGTCTATTCCTTATATTTGTGTGTACCCTTATGCAACTAAACTAGATTTATTTCTAATAATACTTCTTAAGTCATCTAGCTTATTTTTATAGGCCCATTTAGTTCCAATTATATTTTGATCATGAGATTTTTGAAAGAGGGAATAGGTTGTTTAACCTATATCCCTAGGCTAACTAAGAGGGGGGTGAATTGGTACTTTTAAAAATCTCTTGAAAATTTTGAAAACCTTTTTAATTAAAATATTTATATATATCATACAGTACGATACCAATTGTACCGTACAACAGTTATGAATTTTTTATTTTTTCAACCATAAAAAATAATTTGCAATGCAAAAATAAAAATATAGTAAATAAAGACAAGAACAAAGAACACCAGATTTATAGTGGTTCGGTCAAACACGACCTACATCCACTCCCTAGAGAATCCTTCTCTAGGTATTGCACTAAACCAAAGTGACTCTCCTTTTGCCCACACAGCAAGGCGGAGAAGCCCTTATAAACTCTCTTCCACCAAACCCGGTGAGGCAAAGAACCGTCATCCTTTTTCACCCTCCTGATGAAGGTAGAGAACTCACTCATCCTTTCACACCCTCCAGGTGTTGGTAGAGAACCGTCATCCTTTTTCACCCTCCTGGTGATGGCAGAGAACTAAACCTTCTTCAAAGATCTTCTCTCAAGAGTCTTCAAAGAGATATAGAAGAGACTTGAAGTACAAACAATGAGATCCTCACCTTTGGCCAACCATGTGAATCCCCTCATAATTTTCTCTTTAAAGATCTTACCACACTCACTCCCAAACACTCTCCTTAATCACTCAAAGACAAATACAGTGTGAAGTACAAATAATTTTAGAAGACAAATGAGTGGAGTAAGGCATGATCACATGCTTGAAATCAACAACACAAGAGCTTCAACCAATATCAAAAAAAACATTTAGCTCGAATGCTCACCGCCTATGAAGAGCAATAAGGTACAAGAAGATGCAATCGCCTACACACGAGCAATAAATTTTGGACATGATGTATTCATAATTAGCAACATAAGACTTTTTTTTTTGACGGTGGCATCATAAAAGTTCAAATGCAAGAATCCCACAGGCTAATGCAAGGAAGAGACACAATGAACATAGCATCTACATTCAATTCAATATGTTGTTCACAAGCAGGATGCAAAGCTGTTACTTCAAATGCGAATGCCCACTAGTAGCACTAGAAGATTGACATTTAACGCAACATCCCTACGAACATAGGGTGTCATACGATGGATAATACAACATGTTTATGAGAAAGATATTAAGGATATTTAGCAGATGAAGCAACTACTTTACAACACTTTGGCAATTAACAACGGAACACGAGTGGCCATGTTCAACCTTGAAGTAATGAAAAAGGAGAGAATATATGATTTGACTGCAAACAGATTAATTCTTATGAATACTGGAAGATATGCAAGTCAATGAGGTAGATTATCAATCAACATACAAAGAGAAGAAAATACAAACTCCTACAAGTCGTCGTAGAAGATCCATCATCTATACTAAATGCTACCTACGAGAAAGTGTAGAGGAATAGTAGCAAATGCAAAAGCCTACGACGGCTCTAAAAGATTTGTATGCAAAGAGAGCTGACAACGAACAAAGGGATCATGCCCACGACAAACGAAGCCATCCATGTGAATGAAAGCAGGAGATTCGTTAGTGCACTACGATTCACCTGCAAAAAGCAAGTAGTGCACAACAGTCTACCTGTGCAAAGCAACGAATAACTTAGTCTAGAAGCTGCTATAATATGCCACCGGATCTGCAACTTTCGTACAAGCAAACAGAAGGCATCTACAAGCTTCAACTCTACACCACCGGATCTGCAACATCCATGTAAGTTGACAAAAGGGGTTTACAAATGTTCTAAAAATACCCTCACACGTGCACCATAATTTGTATACACATAGGTACACAGAAAGGGGGGTACACAATCACTACACCTGTATGGGCCCCGGCGAGCTTGTTATTGGTACACATGTGACGTCTAGGGATGCTACGCAGCTTAATAAGTGAATTCCAGTTCGAGCCCGATCCTTCTATACGGGTAGATAGGACTCGACATGGCTCGAACCATTAAGTAAATACGTGGTCGCGAGATCGACCGAGATATTTATTTTATAGTTCATATTAGGCCTTCACGTCCTATAATCAAGAGAATTCACTTATAAAGGCATAAAGCCTACAAAACTCAATCCTCTATTGACAGCCCGATAGAGTTTACAGGGTTTAATCCATAAATGGAAATGACCTCATTCACCCCCGATGATGGCCGTGTTGAATGAAAATCTCAACCGGAGAGGTCCATTCACAAACACTTTCAAATTCCTCTCAAACCCCCACAAAATCCAAAACTCCAAAACTCCAAAACTTCAGAGAAATTCCCAATAATCCAAAAAATCATCAAAATCCCAAAAATATTTGAAATTGAAATCCAACCATCAAACACTTAAAGTAAATCCATCCACCCTCCGTAACAATTTATCGAGGTGGACAAATCTGAAAACTACTTCAGCTCACAAAGAGCTAATGCCTGGTCAAAAATATAACTAGGATCCATTCTCAAATAATCTCCTGCCAGCAAGGATGAGGTATGAGTCCTCTAACCGGCAGTTTCACCACCAAATGGCACTGCAGGATAAACGGTTATGACTCAGGGACCTCTGAACCTGGTGGTCACCGCCAAATGACACCATTATATTATGGTTATGGCCAGAGCCCGTATGCTCCCTAATAACATCAAATCCTTGAGATATGAATCAATAGGATATGATCGATAGAGCACAAAGCCCTCTGTTATCTAAGGTGGATTCAAATTTATCCCCTTAGACAAGCATTCACCCCAGGTCTACAAGGTACCCTTGGATGAAGCAACCCATGGCTACCGATAAGGATCCTTCTGTTAGATTGGGTCGACTACCTCCTCTGACTAAGTAGACCAAGGATCACGATGGTCCGGGATGACGGAACCATGGGATCTTGATCGGGTCTATCATCCATTCCCCCACCATCTGCTTTGAGTGTTAGATGGTGAAACTTTTAATTTTAAATATCAATCACTCATCCCCAAATTTCTAAACCCTATGCTGCTACTATAGCCAGACAACACGTATCTCTACGTATCTGATTGACGACTAGCCTTAATCGAAAGTTCTCTCTCGTGATCGGGAGGGGTAATTAACTATTGTGGCTTGCGCCTATAGGAAAACAGAACTCAGATCATAAAGTCCTCATAAAATGAGGGTGAAATCTCTAGGTAGTGTCTTATCTACAAACTCATCTGCCTTCCAAAATTTACCCCAGAACTTAATCCATTAAAACTCCCCCCAAAAAGAAAGCAAAAAGCGGGCGGAGGCCGGGGCCGAATTTTTGGAGCCCACAGATTTCTAGCGACTCCGCTGGGGATTGATTTCTCTTTCCTTCTTTGGCTAGTCATCTTAGCAATACAATAGCAACTATTTTTAAATAAGAATTAAAATTCTAAATATTCTAAAAATGATCAGTACATTCTTCATGCATTCATTGAGATAACGAATTTAGCAGAGTTTTTAAATTTGTATGATTTTAATTGTTTGCTAATGATTATCTTTTTTTGTCTTTTATTCTATGAAAGTCTCTGCATTTTGAAAGTGTGGGGAGATGTATCAGATTCTGATTACTAACCCTTGCCTTTCATTTGTGCAGATGGATCTACAGAACACTGCATTCACCGTCCAACTGGGATACGGTGCTAGCATCCAACTAGCGAACACTATGATCACTACCAAAAATACTGGAGCGATAATCCAGTTCGGTAGTGTTGACTTCCCTGCAGTCGTTTCAAGGACTGTTGTCGTTCCTACGAATGATGTAAATTCTGAAAGGCCTATAAGGAAACTCCAACCTACTGGAGCCCCTACTCGTCGTGCACGTCTGCCAGTGCAGTGACCAACCATTGAAGCTTCTACCCATCGTGTGCATCTGCCAGCACAATGACCCATTGCTGAAAATCCTCGGAAGAGGGTTTCAGTGTTTGAGCGGCTTTCACAGCCAGAGGCCCCGGCCACCAAAAGAGTTGTGACCGATAGAAGAATTTCTGTGATGACTACAAACACCACATCTCTGCCAAATGGGTTACCTGCACCCGGAAGGCACAATGCTGAGGCCTCTTCATCTGGAGGGAGACTTACAAGGAGGCAGAGAAGGAAGAAGAATGCTGAGCTTAGTGCTCAGCAGCAACAGCTGCCAGTCCACCCTTCAAGCCTGCCTGCTCAGGAACCCAAAGTTAATGTTCCCACTCGAAATAAGTTTTTTGATTTAAAGTGGGTGAGAAGAAACAGCTCTACAAGGGAGCTGAAGAAGTCCTTTTGGGACCAACAACCTGAAGTCCCAGCCCCTCTAAGGAGATATGAGCCTAAAACCCTATCATCCCGAGTGTATAGGGTGTTGAAGACAGTAAAAGAAAAGGGATTGAAGAAGAAGAAATTATAGCGACCATTGACGGTTGAGGCTAGAAGGTCCCCACCACAGGAATCATCGCCTGTGGAGAATCGAAGAAAATCCAGGACAGCCCTACGCGGTGAGCATCAAGGCGTGACACCTGAACCTTGGGTTCAGGGATCCACTGCTGAAAGGTCCCGCCAAAAAGGAAAGCAAGTCTGGAGGCCAAGGCCTCACAGAGAAAAAAATAAAGAAGGAAGAAAAAGAGAACTAAATATGGGCGTGACATCCGGTACTGCTTCCCGAAGATCTTCCCCTACCCACAAGCAACATCAGAGATGGGTCCAAAAGAAGACCCATGATGATGTCAATACTGACGGTCAACACCTTGGAGAATCCTCCGGGGGATCCCATCACCCGTCATCCCCTCCAAGAGAAGAATCTAATTTCGACTGTAGCCCGCAGATCAAAGAAATCTCCTTACCGAATCGGAAGCCGTAGATCCAATGGCGCCGTCGCTCAGAGATTCGAGTATTAGAAGAAAAAATAGAAGAAGGCATAGAAGGGGAGGAAAATAAAGAAGAAGAAGAAAATATAGAAGATGATGAATATATGGAAGGGGATGAAAATTTTGAATTTATGGAAGAAGGAATGGAAGAAATGAATGACTCCATAAATATAGAGGTCGTCTATATGGCAAGACATACTCGTGCCATCAAGGAAGTCTACCATGAATAGGGCGAAGGTGATCACAGTCGGCAGCCCCAACCTAGGCGAACACAACGGTGTCAATGTGAGGTTGAGCTTACTTTCGATAGAGGTGATCCCCCTGATGAGGAAAGAGTTGAGGAAGATGAAGAGGAAGAAAATCCTTTTGCGACTGATGATGTCGTGCTTGCCGATGTACTACAACAAATGGGGGAAAAAATGAAAGCTAAAGATAAGGAGATCTCCCAGTTGAACGAGAAAATGACAGGAATGATGGCCCAGATGGCAGTGATGAGGCAAATGATGCAGAGAACTGCAGCCGTCGGTCCCATACCTGATCCCCCTACCGACCCTCCAAAACTCCAAATACCTCAAGGCTCAAGAATACGAGGTGTCCCTGAAAATGGCAATGAAGCTCGTAATGTCGTCCACCAGCTCACTCTGCAGAATGTTGCCAGCACCTCCGAGCCTGTGACGGCTGCACAGCTCGAAGGACTGATCACAGAAAAGATAAAGGCCATTATAGCTGTTGACCAGGCTGAAAAGCTAGTGGGCAAAGGTCGTCCATATCCGGTAGAATACGACCAAGTGCCATACCCAAAAGGGTACTCAGTCCCAAAGTTCCATATCTTTAACGGTACTAACAACCCCAGGAAGCACTTGGCGCAATTTAAGGCCACTTGAGGCAACACGGGGGGAAATTATGCCTTTCTCTTTAGACAATTCGTTAGTAATTTGACAGTAATTGCCTTCGAATGGTACGCCGAATTGCCAAATGACTCTGTAAAGACATTTGCAGAGTTAGAGGCTATGTTCGTGAAAAGGTTTGCTAGTGCCACTGAGAAAATCACAATTGCTGACCTCGCTTTAGATAAGCGAAAGAAAGAGGAGTCAGTGTCGAAATATATCACACACTGGTGTAATTTGAGCATGAAATGTGAGCAGCAGCTCGAAGAAGAACATGCCGTACAGTTACTAATGGGAAACATCGACGATAAGATGCAACCATTTTTATGCATGGCTATAATTACCACATTTCAGGATCTGCAGGACAGGGTGGCCAAATTTGAGAAGTTAAATTTGTCAAGATCAGAAGGTAACTTTGATAAGTCCAAAAAAGCTAAAGCCCTAGATACTAAGAAAAGTGAAATCTACTATGCATCCTCTCTTAGGACAAATAGGGGGAAGCAGGTGGTTTATAATGTAGACAAAGGTAAGCAGCCAATGCAGTACGAAGAAAAGCCTAAGCAAGTCTACAACCCTAACCCTCAGCCGAAGCTGGTACTCGGAGGGAATGATAGGCCACGAACTTTCCAGGGCGGAGGGGATCGCCCAAGGAAAGCAATGGGAACTAGTGATAGAACGTTCCCATTTCTCAAAGATAAGATGAATAAAGAATATTCATTTAAAAGGGAAAGTGTCGCCAAGTTATTTTGACAGACGCTAAAAGCAGGTCTAGAATTGCCAGAGTGCAAAAGGCCAGAAGAGTCGAAAGAAACTAGTGACCCAAATTACTGCCCTTATCACCGAGTGCTCGGCCATCCCATCGAAGATTGCTATATCTTTATGGATTGGCTCGAAAGAAAATACCAGAGGGGAGAGCTCACATTATCAGACAATGTGTTATCCCATCCCAAAAAGGAATCAACTCGGGTAGTTACGACTTCTCTCGTACCCCCAGTTGAAGAAAGAAAAAATGAGAAGAAGCCAGCTCGAGAAGAACAGTGGAAGACCGCGGTCTCTAAGAAGGCTGTAAAAATGTTGAAATAACTAGAGGGGGTTCCAAGTGTAAAGTGGAAATCTCCTACAGAGCCGGTGATAGATCTCAAGGCACTGTCTGTGGTGTGAGCTTCCACTTCTAAATAGTTTCTCAACCAAACTGGCACTTCAAAGTCCGAGAGAGTGAAATCCTCTAAGAAGAAGACCAAGCTGAAGAAGCCCAAGGAGAAAAAGATAGCAACCCAGAGGGTTATCAATAGTTTGGATGAATACTACCAGACTACAAGGCGCCCTATTAGGCTTGCTGATTTTATGGAAGAGCTCAAGGTTGAGGAGGCAAAAGAGGCTGACGAAGAGCCACTCGCCATGGAAACTTGTCGGATCATTTTGATGACACTGATGGCTGTAATCAGTAAGGAAAAAGAAATACCCTTTGAATTATGTATGATGGTATCGCCAATGGATCACAGTTCGGAGGAGGATTTGTATTTTCCAGAAAAAGATGGATCAGAACTTGAAATTGCTTCGCAGATGTAGCAAGTGAACTTGGGTAGTGATTTTGAATCAACGAATAAATCTCCAGACATGACAATGGCTGACTCTGAGGGAAATGTGCTATCAAATGAGTCTGAACAAGAAGAGATCACCCAGGTGCAGCTGAGAAGTGATAAAATGCTACCCTCTCAGCCTAAGAAAGGAATCCCTAATAATGACAATGGGAAGGAGATAATTATAAATGAAGATATTATCCCCAAGGATACGAAAAAGAAAGATGCCTCAACCAAAGGGATAGATTATAATATCCTATCCCATCTGAGAAAAATCCCAGCACAGCTCAGTATATACGATGCTCTTGTGATGTCTAAAGACCTGCGGGACACCTTGATTCAGGCTCTCAATGACCCTGAAAGATATCAGGCGTACTTTGCTGAGTAACTTGACAGAAGTCCTGCAGGCCCGAAATGAGCCAATCATTACTTTTTACTGAGGATGACATGATGCTTGGAACGGCAGACCACAATCGACCTCTATATGTCACTGCAGAGAGTGACGAAATGATAATCAGCAGGATTCTGATTGATCCTGGGTCCTCTATCAACCTTATGAGCTTGAAAGCACTAAGATCGTTATGTCTCGATGTGCAGCATCTTGGGCCAGATAAATTGATGGTGCATAGTTTCAATGAGAAAGGGCAAAAGACCCTAGGATCATTCATGCTCTCCCTAACATTTGGGGAACCTCATATCGAGGCGAAGTTTCATGTGATTGATGCAGACTCCTCATTTAGGGCACTCCTGGGTCGCCCGTGGTTACACGATTACGACATGGTCCTGTCAACACTACATCAATACATGAAATATATTAGGGACAGAGAGGAGTTCAGAATCTCTGGTGATATTCAACCCTTTGCAGTTCACGAGGTGAAAATCTATGAAGATGCAAGGTACTTCATCCCTAAAGAATCAATGCAGTCGAGTTCTCTTGAGGCTAAGGCAGCAAACCTGAAGAATATAAGGCAGGCCGAAAAGGAAGTTGAAAAGAAGCCAGCGGGGAGAAAGAAGGTAACCCAACTCTTCCCAAGGCGGCAATCACTCCTAGATCAAGAAAATATGTGGCTCACCTAGGAGGTGACACAGATGAGGATGAAGCTGGCCCTGTTAAATCCTGAGAAATACGCCAATCAACAGTTAGGGGGAGAAAAAAGAATAAATATTTAGATGATGACTACGACTATGAGTCTTCCTACATGAATAATGTATGTGTACTCTCAAGAAGAATAGATAATCTGATAATTTTAGATAATGAATGTATAGTCACACGTGTTCCCCCAGAACACTTCAAAGAAATCGTTCCCCGAGAGGTGCATAATGTTGAGGAACTCGTAACATTTTATATGCCTCCCCTAAGAAAATGGGACGGGCCGGGGAACCCTATTTTATAAATCTAGAGAGCGTGAGGAGGAAGGGAGTCGAGACTGGCTCTACAGGCCCATCGAGCATAAGGAGTTGGTAGTCACGAGAATGCCTAGATTTAACACTGAAAATATCCAAAAGATGTTGCGAAAATAGGCTAGAATTCGCTCTCCCGTACAACAACTCCATACATGTTTAAAGCTTTGGTATCGAAGAAATCCCCATGCGATGCGAAGAAAGGATATTCTCACAAGGAGGGGCCTTGGATTCATCGTACATAAGCACCCTTAAAAGGAGACATGTCGAGTCATCACCTGCAGGGAAGTTGAACCCAATGATAATTCTGAGAGGGAAGTTTATGAAGTTGATGACTATGACGAGCAGCCTGTAGAAGCCGAGCCTGCACCTGAAGAACTTGAAGATGGTGGACAAGCGGCTACTATGGATGAGTTAAAAGAAGTCAACTTGGGAACCGAGAAGGACCCTCGCCCAACCTTCATTAGTTCCCTTCTGCCAGAAGACCAAGTTGAAGAAATAAAAGAACTCCTCTGTGAATTCAGGGACTACTTTGCCTGGACATATGCTGAAATGCCTGGCTTATCCCCTGATGTAGCAGTTCATTGACTAGCAATCAAACCAGATGCAGCACCCATCAAACAAGCTCCAAGGAGAATGAGGTTAGAGATTGAAGAGCAGGTAATTGCAGAGACGAAGAAGCTCATAGAGGCGGGCTTTATCCGAGAAGAAAAATATGCCGATTGGATCGCCAACATTGTTCTTGTGAAGAAGAAGAACGGCCAGATCCGCATCTGTATTGATTTCAGGGACCTCAACAATGTGTGTCCGAAAGATGACTTTCCACTTCCAGTGTCAGAACTCTTAGTGGACAATACTTCCAACTATGATATGTTCTCATTTATGGATGGGTCATCGGGCTATAATCAAATTAAAATGGCACCTGAAGATGAGAAGCACACATCATTCAGAATGTCCATCGGCATATTCTGCTACACAGTCATGCCCTTTGGCCTTAAAAATGCCGGTGCCACCTACCAACGAGCGATGACGCATATTTTTGATGAGCTAATTCATCAGAAGGTTGAGTGCTACGTAGATTATTTGGTCGTCAAGAGCATGGACCGAAAAGATCATCTGGATGACTTAAGAATTGTATTTGAAAGAATCAGGAAGTATGATTTGAAGATGAATCCCCTTAAGTGTGCTTTCGGGGTCTCCTCCGGCAAATTCCAGGGGTATGTGGTTCATCACCGAGGAATTGAGATCGACCCCAATAAGATTAAGGCGATCATTGAGATGCTGCCTCCCAGAAACCTTCGATAATTTCGTTCTTTACAAGGACAGTTGGCTTTCATTTGACGATTCATATCGAATCTATCGGGTAGGTGCCAACCATTTTCAAAGCTAATGAAGAAAGATGTCCGCTTCAAATGGGATGTAGAATGCCAGAAAGTGTTTGACAGCATCAAAAGATATCTGTTAAATCCACCCATTATCACGGCGCCAATTCCGGGAAAGCCTCTTATACTGTATACAGCAGCACTAGAAGAGTCCCTCAGAGCATTGTTGGCTCAACATAATGAAGAGGGAAAAGAAAATGCGCTCTACTACATCAGTCGGAGGCTGATCGGAGCAGAGATACGTTATTTTCCTATTGAGAAGTATTGTCTGGCATTGATCTTTGCAGTCCAGAAGCTCCACCATTATATGCTCTCCCAAAAAATTATCTTGATATCAAAGATCAATCCGCTGAAGTTCTTGATGACAAGACCAACATTGACAGGTCGTTTAGCAAGGTGGGTAGTAATATTACTACAATTTGATATCGAATACATGCCGCAGAAGGCGGTAAAGGGACAACCTTTGGCGGATTTTCTCGCCGCGCATCCAAATCCAGCAGACTCCCCGCTCAATGATGATTTGTCGGATGAACAAATCAAGCAAGTTGATGAAGAGAAGAAATTACCATTTTGGGAGATGTATTTTGATGGAGCGTCGTCAATCAAATCTCTCAGACCCCCAAATCTTGCAAAGGCTCAAGCTGGCATCAGTCTTGTCTTTATAGAACCCGAGGGAGGCATAATGAGATTCTCGTTCAGTCTGACTGAACCTCAGACCAATAATGAAACTGAATATGAAGCTCTGATAGCGGGACTGGAAATTATGATTGGTGTCCAAATCACGAATCTTCAAATCTTTGGCGATTCTCAACTTGTAATAAATCAAGTCCTGGGCATTTACAAGATTTATAAACTTGAGTTAGCCCACTATCATCGACGGGCTATTGAGCTCCTAAAATAAGTGCCAAATGTTAAGATAGCTTGAATCCCCCAAGGATAGAATGCAAAAGTAGATTGTCTAGCTAAATTGGCGAAGGAGCTTGCAAGTGAAGACAAGAAGCCACCTATATTTATTGCGGTTGAAAATCATCGGGTCTTAGAGGCAGCAATATTACAATTCCCACGGGCAGAGGGAGTACCAGATTCAGGCCAACAGGACACAACCCCGGTCGATCCCCGACATTCCCAACCAGTCGATCTTGAATATCAACATGAAGAAAATCAAGCTCCTAAGAGAAGACGTAAGGCCAGTCTAGCTTCAGAATCATGGTGGTATTGCTTAGATGTTGAAGTCAAAGATGATTGGAGGTGACCATTCATCGATTACTTCAAAGAAAGTAAACTCCCAACAGATAAATCTCTAGCGGCACAAATCAGGAAAAGAGCATTACGATATGCGTTTGTCAATGACACGCTGTATTGACGGGCTTTTGATCAAATGTGGCTAAGGTGCCTAGGGACTAAGGAAGCTGGTAAAGTGGTAGCAGAAGTTCATGAAGGACTCTACGGAGCACATAAGTCAGGTCCCAAGATGGCTGGTAAAATCAAGAGAATAGGTTATTATTAGCCAACAATGGTGATAGATTGTATTAACTACGCTAAGAGGTGCCATGAGTGTTAGATCCACGGTGATGTTATACATGAACCGCCAAATCCATTGCACCCGACAGTAGCGTCCTGGCCATTTGAATGCTGGGGTATAGATATAATTGGGCCGATAGATCCACCATTGTCGGCCGGACATCACTTTATATTGGCAGCTACAGATTACTTCTCCAAGTGGGTAGAAGCAGCTCCATTCAAAGAAGTCACATTTGAGCACGTAAATAACATCTTCACCCACAATGTCGTCTATAGATTCGGTGTACCGCGCCGCGTGATCTCAGAAATTGGCATTGCATTCAAGAGTACAAAAATCTACAAGTTTGTTGATTGACACAAGATTGATTGGCGATATTCTTCCATATACAACCCAAGAGCCAATGGCCTGGCAGATGCATTCAATAATACACTGGTGAAGTTGTTGAAGAAGATCCTCACCAAGAATAAGAGAGAGTAGCTTACAAAGATGGTAGAAGCATTATGGGCATACCGTACAACCAATAAGATGCCAACCAAAGCCACTCCCTATTCATTAGTGTTTAGAGTTGAAGCAGTGTTACCACTAGAGATCGAACTACCGTCACTTCGAGTTGCCGTCCAATATGACCTCACTCAGGATCAAAATTCTCGATTAAGAATGGAAGAGCTTGATGAAACCAGGTTGCAAGCCCAACAAAATTTTGAGATCTATCGAGCAAGGATGGCAAAATCCTTTGACCGGATGGTGCGTCATCGATCATTTCAAGAAGGGAAATTGGTCCTGGTGTTGAGAAGGCCAATCATTCCTCACCCAAAAATTGGTGGTAAATTTGTAACAAATTGGGAGGGCCCCTTTGTAATTGAGAAAGTGTATCAAGGAGGAGCCTATCAGTTGATTGATCTGAGGGCCAAAGACCTATGCCGCCGATCAATGGTCGATACCTAAAGAAATACCATGCATAGGGATAATGATGTACTTAAAGTATTCTATACTTCAAATGTACTCATCAATATGTATATGACTCATCTTTTGAAATTCTCTTGTAATATAAGAATGCATTTTAAAAAAAAAAATTTGCCAGACAAGGGGCATTTTAAATATTTTATCCGGGTCGACATCGCGCCGTGTGCCAAGATCCCCGAATAAATATTTAAAATCTCAAACTTTTAAGTTTGCCTAAAAATAATCTCCTTGTAAGACAGGGGGCATTTTAAATATTTATTCGGGTCGACATCGTGCCGCGTGTCGAGATCCCCGAATAAATATTTAAAATCTCAAACTTTTAAGTTTCCTTAAAAAAAAATTGGGGGCATTTTAAATATTTATTCAGGTTGACATCACGCCGCGTGCCGAGATCCCCGAATAAATATTTAAAATCCCAACATCTCAAGTTTGCCAAAAAAAATAAAAAAAATAAAAAAATAAAGAAAAGAAAAAAAAAGTAGAGAGAATTTTCAAATTCATCTCATTTTAAAACCTCCCTACGAGATAGGGGGTACTCAAGTGTTTTTTTGGGTCGACAGCGTGCTACGTGCCGGGATCCCCAAATAAATATTCAAATTATTGAGCCTTATGTTCCTTCGAACAGGGATACGGTGAATTTCATTGTTAACACACATATGCAGGTGATTTTCCTAAAAGTTTGGGACATTATTCTCCTCCAGTGTACCATGATTTCGAAAGTCAAGAAAGAGACTTTTGTAACTACATGCTCCAACAAATTGAGGAAAAAAAGCTTGAAGTTTTCCAACAGCCTGAAGCTTAAGGTTCGGATGGGTGTAAAAGGTCAGATCCAACATGCTCAAATATGGCCGGTTCGCTGGAAACTCCGTCTACTCAACACACCAGAAGAAAGGCCGTAGTAGCGGAACTCCCACTTTGTCAACCCGTCAGTAGGGACTGTAGAAAGAACGAAGGCTGATTTGACTCGACAAGTTTCAGTAATCATAGTCTACCGAATTGTCCTAAATGACTGGAGAATCAAAGTTCCAGTGAGAAGGAGGAATCTTGAGCAACTACCAGATATCCGTAGGCTCTAAATCTTCAACCACGAAGGATGACTCCAAATCTCCCAACTTCAATAAAATCAGCATTGGGAAGCTCATTTCTCCTAGCTCCAGTCTGAAGCCTGAATGGGTGTAAGAGGTTGGATCCAACACGCCCAAATATGGTCGGATCGCTGGTAGATCCGTCTACTCAACACATCATAAGAAAGGCCTTAGTAGAGGAACCCCCATCTCAACAACCAGAGGACGAAGAGCTGCCAAATCCCAGCTCGCCCAATCTGATGAACTCAAGTGACTCAGATTAAAGTCTCCTCAAGTGGTTAAGGATCAAGATACTACTCATGCTTGGTACTATCAACCGAATCCAAAACCTGTAAATCCTTCAACAAATCTGTAAAGCACAAAGCGAGGATCGAAGGAATTTTTCTTCAACAAGTCCGCGAAAGCACAAAGTAAAAGACCGAAGAAATTATCCAAAAGTTCATGTATAGCATAAAGCTGAATTAAGAGGATACCGCCATCAATAAGTCCGTTATGCACAAAGCTCTGGATCGATGACATTTTTGCCACCGACCTAATACGAACCGAAAGGATTTAGGTTACCGGCATCTACTTCTTCATCAAGCTCGTCAAAGCTAGAAGCAAAGGGCCGAAGGTACAAACCACCTGACAAGTCAATAAAGACAAATCAGGTAATTCTCCATTAATGTCCGCAGCACAAAGCATAGGGCATGAAGAACCAAAATCTCGAAACTCAAGCTAAAGTCACAGAAATAAATACCTTGGATGATGTCTACAAATGTCTCTTGGGACTGTGGGCATTTTAAATATTTACTTGGGTCGACATCACGCTGCATACCGAGATCCTCAAATAAATATTTAAAATTTCTTGTTAAAATACAGCTAAAGGAAAGAAGAATGGGAGATCTTCCATGAACTAAATGTGTCATCATCAGAAAGTATAATTTGAGCAAAATATAATCAGTACAAGAGACTGCAAAGTCCCACTGACTGATAAATCTAGAGATGTCAAGGAGCTACAAAATTGCTGAAAAATAGTGTGACAATGGTAGCAGAAGAAGAACAAAAAGTGAAGATGATATCTATTATCATCAATCTACGAAGTAACATCCTAAGGATCTGAGTGTTAAGTATTATATCACTATCCTACGGATCTCTACTGGACCAAAAGCAAATATGTCAACTATACTGAAGATTACAAATACATTTAAATATCCATGAAGGCATAGGGATGGACCTTTGGAGATCCGCTAAATGAAAATCTTAGTGTGACATCCAAGAAAATTTTTGGAGATCCACTAAACGATAATCTTAGTGTGACATCCAACCAAATTTTTGGAGATCCACTACATGAAGACCTTTGTGTGACATCTAGAATAAATATCTAGAGATCCACGAGATCAATCTGCATATAACAAACGTGATTCGCTCTAGACGTGAATCACATTTGTTGGGGGGCATTTGTTGACCTCTGTATAAATAATAAAATAAGAAAGAAATTTTGGGAAGAGATCTGCATACCTCGGATGCGTCAAAGCTAACACGTGAATCCTACCAGAAATCCCGGAAACCTCGTGTCACTGCCAGCTCTGCCAAAATCCGAGATATCTAGCTCCTCACCTCGATTGTCACCTGACAGCGTTGTTAAAAGGAGCCGCGATCTTCTGACCCAACGACAACCGAAGCCTCCTCCCTAGGCTGATCCCCTCTCACAGAGCAGCTCAACCTCCGCTTGAGCCCAAGCCTCGCCTCTACCTACCTCACTGCCGGAGCCCTTTCTCGTGATCTCCTTGCATACAAGCCACAAATCCCACTTCTTCCTCAAGCCCCGAGCCACCTATAGCCTCCGATCCCCCATCCAAATAGAGCCACTCGATCCTCCCCCTTACCCGATCCTCCTATTCACCTAGCGCAAGAAGTAAACATAGAGAGAGAGAGAGAGAGAGAGAGAGAGAGAGAGAGAGAGAGAGAGAGAGAGAGAGAGAGAGAGAGCTTTCTCTCTAACCTAGCTGAGACCCACCGCAAACCTCTCGCCTCTTCAGCCATTCGAGTTTTCCTTTTTCTCCCTGTTTAAACCCACGACCGTCTCCATATCCCGCCTCCTTAAGTGTCGAACCCTGTCCAAACCCAAACTCTTCCTCCTGATCCCTAAACCCGACGGCTAAGCTAAACCTGCCAAGTTGCTTAGCTATAGATTTTATCTTTATTTTTAGTTTAGTCGTTATTAGTATCATAATATAATTATTATTAGTGTTGATATTAATATTATTATTAACGATGATAATGTTATTAATATTCTTATTAATAATAATATTATCATTTCTAATAATATTAATACTATTATTATTATTAATGATATTATTAATAATAATAATATTAATTCTATCATATATATGTGTAAAAAAGAAATATTTCAAAAAAAATAAAAGAAAGAAGAAAAAGAAGAGGAGAAAGAAGAAGAAAAAGAAAAAAAAAGAAAAAAAAAAGAAAGCAAAAAAAAGAAACAAAAGAAAAAGGAAAGAGAATTTTGCAAAAAAAAAAATTTTGAGAGCTCATTTCGTCGTTCGCAGCGCGACAAAACGACCACCTATACACGCTTTTCATAGCGTGATGGGAGGAAGTTCATCGCGATGCTCTCGACAAATCGGGTAATCACTTTGAGAGCTCATTCCGTCGTTCGCGACGCACCGGCAAACCGCCTATATACGCTTTTCATAGCGTGGTGGGAAGGGAACCCGGTGCGGCGCCTACGACGAAGTGGGTGATCACCTAAAATCTCTTTTTTGGCATTCACGGCGCACCGGCAAACCGCCTATGCAGGCTTTTCGTAGCGTGGTGGGATGGAAAGCCGGTGCGGCGCCTATGGCGAGAAGGGGATATTCATAAGTACCCGCTTGCTGGGAAATAACTGTGTTTTTAAACAAGTACTGCCAAAGATCGATACACGCTTTTTGTAACGTGGTGGGGGATGAAGAAAATACGGCCGCGGTGTCCAAAGACACCTACCATACACGCTTTTCATAGCGTGGTGGGAAGGCCCAATTTCTCGTAGTTTTCTCTAAACGGGGGAGACGCCGGAAGGCTGCCAAAATTTTGTCTGAAGAAGATATGGACTTGAACAATACTTGGACAGCAGGGGACTTGATTTTGGATAACATGGAACTTAAACTCAAGCTTAAAATTGAACTAAACTCAAATGATTAACAAAGATTTTTGAACTTAAATGAAATGAAATTGGAATGAGAACTCGAACATTAAGTGAACCATGACTTTGAACTTGAACAAAATAAAATGAATGTGAGCCTAAGAGAATGACATTGAATCCAACTCCATCTAAAATGAAAACACAATCAAGTGACATGTGATTAATAAGGGATCTCATTTGAACATGGAATATTGAGAGGTTTATCACTTTAAAAAGATGCAAATGAATATATACAAGACTTATGGATCAATGGATTTATAAGATGTCATTCATTCATATGGAAAAGAAACTTGTATTGAACACAATGACAAGCAATTGATACAAATCATGTGTTGAAATTATCATCCATAGACAAATACAGTGTGAAGTAGAAATCATTTTAGAAGACAAATGAGTGGAGTAAGGCATGATCACATGCTTGAAATCAACAACACAAGAGCTTCAACCAATATCAAAAAAAAAAAAAAACATTTAGCTCGAATGCTCACCGCTTATGAAGAGCAATAAGGTACAAGAAGATGCAATCACCTACACACGAGCAATAAATTTTGGACATGTTGTGTTCGTAATAAGCAACATAAGACTTTTTTTTTTTTGACAGTGGCATCATAAAAGTTCAAATGCAAGCATCCCACAGGCTAATGTAAGGAAGAGGCACAATGAACATAGCATCTACATTCAATTCAATATGTTGTTCACAAGCAGGATGCAAAGTTGCTACTTCAAATGCGAATGCCCACTAGTAGCATTAGAAGATTGACATTTAACCCAACATCCCTACGAACATAGGGTGTCATACAATGGATAATACAACATATTTATGAGAAAAATATGAAGGATATTTAGCAGATGAAGCAACTGCTTTACAACACTTTGGCAATTAACAATGGAACACGAGTGGCCATGTTCAACCTTCCAGCAATGAAATAGGAGAGAATATATGATTTGACTGCAAATAGATTAACTCTTATGAATACTGGAAGATATGCAAGTCAATGAGGTAGATTATCAATCAACATACAAAGAGAAGAAAATACAAACTCCTACAAGTTATCGTAGAAGATCCATCATCTATACTAAATGCTACCTACGAGAAAGTGTAGAGGAACAGTAGCAAATGCAAAAGCCTACGACGGCTCTAAAAGATTTGTATGCAAAAAGAGCTGACAGAGAATAAAGGGATCATGCCCACGACCAACGAAGCCATCCATGTGAACGAAAGCAGGAGATTCGTTAGTGCACTACGATTCACCTACAGAAAGCAAGTAGTGCACGATAGTCTACCTGTGCAAAGCAATGAATAACTCAGTCTAGAAGCTGCTATAATATGCCACCGGATCTGTAACCTTCGTACAAGTAGACAGAAGGCATCTACAAGCTTCAACTCTATGCCACCGGATCTGCAACATCCGTGCAAGCAAACAAAAGGCATTTACAAATGTTCTAAAAATACCCTCACACGTGCACCGTAATTTGTATACACATAGGTACACAGAAAGGGGGGGTACATAATCACTACACCCGTATGGGCCCCGACGAGCGTGTTATTGGTACACACGTGACGTCTAGGGATGCTACGTGGGTTAATAAGTGAATTCCAGTTCGAGCCCGATCCTTCTATACGGGTAGATAGGAGTCGACATGGCTCGAACCATTAAATAAATACGCGGTCGCGAGATCGACCGAGATATTTATTTTATAATTCATATTAGGCCTTCAAGGCCTATAATTAAGAGAATTCACTTATAAAGGCATAAAGCCTACAAAACTCAATCCTCTATTGACAACCCGATAGAGTCGACAGGGTTTAATCCATAAATGGAAATGACCTCATTCACCCCGATGATGGTCGTGTTGAATGCAAATCTCAACCGGAGGAGTCCATTCACAAACACTTTCAAATGCCTCTCAAACCCCCACAAAATCCAAAACTCCAAAACTCCACAGAAATTCCCAATAATCCAAAAAATCATCAAAATCCCAAAAATATTTGAAATTGAAATCCAACCATCAAACACTTAAAGCAAATCCGTCCACCCTCCGCAACAGTTTGTCGAGGTGGATAAATCTGAAAACTACTTCAGCTCACAAAGAGCTAATGCCTGGTCAAAAATATCACTTGGATCCATTCTCAAACAATCTCCTGCCAGCAAGGATGAGGAACGAGTCATCTAACCGGCAGTTTCACCGCCAAATGGCGCGGCAGGATAAACGGTTATGACTCGGGGCCCTCTGAACCAGGTGGTCGCCGCCAAATGGCACCATTATATTATGGTTATGGCCAGAGCCCGTATGCTCCCCAATGGCATCAAATCCTTGAGATATGAATCAATAGGATATGATCGATAGGGCACAAAGCCCTATGTTAGCTAAGGTGGATTCAAATGTGTCCCCTTAGACAAGCATTCACCCCACGTCTACAAGGTACCCTTGGATGAAGCAACCCATGGCTGCCGACAAGGATCCTTCTGTCAGGTTGGGTCGACTACCTCCTCTGACTAAGTAGACCAGGGATCACGATGGCCCGGGACGACGAAATCATGAGATCTTGATCGGGTCTATCATCCATTCCCCCACCATCTGCTTTGAGTGCTAGATGGTGAAACTTTCAATTTTAAATATCAATCACTCATCCCCAAATTTCTAAACCCTATGCTGCTACTATAGCCAGATAACACGTATCTCTACGTATCTGATTGACAACTAGCCTTAATCGAATGTTCTCTCTCATGATCGGGAGGGGTAATTAACTATAGGGGCTTGCGCCTATAGGAAACCAGAACTCAGATCATAAAGTCCTCGTTAAATGAGGGAGAAATCTTTGGGTAGTGTCTTATCTACAAACCCATCTGCCTTCCAAAATTTACCCCGGAACTTAATCCGTTAAAACTCCCCCCGAAAAGAAAGCAAAAGCGGGCGGAGGCCGCGGCCGAATTTTCGTAGCCCACGGTATAGTTACTGGTTTAGCATTATCCATTTCATACTTTTTGAGTATATCCTTAACATACTTAGATTGACATAGAAAAGTTCCTTTCTCATTTTGCTTTATGCTAAAACTAAGAAAATAACTCAAGTCACCAATTAAACTCATCTCAAATTCACTACTCATTATTTTTAAAAATTCAACACAAAGATTTTTATCAGTTGATCCAAAAATGATGTCATCAACATATATTTAATCAATAAGTTTTTTATTTCTAACTCTTTTCAAAAATAGAGTGGTGTCAACACTTCCTTTAACAAATGATCCTTTTAATAGGAAAGTGCTTAACCTCTCATACCACGCTCAAGGTGCCTGTTTTAGTCCATATAATACCTTTCTCAATTTAAAAATATGATTTAGGAGTTTAGAATTTTCAAAACCTGGAGGTTCCTCAACATAAACATCCTCTTCTATCACCCTATTTAGAAAGACACTTTTAACATCCATTTGATATAATTTGAAATCTTTAAAATATGTAAAGGCTAACAACACTCTAATTGCTTCAAGTCTTGCTACAGGGCCAAATATCTCCTCAAAATCAATTTTTTCTATTTGATTATACCCCTTAGCTACCAATCTAGCCTTATTCCTTATCACAACTCCTGAATCATTCATTTTATTTTTGAACACCCACTTAGTCCCAACTACACTTTGATCTTTTGGCCTTTCAATTAACTCCCAAACATCATTTTTTTTAAATTGATTTAATTCTTCTTGCATGGCCAAAATTCAAAATTCATCCATAAGTGCTTGATCAATATTAGTGGGTTTAATGATTGAAATAAATGCTGAATGATTTACTTCTTTTCTCAAACCATGCCTAGTCCTAACTCCTTCACTTGGGTCTCCTAAAATCAACACTTTAGGTTAACTCTTGAAATAATTCAAATCTTTAGGCAAACTTTTCTCTTTTTGAATTTCAACCTTTTCTTCCACTTTTACATTTTCATGTCCTTGGGTTGTTCCTACCAATATTCTTCTATTGAAAACTCTATAGGATTTTACAATACTTGAATATCCTAGGAAAATTCCTTCATCAGATTTAGGATCAAATTTTCCTAAGATAGTTTTTCCATTATTGTGTATGAACACCTTACATCCAAAAATATGTAGGTGTGAGAGGTTGGGGATCCTACCTTTAAAAAGTTTATAGGGTGTCTTGTTTAATTTTGATCTAATGTTCACCCTATTCAACACATAACATGCGGTGCTAACTGCTTCAACCTAAAAATATCTTGGAAGTGAATACTCTGCCAACATGGCTCCAGCAGTTTCAACCAATGTCCTGTTCTTTCTCTCAACTACTCCATTCTGTTGAGGTGTCCTAGAAGCTGAGAAGTTATGATCTATCCCATGAGATTTGCAAAAATCATCAAACAACTCATTTTCAAATTCTCCCCCATGATCACTTTGGATTGTTACAATTTCTAGACCTAATTTTCTATGAATCCAAGTGGCAAAATCTCTAAACTCCTCAAATAATTTACTTTTATGATACAAAAATCTAATCCATGTGAATCTTGAATAATCATCCATAATTACATACCCAAATCTCTTTCCTCCTAAACTTAAGATACTAACAGGTCCAAATAGATCCATGTGTAGAATTTCTAAGGGCTTGCTAGTTCTAACCTCCTTGATTGAACTAAAAGAGGATCTGACTTGTTTTTTGACATGCATCACACAAGTGGTCTTTATAAAGTCAAGTTTGGGTACTCCTCGAACTAACTCTTTTTGGGTGATTTTCCTAAGATTTCTCATGCTAAAGTGACAAAGCCTTCTATGCCATAACCAAGATTCATCTGATACAGTTTTTAAACATAAAGCAGTAGAAGGTTTTACGGCATTCAAATCTAGCATATAAACATTATTTATTCTATCATCATTTAATACGATAAGTCCATTCTGACTGATAACACAACTAGTAGGCAAAAATTTGATATGATAACCTTTATCACACAATTGACTTATGCTTAACAGATTGTATTTTAAACCTTCAACTAACAGAATATTTTCAATCACAAAGTTTTTTGAGTATCCAATCATACATGTACCTACCACTCTTTTGGTAGTATTGTCTCCAAGTGTAACCTTGCCTCCATTCCTGACTTCCAGCGTTATAAATTATTTTGCATCTCCAGTCATATGCCTAGAGCAGCCATTTTCCAGGTACCAAATGCTCTCACGAGGTCTTGTGTGAGAGTGCTCCTACAAAATGATCAAACATTAGTCTTGGGAACCCAAACAAGTTTGGGTTCTCCTCTTAGCAATTTTAAAACAGATGTATGTGTGATATGCTGTGATTTATGTATCTTAGGTATCCACACTAGATGTGTTCTATGATGAATAGTACAGGTGTGTGAAATATGTCCTAACATATCACAAGAAAAATACTTTATTCCAGGAAAAGGATTCACCAATCTATTTATCCTGAAAAATTTCTTCTTAGACTTTGAACCAGTGGTCTTGTAGTAGGATTTGTAAAAATCTTCAAATTTGGGTGGATTCCTATTATCTTTAAGTGCTTTTATCTAAACTTTAATATAAGCATTAGCACTTTCTAGAATCAAATTATCAATCTTCAAATTATGCTCTCTAGAATCTGATTCATCCATATAAGTTTTAAAATTATTTTCAAGCTCAGTGAGAGATGATTTTAAAAGATTATTCTGTTTGTTTAAATCATCAAACTCATCCAACAAGGTCATGTGGTTGCTATCAATCAATGCATGATCTTTCCTAAGGATCTCATATTCTTTCTGCAACTATAAATAATTCAAATTCAACTTAACATACAGTTTTTTCAGTTTTCTATATGCTAAATGTATGCGTTCAGAAACTTTAAATAATTCATCATAACTTAAGTCACATATCTCTTCTTTATCTGATTGATCAAGATTATCAGCCATCAATCACAAACTTATGACTTCCTCTTCTTGTGCAGTTTCTGAGAAATCTGAAGCTGAGTCCGCCTAAAATACTCGTTGAAGTCTCTTTTTACCCCTTCTTTCCTTTGGTTTCTCCTCGGCCTTCTCCTTGCTAGGATTTCCCTTGAGATTGGGGCAATCAGTCTTTATATGACCTGGCTTCCTACATTCATAGCAAATGACATCGTTAGAAGCCTTTGCATTTCTATGGAACTTACCCTTATTCCATTATTGGTGTCTTCTCTACTTCCTATTTAGGAAACTCCTAAATTGCATTGTCATCAAGGCAATATCCTCTTCATCCTCAGGTAGTGACTGATCACTATCTGAATCATCCACCTTCAAAGCTATGTTCTTCTCCTTCCGTTTGTCTCCTCCATCAATCTGTCTTTGAGTCACAGATTGCGCGTAAGCAATTAGTGATCCAAGAAGATTATCAATAGAATAGACATTTAAATCTTTTGATTCAGTTATAGCAGTAATCTTTGCATCATAAGCAGTAGGTAAGCAACGAAGTACCTTATTTACTTTTTCTGCATTCGTTAATTCTCTACCTAAGGCATGCAATGAAGTGGCGATATGTGTAAAGCATGTATACATGTCTGAGATTGATTCATTCGATTTCATGCGAAATAGTTCATAGTCGTGCAAAAAAATGTTCAACCTAGTTTGCTTCACTTCATTTGTACCTTCATAAGTAATGCAAAGTCTATCCCAAATTTCTTTTTCTGATTTATAAGTAGAAACACGCATGTAGTCTTCTAATTTCAAAGCACAAAAGAAGCTATTCAAACACTTTGCATTTAATTGAGCTAACTCACGTTCTTCTACAGTCCATTCGACAAAAGGTGTTTGAACTCTAATTCCTTCTATAATTCTAATGGGTTCAGTATAGCCTTCTTGTACTAACATCCACATGCGATAATCAAGAGATTATAGAAATATAGACATGCGGGTTTTCCAAAAATCAAATGGAATATTATCAAACAAAGGTGGTCTAGTGATCGAGTAACCTTCTAAAGTGTTTCAGTTTCCAAAATTAGCCATGATCGAATTTCAAAAAGTAGTTTAAACAGTAATTTTTGAAATAGGCTCTGATACCACTTGAAAGTCCGAATAGGTTATTAGACCTATTGCTTATGTCCCTAGGCTAACTAAGAGGGGGGTGAATTGGTCCTTTTAAAAATTTCTCTTGGAATTTTAAAAACTAATGTAAATCGTACAGTATGAATGACCTTCGTATAGTACTAACAATTCGATTTTAATGCTTTCTTCAATCTCAAAAATTCAATCACAGAAAAGTAAAATGCATAAAAGTAACAATGTAGAAAAATAAAAAGTAAGAACAGAAAACAGCAGAATTTATAGCGGTTCAAACAAACATGACCTACATCCACTCCCTAGAGACGCCTTCTCTAGGTATTGCACTAAACTCAAGTGACTCTCCTTTTGCCCCCACAGCAAGGCGGAGAAGCCTTTATAAACTCTCTTCCACCAATCCGGTGCGGTAGAGAATTGACATCCTTTTCACTCTCCAAGTGAAGGCAGAGAACCAAGCATCATTTTTCACCCTCTTGGTGACGATAGAGAACTAACCATCCATTTTCACCCTCCTGGTGACGGCAGAGAATCGAGCATCCTTTTTTACCCTACTGGTGATGGCAAAGAATCAGACCTTCTTCAAAGATCTTCTCTCAAGAGTCTTCAAGGAGATAGGGAAGTGACTTGAAGTATAAACAATGAAATCCTCACTATTAGATAACTTTGTGAATCCCCTCACAATTTTCACTCCAAAGATCTCACACACCTCACTCTCAAACACTCTCCCTTTTCACTCTTCCTTCCACTCTAAAAAAGAAATTCGTAGAAGCATCTTCCTACAAGTCAGTTTAAAGGTCCTTAAATACTAAGGATAAGAAAAATCATCTAAAAATTAAAATTTTCAAGTTTCACGCATCCCAATCATCCCGTACGATCGATCTTTATACTGTACAAATAGTTCAAATCATTGAATGATTCATCTCGTATGATCCCATACAAACCTAAAATAGAGTCGTTTGTACCACAAAATCTTCTATACGAATTATATTTCGTATTGTACGAATAGTTCAAAAATGAACGATTCATCCCGTACGAACTAGTACGAACCAAAAATAGAGCCGTTCATATCACAAAACTTTCTGTACGAACCATATTTCATACTGTACGAATAGTTCAAAAAATGAACGATTCATCCCATACGAACCAGTACGAACCAAAAATAGAGCCATTCGTACCACAAAACCTTCTGTACGAACCATATTTCGTACTATACGAATAGTTTAAAAAATGAATGATTCGTCCCGTACGAACCAGTACGAACAAAAAATAGAGCCGTTCGTACCACAAAACCTTTTGTATGAACCATATTTCATACTGAACGATTCATCCCGTACGAACCAGTATGAACCAAAAATAGAGCCGTTCGTACCACATAACTTTCTATACGAACCATACATCATACTGTATGAACTAAACTTAGAAAAATTTTCAAGCTAGATAGGTTCGTTGTGGAGGACATGTAATATAGATCGTCCCGTACGACACCATATCGTATTGTACGATCAGTTTTAAAATTTAAGTTTTTACTTCCCCATTGTGTGTGTGTGCATAGTTTTCCAACTTTCTTAGACTCAAGAAAAATAAGAAATACAGACTTTACTTTCAGTAAACATTAACAAATGACTTTGAAGTCTTCAACAATCTCGAGTGTGAATATCCTGAAAAACATGTTAGTGCACACAAAAAGAAACTCCAATATATGTTAGGAGAAGAATAAAACAAATAATAAGCTTTTGTAATCATCAAAAACAATTTGTATCAGAATTTTCTTGAACGAACGGATTTACACAAATCATAATATTTATAATTAATTATTTATTTAAGTTGGATTATTTACTTTTATTTATGTTTAATTAATGAATTATTTTTATTTATTTATTTTGTTTGTTTATTTATTTATTTTTATTATTATTTTATTTTATTTTATTTATTTGTAATAAAACATTTATTTAATTTGGATTATTTAATTGGATTTAATTAATTAATGATTATTTATTTTTAATATTTACTTATTTATTTTATAATTTAAGTTTAACCATGATTTAATATTGCATTAAGAGTTTAAATTTTTGAGATTTATTATATATCAGATTTTCTAATATTTATTTAAAATTTAATGCATTTTAATTTATATTTTTATGAATTTTCCAAGTTTACTAATTGTTTATTATTTATTTCTTAAAAGGTTTTGGACATTTTCTCATTTTTGCATTAAATGGAATCCAATCATCATGAAATTTTCATCATAGGTCAGTAATGACCAAAAATGAAACTCAAGAAAATTTGGAATAATTTGGGTTTATATTTTATTTTTATAAATTTTATGTATTTACTTATTTAATTTTCCATATTTTTTACTATATTTATTTTTTATCATTTTTATAGGGCAATTATTTATCCATGATTATCCTTTTGATCTTATGATGAATATATTTTATTTGGTATTTTTTAATTTTTATTTTATTTTTTATGGTTTATTCAAATTCCTAGGTCATTTATGGGATCAAAATAAGGGTTAACTAATTAACTAACATTGGTTGATTTGTATCTTTCTTTCCTTTTGCTTTAATGCTTTTGCATATCTTCAAAAAAAAAAAGCTAATTAACTAACAAAATGAAGTCCAATTGTTATTAAATTTAAGCCATATGTAAACCAAAAAAAATTTAGATCATTTTGGACATATCTATAATTTATTATAATTTTCAAAGGTAAATGCATCTATACTTTAGAGATTTAATTAGGGCAAACTAGACAATGAATTAAGCTCAAATAAGTGGTTTAATAACCCTTATAATAGAGTGCACAATATACCTAAATTGTATGCAATTATTTCTAATTTATTAATTATGAATTTTCAAATTCTTAGAATGAAAATTGACCTATGAACTTCAAAATTTAATTTAAGCTAGAGGTTGATTTAAATCAACTTGAGAAAATTAGAGGTGGTGGATAAGTGTTAACCTCACTTTTAGTTGAGGTCACTTGATCCACATCTACTTATGAGTACATGATCTACAGTCATTAGATTTATAGCTCTTTGACTCACAATTATTCAGCTTACAATCACCTGACTGGAAGCCATCAATCTACATCTCAATACAGTTAAATCCATCATCATCAAGTAATCAATGAACATACACTCAATCAACCTTCAATCATCCCTAGATATCCAATCATATTTATCAATCATCAATTATATAATCAACATCCACTAGACTATAATCACCTGGATAATTATAGCCATGTACTATAATTAGGTAGCTTAGTACACTAACCCCTTGACCTCAGTCATAACCTAAACCACTTTACTAAGAGTTTCATAAGGTAGACCATCCATCATTAAATCCTTCAGCCATTAGCTGATCCATCGACCCAGCTGGGCTTGCTCAAGCAAGCCCAATTGATCATACCTATCACCTACACTCAATTAAGCTCCAGATGAACTCTGGTCTTCATTAAATTTTTATGAACACAATTCCTAATAAATTTGACATAACTAGTTAACTTGACCCAGTCAATAATTGACTTGGTCAATTAAATCCATGGGGTCAAATCAAGTCAATATTGGGTCAATTCAATGCATACAGTCAAAGCAAAAACCTTAACCCTTCATAATCACTCCATTACGTAGTTTAAATACCTCCTAATACACCATGAGTCAAACCATGGTTGGTTTGACTTGGTCAAACAACCATGTGTGGTCAAACCTCACTACTCACACACCCATTTTCTCAAACACTAAACCTATTTCCTCAAACTCCTTGGAGTTGATCCAAATAAAAAGAATACACTCCCTTGAAATCCACCTCATCAGTTTGGATCAATTGATTGGTCAAATAGCCAACCAAATGCATGAAATAGGGTTGTATGGTCAACTCACCTAGACTATGCATTTCCTTATAAGCATAGCCCCTCAAGCTTATTCATATTGAATCCAAAAGCTTACTGGACTTTAGCCCAACCCAACCTAGCCATTGGTTTACCCAACTAGCCTAGGTGGTCACCCCCATATAAGAGCATCCAAAGGTTATTTTCTTATAAGCTAGCTCATTCCCTTGGCTTCCTAATGGCCTTGGACACTTATCCAGCATCTAGGAAATTCACCTGATGCATCCCAGCCATCCAAACACTCTCTAATGGCTCAAATAGGTAAAATCATCCAAAAGGTTCATTTAGTTTTCACACTCTATATAGCCACTCTCTAGTCAACTCATTTCATTTTGCATTCCCAAACCTCCTTAGTGTTTCATGATCATTTTCCTATCATTTGGAGCTCACTAGCGCCAAGGTTGACAAAGAACTAAGCCACCAACCATCCTAGCAACTTAAACTTCTCATCTAGCCTCTATCTGAGCTTATAGCCTTTAGAGAAGTCATAGAGGAGCTCTTAACGAGAAGAACAAGCCCTAAAGCATCCTTAGATATCGTCTGCAGATAGGTATTTCTTAAATCCTAGGTATTTATCTAGGATTTTAAATAGGGTGTTAAGTATTGCATCAATGGCCTTAGAAATATCTCCCCACTCTTGCTTTAACCCTACCTTACCTCTATTCAAAGTTTTACACCATCTGATCCATTATATCGAGCATATAAGACCAAATATGAGTTTAGGGGTTTTGATGAGCTCATGAGGAAGACAAAATTATGACCATCCGTTCATTCTATCTTATTTAAAAGGTTGAGATATCATCGTATTTACATTCCATTTGATCATGCAGATTAGCCTTAATCGTGGGATCTGATCTAGACCATTGGATTAGAACTGTGGTAGATCTGATGGCTACCTTCATTGCCACATTGGTTAAGTGGCTAACTTAGCTAACTGCCACTATCCACATGGCCTAGTCGTCTACCACGGCATGTAAAGAGCTTGCCACATCAGTGTTGCCGCTTCATTTCTACATATATTAATTATTAAATATATTTTAAAACACTAAAACTTTGAGAAATTATATCTAATTTATTTCTTAATCATTTTTAGAGTTCTGTGACTCTATGGATTTAGAATAACTAGCCCTATTATTTAAAAATAATTTTAGCTTATTTTGATGAGTATTATTTTAATTATTTCAATTATAAGTATATCTTATTTTTAATTATAAAGTAAAATACTCATAAAAATGAGGTGAATTTTGGCAGAGCTATATTAGGGTATATCCTTGACCCTCTATGATTTTTCTAGGGCCATTTGATGTAATCATAGTTCATACATGAATTTACAAAAACCTTGGTCATGATTTGACCTAGATTTTTGAAAATTCATAACTAATTCAACTCTTGCCCAATCATTTCATGTTAGGGCTTTATGGAATTAGTGTGATGGACTTTTTGATTTAAAAATAAATTAAAGTTATGATCATGCATATGAGCAAATAGCCTTTAATGGTTTATGGAGTTTTATACATTGCTCTCCAAATAGGCATGACTATAGGCTCGAATTTAGTGGAGAGGTATTTGAGGATGTTTCTTTTATCCTAATATACTCTACCTAATTTGATACATATCTTTTATGTAGTGAGATTTCTATGTCTATAGGTCACTATGTGAACTATAACTTTGATATTTCACTACATTAAATCCATAAAGCATTAGGCATTCATCTTGGTGTGGTTTGTTTATACATATACAAGGGTTAGTCACACAATTTTTTAGATCCATGTGAACCTTGGTGACACCTAGGGAAAATGACTAAGGTTTATGTCCAGTGAACTTAGAAAAATTTTAGAATCCCAAACATACATCCAATAGGGATGGAACTTTAAACTAGTGAATTTATACACATTATCAACAAGGTTAATGTTTTGCTGTGTCTTGGGGTGACCCCTTGATTGAGGAAGATGAATATATGTATGAAGATGTTTAAGTTGAACATCCTCGGCCAGTAGTGGGTCTCGAGGGAGAATAATCTCCTCTTATTGTGCTAACATTGGTTATTGGGTCTCTCGTAGAAGTTGAAAGATTTCAGTCTGAGATTCCTTCATTTTCCGGATGCGATCTTTCAGAGATGGCCCTGATGTTCCTTCTCCAGTAGGATTTCGCCCATTATGTAAAGAGAGGTAGATGCCTAGTGTCTCTATTAAAGAATGATTCCTGGATTGGTGTGTGTTGGAGTGGGAGGCTCCCATGTTGTGATTGCTATGCATGTTGGCCATTGAAGCAGTGCTTAGGATAGTGGGATTGAGTTTCCAATAAACGGTGCCAAATTATTATGGGCTAGAATATTCATGGTGGTAAACCAAAAAAATCTTTCTTCTTAGTGTTGCACAAGTATCCAGCACACAAATAGAGAAAAAGAAACACTATAATTTTTTACGTGAAAAATCCTGAAGAGAAAAATCATGAGGCCAGGCCTAGTTGAAATAATTGCACTATTGCTTGAATAGATTACAAATGGTTGATCCATCCTTAAAATTAAGGATGATCATATTACAATTGTCAATTGTTAGGTTAAAATCTATCGATGAACATGCATCAAACAGAAGTCTGATGACGGTCGGTGGCAAGCAAAAAAATTGGCATCAGTTGGTGGCCAGGTGGAAGTCCGGTGATGTTCGATGACCGAGTAGAAGTCCGTTGATAGTCCAGCGATGATCGGAGGTCTGGCAATGGTCGAGGAGCCTGATGGCAAGAGAACTCTAGTTTCTCTTTCTTCCTTCTCTTCCTTGCTTCCTCTCCCCTCAATGGAGAATGAGGGGTTTATTTATAGTTTTTAGGGAGTGTCATAGACAGTAAATAAAGAGGAGATCTAAGGTATATTGGTAGTGTTTTGAATGGACGACTGATATCGATTCCCTTGACCGTAGATCGTTTTTGGAGCATTTGAGTGTCTTAATGATATCAAAATTTGGAGATATTGAGCTTGTTGGATTCTTCTCGTCGAGCTGCTCGATTTGTTTATAAGCATGCCACATTTGAAAATCGTTTGATTATCCAATTTATGGTTCAAACTTTTTGAATGCGCTTTGGGTCTTAAATTTTGGCCCATTTGGCTCGGATTGGGTTGAATTTGGTGTCGTGGGTTCTTCTTTCGAGATGTTCAGTTCGACTATAAGTTTGCCGAAATCAGAGTTCAGATGGTCCCGAATTTAATTTTGGAAGTTTCTAACTCAAATTACTTTAAGATTTGTGCCCAATCAAAATTAATTTTTGATGATATATCAACCTTAAATACTCAATAATTATGTCATTATTTCCGTGCACTTAGCAGCGACAAATGAGTAGGTGGGAGATTTTTATTTTATTTTTTCCTTTTTTAAGAATAATAACTATATAATAGATTATACTTCAAGTCATGAAAGAGATTGTCAAAAGAATAAAAATAAGAAACGAACTTTTTTTTTTCTTTTTTTCAGGAATGAAGGTTAAATTTATTAGAAGGAATTTAAATTTGATAATAGGTTCTACAATTTTTTTCAACAAAATAAATAACATCCACACACCAAAAAATAAACTAGAAATATGATTTAAATATTTGAGGCATTACAAATTCTTTCTAGGCTTAAAACATAGACCTAATAATTTGAATCAAAATATAAGAAATGTAAAATTTATTTTAAAATATGTACATAAAATAGTTAGATTTAACCTTCGTTTTGGATTAGGGGTAGTACACGAGTCAAGTCGAGTCGAATATCTGTCTAATCGAACTAAGCATGTTTAGTTCTTTCTGAGCTCGAGCTCGAGCTCGACTCATGTCCTTTTGCTAAGCTATAGCTTAACTCATTAAATAATTTAAAGGCTCGAGTATGTTTGGAAAGTTCGAATTTGACTCGATTGTTGATCTCGATTTCTCAGTTTTAAATAAGAAATTTCTATTTTTTAAGAAATTTTATTTTTAAATAGAATTGATTTAAAAATATTAATATATATTATAATGCTAATTTAAATTAATTTTAAAATATATTTTAAGTCAATCGAGCAGCTCAACGAGCTTTTGAGTCAAGCCAGACTGAGCTCGAGTATAAGCTAGAGCTCAAACTCATGGATTGATAAGTCGACTTGTGAGCTCATTATAATTAACAAGATGAGCTCGACCCTGCTCAGCTCACTTACACCCCTATTTGAGATTGTTTTTATAATATTTTATACTAAAAATATGTTATAAAAAGTAGTAAGAATATTATCCCAATTGAAGTCTTAAGCTTCGTTTGTGATAATTTTTTCATTATTTTCTAAAATAATTCTCTAGTAAAAAATTTCTTATAAGTTGCGAAAAAATAATAATAAAAAAGTATTCCAAATTAAACCTTAATTATTGCAATCTAATAGTCTAAGATAACATAGATTCATCTCTCAGCGACAATTTTGAATCAAATGTAATATAAATATAAAGTAATTTGGATCGACCCCTCAAAATTAAATATTTGCAGTCCCAGCCAACATCATCATTATTTAGTTCTATTAGTGGTAATTAACTAACCCCAGAAAAAAAAAAAAAAAGTATATATTTAACGGGTCTGGATGACGGTCAGTTAAGATTTCAACGTGGATAGTGGTTCCCCAAAGATTTCAACGTGGTTAGTGGTCCCGAAACCGATCGGCCTGTTCTCCACCCCTTCCAGCTCTAACGGTGACCCACGTCGTCGGTTGGCGTATTCATGGGCGATTATGAACCGGGCCCATCGGCCTCAAAAGGACATGGCAAGCCGCGAACCGGTATTCTTGCTAAAAAGGGCGCTACATGGGGTTGCAAGTGAGGGGGAGTGGTGGGCTCCGCTTCCTGCGATGGTTAGGTCGGGGCGGGCTCCACCTATGGGGTCCACTTGGCGTTTGGCTGAGGCTCGGATCCAGACCTTTCGAATTTGAATTCGTTGGAACGTTGGAGCCTGCGGAGGGCTAACGGGTATTTCTCTTGAAGAATAGGGACACCAATGGTTAGCTCCTGGAATAGATTTATATAAAAAAATAATAATAAAATTATAATTTTTTTTGGAAATTCATTTTTATTATAATGACTTAGTAATAATTTAATTATTTTCTTATGAAGATATTTTGAGCGAAATCTTATTTGTGATAGAGAGATCCGAATTTGTTTGGAGGTTAATTCGGATGAACTACATCATCTAATGTACTGTCCATTGGGTGACGTGGCACGTCCGGATTGGCATCAGGACACCGCACGTAATAATTTTTCTTTGTAATGATAAACAGTGTCAACAAAATAAATATATTTATATTTAATTTATTATTATTATTTGTGATTAATTTGATGAAAAAAAATAATGCAATAGCCAAAAAAATACGGTTATTAAAAGTAATATAAGTGATGGTAAATCATAGGGAAAAGATTCCCTTAGGTCATTGTCATAATTTAATTTTAATCCTGAGAAGAATATTCTCAAAATATACGGTTGGATAAATATGAGTATTTATATGATATCCAATTAAAATTGATCGATATATTCATATATTTAAAAGTAAAAATTTAAAAATATATTTTGCTAGAACTTTTTCTAATAAAAAAAGCATTTAAAAGAATGAGGGCAAAACTAAGGCTTTGTTTGAGGCGGCTTTCTTACTGCTTCTTAAAGCGGCTTTTTAGTTAAAAAATTAAATTTTTTTAACTAAAAAGCTGCTTTAAGAAGCAGAAAGAAAGCCGACCCAAACGAAGCCTAAGTGGCACTAAAGATTGGTGATACAAAGTGCAATTGATCAAAGAATAAGAGAGAGCTCTTTTCTTAATTTGTGCAACAAATGTTTTTTTTCAAGAGGGAGTTTGTCCTCATTTAAGTAGCAAATAAAGGGTTGTCTCCAATCAACCGCTTTATCATCTTCAAGAAGAACAATCACATTCCCGGAAGCAAGTTTCGTAATGTATTTCAAATCTATAATAGGTAAAACTTGTTAATTCTGTACTTATATAGGATTGGATTACTCTTCCGGGCAAACTAGCTCATTTGTGAGCTTTACTTCGGCATGAGCCATGAAATTTTTTCCTTTAGATATTCTAAATAAAGTCACACTAGAAATTTGCTCGAGGAGTTTCATTGTGTGTTGATAGTGATTAAAGTTGAGTTGCGAATCTCTAAAGATATTGATTTCTTTTATTTTCATTAAATTACTAATCTTAGGCCAATTAGAAATGCTTCTTGCTCATCTTCATTGTTCATACAAAGCTCTAATAAATAGTAAAAAAATTGTAACCAACCCTCTCTGGAGTTATGAATACAAAACTAATACCAACTTTTCATGAAAAAGTACATTATGGTCCTTGACTTCTTAGAGAAGATATAGCTTCATCAAAATACAACTCTCAGATAGAGCTTTTCTGTTCTTCTAAACTCGTTATTTATTCATTGAAGAGATCATTATTTAAAGGGGACTCGATAAGAATCAGGTATGCTTCTAAGAAGTCAACAAAAGCTTGGTCTTTCACAGCACACATGGTTATGAAAATTCTATTGAATTGAAGAAAAATCATAGAACAAGATGGTAAATATCCTGCTAATGTTAAGTGCCTATTAAGATATTACAAAGGATTGACTCTCAAGGTTAAATTTATTTTATGGGAGCATATAATGGCTTAACTTTTATGCTATAAAAATCAGGGACAAAAAAATTTCTTAATAGTCGAGTAGTTGATATTGGTTGGAATTGATTAAATGCTTAAAAAATAAAGTATATTCTCTTTTCTTTCATCATTAATTTGAGCTAACAAGATGCCAAAAGATTCATTTAAAGTCATGGTATAGAGAATTAGTAGTTTCCCCAAAATAGGGGTCACTAAAATGGGAGGTGACATCAAATATTGCTTTATACCCTAAAAGGAAATTTTGCATTTGTCATTCTAATAAAAATATCAAAATATTATAAATAGGAGCATGATGTAAAATTTAAATTAGGAATAGGAGCAGAGCATTAAAAAATTTTAGAAAAAAGCAAACAAGCCAAACAGAATGGCATATTTCATTGAATGCACCAAACTATTTGGCATATTTAGAATAAGCCAAACAGTTTGGGGCATTCAATGGAATGTACCATTCTGTTTGGCTCATTCCATAACATGTGCCAAATTGTTTAGTGCATTGCTACAGTAATTTTAGACTTTAATTCGACTGATTGGGATGAATGCCCCAAATGATTTGGCGCATTCTACATAACTAGCCAAATCACTTGGCGCATTCTAAATGATTTGGCTAGTTCTGAATGCACCAAATCATTTGGTGCATTCTTTAGAATGTGCCAAATGATTTGGCTAGTTTGCTTCTTTTTTAATTTTTTTAATATTTTTCTCCTATTCCTAATTTAAATTAATACCATGCTCCTTCTTTAAAAAAATCCCAAAATATGCATTCTTTCTAAATAAAGCAGCAAATGACTAATACCACTGGAAAGATTTAAAATGAAGCATCTTAGATACGCCAACCTACCTTGAAAATATATTAATTGAACAAGACTTAGGAGGTTTTATTTCTATGAAAACTTTGATTTTAGATTGATTTTGATTCTACAATTTCTCACTACAAAGCCTAGAAATTTTCCTGATGTTACATCAAAGGCATAGTTGAAGGGATTCATCTTTAGATTATAACAGAGCAATCTTTCAAAATGATTCTCAAATGATAGAGACTATATTCCCTTTTTTTGACTTTTGACAATCAGATAATTAGCATAACATTCCACTTGATTATGAATAACTTTATAAATAGCCTAGGTCATATGTCATTGATAAATTAGACTAGTAATATTTGGTCTGAAAGGTATGAACTTGAAACAATAAATCTGAATAGAAGTTCTAAATGCAATAAATTTCTCATATTCAACAGCCATCTTAATTTTATTGTAACTAGATGAACTATTCATAAAAGAGAAAAATCATATGCTAGGAAGTTATATGCATCATGAGTCTTATAGCAATGGGAATCCATCTTTGAAACAAGCCTTATTTAGATCCCTATAATTAATGCACACATAAATTTGACCATTCTTTTTATAATTTGGGATGATACTAACTAATTAAGAAGGATTTTTTTTCTCAAATAAAACCAACTTAAATTAATTACTTAACTTCAATTTTTACTTTTATCAATTTTCAAGAAAATGCACTCAGTGCTTGCTTTTATGGGAATAATGTTAGATTGAATTTTGAGTTTATAGACCACTACCTTAGGAAATAATCTCAGAATTTAATCATAACTCCATGTCAAATAGTCCCTAAACATTGAATGAAATTTAAACAAGTCATTTTATTCATCCTCATTCACTAAAGAGTTTATGAATGCCAGCTAAATATTTTCTTCAATACTAATATTAATCTCTCTAAGTTCATTAATAATGGATTTAACTTTCTCTTTAAGTTCAAGGGGCACATCTATAACTTGAGATTCATCTAGATCGTTAGAAGTTTATAAAAAAAAAATTATAAGGTTAATTGATATCATTTATGAATAGACTATTGGACTAGAGCTCACTAGAGATAACTAAGTAATATTTCTTATCCTCCACTAGCCCTATATTACAAATACTAACATTGTCATTGCCAGGTCTCAAGCCTTGAATGGGAAAAGTGGAGAGTTACGTTAAGTAATCAACAACCAATATAAAATTTATCAAATATTCTTGACATGAATCTTTTAATATATTATATTAATTCTAGGGCATTCCCTAAAAGTAAAGCATTGTATGACCTGAATACAACAAAAAATATGCAATAGAAGCTGCACCTACCTTGGTGCAATGTTAAATAAGTGAGGGTTCCCACATCATGGATGGATGTGAGCAAAGAAGCTAGTCCAGGAGAGTAGAATTAGGATAAAAACTCAAAATTTAGGTACTCTTTTGGACAAATTAATGAAATTCATAGATATTATGATTCATAAGAAGGTAAATATTTTATGTATTCAGGACACTAAATGAGTTTGAAAAAAGGCTGAGAAGCTTAATAGTTTAGGATTTAAATTATGGTATTCAAGTAATACTAATACTATAAATGGTGTAAGAATGATTATGAATAAGGATTTGAAGGATAATGCTATAAAAATTAATGGAATTGGAGAAAGATTTATAGTATTAAAGATTATTATTGATGCTTAAATTATTAATATTAGAAGTTATTATGCTTCTTAATTAAAAGAATTAATACAAAGAATATATCTTTTAGAAAGAGTTTTTAATGGATGGGATTTGAATGGACTTGTTAGTGGAGTGGTAGAAGATTTTAAAATAATCATGGTGGTTATGGATTTAAAAGAATAAATGAAGGTGGTAGGACCATGTTAAATTTTGCTCTAACTTATAATTTTGTAATTACTAATACTTTATTTATAAAAAGAGAGGAGCATCTCATAACTCATAATAATGGTTACAGTAAAACTCAGACTGATTTCTTTCTTATAAGAAAATTAAATAATTTAGATTGCAAAGATTATAAAATCATTCCATGTGAAAGTTGATGTACTTAGTATCACTTATTAGTTTTGAACTTTAAGTTAAAGGAGCATGGAATTAATAAAATGTAAAATATTATTTTAGGATTAGATGGGGGTATTTAAAGAATATTGATAAAAATATTTTTGAGGGTAATATTCGTTATCTTAAGAATTGAGTTGTAAATGAGGAAGCTAATATTATGTTAAAAAAAGTAGCTAGTAAGACTAAGAAGGTTGCAAAGTATGTGCTTGGAGAATTATAAGGAAAAACTTCAAATAATAAAAATAACTAGTGATGAAATCAAAATGTGCAAGAAAGATATAAAAATAAAAAACTTTACTATAAAAATTGATTTAAAAGTAAAATCTTGAAAAATTGAGATAGGTATAGAGAGAGGCTCAGGGGGAATCTAAGAAAGTAATTTGTGTTGCAAAGAATTTAGCATTATGATTTATATAATCGATTATATATTAAAGAGGGCAAATTATGTATGTTTAGGTTAGCCAAGCAAAGAGATATGAGAAGTAAGGATTTAATTCAAGTGAAGTGCATTAAGGATGAAGATAAAAAAGTATTTTTCTTAGAGGAGGATATTCAATATAGGTGGATGAGATATTTTGATTAAATTTTCAATGAAGGCTATGAGAATAATGTTGACTTTAGTAACCTTAACACTTTAAATAAAAATAGAGATTTTTTTATTGTCATATTAATAAAATTAAAGGTTGAGAGACTTTAATGAAAATAAAGTGTGAAAAAGTAGTAGGACCTGATGATATTCCAATAGAAGTGTGAAAATGATTAGGATATTAAGGAATTTCTTGGCTTACTAAACTTCTTCAATATTATTTTGAAGACTAAGAAAATGCTAGATAATTGGAGAATGAGTGTGTTAATTCATATTTTTAAGAATAAAGGTGATTTATAAGAGTGTGCAAATTATAGATGAATTAAGTTAATGCGTTATATATTAATATTATGGTAGAGAATAACTACGCATAGATTACGATGTGATACTAGTATTTAATAAAACCAGTTTGGATTCATGTTGGGTAGGTCTACTATGGAAGCTATACAATTACTGAGAGGTTTGATGGAGAAGTACATGGAGAGTAAGGAGGATCTACATATGATATTTATTAATTTAGAGAAAGCATATGATAAAATTCAAAGAGAAGTGCTCTATAGAGTTCTATAAAAGAAAAGAGTTAATAATGCTTATATTCATATTATTAAGGATATCTATACAAGTCCTATTACTAGTGTTCGAACACAAGGTGGTTTGACCAAGTATTTTCTTATATTAGTTGGATTAAATCAAGGATCTTCTTTAAGGCCATAACTTTTTCTTTAGTCATGGATGTTCTTATTAGACATTTGTGAGAGGATGTACCTTATTAAATGCTATTTGCTGATGATATTCTACTTGTTGATGAAAATAAAGAGGGAGTTAATGAAAAGCTTGACATATGGAGGTCAACCTTAAAGTCTAAAGGTTTTGTTTGAGTAAATCTAAAATCAAAGACATGGAGTGTAATTTTTGTAGTAATTGAATTAATAGTGAGATTGTGACATTGGGTGATCAAGTTAGTAAAAAGAATGAATGTTTTAGACAATTTAGGTCTATTATTCAAAGCGATAGTGAAATAGATGGGCACATTATTAGTAGAATTAAAGTTGAATGGTTGAAGTGGAGGAATGTATCGGGCCCTATTGGGTGATAGAAAAGTACATCAAACACAAGGGAAAATTTTATAAGATGGTGGTGAGACTTGTAATGCTGTTTGGCGCAGAATGTTGGCCATTAAAAGTGAAGCATAAAATTAAGTTAAGTGAAGCATAAAATTAAGTTAAGTGATGCAAATATGAGGATTCTTAGGTAGATGAATGGCTAAACACTTTGAGACATAATACAAAATGAGTATATACGTGAAAAGGTTAGAGTAGCTCCAGTGGCAGATAAGATTAAAGAGTTATCTTAGATGGTTTGTTCATTTAAAACATCAGCCTCCCTAATGAACCTTTTAGGAGACTAGATGTAAAAGGTTTGGCCTATGTTACGAAAGGTAGAGGTTTGCATGCTTTAGGTAGAGAACTTACCGACTACTTGAAAGTTCGAAAGGGATGTTAAGCCCTAGTGAACTAGTCCCGAGGCTAACCAAGAGGGGGGGTGAATTGGTTATTTAAAAATTTCACGATAACTACAAAAATCTTTTCGATACTTAGCAGCGGAAACAAGTAAACAATAACGAAAAGATCAACCAACGATATTCACCCAAGCAGTTTATATTGAAAAGTAAAATGCAAAACTGAATCAGAAAAGCAAACCAGATTTTATAGTGGTTCGGTCAACTTGACCTACGTCCACTCCCCGGAGCCTCCCCTCCGGGTATTGCACTAAATGAAAGTGACTCTCCTTTTGCTCCCACAGCAAGGCGGAGAAGCCTGTACAAAACACCTCCTTTTCACCACACGGTGAGGCAGAGAACCCGACCTCCTTTCGCTTCCTCCTGAAGCGGGCAGAGAACCCACGAACTCCTTTCACTTCCTCCTGAAGCGGGCAGAGAACCCACGAACTCCTTTCGCTTCCTCCTGAAGCGGGCAGAGAACCCGGATCTTCTTGCTAACGATCCTCCCACGAAGAACACCGACTAGACGACAGACGACGAGCGGAGAAGACGACTCTGATCCGTGCTTGGAGCAACCTTAGTGAATCCCTCACTAACTCCCCCTCACAAGATCTCTTCTCTCTCTCCCAACTCTCTCTCTCTCTAGGATTTCTCAGGGAAGGAAGGCAGCAAAAGATTTTTCCAAATCTAGGAAAAAGTTCTTTTAAAGGAGGGCTTAAAACTTGCCCTAAATCTCAACTTGTCGGCCAAGATCGTCCAAGACGATCGGTAGATCGTCCTGTACGATCAGTTCAAATTCAGCTGTTTCAGCCTGGACGATCTGGCTCTTCTGAACGATCAGTAGAAAAAGTTGTTCATATCGTCCCGTACGATCCTGCGATCGTCCGGGACGATTAGTTCAAATTGAAGGAAATCGTCCAGAAGACAGTTCGGGTCGTCCAGAGAAATCTGTGCTGGACGACCAAAAAATGACTTGATCGTCCCGTACGATAGGGTAATCGTCCGGTACGATTAGTTCAAAAAGGCCCCAAATCGTCCTGTACATAGTTCTGGACGTACAGCTGAAATGCACAAGACGATCGCGATCGTCCGGGACGATCCTGCGATCGTCCAGGACGATGTGATCGTATCAATTAAACATTAATTGCTTTCCTTAATTACCAGACTAATTTAGGCATGATTGTAGTAAATCGTCCAGGACGATACACGTATCGTCCGGGACGATCAGACCAAAATACTTAAAATAAAACTTGCCTAACTTAATCTGGCGGCTGAGAATTTCTGATTTGGGCATATCGTCCCGTACGATCCATAGATCGTCCAGGACGATCGGCTCAATCAGTCCTCCTTAACTTAGTCGCCCTAATTAGGGTTTCTGTTTTAACTGGATCGTCCAGGACGATGATACTATCGTCCAGGACGATCTGAACAAAAATTTAACAGAAACTCTAATTCACTCAATCTCTCTCCCTGAGTGTGTGTGTGCAAGGTTACTTAGCTAGGGAATCAGTTACATTACAATTGACTCAATAAAAGAAAAAATCATACATTTGACACACTTGGACCCGATCTTGAGTTGGCTTGAGTAGCTTGCGGTCTTTTGTGCCTGAAACTGATTAGCCAAGAAAAACACACTGGAAACATGTTTGTCATCATCAAAACCAGATTTGCAACAATCTCCCCCTTTTTGATGATGGCAAACATTTGTAAAGTAGTCTGAAAATAAAATGAAACTAAGATGAAAATAAAATGAAACTAAGAAATCAAACAAAACACACATTTTTTAAATTTTCAACAATACAGAAAACATGACTCAGAAAATAGAAACAGACACGACTACAACTGACTCCCCCTTTTGACATCAAAAAGGAGGAGGGAAAACATAACACGGAAATAAAATATAAAATAAAACATACACAGAACAACAACAAAACAGGAAAATCAGAATTTTTCCTTGATTTTAGATTCAAAAACCAATGAGAGGACGATTGACAGCGCTGAAATCCAAAAAGGTTGGAAACAATCAACTTTCGTAACTCTGACCCCGGGCACCTTATCGATGTAAGCCTCTTTCAAAACAAAAATCCGATTCAGAAGAAAAGACATTAGATTTGAAAAGAGATCCTTTCAAGCCTCGTTCCAGAAAAATATCTGATATAATAGTGTTACAAAGTAAAAAATCAGAAATCAAGATTTTCAAACTCAAGCTTTTTGAACGTATTAAGTGACACACGAGTTTTTTTCTAAGACATTTAAAGATCTGAAAGAGAAGAAAGCTTAGGTTGGGCTCATTTTGTGCCTCTTTTTTTTTTTTCAATTTATTTGGCGCACTGCGCATCTTTTGATTTTTTGATACACTTTGTGTATTTGGCATTTTCGCATCTTTTCAGTTTTGGGCTCATTTTATGCCTCTTTTTCAATTTGGTTGGTGCACTGCGCATCTTTTGTAAGCTTTCTCCTTTTCATAATCATTAAAGAGTCTCAGCTGTGAATCCATCTTCCAGACATAGGAGATGACTCTCCACAGTAGGGAAGAATGATTCACAAAACAAAAAACCACACATCATATGATAAATGCAATCACTTGGTTTTAGAAAATCAAACTAAAGACTCAAGACTTTGAAAAACACTATTGATATGAGGCAGATTACTGTAGGAAGATAAAATAATCTCTATTTCAAAAAACTAACATTTTAATTTTGAAGAAAATTTTTATCCAAAAGAAACCATACACCAGTAAAGGAGTTAGAGGAAGAGAAACAATCATCAATGTTTCTTCCCTTTAACAGGTTCAGTGGAATCAATCACTGCTTACCAGCTTCCAAATCAAAACAAGGTAAAAACTCCCAGTCAGAAATTCAGATTATCAGAAGTAGTGAGCGGTGATCAGATTTTGAAAAACATAAAAAAAACAGGTAGAAAATCATAGCAAAGTAAATACTCAAATCAAACTAACAATAAGGCTAAAACAGAAATTAGCAGAAGAAATAAAATCAACTGAAAATAAAATAATCAAGGCAAAAACTAACTAACAGGAATCAGAAATCACAATACAAAAACTAACAAACATAAATCAGAAAACAGAATACAAAAAAAACTAACTAGCAGAAATCAGAATACCAATCATAACAATCATAAATCAGCCGTCATCAGAATCAAGCATTTATATCAATCACTCCTAATCTGGTTCTCAAAATGCTGAATGAGTCAAAGGCCAGTGGTTTAGTGAATATGTCAGCCAGCTGATTTTCAGTTGCTACATGATGTAGCTCAATGTCCCCTTTTGTAACATGGTCCCTAATGAAGTGATGCCTAATGTCAATGTGTTTGGTCCTAGAATGTTGGATTGGATTCTTAGAGATACAGATGGCACTAGTATTATCACACAGAACAGAAATTGTGCCAACAGGTACTCCTAAATCCAAGACTTGCTGCTTCAACCAAAGAACTTGGGCCACACAACTTCCTAAGGCAATGTACTCAGCTTCAGCAGTGGAAAGTGCAACTGAGTTCTGTTTTCTACTGGACCAGGAGACTAACGACTGTCCTATGAATTGACAAGTCCCAGAGGTACTCTTCCTATCCACCCTACACCCCGCAAAGTCAGAGTCAGAATATCCAATGATCTCAAAAGAGGTGCTGTGCCTAGGGTACCAAATTCCTAGGTTTGGGGTCCCTAAAAGATATCTAAGAATTCTCTTAACAGCAGTCAGGTGGGACTCTTTAGGATCAGCCTGAAACCTAGCACAAAGACAGACACTAAACATGATATCGGGTCGGCTAGCAGTCAAGTAAAGCAGTGAACCTATTATCCCTCTATACTTCTTCTGATCAACAGATTTTCCATTTGAATCCTTATCTAACTGAACTGAGGAGGGCATGGGAGTATTGATTGGCTTGGCTTTGTCCATTTCATATTTCTTCAAAATGTCATTAGTGTATTTTGATTGATTGAGAAAAGTTCCATCATCTGTTTGCCTTATGCTAAACCCCAAAAAGTAGGACAATTCTCCCATCATACTCATCTCAAACTCCTTACTCATTGTTTTGGAAAACTCATCACATAAATATTTATCAGAAGATCCAAAAATTATATCATCAACATAAATCTGGACAATGAGTAAGTCATCTCCTATTCTCCTCAGAAAAAGGGTGGTGTCTACGCTCCCCTTAACAAACTCTCTTTCTAACAGGAATGTGCTAAGCCTCTCATACCAAGCTCTTGGTGCATGTTTCAATCCATATAAGGCCTTTTTTAATTTATAGACATGACTTGGATATTGGGAACTCTCAAAACCTGGGGGTTGTTCTACAAAAACATCTTCTTTAATTACCCCATTTAAAAAGGCACTCTTGACATCCATTTGAAACAGCTTAAATCCCTTATAACAGGCAAAGGCTAGTAGCACTCTAATGGCTTCCAATCTAGCTACAGGGGCAAAAGTTTCCTCAAAATCTATCCCTTCTATCTGATTATACCCCTTAGCCACCAATCTTACCTTATTTCTCACCACCACACCAGAATCATTCATCTTATTCTTAAAGACCCACTTGGTTCCCACAATACTTTGGTTTCTAGGTCTTTCTACTAACTCCCAAACATCATTCCTTACAAATTGATTCAATTCTTCCTGCATAGCTAAAATCCAAAACTCATCCGACAAGGCTTGATTGATGTTGGTGGGTTCAGTCATTGAGATAAAGGCAGAATGGTTTACTTCCTTCCTAAGTCCATGCCTAGTCCTAACACCTTCAGAAGGGTCTCCTAAGATCAGTTCTTTAGGATGACTCGAAGAATATCTCCAATCTCTAGGCAATGGGGTTTGAGGTTCTACCCTTTCCTCCAAATTTGTATTTCCAACTCCTTGGGTAACCTCAACAATCTCTTCATCTTCTACTTCAGATCTAGACTCCTTAGGATCAGATTCATCAAACATTACATGGGTTGTTTCTTCCACCACCAAAGTCCTCATATTGAACACCCTAAAGGATTTCCCCACACTTGAATATCCTAAGAACACTCCTTCATCAGATTTGGGGTCAAATTTTCCTAAGGGTGACTTCCCGTTGTTTAGAATGAAAACCTTACAGCCAAAGACATGGAGGTGGGACAGATTTGGAGTTCTACCCTTAATGATCTCATAAGGTGTCTTGTTCAGCTTGACTCTCACATTTACCCTATTCAGCACATAACAGGCAGTGTTCACCGCTTCAGCCCAAAAGTATTTAGGAAGTGAATACTCGGCAAGCATGGCTCTAGCGGCTTCCACTAAGGTCCTGTTCTTCCTTTCAGCTACCCCGTTCTGCTGAGGGGTCCTAGGAGCTGAAAAATTGTGACTAATCCCATGATTCTCACAAAAACTTCCAAATCTTTCATTTTCAAACTCCCCTCCGTGATCACTATGGATGGTAATAATCTCACATCCTAACTTCTTCTGAATCCAAGTAGAGAAAGATCTAAACTCATCAAATGACTCAGATTTGTGTGACAAAAACTTAACCCAAGTGAACCTTGAATAATCATCAACAATCACAAAACCATAGACTCTCCCCCCTAAGCTGGCAGTGCTAATGGGTCCAAAGAGGTCCATGTGAAGAACTTCTAAAGGTCTAGAGGTGCTAATGTCCTTAACAGAGTGAAAAGAGGACTGGACTTGCTTCCCCAACTGACAGGCATCACACAGGTGATCCTTAGTAAACTTAAGCTTGGCACACCTCTAACTAAGTCCTTTTGGGTGACTCTCCTAAGGGTTTTCATACTGGCATGACACAATCTCCTATGCCATAACCAAGACTCATCAGCAGCAGTTTTTAAGCAAATTGAATTATCAGATTTAATGCTACTTACATCCAGCTTGTAGACGTTGTTGATCCTTTGCCCCTGCAAAACAACTTCATCATTTAAGCTTAAAATGCAGCCAGTGGGCAGGAATTTGATGCTGTATCCCTTGTCGCAGAGTTGACTGATGCTCAGCAGGTTGTGTTTCAGTCCATCTACAAGCAAAACATTATCAATCACAAAATTCTTTGAATCACCAATCATACCTGTGCCTACCACCTTCCTAGTGGTGTTATCTCCAAGTGTAACCTTGCCTCCAGCTCTGGCCTCCAGCGAAATGAACTGATTTGCATCTCCAGTCATATGTCTAGAACATCCGCTGTCCAGGTACCACATGCTCTCACGAGGTCTTGTGTGAGAGCACACCTACAAAATCATCAAATGTCAGTCTTAGGAACCCAAATAGGTTTGGGTTCCATCTTATGAAAAGAAGAATGCGATGCATGTGTGCTGTGCTGTGCAACAGGTAGTTTGGGTCTCCACACCCAATGTGTACTACGGTGAACAGTACAAGTGTGTGATATGTGTCCTAACATGCCACATGAAAAATATCTAACACCAGGAAAAGGATTAACTAAACGTCGTGAGTGATAGTGCCTCTTCCTAGTAGTGTATGAAACATGCTTTGAAGAACTTGCAACAGAATTTTTAAAAGGTGGCGGTGCATAAAATTGTTCAAAAGTAGGCGGTGTTTTGTTATTTTCAAAAGAACTGATTTTTACTTTCAAAAACTCAATGTGTTTGTTTAAACTTCCAATTTCAAACGTTTTTGCACTTTCAGTACTTTCTAACTCAGATGCCAAATCATTCACTTTCTTAAAAGCAAGTTCTAATTCAACATGCGCTGTTTTTAACAAGTTATGCTCAACAATTAAATCAGAATGCTTTTTATTCAGTTCATCAAACTCATCTAGTAAAGACATGTGATTGCTATCAATGGTGGAATGATCCTTAATCAACACTTCATGCTCTTTTTGCAAAGTCAGATAATCTAGTTTCAAACTAGCATGGGTTTTCTTAAGCTTCCTATACGATGTATGAATCTTTTCAGAAACTTCAAATAACTGATCGTAAGTAAGCTCACATACCTCTTCCTCGTCGGACTGACCAGGGTGATCATCAGCCATCAAACACAAGTTTGTTTCCTCCTCTTCAGCTTCAGTCTCAGAAGAGTCGGATGCAGAGTCTGCCCAGAACGCCTTCTGAATCCGCTTCTTGTCCTTTCTGTACTTTGGTTTCTCCTCACCCTTCTCCTTGCTTGAGTGAGCTTTAAGTGTTGGACAATCAGCCTTTATGTGTCCAGGCTTCCTGCATTCAAAACAAACCGATTCAGATGAACCCTTAAAGTTTTTATTGAACTTACCCTTGTTCCACTTCTGATGGTTCTTATGTTTCTTCCTTAGAAAGCTTTTGAATTGCCTTGTGATTAAGGCAACATCATCGCTATCAGACCCGGAAGTGCTAGCATCTGAATCTTTGGCCTTTAGTGCCACTGTCTTCTCTTTCTTGCATTCACCTGCATCAAGTTGCCTTTGGTTCACCCCTTGCTCGTAAGCAATGAGTGATCCAAGTAAGCTGTCAATAGAGTAAGTATTTAAATCTTTGGATTCAGTAATAGCAGTAATCTTAGCATCATAAGAAGCAGGCAAACATCTAAGAATCTTGTTCACTCTTTCGTAGTTGGTAAGTTCTCTACCTAAAGCATGCAAAGAGGTAACAATCTGAGTGAACCTTGTGTACATTTCTGAAATAGTCTCACTAGGTTTCATGCGAAAAAGTTCGTAATCATGTAACAAGATGTTTAACCTAGATTGTTTGACTTCAGTTGTACCTTCATATGTTATACATAATCTATCCCAAATCTCTTTTCCCGTTGTACAAGTAGAAACACGCATATAGTCCTCAGATTTTAAAGCACAAAATAAACAGTTCAAACATTTGGCATTTAACTGTGCTAAATCACGATCATCAAACGTCCAATCAGCAAACGGCAATTCAGTTTTCACATTGTTAACCATTCGAAAAGGTGGTTCGTATCCGTCCTTAACTAACATCCACATGCGATAATCGATAGACTGAAGAAAAGTAGACATGCGTGTTTTCCAAAAATCAAATGGAATGTTATCAAACAACGGTGGTCTAGTTATAGAATAACCTTCAGCAGTATTACGATTGTTACAGTTAGCCATTGGATCAAATTCAAAAGTTTTTAAACAGAAATTTTGAATCCCGCTCTGATACCACTTGAAAGTTCGAAAGGGATGTTAAGCCCTAGTGAACTAGTCCCGAGGCTAACCAAGAGGGGGGGTGAATTGGTTATTTAAAAATTTCACGATAACTACAAAAATCTTTTCGATACTTAGCAGCGGAAACAAGTAAACAATAACGAAAAGATCAACCAACGATATTCACCCAAGCAGTTTATATTGAAAAGTAAAATGCAAAACTGAATCAGAAAAGCAAACCAGATTTTATAGTGGTTCGGTCAACTTGACCTACGTCCACTCCCCGGAGCCTCCCCTCCGGGTATTGCACTAAACGAAAGTGACTCTCCTTTTGCTCCCACAGCAAGGCGGAGAAGCCTGTACAAAACACCTCCTTTTCACCACACGGTGAGGCAGAGAACCCGACCTCCTTTCGCTTCCTCCTGAAGCGGGCAGAGAACCCACGAACTCCTTTCGCTTCCTCCTGAAGCGGGCAGAGAACCCACGAACTCCTTTCGCTTCCTCCTGAAGCGGGCAGAGAACCCGGATCTTCTTGCTAACGATCCTCCCACGAAGAACACCGACTAGACGACAGACGACGAGCGGAGAAGACGACTCTGATCCGTGCTTGGAGCAACCTTAGTGAATCCCTCACTAACTCCCCCTCACAAGATCTCTTCTCTCTCTCCCAACTCTCTCTCTCTCTAGGATTTCTCAGGGAAGGAAGGCAGCAAAAGATTTTTCCAAATCTAGGAAAAAGTTCTTTTAAAGGAGGGCTTAAAACTTGCCCTAAATCTCAACTTGTCGGCCAAGATCGTCCAGGACGATCGGTAGATCGTCCTGTACGATCAGTTCAAATTCAGCTGTTTCAGCCTGGACGATCTGGCTCTTCTGGACGATCAGTAGAAAAAGTTGTTCATATCGTCCCGTACGATCCTGCGATCGTCCGGGACGATTAGTTCAAATTGAAGGAAATCGTCCAGAAGACAGTTCGGGTCGTCCAGAGAAATCTGTGCTGGACGACCAAAAAATGACTTGATCGTCCCGTACGATAGGGTAATCGTCCGGTACGATTAGTTCAAAAAGGCCCCAAATCGTCCTGTACATAGTTCTGGACGTACAGCTGAAATGCACAAGACGATCGCGATCGTCCGGGACGATCCTGCGATCGTCCAGGACGATGTGATCGTATCAATTAAACATTAATTGCTTTCCTTAATTACCAGACTAATTTAGGCATGATTGTAGTAAATCGTCCAGGACGATACACGTATCGTCCGGGACGATCAGACCAAAATACTTAAAATAAAACTTGCCTAACTTAATCTGGCGGCTGAGAATTTCTGATTTGGGCATATCGTCCCGTACGATCCATAGATCGTCCAGGACGATCGGCTCAATCAGTCCTCCTTAACTTAGTCGCCCTAATTAGGGTTTCTATTTTAACTGGATCGTCCAGGACGATGATACTATCGTCCAGGACGATATGAACAAAAATTTAACAGAAACTCTAATTCACTCAATCTCTCTCCCTGAGTGTGTGTGTGCAAGGTTACTTAGCTAGGGAATCAGTTACATTACAATTGACTCAATAAAAGAAAAAATCATACATTTGACACACTTGGACCCGATCTTGAGTTGGCTTGAGTAGCTTGCGGTCTTTTGTGCCTGAAACTGATTAGCCAAGAAAAACACACTGGAAACATGTTTGTCATCATCAAAACCAGATTTGCAACAAAAAGAACCTAGCTATAAAGTACTATTTTTTTTTTAGTATATTTAAATGAGTATTTGACTCTTAATAGGGAATAATGGAGAAAAATGATTCATGTAGCTGACCCCACATAGTAGGATAAAGGCTTATTGTTATTGTACTCCATAAATTTTCAAGGTATTAAGCATTACCCTTCATCTAGATAGATAATGTCAAACCTTAATTAACTTTTTAACACATTCAGGATACCAATCATAAGGGTGTTCTGTTATTTCATTCAAAGAAAGGCCTTCAAGTATTACACAAATAATTAGTTATTAATCAATTGGAATATAAATATTCATAAAGACTAAAATAAATCCTACCTTATTCACATGATTTAGAAGAAAATCTCTAGGAAAATGAACACTTTTCAAAACCTTATTTTTATTTTTTAACTTATTATAAATATCATTTACTTCTTTCGAGATAATATGTCATTATCTATGTCATATTTTATGATAAAAAAATTCAAATCAATATTTTTTTTTTGACATATGTGTGCATGTTTCTATAATAAACAGTATGGATTTTTTAACTTACTTGAAATATTTTATAATTTATACAAAATGCTAAAATTAGTCATTTTTTATTTTTAGAATTAATTTTTAATTTATATTTCATTAGATTTATATAATATGATCTACTTTGAATTAAAAATAAACTTATTGTGTTTTTCAAAGTTTCAATTATTTTCTTATTTAGCTATTGTTGAAATGGCCTATTAGTTATATCCATTGGAGAATTGATTTGAGAAAAATTTTGTCATTTATGAGGCTATAATTTTGGGTTGCATATTGATTCCTAAATCACTATACATATATCAATATTTTTCTTACTCAAATATGTAGATGATTCTACATTTGTTTTATATCAAAATTTTGCAAGTATTTTGTGTATATATATTTTATTATATTCAAAGTAAATGCCACTGATGCTTATCCTTCAAATCTAATAAGATCAAATTTAGAGTAACATGCCACTCAATCTTATACTTTGGTTACATATCACATCATTTGTATTAGAATTATGTTACATATTGTAAAAGTTGGTGGGTATTTATAGTCACCACAAATTATTAGATCTCTTTGGAAGAATGTGTTTTCTATAAGTTCACTAAGCTTAGTTTAAGGGGTTGTGCCATTAACCATAGAAAAGGTGAGGGATTTCTTCCTATTTTAGGACTGATTATATGGATTTCTCCACCAGTATAGCCCAAAAGAGAGTTATATTGATTAGTAGGAATCTTAGGTTGCATTGGGCACTAAACCATGATTGTACGTTTCAATAAGCTGAATGATATAAATATCACTTTGTCTCTATATATACTTTAGAAGTTATTTTTGATATATTGATCTCATATGGTTACTTACATATTTATTTCAAAACTCATTTTGTTATGTAATAATTTCTTAATTGGTGCACAATTTATTTAAAATATGATAACCATAATCATAGATTGAGGTCTAATTGGCGTGCTAGGCCCCGTATCTCCATTGGCCCAACTAATAATTCGCTAGATTTTCATTTGTTGCCTACCCAAAGTGAGGTGGCTATGTGATTGATGCCAAGTTATTATGCGATATAAATGAAATTAGTGTGAGGCTATCATCATTAGCGACAAGGGAGGGAGTGGGGGTGTATTGTTGTAGTTATCGACAAAGAAGAAGCAATGCTTAAAAGGAACAGGGTGACTAAGTGAAGGAGGATGGCAAGGAAGGCTATCACCATTAATGGATCTTCAGACCAAAATATCAAAGTATTTGTGTAAGTTTAATTATGGTTATTAGACCACTTGAACTGCAAAGGCACACCAAGAGGGGGTGAATTGATGCTTTACAATTTTCTCTTCAAAAATTCCCTTTGTAAAACTTTAAACCAAATTCACAACTTAAATTTAAAAATAAGTTTTTTTTCAAAGAAAAAATAATAAAATAATTATATTTTTTATTTTTGATTTTATAGAAAAATAAATATATATTTTTTGCTCTTTTGATTTTTTAGATTTTTATTTCTTTTTTCTTTTTTTGAATAAAAACTAAAACCAAAGTTATCACAATCAAATCCGACCAGGACATGTTTTATCGTGTTGAGCTATAATAGGCAAATCTCAAGATCTCATTTTAAATTATTTCAAATTCTCTTCCAATATTCATTTTAAATAAACTATCCAAAGTCCTCTTAGAAACCTGTAACACTTTTACGTGGGAGTGCGAACCAACTGTGAAGCATATCTAGCCAAAGCAGTAAACTTTATCTTGTAGTGCATAACTGTCCTACTCCCCTAAACCAGCCTCAGAAAAGCCTCCTACATCTGCTATCATGCATAAGGTGATACAAACCAAGCTTAAAACATATCAGAAAACTCCTCATAGGTAATCAGAGTATCTAATCTTCCATGAAATTTCTCCTCCTACTGGCCCATCAACCAACACTCTGCCTTGCCATCTAAAAAAATATTGCTAATGGTATCTTCCTCTTAGGTGGACACTACATATAGTCAAATATCTTTTCTAGCCTCCTCAACTAGTTCTTTGCTGCCCTGGGCTCAACAACACCCTCAGACCTCTGAGGCTTCAATCTTAAAATATTTGTTAATGATTAACAACGTCATCAGATATCATAATAGGAACCATACTCTGTGCCTCACCCATCATCTAGGATATCAAAGCAGCAAGCTGTGAAATTATATTCAAACCAATAATCAGAACAGTACTATATATAGGAGTTACCTAACTAGCACTCTATCTATCTGGCATGTCTGGGTCTGGCGGATCCATATTCATACGAACCATACATAAAAAATAACTAATAATAAACACCTAGATAGATTCTAAAGGACCCCACTAGACATACGGATCAATTCCTATAGCTTTGTTTTATGATTTGATTCCAAAATTATTGCTTTGATACCATAAAAGCTTGTCACAACCCAACCCAACTATGATAGGTCATATCGTATTGAGCTGTGATTAACATACCTTATGATCTAGTATTGAAATATTTTAGATTCTCTTATAATATTCATTTTAAATAAACTACAGACTATAAAATTACTGAAATATCCAAATATTAAAAATAAACTCATTCGTAAGATTTTTTTTATTTTATTAAAATATATCTACACTATAGTATATGATTACATATAGAAGCTACAGAACTAAATAATAAACTAGTCATGATTGTATAAACATTAAAATAAAAAAATACTTATAAACTCAGATCTGATCCTGAACTGTTTATCCACAAGCTCCCTCCATTTTCTAAAGCCTAAAAATTACAAGCAAAATGACTATGGGCTATAACAGCTCAGTAGGCCACATAAATAAATCTAATTTTTCAAAATTCTTTTATTAAATATTTTGTTGAATATTTTATATTAGTTAAATGCTTTCTAATAAATTATTATAATGAGAAATGTAATGCGAGCATAGTAGTTATCAAATTATAAAAAAATAATATTGAGCAGAGGAATTAATTACAATTCATATCATAGAGCAGTTCATATCACATTCCCTGGACCCAGATAGAATCTCAAATGATTTTGGCTCTTATGACTCCCTCTTGTGTATATAACACTAGAATATACCCGTAGACACTAGAGCATGACTTATAGCCGTCAGAACATGCCTTCTAAGCACCAGAATATTTCATGACACAAATTAAATCTTAAAAGATTCTAACCCTTTATGACTCCTAGCAGATATTATTTAATCACATGTACACCTTTTTCATCATATTATAACAGTTAAAGTATAATAAAGCTGTTGTTAGAATTGCACAGTTTTTTCTAATGATAGACAACAGAAAATCCTACTAGACAAAAATGCATATTTTTTTAAAAAATAACCAAATTATTAGGAATTGTGTAAAATAATGTCTTAAGATTTTTATCATACGACAACACTATTATTTAATACCTAGATAATTTTTTATTCAATAAAAATCCCATAAATTTAAAAACCCCCCATTTTAAAATTTCCAAAAAATACTCAAAATATTTGCAATCTCAATCTCTATATCTAAAACGTTACGCAGTGAAAATTTTAACAATACAAAGTTATCCGTATTTTTTGCTAATGGAAACAGAAATTTGATCAAAAAATTAGATAAAAAACTTCATATTTCTGAAAATTGAGATAAGTGTAATGTGACTTACCTTAAGACGAACAAATTTTCCAATTAGCCTGATGGACAAAAATGATTGGAAATCGCCCAAAATTAGATTTTTATTTTCTCTCTCATGTCTTTTCTCTCATTTCTTTTTTTTTTTTCTCTGTTGGCTTCTGTTACTCGAAAAATGAAATGGCTTTAGATATTTTGGCTTTTCTTAATTAATTAAATATTAAAAAGATGTACTTTTAGCCTAAAATCTTTTCATATTTTCAAATTCAAGAATAAAAAAATAATATTAAAATTCATAATTTAACTATGTGTATCTAAAATATTCTTGGGAAATCGGTTTGCAAAATGGACACCTAATGGTCCTAAAATCCCTATTTGTACTAACAAGTTCTAATTTATTAAGGATTTTTTCCTAAGCCCCAAAATTACAAAAAGATTAATGAAACTAAAGCACAGTAGTATATATGTTATGATGAAGTCAGTTTATGATTTGGACTTATAATGACTCCTAAAATAAATGTTGACTATTTCATGTTTTAAGGGTTATAACAAAAGTACTCTTAATATTATCGTATCATAAATATGTCAATTCTAACCTTAGATTTATAGGATAATAAATTTGCAAGGAAGTAAATTTCAAGAACTAAAGTACAATAAAATAAAGATACGAGCACACCAGAATTTTTATAGTGGTACGATCAACTTGACTTACATTCACTCACTAGAGTCCTCATCTCCGAGTATTACATTAAAACTCTTTAGTGTCTCTCCTTTTACCCCCACAGTAATGCGGAAAGCCCTCACATCACTTCCACCCTCGGTGTAGTTGAGAACCGAAATCAGTTTTCACCTTCCTGGATGCAACAGAGTAGCCAAATCCCTTTCAGCTTCCCCAGTGCAGCGAAGCAGCTGAATCCCTTTCACTTTCTCTGATAGGCAGAGTAGCTAAATCCCTTTCACCTTCCTCGATGCAGCAAAGTATCCGAATCTCTTTCATATTCCCTAGTGCAACGGAGTACTCGGGACCTTTGACACTAAAGGGGTCTTCTTCCCAAAGCTTCCCTCAAGACAGACCTTGACTTGTAGAGGAACTCAAGTGCAAGCTAGCTGGAGCAATCGTGTGAAGCTCCCTCTCACACTCCCTTGAACCCACAAGGATCTTCCCCCTCTCTCACAAACTTCACCCTTTCTCTCCATAGCTCAAGGCCTTCTCTTTAATACTTTCTTACAGAAGACACAACTCAATGAACGCCAAAAGACTCTCTCTTACAAAATAAGAGATAATTAAATAGTAGGTTTCAAGAAAATCATAATTTTTAATTTAGCTTATTTCTATTTGTATAGCATGATATGTATATCATATAATACGATCAGTTTAATACTCCCTTCTTAATACTATATGATGAACAGTAGCCAATGTGATTAGTTCAAATGTTTTGCATTGATTGTCCAGTACAAAATCTTATCGTGTAGTATGATTAATTCAATTAAATAACAGTTTGTCCAATATGAACCTTGGCCGATTAATTATCGTCCTAGTTGTCGCTCGATTCGTGCAGTACGAATGGTAACTTTGTACAATATGATTTGTAATTGCAATTCATTTTCATTCGATTACTTAATCATAGGGATTAAATTAGGCAATACTTTAATAATATCGTACAGTATGATCGCATTCTTACAATACAATTAAAACAAGTTTAAATTTTAAATTATTACCTAATTTTAAATGTTAGTGGAAAATTTTTATTATAATTGATCATCCTGTCTGACTTGATCGTACAGCACAATTAGTTTATTTTTTAATTTCAAAATTATTTCACTTAAAATGTTTTAGTTAATTCCTAGTTATACATATCGTATTGTACGATAATGATTTTCTGGTATGATCTTAAGGGAAAATTAAAACATTTTAATTTCACTCCTCCCGTGAGTATGTGCTAACATACATTTTTTTACATTACATTGACTTGACAAAAAAAATAAATAAAAAGTACATACTCTTGCAGTCTTGAGTCTTGATCCTCTAACGATGCATGGTATATTGTACCCACAATGTTAGTACACTCAGAAAATATATGTAATAATAACAAATAGGAGAAACAAGATAAAGTCCAATAATATTTGTCATCAACAAAATATAAGCTCGAACTCCCGGATTGCATCAATTTGTTGATGATGTTCATAAATGAGTAGGTAGCACTAGCTAGTCATCAATTGATTAATATAGTGGCTACCATTCTTGTAAGAAAATTTTTGGCTAATGAGATTCTAATTATAGTTTGGTTAGTTATCACAAAACCTATTCATAGATTTTTGTAAAATGAGTACTACAAAAAATATTTTTAAATTATATTCATTTTAAAATAATGAATTTTTGAAGTTGAAAGGAATTGAAGAGCTCGTAATTTAAATGATGACTAAGACGAATGATATTTATCAATTGGTGTTTTTTACTTGTGCCCAAATTTAAGAAATAAAATTATAGGCTTCACCCCTGACCATAACATTCTTATTAAATTTGGAAGAATTACAAGCACAACATGTTCTATCACTCTACTAAGGGAGAAATTATTAGGTCCGATCACCGGACCGTTCAGAGGCGAATCAGGATGTGCCACGTCACTAGATATATGACGGTACACAGCATCGGTACACAACAAAATGATGATGTGATGCGTCCTGATTCGTCTCTGGACGACGTGATCTACTGACCACACGTAATAATTTCTCCTACTAAGGTATCATGTATTGCATTAAAAATTTCTAATTATGTCCTATGTCGTCAAGCTCTTGAATTTACTCGTTGTGGCATCATATGTAACAATGACTAAAATCTTAAAAACAAAGAATTTTACACATTTCTTAAGCTTGGAAACTTCCCGACTAGTTTCAGATCCACTCAATATCTCTCCTGTACTGAAACTAATGGCGGTGATGTAGCTTTAAAAGTTGCCTTAATTGATGACACTCACCACCTTACCTCCTTATCTATTTCACATGATCCAACCTATTCAAAGCACCAACCCCAATCAAATTTTCCGAACCTCGTAAAAGCCAAAAAACGCTATGGTAGTTGTTACCATTGAATGTGTTAGGGAGAATCATAGCAAAAGATGGCTTATTGTCGAAGCATTACATATTTCCTAATCATGGATTATCCCAGAAGACAGCCTCAGGGCTAGGAGTGTCAATTTCGGGTTACGGGTCGGGTTTGGGTTGAGTCTGAAACTGACCCGACCCTATTTAGGTTGACTCGAACCCGACCCTTTTTTACAAACAGATCAGTTTGTTCAACCCGGACTTGACCCTTCAAGTTTTCGGGTTGACCCGACCCGACACGGATTTACGGGATTTGGCTGAAGAAGAGCGCAAAAGTGAGGAAGATAGTGAGCTCCCGTCGCAACTTCCAGTTCCGACGAACTGTCCTGACCTCCGATTCGTGAGGAAGATAGCGAGCTCTTGTTTCCCGTCGCTGCTTCCAGTTACGGTAGCATTGCAGCAGCGGCTTGACTCACGCGAAAAGACGGGACGGCGACGGCCGCCTGCACACAAAGTACGAACACGACTCGACGCATTGGGCAACGCAGGAAGCAGACACGGGCAGACTGATTTTCTTGGTTATTTCCGGGTTTCCGGGTTAACCCGAACCCGACCCTTTTTTTTAAACGAATCAGTTTGTTGAACCCGAATTTGACCCGTTTCACAAAAAAGTTGACCCTAACCCGAAATTTTCGGGTCAGGTTCGAGTCGGTTTTTAATTAGGGACAACTTCTTCTTTTTTTAAATTTAATTTTATATAGATTTTAACATTAAATAAAACCTATTTATAATATTAAAGATATATATTTTTTTATTGATTGTAATTAAAATTATTTATGTGGTGATAGCGATGGTCACCAGCGAGAGAAATAATTTCATGTAGTGTCCAGACAGGAACAACCGTCAGGACATGTGAGTTTACACGCTGTGTACAGATTTATATACAGTGTGTATGAAATCTTTGTACACACTGTGCGTACACTCACATGTCCGGACGGTAATTCTCGTCCGGAATCCGCACAGAATAATTTCTCCGCTAGCAGGGCAACAATGATGTCCAACGAGATGATCACAACAACGGTCGTCGTGATGGTGATGGCGAATTGATGTTGATGGTTATTTTCAAAAATAATTAAAGCAACTCAAAAGACATAATTCCCTTTGGTTTATTGGTTGGAAGTTTTGACTATCAATTAAGAGGTATTGGGTTTAAATCTTGTGTATGTGATGTATGTGTGAGTCTGTCTTAATTGACCTAAATGTCTCCCAAAAAAACATCTCAAAAGAGCTCTTTTTTTAAATAACTTAATTTATTTTGTAAAAAAATTAAATAAATATATTTCAAAAAATAAAATAAAAAATAAAGAATCCAAAAAGAGCCTGAGCAAACTGAACCCCCGAATGAGTAATTATTATTTAACTAAAAAAAAAAGTGCGGTGTCGACTGCAATCAGCGGATATTAGATTGTGATGGGTACACTCCAACTTCTCCCAATCCTTCAGTTCTAAGGTATCGTTCTCTTTATAAACAACCTTGCTTGTCGTTTCTATTGGATTTCTCGAATCTTACTGAGCACCTCATCTTCTTTCTGCAATAGACTTTTGAACAAACCAACAGGTTATTTTTTTATTATCAAGATAGAATGAATTCTATTCAAAGTTAGCTCTGACTGTAATTTTCATGTAAGATAAATTACAAGTATGTTGAGTTTTCAGCTGTTTAGAAGTTGGGTAGTTAATTATCTAAAAATTGTTTGAGATTTAGGTTTTGTTTGAGATAGCTTTCTTACTGTTTTTTAAAGTAAAAGTAATTTTTTAGTACAAAAATTTTTTGAATTAGTAATTTTTTTACTAAAAAGCTACTTTAGAAAGCATTAAGAAAACTGTCCCAACTGAAGCCTTAAGGAAAGTATATAATAAAAAAAAGGAAAGTATATAATAAATCAATGATGAAGATTGCATTGGCAAATATTTCAAAATGTTTAGAGCTAATTATCTAATTTAAATCATCATTAATACTAATTTATATGATTAGGTCTTAGATTCTATCATTTCTTTTAGATTTTCAATGCATAAGCCATAACCATATTGATGAGTCGTTAAATATTCATATTAATGCATGCATGATCTCCACTACAAATATATTAACGTTTTGTTTGGGACGACTTTCTTACGGCTTCTTAAAGCAACTTTCTAGTAAAAATTAAAATTATTGTAATGGAAAGCTGCTTTAAGAAGCAGTAAAAAAACCATCCCAAATGAAGCCTAAGCTTGTCTTTGTAGATGGAAGTGATTTTGAAGATGAGTTTGGAGAAACTCTCTAGATAAGATAGTACTTCCATGGATTGCTTCATGTTATGTGAAAATAGAACTCACAAGAGTACATAGGCAAATAGAAAATAAATTGATGAGTAAAGATATCATCAAGTAGAGATTAAATTTACTATGTAATAAAATAAATTTAATCCAATTTTTTTAAGGTTCAAAAAATAGATTAGTTAATGAGCACTAAAAAACTAGAGTAACAGAATAAAAGGTACTTCAATTACTAAAACTAAAAACATGTAAGAAGTGATTTCATTGTGGCTAAAATTCTAGGGATCATATTTCACTATGATATTCTTAGTTAGTTAAGTATAATTTTGATCAATCAATAAAAAATGAAGTTATTACAATCAAATCCTAAGTTGCTCCCTACTATTCACATGAAAAACTATGAAGGAAGACTATCATATGTTATATTAAGGAGTCTAAGGAGTATGTAGTAGATTTTAATATCAACATATTTTATGAGTATAAGGCTCGCAAATGTGCCCTTATTAAAGATATTATATTTGATGATTCAATTTTTTATAAGTACGATATAGACTATTATATGTGGATGGTCCCAAATTTGGTCATAAAAGAAGAGAAAGTTAGTTTCAATTATTGTTAATGTATATTCTTTTATTTTCATGCATCATATTGTATTCTTCTTATTAAGTAAGCACAAAAAAAGTGCACATTGTGTTATAAATTTTAAGAATGGTTTGTAAATAAAATGAATGAAGCATTCCATTAGATTTTGAATAAATAATTGTATATTTGTAATATGCACTATGACAACCTAGTGATCTATTTCATCAAACCCTCTTTTACCACCATATTCATGTCCTAAAATTCTTGTGCAACTATACCATATATATTTCACCATTTACTTCATAAATTCAGTTATACCTAGCAAAAGTGGGTTTTCTTCATCACAAATAGGATTTCCATCCTACTACCTATAGACATTAGTATAATAAACATTACCTAGAACTTGTGTATAATTATTCATTTCATTTACAACATATATAGAACTATCCACCTATTTTCTTTCAATCTTTTATGCATATTCATCAGTTTGCCTAAATATACATCATTGATTTATGAAAATTCACTATTAGCTTTGAAACTAATTGAAAGGTGCTTATGACACACAAAGAGTAGGGTGAATTGGTGTTATAAAAACTTTTTTTAATTTTTAATATTTTTGCTTAAGAATAAAACTTGAAATAATACAGAATCAACTAAACAAAATGATTATATTCTAGATTTTTTAAACAAAAGATCAATCAAAACAAATCATCAAAATTCTCTTGTAATTATATAATCATAATTTAACTAAAGTGCAGTAAAAAGTAAATTGCATACAAAAATAAAGTGTAGAAAATATGAAAAATGCCAACTGAGATTTATAGTGGTTCGGTCAACATGACCTTCGTGCACTCCCCAAATGTCATCCCCTTTGGGTATTATACTAAACAATGACTCTCCTTTAGCCCACAGCTAGGTAGAGAAGCCCCTCTCCTTTGACTAGTTAGAATTAACCTATAAAGACTTAGTAAGCTATCCCTCCTTTCTCCTCTTTAGCTTGGCAGAGTTTCCATCCCTTTTTTGGCCTCCTCGACTAGGCGGAGATGTTGTCCCTCCTTTTGTCTCTTTGGCCTAGCAGAGATGCTATCCCTACTTTCACCTCCTTGGCTCGGAGGAGTTATCACTTCCTCCTTTCATTCCCACACCAGGAGGAGTAGTTGCTTCCTCCTTTCGCTCCAATGCCCAACGGAGTAGCAGCTTCCTCCTTTGGCTCCCATGTCAGATGGAGTTGTTGCTCCCACCTTTCTCCTCTTGGTTTGGAGAGATTAATATAAGACAAGTTGAAACCAAATAACTAAAGAATTTTATAGAGAAACTCCTAATTCATTTTATCATAAGCTTTAGCATCATCTAATTTAAGAATAGAATTCCACCCTCCCCTCCCTTTAGTCTTGTATTCATGAAGAAATTGCTAAGCAAGCAATATGTTATCAGAAATGGCTTTCTCCTTAACAAAGCCAATTTGACAAGGAGAAATAGGTTGGGGAAAGAAAGGAATTAAACGTCCCATTAAAATTTTAAAAATAATCTTGCTAAAAACGGAACATAGACGTATGGGCTAGAAATCATCCCAATAATTGGTGACATTCTTCCCCAACAGCTCACACACACAACCGGAGGACCCAAGGTGCAGGCCAGCTTGAGCAACTGTGTGAATTTCCCTTACACTCCCTTCATTCTCTCAAAGCTATTCTCCCTCTCTCAACCTCACCTCCTCTATCCCTTGTGAATTGGACTCTCCAAGCTCTCTCTCATAGAAAAAAAATATGACTTGATTACCAAAAGAACTTTTCATATGATTAAGAAAGAGGGTTTTAAAAAATCCTAATTTTTAATATTTAGCCTTCTATTCATACAGTATGATACTTGGATCATACATTACAATTAGGTCAATGTCTTCTAAGATTATCCTATGCAATTAGAAATTGTCCAGTATGATTAGTTCAAATTGAAAATCAACCCATACTAGATGAACAAACATCTTTCCAGAGAGCTCTCCTGTGGATCGAACTGTACAATATAAGTATCATACAATATGAAGTATTTAGTATAGTATGATTAGTTAAATTTTAAATTTTAAATTTGCTTATTTTTAAGTAAGTAGATTCGACAGTGAGGTTTCTTAAATTAGCTTATTGTCTAATACGATGTGTAGATCATGCAATATAATTAGTCATATATCAATTTTAATTAATCTCACTTAATTAAATATTTTAATTAATTTTTGTTTGAACAATAGTACAATACGATTAACAAAAAAAATAAAAAACATCCTCCTTGTGTGTGTGCATGGTTATGAAGCAAGCATACACTAAATATAAAACTAAACTAAAGAAAAATGAAACATACCAACTCTGCAACATATAGGCTTACTTTATCCTAACGCTGCACTCTCTTTAGCTAGTTCTTCAATCTTTGCTTGGTGTATAATATACCTGAAAGGTTAGTAGCACATAAAAATAAATATCCAATATGTTATGCAGGAATAAGTAAATAAAGCATCCAATAAGATTTGTAATCATCAAAATGTATGATCGGGCTCCCGGATTGCAACAATATTCTCTCCCTTTTTTAGGATGATAAATATTAAAGGTTGGGAATTGAATTTGCAAGTTTAATTTTTATTTCATGCTAAGTTCTCATCCTCACTAAGTGATCTCTTTTTAAAAAAAAATGGGAAAAATAATCAATTTTTAATTTTTCTTTTAATTTGAAACACACACATCTTTTTATTTTTTTTTTATTTTGAAGCACACAACAAACATATAATGAAACTAAAAGCAAACTGTACTAATTATAAAAAAACTAATACAACCAATAACACTATATATTGCTCCTTTCGACATCACTAACAAACGAGCTACAAACAAACAACATAATAGAGCAAAAGGAAATATTGAAAATAAAAAAGTATAATCAAATGCACTATAAATGACGAACAAAGCAAACTACTCATTGAATGGATCATGATCAGGTGGTACGGTGGCTATAAGTAGTGGTGGAGTGAGGCAAATTGATCTATGAACCAGGCATGATTGGCCTCGTACTGTTGCTGTATCTGCTCACAATATGAGGTGGACTCCTGAATGTGGGTTTCTAGTCACAACTCTAACCAATCAAATCACTCAATCAAGGAATTAAGAGGTAGTGGTTTGAAGGTTAGAGTTGGTGCCTCATATGCAGGTACCTTAGCTACTGGTACTCACCGTTCTTCATCAAAATCATGCTCCTCCTCAGCAAACTGTGCCATGTGGTGTTTGTCACTAAAGTGTAGATGGAAAGAATTGGAGTTGTAATAGATTTGGAAGTGGTTTGTTGGGATAGGATATATAAGACTATATTTTGCATCTAGGATGGAGGCTATGATATGTCCAAGTGTTAGGTTTTGCCTATAACATGTTGTAGGGATTTTAATAGTGGTTAAATTTTAATGTAATGGATGATCATATCTACTACATTAAACTCTATCCCAGTCATACAAAAATAAGTGACTACAGATAATAAGGGTGTGATATTGATTTCAGCTTAAAAAAGAATTAAAGTTCTAAAGATGTGCTAGATGACATGAGCATGTTATAGTAGTGTTGACCAAGGGTAGATGTAGACTCATGGGTGTGTTTTAAAGAGTAAGATTGATTTGATTCTAATCATAGTCTCCTACAATAATGACATTATGGGGTTTTATGTCGGTGGTAGAGAAGTGCAAAAGTTCATCAAAATCCTGGTAGGTAATTTCAACTAGCCACCTACAAATGTAAGATTGAATTGAAGTATGCTCTATCTTAATTCTTAGATTAGCAAAAAATTTAAATAGCATCTTAGAGTGAAAAGGGAAGGCTATTGTAAGGAGAAATTGTAATGTGGTATCAACAAATTGATTTAATACTTAACAATTTAGAATGTTCGGGTTTAGGATCCTAGACAATGTGATTTGGGTGGCTTTATAATGGTGGTAAGTGGCTTCATCTTTCATTGATTGAAATCAATCATCAACCTAGGGATGAGAAGAACTTCCTAGAATGAATCGAGCTCTCTATTCGGCCATTGGGAATGCTTAAGAATAAGATTGAAAAGGATTATGTGTTCTTTAAAATGAAAACCCTCCTTCCAATTTATAGAATGTGGTTAATCATATAGTACAATATACATCATACAATACAATCATAAGAAAATTAATCATCTTATTTGAATAAAATAAAGATTTTGGTTAAATTATACAGTATGATCTGAGATCGTCTAGTACAATTTCCATCTTTTAGTTTGTCCTATGGAGTTAGTGGTATGATCTTTAACTAACTTGATCATCCAGTATGAACGGGTGTTTATACAATATGATTGGTAATAAAGGAACTTAACGACCAAATTCAATTTGTCTCAACAGTTATTGTTACATCATTTGTACAATATGAAGTGGTGTTCATATGGTATGAATCTCAACAATTGATTAAATCTTATCTATTTGCTTGAGTGAATAGCTGATGATGTGCTGATTGACGTATATCATATAGTATGAAGGTGATCGTACAGTATGAATTTCAGAAAATTTTATGATGTGTGTGAGATGATCATTGACAATTTTAAAAAAAGTACAAGCACACAAAAACTTTGACAAAAGTCATAACAAGATAACAAAAATAAGTAATTAAAACACACAATAGTTTTAAAACCTACCACATTTAAATAAAAGACATTAATACACATAATCATACAACCAAAACAACCTAAATAATCAACACATAAACTAAATACAGACACAACTTATCAAAACATACTAAAGAATAAATAAACCAAAAATTAAATGTAAAACATATATGCATGAAAATACAATATTAAAACAAGTAAACATACAAATAGAATGAGATTATTACAAATTAATAAGCTGCAAAACATAAAAACATAAACATCAGTTAGCATGTAATGATCCTTTGAAATTGATCATTTTTTTTTCTTTGTACCTATGCTCTAACTGTACCTCTTGTGAGAGCACATCTGCAATATCAATCAGATTGAAATCTTGGAACCAAGTGAGTCTGGGTCCCACCTTATGTTAAGATGATGTATGTTATGCTATGTTGTGTTGATATTGTCTTGGGCCTCCAGACCTTATGTGTTCTATGATGCATTTGAAGTGTGCACGCACTTACAATGTATCCTAGTATGCCACACAAATAACACCTAATTCCTAGAAATAAATTTACTAATCTAAATGAGAGAAGGTGTCTCTTTCTAGAGAAGGATGATGCATGATGTGTTATATACTATTGCTTTACTGTGTGTATAGGTCTAGGTGCATTTCCTTGAAGTGTTATTATTTTCTTTATTAAATGCTCATTTCCACTTTTATACATTCCTACTTCCACCTTTAATGCTTGTTCATCGCTATCTAATTCTAATACTAGCTCTTCTAATACCTTATATGCTACCTCTAGTTCAATATGATCTTTATCAAGGAATCAGGCTTTTCTTATAATTCAATATGTTCATTTTTAATAAACTATGCTCTTCTATTTATGCTTCATGCTCCTTATTTAATGCAATTTAGCTTGAATAATTATTTGTTAAACTTGTATACTATTTTTTTAAATTTGAAAATTCTTTTTCAAATGCAAGTGTAGCTTATTTATTTTTCTATAAAAATCATGCATTTATTCAGATAAAGAGAATTACACGTCATATGAGAGCTCGCATACCTCATTATTTTTAAAGTCCCCAACACTATCTTTAGCAATTAAGCAAAGGTTGGTTACCTCATCTTTCAGTTCAATTTTTTATGATTCTAATTCTGAGTTCGCTTATAATGCCTTTTGTAGCTTTTATTTGCCCTTCTTTGAAGTTGATTTTTCATCACCCTTATCCTTAATTGGGTGGCCTTGATGTTAAGGCAATATGATCTAATGTGTCTCAGCTTCCTACATTCAAAATAAATTATGATAGAAGAAAACTTATTAGATTTTATAATTTTAACTTTGCTCTTATCAAAGTGGTGCTTGTGTTTGCGTTTCAAGAAGCTCTTAAATGAACGTGTCATTAATGCAATGTCTTCACTTTCATTAGCTCCTAATTTGCTACTTTTAGTATTTTTAGCCTTCAATGCCATAGTCTATTCTTTCTTTTGTTCACATGGATCTATATGCCTTTGGTTCATATTTTATTCATAGGCAATTAGACAGCCCAAAAGATTGTTAACAAAGTAAACATTTAAATCTTTGGATTTAGATATAGCAGTTACTTTAGAATCCCATGATTAGGGCAGGTAGCATAGAATTTTTTTAACCAAAGATCAATAGAAATAAATCACCAAAATCCTCTTTCAATCATATAATCACAGTTCAACCAGAGTATAGTAAAAGTAAATTGTAAGCAAAAATAAAGTGTAGAAAATAAGAAAAATGCAAATCGAGATTTATAGTGGCTTAGTCAACTTAATCTGCGTTCACTCTCCAAAGGTTATCCTCTTTGGGTATTGCACTAACCAATGACTCTCCTTCAGCCTACAACTAGGTGGAGATGCCCATCTCCTTTGACAAGTGGAGAATGACCTTTATATACTCAGTAAGCTGTCCCTCCTTTTGCCTCCTTGACCCAATAGAGTTATCATCCCTCCTTTTTCCTCCTTAATCTGGCAGAGATGCTATCCCTCCTTTCACCTCCTCGGCCCGACGGAGATGTTGTACCTCCTTTTGCCTCCTCGACCCGGTAGAGTTACCATTTCCTTCTTTCGCTCCCACACCCGGTGAAGTAGCCTCTTCCTTCTTTCGCTCTAATGCCCAGTGGAGTTACCACTTCCTCCTTTCATTCCCTTATCTGACAAAGTCGCCACTCCCTCCTTTCAACTCCTGGTCCAACAGAGATGCTAATGATCATTATCCCCAAAGACATTCCTTCCCTAGAGCTCTTCCCTAAAAGCTTCACAAATAATTAGAGGACCAAAAATATTTTTATAATTTCAGTATTCTGCAAAGTCACAGCATTCATTAGAGAAAAAATATCAAAAAATTTTACTCCAAAACTTTTCAAATAGTTCAAAATTGATCATAGAGGCTCTTTTGAGCTCTAAAAGTATAAACATTGAATCGGGAATGTCGAAAAATTGCTCCAAGGAATCTAAAATCATCCGAATCAAACCTTTTGAAACAAAAATATGTTAATTTTACTTTTGCCATTATTATTATTATTATTTTTGTTTTCATGCCTCTGTGCACGAGGCTGCTACAATAGCCATCTCAATGAGGCATGGGAATTTTTTTAATTTTTATTTAAATAATTTCATTTTTAAATAATTTAAAAAACATATTTATTTTTTGGCCCAAAAATTTCAAAAATTTTTGAAAAATATAGAATATTTTTTTGGAAGGAAATAATTAAATTAATGTATATTTATTTTATTTTTAAACATAATTAATTTTAAATTCTTTCCTCTTTTATTTTTTCAAAAATAAAAAAAAATTATTTTTGGGCATTAAAAAATTCTAAAAATTAATAAAAAAGTTAGAAATTTGGCCCCTAAATTTTTATTGAAAAATTATAAATACTGCCCTTAGGGGTTGGGAGAGGGCACCACCTCCTTAAGCTGGTCCAAAGATTTCCTAGCTTGCAAATTAAGGGAAAATTGGATAGGCAAAAATTTAGAGGTTCCTTGTGGCGATCAAGACCTAGTACTCTTACGTAAGCTCCAGTTCACTCCTATTTAGGGGAAAAATTATCCGACAAGAGTCTAAATACTAACGATAGTGTCAATCAAGACCCGACACTCTTATAAATGCTCCAGTTTACTCTCGTTTAGGGGAAAAAGTGTCCGATAAGTGTCTAAATATCGTCGATGATGGTCATCGAGACTCAGTACTATTATGCAGGCTCCAGTTCACTCCCATTGGGGGAAAAACTATCCAGCAAGAGTCTAAATATCAACGGTGGTGGCGATCGAGATCCAATTCTCTTACGAAGGCTCTAGTTTAATCCCATTGGGAGAAAATTATCCGACAAGAGTCTAAATACCAACGACCATGATAATCAAGACTCGATACTCTTACACAAACTCTAGTTCACTCCCATTGAGAGAAAAATTATCTGGTAAGAATCTACATACCTACGATGGACATCTGGCGAAGGGCTGATGATGATAGTGGCTGAGCAGCTTGATGAAGGTGGTCAAGTGGTGTGTCAATGGAAGTAATTTGGTGACATACTAATAATACCAAATGAGAGAAGGCCTGCCAGGGCTCTAATCTTTTTAAGATGATTTGTTAGAGGGCTGCTCGATGATGTTAACATATTTGGAGGATATTAGGAAAATTAACTAAGAATATTTAACTTAGCCAAGATTATTTGTTAGAGCATTACTTGATGACATTGACATACGTGAAAGATGTCAAGAGAGATCTACACAAGATATTTGATCTATCCGAGGTTATTTGCCAATTCATTGATTGATGGTGTTAACTTATGTGGAAAAGATTAAGAGAATCTACTAAGGGTATTTGACCTACCCGAGGTTATTTTCCAAAATATTGCTTGATTGTATTAACTTGTGTAGAAGAAGGTCGTGGGATTCTACTAAGGATATTTGACCTATCCAATATTATTTATCAGAGCGTTGCTAAATGAAATTAACCTGTGTGGAAGAGGTTGAATCGAATCCCACTGGGATTGATTATGCCTTAATTAGGAGGGGGTGAATGTCGCGTGATCCTGAATCAAAGGTGAAGAAAGCTCTGACTTTATACCATTATTATCTTTTTGAGGTCGAGACAATGACCTTGCCCAAGAAGTAGAAATCCAGCTGGGGACTGCATAGAGTTTGAGATTCATTTGAAGCTTGATAAGCTTTATGATAGATAGTTGATAGTAAGATTATTTTGGATAAGTAAAATATTAGGACTTGCTTGATTATAACCATATTCAAAATTATAACCAATATTGCGCACCCCCCCCCCCCCCCCCAAATCTTCTTTCCATAGAATTGATGCAGCGATGGATGATGGTTGAAATGTGATACAATAATGTCTACTCGCTGTTGTGATGGAGTTACCCTTATATTTAATGACTCTATTAGACTTGATATTAGGTCATGGTAAAGGGGTTATCTCACTTTAACCATGCCTAAGATGTTGGCGTAAATGACCTTTTGAGGTTAAGCAAAAGTTGTCCCCCAGCCAATAATTATTATAACATAATTGACGTAATGATGGCTAATAGTTAATGGGCGATAATGCATATTTTCTTCCCTTTGTGATTGCCCTTAATATTGAAGGACTTCTTTTGAACATGATAATAGATCATGATAAGGAGACTACCATGCTTCAACCGTGCCCAGGATATTAATATGAATGTCCTTTTGAGGTTACAATAAAGGTTGCCTCCTAGCCAGGAATAATATTTCCACAGATGGTGCCATACTATTGCAGACTAGAACATTTACTGCGGTAGAGAGATAAAAATCTTAATATCTTAACTTTGAATGAAGATCCAGCACACATATAGATAAAAGAGAGGTGTGCATAAGTCATAAGAGACACGAAGATTTTTACATAGAAAATCCTTAAAAGGGAAAAAAACTACAGGGCCTGACCCAGTTGAAATGATTTCACTAGTGTTTGTAGTCAATTATGGTCCCCTTACTCAGGGGAAAAGCCTTGGCTCATTATATTATATAGAGCACATTATATAGTTGGGGTTGAAAAAATCCAATGATAAGAGAACCATTCTCAAGAGAAAGTTTGCCTGTCCGTTTGGTTGGTAGGATAACGGAGGTTGGAGGGACCATAATCAGTGTGTGATGGAGGTTAGAGGGACCATAGTTGGCGAGTGATAGTGGTAGGACAGACAGTAGTTAGCGGGTGATGGTGGCCAGATAGACCGTAGTTAGCCGATAATGGAGGTTGGAGGAACCATTATTGGTGGGCCACTATGGTCGGAGGGACCATAGTCGGTAGGCGATGGTGGTCAAAAGGACAGTAGTCAACAGGAATCTCTGATCGAAGGGACCATACTTGGTAGCTCGGCAGAGGACCAATAATGGTTGGTTGTAGGAGGAGGTCCAGTGATGGTCGGCAGCTGGGTGGATGTCTGGGAGTGGTCTATGGCCAGGCGGTGGTCTAACAATGGTCGAATGAAAGTCCAACAGCGGTCGACAGTCGTGTGGAAGTCTGGAGGCGGTCGGTAGCCGAGCAGTTGTTTAACGATGGTCGGGTGGAAGTGATGGACAGATGGAAGTATGGTGATAGTTAGTGGTCAAGCGATGGTCCGACGATGGTCAGGTGGAAGTTTGGCAGTGTTAGTCAGTCAAATGGAAGTCAGGAGGCAGTCGGTAAACTGGTGAAAGTCTGGCGATGATCAGTAGTTGGGTGGTGGTCTTACGATGGTCGGGTGGAAGTCCAACAGTGGTTAGCGGCCATGTTCGGCAACGGTCCACAGTGGTTCGCTGGTGGTGGTGCTGGAGCTCTTGAAGCTTTAGAGCTCTCTCCAATCTGTAGCCAAGCCAAAGGTCCCCCTTCATTTATAGATTTTTGTGAGTGACATACCCTATAAATATAGAGAAGATCCAGGGCAGGTTCAGTGTGCTCCATCGATTGGCCCGTATTGATTCCCCTAATTATAGAGTGTTTTTAAGTGTTTAGGTGCCTTAATGATGTAGGAATTCAATGATCCTGAGCTCGTTGGATTTGTCTTATTGAGCCGCTCAATTCGACTATAAGCAAGCCATATTTAGATATCATTTGGTCATCCAATTTAGGCTTTGAACCTTTCAAATAACCTTCAGGCTTTCGATTTGGGCCCATTTGGGCTCGGATTGGACCGATTTTGGTGTCGTTGGGTTTGTCTCTTCAAGACGTTCAATTTAACTATAAGTTTATTGAAATTGGAGTTCAAATGATCCCAAATTTAATTGAGTTATATTGGGTTTGCGTGATTCTTCGCATTGAGATGTTCATTTAGACTACATGCATATGAAATTCTACTTGAATTGTACCATTTGGTGATAAAGTTATTAAAAAAGATTGTACGTTTTAGATATCTAGGAATATCTGGGGCCTATTATTCAAATCAATGGTGAAATAGATGAGGATAATATCAATATAATTCAACTTGGATAGTTGAAGTGGAGGAATACATCGGGCCTATTGTATGATAGAAAAGCACCCCTCCAACTTAAGGGGAAAAATTTATAATATGGTGGTGAGACTTGCAATGCCTTATGGTGCATAATGTTGGCCATTAAAAGAGAAGCATAAGATTAAGTAAATATTATTGAGATGAGGATGCTCAGGTGGATGAGTAATTTTATAATTAGAGATAAAATGTGAAATAAGTATACAAGTGAAAGTCGGGGTAGCTCTAGTGACATATAAGATTAGACATAGGGGCAGATCCAGCCTTATTTTTGAGGGTGGGCAAACTTATTATATAAAGATTTAAATACTAAAAATTTAATATATATATATATATATAACCTAAAAGTCTAAGCAAAATTTTGTATTTCATTAACAAAATTCTAAGTAATGCATCGTATTTCATTATAATTTATGAAATAAAAAATAAAATTATAAACTTTGCATTCTACTCTGAATTTTTTGATAATGTTGCATAATGACTTTATTTGGAACAGAATCAAATACTTCTTTCTCAATATATGGCACTAGACAGTCATTGAGCCAAGCATTACCCATTTTGCTACGTAGCCGATGCTTAATAATCTTCATTATAGAAAATGCTCTCTCCACCGTAGCAGTAGCAACTGATAAAGTCAGTGCCAAAATAATAAGTCTATAAACCAGGGGATACACAATATTTTTTTTGACCTTTATAATCTATTTTGCAAGAGTAGCAATACTATTCAAAGATGTAAACTCATCACGAGTACGCATATCAATAATATAAGTAGATAGCTGATATTCAAGAGACACAAGATCAACCATAGAGGAATCTGCCAGATATAACTCTACAAGATGATTTAACCTTTCCTTATCATAAGCAGAGAATATATTACTCGAATTTAGACATGTCACATAAAGAAGTAACTCAGTACTTGTTTTAGAGAGATTTGATTATTAAGTTTCAAAAGTTGCATATCAACAACAATGTAGAATAAATCGACTCGATAATGATGAAGGTTTATTATTTATACACCTTTTCGTACTGACCGTCCACAAGCCTTGAATTTAGAATCCATATTGGAACTTCAATTTCAAAAATATTGCAAAAATGTGACACTTCTTCAAGTAAAGGTTCCCATCCATTTTTCCTCAATATCTACAATCGTTGCTTGGCCAGTTGTACCAATTTCATTGCATTTATAATATCTTGATCCTTTCTTGGTAAGGCTTATGATAATTCATTTATAATTCCTAAAGCATCTATTATTACATGCAGTGCCAAGTAAAGTCAAATGATTCCATAGTATGTATTAAAATACCTACTTCAACTGAATGTTGATCATGTATCCTCTTTTCCTTGATAATTTCAATTACTTTGCTCATAGAAGCATACATTTTTATTAGACTGATTAATGTTTGAAAATGCGAACTCCAACGGGTTTCACCAGCACGATGCAAATTGGTTTCTTGGTTCAAACCTCGACCACTAATTAACTCTCCACTGCTTAAATGAAAAATTATTTTATCATGCTGAATAGCTTTTAGAGTATCATTTCTCTTACATGAAGCTCCAATAGTATTGATAATTCTTGAAGTGATCTCAAATAACTGCTTCACTTGCCAATAATTTTTTGCAACAGACACCAAACATAATTAGAGTTGATGAGCAAAATAATAAATATAGAATGCCTGAGGATTATCTTTCAGAATGAGTACTTTTAAACCATTAAACTCACCTCGCATATTTGATGCTCCATCATAACCTTGTCCCCGTATTCTATGTATACTTAATGAATGTTTTGCAAGATGTGCTTCAACTAATACCTTGAGTGCTAGTACATTTGTTGAAGATACATGACTAATACCAATGAACCTCTCAATCACTTGGCCCAATTTGTCTATGTATCTCATTGAGACAGCTAACTGTTCTTTTGTAGACACATCACGAGACTCATCAACTAGAATGGTGAAGTAAGAATCATTAATATCATTCATGATTATATCCAAGGTCTCAGTAGCCATAGAACTTCAAATCTCTTTTTGGACTTTTGATGCAATCAACTTTAACTTAGCACTTGCATTTTCAAATGTCACTTTTTTAATCTCTTCACTATGAGCTACAAGAAACTGAAATAGTTCTATATAATTTCCTTGATTATCATAGCTAGATGACTCATCATGCCCACGAAATGATAGCCCTTGGCGAATAAGAAATCTAACACAATCAATAGTTGCAGTTAACATGATGCGATATTTTTTTTATTCTTGTCTTCCTTGCTTGACCATAAATCAGGAATACTCTTTTCTTGAAGCTTCATTAAAGACTCACATTTCTGTCGTGCCTTGTTGTGTGCACTGCTGTGTTCTCCGACATGACCCAATAGCTTCTCTTTTTGCTTCAGGTTCTTAAATCCCTCACCAATAAATGCGTCTCCACCGCCTTGGCTAGTATTAACTTGCTCTCGAGGCTTAAACAAGTAGCAATAAAGATAAAATACAACATCTTTTTATACACTATATTCTATCCAATCTGGACATTCTTCAAGCCATTTTGAGTTAAATCTACGAGCAATATTTTCTATCATTGTTTGAGAGAAATGATGATTTTTTGGTTGATGTGGCCCCTTCAACAAATAAGCTCTACGAACTTTATCACGCTCATTCACATCATAAATCTAAATTGATGCTTGAAGACCAGGGTTCGCAGGGAGATTGTTAATATCATCTAAACACATTCTTTTCATTTCAAGGATTTGAAAATGAAACAAAAAAATTGAAACCATAGCATTCATGAGTTGTCATTATTCCACCCTCATAGGATTAATTAAAAGTATTTCACTCATCAAACAGAGCAGAGGTGATGACATTCAATAATGCAAGTGGAGTAGTAGGGAGGTGTTTTACCTTCAATAATGCCAGAAGAGGGCTGCGAACTGTGAAGACCAGTAACATGGAGATTCGCGATGGGAAACAGGGAGATTCATGAAGATGAAGGCTGCGGGGCAAAGGCTATGGCTGCGAACGAGGGGGCTGCGACGACGTCTTGCGAAGCCTGGAAGGCAACACTTGCAAACGAGAGGGTTGCGACTAGCGACTGCGAACGAGGGGCGCTGCAAGAATGCGAAGACCTCTTACGAACATGCTGAACTGCCGAAGGCATGCTGGGAAAATCTGTCGCATGATTGAGTAAATTAGGGCAAAGAGGGTTTTTGAGGAGCGACAAATACTCGAAAATGCCCCTTCTGTTAACTTTTTTTTTTTAGGGTGGGCATTTTCCCACCCTCACTTGACAGGGGATCCGCCCGTGATTAGAGAGAGTTGCTTTAAATATTTTTTGGTCGCTTAAAATGCTGACCGTTTGATTACCTGGTTTGAAGAGTAGATATAGTAGATCTGACCTATGTTAAAAAAGGTAGGGATAAACCTAATGAAATTTTATTAGAAAGTATTAGACATGACTTTTTTTATTTGATTTAAATTAGAATTTAACTCTTGATATAACACAAACAAAAAAAATTCATATAGCCGACCTCACCTTGAGAAATGAAAGCTTGATGTTGTTGATGTTGTTGTACATGAAATTCAAAGTTCATTTTATTTCTCAAATGATGAAGTAAAAATTTCAACCATACATTTATTTGAAAAAAAGGGTGTTATAAATTTTAAAAAATTATATAAATTTCTTATTTAAGTAGATTTTTTCTAATAACATGTCAATATAAAATTTTAAGTATAATAATACTTTTATTATAAATCATGCCTCCTTTATAATAACTGTAAGTTTAAAACCCCACGGATCACTCAGTAGATGTTCTTGTAATAATTAATGCCTAGTTTGATAGACTGCTCACAACGGTAACGTCGAGAATCCAGCAGTTCGGAACTGCTACGGAGGGTTTCCACCAACAATTTTAATTTTTTTAGGAAATGCTCCACAGATTTAAATTTTCTCTCTCTGTTGCCGTGCTCCACTTCCCACGAGGCTCGGATTAGCTTTGGAGGAAGTGGAGGGGCCGGCCTGCGAGACTTTAGCTTTCTCTCACTTCTTCTCTTTTTCTTACGGTTTCGTCTGATCAAAGGGAGTCGAAGCATTTCGTCTCCTCTGGAATTCCACGGCCACACCCAAGGCCCTTCGCCTCTCTCAATTTCTCTCTGATTGTGTGTGGTGCAGAATGACAAAGTGAGGGTCATTGTTATAAGCTTAATCGCCAGAGTTTTGGTGTTTTCGACCTTTAGATTGGTGGGTGATTCCGATTTTCGATGGCATCGGAGGGATTCTTTTCTATATCAGTTGCTTCGGTTCTGGAGGACGTGCTGAAGGAGCACGGGAAGAGGCTCAGCGACATGGATTTGGCCTCGAGGAAGGCCGAGGAGGCTGGTGAGAGCAAATTTCTCTTTTATCATATTTTTTCACTTATCGGTAGATTCACGAGTTAGTGAGCTTTTGTTTCCTTTTTGCAGTTTATTATTTGATGCAAATCTGGTTATGTACTTTTTTTTTAAAGACAAGTACATTTCTCTATCTAATGACTGATGATATTGTGAATAATTGTGTTGTTTGCTTGAGCATATCAATTTACCTTTACTGATGAGATCAGAATGACTGCTCAATGTTAAGAAGGTTAATAGATATAGCTAAGAGGATTGAACATTGTTTTGATTGTATGATGCACGTCGTTTTGCTGAAGCATTGATATAATGGATTTGATCTAACTAGCTGGTTTAATTTCATTTCCAATTTGATTGATTTGGTCATTCTCTTGGAGTGGAGATTTTGTTCCTCACGGACTTGTTAAATTAAATTATCCTATTGTGATATTTTCTATTGCTATATAATTTAATCCATAGAATCAAGATGAGTATAGCTTATTATTGATTCAGTAATTCTTAGGATTCTTATCTATGGAAGTATTTTTCTGTTAGATCATCGGTTTTTCTTTCTTTTTTTCCCCCCTAACTTTCCTAAATAAAAAGTACAGCCGCTAGACGATATGAGGTAGCCAGGTGGCTTAGAAAAACTGTGGGGGTGGTTGGCGCCAAGGATTTGCCAGAGGAGCCTTCAGAAGAGGAATTCAGGCTTGGGTTGAGGAGTGGTTTGATCCTTTGCAATGCACTTAACAAGATCCAACCTGCAGCAGTCCCAAAGGTAATTGTCCCAGGAATATCCTTTTCTTATCTTGTCCTTATTTCTGAGTTTATTTTCTTATTTTTCGTTCGCCCTCTTGATAATATTGTTAGGGTGCTATTGTAGTTTCCCAAATTCGGTTACCTTGTTGGATCCATTCTTGTAGATTGTTGCGAGTTCAGGAGATTCAGTGGTTATCCCGGATGGAGCTCCCTTGTCAGCTTACCAGTACTTTGAAAATGTGAGGAATTTCCTTGTTGCTGTCCAGGATATTGGTCTACCTACATTTGAAGTATCGGATTTAGAGCAGGTCTGTTTGCAGCTCTATATCTATTGGTTTACCTACTTTGAAAATGCACGTTTGTAATACAATTTTTTTTTTTATAGAATAACCAGATTCTGTTGTTTACTTGTGATATAATCACTTAAAAGAAGTTTTCTATGCTGCTGTAAACTAAATGAAGAAAATCATGACACTCTGAATCTCTGATCATTTGGTTGATGAACATCTATCTGAATTTGGTTCATGTTGGTTTTGTTGTTGCACTTGAGACTTAGAATGAGCTTTAATAATGTGATTGTTTTCAATACAATGTAACTTTTATAACTTCTGCTTAGGTTAGTTCCATGTTGTGTAATAAAATCAGTGAAATTTTGCCTGATAACTTTTCAGGGAGGGAAAAGCTCAAGAATTGTGAATTGCGTTTTGGCTCTTAAATCCTACAGTGAATGGAGACAAATGGGCGGTGGTGGTTCCTGGAAATTTGGTGGGAATGCTAAGCCGTCCATATCTGGAAAAGCTTTCATGAGGAAGAACTTCGATCCTTTCTCAAATTCTTTGGCAAGGTCCCAGTCTATGGATGATCGAGAAAGCTCTGAACAAAACTTAAATCAAGTAGAATCCAGTGAAATGGTTGTAATGCTAATTTATGACTTGCTAGTATATAATTTTAGTGTATTATCCTAACCGTTTGCCCTAATTTTCAGCCATCTCCGTCTTTGAATGTGCTTGTCCATGCAATTCTTTCAGACAAGAAGCCTGAAGAAGTTCCAGCGGTAATACAGTTTGTGCCCGTACTATTATTACTTATTGGTGGCTTCTACCGCATTGACAAGATGAACTTCTTATATTATTTATCAGCTTGTGGAGTCTATGTTAAGCAAATTTATGAAAGAGTTTGGGCGTCGCATCGCAAGCCAAAATGAGTTGGTATGCTTTTTGCTCTTCTACTGAACAAGCAAATGTTCAATTTGTAAGATTACCAGAAAATGTTTTCTAATGCCTTGTTGAGGCTCGAGTTGGATAGTTTTATCTTATATGCATACCAAATATCATGAAACTCTCTGCATACTTCTTCTTTTTCCTTCATGATGATCCTTCTTGTTCTATCTTGTTTTGAATGATATGTTGTCTATGTTGTGATTTGGGTTCATTAGCAGCAACGATTCCTTTGAAATTTTGTTAACTATGTGCATAACAGGTGAAAACAGCTATAAAGGGTTTGCAAGATGATGGTAAATCTTTCTCTAAAATGAAGATTTCTGCTGACCAATCTTCAGCTATTTCCGAATTTAAAGTATGCTATGCTTTTAAATTTATATTTTTTGCTTAAATTTGCGATAAATATTAATTTCACTGTAGGGTTTAGGTTGTCCAGTTACTTATTTGGTTCCTTGTCTTTTCAAATGAACTAATATGTTCACGAATCATGATGTTTTAATTATACTATTGAAGAAAGAGAAAGAAGTGATTAAATGCACAAGGTTGAAGGAGAACTTCCATAACAATATGAAACATGAAGAGGCATCAAAAGAACAGCTTTTGAAGCAGTACTCTATAATTGACCGACAACAAAGAGATATTCAGGTAACACCAACTACCACAAACTTTTTTTTAATCAGTTATACTTAGTTTAGCTTTGTACCTGCTAATGGTCAATGTAATATGCAGCTCCTTAGAAATGATCTTCAAACTGCAAGAGCTGGTATGGAGTTCATGCAAATGAAATACTTGGAGGAGATCCATGTTGTTGGTATGATACATACAAAAGTAGCAAATCATGCATTCGTTTTATAGATTCTTTTCTATCATCACATGTCATTCTTACCACAAAACAGGGAAACATATGCACAGTCTTGCTAATGCTGCTTCAGGCTATCACAAAGTTCTTGCAGAAAATAGGAAGCTTTACAATCAGGTGCAAGATCTTAAAGGTAGTATTATAAATTACATAGTTTTGACAAATACTATTGAAGAAAGAATTTTCCGTGCTAAATTTTGGACATTTTAGGAAGTATTCGAGTATATTGTCGAGTCAGGCCATTTTTGCCCGGGCAAATAAGTAGTAGCACTGTTGGCTGCATTGATGATGAAAACATTACAATCATCACCCCTGCTAAATATGGAAAAGAAGGGCAGAGAACTTTTACTTTTAGTAAGGTGTTCGGTCCTACTGCTTCACAAGGTCATTATACTCTTGTGCCTTCACTTTTTTTTTTCGTCATGAACATTTATCTTGGTGGGCACAACTCTGATTTTACTTGATGTTTCAGAGGAAGTCTTCTCAGATACTCAACCTTTGATACGATCTGTTCTTGATGGTTACAATGTTTGCATATTTGCTTATGGCCAGACTGGGTCAGGAAAAACTTACACGATGGTAAGAATTTAATGATAAACACAGTCTTGTTATTTTTTATAATCTCATGTTTAAATCTATAATTTGTTTAATAAACATGGACTTCGAAGCTAAACAATGTTTACTCTCTTGAATGCAGAGTGGAGCCAAAGTAGTCAACACGCAGAACATGGGCGTAAATTATAGAGCATTGAGCGATCTGTTCAACCTTGCAGAAAAGAGAAGAGGCACATTCACATATAATATTGCTGTGCAGATGATTGAAATTTATAATGAACAAGTACGAGATCTCCTCGTTTGTGATGGTCTCAATCGAAGATATCCTTTTAGTTGCTCGTTCATGGATAATTTATTAAAATTGAAGTCATGTTTCTTGTGAAGTTTGTTAAATGTCCTTGACAATTAAAACATTAGAAATTAGAAATGGAACACAAAATGGTGTAAATGTACCTGATGCGAACTTGGTCTCAGTCACTTCAACTGCTGGTGTAATCGAACTCATGAACATTGGGATGAGGAATCGTGCTGTTGGTGCAACAGCATTGAATGATCGTAGTAGCCGTTCTCACAGGTCTGTTAGTGTTCATATTATCTCACATTAACCAAGTAATTAAGTTTTTTGGTACTTGATATTGATTGATTATTTGCAGTTGCCTCACTGTCCATGTTCAAGGAAGGGACTTGACGTCAGGAACTATTCTCCGTGGATGCATGCATCTAGTAGATCTTGCAGGTAGTGAAAGAGTTGATAAGTCTGAGGCAACGGGAGAGAGGCTAAAAGAAGCACAACATATAAATAAATCCCTTTCGGCCTTGGGTGATGTGATATATGCCCTAGCACAGAATCATTCTCATGTACCTTACAGAAATAGCAAACTTACGCAGTTGCTTCAAGACTCTCTTGGTAAGAATCTGTAGTTTACCAAATTCAATTTAGGAAAATTGTTTTTTATAGAAAACTATTAGTTAATAGCGTCATTACCTGATGAAATGTAGGAGGACAAGCTAAAACTTTGATGTTTGTCCATATAAGCCCGGAAATGGATGCCATAGGAGAAACCATCAGCACCCTTAAGTTTGCTGAAAGAGTTTCTACGGTTGAGCTTGGTGCTGCCCGCTTAAATAAAGAAAGTTTAGAAGCAAGGGAACTTAAGGAGCAGGTTCTGTCTCTAATTTGATTATTTTTTTCCATGTTGCAATCTCAAAAATAAACAAACAGTTACTTTTCCTTTGTGACAGGTGGGTAGTCTTAAAGCAGCATTGGCAAAGACAGAGGGACAGTCAGAGCACTTTAAAGCTATTATCCCAACTGATCCATCAACATTGAAGGCTCGAACACCAGCTTCTGCCTATTTAAATAAACGACATGGAGGAGATTTTTTAAGTTTTCAAAATGAAAACCATAGACAACCTATGGAGGAAGTTGGCAACATAGAGGTAGTCGTAACTCTTTGATGGTAACCTTTGTATTCTGCTTGGTATATGACCATTTTAATCTTGATTTATGTAAATATTGGTGCTTGGCCCTTAAGCTACTTCAAACATAAACAAAGCATTCATGCTTGCTTTTCCTTCATAGTTATTATATGCATATACCTAATAAAATTATGGAGTTAAAATTTTCATTCATCTAATCCTTATAAAATATGCTTGAGATCTCATTTTTATATAAATACTGGATTAAGCTTTTTAATGATACGGTTAAATATTTTATGGGAAGAGTTCTATTATTGACTTTAGAAGACCTTGTAAATTATTATAATTAATTCTGTCTTCAAATGCATGACTTGTTACTACTATAAATAAAGACTTAGAAGTAGGGTTTAGTATCCTGCAACAAGAACCAATTAAAGAGAAGAAAGAGAAATAGCGGAGAGGTGCTATTATTAGAGAAAGGAGGATTTTTTAGGTCTTGTAGGATGAGGTCTTGAGCTTCTTCTAAAGAGAAGTGTCTCTAATTTTAATTTTGGCAATTGGAGAACCTCCTGTTTGGTCTCATTTTCTACAGTAGGTAGTTGAATTCTTTTTCAGTCATCAACATACAACTTTGCATTAAGTACAAATTCTTCATATAGCCTCTTTAACACTTAGTATATTATTTGATCTCTAAGTAATCGTGGTTTTTTTTGGATCACATTGAATTATGTAAAATTATGTATTGTATTTGTGATATTTGTTGTGTTTTTTTCTCTCATCTTTATTTGATTTTTATTTAAGTTTTTATTATAATAGTAAGAGTTGGTTTTAAAGTTTTTATTTTAGTTTTTTTTTAAATTGAGCATAGAGAGAATGGAAAGACCAAAATTGACAAGTTTGAGGGCTGAAACTTTATGTTCTATTGACCAAAGAAATTTATCAACCATTGAAAAGAGTGAAGCTACACTTAGTTCTTTAGGAAGAGTGGTAGCTAATGAATATATAAGTTCTGAGGGCTTTTACTTATCCCTTAGATTGAGCATCACCTTCAACTTCCTCGATAAGGCTACTATATAATCATGAAGACAATCTTCGAGCTATATGTAAAGCCCTCCTTAGACAATAAGGTTTGTATAATGCATAAACTTTTTAATCCAAGATGTCAAAAGGAGCATTGACGATAAGATCCATGCCTTAATCTTGCTTTTATTATTGCTTGAGAGTTGGGACAAAATTATAATTGTCTTCCGTATTTCCCATGAATCATCTTGCATGATGCTTAGAAATGTCAGAAATCTCATCCTTATTCGAGAATATCAAATGATGCAAGAAATTTTAAGGTACATATATTGTTTTCAATATTTATAATAGTAATAAATTTTAGAATATGAGTAAGAACAAAAGGAGAGTTGAATAATCTAATGAAAATACAGATATTTGAATCAAGTGCTTCTTTTTCATTTTTTCATTAAAAAAAATCTAATAGTAAATTATTGCACATGTAATTATAACAAAGTGTTCCTCATTAATGATGAGCCCTTGCATATTATTAGTATTAGAAATGTGATATTTAAGATAGTAAATGAATCAATTAGAAGCTGAATAAATTTAGGCACATTTTTGGCTTATGGAGCAAGTTGATCTCCATTAGTGAACTCATATAAAAGGATGTAATGTCAATTTTAATGTTGATACTTGGAAATAAGAGTCACATCAAAATCTTATATTAAGCGAGATCTTGCGGTGGATACCAATATTGTGCTAAGTTTTGCCACATTATAAAAAATGCATGAAGAAGAATTGTGAGCAAGGACAAAAGCTAAAGCAAAATACAATGAATATTGTTGTGGGAATCGTTAACGGTTCTTTGATTCTCAATGCTGATGATTAAATTGATGTATTAATATTAGAATTAGGCGTCTTTTCATTTTTCTTTAAACAAAATATCTATGTCCTCGAATGTTGTGGGCATTGGAGACATAATATTTAAGATAAATGGAAACGCTTATAAGTTAAACTAAGTTTGGTGTGTATCTAGCATGAAGAGAAAGTTGCTCTCCTTTGGACAATTAATGTAGAAGATATTCATGTCACTCTAAAATTTGATACTTAGAAAGTGATGAAAGGTGCCTTGGTGATTGCTTGGGGTAGTAAGAAATATATTCTTTGTACTCCTCATAAGGAGGATCTACATATGATATTTATTGATTTAGAAAGCGTACGATAAAGTTTCAAGAGAAGTGCTATGGAGAGTTCTAGAAAAGAAATAGGTTAATAATGCTTATATTTAAGTCATTAAGGATATTGATGGACTGGCCGATTTGATTGGGAGGGAATTAGGAAGTTTCCTAATCAAGAGAGAGTTATTTAGGAAGGTTCTTTATCAAAAGGGAATTGTTTAGGAATGCTGAAATTACAATTGGAAGGGAACTAATTAAGGCAAGAGATATAATTTAAATTTAAAATCTAAGAGGGAATTTAATGTAGAATAATACATGAATGGATGAAATGCTTAAGGAATTTGCACGCTTAGTATTTCAAGAACAAAATACTTATATCCTTCAAGTGAGTTTAAACGACGAAGTAAAACATAATGAACGGTAAAACAAGTTTAGGCCGAATTACATGCATAGAAGTTAAGATTGTAAAACAGTCAACTTAATTCAACGTTGCATACATGAATGATTTTCAACCATAAATCCCTAAACTAACAATGAGATGGGCACTATGAAGGAGATCCCTCACTCGACTCTTCTAATTACTAGGCGTTAGCGGAGAGAATGACAAGAACCTTTATGAATCACTTATAAACCACAATCGAAAAGCGACTAGGAGATTAAAAGATTTGGATGAGAGTTTACCCAAATAATCAAAAGATACGAAGTTCCGATAGCTGTAGGAAGGTTTGGAAGGAAGCAGGTGGCATCCGAGAGCCTTCTTGAAGGCGTGGTCAGCGATCTGAAACATCTGGACAGCATTTGAAGACCTCCCAATTGGCTGAACAGCAAGAAATATGTGCAGATTTTCCCTAGACATCAAACTGTACTGTGGGAAATAATTTGGACAACTCCTATGTGGTCTTGGATGCTTTGCACCCTAGCATATGGCCTTCCGAGGTATGGAACTCCTATGTGGTCTTGGATGCTTTGCACCCTAGCATATGGCCTTCCGAGGTATGGAACAGCAGGTTCCTTCTGCTGGAAACAAAAGGCTGGCAGCAGTAATGAGGGCTGAAATTTTCTGGACAGTCAATTTGGAGCTGCCGAATTCCAGGACAGCCAGCTGGAGCAGTTTTCTTGACTCCGAAATTCTGGACAGCAAAATTACACCATCCTGGATTGCTGGACAGCAACTGGACAGTCAGGGACAGCAGCTTGTAAGGTCCGGACAGCAGTCAACAAGGATCCTGGCACTAAGATAGCCCTTGGAACCAATCCAAAATTCTGGGCAGCAACGGGAGGAGGGAATTTCAGAGATTTCCTTCCAGGTGGGGGCGTTAAGTGCTTGCCAAATCAGTAGCTTTCCATTAGGAATGACTGGAGTAAATCAAGCTCAATTTGAATCTGGATCAGATTTGATTTGGGGATTTAATTAGGAGTTATTGATGGCAAAATTTAATGAGAGAGATGGAGATTTGAAATCTTTCCAAGAGAGTAACTTGGATTTTGGAAATAATCTCCAATGGGATCCAAGGGGGGGGGGGGGGCAGCTATAGAGAGAGGGAGGAGTTTAATGTGGCATTCAATGCCTACTTAAATTAATAAATTAAGTTTGGAAAGAAATATCTCATCACCTCTTAATTTAAAATTTAAATAGCAATTGATTTAGTAGTTTCCTAAAATAGGATTTATAAATTAGGCAACTATTTCAAATTCAAATTAATTTGAATTTAATCATTGATAGAGTTACCATAATTATGAAATCTAATTTAGGAAAGGATTGGTGGCGATTGTAGATGGAGGAGGAGCTAAGATGGGCCGGCGGTGGAGGTGACTGTGGGCGGGTGGTGGGGAAGAGGGGAGGTGGTTATGGGGTGGCCGGCGGCTTCAAAAGGGTGGAAGTTTGGGGTGGCCGTCGGTTATGGGGTGGAGATAAAGAAGAGAAAGAAAACAAAGAGAGATAGAGAAAGAAAGAACCACGAACCGGGGACGCTTCCACCGATTGATGGGTATTGCGTTTGGCCTCTCCTAGGCTCTCTCCTCTCATGAACTCACAAAGAGATCAAAGCACAACTAAAACTCACAAAGAGAACACTATGCAGGAATTTCTTTTCATTATAATCATCCCCTCACAAAGGAGGAGGGGAGGGCTTTAAATAGCCCAAAACAAGAGACAATCAAAAGTACTAAAATGCCTCTTGGGCTTACATATGTCTAAACTCTTAAGTAAGGGCAAAAAAAGACAATAAACATTAAAAAAAATCTAATACATCAAATAAAATATAAAAATAAAACTAGAGTGGATGTCCTCATCAGAATTATTTAGGGAAAAGGTGGAGGAATTAAGAGAGATTTTTTAGGAAAGTTTTAATTACAATGAGGGAATTAATTAGGAAAATAAATATAATTTGAATTCAAATTTAAGAGGGAATTATTTAGGGAATGGGGCTGATTTTGGAGGGAATTATGGGAGGCTATTTAAGGCTAACAATAGGGTGATTTCAGGATTATGTTTTGGAGTTTGCTGAATTTAGTTTATTCTTAGGTTATTTGGGCTCTAGCTGGCGGCTAGGGATTTGGGAAAGCCGGATCTTCCTCTCCAATTGAAGATCCAATTGTATCTTGCAATTCTCTTTATAGTTCTTTCAATAAAAATTATTTAGGAAAGTTTTAATTACAATTGGGAGGAAATTAATTAGGAAAATAAATCGAATTTGTATTCAAATATGAGAGTATTATTTAGGGAAAGGGGGCTGATTTGGGAGGGAATTATGGGAGCCTATTTAAGGCTAACAATAGGGTGATTTTAGGATTATGTTTTGGAGTTTGTTGAATTTAGTTTATTATTAGGTTATTTGGGCTCTAGCTGGCGGCTAGGGATTTGGGAGAGCCGGATCTTCCTCTCCAATTGAAGATCCAACTGTATCTTGCAATTCTCTTTATTGTTATTTCAATAAAAAATTATTTTGGGATGTTCTTCACAATTTTTCGTATTTCTTCCGTTGATTTTTGTGAAAAGTGCATCCACTTCCTATCAGATATGTATGCAAGAGTTGTTACTTGTGTTCAAACGCAAGGTGGTTTGATCAAGTAATTTCTTATTTTTAGTTGTATTACATCAAGGATCATCCTTAAGCCCATAGCTTTTTGCTTTAGTCATGGATGTTTTTACTAGACATTTGCAAGAGGTTGTACCTTGGTCTATGCTTTTTGCTGATGATATTCTTCTTCTTGATAAGACTAGAGAGGGAGTTAAAGGTTAACTTGAATTATGGAGGTCTAAAGGTTTTCGTTTTAGTAGATTTAAAATCGAATATATGAAGTGTAATTTTTGTAGTAATAGATCTAGTGGAGGGATTGTGACTTTGGGCAGTCAAGTCATTAATAAGAGTACATGTTTTAGATATCTTATATCTATTTTTCAAAATGATGGCGAAATAGATGGGATATTATTAGTAGAATTCAAGTGGATGGTTTAAGTGGAGGAATGCATTGGGCTTGTTGTATGATAGAAAAGTCCTCAAATTTAACAGACAATTCTTTGAAAAAATATTTAAGGTGCATGAGACTACCTGCAGGTTTTTTCAGGCCTTTTTGGGTGGATGTGATAAAATAAACATAATCTATTTATACGATAAAGGAACTGTCAGTTGCACTCAATTTTGAACTTCTTGAAGGATTTGGATAGGCAAATAGGGGTGCATTTGTCATAATGGCAGGTTATTGACCAGTTATCATATGTTTATGTTGATCAAAGCATTAGAGATATGCTAGTAAAAAATTTATCATGCGCTTCTACTTAATTAGATGTCGAGGAGAGGAGTTTAACTATAGATTTTGGGACATTGGGGGTAAAAGAATTATAGTGAGTAAAAATTTTTTCTTCAATGAAGTTGAATTATTTAAGGGAAAATGAATGAAAATGAATCGTTGCAACCAAAAAACTTCCACTCCATAGCATATTTAACTAAAGGATCCACATTTGCCTAACCTAAGCCAAGAAACACCATAGAAAACCCAAGAACAACCTGAGCCTAACGTACTTATAACCTAAGTCAAAGGAGTCCTCAAAAACTCAAAAGTCACCTATTCTAAAAGAAATAAAGGAAAAACCATATTGAACTACAGGAGATGCCTATGCCAAAACAACAACAAGAACCATAGAAAACTCAATAGCAGCTTGAGCTCAAAAATATTTGTAACGGAAGTCAGAAGGTCACGAAGAGCTCATAAGCCACTTATGATGGAACAAAGAAAGAAACACCATTCAAAATTTAAGAGCAATTATAATCTTAAATTAGGTCACAATGAACATTAAAGCAATATTAAGTCTTTCATAATCATAATATAGTACAAAAGAGTTGGACAATATTGGACAAAGACTATAAGTAATTGCTTGTAAACCACTTCAAATTATCTAATGAATGTATGCTAGAAATTAAAGGATTCTTGGGAGGTGTTTGGACTATGGTGGGTGTATGCCTCGTAATCCGAAGAATCGTCATAAATGTTCAAGTCTCACTTTTTACACCTCATTGATGGGCTGACAACCTAATTCTTTAACTTAAATTAAATTATCAAATTATTAAATATTAAGCGATTTGAATATTTTTTCCTATTTTTTTAAATAAAAATGTATAACTAGTTTATTTGATTTTCAGCTCATTAGAATTAAATTTTATTATATTTATCTCTCTTCAACATCCTCAGAATACATCGAAGCCCTTAGCCCTACACACCTTCGTTTGCCTTGCATCTCGTCTAACTTTGATCTCCACTCACTTTAAATCAAGACTCCTTCCTTGCTCCTTGTTTTTTTTCCTATAAAGACTTATTTCTCGTCTTTATTGACACCCTAAGATATCTCACATAGTTTTGTTTCATTTTGACATGTAAGATTGTTTGGTTTTATATATTTTTGTCAAATAGACTTTAGAGTTAAAAGTATGAATCATACGGTTTTGGATTTTGAAATTTTTTTCAATTTTGTCTTGTATTTGGTCTTTTTATTACTTTTGTTAATGAAATAATAGAAGCCGTTCCCCCATTTTACTTTCACAGCATTGTGAACAAGTTATATTTGCATTCTTGAATTACATTCATGTACACATTTGTACATTGGTGAACATGTTCATACCTTTACAGTAAAACTATTTGTTAATTTATGCGTTAAAAGAATGCATCCTTGCATGTTAACCTCATCTGCCTTATATTGCATTATCCGTTGCTAATCGATGCATAAATACCTCAACAAACAGTACAAATGTGAGATTCTAATGTAACTTTCAGCAGCACATAAAACTTGAACTATCATGATTCTCCTTCTATCTTCGTACAATTGATTTATCACAGTTCTACAAATTGAAATACAAATTGTCCACCAATTCCTTCTCTATTTTTTTCAAGGGAAAATATATTTAGTTTACAGTATGATTCTTTGATGTTGGTTATCCTTATATGAAGGTACGAAGCACCTCGACAAGTAAAAAAAGGCCAATCTTTGATCTCCAAAATTTATTGATGACAGAAGACAATCATCCCTGGTCCAACTCCAGTCCATTAAAAGCTTCTCAAAATGGAGAAGATGATAATAATGCAAGCTCCGGAGATTGGGTCGATAAGGTTATGGTGAACAAGCATGAAAGTTCTCTCAGCCACTGTGATGGGAATTTTGCTACCCTGCCTGATTTCTTTTTTCAGAGGTATGCTTCTGATAGTACTGCATATCAGGATCAGCCCTACAGCAGAAGCGGACACTGGAGGACAGAGAGTAATGAGTTTGAGATTCAGAGACAGAGATTTGATTCGGTAACCACAGATGATTCGGATGATCTGGACGTTGCTACAAGTGACTCCTCAGAAGCTGATGCATTGTGGCAATTTAATCTTCCAAAAGCAACTTCTAGTAGCAACAGTGGTGCTTCTAAGATCAAGAAGCCTCAAATAAAGTCAGTGAATAGTCCGGATTTCAGGTAAGATGGCAATACTAGAATTACCTGATTAGTAGCAAAAGTTCTTTTTAACAAACTATGCGTATTCTGCATAAAGATTGGATTTTTTTTTTCTTTTTTTTAGTTTGAAGGTCATAAGCTATAATTTTATTTTGTTTTTTGTCTGTTCTCAATTTCTTAATTCTGATCGCCCTTCTAAAGATCCATATCAAACATGTTGAAACTTCCTGCAGAGTGCAGAAGTGAAAAATCTCAATTCTTGAACTATTTGCGTGTGTGCTAATAATATCTGAACTCTTTTCTTTTTAACCATATGAATTGGTGTTCATTTATGCTTCAGGACGCCATATATTCCACCATCATCCAGGAAAAATTCTAGTGGAGCTAGTCGAATATCAAGGCAACCAAGCTCTGTTGGCTTGGACGCAAAGAGAATTTCATCTTCAGGTGGAAAATTAAACAGTGGAAAGTGAGGAGGAGCGACTAGTTTTCATTCCATCGCTTCAGGTTGGTTTTTTTTTTCCTTTTTTTTTTCTTGTGGGCGTCAAGAGAGATTGAGTGTCCAGTTAGGTGGATTGGTGGCAATAATTCGATTTGCTAATCACGGTTTGTTTGCTCATGGTGTTCTTGGTTGGATTGTTTTAGCGATGGATAATGTCATTATATCATTTTTAAAGAGTATTATCTCTTGATGTTTATACTCAGAATTTAAAGAAAACCTGAAGTAGGGTGTCATTTTACAGCAGTCAGTTATCTTCTAGTTATGATCTTATTCACAAATTTGTTTGCCATTTTATGTGTGCTTTTTTTGAATTTTATAATTAATTAATTTGATTTTTTTTAATTTCCCATAAAATATAAAGAAAAATATTATTAAAATTATTAAAAATATGAAATTTTTGATTCTTTTTGGGAAATGAGGAGCATAACCACCACCAAACCAACAATAATATTAAGCCTTTATACCGCTGCGTCGAGTCCATTGAATGAATCTTTTTCGTTATTGCGTCATATTAAGAGTAAAATTCTCAGCTAGATCTAATGAAAGGAAATCATTTCTAATACTTTCTAATCAAATTTTTTTAGGTCTACCTCAATTAGAACTGACGGTTTATGTGACCAAATCATCTAAGGCCACTCTCTAAACTTAGCTGCCATTGGAGCTAGCTACTCCAATCTGAGCATTCTGATCTCTGTCTCTTAAGAGTAAAAGCCACTCAATCACATGGCCATCTTTTTTATTCCTGCTTCTTAAAACAGTTTTTTAGTACAAAAATTAAAAATTTTATACTAAAAAGCTACTTTAAGGAGTAAAAAAGCCGTCCCAAACAAAGCCATAGTAACTTTTGGCAGTTCATAAGCTATGGGTTGGAATTTAAACTTCGAATTGCTGCCTATACAGTTTACGTAATCAGTTATAAATTGAATTGCTTGTGTGCTTACTTAGGTGAGTTGGCTTTAATAAAGACAGAAGAAACAAATGCGTGAACCGAAGAAAATAATTATGTAAATAAAAAAGGAAACCCAGAAATAACAAAATATATAAATGACGATATTTAAATAATAGAAGTGGATGCTTATTTACATTATGAAAATATTTTTAAAAAAGCACTTTACAATTCCTTTTTTTATATTATTTTAGAAATTGTTTAATAGAAGTTAATATATATTTAAATTGGTGAAAGAAAGGAAATTTGGTTACATATGTTCTATAATATAAGTACTTAGGCAAATATCTCTATTATTTATTTTCTTGAAGAACATACATGAAATTTTATTATATTTGGAGAAATTTTCCTCTCTATTGTATTAGTGAACTATTTATTAATTTTGAAGTCCTACGAAGTATATTCAAATTGGTTTGAATTTGCAGGGTTTGAATTAGGTTTAGGATTTTCTTTGAATAATTCGTCGATGCCTTCCAAGTGAGCTCCATGACATCCATATCTCAATCCCGATGGAAGATTTTCCACCAATTATTGTTTGGTAACTCCTACACATCTTAGTAATGCCGGCAAGAGCAATTAACTTGACCGAGGTGTGTTGTGATCAACTAAGCACCACAAAATGATATGCATGGTTGAATAGAGATGAGTGCATGTAGCAACCTTCAAAGTAGATGGCAAGGTTTCTATGAAGGGCGAGCAATCGTCGAATGATTTGGGAGTCATCAATTCTTGTGATGGAGATAACAACATAGAAGCTCGAGGAGCGACTAGGTGTGTGAAGGCCGATTCACACAAAGGAACAAAAAATTGAATCAAATTGGACAAAAGTCCAAGCCATGTTTAGAAGAAGATTCTAACTTATTTACTAATCATGTATTTTATATGAAAAATTTAGAAAGGAGAAATTAATGGGACCTAACCCAACTAAAGCAGTCAACTATAAGTTGATGTTCACAAAAATCTACCATTCACCTCAATTGGAGAAGGTCGGATTACAAAGTTTGAACTATCATTCTGGACTCCTAGACTGCCTTGTTAATACTGAAGTGTTTGTTTGATTATCGTTAGATGATAATAAAGTCGGTGTTGATTAATAAAGGATGACATGATCGAATGACTGTGGACTTTTGTGTCTATTGATGGAGTTGGTGGTGGAATCAACCATGATTAGTGTTGGCTGCTGGTAAGTGAGCAATGATGATCATTGATGATGATTGTTGCATTTATTTGATGGGCAGAGTAGTTAGATTTTTTAATTTTTAAAACTCTTTCACTTAAGGTCCCTATCAAAGGCAGAATGATAGTCTATTAGATTTTTTTTATTGTGGCATTTTGATTATTTTAGTAAAAAATTCAATGCTCTATCTAACGATACAAAATAAAACCCTACCATCTTTGAATATTTGATATTTTTTTGAGCAGTTAAGTGACTTAGTAACATCAAATTAGGTTGATTTTAGGTTCATTAGATTTGCCAGGTCAAGGTACACATTCCGACTATTTGTTTGTTGAAATGGAGTTCGAATAGTCCTAAATTTAATTCAGAAAGTCTAGTTCAAATATTTTGGGTCAACATCATGGTCGATTAGTTTTTTTGGGACATGTTAGTTGCCCCTATTTTTACGTTTCTTTTTTTTTTTCGTTTGAAAATAATTATTCTTGATAATTTTGAAACATAAATCTAAGAATATTATTGTAGACTAGTATTTCGATATTTTATAATTATAAAGTATTCTCTATATTATAGTTAATAACAAAAATAGAAATATGTGAATAAAATTTAAAATTTAAAATTTTATTTATTTCTTTTTTTATTAAAAACTGATAGATTAATAAATTTATCATTAAAATTAATTATAATAATAATCATTTTATTGAAAAGTTTGAAAATTTTTCTTAAAATTATAGTTGATAGATTATTTTAGGATATCTTCAATTGTTAAAAAGTATAGTCAAATTGTGAAATTAAAGATTAAACCTAGATGTCAATTTCTATTTAAAATAAATTAACTTGCTCTATAAATTGAGCGTTACAATTAAATTTAAATAAATAAATTGGGTAAATGTAATAAAGAAAAAAGTTATAGTAGAAAAAGTTAAGAATTGATTCGCACTTGAAATAATTATAAAAATATTTAATTTGTTACATTGGATAATATTACTACTCAATTAAAAGAAATGAGGGGCATTAGCACTTATTTATTCTTTTATCCATCCATTATTTGTACTAACAAATAATATGGTAGTTACATATTTTGAACATAATATGAAAGCTTTGTTAAATAGGAAATATGTTTTGAATTGAATTTCAAATGCTACATATTTTCAAAAAATGAATTTCATTAGATGAAATATTTTAATTCTTGATTCAGACAAAGAGTTTTAATAGATATATAAATATTTATTAATATATTCATTAATAACTACATGAAAAAATTTAATTTATTTTGGGTATTTGTAATTAAAAATATGATACAACAACAACAACATCATCAAGCCTTCATCCCACTATGTGGGGTCGGTTACATGAATCCTATTTCTCCATTATGTCATGTTAAAAGTTAAAATCTCAATTAAATCTAATAAAGAAAGGTCATTTCTAATATTTTCTAATAAAGTCTTTTAAGGCTATCTCTATCTTTCTTAACATAAGTCAAATCTAATGCATCTACTTTCCTAACTGGGTCATCAGAATGCCGTTATTTTATGTGACCAAACCATCTAAAATGACTCTTTCTAATCTTATCTTCCACTGGAGCTACTCCAACCTGTTCACGTATATGCTTATTACGTATCCTGCCTCTAAGAGTAAAGCCACTCATACCTATGAGAATTCTCAGATTTGCAACACTTAACTTAATATTATGCTTCTCTTTTAATGGCCAACATTATGCACCATAAAGCATTGCAGGTCTAACCACCATCTTATGTAATTAAAAATGTGATAACAAATTAAACCATATAACATTTAATATTATTATATGATATAAGGCTAGAATTTAAATCATGACATTAAAGTCTAAAAATCAATAAGAGGAAAAAAACAAGCCACTTTTATAATAGCAATAATACAAATTTATTTATATCACCAAACATTGCTCGGGGAGTGAAATGTGGCAGAGATGCTTTAGAAAAGGTGCTGATTTTTTGTGCGGACTCTGGATGTAGCTCTACATTCGGGCTCCAAATAAATTAAGACACATGTCTTGCTTAAGACCCGACGACCCGACCCAGCTCAGCTATGAAAATTTTGAAATTGCGGCAGCCCACTCATTTTTTGTGTTTTAAAAAAAGCGACCCGCGAAAGCTCTCAAATATTTAGAGTTTTTGTGGAATAAAACTTTTGGTGTCTTTTGAAAAAAAAAAAAGAAAAATAGGCGATGAAGATGGAGATTGGTTTGAAGGACTTCGCATTCTCTGCAGAGCCATTGGAAAAGAAAATAAAGCTTAAGCGTAAGGGTATTTTACTTATCTAATAATTTCTTTTCAATATATATATTATTAGGCAATATAAGTTTTTCTGAGCTTAGTTTTTCAATAGAGAAATCTATCGTAAAGCCAAATACAACGGGACTGTGTTCACTTTTAAGGAATATTAGGTTCTCAAACAAGCCCAAATACTTCAATGAGGAGTTTATAAACTGGGCAGCAATAGTTTATGTATTTTTTTGTGATGTTTCGTACAAATTCACTTAGAATTTTTCTCTTTCATTTATGCGATATTTTGTTCATCATCAAGACATATCAATTTTTTGGACGTTCATTTATTCTCTCAGATGTAATTATTATGTATTTTTCTCTTTCATTTATGTGATATTTTGTTCATTTTGAAGTGTACCATCACTATGTAATATAACTGTGTACCGCTGTTGTGTATCGCTATGAAATAACATATATGCATTTGGCTTTTAAGGAAAGCTTTTACCATGCAATTTGATAATATGTTTTTAATGCAAGACTTCTTTCATATGACTATTTGGAGAACAGTAATGATAATTATGAAGCAGAAAGTTTTAAAGAAAAAAATTTTAAACAGTTAGTTAATGAAACTATAGTTCGCAGTGCCATTATTGAAGCAATAAATTGCCAGATTCATTTTCTTTCCTTCACTTCAATATAAACAAATCAGAAGCAGTGATGGAGCTAAATTTTTTTTGCAATGGGGTTAACAATTAAAATTTTTTAAATATTTTTTCAACTTTTTTTCATTCAGATTAGAAATTAATATTAATAGTTTAAAAAAAAATTATTTGAATTTCTTATTTTAAAAATATAAAATATATGATAATAAAAATTTTATAATTTATAATGCCTATTATTTATATTCTAAAAAAATTAAATGATTATTATATTATCAATAAAATTATTATTTTTCAACATAAATGATTAAAATATTATTAATCTCTAAGTTTATTTCTTGATTGGTTTTTATAATAGTCATAGCAAAAAAATCACTTTTTACTTATATTGCGTGTCTTAAAATAAATTATACTTTTTTTTAATTTATCACGACAATATTCTCATTTGTTCCAAGTTATGAAAAATAAATTTGCAGCATATTTGATCCTCAGAAGCTAATAGAAATTAAATGGGGCTAATACTTCATCCAAAAAGAATCTCAACTCTATATTTGAAAAAAAAAAAAACTAATCTTTGATTTTTAATATCAATAAGTTTCCACATTTTTGATTTGTTAACATTATGATTCTAATTCAACAAGTGAATAGTAAGATTGTTTTTTTGTCCATAATTGAATTGCAAATATGAATGGTTCAATATTTTTCTGCTCATTTTTGTCAAATAATGGATAATAACAGAAAACCTAATAACAGTTTTATGGCTTTTTATATTCAATAGCGAATGATTTATTGACCATAACATATTAGTTATACTAAAACTCTTAAGATTTTGATGTTAATACTATTGTTGCATACTCATGACAAGTATGGCATAAGCTACGGCTTCGTTTGGGATAACTTTCTTGTTGTTTTCGAAAGAAGTTTTCTTGTACAAAAATTTCTAGTTCAAAAAATCACATAAACAACAATATACAGTGGTACATATTGGCAGTACACTGTAGTACACAACGGAACACAGTGACGATACAAAGTGGTACACTATATTACAATAAACAAAACATCACATAAATAAAAGAGAAAAAATGCATAATAATTACATTTGAGAGACAAAATGAACGTCCAAAAAATTGATATGCCTTAAAGATGAACAAAAGATCACATAAATGAAAGAGAAAAATTCTTAGTGAATGTGTGTGAAACATCACAAAAAATATATAAACCATTGCTGCCCAATGTATAAACTCCTCATTGAAGTATTTGGGTATGTTTGAGAACTTGATCTGCCTTGAAGATGAACATAGTCCCGTTGTATTTGGCTTTAAAATAGTTTTCTCTGTTGAAAAAACTAAGCTCAAAAAAACTTATATTGCCTCATAATATATATTGGAAAGAAATTATCATGTAAGTAAAATACGCCTTACGCTTAAGATTTTTCTTCTTTTCCAATGGCTCTGCAAAGAATGCGAAGTTCTCCAAACAATTATCCATCTTCATCATCTATTTTTCATTTTTTTCCTCAACAGGCTCCAAAAGTTTTTTTCCACAAAAATCCTAAATATTTGAGAGCTTTTGCGGGTCGCATTTTTAAAAACATAAAAAATGAGTGGGCTGCCGCGATTTCAAAATTTTCATAGTTGGGTTGGGTCGGGTCGTCGAGTCTTAAGAAATACACGTGTCTTAGTTTAATTGGAGTCTGAATGTAGAGCTACGTCCGGAGTCCGCACAGAATAATTTCTATAGAAAAAGAAAAATTTCTAACTTCTAAACAAATGTTCTCATTAAAACACAAACCTGTATGAATAACCATAGTTTGTTGATCTAAATGTTGTAAGAAGCCTGATATTTAGCAAGCAAGAAGCATTTAAATAAAATAATTCAATATTTTCATCTTATTTCTCATTTTGGAAATGTATGAAAGGAAAGGAAAGGGAAGTGAAAATAAGAAAATCAAATCAAACCCATTTAAGAATGGTAGGGAAGTGCCTTCCAAAATTTAGCATTTAGAGCTATAAAATAATATATCAAAACATTGATCTAATTGGATAGAAACCTGTCAACAAAATCATTAGAAAAGAATTATATATCTACTTAATATTATGCAGTTCCTCCCTGTCTTAGATTAATCACAAATAGTTGCCATACATCCTCATTTCTGATTTATATATACTATTTCTACAACTTGATGCTTCCTTGTGATTGATTCAGGCATTTATTGGAGATTAATGAAAAGAAAACTCTAATAAAGAGTTTTGAGAAACTCCACCTGAGAATTAATGGACTAAGCTTGAAAAAGTTCTAAGAAACTTTCAAAAGAGATTATCATATTGGCTCTAGAGGCTGATCGAGTCAATTTCCTTGTTACATCAAGGTTCAATAAGAAAAGAATGAACAATTAGCATCTAGAACTCTTTTCTCAAAACTACAAGCTCATTAATTTTGATTGCTAATAATGTTTTCTCAACAAATAGTGAGCAATCATTTAAAAAATTATGATTGCTTAAATAGAAGAAGTTGAGGAGTTTGTGACGCAAGGCAGGCTTTGGAAGAGGTGAAGTAATTTGAAGGGTTTTAAGACCTTTTTATTGTAATGGGGGAGATAAATCGAACAATATAAATTAAATAAATCAAATAAAATCAAAGGAGGATCATAAAATTGAGATTAAAAAATGAAATTTGGAGAGATCATTAAATGGAAGAAGAAATCAAATGGGGGCAAATGAGTGAAGAGGTTATTAAATGGATTAGGAAACAAAATGGGATGGAGTTTAAAGAAACTTCAAGAAATAAAAGAGTAAAGATAGAGTGTATGGTTGTGATTTAATTTTGTCAATAAAAATGAAAGGCTGAAATTTAATGTGAGAAGAATCATAAGCAAATTTTAAAATAGTAGTATATACAATTATACAAATTATTTTTAAAATTAAAAGGTTACGCGTTACCTTACATTTTTTTTAAAGGACATTTTATTCCATCAAAAAAGTGAAGGTTACAGTCGAGACCACAAAACCGCAAATAAAGATTACAAGACAAAAACTAGAGTTAAAGAGAAAGAAGAAAATAAATAAGGCAAATAAGTTAGTCGGGCTCAGTAATTGGCACAAGGTTCTGACCACCACCCAGACACCACCAGGCCCAGACCATCCAGAGGAGGGAAAACCAACAATCTACATAAAAGACAAGCAGCATCCAACACCGGAAATAAAGCCACAAAAAAAAAAAAAAAAAGATTTACCACCAATGGTTGCTAACAAGCCAAGGTCCAGGTGGCTATGGAAGAGTTTCCTTATGAAATATTTGTTGTGAAGTAGTAATTATAGAGGGGAAGAAGGTGCGCCCTTACAGAGGGTTTGGGAGAGATTTGGTTTCAGTCATAGGCAATTTCCTGCACAAGAGGAAGCAAGTTCAAGATGAGATCAGGAAGAGGAATGCAATACCTTTGCTCTTACAACAATGTGTTGTCGATGATGAGAAACCTTTTCTGAGAGAATGGGGTTGCTCTAAGGAAGCTGGGTAAAGCAGTAGTTTGTAGCTGAACATGCCAAATGGAGAGGCGGAGTTGTGGCAAACCTCATACTCATTGAGGAGAGAGGGACAGACGGGAAGCATTGTGGAGAAAGTTTTGAAGGAATGGATTGAAACGACAATTAGGATTGACGATTAACTTGCTCGACGTTTCACGTAGACTCGAAACAACCTGGAAAAATTTTGGGAGTAAATTAATGCGAAGGACGACGGTTCAAAGGAGGCAGAGATGAGATGAGTGATCCGATAAATGGGCTTAATTTTATAGAGGGGCTTAATAGATAGAATTAGCAAAATGGGTACCAAATATGAAAAATTTTAGGAGCCAATATGCTGGTGCATTCAGAATGAACCAAATAGTTCGACGCATTCAGAAAGTGTCAGAATGTGAGCGGTGAGGATGAATGCAATTTATTTGTACTTAAACAAATGATAAAATTAATGTTAATTTAAAGTTTTGAATATTAAATGTTAATTTTTAATTTAAAAATAAATTATTAAATGAAGGATATTAAAAATATTATTTCTTTTCATTTCTTAAGGGTATATGAATTGTAATAATTTTTATTTTGTGTGTAAATGGATTTTTAATGTGTTAAGTGTAAATTATGTACCGTTCATTGTATTTAAATTTAGTGAAAACATGTTATTTTAGCTATGTTTGTATAGAAAATCTTAGGAGAAGGAAAAAAATTCATAAGTGTTGAACGAGTGTCGTTGCACCCATAGATTTAGCGTCGCAGCGCCCACATCCACAACACCTCAGCGCCTAATTCAAACATTGCAGCGCTAACCGCTTTGGAATTTTAGGAAGATCAGCGCCTCAATGGGAACCAAGGTTAGCGCCGCAGCGTTTAACAGTGGCACTGTGCCGAAAAATAGCACCACAACACCGTAGTCTTGGGAAATTGAGGACCGTAGCGCCGAACGTCACCACGCCACAATGCTGGACTATACATTCAAGCATTACAACGCTTATCTTTTACAGCGTTGCAACGGAGAAGTTACCAAAGTGAGGAGCCGTGCCGATTTAGTCAAAAGCCATGCTAGATTAATTAACAAACATGCCGAGTCAGCACAGCGTAGCGTCGCAATTGAGCAAGCTTAATAACATTGAGGTGCTAGTTCATTTTATAACACTGTAGCTCCATCATGTTTAGTGCCGCAACGCCTGAGGCTATTTATAGGAAGGTCTTTAATCTCCCTTTTTATCCCAACAAGCATGGCAGTGATCTAAGGATTCATATGATCTGATCCACATCAATATTCAAGAGTCTCATCAGGAAAATATTATTCTTTTATAAGCATTAGTAAAAAATATATTATATATATTAGTATCTCATAACCTTTGGCATTCTCTGTAAGTGAAAAATTCAAAATCATTCATTCTTGTTTAGTAGAATTATCTGTAATAGACAGTACTAGTTTGATTGAAATTTAGGAGAACACTTCTTCGTGGGATCGACACTCAATCACTTTATTATTTGATCGACACGTATACTTGTGTATCTAGTGGATATTTAATATCAAATAAAACCTATGCATATTTGAAAGCTAACACACGTATTGTAGTAGTACGCCCATATTGTGCCCAACGTTACAATGATTGAAGAGATTTCTTAATTAAATTGAAATAAATTCTACAATATATATGAAAACCCATCTCATTTAAATTTCTTTAAAAATTATCGAATTAAAATTTACTTATAATTGATTTTGAAAGTTTATATATATATATATATATATATATATATATATATATATATATATATATATATATATATATATATATATATATATATATATATATATTATTTTAATGAATTCTATCGAGATTATGATTGAAATAATTCCCTAATTTTTATGAAAGAACAATTTTTTTTCACTATTTAATACCCTATTTGAATTTTTAATTTTTTTAAATAAAGATCTAAATAATATTACGAAAAGAATAATTTAATATTTTTTAAAAATAAAGATATCTAATTGATATTTTTACATATTTAAAAAATAAAGATAACAAATTATGGTATTTTATAAAATAGAGAATTTTGTAGAATTTAAATTAAATTTTTAAATTTGAAAAGTAATGGAGGTTAGTGTTGTGTGTTTTATAAATAGATTATCTTAATATTTGTTTAAATTTTTTATTTGTAGCATTTAATGAATTAGGTAACTATTTATTATATGCTAGTTCAATAAAGCGATTTATTGAATATTGAGAATTGTTGATGACTTTGGATTCCTTACAAAATTATCATCCAGAGCATTGAATCCTATACAATTTGTCTCCTTGTTCATTAATATGATGTTGTTGTTTGTAACACCTATAATGTTAAGTGAGCTTTAAAGATGTAATGTCCAATCCTCTCTTAGTAGTAGCTTGAATAGAGTAGCATAAATCAATTTTTAATTTAAGTTTTTTATAACTACTTCCTTGAAGTTACTCTATATAAGTGATGCTTGTATAGGGGGAGATGAACATTGAATGGAGGTGCTTGTAGGAGTTTTTCTTGTGTGAAATAATTGACTCCTTAATTTTTTTTCATTTTTCATCATGATTCATTGGCATTGTTTAGAGAAGGATAGACACAACTCTATAAATGATTTGTTTGATAGTGTTAGCTTGTGATTGCAGGAGTGTGTGACTAGGTCTTTCAATACTCTATTGAAGATGAAGGTGAGGGTGAACGATATTTTTAGATGTTTGTTTGATTAAAACAGAGTTGTGGTTTGAGTTTTGAAAAAGATTAATTTTCTTTGACAAATATTTAATTACTGAAATTTTAGTTTTAAAATTGAATACATCATTATGAATAATATATCACCTCGAAAGGTGAACATATCATTCCTAAATGGGTTCAAATTACAAAACTTAAAGTTCATCTTGATTATCGTAGTTAAACTCAAGGAAGAACGACATATGACCTCGGAGGGTCAAAATAATATTTAATCAAGTGTTTGACTATAATAATCTGGATGAGGGATCATTAATTTTATAATCAAAATTATGATAATAAAATAATATATCTTTCCAAAGAAAGAAGATATCATTTACTATCAATCATTTGAATATGACGATAATGATCATTAAGTTTGATTTTCTCAAAGATAATTAATTAAAATTTTAAAAAAGTTTAATTTTTAAAAATTTGATCTGGGTTTCTAAATCTCCTATGAGCGCAAGCTGTCATAATTAATTACATGGTAAGGAAACAAAAATTTTCTACGAAAACTCTCGATTAAAATTACGGTAAAAACTTCATTCAAGATTTCAAGGCTTGATATCAAAGGAGGTAGAATTAGAATTTTCAAATGGGATTGGTTCAAGGTTGAACACTTATTTTTAGAGTCAAAGGAGGAAGGATAAGAGGCACCTAGGATTCTGAAATAATTCAGAAGTGCCCTAGTCTATCTTAAGTGTTGGGCTTGAATTTGATTGAAAGATATTTAAGTTTCAATGGTTAATTTTATTAAAAAATTAGGATTCGATTCCCAGAGGTTGAGGTCTTATAGCCTGAGCTTGCCTCAGAATCTTAGTCTAAATTAGGTACTGAAAATCAGTGATCCAAACATGACTAATATAATGGAAGATCTAGACTTACTTGGCCTGGATTGGGGAGCCAGCTAAACTACCTAAATGCTTCAAAGCCATGAGTCCGATCTTTTATGTAAGAATGGTAGGGACGTTGATTAAGATTAGTTTAAGAAAATCGGAGCCGACATCTAGAGCAGATTCCTAATTAGCCCCCTTTGACTTATGTGGGGTATTATAAAACTTGAAATAAAAATATAATTAAATATTATACACATTTAAGTTTATATCTAATGCAATGCATGCTAGTTGACTCGATCAAATGCTTGAAATTTGAATGAAGTAATTTTAAAAAGGATTAAAAATAGATTTTTCTTAGAAGAATGCACAGATTCCCCTTGATAGATTTGCACCCTCATAGGTTAAGTGATCTGACAAAATCCGCAGGCGGGAGGTGCCTAACAAATGGAAAGAAGATGCATCAAGAATGCTTATGAGAACTCTCGACGGTCCCGGGCTTACTTCTTAAAATATTAGAATTTATATATGAGCTTAAATATTTTAAATTTAATTAAAGTAGAAAAAGTTTTAACAATCCCTCATGAGCCTCCGACCGGTTCCAGGCATAAACAAAACCTACATGCAAGATTGTCAAAAATTAAAAAAAGCAGGCAAATCCTAATCGCAGGTAAAACACATCAATAAATCAATTAAATTAATTAAATAAATTTATAGTCCATGTAGCTAATGCCACTTAATTGTACAACCTAGAGTCTGTAGGAAAAGTAAATTAGCCGGGCACTACTGACAATAATTCAGATTTTACTCCTAAAACTTAAGTGATTTTGAGAATTGTGATTCTTCTCGGTCTTCACTTCTTCATCCTTTTGTGGGCTTCTTAGATCGTCGGGTCTGAATATCCAAATGAAAAGAAACTCCCCCTTGAAAGGGGTGTTATCTTTTCTCTTTGGATACTTTAAGGTCATCCTAATTTGGATCTTTAAATGGAGAGGAACTCTCCCATAAGGGATGTTTCTTTCTTTTGAATTCTAAATTGGATGCTTAAACATCCCATTTTCAAAGTACTTTAAATTTATAACTCAATTGGAATTAAATTACATTTGAAATAGAAAAAGTCTAGACTCAATAACCTGTAGGGTTATCCTAATCAATTAATATTAAAATTAACATCTCAAGTAGTTAATATTTATTGAAATTAAAATGCTCAAATCATAACCACACTTGGCCATGCTCTTTTAATTTTTTTTAAGGGGGACTTAGTAATTTCTGAAGTACCTGCAGAAAATATCGTTAATTTCAAAAGCTTAATTATTCATTTACCCCCTTTAATTTTAATGTCCTGTATGAGCACGATCACCTACATAAGATTATATTAACATTAATCATCCCTAATCTAGGGGTAGATCTAACGCTCAATTAATTACATAATAGATTACAGAAATTAAATAAACAAACATATCAATCTTAACAATCAGCATGCAGTATAAACTCAAAAAATATGGCACACAATAGAAAAGTAAACATCAGCCTAGTCTAAGACTAGAGTTGGTTGTCCTAGAAAATCATCTAAAGTGTGTGAGGTAGGCTGTATGATTTGGATATGTTCTATGTAGGGTAATTGGTAAAATTATTTGAAGTTCTAGCTAGTTAAAAGGCTTAAAGAAAATTCAATTAAAGTTCAAATATTAATGATTTAAAATTAATTTTAAAATATATTTTTAAATGTTAATTGGATTCCACCTTTATTGCTCAACGAGGCCGTGAAGTTTATTTCACATTCCTTGGGGCTAACTTAATAGCCTCGTAGGCCTGGGTTATATAATTGTAATCGATATGATTAAGTAATTTAATTTGATTTAAGGTTTAAAAGTTATTACATTTTAATTAAGATTAGTTGATTGCTGATTTTAAAGTTGAATTAATGTTTTCTAGATTTTTAAATCAATTATTAAATTTTTGGAATTTTTTGAATTATTTAAGGTATTTAAGTAAAGGGATCAAAAGTTGACTTTTTGATTAAGTTTGAATTAAGGAAAGTTAGTATTTTTCTAAAATACTAGACCTTAAGATGAGTAATTAGACACAAAGTTTATTGGATTTCAATTTTTTTAGATTTAGTTATGAAGATTTGAAGTTTTAGCTTGATTTTGATTTAAGTTTGACCGAATTGTTGACTTTTTGATTTTAACTGATTTTTGAAGGTTTGATATTTTTGTTAAATATTAAATTTTAATTTGAGTTAAATTCCTTTGAGTTTTCTCAATTTGAAATTTTCTAGAATTAGTTATGATTTTTCAAAGTTTAGATATTTAATTGGTTCAATGAGAGGCCTTTTAATGATTTTGCTCCAAAAGAACTCCCAACTCCTTGAAATCAACTCCAAAGGTCAAAAATGACCTAAGGAGAGATTTTCTAGTGTTTGAAAATTTTTTGGAATTTTTAATTATTTTTAATTAATTAAATTAATTAAATATTAATTTTTAATTAAAATTAAATTAAGGTTGAAATTAAAGTCCACTTAAAAGGCTTTTATTTTTCATTGATTAAGGGCTTAATTCTGGTCAGTTAGAAGTATTGTTTGTATTTTTTGAATTTAAATTTGATTTTTTTAAGTTTTAAGACTTAATTAAGGGTTAACTTTGATTTAATTAATTAAGTGGCTTATTGATTTTTAAAATTGTTGATAATTTTCGCTAGGGAAAAGAATGTCACTAAGTTTAAGTATCTTAAGGATCCTAATTATTAAAATTAATCTAAGTTCTTTAAACTTGTTCTTAATTGTTATCCTTAATGATATCACTAGGTTTTTTTTTTTTTGAAGGGGAATGCGATCTTGCATTAAAAATCAAACAAAAGCTTCATACAAGGAAATAAAAAAAAACCTAATGAGTCACATTCCTTCTTGAAGCAACATAGGAAAGAAGGAGGAATATCATCAACATTAAGATCATACCAAATAAAATCTCTAACCACAGCCAAATTAGCACAAATATCAGCTAATTTATTACAGACTTTATTACAGTAAGAAAACAAGAATTGGTGGAAATCCTGTAAAAAGCCCAATTTCTCATCAATTCTTCCACTGCTCTTCCAATTCTTCAAAGCTAATTGAAGACTTTTTATAATATTGAAGTTGTCACCTTCGATACTCACTCTTTGAGCTTCACACATCCAGTCTTGCACCACATTCTTTAAAATATACACAGCCTTCAACTCCACTTGAGCTATATCCCCAATGCAAGTAGTGAGCACCAAAGGCTAACAAAAATCTACCTTTGTCGTCCCTTATTACTCCACCAATTCCAGCCATGTTATTACATGTAAGTGAAGCATCAACATTAATCTTAATCCACCCGGGTGGAGGAGGACGCCAAGAAGAAGACAGCTTGCACTGGTTGACATCCCAGTTGTCTGGGTTAAAACTAATAACTTTGCTCACCGAAGCCATAGACACCACGTTGGCTGCTATAGTATAGTCCGAATCCTCCACACCACCATGTAGCAGCTTACACCTACTTTTCCAAACAAGAAACACAGATGTACAATAGATAATAGCAATAAAAGATGTCATACCAGCGCAAAACTTCAACCATTTCAAGCAAGATTTGAAATCTTGAAACTCCAGAATTTGGAAGCCCCAACAATTTAGAAGTTGTATCACATTCTGAAGTTTAGTACATCTTCCAGCAATGTGGTAGTTGTTTTCTTCCTCATTGCAACCTCTCGGGCAATAAGAAAAGCTGCATAATCTTCTTTTCATCAAAAAGGCTTTCGAAGGAATTGCATCATTGTGAAGTCTCTACCAAAACAGCTCAACTCTCGGTCTCAAGTTCAGCTTCTTCATCCAAGACCAGTGAACAACCTATGTGTTATGATCCATAAGCACCTCGAAAGCCAATGCCGCTATCATTTTTCCTGAATTCTTAGACTTCAGCTCCATAAGATCTGTATCTCTACCTGCAGCAATCGAAATTTGAGTAATCAGCTCGATCAGGTCCTTCCCAAAAAAATCTGAAGATGATTCAAATTCCACTCTCCATCCAAAATGAAAGAGTTTAACATGACTTTAACATCCACCAGGTTGTTCACAAACGTAGGCCACTTTGAAATACATTTGTCTAGTATCCAGGAATCCTGTACCCAATTAATGGAATTACCATTGGAAACATTCCACCTTACAATGTTTTTAAGATACAAAGCGCCCATAGTAATAATATTGCAAGTTGGAGAGCAAACACCTCTGACCGAATAATTCCAAATGTCACTTCCATATTTACATCTAAGAATCTGGTAAAGCAAAGAATCATTCTTCATATAGAAGTCCCAAGCAAATTTTGCTCGAAGAGGTCCTACCTTAGATACTGCCGAGAACAAACCACGACCCCCTTCATTCTTCGGTTTGCAAAGCAACTCCTAAGAAACATAATGCAAACCAACATTTCCATTCTTCTTATTCCACAAGAAACCTCTACACATCTTGTCAAACTCTTTAAGAATACCCAAAGGTACTAAAGAAAGAGAAGATAAAAACATTGGTAGAGAGAGAAATGTAGATTTTATCAAAACTATCTTACCTTCCAATGAAATACAGTTTTTTTGCCAAGTGTTCAATTTATTGGAAGCTACCTCCAACAGACTTTGAAAGTCATTAGCCACCATCCTTCTCAATGTCATCTTCACACCAAGATAAGTAAACTCATTTACCACTTTATACCTGAGGATTCTTTTAATCTTCTTCTTTTTCCCAAGGCTAGTATGTTAGCCAAAAAGAATCATTGATTTGGAATGATTAACCATCTGACCCAACCACTTACAGTACTTGAAAATAATGGTCTTCAACTCCTTTACCTTCTTAACATTAGCTTCCGAGAAAATTAATACATCGTCAGCATAGAGTAAATGCGATGCTTTAGGAGCATTAGCGGTAATAGAAATCCCAAAATAACTACGCTCTTGATTCAAAGCGTCAGAAAAAAGTTGTGAAAACAAAATGAACAAAAGTGGTGACAAAGGGCAACCTTGTCTAAAACCACTCTTTCCTTCAATCCAGTCAGATTTCTTCCCATTAATCAAAATGTAATACTTAGGCTCATAGATATAACCCATTAGTAATTCCATAAACTTGTTAGGGAAATTAAAATGAGTTAGAACTTTCCTTAGAGCTTGCCACCCAATACTATCATAAGCTTGCTCCATGTCCAATTTGATAGCCAGAAGACCTTTTTCTGATTTTGAATACCGGAACTTGTTGAAAACCTCTTGAGCAAGTAAAACATGTTCTGACATGGAACGACCCTTGACGAATGCAGCTTGCTCTCCCGAAATGAGTTTGTGTATAACCTTCTCCATTCTATTCAGTAACATCTTAGCAATGATCTTGTAAATAGTCAAACAAAGACTAATAGGTCGGAAGTTAGAAGCCACCTGAGGATTTTTGATCTTAGGAATTTATCTTCCACGAATGATGCATTACACCTGAAGAAAGAAATTGACTAATTGCTTGCCATACATCATTTTAATAATTTTCCAAAAAATCTTTAACAAAAGAGAAGGTAATCACATCCAAATCGGGTGATATATTCGACCCAGCCTTATTTATCACCACCTGCATTTCCTCCACAGTAAAACCTGCATCCAGGATACGCCAGTCCTCATCTCCAAGCACAGCAGAAGGCTGATAGTGCAAACAGGTTGTTAGACCTATTGCTCAATGTCCCTTAGGCTAACCAAGAGGGGGGTGAATTGGTTCCTTTTTAAAATTACTCTTGATAATTTGGAAAATTTAAAAGCTAATCGTACAGTACGATATACCTTCGTACAGTACGAACAGAGATAATTTTTGCTCTTTCTTTTGAAACAGAAATTCAACCACAACGAGAATAAACTGCAGAAAATAGAAATACAGAAAAATAAATAGAGAACAGAAAATACCAGAATTTATAGTGGTTCGGTCAAACTCGACCTACATCCACTCCCTAGAGATCCCTTCTCTAGGTATTGCACTAAAACCAAGTGTCTCTCCTTTTGCCCCCACAGCAAGGCGGAGAAGCCTTTACAAACTCTCTTCCACCAACCCCGGTGCGGCAGAGTACCGTCGTCCTTTTCACCCTCCAAGTGCGGCAGAGAACCGTCGTCCTTTTCACCCTCCAAGTGCGGCAGAGAACCGTCATCCTTTTCACTCTCCAAGTGCGGCAGAGAACCGTCATCCTTTTCACTCTCCAAGTGCGGCAGAGAACCGGAATCCTTTCGAACAATACTCTTGCAAAAGTCTCCAAGGAACTAGGAAGATGCTTGAAGAACAAGTAAAAGAAATCCTCTCAATTGGATAACCTTGTGAATCTCCTCACAATTTTCTCTTGAAAGATCTCTCAAAACTCACTCTCAAACACTCTCCCAATCACTCTCCTCTCACTTCCCAAAAGAATTTTTGCAGAAGGATCTCTATTCAAAACAGTTTTGAGTCATTTTTATACTAAGGACAGGAAAAATCGTCCAAAAACTGAATTTTCAAGTTAAGTCCGTGCCGATCGTCCAGTACGATCGTCCATCGTACTGTACGAATAGTTCAAAAGATTGAACAATCCGTCTTGTACGACTCATCAGACGAACACAATAGAGCCGTTCGTACACATAGTTCATCCCGTACGAACGCTTGGACGAATCGAACAGTGAGCATCGTCCCAACGATTCGTCCCGTACGAACGCTTGGACGAATTGAACAGTGAGCATCGTCCGAACACTTCGTCCCGTACGAACGCTTGGACGAATCGATCAGTGAGCATCGTCTGAACACTTCGTCCCGTACGAACCTCTGGACGAACCCAATTTTGAGCTGTTCGTACAGCAAAACTCATGTACAAAATGTTATTCGTACTGTACGAACATGCCTTAGAAAAATTTTTTGTCTTATGGGTTCTCCCTGGAGGACATATTGTTCATGTCGTACTGTACGAAATCAATTCGTACTGTACGATCAGTTTAAAAATATTTAAACTTTTTACTCCCTCATTGTGTGTGTGCACAGTTATCCAACTTACAATCACACTCTCTCAGACTAAAGAAAAAGAAGAAAAGAAAATTACAGACTTCATTTACAGTGAACAAGTGAACTTGAAGTCTTCAACAGTCTTGAGTGTGAATTTCCTGAAAAATACTTTAGTACACACAGACAAACAAAAAACTCAAAGATATATGTTAGAAGATAAATTAGACAAACAATAAACTTTTGTAATCATCAAAAACATAAACTGGAATTAGAATTCTCATGAACAAAACAATTCACTCCAATCAAAAATAATCTCCCCCTTTTTGATGATGGCAAAACAACTATTATTTGATGATATACAAAAAAAATCTTCTAACATTCACTCAATGTATCCCCTTTAAATAAAAGATCTACACTCCCCCAAAGTAACCTAAATCCCTAAAACTGACTTATCCTATCCTTAAGCTCCCCTTAAAGACAAATCAAGATATTTGAGGATAGATAAGGGAAGGGAAGAAAAGAGTGTAGAGCAACAAAAATAAAGCAAGCACATACAAGCACATACAAAAACATACATACAAAGCTCATACAATCATACGAACATACATACAAAGCACATACAATCATACGAACATAAGTCAAACAAATAATAAAACTCTCCCCCTTTTGCCAACAGCAAAAAGGGTACTAGAATATAGCTGAGAAATGGAATTATGTTAAATGAAGTTTAATTACAAGATGAAATGAGATGCAAAAACTAAAGACTCAAAAATGTTAGATTTCAAAGTATGTTAAGGACAAGAAAAGTCGATCTATAGTAGTAATGTATTAGACATGTTTAGCAGTCTCAATTTTTGTATAGAAGGAGAGATAACATTATAAAAAATTCTAGGTCTAAAGTGACAATTATTGATTAGTGAAAAAGAGACAAATAAAAAAAAACTAAAGGAAAGAATATATGGCAACTTTGCGCATCTTTTGATTTGAGGACACACTTTGTGTGTCTGTTGACAGTTGGCGACATTGCGCATCTTTTGATTTGATGACACACTTTGTGTCTTTTTACATTTGGTGACATTGCACATCTTTTCTTATATGGCACATTTTGTACATCTTTTCTTATATGGCACATTTTGTGCATCTTTTTAAGCTTTGCTTATGAAGATTTGATGACACCATTTCTTATTGAGAGATTTGGACATAAAATTAATGATAAGTGTATTTAGATTACTGTAGTTAAATATGTATTTGAATATCATTGTGAGCATTCAGGGTCACATGTAGTTTAATATGACGATATGACTATAATAATTGATGATAAAATATTTTAACTACCATAGTCAAATATACGATTGAATGTCATTTTGATTCTCTTGAATCATATGTAGTCACAAATACAATAATAAAACATAAAGATATAGAATGTGAGAATAATGTTAAAATAATAATCATACATAATTTTTTACTAAATAATATGTCTAAATAAGATTTAAAGAAGATCTTCTAATCCACATCACAACATAACGAAATCTAAAAGATTTGACGTTCTAAAGTTATGCATACTATTTTTATTATAATATGAACTTAATTAACATTTTAAATCATTATATAACTATATTCAAGTGAAACAAAGTCATTTACTAACACAAAAAGTATAAACACCGAAACACTGAAACATTTCATTACTAATAACTTCACACCATACAATCATAGCAAGTTACACTTTTAAAGCACATATCAAATAAAGAACTTGCAAATAACATAAAAATAACAACTCACAACAAGATACTCATAGTCAACTTAAAAAAAACAAACATAGAGTGACACAAAATCATCCAAGCTAGTACTGAGAGGGACCCTGATCAGGAGGTGGAGGAGGTGGTATACCACCGAACAAGGAGAAATAGCTGTTAAGAGTTGCAATGTTTGTGTTAACAGCTTCAAATTGATCATCCTGCCTCTTTAAATGAGCCTCCATGTCATCAAAATGTTGGTCCATTCTATCAAAACGTTGGACCATGTTTTGATAGAAATCCTGCGAAGGTCCATGTGCAGTTGAGGGTGCACCTGAAGGAGCAGTTGCAAAATGAGGCTCATCATCTGAGCTGTCAGCAGTACCCTCTTTCCCAAATAATGCTCTAAAAGAAGCATCAGTGAAGTATAGTGGAAGCTCTGAAGGACCAGAAGGATGAACTAGATTGTACTTTCTCTCTAGGATATAACACACAACATGTCCTAAAGCAATATTTTTCTTCCTCTTCACACTAGCCAACCCAATATCAGACAGATAATAGATGTAATCTAAGATCAATTGAGCTTCATCTATTGACTGACCAGTGATAATAAGAAATGTTGTTGCAGAAAGAAGAGGAGTCATATTAACTCGATCGCCTGCTTTAGGTATTATTGAAGTTCTTAGCACAGAATTATCCTAGCATTTTGATTCAACATTTCTACCCGAGCAACATGTGTAGGTATGCTTGCACCTCTAAGAACTTGGTTAATTTCAGACCAACCATTTTTAGGTCTTGTAGAGAAAGTATGAGCTCTAACCCCTTCAGTTCTAAGATGAATGTATTCTCCTAGATCCTCCTTTGTTATTCTAACCTTTTGTTTAAGGACATAGGAAGAGATGGCAGTATGATTCTCGTTAAAGGTCATGTTTGCCAGGAAAACATGAAACAAGTCCTTATTGAAGGCATAAATCAAGGTCAATAGGAAAGAAAACTGTGTCGAGTCAAAGAGAGGCATAACTGCAAAATGGATGTTTTCTTGCAGTAGGATTCAGGAAGGAGTAACCTTAGACGCAGCATACCTAAGGTATGCTTCCTCATTCTCCTCACTAAGGAAATTTTCATCACATTCCCTTCTAGACGCCAGACGCCTAGCCACTCGTGCCCTTTTTCCACTCCCAGACATTTTCTCAGAAGGTTCTAAAGGTTTCTAGAAGGATGGTGAAATGAAAGAAAGTGACCCTTCTTTATATAGAAAAACCTTGATATCGTACTGTACGAATAGCATTCGTACAAGACGATCTTAGATTCGTCCGGGACGAATTAAAATTCATCCGAGACGAACGAAAACTGACAAAATGAAACAGTTTTTCATAAACTGCTCGTCCCGAGGCGTCCTTTCGTACAGGCTTTTAACTTCCTGATCGTACAGACGATTACGTGTTCGTCCGAGACGATCAGAAAATTAAAGGTCGTTCAGGCGACGGTTAGGTTCGTCCCTCACGCGAAATGACACATGGATCGTACAGACGAATGACGTATTCGTACGTACGATCGCCAATAATAACTTCTCCTAACCGCATTTTCCTTTCCGGTCGTACAAACGAAATGTGGGTACGATGACGTAATCGTACAGTACGATGAAATATCGTACAATACGAATAGAACTATAAACCCCCAACACTCCAAAAACTTCAACCTTTCACCATTCAAATACAGAACAAATAAAAACAAAATAAAAATTTAAATAAGAAATAAAAACATAATTATGAAAACAAATCAACAAACAAACTAACAAATACAAAACAAATACAAATACATTTGCAGAAAATTTTAATCAAGCATTTAGATCTATCACACCTAGCCTTGTCCTCAACATGCTAAATGTGTCAAAGGCTAAGGGTTTTGTGAAAATATCTGCAAGCTGATCTTTAGTAGCCACATGATGTAGTTCAATTTCACTTTTTGCTACATGATCTCTTATGAAATGATGCCTTATGTCAATGTGCTTGGTTCTAGAATGTTGAATAGGATTCTTTGAAATGCAAATGGAACTAGTGTTGTCACAAAATATTGGAATGGTGCCTACTACTAATCCTAAGTCACTCAATTGTTGTTTCAACCAAAGCACCTGTGCTAGACAACTCCCTAAGGCAATGTATTCTGCTTCTGCTGTAGAAAGTGCTACTGAATTTTGTTTTCTACTGGACCAAGATACTAATGAATTTCCAATGAACTGACATATTCCAGAAGTACTTTTCCTATCCACCCTACAGCCTGCAAAATCTGAATCTGAGTATCCAATTATATCAAAAGAAGAACTGTTCTTAGGATACCAAATTCCTAAATTTTGAGTTCCCAAAAGATATCTTAAGATCTTTTTTACTGCTGTCAAATGTGATTCTTTTGGATCTGCTTGAAATCTAGCACATAAGCAAACACTAAATATAATGTCAGGTCTGCTAGCAGTTAAATAAAGCAAAGATTCAATTATTCCTCTAAACTTCTTTTGATCAACAGATTTTCCCTTTGGATCCTTATCTAATAGGACTGAGGAACTCATGGGTGTAATGACTGGTTTAGCATTATCCATTTCATACTTTTTGAGGATTTCCTTAACATATTTAGATTGACAAAGAAAAGTCCCTTCCTCATTTTGCTTTATGCTAAAGCCAAGAAAATAAGTCAAATCACCTATCAAACTCATCTCAAATTCACTACTCATTATTTTTGAAAATTCATCACATAAAGCTTTATCAGTTGATCCAAATATGATATCATCCACATATATTTATACAATGAGTATTTCATTTTCAAATCTTTTCATAAACAAAGTGGTGTCCACACTTCCTTTAACAAATGATCGATTTAACAAGAAAGTGCTTAACCTCTCGTACCATGCTCTAGGTGCCTGTTTTAGTCCATATAATGCCTTTTTCAATTTGAAAATATGATTAGGGTATTTAGAATTTTAAAAACTTGGAGGTTGTTCAACATACACATCCTCTTCTATCACCCCATTTAGAAAGGCACTTTTAACATCCATCTGGTACAATTTAAAATCTTTAAAATAGGCAAAGGCTAACAAAACTCTTATTGCTTCAAGTCTTGCTACAGGGGCAAATGTCTCCTCAAAATCAATTCCTTCAACTTGGTTATACCCCTTAGCTACTAATCTAGCCTTATTTCTAACAATTACTCCTGAATCATTCATCTTATTTTTGAATACCCACTTAGTCCCAACTACACTTTGATCTTTTGGCCTTTCAATTAATTCCCAAACGTCATTTCTCTTGAATTGATTTAACTCCTCTTGTATGGCTAATATCCAAAATTCATCCAAAAGTGCTTGTTCTATGTTTGTGGGTTCTATCATTGAAATAAATGCTGAATGATTCACTTCTTTTCTCAAACCATGCCTAGTCCTAACTCCTTCACTTGGTTCACCTAAAATCAATTCTTTTGGATGACTCCTTACAAATTTCCATTCTCTAGGCAATTGGTTTTCCTCTTCTTTTTCAACATTATCTTCAACTTTTTGATTTTCAAGCTTTTCATTTATCACCTCAACCTCATCTTCATCCATCTTAGACCCTTTATTATCATAAGATTCATCAAAAATAACATGTGTGATCTCTTCAACTACCAATATTTTCTTGTTAAAAACTCTATAGGATTTTCCAACACTTGAGTATCCTAGAAAGATTCCTTCATCTGCTTTCGGATCAAATTTTCTTAGAAGAGTTTTATCATTATTATGAATAAACACTTTACATCCAAAAATATGTAGATGTGAGAGGTTGGGACTTCTACCTTTAAGAAGTTCATAGGGTGTCTTATCCAATTTAGACCTTATGTACATCCTATTCAATACATAACATGCGGTACTAACTGCTTCAGCCCAAAAATATTTAGGAAGTGAATATTCTGCCAACATGGCCCTAGCAGTTTCCACTAATGTCCTGTTCTTTCTTTCTACAACTCCATTCTGTTGAGGTGTTCTCGGTGCTGAGAAGTTGTGTTCAATTCCAAGAGATTTGCAAAAATCATTAAACATTTCATTTTCAAATTCTCCCCCATGATCACTTTGGATACTAACTATTTCAAAACTAAGTTTTCTCTGAATCCAAGTGGCAAAATCTCTGAACTCCTTAAATGATTCACTCTTATGATTCAAAAATCTAATCCATGTGAATCTAGTATAGTCATCCACAATAACATACCCAAATCTTTTTCCTCCTAAACTTAAGGTACTAACAGGTCCAAATAAATCCATGTGAAGAATTTCTAGGGGCTTGCTAGTTCTAATTTCCTTGATAGAATTGAATGAGGATCTCACTTATTTTCTTAGTTGACATGCATCACACAAATGATCTTTAGTAAAATCCAATTTGGGTATTCCTCTAACCAGTTGTTTTTGAGTGATTTTCCTAATATTTTTCATGCTAGCATGACAAAGCCTTCTATGCCACAACCATGATTCATCAGATACAGTTTTCAAACACAAGGCAGTAGATGCTTTAACATAATTAAAATCTAGCATGTAAACATTATTTACCTGTCACCATTCAAAACAACAGTTCCATTTAGACTAATAACACAACTTGTAGGTAAAAACTTAATATGATAGCCCTTGTCACATAATTGACTAATACTCAACAGATTGTGTTTCAAACCTTCAACTAACAGTACATTCTCAATAACAAAATTTTCTGAATTTCCAATTATACATGTACCTACCACTCTCTTGGTGGTATTATCTCCAAGCGTCACCTTGCCTCCATTCCTGGCTTCTAGCGATATAAATTGACTTGTATCTCCAGTCATATGCTTTGAGCATCCGCTGTCCAGGTACCAAATACTCTCAAGAGGTCTTCTGTGAGAGCGATTATACAAAATGATCAAACATTAGCCTTGGGAACCCAAACAAGTTTGGGTTCACCTCTTGACAACTTTAAACCAGATGCATGAGTGATATGCTGTGGTTTCTGTACCTTAGGTCTCCATACTAAATGTGTTATATACTTCAAAGTACAGGTATGGGAAATGTGTCCTAACCTACCACAAGTAAAACACTTTATCCCTGGAAAGGGATTCACTAATTTATTCTTCTTAAAAATTTTCTTTTTAGATCTTAAGTCAATGTTCTTGTGGTACATTTCATGAAAATCTTCCAGCTTAGGTGGTATTTTATTTTCCTTAAGTGCTTTAATCTGGACTTCAAGATATGCATTGGCACTTTCTAAAATCGAGTTATCAATTTTCAACTTATGCTCTCTAGAATCCGACTCATCCATAAAAGTCTTAAAATCTTTTTCAAGTTCAGCTTGTAATGATTTTAAAAGATTGTGCTGCTTGTTTAAATCATCATACTCATCCAACAAAGTCATGTGGTTGCTATCAATTAATGCATGATCTTTTCTGAGGATCTCATAATCTTTTTGCAGCTCTATGTAATCCAAATTTAACTTAGCATGTAATTTCTTAAGTTTCCTATATGCAGAATGTATGCGTTTAGAAACTTCAAATAATTCTTCATAGCTTAAATCACATACCTCATCCTCATCTGAATGCTCAAGATTATCAGCCATTAAGCACAAATTGGTAACTTCCTCTTCTGGTGCTGTTTCTGATGAGTCTGAGGCTGAGTCCGCCCAGAAAGCTCGTTGTACTCTCTTTTTACCCCTTCTATCCTTTGGTTTCTCTCGGTCTTCTCCTTGTTAAGATTTCCTTTGAGATTGGGGTAATCTGTCTTGATGTGACCTGGCTTTCTGCACTCATAGCAAATGACTTCATTTGAAGTCTTGACATTCTTCTGGAACTTACCCTTGTTCCAATTCTGACGTCTTCTCTGCTTCCTTTTCAGGAAACTTCTAAATTGCCTCGTCATCAGGGCAATATCCTCTTCGTCCTCAGGTAGCGATTGATCACTTTCAAAGTTATCCACCTTTAAAGCAATGTTCTTCTCCTTTCGCTTCTCACCTGCATCAATCTATCTTTGAGTCACCGATTGCTCATAAGCAATTAGTGATCCAAGAAGATTGTCAACAGAATAAAAATTCAAATCTTTAGATTCTGTTATTGCAGTTATCTTTGCATCATATGCAGGAGATAAACAACGTAATATCTTGTTAACTTTCTCAGCATTAGTTAACTCCCTACCTAAAGCATGCAATGAAGTGGCTATATGTATAAAGCGAGTGTACATGTCTGAGATTGATTCATTCTGTTTCATGCAAAAAAGTTCATAGTCATGCAAGAGAATGTTCAATCTAGTTTGTTTCACTTCATTTGTACCTTCATATGTGATGCAAAGTCTATCCCAAATTTTCTTTCCTGATTTACAGGTAGAAACACACATGTAATCTTCCAATTTTAAAGCACAAAAGAAACTATTCAAACACTTATCATTCAGTTGCGCTAGTTCACGTTCTTCTACAGTCCAGTTTGTAAAAGGTATTTGAACTCTTATTCCTTCTACAATCCTAGTTGGTTCAGTATAACCATCCTGAACTAACATCCACATACGATAGTCAAGTGATTACAAAAAAGTAGACATGCGAGTTTTTCAAAAATCAAAAGGAATATTATCAAATAACGGTGGTCTAGTGATTGAGTATCCTTCCATAGTATTTCTATTTCCAAAATTAGCCATGATCGAAATTTCAAATAGTATTTAAAACAGATATTTTGAAATATGGCTTTGATACCACGTGATAGTGCAAACAGGTTGTTAGACCTATTGCTCAATGTCCCTTAGGCTAACAAAGAGGGGGGTGAATTGGTTCCTTTTTAAAATTACTCTTGATAATTTGGAAAATTTAAAAGCTAATCGTACAGTACGATATACCTTCGTACAGTACGAACAGAGATAATTTTTGCTCTTTCTTTTGAAATAGAAATTCAACCACAACGAGAATAAACTGCAGAAAATAAAAATACAGAAAAATAAATAGAGAACAGAAAACACCAGAATTTATAGTGGTTCGGTCAAACTCGACCTACATCCACTCCCTAGAGATCCCTTCTCTAGGTATTGCACTAAAACCAAGTGTCTCTCCTTTTGCCCCCACAGCAAGGCGGAGAAGCCTTTACAAACTCTCTTCCACCAACCCCGGTGCGGCAGAGTACCGTCATACTTTTCACCCTCTAAGTGCGGCAGAGAACCGTCGTCCTTTTCACCCTCCAAGTGCGGCAGAGAACCGTCATCCTTTTCACTCTCCAAGTGCGGCAGAGAACCGTTGTCCTTTTCACTCTCCAAGTACGGTAGAGAACCGGAATCCTTTCGAACAATACTCTTGCAAAAGTCTCCAAGGAACTAGGAAGATGCTTGAAGAACAAGTAAAAGAAATCCTCTCAATTGGATAACCTTGTGAATCTCCTCACAATTTTCTCTTGAAAGATCTCTCAAAACTCACTCTCAAACACTCTCCCAATCACTCTCCTCTCACTTCCAAAAAGAATTTTCGCAGAAGGATCTCTATTAAAAACAGTTTTGAGTCATTTTTATACTAAGGACAGGAAAAACTGTCCAAAAACTAAATTTTCAAGTTAAATCCGTGCCGATCGTCCAGTACGATCGTCCATCATACTGTACGAATAGTTCAAAAGATTGAACAATCCGTCTTGTACGACTCATCAGACGAACACAACAGAGCCGTTCGTACACATAGTTCGTCCCGTACAAACGCTTGGACGAATCGAACAGTGAGCATCGTCCCAACGATTCATCCCGTACGAAAGCTTGGACGAATCGAACAGTGAGCATCGTCCGAACACTTCGTCCCATACGAACGCTTGGATGAATCGATCAGTGAGCATCGTCCGAACACTTCGTCCCGTACGAACCTCTGGATGAACCCAATTTTGAGTTGTTCGTACAGCAAAACTCATGTACGAAATGTTGTTCGTACTGTACGAACATGCCTTAGAAAATTTTTTTGTATTATGGTTCTCCCTAGAGGACATATTGTTCATGTCGTACTGTATGAAATCAATTCGTACTGTACGATCAGTTTAAAAACATTTAAACTTTTTACTCCCCCATTGTGTGTGTGCACAGTTATCCAACTTACAATCACACTCTCTCAGACTAAAGAAAAAGAAGAAAAGAAAATTACAGACTTCATTTACAGTGAACAAGTGAACTTGAAGTCTTCAACAGTCTTGAGTGTGAATTTCCTGAAAAATACTTTAGTACACACAGACAAACAAAAAACTCAAAGATATATGTTAGAAGATAAATGAGACAAACAATAAACTTTTGTAATCATCAAAAACATAAACTGGAATTAGAATTCTCATGAACAAAATAATTCACTCCAATCAAAAACAAAGGCTTCAACCATCCTTCTAATAAGCATACCCTATGTTGCCATTTATGCTTGAAAAAATCAGTGAAAGTATCCTGAATTTCCATAGCATCTTCCATAATCACCCCTGCTTGATTTTTAATATAACTAATCCAGTTTAGGTTTCTCCTAGCATTGGCAAACGCATGAAAAAATGTAGAATTTGTATCCCCATCTTCCAACCATTTGGCTTTTGCTCTTTGCTTCCACCATGCATTGAGTCGAGCAAGAGTCACATTGAGCTCATGGATTTTAAATCTGAGAAGCTGCAGCCGTTCAATAGATATCCAACCATCAGCTTCCTCCAATTAGATTTCCAAAATTTCCTCTTTTAGTTTGTCCCGCAAAACATTTAGATTCCTGAACTTAGCTTTGCTCCAAAAGAGAAGAGCTCTAAGGGTTCTTTTGAATTTCAAATTCAATGAAGTTGCGGGTCATTCCCACTAAATTTCTTCCAAGAGTTCTCCACAATAGCAGCAGCCCCATGGTAAGATGCCCAAACATCTTCATATCGAATTTCCCTACTACTAACCTTCAAAGGCTTTAAAATCTCCAAAAGTATAGGACAATGGTCTGAAGCTATCCGAGAAAGATGTTTCACCAAGGCTAGATGAATAGAATTCAAAGCAGTAGAATTAATTAGACATCTATCCAATTTCTCTAAAATTCGGGCACCTCCAGATTTATTATTACACCAAGTGAACTTGGGACCCATAGATGCCACCTCATGAAGATCATTTAAGATCATGAAATTCTTCAAATCCCTTGAGCCTTGAGACAAGGTGAATTTTTTCCCACCTCTTTTTTCTTCTTGAGAAAGCACACAATTGAAATCCCCACCCACCACCATCGGCCATTCATCAGAGCAATGCCTCTTTAAGCCATCCCATAAGAGCTTCCTAGTGAGTGCAATTAGGACTCCCATAGACCGTAGCCACCTTCCAACAACCCTTATTACAGATTATCAAATTGCTAACAATCCATTGTGATGAATAATCAATCACTGACAAAGATGCTAAGTCCTTCCTCCATAACACCATCAAACCGCCAGAGAGACCCTCAGCAGGGACCAAATAAGAATCCCAATTATTACCCAAAAACTTCACAATTTTGATATTTTCTAAAGAGCTTATCTTAGTTTCCATTAAACCCACAAACAAGACATTAAAATCTTTAACCACCTCCTTCAAATATAGAGCAGCCTCCACTTCTTGGCTCCTCTACAATTCCAAAAAAACCATGGAAGTCATTGATTTAGAGTGAGGGTGAAACCCCCATTCCTCATAGCTCTCTCACCTTCTAACTTCCTATTACAAGCCATAGAGTTACCTGAGCCTAAGGAACTAAACTCTTTCAATAATTTAACTTTTTTCCCAGCTGAGGAACTTTCCACCCCTGCCACATTCAATGTAGAAATGCACTTTCCCGCAACCTGGCAATTTTCTGGCTTCTCCAAACAAGGAGATTTCAAGCTACCTTTACAGGCCAAATTCTCTCCAACAATTTCCCCCTACTCAACCAACCTATCCTCAACACCTTCCAAAAAAGCAACAATACCATTATCCAAGGAATTAACATCCTTAACAAGTTTCTCATCAGATTTAGGAATTGGAGTACCTGAGTTCGCAAGCAATCCCAAAGGACCTGCTTAAGTTCGCAAGCATCCATTCCCAAGATCTTTCTTACCCTCCTTGACTGAATCACAACCCAAGATTACAGAACTTCTATTTTCAACCGCTGAAGAGGCCTGAACTACCACCTCATTCCGACGTTCAATGGTCATCATAGACACCTCATTTGCTTCCAGACTTTTCCCAATAATTGCTGGTTGGATTAAATTCACCTCCACACCAGCCTCCTCACTGTTATTCAACACAACCTTTACACCATCCAGCTTATTCAGGACGTCTTTATCCTTGACAGCATGAACCTTCATAGGAGTAAGATTACCAACCTTAGACATCAAAGATCCTCTAACTATAGCATCTATGATTGACCTAAGAGATCCTATAAATTCATTATTAATGGTTTGAATATTCAACCAATCGATAAGGCATGGTTAGGGCATTTCCTAATTTTTTTTTAAAATCTCTCTCAACTTTCATAAAGTAATTATCCTTCAATCTGGACAAAATAAGTGATATCATTTCTAAATTTTTGAAAGGCTTTCTATTTTGGGATGAAAAAATAAAGGGCTCTCTACTAGCTCTACCAAGCATACAATAAAGTTACAATTCTAAAAGTTATAACTAAATAATTAAACAGAAAATTTTTTTTTATTTATTTTATAAAAATTTTTATCAAATAGAACAAAGATACATGATACAAATATGTCTAAATATGCACTTGTTACAACAACATAGTCAAAATTACAATACACTTATTACTTCCCCAACAATGGTGCCAAAAACTTGATGGGGGCTTATGGATGAGTATTAGATGCTAGTTAGTGTGAGTTAGAATGTGACTTATGAAGTTTTAAATATGCTTAAATTTTGTTTAATATGAAATCAATGTTGCTCAATAATTACACAAGTATACGTGCCAAATCAAAAAATAAAGTGATAGAGTAGTGTGTCGAACCCATAAGGAAGTGTTGTACTTAGTTGCGACTTAACTGCTACTGCTAATGTAAAGGCATGACTTATTCTGAAAGAAATTAACTTGCAAAAGAAAGTTGTAACTTATGAAAATAAACTGTTCTTGTTGTGGGCTAGAATATACGCGACGATAGAGTTAAAAAATTTTCATCTCAGTGTCGTATGGATATCCAACACACAAACAGAAGAAAATACAACACCAAGATTTTTATGGGGAAAATCCTAGAAAGGAAAAAACCATGGGGCCACGCCCAGTTGAAAGGATTCCACTAGTATTTGTTTATGTTAGAAATGGCTAATTCATCCTCAAAATTGAGGACAATCAGATTACAACAATTAACTCTCTGATTCAATTACAAGTAGAGGGAGAAAATTCAACAATGTTGAGTGGTCGGATGTAATTCCAACGTCAAGTGGCGGTCCAATGGAACCTCGGTGTCAACTGCCACCCGACTGAACTCTGGTGTCAGGTGGTGGTCCGGTGGAACTCTGGCATTAGATGGTGGTCCGGCGGAACTCCAACGTCAGATGGTGGTCCAGCGGAATTCAGGCATCGGGTGAAAGTCCGGCGGTGGTCGAGGAGGAGTCTCTTCCTTCTCTTCTCTTCTTCTTCTTTCTTCTTCTTCTTGCTTGGGTCCCCTCTTAAGAGAAATGATGGGCTATTTATAGTTTTTGGAGGATGGCATGACCCATAAATAGGAGGAAGATCAAGGGTAATTAGGGAGTGGTTTGAATGGACAGCTGATATTGAATCCCTTGATCGTGGACCATTTGCTGGACATTTGAAGGTCTTAAAGATATCAAATTTAGGCAATATTGAGCCCGTTGGATTCTTCTCATCGAGCCGCTCAATTTGACTAAAAGCACGTCATGTTTCGAACCCATTTGGTAATTCAAATTGTGGTTTGAACCTTCCAACAGCGCTTCGAGTCCTTGATTTGGACCCATCTGAACTTAGATTGGTTCGAATTTGGTGTCGTTGGGTTCATATTTCTGAGACGTTCAGTTTGAATATAAGTTTGTTGAAATTGAAGTTTGGATGATCTCTGAATTAATTTTTGAAGTTTCCAACACAATTTTTGCCTCGAGATTCGTGTCCGAACAATATAATATTCTGATGATATATCAGTTGCCCCCTTATTTTCAGACGTCTCAGGAGTCTGAAAATACTAGTTCTGACATTTTATATTGGCCGAATCACAAAAAATTGCATTCCAAAAGATATAAGTTTGCTCAAACTTGATTGTAGAGGCCTCGTTGAGCTCCGAAAGTATCAAAATTGAGTATGGAACATCGAAAAACATGTTCGGGGACCCCAAAAATGTCCGATTTGGACTGTTCGGGCCGAAAATCGGGCCCGGACGCGTGTAGGCGACCGAACCGGCCGGCCAGCCAGTCGGCCACCAGTAGCGACTGCCAATGGCGGGCCGAGCAAGTGCGTAGGGGAAGGGGCGCGCCCCCTGGGGCATGCGGCAATTGGAGGTTATTTTTTTTTATCTTTTTTCGTGGTGGGGCCCACTCCCCCCCCCCCCCCCCCCCCCAAATTTTTTTTTTTTAAATCCAAAAATTAACTTTTTGAGGGCTAAAAAATTCAGCAAAAATTTGAAAACAACTTCTAGAAGCATTTTTCAAAATTTAAATAAATTGGGGGCAATTTTCCCCTCTTTTTCACTTAAGTTTCCCCGTCTTTTTTTCCTTTAAATACGCCCCTTGGGGTAATGAAAATTTGCACATTATCTTCTCCTCTCTTCTCTCTCTAACTTTCTTACAGTTGAGGCATTTCCCTATTTTTTGTAGGTGACTTACACAAAATCAGGGCCCCTCTCCTTGTGTAGAAGTTTGAAATTTTTTCCCTTTCTTCCTCCCCCAATTTTTTCTTTACTCTAAAACACTATTTTTTTAGGTGACTTTCCCTACATAAAATTAGTGTCCCTCTTGGTGTAGAAAAATGGGCGACCCTGCTTCCACCAAAATCCCACCAGCCAAAGGAGATTGCCCTGCAGTCCGATCTGAGAGTCTGGTGACGAGTAGAAGACCAGCATCGGGTAGAAGTTCAACGTCGGGTAGGAGTTCAGCATCGAGTAGGAATCTGATGAAGGTCCGATGACTGGCAGAAGTCTGGCGTCGGGTAGGAATCCGACGAGGGTCCGGTGATGGGCAGAAGTCAGCGACGTATAAAAATTTTAGCGTCGGATAGGAATCCAATGAAGGTCCGGTGACGGGTAGAAGTCCGATGAAGGGTAGAAATTTAGCTTCGTGTAGGAATCCAACGAAGGTTCAGCGACGGGTAGAAGTTCGACATCGGGTAAAAGTTCAACGTCGGGTAGGAATCCGATGAGGGTTTGAGGACGAGCAGAAGTCCAGTGTCGGGTAGAAGTGCAATGTCATGAAAGTTCATCGATGGACAGAAGTTCAGCTTCGGGTAGAAGTTAACAAAGTTCTGAAGACGAGAAAATGTTTGGCATCGGGTAGAAGTTTGATGAAGGTCCGACGATGGGTAGAGGTCAGGCGTCGGTTAGAAATTCGGCGTCAGGAATAAATCCGATGAGAGTCCAGCGATCGGTAGTAGTCTGATGACGGGTAGGAACTCAGCGTCGGTTAGAAGTTCTATGAGAGTCCGATGATCAGTAGTAGTCCGATGACGGGTATAAACTCAACGTCGGGTAGAAACTCGATGAAAGTCTAATGACGAGCAGAAGTCCGACGTCGACAGGAAGTTTATCATCAAGGGCTTCTTGATGGCGTGAACCCGTATGGAAGAGGTTGAGAGAATTCACCAAAGATGTATGACCTATCCGAGGTTGTATATCAGAGCCTTGCTCCATGACATTAACCTGTATGGAAGAAGTTAAGATAATCCACCAAGGATGTATAACCTATCCAAGGTTTTGTGCGAGAGAGCACTGCTCGATGACGTTAACCTATGTAGAAGAGGTCAAGAGAATCCACCAAGGATGTATGACCTATCTGAGGTTGTATGTTAGAGCCCTACTCGATGAAGTTAACCTATGTGGAAGAGGTCGAGATCGAATCCCCCTAGGATTGATCCTCCAATGATTAAGACACAGTAAAGATTGTGTATTTCTTAAATCAAGGATTAAGATTTAATTGACATCCTCCTAGGATGTTTGACCTATTTAAGGTTGTATGTCAGAGTCCTGCTCGATGACGTTAACCTATATGGAAGAGGACAGATCGAACCCCCCCTTGGATTGATCATTAAGTGATTGAGACAATAAATATTGCGTATTTCTCAAACTATAGATGAAGAGACTATATTCGTCGGTAATTTTTTATTATCATCATTTTTTATTCTTTTTAAAGAAGTAGACAATATCAAAATGGAGTGCACAACACATCACTATATTATGTAGGGCAATATAATAACTTCCTAGTACAACCTAGGGACAGAAGTATTATACCATGCTAAACATATAAGATATACGTACAAGGACAATATAAAATTAAACTTAAAAGAGAAAAAGAACTAGGGGTATCATAGCAACACCCTACTTATAAAAGGGACACAACGAAACAAGACGACTATTATTATTAACACAAATGCATACATTGTGTGATCATTTGATCTCACCAACTATTTAAATATTATTCAATGGTTGTCTTGGTTGTTATTGATTTTTCCCCCAGCATCATCTTGAGTAGGTGGGCTTTAGATGAATTATCGAAGATATCCTTGTCGAATCAACCTCTCAATCTCATCCCTGAGTTGTTTGCAAGCTTCAGTAGTGTGTCCACGGCTACAGTGGAAATGAAAGTATTGATCTTGATTTCCTATGTTCAGCTTCAAAGGATTAGGCCACTTAATATTTTCTTGATCTCGGATGGCCATCAACACATTTGCTCGAGGGGCATTGAGTGGTGTATACTCCTCCTCTTGTCGAAACTCACGTCGTTGTACTGGGGGTCTAGGAGAGATTTTTTTTTTCTTTCCCAGAATGAGTCCTCCATTGTATGGGCATTTTTAAGCTTTCCAGGAGTTTGCTCAAATTGCTTCTTATGGGCATTAATAGCTTCATCCGTTGATATTTGTGCCTCCATACAATGGATCAGATCAACATATGAGGGAATCGTATCTCGCATAAGTGCTGAGTAGAAGGGGCCAGGACAAAGTCCTCCAAGAAAAACTCCTCTAAGTAACTCGGGATCTACTCCAGGAATTTGTCGAGACTCAGTCGAAAATGGTTGGAAATATTCCTTTGATGATTCTCCTTCATTTTGGCGGATCCCAGAGAGGTGAGAAGAATCCTTAGCAATTCCTTAATTGGCGATGAATTGCTTGACAAACATCTTGGCCAATCTAGCGAATGTAAGAATTGTTCCAGGTTAAAGTGAGTAGAATCACGTTCGAGCTTGTCCTTTAAGGGTAGCAGGAAAAGCTTGGAATAGGAGCGCATCTGAGGCTCGTTGTATATGCATGATGATCCTATAGTGATCGATATGCTCATACGGGTCAGATGTCCCATCGTAGGGATAGATATTTGGTAATTTGAACCTTGCTGGAATGGGGCATTGGAGGATGGCTTCAGCCAGGGGTGAGGACTCCTAGAAGTCTCGCTAACGAAGAGATTGTCTTACACCTCCCACAGGGAACTCTTTTTGAACCAATCTTCGTAGTTCATGCCGTAGGACGTTGGTAGGAAGTCCAACAATGTGTGGTAGGGCTAAGTCCTCGGGGACGTCCGGAGGAATGCGAGGTTGTTGACCTACACAGGAAAGATGTGTAGAGCTTGTTGTGTCAGCCAGTTCATTATCTTGATGCATCGGAGGATGTATCTTTGGCGGAGGGAAAGGAATCTCACCATGAATATGTTTTGGTGGAACCTCTCCAACTCGGGGTGGATCTTGAGGGAGAAGGATCTCTTCCAGTGGAGCTAGGCCCAGTTGTCGAGTCTCTCGCAGGAGTTGAAGTATCTCATTCTAAGACTCCTCCATCTTCCTGATGCGGTCTTCCAGGGAGGGTCCTAAAGTTTCTTTTCCAGCAGTAGTTTGCCCCCCAGGATAAAAAGAGGCGGATACTTGGCATTCCAAATCCATAGACTGATTCTTGGATTGGTGTGAGTTAGAGTGGGAGGCTCCTAAGATACGATTGCTACGCCTGTTGGCTATTACAGTGGTGCTTCAGGATAGTGGGACTGGCATTCCCATAGACGGCGCCAAACTATTGCAGCTAGAATATACGTGGCGAAAGAGTTAAAAATTTTTCGTCTCAGCATTGTATGGATATTCAGCACACAAACAGAAGAAAATGCAACACCAAAATTTTTATGTGGAAAACCCTGGAAAGGGAAAAACCACGGGGCCATGCCAAGTTGAAAGGATTCCACTAGTATTTTTTTATGTTACAAATGGCTGATTAGTCCTCAAAATTGAGGACAATCAGATTACAACAATCAACTCTCCGATTCAATTACAAGTAGAGGGTGAAAATTCAACAACGTTGAGTGGTCAGATGTAATTCCAGCGTCAAGTGGTGGTCCAACGGAACCTCAGCGTCGACTGCCGCCCGACTGAACTCTGGCATCAGGTGGTGGTCCGACGGAACTCTGGCATCAGATGAAGGTCCGGCGGAACTCCGACGTCAGATGGTGGTCCGGCGAAACTCCAGCATCGGATGGCTCACCGTGTGAAAGTCCGGCTGTGGTCGAGGAGGAGTCTCTTCCTTCTCTTCTCTTCCTCTCCTTTCTTCTTTTTCTTTCTTGGGTCCCCTCTTAAGAGAAATGAGGGGCTATTTATAGTTTTTGGAGGATGGCATGACCCATAAATAGGAGGAAGATCAAGGATAATTAGGGAGTGGTTTGAATTGACGGCCGATGTTAAATTCCTTGATTGTGGACCATTTATTGGACATTTAAAGGTCTTAAAGATATCAGATTTAGGCGATCTTGAGCTCGTTGGATTCATCTCGTCAAGCCGCTCAATTCGACTATAAGCACGTCATGTTTTGAACCCGTTTGGTAATTTAAATTGTGGTTTGAACCCTCCAATAGCGCTTCGAGTCCTTGATTTGGACCCATTTGAACCCGGATTGGGTCGAATTTGGTGTCATTGGGTTTGTATTTCCGAGACGTTCAGTTCGACTGTAAGTTTGCTGAAATTAGAGTTTGGAAGATCACTAAATTAATTTTTGAAGTTTCCAACATGATTTTTGCCTTGAGATTCGTGTCCAAAAAAAATAATATTCTGATGATATATCAGTTCTAGACCAAGGAGTGTATAAAACATAGCTTTCCTAATGAGACTATAAAATGTAAATATGGATTAGCACATATGTATCCCTAGATCTATGTCGAGCTTGTAGGGATAAAAAGGAAGGTTTATAGCCTTCCTATAATTTTTTTTTTATCTCCATAGAATATAAAATATTCAAACATTTTATGTATAGGTATACCAATATTCTATTTAATACTTCAACATTCCTACGTCAAGGCTATACATCATACTAGGTTATAACTACACACATGGCCATTATATGCATTGAATGAATAATAGAAGATATTAAAAATATCAATACTTTTATTAAAGCACATAAGTCTACATTAGTACATACTATTCTTACTATATCACCAGCCCAAAACTAAAGAATTAGCCAGACATGGAGGAAATAACAAGCAAACTCATTTTCATTTTATTCATTGGAAGAAAGATACAAAAAAAGTAATAAAAAAAATTTTCACTGTGAAGGATCAAATGATCTTCTCCAAACTCCTTGTACAAATCACAAGGTTACTTACATTTCACTCAAGTGACAAAACTCTCTTATAAAAGAACTAAAAAGCTATTTATAGTAAATATAGGAAATGGTTCAAGCACTAGAAAAGGTGGCACCGCGGTGGTGAAAAATGAACTAGTGCCTAGGTGCTGTAAAATTTGTTGCACTATGGTGCTTGCTGATGTGACACGATTACTAGTTAAAATAATGCTTCTCGCTGAGTTAGCAGGACTCCTTGTGTTTATAATAGCTCCTCCACTGTGCTCCAAAAATTTGAGCACTATGGCACTCGAATGAATGATCCATTGCTGAGGCATTGAAAGGACACTACGACATTCATTTTTCTGAGACACCCGACACTATAGTACTGAATTTTGGTGTTGTGACATTGTGTTACACCACGGTGCTGATTATGGTTCCACTGTGTCACTTGAAAATAGAGAAGAATGGTGCTACAATATTAGAAACTGGCGCCTTGACATGATTAAACTTGGCATTGGAGCCTGATATACTTGGGGTTTCGAGGCGCCACTCAAAGTGAGTAGAACCACGTTCGAGCTGGTCCTTTGGAATGAGAGCTACCCACCACTTGAATATTATAGAATGTCCCCAATATGGTTGCATGAGTAGCCTCTGAGTAGCAAAAAAGGAAGAAATAAGAGTTTCATAACTATCGAAGATGGCTTGTATCATTTTTCTACCTGTATCCCATGACTTTACATATGACACATTTATATCAAACTTAGATTCCATTCTTGTGATGATCTCCCTTCGCTTGATGTTGAGTTGTTGATTAGGTATGGGAGTAATATGCGTACAGATAAATCTTGAAATGCTGTTGCGATGACCAGTTATCATTATGTAATGGGTACAGGTGTGCAAAGGATCACATGCAGATATTTTTTAAAGCACACCTAATCGCTTATTTTAGGAGGCATGTAGGCACCAAAGGTAGGGCCACTATGGATTGTTAGGCTGGGCACATGTGACCATATGCGTGCTCTTGTTAGAAGTCGATTCAAAGCACTAGATAATTTGTATGATGGACCACCCATTAATTATAGTTTGTAGGGCTTCCTTTGTATAGAAAATTTGGCCTTCATAAAGTTCAATGAGAATTATAGCTTTTGTTGTACTAATCGCAGTCACGCCAAGTGAACCTTTATTATCAGTGGCATCCCATTGCTTAGGTGAATAGATGACTTCGAGGAAATATTTATTTATGAACATTGCTTCTAACCCATCATGATTTGCCTTGCATGTTCTTGAATGAACTCATTGCCTGACAACTCCATGTTGTGATCTTCCAATATAGGTTTAGGGATGTCTCATTGTGGAATGATGCTTGAGGTATCACTACTACCACTATCTATCGTTTGGGATGCATTGATGCATCTTCATTCACTTCGACACCTTCTAGCATATTAGGCTGGGGGTGTGAACCACCTTGGATGTACAGTATGAAAGAGTGGGGATCTTGGAAGTAATCAGGAAATGTTATCTCTCCACTTCATTGGTCACTAACATTTGCACGTGACGAAGTGTCCTATTGCAAAAAGTTGGGCGCTCGCATAAACTTAGGCACCCACGAAAGTCATCTTCAATAGATGTCGGCAAGTTGCTTGTGCTAACCCGTCGTGTAAACGAGCTTGTAGTGGGTCTATGAAATAATAGTATTATTTAGCAACTTAACTATGTTTTGTGACCAATGGTAGCCATTAAAGGCATCTTCAAATTTATAAGTTGCACTAACCTATAAACTTGAGTTAACGGACCAGCTTCGTCTATTAGTGGTAGTTCTTTAACTTCCGCATATTCGACCACAATATGTCTTAGCCTCCATCAACATAAACTCACAAACATCATCATCGCCGACATGTATGGTAGAATATCCACCATTATCATGAAGATGATAATTAAGTTTAACAGTGTGTGTCAATGAATTGAACCGTAATGCACACAAAATTCATAATTTTAGTGGTGCCAACAATATATTTTCTTCTATAAGAGGTGTCAGATTTTTGCCTCCAACATGGTTCGGTGTGAAATCGACTGCAACATGCAACTCGCAGCCAAAGTAGAATAACAATCGTGACATTCTACAAACATTGAGTATGCTAATCACTAATTACTTTTTCAGTAAATGTAGAATTAATTAATTTTTATCTTGAACTTTATTCATGCCCAAATATTATTTATAGGAACATAAGTGATGCCCTAAGAAAATACCTCAACTATTCAGCAAATCGTCTTATTCATAGGATAGATAGAATTATGAATGATATTAATACATATGGTTGACTCTATGTCTATCTAAAGTAACTGATATTAAGGCTCTCAATTATGGACATCAGTAAAAGTTCATCTAAATCTTTAAGAGATGTAATGTTCTAATTTTTAAAACTAAACTTTGATATTAATTTGGAGCCTATTGTAATCCAATTTTTGAATTATCAGATATTTGTCACATTTAGTTAAATAAGGGTAGTACCTAAATTTCTAATAAGGGAAACACAAAACTAAAAATATAACATATCATTTTAGGGGAACCTAATTGTTCAGTTAGATAAGGCTTCCAGTTCTAAATTTATTAATATCTCTCAAATTTACATAATTTCATAAAAATTTCATTTATTAATATATTAATTAAAAGATTTCATATTTATGTATTTATTATTTAAATTTTAAAATAAAATAAATATACATATATAACATAGCTTTAATATATGTTAAATTGAAGGCATGTACATATGTTATTATTGATAGTATTTTTTATATAAGTATGAGATTTAATTACTACATAAATCAAAATAAACATTTAAATGTAATGCATGATAATGTATCGAAAATAGTGATAAAGTATTAATTATTTAGAGTACATTAATTAAAAAAAATTATGAATAATTAACTTTTAACCAAAAAAAACATTATAATAAATTATTTTATTGAATTCTATTTGTTATTGGTCATTCATAAATTTCTTCATTTTTGAGTTCTAGAGAAAATTTATAACTCTGGATAACTAAAGATATTTCATTTAGTATTTAAACAAAAGTTAACTGAGATTTTTAAAGGTTTAACTGCCAAACTCACAAATGTTAAATTTGATCTTTCTGCTTAATGTCAAAAGCGAGTCTTCTTTGCTGATTTTGTTTGGGACAGCTTTCTTACTGTTTTTTAAAATGACTTTTCAGTATAAAAATTTCTAATTCAAAAATATTTTGTACTAAAAAACTGTTTTAAAAAGTAGTACGAAAGTCATCCCAAACGAAACCTTAACTTATAACTTGATATCCCAAAAACTATTTCATTTTTGAACTTCTAAAAGAACTTGTGAACGAGTTAGTACAAAAATTATAATTTTTATACCAGAAAGTTACTTTAAGAAGCACTAAGAAAGCAGTCCCAAATGAAGCCTTAAATATTACACTGAACTAATACATAAATAAAAACAAATTTTATAGACTTAAAAATAAACATTACACTTAACTCAAACTGAAATTAGAATAAAACTTGAGCAGAATTAAATAATTATTACGCTTAATTTCAACTTCATCAACAAAATAACCTCTGAGAGGAATTTAAACGAGAAAAAAAATTCAAATTAATATTGCCAAGTAATCTCTAACCTGAAAAATAAATTTAACAAAACCCACGCAATTTCATCATAAGAATAACATATAGAAATTAAAACCTTACCCGTCAAAGCCTTTAAGCAAAACGTTACGCCAAGGAATACAGATTTTAAGCTTCATGATTTCTCAAGTAGCTCAAGCTGTATATATAGGCAAGGAAACAAGCTTCCCTGTCTGCCATCACAGTGCATTACGCACGCCTCCACCGGATTGTGCATAATTTGCGGATCTGGTCGGAGGCCGGTGGGCAAAATGAGGGAAGTTTCTGATAAATGTTCAAAAATGTTTGGCACTTTCATTAGAATGCGCCCAAACATTTGGCACAATTTTTGGCGCATTTCGATGAACGCGCGAAACATTTTGGCAAATTTGATCCTTCTTGAATTTTGGATGTTAAGAGAAAAAAAATAACCAAGACCTTTAATTAAGAAAAAATGATTATAAATGTAAATAAAAATATTCACAAGAGATAATAACAAATGCTCACATATAACATGACAATGACGACATAGCCCTATATGTTAAATTTCACTGCACAATAAATAGACAAATGAGAAGTTGAATTAAATAAAAAGAACAAATCTCTAATATTAACATGCATACTTATCTCTACTATAGAGATAAAACCCTATGATTTATTAAGAAAATTCAAAGATTGTCATATATTGTGCAATGAATAATACATCTAGCTAAAGTGTAATAGGAATCTATACTTTTATTGACTATATAGATCAAATCATATATAATTCACTTAAAAAAAATAAAAGATTATTATATAATATGTAATGCGGGCAGTACATGCAATGAATAAGAAACTACCTCATGAGCAATTTTTAGTGCTAAGCATTTAAGATGGAAGAAAAGAAAATTGTTTAGCAAGACTAAGGTTTCGTTTGGGACGGCTTTCTTACTGCTTCTTAAAGCAGCTTTTTAGTACAAAAATTTTAATTTTTGTAAATTTTTGTACTAAAAAGCTGCTTTAAAAAGCAGTAAGAAAGCCATCCCAAATGAAGCCTAAATCAGCAATAATAAGTACATGTAATGAATTATGTATCTAACAATAAGAATATTTGATTATCTTACATATTTATAAATAAAAAACTAAGAACTAACAACCAAATGAAAAACTATGAACTGATGACCAAAAAAAACAAACTATAAAAACAAGAAGTTATACAAATGGCCACTTCTAATCAATCAAATTCCTCATACTTTTTTAATGTTATGCAATTAATATGAAAAAAATAAATGTTTCCAACAATATTAAATCAAAAATAATAAGTACATGCAATAAATAATTCATCAGTAATAAGAAGATTGATTTCTTTTACATATTTATAAATAATGAATTAAGAACTAAGAATGAAACTAAGAACTAAGAACTAAGAACAAAAAACTAAAATAAATATTATTGATTGTACAAATGACAATGCAAAACATAAAATATAAAAAAAAAACAAGAAGATCAAACATAAATGACCACTTCCAATCAAGCAAATTCAAAATAGAAAAAGTGAGCTTGCCGTGGAGCATTACCTAGAAGAGCATCAACTTATCATTCAAGCAATAGTGAATGAGTATTAATGTGTCATGATAAAATCATCTTGATCCGGCATGAATCTCGAGGCAATTTCAGTTTGGAAGCTTAAAAAATTAAATCCGGGATCATCTGAACTCCGATTTCAACAAACTTATAGTCGAACTGAGCGTCTCAGAAATACGAACCCAACGACACCAAATTTAACTCAATCCGAGTCCAAATAGGTCCAAATCAAGGACCCGAAGCACATTTGGAAGGTTCAATCCACAATTTGGATTACCAAATGGTTTCCAAACAGTACATGCTTATAGTCAAATCGAGCGGCTCGACGAGACAAATCCAACGACCCTAAGATCATCAAATTCTGATATAATTAAGACCTTCAAATGTCTGATAAACAGTTCATGATCAAAGGATTCAATATCGGCCGTCCATTCAAACCACTCCATATTTGCCCATGATCTCTCATCTATTTACGGCTCATGCCATCCACAAAAAACTATAAATAGCCCCTCATTTCTCTTAAGAGGGGACCAAGCCAAAATAAGAAGAAAAGAAGAAGAGAAGAAGAAGAAGAGAGGAAACTCCTCCTCGACCACCGCCGGAATTCTGCCATACGCCTGAATCACGCCGGAATTTTATCTTACACCGGAATTCTGTTGCCCAACACCTGAGCGAAGCCAGAATTCTTGCCAAGTAAAATCAGAACTCTGTTCTACACCGGAATTCTCTTAAACGACGCCGGAATTCTATCCGACCTCCGAAGGACGCCAACATTCAGCATGATTTCTAAGTAACGCAGGAACGCTGTTTGACATTGTAACTGTCTACTCCTAAAGAGATTCATTATAATCTAATCGTCCTAAGTTTTTAAGGATGATTCATCTCTTGTATTCCAAGAAAACGCTAGTGGATCTTTTTCAACTGGGCGCGGCCCCGTGGTTTTTTCCCTTTACAGGATTTTCCACGTACACATACTGGTGTTCTTTTATTTTCTGTTTGTGCGCCGAATATTCGTTCAACGCTAAGACGCAAATTTTCTAAATTCTATCGCCGCGTATATTCGAGTCCGCAACAAGTATAATGAGAAAGACTAACGATTAGTAGCTATCAACCGTAAGTCATTTAAATTGATCTAAGGTTAAAGTACTCATGAGCCAAGCACAATATCAAATATAGGTATGGTTGATGTTAGGGTGCTAGCTATAAGCCCACATTGTTGATTGCTACTGCCCACAAACACTAAAGGGCTTATGGCTATTATCTCACTCTATCAAATATAAATAGAGTGACATTGGCATATATTCTTTGTTTTCCTTCTTGGAACTACCCACCAACACTAAAGGGGAAAGGCTTACTTTGATGATAGGATCATTTATTACACCTCTTTAGGTATATTTTGGATCATTTAAAATGGGTAAGAGAGACCGTTATGCAAGATTTTTTACTTCTACCTTTTTGAGTTCTCAACTCTTTGTTTATCAATATTATTTGATCATTTTTCCTTAAAAAATATTAAAAATATTTCATAAAAAAGAATTCATTTGAGAAGATTGGAAAAGAAGTCTAGAATTTTAGACCAAAATATTATATCAAAATTCATTAATAAATTTATGAAATATTTAATATTTTAACAAAATAAATATTTTAATTTTCTAAAATTTATTTAACTTTTAGGATTTAAATATCCCAAATAAACATTATTCCTAAAACTAGTTACATCTTCAGGACACTTAAAGAATACTCCTAATGAAAGAGCTAAGCGGTTGTTCTTTCAAAAATAAATAAACCTAATAGATATTTAAAATGAATGAATGAGCTCAAGGAAGATATAGAGTTATAGATAAAAAATATGAAAAAACACAACATATATAAATCAATCAAGATTTCATGATTCTATTATCTTGGTTTACTTGATTATATATCTACTGAGTGATGCGGGGCGTGTTATTATACACACACTCGGATTTATTTATATTTATATTCTCTAAGATGACACAAGAAAGTTCAATTTTTCTATGGTATAAATTTTATTTAGAATGCAAGTGCACGTTATCATATCAAGTAATAAAATGATAAATAAAATGTTGAACCCATGAAAAAAATAACTAGAAATATCCTAAATTCATTTTACTACTGCTTACCATACTATTATGTTTATTTAGTGCTAATAGAAAGGGTTTGTGATTAAATAGTAAAAATTTCAAATTGTAAAAATAAATTTTTTTTTTATAAAATCTGAACCTATGAATCACCAAAAGAACACGATTGCATTAGAGAGGGTTAATTCTTATAGTTGCTATGGATCAGAGCAATTGTGCTCCTCATCTTAGTCGAGCTCATCAGAGTGTAAGTTAGAATCCTCACTAACCATAGTTAAACTATCTCCTTAAGACCTAATAATCCTAACCACCATATACCAACAATATGGCTACTATATTTTAAATTCCCTAGTTGTACTTCTACTCCTCCGTCGAGGCTCTAGATTAGACTATATTTTTAATTTATGCACAACCTATACATAAACCAATTGAAGTGTGCAGAAGTTAAAAAAAATGTGGATTAAATAAATATTAAACCTTTTTCTAAGAAATACATGTCTTAATTAATCACAATTTTAGATAATTTAATTAGCTACACATGTATGTTTTGATACATAACAAACACAACAAACATAAAAAATATTTTATTAAACTAAATGGTTCACATGTACAAATACAAGATACAAATTAAAACACGAGAAATTATGTAAAGTTTAAAAAAGACCTAGAAGTAATGCTACAATCCTTTGCTCACTCCTTTGCTTTTCTCCACTCTAATACAAGACTCAAATACAAGAAATACAAGCTACTGTGGGCTCCGAAAATTTGGCCTCGGCCTCCGCCCGTATGCTTTCTTTGGGGGGAGTTTTAACGGATTAAGTTCCGGGGTAAATTTTGGAAGGCAGATGGATTTATAGATAAGACACTACCCAGAGATTTCGTCCTCATTTTACTAGGACTTTATAATCTGAGTTCTGGTTTCCTATAGGCGCAAGCCCCTATAGTTAATTACCACTCCCAATAATGAGAGAGAGAACTTTTGATTAAGGCTAGTCGTCAATCAGATGTATTGAAGATACATATTATCTGGTGTATAGTAGCAGCAATGGGCATTTGAAATTTGGAGAACTTGGGAATTTAGAAGATTGGAAGATTTGAAAATTTGATATTTAAAATAGAAATTTTCACTTGCACTTAAAGCGGATGGTGGGGGAATGGATGATGGACCCAATCAAGATCCCATGGTTCAGTCATCCCGGGCCATCATGGTCCTTGGTCTACTTAGTCAGAGGAGGTAGTCAACCCAACCTGATAGAAGGATCCTTGTCGACAGCCATGGGTTGCTTCATCCAAGGGTACCTTGTAGACCTGGGGTAAATGCTTGTCTAAGGGGACAAATTTGAATTCACCTTAGCTAATAGAGGGTTTTGTGCCCTATCGATCATATCCTATATTCATATCTCAATGATTTGATGCCACTAAGGGATGTATTGGCTCTGGCCATAACTTGTATTTTATGGTGCCATTTGGCGGCAAAATCACTCGGTTCAGAGGGCCCTGGGTCATAACCGTTTATCTTGCAGTGCCATTTGGCGGCAAAACTACCGGTTAGAGGACTCGTACCACGTTCTTAATGGTAGAAGATTATTTGAGAATGGATCCTAATGATATTCTGGACCAAGCATTAGCCATATGTGAGCTGAAGTAAATTTTAATTTATCCACCCCGATAAACTGTTGCGGAGGGTGGATGGATTTTGCTTTAAGTGTTTTATGGTTGAATTTCAGTTTTAAATATTTGGGATTTCGGATGATTTTTAGAATTTTGGATTTTGTGGGAATTTGGGAGGCATTTGAAAGTGCTTGTGAACCCCTCCGGATGAGATTAACGTTCAACAAGGCCATCATCGGGGTATGGGGTCATTACTCTTGTTGATCGAACCTTATCGACTATGTTAGCTCGCTAATAGAAGATCAGGTTCATGGGCTTTATATCTTTATTAGTGAATTCTCTTGATTATAGACCTTAAAGGCCTAATTGAACGCATAAAATAAATATCTAAATCGACCCCGCGACTGTATATTCGTTTAATAATTTGAGCTATGTCAACTCCTATCTACCTGAATAGAAGGATCGGGCACAAATTTGAATTCACTTATTAACCCGCGTAGCATCCCTAGACGTCACGTGTGTTCCAATAACACACTCGTCGGGGCCCATGTGGGTATTTAGGGGCATTTTATAATTATTGATCGAACCTTGTCGACTCCTATCTGCTTGCATAGGAGGAGCGGGCTCAAATTTATTGACCCGTGCAGCATCCCTAGATGTCACATGTGTACTAATAATATGCTTGTTGGGGCCCATGCGGGTTTAGTGATTGTGTACCCCCCTTTTTGTGTTCCTATGTGTATACAAATTACGGTGAATGTACGGGGGTATATTTATGGGATATTTGACGCTAATCAGCAATGTGGGAAACCACCATTTAAATGCAGCATTTTACTTGAAAGCTCGTAGATGCCTTATGTCTGCTTATACGAGTGTTGTAGATCTGGTGGCGTTGTGCAGCAGCTTATAGATTGAGTTATTTGCTGCTTTGTACATATAGGTTGTCGTGCACTACTGCATGATTTACACAGGTAGAGTGTAGTACACTAACAAATCTTCTGCTTTGGGGCATGATGAGTTTCCCACAGTAACTAGTAGACACTCGCACTTGATATGCTTACTTTGTATTTTGCTTGTCGGTAATAGATTAGATGTACTAAGAGTCCTCTACAACAGCTTGAAGGGGCTCGTATTTGTCGTAACCCCTCTATATCTGCTTGTGGGTGGTATGTTAAATATAGGACCATTACTCATCAAGGATTTGCAAGTCTCGATAACCTTATCCAACTCGATGTTCAGAACCTGGTTGAACTGAGATTCACTTACTCTATAATGATTTGATCTGGCTTTCTCTTCCTAGAACCCGTATAGGAATTAGTGAGAAATCTTCTTGATTATGCCACCATTATCATTCTCTGTTGTTGGTTTAAGAAAAGAATCAATCATTTCAATCTTGTATGACTGTGTCTTTACTGATGCCCTATACCTTGAAATCAGTGATTTCTGCCTTGAAAAGAACTCTTTTCAAGAAATCTATAGTGTAGTAAACCTCTACAAGATGTAACATCTATAATCAAATAATTGACCTTCAAGATGAATAGAGGTATCTGAGCACACTTATCATTTTCAGTATTTGTGGATGTCAGAACTTTTTTCTTCCTAAGTATGGGATCAAGGAAGAAATTTTGGAATACAAGGAAGTTTAGTTTGAATTTGCTCAAATATCTCCTTCATTCTTATAGGAAGTGTCCTCCGTACATCGAATTATCTTCATACCTAATGTACTCACAGCATCTCAATCACTGCTGCTGTAGGCATATTCGTTTTGCGTACTGATATATGATTATCAAAGGATCAGTATAATCATCTAATTTTTGGATGATTATTAACTGCAAAGAGGCTTTAACATCTATTGCACATTATTTATTGTCATCGATAGATGGATCACTACATGCAGTATATCTCTTAAGATTATTTATAGATGTGTGTATTTGTGTCCACAGGGGATTCACTGTACCCACAATATACCCACTGTTGTTATCCACAAATGTGTAATATCGTCCATCCTTGCTCATAGGGAATGATTGCGTTCACTATAATCTCCTAGATGTACTTGCAGAAGGGTCATTACACTGGCATCATATCCACCTTCATCATTCGTAGGCGGTCCTTGATTATACTTGTTTGCAAGGGACTGGTCTTCCACTATCAACTGACAATGCTATCATCTCAATCTACAGGCAAACTGCTACTTGTATCATGGATTTCAATAATGTATATAGGAGTACATCCTGCAACTATTCATCATTCTTGCCGTTTGAGTTCCCTTGCATATTATTCAAGTTCTATTCTTTGTATAGGTTTGAACCCAAGTCTAGTTCATGCTTGAGTTCAAACCCAATATATGTTTCCTATATTCATTCAAATCTCGTATGACCCTTAAAGGTTCGATCCCTTGTTCAATTTATTCAAGTCTCGTTGAAGCTCCTTGCTCTTAGTTCTTTTTAAATCCATGTCAAGTTTTGTTTGCTTGATGCCAAGTACCCTGCTGTTCGATGCAGATTCAGGCTCAAAATAGATTTAATTTTGAGATCAAGTTCTAGTCTAAGTTTGAATAGAAACTCAAGTCTTCTGCAATGCATTTAGGTTTAAGTTCCAGTCCAGATCCTCATCATTTTAGGACTTTTGTAAGTCTCCTTGTTGTTCTATTTAGTTCAAATCTTTAATATTCAGTTCAAATAAAATCCTCTGTAAATGTTCAAATTGGTACCCTGTTGTCCTTTGCGAGTTCAAATCCTTGATTGAGTTCAAGTAGTAAGCTCAAGTTTTATGTCCCCTGTAGTCCAAATTTGCAAGTTCTTTTGTTTGTGTTCAAATCGTCCAAGTCAAATTAGAGTTTTCCTTGCACTTAGCTTATTTGATCCAAGTTTAAGTTTGAATTATTAATCTTTTAATTTCAAATAAGTCCTCTATTGTCCTTTTTGCAAGTTCAAAGCTCTTGTATTTCATTCAAGTCCCCTACTCATTTGTCCAAGTCCTTGTGTGGTCTTTTGTTCACCCAAAATTTCGGCAGCCTCCCGGCATCTCCCCTGTTTAGGGGAAACTAAGGAAAACTGGGCCTCTCGCCACACTAGAGAAAAGTGTGTATAGTAGATGTCCTTGGACACCGTAGCCATAAAATCTTTAACCCCAGCACGCCAGAGAAAGGCGTGCATGGGTCTTCAGTACCTGTTTCAAAAGAGCACACTTTACTTTCCCCGTAAGTATAGAGCCGCGTACTGGTACTTATATTTTTGCCCCACCATGCTAAGAAAAGCACACATAAGGATCACCTGCCTCGCTGTAAGCGCCGCACTGAGTTCCCTCCCACCACGCTAGAGAAAAGCATGTATAGGGAATCCCTCGGCTCGCTGCAAACACTAAAGACAGGTCTTTAGAAGATTGCCCGCCTCGTCGCTAGCATCGCAGCGAATTTTCTCCCACCACGCTAGAGAAAAACATGCATGGGTAGTTAGTTGTCGCGTTGCAAGTGTCGAAGACGAGTTCTCAGAGTTTTAAGGTTAAGGGGTTATACCTACGCGGGGTCGGCGGGGTGACGATGTTGGCTCGAGGCAAGGCAAGAGAAGCATCTCTTTCTCTTCCTTTTCTTTTTTTTTTAATTAATTATAACCAATTATAAATAATAATAATCAATTATAATTAAATGTAATTAATTTTAATTAATTTTAATTAATGATTATTAATAATAATTAAATATAATTAAAATAATTAATTATAATTAATTTTACTTAATTATAGCTAATTTTTAATAATTAGCTATAATTAAATATAATTAATTTTAATTAATCTTAATTAATTATAATTAATTATTATTAATAATAATTAAATATAATTAAATATAATTAATTACAGCTAATTATTAATACTAATAATTAACCATAAAAAATTAATTATAATTAATTCTAACTAATTATAATTAATGATTAATAAACATAATTAAAATAATTAATTATAATTAATTTTAATTAATTATAGCTAATTATTATTAATAATAATTAACTATAAGTAAAGATAATTAATTATAATTAATAATTAATTATAATTAATAATTAATTATAATTAATAATTATTAATAACAATGAAATATATTTAAGATAATTAATTATAATTAAAATCATAACCACTTATTATTAATAATAATTGAAAATAATTAATTTTAATTAATTAGAAAAATAGGATTTGAGCAGGATTAGAGCTAGATTAGAATAGGATTAGGGAACAGTTTAATTTAATCAAAGAGTTAAATCCTCTATTATCCTCCTCTTGCCTTAAATCCCTTAAGTTCAGCGGGTTTACTAGATTTGGTTGAAAAGGCGCGTGTAAGGGAAAAAGTTACCTTCATAGTGAGCTAGCTCCCACGTTGCTTCCGATCTAAAATGTCGTAACTTCCGAACCGACACGAAGGGGACGTCGTCAAAGGCATCGGGCTAGGACAGATGGCTGGTAGGTTACTTCCTCTCTCTCTCTCTCTCTCTCACTCTCTGAGGATCAAAGAAGTCGTGAGGTGGAGAGGGTTGGAAGCCTGGATGACGAGTGGGAGCTTGGCGGGAGGTTGTGAGGAAGAGGGTAGGAGTCCGGAATTTGGCCGGAGATGGTAGTGGGTTCGGCTTCGATCGGAATAAGCGAGATCGGGAGGAGTGGAGGAAATTGGAACCGGCCTTGGAGTTTGAGGTGGTCGGAAGATCCGCGTGTGTAGGAGCCGAAGGAGAAGCTCTTCCTTCTCATTTTATAGACGCAAATGAGAGCATGGTCCCAGAGTTTGAGCGTGGCCTCTTCCAAAATGGTGCCGAATCGCAGAGCATGGGCACTGTAGCAAGCGGCGGGATGTGACTGTAGCAGAGATAAGGGGATGGGCTCGCAGGCCACAACAGAGGTATGGAGGATTTGGCAATTTTTTATTCCCCTCTTTTTTTGTTTTCTCTGTGAAGGTCAACAGCTACACACACACACTCACAAAATCTACTTGGAGCATAATCAAGTGCTATCAGAATATACTGATTTTCATATTATTGCACAGATAGTCCCTTAAAATCTAGTCCCTAAATATAAAAAATCTATACTTCTAACATAATGTTAAAAGACATTTCATTTCTTCTTATAATGTTACCTACCCTCTGACACCGATCACATATTTTTACATATTTATTTGCATCCTTAAACAGGATATGCAAATAAAATGATGATTGAAGAATCTTAGAAGCAATTCTAAAACCTCCAAAATGACCTCCATACTTTAAATCATGACATTGCCTGATTATTGATTCAATTTCTTTTTCAAGGATACATCGCCTAATGATTTGATTGTTATATTTCTTAAATAAGAGCAACTCATCCCAAAATAAAATATAGCATCATGCAGAAATTTATACATTTGGGCATAAGACATATCAGCGGTAATAACATCATTAACAAAGAAGTTCATAATGCCAACATATCAAGGCAGACCATATAAATAAATATCTCAATAATTTCACACTCATCACATACAGGTTCTTCTTGCTTTATTCTAGATAAGTGATCAGCCACTTGATTCTTAGTTCCATTTATATCAAAAATTTCTACATCAAATTCTTGCAATAAAAGAATCCATCTCACAAATCAAGCTTGGAATCTTTTTTTATTTTTTTCAAAAGAAATTTATTGGTAGAATGATCAGTTTAAACTAGAGCACGGGTGCCAATCAAATAAGATTGATCAGTTTAAACTAGAGCACGGGTGCCAATCAAATAAGATTGAAACTTATCAAAGGCATAGACGATGGCTAACAACTCTTTTTTAATGGTTGTGTAGTTAAATTGGGCTAAGTTTAAAGTTTTGCTAGCTTAATAAATAGTATGAAATATTTTATCATTTTTTTACTCTAACACTGCTCGAATAGCATAATCACTAAAATTACATATAATTTCAAAATATAGAGTCCAATTATGTGTAACAATGACAATGCAGTGATCAATTGCTATTTCATAATATTTAAAGCTTTTACGAAATCATTATTAAAGTCAAAATGAACATTTTTCTTAAGTAAATGACATAGTAGTATTGAAGTTTAAGAAAAATCCTTAATGAATCTTCTATAGAATCCAACATATCCTAAGAAGCTTATAATTCCTCTAACAAAAGTGGGTGGTGGATGGTTTTCAATTATTTTAAGCCCTATCCACTTCTAAACCTTTTTTAGAAATTTTATGGCCTAAGATTATGCCTTCTGCTACCATAAATTGGCTTTTCTCTCAATTTAGTACCAAATTTTCTTCAACATATCTTTTTAAAATAAGAGTTAAATATTCTAAGCAAGAATCAAAAGTGGTACCAAAAATAGAGAAATTATCTATGAATATCTTAATGCCTTTCTCAATTAAGTCAGAAAAAATTGACATCATACAACTTTGAAATATAGCAGGTGCATTACACAAGCTAAAAATTATCCTCCAAAAGATAAATATTCCATACGGACTAGCAAATATAGTCTTATTTTGGTCTTCAAGTGCTATAGGAATCTGGTGGTATCCTGAACATAAAGGAACGATATTATTAGGAACTTGTACCCCAAAATAAAATAAACCATATCTTACTCACATTTGGTAAGGGAAAATCTTTAGGAACATAATTTTTTTTCTAAAATTCTATTTTTATTTTTGAATCCATCATAGAACATCATTTCTACTTTTTGAGAAAGTACATTATTCTCTATGCCATATTTGATTACAAAAAAAAAATTTAAAATCTATAGTTTATTTTTCCACAATTAGTTAATTGACTCCATAAAGTCAAAGGAGGGTTTAGTGGTAGGAACTACTAAAGAATGCTGAGATGAATCACCATGGAGAAATAAATATGATGTTTAGAGAGTTGTTATATATGACCGTTTCCTTAAAATTATGATTTCGTAGTACATAATTTTGAAGAACTAAGAAAAATAAAATAAATTATAAATATTTGATAGCTTCATAGTGTTGGACCCCATGAGACTAGTGAGATTACAAATGATTCTAAATGGCCATAAAATGAGTTAAAATTATTTAAAACCACCTCTTGAGGAAAATATTATTCTAATTTTAAGGTTTTAGGATTTTTGGGTCAAGCTTGGGTTAATTATGGTCAAAATAGTTTGATAATAGGTCAAACCTCTGTCAAAATATTCTTAAGGGAGGTTAAGAGTGTTTGAAATCAAATCCCAAGCCAAATGATAGTTTTAGGTTGTAGATAATTTTGGAGTTTAAGGTTTGACATTGGTCAAACCATCTTTGACCAAGGGTTAAAGGAGTTTACCAACACTCTTTGACTGTTAAGATGGGTCCAACAGAAGGTCCATGGTCTCTAGGGTAAGTTATAGGGCAAATGATTACCTAGGGAAAAACCTAAGGTTTTGGGTATTTATATAATTTTGGATAACTTTAGGGTTTGGCCTAAGATTGAACCAAGATTGACTTGGTGAGTTCACTACCTACCTAGGATCATTAGAAAGTTTCCTATGATCTCTATGATGTGTATGGACCAATCCAAGGGCTGAGTGGAATAGAAATAGTCCAATTAGGCCCAAGGGTTGCACTTATGAATTGCAATCTTTTTGAAAGGGGTTTCAAAAATTAGGTGGTTGGTTGCATGGGTGAAAAGAAGTGCATAGTAATATTTTCATGCATTTTAAACTCATCCCGTCATTTTTTTTGGTGAATTAAAAGCTTAATCAATTTGGCTAATTTATAAATAGTCCATCCATTGTTTCCAGCTCATGACTTGACATGACTCACTAACATCCTAAATGGTATATAAGTTGCACTAATGGTGTAAATGAGTTGAGTAAAGCTTGATTGATAACTAACACAGGCTCAACTTATCTATGAAGGATATGCTCAAACTCTAGCTCGAGCTTAAGCTTAGCTCATCGAAGTAATAACATGCTTGACTAGTGAGTGTAAGACAAAGTAAGAGAATGCAATAATGGAAAGGAAGTCGTTACAACCAACAAGATAATGACGGGAAGAGAAGTTGTAATAAGAACTAATACAAGGATGCGATCATGATAATGAGTTGAATCATGATAAGAACTCATGGGTGTGCATTGATAGGATTATTGCCTAGGATTGCAATGGGAGTTCGTTGGAGAAGGCATCGATAGGACCAGTACTATTTTTTTTGAAGAGGAAGAGGAGTTCATGAGATGAAACTAAGTTTCAAGCTCGAGTTAGAATTGAAGAGATCAATGAATCTAATGGTTGAGAAGTAAATGAGATTTATGATTTATGATTCACTTAATCCAAATCCTAAGCTAATAAACATAGTTTCGATGAGCTCAATAATATATTATCTCTAATAAAGCTTGAGCTTGCGGTTGATGAGATCATTAGTGAGTCATGTTTGAGCTAGCTCTTGAGCCACTCAGCTTATTTACACCCCTAGGTGTCACCATATATTGGCTACATGCAACATAAACACAGAGGGAGTTAGTTCATTTTATTTGAATTGTGTTCATAACATATTGACGCTAACTTTAAGTTCTAATGTGACAAAATGTTTTTGTAAAAGGTATGAACGAAGGAAAATTTTGCTAATCCTAATACAAATTAAGTCAAATAAGGTTCTTATAAATTAACCAAAATTGACCTAACAACTCTATCCAATGTGTATACTAGCGTTCAGTGTTTCATGAAAGAGCACAAGTTTGTGTATAGGGTATCTCTATATTGTGACATTTTGAACCACTTATTTTTCTTCTTCTCCTTTATGTGTGGGTGTACCTAAGATTTGGGCTAGAGTTGGTGATAGCTTATAATTTGTACAGCATAATTGTGATTTACTTATTATTGAATTCATATCTATATCATCTCTTATTTATCTAGGCTTCATTTGGGGGCAGCTTTTGGCCACTATTTTTTTGCTACTTTCAAGAAACTTTTGTGCTAGAAAACTGCTGCAAAAAGCAATAAGAAAACTATCTCAAACAAAGCCTGAGTCTTAGTTGAAGCTAGACAACTTAAATCTTGACGTCTCGTTGGTTGCATTTTATTTTTTCTTTATTATTTATATTTAGCTTTTGTAAACGAGTTGACTCCAATATCTAACTAATCGAGCTAAGCTTGCTTAATGCAGCTCTCCTTGATTTGTTGGTTGGGAGTTTGGCTCCCAACTAAGAGGTCCTGGGTTTGAGTCTCACGTATGTGTTGTATGTGTGTTTAGGCGCTGCCCCTAATTTCTCAAAAAAAAAAAAAAAGAGCTAAGCTTGCTTAGTTTTTACTGAGCATGAGCTCGAGCTCGTTTACAAAGCTTGAGCTCATTTACATTGGTGAACTCGACTCATTAAACAATTTAATGGCCCAAGCTCGATTGGAAAACTCAAGCTTGATCGATTGTTGAGCTCAATTTCTTAATTTTAAATTTTAACTTTTTCAAGAATTTAAAAAAAAGTTAAATATATTATATAATACTAATTTAAATTAATTTTTAAGCATATTTTAAGTTAATCAAGAGGCTTAATGTGCTTTCGAGCCAAGCCAGACTTAGCTAGAGCTCTAGCTCGAGATCGAACTCGTAGCTCAATAAGCTCGACTCATTAGCTCATTAACGAATCGAGCTCAAGTCAACTCGGCTCACTTATACCCCCTATTTATATATGCTTGAGTTCGAGCTCATTTACTTTTCGCAAATGTTATGACGTTTATTCTCATATAGAATATTATTTATGGCCAAAGAATCCCAATTGAATTTATGCTCCAATCCAAACTTGCAATAATGGCTCTTGGTGCCACCAGCACCTTCTTTTCATGGCATACGATACCCCAACAATTACAGTGGTCATATTATAAAATAATAACTTACAGGCACCAAGGTCAGGGGCCACATGGCCCCATCCTCTTTTGTCACCTTCGCCTATTCATCACCTCGCATGTCGGTAAGTTATAAATTATTGTACCTAATTCTCAGCATGTTAAACGTTTATAATATTGTATCACAGATTATTGTACCTAATTCTCAGCATGTTAAATTTTTTTTTTTTCATTTAGAGATTAAATTATTATATAAATATGTTAATATGTTATACACTCATACAGATAAATTAAAAAAAAAATCTATATATAAGATATGTAAATAGATCATAGGGCTACTCATTGAGAAAATTATTTTACTAATATTATATATTGGAATCACATACTTTATGATTTATTTGTCCATCCCAACAAAAAAAGCAGCCTGCTATTTACAAGCCATTGGCCAGGTTGCAAGTTAGGTCCACTTGTTTGTTCTCTACCATCATTCAATTTTTTGAGGCTGATCTACTCCACAACTCAGATCCCTTCCCTTTGTTTTTGTTTCTCTTTTTCTTCAATGGAGGATTGCTCATGTTGCAGATAAGCTGAAGAGGTTTTTGTAGAAATTACGATGGAAATGCTTTCAGAACTGAGCTCCAGATGATTATTTTGCTGACAAGTATTAAGATGGAAATGCTTTCAGAGCCGAGCTACAAGGAAGGGGAAGAGCAGTTGAAGCATGAATACAAGCATAAGCAGTCCTCACTTAACCTTCGGGGCCTCTCCAAGCTCATACTTCCTCCCCTTGGTGTTGCAGGCTACAATCAAAGCTCGACAGGACATCCATGCAAAAACATTATTTCACCGTTAGATTCAAAATATAGGTAAGAAGAAGCATATGCTCTGCTCGAGTAGTATTTCAGCTTGTTTCCTGCACATTGTGGACCATTTGAGTTCAAAATGTAAAGAATATTTTTTGGCTTGAAGCATATGGAAACAAGAGCAAATATTACAACAATGACAGCAGGGATGCAATTATTTAGCTTTTGAGCTAAGCTAGAAGAGAATTGATCTGTAAATCAATACTTGCAGGTGCTGGGAGACATTTATGGTGATATTGGTGGCTTACTCTGCATGGGTTTGCCCTTTTGAGGTTGCCTTCATGAAAGCAGTTGCAAAAGGTGGTCTTTGCATTGCTGATACCATCGTGGATCTCTTCTTCGCAATCGACATAGTTCTGACATTCTTTTTGGGTTACATCGACTCGAGAACGCAGATGCTTGTTTGTGATCCTAAGAAAATTGCCATCAGGTTTGTCTTCATAAAATCATTACTCGTTTCAAAGCGTTAGCAGTGGACACCTTCAGGAATCAAAACCTTTAAATCTCTAATCAAATACTGTATTATGCTAATTAAGGCTTTTTGGACATTATTTTTTCGCTGATTTCAAAAAAAAATTTATAATAAAAAATTGTTGGAGAAAACAATAAGAAAACTGTCCCAAACGAAATCTAAATCTTTCAGTTTTTCTTTGTTAAATTGATTGCTTTTCCATTCAACCCTTTATAACATAAGGTCATCATCTACTACCACCATTACGGGCTCGGCTTCATTGCAATCAATAATCTTGCAATCTGCACATAATGCATTCAACAATTTTAGGCATCAAATGCACTATGGATGTTCAAAGTTTACTGTTTGAAATTAGTAGCGATTTTCTTACAGTTGGTCTAGTTTTCGAACAGAAAATCCTTAACCATACAAATTGGATTGACCGGCAAGAATTGAAACTGCTGGATTTGCATCAGTCCATTTCAAGGATAAGAAATGCGAATTTTTATTAAGGAAAATATAAAGTTTTAATTGATAAAAGGACGGCCTACAAGAATTAGGCTAAGCCTAACCAATATTAACAAAAGAAAAAACAATACAGTAAACTCAAAAAAAGGTTACCCTGCACACTTAACTCTTTGTATAGTAATGATTTTTTTTTTTGGAAAAGCATTAATGATTTCAACATTTTGTGTAACAAATATGCTTTAAAGATCCCTTGCCTGTGTTTAATTTAGAATTCATGTTGTCTTGATGAGATTCCATGGATTTGAGCCCATCAAAGATTTGGGAGCTTAAAGTGCTTGGCTTAGAAAGGAGGAGATGCAAAATGATCTTATTTTGCCATAATATTTAGTTAAAGGGGAAAGTGATAAAACATTACACAATATTGAATTCCCATAATAACATACACATTTGCATGTTATCTCCTTTATCTTGGAATTGCATATACCTATAAGAAGATTTCTTCGAAGTTATCTTAAACCCAAAGTTATGCATTGGAGGTTTCCATGATATAACCTCTGATCATAAGGTTTAATGGATATTGACAAGCAATTGAAGATCTCGCTAGCTTCTCACATACCCTTTTGATAGCAAGGGTTCTCAGAGGATTTTGGGAATTTCATTGACTCATGGAGAAGAAGATTCTTGTGAGAGAGTAATGGTTCATATTATTTATGAGGCTTCTTCTTTGATTTCAAGAGGAGTAAGGTTTGAATTGTGAAATTTTATATTGAGGTGATTTTTTTTTTGTGTATGAGGTAAGGCATATACCTTAAAAAATTTGAGGCGTAATCCTTAGAACCAAAATATTAAATTGATAAAAAATGTATGAAATAATAAACAGCATACTAAAATTAATGTAAAATGTCAAAGTACAATCATAGAAGATGAAGTAAGATCCTAAACCATCATAAAAGCTATAAGCATTGAATCATAAGTTTCTCCCCCGCTCTTAATTAAATATAAGTAAATGGTCTAATATCATCATTTATGAACTCAAAGGTATCCACCATTCATCACTTTGTGGGTCTTCATAAGAATCATCATCACAGCAGCAGGGATGGCATGTGGATTAGGTGAGACGTGCAAGTGTGTAGCTCCTTGCAACCATTTGGCTCTCAATTTATTGTTTTAGGGTTTTTTAATTTATTTATTCTTTTTTAATGAAATAGGTGCAGATTTATAATCTGTGACTTATAAATTAATTTGAGACTTTGGACTAATAAATTAGAAGAACCTAGCATCATCAATTTGAGGTCCAACCCCCCCATAATGTTTGAATTCACCACATTGGTTATTCCTTCCTCTTAAACAAAATGTTTATTAATATCAAGTGTCATGCACCAAGAGCATACTTAATGATGTGAATCCATCATGGACTAACTCAGTCATCAACTTGTGCTCAACCCTGATAAATACTAGCAAAAAACCATGTGAGCCACAAATATCATGATCAATTTGTTCTGAATTAAGACATCAATTTAATTTTATTAATTAGGGAATTAAAATCAAAATGATGGACAAAGTTGTATTAAATACACAAGTGGTTCATTATCTTTCAACACCAAAAATTGATTTTATAGATGAGTGTAAACCACTTTATAATTTGACTTGCATATTCTTTTTTTAACATTTAATATGTGAGGTTAAATTCAAACTCTCACATGCTACAAAATGATCAAGAAAATTATAGATCTCAAATTAGAAGAGTAACTACTATCAATCAAAAAAGATCCTCCAACTATTCCTCGTCACTCCTATATATTGGCCTATGAGGGCTACATGAAATTTTATACAAAAATAAATAAATAAATAATATAGCTCTATATAAAGTACCTGTAAAATGCTATGTACTACTCGAGACACATGTATCCTCCTAATTGGCTGAAGGAGAGCGAGGTCAAAAGGATTCGACGAGTTGCTTTTGGGTGTGGCCAGTAGTGCTGCATGGATTAGGGCGAGTGTTCTCAACCAAGTCTAAGGGTGAATACTAAGATGTAAGGGGTATTCAGCCTACTTGCTAACTTTACGAGTGACTTGCCTGAGGAATCTTGGATCACCTGAAAAATTTCTTATTCTAGATGGCCTCCATGAGCTAAACTATGGAAACTCACAATGGATTGTAAATTGGTAAGTCGATAGATCATTCAGACCTCTTCAAGATATGAGTAGCACAAATCGACTCATCCACCCTTGGTGTTGGTGGCTTTATAGTCCTTAGTGGCCAAGCTCACTTGGGTGTGTTTGTGTGTTCAATGTGACGTCAATATCTAGACAGATTTGGTCTCATTTTCATCCTTTCATTAGGATGAATTTGTTCTCTTTTATGTCCTCGTTGTTTCTCTCCTAACAGTGAATTCATATGGGCGAGTGGTTAAGGAGAACTCGGCCACTCTGTTGTACTCTTTAGCATTTGCATGGCCTTTGGCTAGGTCCAACAGCTATGCAAGCATCCTCAACTACTGCAAGTTGAGTGCATATTTAAATGGACACTCTCTCAATCGTTGTGATAGTGCAGCCTCAACAACTATAGGCTCTAAGTCCTTTATATGCATTATTTGTCTTTGAAACCTCACTATGAAGCTCTTTAGTCACTCCCCTGGTTCCTACCTCATCTTCATTATAGCTTGTGAGCAATTTTAGGGCATTTGGGTACTAGGAAACTAAGGTACAAACATCATTTTAAATTTAGAGAACGAGGTGATCATTCCTAGCTATGGTCGAGTTAAACACCTAATTGTCGACTCCTTAAATATCATAATATGTAATACTTAAGAGTATTGCTAATGTCGAGCTAAGAAGGCATTAATTCAAAGGTATCCACATGGTCAATTGGATTAGTCTTTCCCTAGTAGGATTCCAATTGTAGCAATTTTAAATTAGGATGCAACTTAGCTTTGGTGATCACCTCAAAGAAGGCATTGGTAAGTTCAAGCTCATCATTATGACTCACCTTAATGGTGGCATATAGTGTTTGTCACTCATCAGCATGCAAATGTAATTAAGAATTGGTGTTGAGGTCGGTGCTCTATCTTATTGCAGCTTGGTGAACTACCAAGTCAAAAGAACCTTCTGGGGTTCTATCACCTTACCCCCACACTTGGAGGCCACCTAGGGATCTTTAAAAATCTTTATAATCCTTTTCTTAATTTCTAGCAGGTCACGACGAATGGTGTAGTCAACACTCTTCATGTTTATGGAAGACTCCTAGTTAATTCACTCCTCAAGTAAATATTATCTTCTTGTCAATGGTTTCAATTCATGCTCATCTCTCTAGAGAGAATTTTAGATTAAATTTATCTATGGATGACCCATGACCTTACTAGCAAGCCTACTTAGTGAGCTGACGAGTTCAAGTATGAAAATGGAGAGGATGGGGAGAGTAGAGGAAAGTGTTACAACTGATCCTTAAAGGAACTGGGTGTCCCAACTTATCTCTAAGGCCTTTTAGAAATAGGTAATGTTTCTCTTTGGGTGTATTGATCAGTTATGTAGCATACTTAGTAGATACTATAAAATTTGCCTTGTACAGTATAATTATTCTATTTCTTTAGTCCAGCCTCATAAAAGCCTCTTGCATCTACTTTTGTGCCGATAGAGGTACAAACTAATCCCTCAATGTACTAACAAGCTCTTCCCATTTGATCTTGAAAGTGTCGTGGTACAACCAAAGGGGGTGAATTGATAAATAAAAAAAAATTAACTAAAAACTTTAATTAAAGAGAAAAATAATGTGTAGTAGAATATAAGTGAAACTTTTTGTTTTTATTTTTTAAAGAATTCAAAAACTGAGATATTGATTAATAAAAAGCATATGAAAAGTTTTTTTTTTTTTAATTCTTTCTTGAAAGCAGTCACAATAGTATAAATTAGAAATCTCAGATAATAAAATTTTGTAAGAAATAAAATACTAAAAAGTAAAGGAAAAATAAACCAATGTTTTTAAAAGTTCGATCAAACTCAACCTACATCCACTCTCCAAAGGTCCTCCTCTTTGAGAATTCCACTAGTAAACACTCCTTCTACACTTAGAATGGCGGAGAAGCCCTTCTCCATTCTCACATGGAGAATGAAATTCATATGCTCTTCCTCCCAAAAAGCCAAAAACCCTCCTAGTTCCTTTAATGGCAGAGATGCGGCTCCCTTCTTATGCTCCTAACAACAACAGAGATGCCACTCCCTCCTTATGTTCCTCACAATGGCAGAGATATCGCTCTCTTCTTCTACTCCATGTAATGGTGGAGATGTCACTCCCCTAGCCTCCTCAGCTAGTCATAAATCTTTCACCTAAAGACGTCTTCCCTAGAGATTTTCTCCAAGAGCTCCAAAACCCTAATCTAGAGGACTAATGGTGCAAACCAATGATGATGACCATAACTTCCTCACATAGCCATTGACTCCCTCAAGGAATAATCCCTCAACCACACCGTCTTTCTCTCAAGTGGATTGGATAACTCTCACAAGCATGGAGAAACATCTCCCTCTCCAAAGGACTCTCTCTTAAGGAAAAATGACTCTACCGGCTCACTTACTCAACACACCTATTTTATTGAAAGAATTAGATTAGGCTATTTAATTCAAATCCTATGTTTGAACTTTAAACAGACTAATCATACAGTAAAAAGTATGTATCATACTATTTGATTAGTTCAATAGTTGATTCTGAGTTCTATGAGATTTAATTGTATGATACGAATCATAAATTATGACTAGTTGAATCTTATCAAGGATCCTATTGGATGAACCAATGTTCATCCACCAAATATTCTGTTAGATCATTATGAACAACTTAGATCATACAGTATGAGTAACATTTGATCTTGGTGTGATTGCTTTATCAATTATCCAAATTAGGCAAGTTCTTTAATACTCGTACAATATAATTAGTTTGAATTTAAAATTTCAAAAAAATTTATTTTTGGACATCTCGAATTCTGAGGGAGTATTTATTAAAATAATTGATCATCATATATGATTAGTTATATATATTTAATTAAACATTTAAGTTAACTTGTGAAATAACTGATCTAACAGTACGATTGGGATTATGCAATAAAATTTTACCATGGAATCAAGTGTTTAATTTTCATCCCCACTCATGAGAGAGTGCTTAGTTATCTTGCCAACATATACCTAAATACATAATGACTCAAGGAAAAATTATTACAAACTATTATTACAAATTTAATAAGACTCAATACTATACATTCTTAAGTTCTCTTTTTTAACTTGACTCATTGTATGTTGTAATTGAAATGTCACTAGCACACAAAGAAAGACTATATATATAATGTAGAGAATAATAAGTGATATAACTAATAATATTTGTAATTATCAAAACATCAGGTCAGGCCCATGTATTTATCTCTCCATTATCTAACCCACCACCATACAATTTCACCTTCAAATAGAAATACTATTTGAGGAACCTTTGTATTCTTGGGACACTATATGCTGCCAAATATCTTCTTTATCCTTAGTAGTTAGTAGGGGTGAAACCGTGTCAAGATGACTTTAGAGCGAGCTCAAGCTCAACTTGTTAATGAGCTTATGTGTCGAGCTTATCAAGCTTTGAGCTTGAGATCGAGCAGAATTTTGAGCTTGAGATCTAGCAAAAATTCAAGCTCATTGGATTATCGAGTTTAAGTTTGATCCTCAAAATACTTGTCTTGATTACTCTTCAAGGGGCTTGAGCTAAAAATTGAAACCATAAAGTTATAGAATAGTGAAAGATAAAGAAAAAGTCAGAATTGCGATGCAGGTTAGGATGTGGAAGGCGAGCTCAGTTGTGAATGACAGGCTTGACTGAGGATGATGGGCTTAGATGTGGAAGGATGGTTTGGATGTAGAAGGCAGGCACCGATGCAGATGGTGGGCTCAAACGTGAAAGATAGGCATGGACGTAGAAGGTGGGCTTAGATGGGGAATTATATAATCGAGTCACCCAAATACTTTTCATACTCTGCCCCTTCATCTTATAAAAAGGATTCATGTAGCTGACCCAATGTACTCATTATTGTTGTTGTTGACTCAAAATTTTTCTAAAAATAAATTTCACTAGAACCTTCAGAGAGCTTCATGAATCTAGTATTAGTGGAGATTAATGTAAGGTGATGTAGAAATTAGTGGAGATTATTATGCATCTTCTCAATATGCTTCCTTAATAATTTCTATGTAGTTTTTTGTTTATAATGCAACTCAATGCCAAACCAAATTACTATTTCAGATACGCCACAATCAGTTCCTTCTAAAACTAACCTAAAAGAATGCAGATAGAAGAGGTAGATCAGTCTTATCATGTGCATATTATTTTTCCTCGATGTAATTAAGGTTTGTCAAAAAAATTGAATACCTCAACTAATATGCATGCACGTATAGATCGTTAACAAGCAAATTAATTTTAATCGATAAAATATTAAGCTTCTTCCATGAAGAAAGTAAATTATATATTCAATCACTCTGAAGTAGCTATTGATAGGCTAATAGAACATATTTTTCTATGTTGCACATCAATGTTATTATGAAAGAAAAAAAAATTGGTTAGGATCTAGTTAGGATCATGGAATGTAGGTTAGGATGGTGGAATGTAGTTCCCTTATAAGAAAATTAATGGAATTAATTGATATTATGATTCATGAAAGTTCGTGGAAGTTGTTATACCTCAATAAACTATCCCGACACGCACCAAGAGGGGGAATTGTTACTTTAAAAAAAACTACATTAATATTATTTTTTTGTTTATGCTAGAAATTAATTTTAAAGATAAATCCAAGCAATAAACTTAAAACATGCAGAAGCAAATTTGAGTTTAAAATATTTTTCATTTTTAAGGCACAAGTATATCAATCAAGATATGAAAAATTTTCTTTTAGCAAACCACAAATTAACCTAAAAAAGGTTCATACAGTATTATCAATTCAAAAATATGACTCATCCAGTACAATGAAAATAATCGTTCAGATGAACTATTCAATTTTAGTAAATATATCATACAGTATGATTGTAACTTTGTACAGTACGATTAGTTTAATTTTGCTCTACTCATACAGGATGATCACAAAGACAACTGAAAAATATCTATGTTGGTCATTCGGTACGATTCACATCATATAGTACGGTCAATGTAATATTAATAGTTCGTACAATATGATATAGATATCGTACTATACTATTAGTTTAAAAATCATGGTTTCATCTTGTACGATCTCTAGAACGACTGGATTTCATCTCTATCAATCATATAGTATGATCAAGATCATAGTGTATGATTAGTCACATTTAATAAGCCTTGATTTAATTAACTAATTACGGGGGATGATTTAAGTAAGATTTTAAATATCATACAGTACAATTAGTATCATACAGTACGATTAGTTCAAAATTCAATGTTCAATTTTTTTTCTTAATTTATTTGGCGGCTAGGGTTTCTTAGATCTAAATAAATCATATAATATAATATACATGGTACAGTATGATTAGTTTAATAATCTAAATGATTCAATTAGCTGTTAACCCTCTTCTTTATATAACAGATCATATAGTACTATCATAGTCGTACTGTACGATTAGTTTAAAAAATTTTCATCTCAATTTTTCTCACTCCCCTTGTGTGTGTATGCATGGTCGCCAATTTTTCATACACCCTTACATAGCTAGGTTCAAGAAGTAGAAAATGTAAGAAAGTTAAAATTGCAAACACTTTTGATTTACATCCTATTCTACCTAAACTTGAGTCTTCAGTAATCCTGAGTGGTGTATGATATATTTAAAATGTTAGTGCGTATAGATAAAAATAATATCCGATATATAAGCTTGGAGAAATAAAATTTCAATCAATAATATTTATTATCATCAAAATCACAAGCTAGGATCGTGGATTGCAATAATTTTCCCCTTTTTGATGATGACAAATATTTTTAGTTGAATGAGAAAATTAATATTCTTTTCTCCTAATCTCCCCATTACTAGGTGATGGATTTTAAAAATAAGGGTAAGATAATTTTTTTTCTTATTTTTTTAAGAAATCAAAAGAATATAAATAAAAATATAAGCAGAAATAAAAAGCTAATTAATAGGGTCAAACATACAGACAACCAAATACTTACTCCCCCTTTAAATATCACCAAAAAGGAGGAACACATAAGACATGAAAGAAATTACAAAAAATGAAAAATATAAAATACATCACACAGAAACTAAAAGTAGGAAGGCCCCTGATCAGGTAGTGGTTGTGGTGGTTGGAAATATTTGTGAATCGAGGAGAATTATTTTACAAACCATGCCATATCCACCTCGTGATGTTATTGTTGTTGTTGAATATGTGAGTCTAGGCGGGCTTCTAGTTAGTCAAAACTCTATATTATCTCCTCATAAGGGTAAGAGTGGTAGGCTGGTGTAGGTGGTGGTATTGGTGCTAGTGCTGGTTTTTGTGCAAGTGTAGCTATAAGACCAGCACCCCCTTCTTTATCAAAATCAGGTTCAGCGTGCTCTTTCCCCCATTGATGATGGAAAAGAATATGGAAGGAAGCATCACTTTAGAAAATAGGAATATTATTGGGAGGTGCAGGGTAGGTAAGTTCATATTTCTTTTCAAGAATATATATAATGATGTGACCAAGGGCGGTATTTTACTTTCCCTTAGTTGAGGGAAGTCGAATGGGGGCCAGGTTATGGATATAATCGACAAGCATTTGAGCTTTATTAAATTGGTTATCTGACATTATGAAGTAGGTGACTACGAAAAGGAATGGAGTGATATTGACACGATCTCCAGCTTTAGGTATAATTGACGTTTGAAGAACATGCTGAATAACACATGCATTTTGGTTTAAAGAGTGGACTAAAGGTTGGTGTTGATTTAGGGAAATATTTTAGATAGTTAGATTTATTGCACTCCAATCAAAATCCATTCTAGAGGCCATAAATTGAGGTTGAGGTCCTTCTGTGGAAAGATGGATGTATTCCCCTAAATCATCTTTAGTGATTTCTACAAGACGACAACACACATAAGAAGTCATGATGGGTGCAACGACACTAATCCTAAGGTTTGCAAGGAATTCATATGGGATTTTAGAGTTGAAAGGGAATGCAAAAGTGAGAAGGAATTGAAGATTAGTGGAGGCAAAAAGATTCATCACCTCAAAGTTCAGTGCGTGTTGATTTAGCATTCTTAAAGGGGTGATGTGGGCTTCCTTGTATCTGTAGTAGGTGGCTTCATCTTCAGAGGATTGAAATAGATTGTCAATTTGGTGACAAGTGGAAGAGCCTCCTTTGTTTATGCGACCTCGTTTTCTACCTCCGACCATTTGAGAACGTAATGTTGTGAGGGTAGGATTTGAGAGAAGAAAGGAATTCATGGTTGAGTGGATTAAACTAAGGAAATCCCTCCAATTTATAGAATTTTCATCTAATCGTACAATACGATTTGAGATCATATAATATGATCAGAAGGAGTTAAATTGCCTGGACAACTTATTGGGAAAAGGCGATCAAATTATATAGTACGATCATTATCATACTGAACGATCTTAAGAGGTTTCATTCATCTCGAGGAGTCGTCTATACACTTTTTGACTAAATGGATCGTACAGCACGAACATGTATTTGTACAGTATGAAGTGGAATTATTATCGTACCGATCAACTTGAATTCATCCAATGGATTTTGACACGTGTATGATATAGTATGAAAGGGAATTTGTACCGTACGATCATTAATAACTGAACATTTCTAGACCATTGATTTAACAAAGGGCAGAGATTTGTGTAGGGATGTGTAGATCGTACAGTACAAAGTGAATTGTATAATACGAAGTGAATCGTATAGTATGATGTGTATAAATTTTGATTTTAATATTTTATTTTTTTATTTTTATTTTAGCTAGTAAAGAGTGTGTGATGATCAGGGTAAATCTACTAAACAATAACAAAAAAATAAAAATAAAAATAAAGCAACATACACAAAAAAATACACAAATTCAAAAATGACACAAACTTAAAACTCATAAAAAATGGTTAAGTTCAAATAATAGAATGTATTTAGATTCATCCTAAATTAAACATGAATATCTATAACACCTTATTTAGTCTTCAGGGTCCTAAAGGTGTCATAGACTAGGGGTTTGGTAAAGAAGTCAGCCAATTGGTCTCTAATGGTTATATTGTGCAGTTCTATAACCCCCGCTGGCTACATAATCTCTTATAAAATGATGTCTGATGTCTATATGCTTTATATAGAGTGTTGAATTAAATTTTTGGATATGTAAATTGCATTAGTGTTGTCACACATGATAGGAATTGTGCCTACAGATAGTCTAAGATCTAAGATTTATTGCTTCAACCATAGGACTTGAGCAACACAGCTTTCTATAGTAATATATTCTGCCTCAGCAGTGGATAGAGCTACTAAATTTTGCTTTCTGCTAGACCAGCAAACTAATAATTGACCTATAAACTGACAAGTTTCTAATGTGTATTTTTTATCTATCCTACATCTTGTAAAGTCAGAGTCTAAATATCATTTGATCTCAAAGGATAAGTTATATCTAGGGTACCAGATACCTAGGTTTTTGGTGCCTAATAGATATCTAAGGATTCTCTTAACATAGTCATGTGAGATTCTTTAGGATCAGCCTGAAATCTAACATAGAGACATATACTAAATATTATATCAGGTTTACTAGTAATCAAATAAAGAAGTGATCTAATTATCCCTCTATATTTTTTCTAATCAACTGATTTTCCATTTGGATCCTTATCTAACTAAATAGTAGAGATCATGGGAGTATTTATTGCCTTAGCATTATCAATCTCATATTTCTTAAGAATATCTTTGATATATTTTGATTGGCTAAGGAAGGTTCCATCATCCCTTTGATTCACATTAAATCCTAGAAAATAATTAAGCTCTCCCATTATGCTCATCTCAAACTCTTCACTCATTATCTTTGAAAATTAATCACAAAGATTTTTATTCGTAGATCCAAATAATATATCATCGACATAAATTTGAACAATGAGTAGATCTTCTCCTACTTTCTTAAGGAATAAGGTGCGGTCTACACTACCCTTAAGAAAGGCTCTTTCTAATAGGAATGTGCTTAGCCTTTCATACCAGGCTCTAGGTGTTTTCTTTAATCCATATAATGCATTTTTTAACTTGAACACATGATTGGAAAATTGAAAATTTTTAAAATCTTGGGGTTGCTCAACTTACACATCTTTTTTAATCACCCCATTTAAAAAGGCACTCGTAACATTCATTTGATATAACTTAAATCCTCTAAAGTTGACAAAGGCTAATAGAACCCTAATGGCTTTTAGCCTAGCTACATAGGTAAAGATTTTCTCAAAATCTATTCCTTTAATCTGATTGTACACCTTAGCTACTAATCTAACCTTATTCCTAATAATTATGTCATAGTCATTCATTTTATTTTTGAAAACCCACTTAATACCTATAACACTCTAGTCCTTAGGTCTTCTGACCAGTTCCCATACATCATTTTTAACAAATTGATTTAGCTCTTCTTGTATTGGTATGATCCAGAATTTATTAGCTAGTGCTTGATCTATATTGGTGGGTTCTATCATGAAAATAAATACAGACTGACTAACCTCCTTTCTAAGTCCATGCCTAATTCTAACACCTTCAGATGGGTCTCCTAGGATAAGTTCTCTAGGATGACTAGATGAATATCTCCATTCTCTAGGCAAAGACTCCTGAGGTTCTACTTTATCCCCTAAGTCAATGGCTTCTGTCCCTTAGATGACCTCTAGTTCTTCTGGTCTAAATTCAAAGGTTCTATCAGATTCATCAAACACAACATGAGTAGATTCTTCTACTACTAAGGTCCTCTTATTAAAAATTATATAGGCCTTACCTACATATGAATAACCTAAGAAGATCGCTTCATCAGATTTGGGATTAAATTTTCATAGAGGTGATTTTCCATTGATCAGGATAAAGTATTTACATACAAAAATATGCAAGTGGGAAAGGTTGGGTGTCCTACCCTTAAGGAGCTCATTGAGTGTCTTATTTAACTTGGATCTAACATTCATCCTATTTAAAATATAACAAGTAGTATTTACTGCTTCTGTCCAAAAGTATCTAGGGAGAGAATATTAAGCTAATATGGCCCTAACAGCTTCTACTTACTGAGGGGTCTTAAGGGCAGAAAAGTTATGCTCTATTCCTATCTCTAAACAAAAGGATTCCAATTTATCAATTTCAAACTCTCCACCATGATTACTATGAATGGTTGATATTTCACATCTAAATTTTCTTTGTATCTAGGTAGAGAAGGTTTTAAACTTCTCAAAAGATTTACTCTTTTGTGCTAGAAATCTAATCCAGGTGATTCTAGAATAGTTATCAATGATTACAAATCCATATAATTTCACTCCTATGTTGGGTATACTAACAGATCCAAATAGGTCCATATAAAGAATTTTTAGTGGCCTAGAGGTGTTGATGTTCTTGATTGAATGAAATGAAAACTTAATTTATTTTCCTAGTTGGCAGGCATCACATAGGTGGTCCTTCGTGAAATCTAACTTGTGTATGCCTCTAACAAGATCATTTTGGGTAATATTCTTAAGGGTTTATATGCTTCTATAAAATAGTCCCCTATGTAATAGCCAGGATTCATCAACAAAAGTTTTCAAACACAGTGAATTAGAATACTCAATGCAATTTAAATCTAGCATATAAATGTTATTTACTCTTTTTCCTTCTAAGACTAATCTGCCATTCAAGCTAATCATATATTTTATAGATAAAAATTTAATATCAAAACCCTTATCACATAACTGACTAATGCTAAGTAAATTATACTTTAGATAATATACTAATAGGACATTTTCATTTATAAAATTCTTAGAGTTGCTAATTATACTTGAGCCAACCACTTTCTTAGTAGTGTTGTCTCCCAATGTGACCTTGCCTCCTAACATGGCCTCTTGCTTGATGAACTGCTTCAAATCTCCAATCATGTGCCTTGAGCATCTATTTTCTAGGTTCCACGTACTCTCACTAGGTCTTTTGTGAGAGCACTCTTACAAAGTTAATCAAACATTAGATTTGGGAACTCAAGTAAATTTGGGTTCCACCTTATGCTTTGATGAATGAGATGTATACATGCTATGATGTGATGCATATAGTTTTGGTCTCCACACTAGATGTTTTCTATGATGGATAGTGCAAGTGCGGGCTATGTAACCTAGCATGCCACAAAAATGACACCTAACCCCTGGGAATGGATTTACTAGTCTTTGCTGGGGAATGTGCCTTTTTTTAGGGTTATATGATGCATGCACTGATGTAGGGTTATACCATTGTATTAAGATGGGAGGTGTTCTGTTTTGTTGTAATACATGAATTTTTGGTTTTAAAAATTGATTTGCATTTTCTAGGCTTGCCACCTCCAGTTTTAATGCATGCTCGCTACCATCTAGTTCAGATACATATGCCTCTAATTATTTGAATGAGCCTTCTAACTCAATATACTTTTCTTTCAAGGAATCATATACAGTAGATAAATCAGTATGCTTCTTGCTTAATGCATCAAACTCATCAAGTAAATACAAGTGATTTCTATCTAAATCAAAAAGTTCTGCTATCAAACATTTATACTCTTTTTGCAATGTAGTAAAATCAGCATTCAAATTGGCATACATCTTTTTCAACATTCTATATGAATCATAATTTTTTTCTGAAATAATAAATAATTCATCATAAGATAGCTAACATACCTCATCTTGATCTAGGTGATCAAGATTATCATTAGCCATGAGATATAAGTTTGTTATCTCCTTCTATGCTTCATGTTATGATGATTTTGAGCCGAAGCCAGCCTAAAACACCTTCTATGTCTGCTACTTCCCTTTCCTAAATTTCGCCTTCTCTTCACCCTTCTCCTTGATTGGGTGAATCTTCAGGTTAGGGAAGTCTGTTCGGAGATATCCTGGTTTCCTGCATTCAAAGCATATCATGTCAGATGACGCTTTAATTTTTTTCTTTTACCTTTGCTCCATTGTTGTTGATGATGCTTTTTCTTTCTCTTTTGGAAATTTTTAAACTGACAGGTCATCAATGCAATGTCGTCATCCTCCTCTGCGATCGAACTGTTATTATCCAAGTCATTTGCTTTCAGAGCCACAGTGTTCTCCTTCTTCTTCTTACTTGTATCATGTAACCTTTGACTCACTCCTTGCTCATAGATAATGAGTGACCCAAGTAAGTTGTCAATTGAATATATATTTAAGTCCTTTAATTCTGAGATCGTGGTGACTTTAGCATCATAAGTATTAGGAAGGTAACAAAAAATCTTATTTACTTTTTTAGAATTAAAAAATTCTCTATTTAATACATGTAGGGATGTCACTATCTATATAAATATAGTATATATTTTAGATATAGTCTCACTAGGTTTCATGCGAAATAATTCATAATCATGTAGTATAATGTTTAATCTAGACTGTTTAACTTCACAAGTTCCCTCATATATGATGCACAGTCTATTTCAAATTTTTTTTCCTGTAGCACAAGTAGATACTCACATATAATCCTTAGATTTTATAACACAATAAAAAAAACTCACATATTTAGCATTTAATTGAGTATATTCTCTATCCTTATGACTCCATTTAGTAAATGGAATAAAAGTTTTGACACCATTAACTACTCAAGATGAAAGTGAATAACCAATTTGAATCATATACCAAATTCTATAGTCAATAAATTACAGAAATATGGACATGCAAATTTTCTAAAAAAATAAAATGAATGTTTTCAAATAATGGTGGATGGGTTATAGAATAATACTCCACAGTATTTCTATTTCCAAATTATTCCATTAGACCTTTACTTGAAGAATTTAAAATCTAAATTTCAAGAACCGCTCTGATATCACTTGAAAGTTTAGGGAGGTTCTTAGATCTTAATGAACTATCATCCTGAGGCACACCAAGAGGGGGGTGAATTGGTACTTTAAAAAAATGCTGCAATAGTATTATTTTTTTATGCTAGAAAATAATTTTAAAGGTAAATCCAAGCAATTAACTTAAAATATGCAGAAATAAATTAGAGTTTAAAATACTTTTCATTTCTAAGGTATAAATATATCTATCAAGGTAAGAAATTATTCCTTTTAGGAAACCACAAATTAACCTAATTATAGTTGGTAATAAATGATGAGATTCGTGTAGTAAATTTAAACTATATAAATAAAAATACAGAAAAGTAAAAAAGTAAATAAGAAAGAGCACACCAGAGATTTTATAGTGATTCGATTAACCTTGACCAACGTCCGCTCCCTGGAGTTCTCCACTCTGGGTATTGCAATAATACTATAGTGTCTCTCATTCTTCCCCCATAGCAAGGTGGAGAAGCCCTTACAAGAATCACTTCCACCAAACCTGGTGCGACGGAGAACTGAAAACTATTTCATCCTCTTAGTGATGGCAGCGGGCCTTCAATCCTTTTTCTTCCTCTTAGAGAAGACAGAGAAGCTTGAATCCTTCTTCACCCTCCTAGTGATGGCAGAGAACTATAATCCTTTTTTACCCTCCTGATGAAGGCAGAGAACCTCATACTCTTGACTTTAAAGCTTCTCTCCCAAGAGAATCTTCAAGAACTCACCAAGGCCATAAAAGGAAGCTAGGTGCAAGCTTGCCTGGAGCAACCGTTTGAAACCCCTCACACTCCTTCTCCCTTATACATAGCCTCACCTTCTTCTTCCTCTCAAAGCTCAAAGTCGCTTAAGAATAATCTCCCTCAGAGTTCCTTCAACAGCCAAAGTCATTTTTAAAAAGACTTCAAAAGGATGCTTAAGTACAAGGCTTCAAAAAAAAAAACTTAGTTTTTTATTTTGGCCATCTCTATTCGTAAAATACGATCTGGGTTCATATAATATGATTAGTTCAAAAATATGACTCATCCAGTATGATGAAAATAGTCATTCATACGAACTATTCAATTTTAATAAATATATCATGCAGTACGATCATAACTTTGTACAGTATGATTAGTTTAATTTTGCTATATTCATACAGAGCGATCATAAGGATGATTGAAAATCATCTTTATCAATCATTTGATATGATTCACAGCATACAATACGGTCAGTGTAATATTAATAGTTTATATAGTATGATATAGATATCATACAATATGATTAGTTTAAAAATTAAGGTATCATCATCTCTAGGACGATCGAATTTTATCTCTATCAATCGTATGGTACGATCAAGATCATACAGTATGATTAGCCACATTTAATTAGACTTGATTTAATTGACTAATCATAAGGAATAATTTAAGATTTTAAGTATTATAAAGTACAATTAGTATTATATAGTATGATTAGTTCAAAATTTATTTTTTAAAAAAATTACTTAATTTATCTGACGGCTAAGTTTTCTCAAATTGAAATAAATCATACAGTACAATATACATCATATAGTACGTCAGTTCAATAACATTAATGATTCAATTAGCCGTTAACCTTCTTCTTCATATAACTTATCATATAGTATGATCGTAATCGTGTGGTATGATTAGTTAAAAAAAATTTCTTCTCAAATTTTCCTCACTTCCTTTGTATGAGCATGGTTGCCAATTTTACATAAATATTTACATGGTCAAACTCAAGAAATAGAAAATATAAAAAAGTTAAAATTACAGACTCTTTTGATTGACATCCTATTCTACTTAAACTTGAGTCTTCAGTAATCTTGAGCGGTGTATGATGTACCTGAAATGTTAGTGAGAATAGAAAAAAATAATATCCAATATATATGCTAGGAGAAATAAAATCTCAATCAATAATATTTGTTATCATCAAAATCACAAGCTAGAGATCCTGGATTGTAACAATTCATAGGAAGATATTTTATGCATTAAAGAAACTAAATGGGTAGAAGAGAGGAGATTGATAATTTAGGATTTAAACTTTGGTATTCTGGTAGGAGTAGTACTAAAAATGGTGTAGGTGTGATTATAGATAAGAGTTTAAAAGATAATGTTATAAAAATTGATAGAATTAGAGATAAAATTATAGTTTTAAAGATTATTTCTTAATGATAAGATTATTAATATTATAAGTGTTTATGCTCCTTAAGTAGGCTTGGATATATGCTTAAAATTAAAATTTTGGAATGACTTAGAAAACTTAATACAAAAGATACATTTTGAAGAAAGAGTTCTTATTGGGGGAGATTTAAATGGACATGTTGGTAGAGAGATAGAGGATTTTAAAAGCATTCATGGTGGTTATGGGTTTGGAGTGACTAATGAAAGTGGTTAGACTATATTAGATTTTGTTCTAGCTTATGATTTTGTTATTGCTAATACATTATTTAAGAAAAGAGAGGAGCATATCATCACTTATAAGAATGGATATAATAAAATTCAGATTGATTATTTTCTTGTAAGAAAAAATAGATCATTTAGATTGCGGAGATTGTAAAGTTATTTCGATTGAAAGTCTATGTACCCAACACTGCTTATTAGTTTTGGACTTTAAGAGGAAGGGGAAGAGTATGAAAAATATAATAACATTATTCTAGTATTAGATAGTGGTATTTAAAGAACTCTCACAAAATAATCTTTGAAAGTAAGATTCACGATCTTAAAATTTTATCGGTGCATGAGGAAGCTAATATTATGTGAGAAATAATAGCTTGTAATATTAAGAATGTTGCAAAAGATGTGCTTGGAGTATCAAAAGAAAAATCTTCTAATAGTAAAAATAGTTGTTGATGGAATCATAATGTGCAAGAAAAGATCAGAAATAAGATGCTCTGTTTTTAAATTGGTTTAGATATAAAAATACTGAAATTAAGAGATATAAAGTTGCCCGTAAGGAGTCTAAGAAAGCATCCTGCGATGCTGAGACTTTAGCTTTTAATGATTTATATAATATATTAGATACTAAAGAGGGTAAAAATTATATGTATAAGCTAGTCAAACAAAGAGATAGTCGTAGTAAGGATTTAGTTTAAGTGAAGTGCATTGCAGATGAAGATCAAAAAAATACTTTTTTTAGAAGAGGATATTCAACAAATGTGGATGAGATTTTTTGCTAAGCTTTTTAATAAAGATTATGAAAATATGATTGACTTCAGTGACCTTAACACCCTAAATAAAAATAGAGACTTTTTATTTTTATCAGTGTATTACTAAAACTGAAGTTAGAGAGGCTTTAATGAAAATGAAGGGTGGGAAAATTGTTAGATCTGATGATATTCCAATAGAGGTGTGGAAATGCTTAGGAGTTGAAGGAATATCTTGGCTTACTAAAAATTTTCATATTATTATGAAGACTAAAATGATGCCAGATGTGTGAAAAATGAGTGTGTTGATTCTTATCCTTAAGAATAAAGGTGATGAACAAGATTGTGCAAATTATAGAAGAATTAAGTTAATGTGTCATACTTTAAAACTATTGGAGAGACTTATGGAGCATAGGTCTACTATGGAAGTCATACATTTATTGAGAGGTTTAATGGAGAATTATAGAGAGAAAAAGGAAGATCTTCTTATGATATTTATTGATTTAGAGAAAACATGTGATAAAGCTTCAAGAGAATTGCTATGGAGAGTTATAAAAAGAAAGGGATTAATAATGCTTATATTCAAGTCATTAGGGATATGTATGCTAGAGTTGTTACTTGTGTTCAAACACAAGGTGGTTTGACGAAGTATTTTCCATTTTAGTTGGATTACATCAAGGATCAGCCTTAAGCCCATATATTTTTGCTTTAGTCATGGATGTTCTTACTAGAGATTTGCAAGAGGATGTTCCTTGGTGCATGCTTTTTGCTGACGATATTCTTTTTGTTGATAAGACTAAAGAGGGAGTTGAAGGTAAACTTGAATTATGGAGGTCAACCCACGTAGTGGGATAAAGGCTTGATGTTGTTGTTGTTGTTATTGATCTTCTTACAGTTTCAGCCGAAAGAGAGCTTATTGCGACTCACATGTACTGAATTTACGCAATCACACAATTCTTTAGTGCAGGATGTGTATTAAATGAAATAATAAAATCTTTAAAATATGTCTTAATTAACCTGTAAAGAAATTACTTCACATACTCTAAAGTAATAATAGAATCAGCTCATTGGATAATTTTCTTGACCATATTAGCATGAGAAGAGGAACATGAAATTATCAAGACATAATATGCATTTTTATTAGACGGACTTGGAAGCTAGGGAAAAATATGATTTCGTTTGGAACAACTTTCTTATAATTGATTTGCTTTTTAGACTGCAATCACAATTTCAATTTGACCATTATGTTTTGCAGCGTTCAAAAAAGGTTTATGTTAGGAAGCTTCTTTCTAAGGAAGCTTTCAAGTCATTATAATAATTTTATAACAATTTTTATAAAAAATTGTAGCCGTCACAATTGGAATATAAGTTCTAATAAAAGGATGCCTTGATTCTATTCATTTCCTATAGAAATTAGATAAGAGAATCAATTTCGTAAAGCTTCATTGAAGCCATTCTCATAAATAGTTAAACTCTTTCACATTCTTGTTTTTTTGAATCTAATACCACTAATTTTTTTTGACAATTTTTCTTAGCATTTATTTTTCATATTCAATGTGTTGTCTTTCTTTGCTATATAATTTTTATTTCTAAATTTAAGAAACTCGAATTAATCTTTTATTTCATATTGACTTTCCAAGTCATAAAGCTGTGCATGCTTTGCCAAAGCGTATTATGGAGGAATCAAATATTCAATTATATGATAGCTTTGTCCATCAATGCACAAGGTGTAAGCCAAGCGACTAAATTTAAGAAATGTGAACACTAGGGCAAAATTGGCTACATATAAATAGTCAAGAGGTTATCTTTAGCTTTCTTCCTTTCATATTTATAAGAAAGAAAATAATTCCTATAACTCTTAATAATCGAGATGATATCAATCAAAATCTCATGACATTCAACATAACAAGAACAACAACAATAACAACATCAAGCCTTTATCCCACTACGTGGGGTCTGCTACATGAATCCTTTTTCTTCATTGTGTTATATTAATAGTTAAAATATAATTTAAATCTAATTAAAAAGGTCATCTTTAATATTTTTTAACTAAGCCTTTTTTGGTCTACCTCTTTCTTAACATAGGCTAAATCTAGTACATCTACTCTCCTTACCAGGTCATCGGAAGGTCAATATTTTGTGACCAAACCATCTAAGGTGACTCTCTCTAATCTTATCTGTCACTAGAGCTACTCCAACCTTTTTACGTAAATACTCGTTTCACATTTCATCTCTATGAGTGAAAACACTCATCCACTCGAGCATCCTCATCTCTGCAACACTTATCTTAATTCTATGCTTATCTTTTAATGGACAATATTATGTCATGCATTGCAGGTCTCTCCATCTTATAGAATTTTCTCTCAAGTTTGAGGAGTACCTTTGTATCGCAGAACATGCCCAATGTAATCCTCAACTTCCACTACAGGAAAATTGCATAATACCAGTGGAATAACTGCCAGAAATTCCACCAGAAAAAGTTTCCGGCAAAAAAACTACCACCGAATTTTGTTTCCTACGTGACTATTATTGGCGGAAAATTTTTCGCCGGAAAGCTGCTAGAAAAATAGGAATTCGCCAGAAATTGCCCAATTTCAGCCGAAAATTTCCACCGGTAATACGTGATTTTCATGTAGTGTTCAATCATCCAACTTGAATTCTACTGATAATATTCTCATCTATTTCACCATCACTTTGAACAATAGATTAGATATATCTAAAAGGTGTACTACTATTTGATCGCTCAAAGTCACAGTCTCACAACTAAATCTATTACTGCTAAAATTACACTCCATATATTCGATTTTAGAACTACTCAAACGAAAGCTTTTAAACTCCAAGGTTGACCTCTATAGTTCAAGTTTACCTTCAACTCCCTCTCTTGTCTTATAAACCAGAAGAATATCATCAGCAATAAGCGTACACCAGGGTACATCCTCTTGTAAATGTCTAGTAAGATCACTCGTGACTAGAGCCAGAAGATATAGGCTTAAAGCTGATCCTTGATGTAATCCAACTAATATAGGAAAATACTAGGTCAAACCATCTTGGAGTTGACGGTAAATTTAAAGTATGGCATTCAATATAAGCATGTGATAAATATAATTCACTAATTGTTGAAATTTAATGTTGCTTTTGAATTAATTATTCCCTAAATTAATTTTTGTACTATTTAGCAGGAAATTTATTTTCGATTTAGACTTTCATTTTGTGATTTTGGATAACAATATTTGTGCCAAATGACAACTTAAAGGTATCTGTCCTCTTGGTTCATAATGGATGTGGCATCAACAATCCCTTTTGAAGGTTTAGGCTATATGTTCACTGGAAAAGTCAAGTCAGGAGTCTCTTACAGTGTTCTGGGCATGTTAAGACTTTGGCGTCTTAGGAAGATAAAGCAGTTCTTCACAAGGTCAGAACATATTCCGCAAATCCTCAGAATTTTTACCAAAAATAAAAGCACAAGATTTTGTAAAATTAATAAGTTCATATTCTGGGCTACCCCTGCAGGCTTGAGAAGGACATCAGATTCAGCTACTTCTGGATAAGGTGTACAAGACTCATATTTGTAAGAAAAGCTTATAATTCTGTCTTAGTTTTTGTTTGGGACAACTTTTTTATTTTTTTCTACAGCAATTTTTTAACATAAAAATTTCCGTTTCAAAGATTTTTTATACTAGAAAGCAGTTTAAGAAAGCAATAAGAAAGTTGTCCCAAATAAAACGCTAGTTAACTTAATTTTGTAAAAGCCTTTAAAGCTTGTTATATACATTAATCTGATCCCTGCAATAGCAGGACTATAAAAACTGAATAAAATGTACAAATATGTTTCAGGTTACAATATTCTTAGTGCACTGTGCAGCTTGTCTCTACTACCTGCTGGCAGACCGATATCCACATCAAGGAAAAACATGGATAGGTGCAGCCATGCCAAATTTCCGAGAGGCAAGCCTGTGGATTCGCTACATATCTGCTCTTTACTGGTCTATTACTACCATGACTACCGTTGGCTATGGTGACCTTCATGCTGTGAACATAACAGAAATGATCTTCAACATATTTTACATGCTATTCAACCTAGGTCTCACTGCATACTTGATTGGGAACATGACTAATCTAGTTGTTGAAGGAACCCGACGAACAATGGAATTTGTATGAATCTTCCAATTTCATGAATGATCTTGTCTAAAAGTAGATGAGCAAATTGGAGCTTCTTACATGATATTTACTGATTGTTGCAGAGGAACAATATACAAGCTGCTTCTAATTTTGTATGTCGGAACCATTTACCACCCAGATTGAAACAACAAATATTGGCCTATATGTGCCTCAGGTTCAAAGCTGAGAGCTTAAACCAACAGCATTTGCTAGACCAATTGCCCAACTCAATACGCAAAAACATCTGCGAGCAGCTTTTCCTCCCTACCGTGAAGGATGTCTATCTTTTTAAGGGAGTCACAAGAGAAATGCTCCTTCTTCTGGTTTGATTGTTTTGGACTTGAATAATTACAAACAGATTTATATCTTGAGTATTTATCTAGATATTCAATTTTGATTCAACCAGGTTACACAGATGAAAGCTGAGTATATTCCCCCCAAAGAAGATGTCATCATGCAAAGCGAAGCACCAGATGACGTGTACATTATAGTTTCAGGAGTAGTTGAGATAATACACTGTGAAGAAGAGAGAGAACAAATCGTAGGAACATTAACCACAGGAGAAATATTTGGGGAAGCTAGTGCTCTCACTAACAGGCCTCAGAGCTTTACTTTCCGTTCTAGAACTCTATGTCAGCTGTTGAGGTTAAAGAGGAACACACTCAAAGAAGCTATGAATGCAAAACAAGAAGATAGCAATGCTATAATAAAGAACTTGTTGAAGGTAAAGTAGAATTACGTTATCAAATCTGTTTCTTTTCAAGTTCGTTTGGAGGTAAGATTTATAAATATTATATTTTGCAGCATCAAATCGAATGTAGAAATTTTAGCTTTGAGGATTTCATAGGAGAAAATGGTGAACGTGCTGAATCTACAATACCTTGCAATCTTCTAACAGTGACTGCCACTGGAAATAGTTGTTTCCTTGAGGAGCTCCTGAAAGCTGGAATAGATCCAGATGTTGGCGACTCTAGCGGAAGAACACCATTGGTATGGCTTTACTGTTTAACTGTTGAATATATCATCCACGATACCATGACATTTTTTTTTATATTTAGTTTTCTCATCCTTGATACCGTACGTAACCGTATTTGGCTACCAAGAGATGACATGTCTTGAACATAGTGTAATATATCCCAATATTTTGGTACACATGCTAGAAATTTTGGATATAAGAGTAGATACATATTTAAAACAAACACATAAAAGCAAACGAAATCTATGTTGCCATAGCCATCAAATCTGAAGGCCAAATGATATTGTGCTCGAATCAAGCCCATTGATAGTTGATGCATCCAATATGTTATGAAAAGAGCTAATAGTCTTGTGATTCTACCACTACCCAAACTTAGGGTTCGTTTGGGACAGCTTTCTTAATGCTTTCTAAAATAGTGTTTTAGCTAAAAAATTTCTTGAATTAGAGTTTTTTAACTAAGAAGCTGCTTTAGAAAGCAATGAGAAAGCTGTCCCGAATGAAGCCTTAGTTTCCGAAACTCATAACAATCCTCAACAACAGAATCCATAATTTTAGGTTCAGCAAACTTCTATTGTTATCATCCCACAAGTATTTTTAGTATTAACTTTAATCATGTAATTCAGCACATAGCAGCGATGGAAGGATATGAAGACTGTGTTTTGGTGCTACTCAAGCATGGGTGTAACATAAACATACAAGGTAAGCTTTCAGAACCTATGCTAATAGAAATCTGCAAAACTAACTCCCTAACTTTATTATACCATTTGCAGACAAGGATGGAAATACTGCTTTATGGCTAGCAATTACGACAAAGCATAAGAGAATTTTCAATCTATTGTATCATTTCGCCTGCACATCCAATCCAAATGCCGGAGGTGAACTCATTTGTCTTGCAGCAAAAAGAAATGATCTTTCCACAATGAAAGAAATTTTGAAGCAAGGCTTAAATATAGATTCAACTAACTATGAGGGGCTGACAGCCTTGGAAGTTGCCTTAGCTGAAAAACATGTGGAGGTAGCGAGGTTTCTGATTATGAATGGAGCAAACATAGAAAATGTAAATATTCATGGAAGAGATGCAATGCCCAAGAGCGAGCTTGAAGAAATGGTAAAGAAGCGGGAAATTGGCTACCCAATAACGATATTTGAAGCACCGGAGGTGTTCAAGGAAAAAATGATATATGGGGATGACGGTGAAAGTGTTAAATGGAGAGAGAGAAGTGTAATTTGTCCCAGGGCCAGTGTGTATAGAGGCCATCCGATGCTTAGGAATCCAACCTCAGAAGCAGGAAAGCTGATAAATTTGCCAAGCACAATGGAGCAACTCAAGGATATCATTGGTATGTTTTAATTTTTGCTATTAATTTATCGTGACAAACCAAGCAAAAGTACTGAGAAATTAACATGCATGTGTTGTTCTTGACGTAGAACATGATTTAGTCTAAGTTTTATAATGCATTTGTTCTTGTTGGCAGGTGAGAAGTTTGGAATTGCTGCCAGGAATGCCAAAATAACAAATGAAGAAGGAGCAGAGATAGATTCTATTGAAGTAATTCGAGATAATGATAGGTTATTCATAGTTCAGGATTAAGATTTCATCAGAAATGATGGCTTTAAGCTATAATACAGATTTAGCTCCTCTTCGCTTTTCCTGCCCTCTTAGGAGTTTGCTGGTATTTCTAGAAGTTTATATCTCTATTTCAAAATGTAAGAAGGACCATAACGACAATCTCCTTCTAAAAGTAATATTGTGAATAGATAAATATTAATATTTCTTGGGTCTTAATGATGTAGAAATTATTGAATTCAAAGTTGTTCATAGAGAATAACCTAAATCTTACTTGAGAATCGAATCAGATTAGAAAGCAAGAAGAAAAAGAGAAAAAGTAGATTTCAGAGAATATCTTAGGGAATTGGTTCAAAAAGAATTCAATTGAACTATTATAAGATGAGAATGGAAAGCCAACTGAGTTTAACGAAGACAATTCAAAGAAAGAAATATTCTATGTGAAATTCTATAAACCAAATTTTATATGATTTCACAAGTCTGCGTCTGACCATTGACCCCTAATTATTGGCGGAAACTGTGGTCGTGCTGCAGATTTGGTTAATTGATAAAACTACTTGGAAGATCGAATTGTAACCGAGTCAAAGGAAGCGCCAAACAATTGTGAAACCGGAAGTATTTCATAGAGCTGCGTGAACAGAGCTTAAGGGAAAATGAAGAACAAATAAAAGGTAGAAAAACAGAGATGAGGATGAAGTAGCCATATTGTTCAGCATTCTGTATTTCATTATATGTACAACATTAAGTCATTATCCCACTATATGGGGTTACTTACATGAATCTTTTTTCTCCATTTTGTTCTATTAGGAGTCAAATACTCATTTAAATATGATAAAAAAGATCATTTCTAATACTTTCTAACCAAGTCTTTTTATGTCTACCTCTACTTTTTTTAATATAGGCCAGATCTAATACATCTACTCTACTTGTCGGGTCATCGAAAGACCAACGTCTTATGTGACCAAATCATCTAAGGCGATATCTTTAATCTTATCTTCCACTGAAGCTACTTTGACCTTTTCATGTATATACTCATTTCATATTCTATTTCTGCGTGTAAAGCCACTCATCCACAAGAGCATCCTCGTCTTTGCAGCACTTAACATAATTTTATGCCATAAAACATTGAATGAAGGTCTCACAACCATATAATAAAATTTTCCCTTAAGTTTGAGGGTTACTTTTCTATCTCGCAATAAGCCCGATGCATTCTTTCACTTCAACCATCCAACTTGAATTATACTAACAGTATACCCATGTATTTCACTATTGCTTTGAACAATAGATCTAAGATATCTAAAACCCGCACTCCTTTGAAAAACTTGAGCACCCAATGTCACAATTGATGTAGTGGATTGGCGGAAGAACTGGATCTACTAGAAGAGACATAGAACAAGGAACTAACTCAAGCTTAAAAGCTTTGAAATGTCATAATATTTATCTCCACCCCTCCTTACAATACCTTGCTTATATAAGCTACTAAGAACATTCTCGAAATCATCTAACAAACATGTAACAAACTATAATAAGCTAGTCCTAAGGAAAGCTTAAGCTATGATGTTCCACATCATACTTCCCTATCGTCTAAAGAACTCGACTCCGTCGAGGCGTTTCATTGGTGGGGAGGTAAGTGTAGAGAGCATAAGCAATCCTCCTGGGTCGAAGATTTTGAATACCGACAAAAGATTTTTAAGTAGCCATAATAAAGCAGGAACAACATTAGCGTTTTGTACACATGCTCTAATATTCTTGCTGTGATTACAGAGGTTCCCAAGGATCTTAGTAGAATCCTCCTTAACCTTTGAAGATCCCGTCTCCAGAATTTGAACTAGAGGATGTATGCCGAGTTTAGGGAAATGATTCTTTTCAGGCATTTGAACCATAGCATTCCAAGAGATGGCAACCCTCTGTGGCATTTCATCAAACAGCTTGCGAGCTGATTTCTGCACAAAACAATCAACTTTCAGCCTGTATGAAGCAAACACAGTATATCCCCAAGATAGTTTCTCCTGTACATCAACAAGATTTCTTCCCATAAATTATCTCTATTCTCCATTGCATCAACTAAGCTTTTCTTATTTCCCCAAAATAATCTGTTAAAAGGGTGACCAGGGATAGATGTGTGGTAAGTAAGCTGCAGAAGGCGGCAACTGCCACTTCGCAAAACTTGGCTGAATTCTAAATCAACTATTAACACCTCTCGTTCCATAGCTTCAGCCTTAACTAGGGGTGTTACCGACAATTGAGAAAATTTGTTTAAAGCTCTTTTGAGGTACTCATGATTAACTTTAAAGTGGTAGAAGGTCTCAGTGTAGGCATTAGAATAACCTCCATTCTTATAAGAATCAGAGAAGCTTCCCCTTGGAACACACATTACAGCGGCAGTCTTTTTTATGAGAGTGGCACCTTTTTTCTTGCTTCATTCACGCTTGCTTCCGTCACCTGCTTTTTCTTCTACATCTTCTTTGTCCCAACTTTTTTTTAATGGCAGAAAATCTGGTAGAACAGAGTCTAGAGGCAACGACGAGTCCGCCGTGACGTCTTTGGCAGGAGCGGGGCAGTCTTTGATTATATTCTCTCGTACCTGCAAGGACTGGAGCTTCTCGAACAACCCATGCTCCTCCAACCTCATCGCCGATGCAATACGGCTGCTATCGAGCTCCGGCAACCACAAACACGGGTCTTTTACGGTGGGTGAGGGAGTGCGAGTAGTCGAGCTCCACCCTGGTGATGATGTTGCTTTCGAGAATCCACCAATATTGGGGGGTACATAGCCATGACCGCTTTCATCTATTCCGCCTGCAATGTAAGCAGGATGCCGGCAAGCAGGACTGGAGCGGACATCATAACGTCGTTCATCGCCTGCAGTTGCTTCATCAGGTATGGGATCATGAGAGGAATCGGAGGCGGAGTCACGGGCAACAGGACTTGGTTGGATGCCAGGCGCGATCGTGCTCGTTGACAGGCGTGGATTCGTTGTTCGCGTGTTGTGGCTATTAGATATAAAAGAATGAGTTAATTCCCTGCTATTATTATATGTAATGAGGTGGCACTATTGGATTGGCTGTAATAGTTAAGTGCCACGCTCTTCAAGCTATATGTAGATGCCTCAGGCTGTATCCGGACAACAACATAATAAAGATCTTCTTTCATATGCTCTCGTATCTTTCTTTCTTCCTCGTACTCCTCTATGTACAGGTTATCCACATTCTTCATGGTATCAGAGCGTGCATGACTGATCTCTGGTTCCATGGCCAGCTCCGCTACCTCCCAGGTCGACGAACAGGTAGCGTCGGCATCTCCTACTGAACCAACAATTTCATCCACATTAAAGTTTGTCATTTCTAATCTCAAAAAATTTTCCTCAACTCAACTCACAACAGATAATTATCCACTGTGGAGATCTCAGATTATCAAGATTTTTCGTGCTAACGACTTTGAATCATTTCTTGATCATACTATCTCCACCCCTGTCCGGATACTCCACCAACCAGATCAACTGTTCCAAACTCTCAATACAATAAATGGTTTCTTACCGATCAAAATTTAGCTGCAGCCCTTTGTTCTACGATTTCTTCCTCTGTCCTTCCTTAAGTCATTAATCTTGAGTCTACCTCCGCGATTTGGTCCACACTAGAAACTCGCTTTCAATCAACAAATCGTTCGAAAGTCATCCAACTCAAAAACAAATTGCATAATATTTCCCTCAAGAACTCCACCATGATGCAATATCTCAACGATATCAAATCTTTAGTGGATCAAATAGCTGCCGCAGGCTCTACCTTCGATACAGAAGACATAATTTTGTATATTCTTAACGGGCTTCTTAGCTCGTATCAATCGTTTAAAACTTCCATTCGTACAATGCAAACTCCTATAAGTCTTGACAATCTTTACTCCTTACTGATCAGCGAAGAAATAAACTTAGCTTCAGATGCTGCTCGCCTTACACCCACTACCAACCCGCCCATGGCTCTCGTCACGTCCTGTGGGAGAGGTCGCCGAAACAGAGGACGTCCCTACTCCACTCCTAATTCGAATCCCAGATCTCCATCTACATCTTCCCTTATATGCCAGATTTGCTTCAAGAAAGGGCATATGGCTGCCACTTGTTGGAACCGTCTGAATACCAATTATGTTCCGTAATTGCCTTACTCGGACAACAAAGCGCTGGTAGCTAGCCAACCAACGACTTCCACCGATTGGTTTCTTGATTCAGGCTCTTCTTCTCATCTCACAAATTCGCTCGCTAACTTGTCCATATCTTATCCCTATCAAGGTTTCGAAGCTATTACTATAGGTGATGGGCATTCGGTAAACATTGCTCATTCCGACGCAGGTTTACTTCCGACACCTACACGTAAGCTAAAATTATTGCATCTTCTTTACACACCTTCTTTACATTTCAATTTATTATCTATCTCTCAACTAACAAAAGATAACAATATTTCAATTCTATTTGATTCTTCTGGCTTTGTCATCAAGGATCTGAAGACTCAACAAGTGCTTCTTCGCGGACCTTGTAGTAACAGACTATATTCCATTCGCACCACTTCGTCCAATCATCCGCACTCAGCACTGCTTGCTACAACCACTTGCTCAAATACCTAGCACAACCATTTGGGCCATCCCAACAAACATGTGTTACACCTAATTGCTTCTTGTAATATGTTGTTTAAAATAGACACAAATTTGGCTTCTTGTCTTTCTTGTAAGAAGGCCAAGGGCCACAAACTAAGTTTTCCTAAGTCTGAAAACCGTAGACAATTTTTTCTTGCTTTACTTCACTCAGATGTTTGGGGACCGGCCATTGTTGTATCAAACTCTGGATATAGATAGTATGTCATTTTTGTTGACGATTATTCTCGATTTACTTGGCTATTTCCAATATGAAATAAATCTGAAGTAACTGATATCTTCATTTCTTTCAAAACTCAAATCGAAAAACTAACCTCTTTCCAAATTAAATGTCCTCGCACAGATGGCGGCACCGAGTATTTAAATCACAAGCTTACTCAATTTCTGCAACTGCACAGCATTTTCCATCAAATCTCTTGTTCTTATACCCCAGAGCAGAACGGTGTCGCCGAAAGAAAACATTGTCATATCATTGAAACCACCCGGACCCTTCTTCAAACAGCATCAGTTCCTTATAAGCACTGGCCTGATGTTGTCTTAACCTCCGTCTATCTTATCAATCACATGCATTCTGCCGTAACACTTAATGTTTCACCATTCTAACTATTCTATAAATCTAAGCCAGACTACAGTCATTTATGTACCTTCGGATGCGAATGCTTTTCCCTCACTCCTCTGCAGCTTCATCACAAACTACAACCGAAATCTCAATCATGTGTGTTCTTGGGATATTAAGACATCTATAAAGGCTACAAGTGCCTTGACTTAGTCACCAACAAAGTTCTCATGTCTTGTCACATAATCTTTAATGAGCTGTCTTTTCCTTTTGCTAATATTAACACTAATGCATCCATCCTGTCTACTTCTCTCTCTCCATATCTCCTAACTCCCATCTCTGTTCAAACAGGTTCATTGCACTCTTAAGTTTCCTCTCAGGACATGACACCACCTGCTCCTAATAGCTCGCCGTCACTTTATTCATCCAACCTAATCAACACAGAACCGACCACTTCCACTCCATCATGTGATCCGGCTCCTCAACCTCATGTCTTGTCTCATCCAATGATCACTAGACGACAAACAGGCTCTCTTAAACCTACAATTCGCTTAAATCTCATCCATCAATAAACACCATCTACACTCTCATTTGATCCTACCTCTTATTCCGAAGCAGTTAAAAGTGAAGCCTGGCGTCAAGCCATGGCAACTGAATTTTTTGCTCTACAAAAATAAGGGACCTGGAGCCTTGTTATCCCTCCTCCCAACTCATTTGTCCTTGGATCAAAATGGACTTATGGGACCAAATATCATGCCGATGGTTTGATAGCTAAGTACAAAGCTCGACTTGTTGCCCTCGAAAATCATCAAGAATATGGGTTAGTCTATACCAAAACATTTAGCTCCGTCGCTAAATTACCTACAATATGTATTCTCTTTGTCGTTGCTCTTTTTCACAATTGGCCCGTTCAACAACTTGATGTAGCAAATGACTTTCTTCATGGACAGCTTTCTGAAACTGTCTACATGAAACAACCAAAAGGTTTTGAAGATGCTTTCCAACCGGATCATGTCTGTCTGCTACACAAAGCTATCTACGGGCTCAAACAAGCTCCGTGACAATGGTACAACACTTTCACATCTTATCTTATATCCATAGGATTCCATCATAGTAACTCTGATCCTTCCCTTTTTATTTTTCAATAATCTTCCAATCATCTCTTCCTACTTATCTATGTCGATGACATCCTAGTCACGGGAAACAATCAAACTCTTCTTACTCATATTCTTGCCCAACTCAACGAACAATTCTCCATGAAACATCTTGGAGCTGTGCATTCTTTTCTGGGTATTCAAATCGGTCATTACACTCACCAATATTTTCTTTCCCAAAAATCATACGCTACATCCATTCTTCATATGGCTAATCTCATCGAATGTAATCCTCTTTCTAAACCTACTTGCACAAAGCTGTCATTTGATATTCCGAAAAACTCTTCCCTATCTGATCCTACTATATACCGAAAAATTACTAGTTCTCTTCAATATTTAACTCTCACCCGACCAGATATCTCATATAGCGTTAACATTTTATCGCAACATATACACAATTTCCTCCCGCCGCACGTCTACCTGCTCAAACGGCTTCTGTGTTATATCAAAGGTACCCTTGATTACGGTCTGCCGATTACAAAATCTAATTTACTTCTTAAATCTTTTTTAGATGCAGATTGGGCTGGCGATCTGGTATCTAGGAATCTACATTAGGTTTCTGTTCATTTCTGGGGGGCTCGCTCATTTCATGGACTGTTAAAAAGCAACATACCGTCGCCAGATCATCTACAGAATCCGAATACAGTGCCCTTGCGACTCTCACTTCGGATGTCATTTGGCTTCATAGACTCCTGCAGGACTTCGGTATACCACAACAGCAACCAATTGATCTGTATTGCGACAACACCTCAACTATCGCATTGGCGAACAACCCGGTTTGTCATGCCCACACAAAACACATAGAAATTGATCAATGATTTGTTCGTGACCATATTCAAAACCGCAACATTCAACTTCTTCCAATCAGTACTATCGATCAGGTGGCCGACATATTTATGAAATCCCATTCCACTCCACGTTTTCAACGCCTAGGATCCAAACTGATAGTTATCAAAGATCCATCAGTTTGCCGGGGGATATTAGATATAAAAGAATGAGTTAATTCCCTGCTATTATTATATGTAATGAGGTGGCACTATTTGATTGGCTGTAATAGTTAAGTGCCATGCTCTTTCATCTATATATAGATGCCTCAGGTTGTATCCAGGCAACAACATAATAAAGATCTTCTTTCTTTCGTATGCTCTCGTATCTTTCATTCTTCCTCGTACACCTCTATGTGCAGGTTATCCATGTTCTTTAGTTGCGGGAGTGGGATGATCGAGCTTGATTTAAGTCGAGGTTGTCAGAGCTCGATTTGTCGGGCGATATCGCGCAAATGTGCTTGGATCTTGATCGCGTGCTGGAAGCAGGCCAACAAGCTTAGGTGGTGCCCACGGGAGCTGGGTCGGATCACGTGCTGGAGCGGAGGCAAGCCATGGAAAATGACCGCGGGATAGTTGCCGACTATGTGGTTGGGAAGTGGATCTCGCCATCTCAGTTTAATTGGAGCGGAGGGTCGGAGGATCTCGTCATTGGAGTGGAGGATAGTACGACAGCGGATCGTGCTATGGGAATGGAAATTCGAGCGGAGAATAATCGGTCGACGGATCTCTTCATTGGAATGGAAGTTGGAGCGGAGGATAGTTGTAGACCTCTCATTTTGTTCGGTGTGAATCATCGTCGACTGCCTATCTCCTTTGATGTCGATCGTCGTCGGCCGTCCATCTCCTTCAGTGTCGATCTGCATCGATCGCCCATTTTATTCGACATCGATCTTCATTGACGGCCCATTTTCTTCCGCTTCAATCATCATCGATAGCCCATCTTCTTTGGCAGTCAATTGTTTACAGGTTCTGATACCAATTGATGTAGTGGATCGGTGGAAGAACTGAATTTGCTAGAAGACATATAGAACAAGGAACTAACTCAAGCTTAAAACTTCAAAATGTCATAATATTCATCTCCTCCCCTCCTTACAATTCTCTCTAATATAAGCTACTAAGAACATTCTAGAAATCATCTAATAAACATGTAACAAACTATAATAAGCTAGTTCTAAGAAAAACTTAAGCTATGATGTTCCACATCAACAATCCACCATTAGATCTATTACTACTAAAATTACACTCTATTTATATGATTTTAGATCTAACATGACAAAACCTTTTGACAATAGTTTTTTTTTATGCCAAGATAGTAACAGCTATTGATAACCATATGGCAGAGCTCATTGAGGTCATCAACTCGTCTCTGAGTAAGGTGAATCTAGCATTGGTGAGTGATATGGAAAATAGATCTGCTAGTTGATCTTGTAATGCAATGTGATATATTGTTATGTGCTTCGTCAATGGGTTGTTTTCTCCCACCAGTATAGTAGGTAAAAATTGTTTATCAACTCTTCATTAGCTATCATACAACAAGATATATGAAACTAAGGCTTCGTTTGGGACGGCTTTCTTACTGCTTCATAAAACAACTTTTTAGTACAAAATTTTTAAAATTAGCATATGAATAAGTTAAAATAAAAATACAAATACATCGCTAGGTAAAGGAAATATGCATTATATTTAAATGTGCAGTTACAAAACTATGAATTATAGAGGAAATAAGCTAAATCAAACTAAATTCAAAGAAGAAGCAAGAACTTGGTTGCTCTCAAATCTCCAATGCCATAATAATAATAATACAACAAATTATATTTTGTAAAATATGAACTGAACTTAATTTACTTTACAGCATAACTAATTAAAGATAAATTTGCTAAATGTGAAAAAAGGACATAAAAAACAATAATATTTTTTAAAAATTAATTATGAAGAAATTCTAAATTTTTTTGAAGAACAACAAAGTCATTTTCATAGAATATATTTGCATAATTATTTTACGAAAACAAAATGTGGTCAAGTTTAGGTGGCTGCGGCGTGGCAAGAAGAGGGATCGGGAGGATGTAGGGTGGAGAGAAAATGTCTCGGGTGCCTGTAGTTGGAGAGAAAGGTGCTCGGGTTGCTGTGGGATGTTTCGGCTGGGCCATGGCAGGTGCGGGAACCACTTCGTTTTGCTGAGGAGGTCTTGGGTAGGGAGGATGAGAAGAGGTTGAAGAAGATGAAAAAAATGGTGAAGTAAAATGAAAAAAAAAAAGAAAAAAAAGAGCGAGCGATCAAGCTTTATTTTCCAATGTAGAATAGAGAAACTCTAATATTTAGCCAAAAAAAAGGGGCCATTCCATTTGACATGTTTTGCAGGCGTTTCCATTTGCCCGATTCTTTTTTTTTTTTTTCATTTCACGTTAAAGAATCGTGCGTTGTTTCGTTTAAAAATACTGCCGACAAAGCATCGATATTCCAACTTCATGAGCACGAGAAAGTAGAATGATGTTGGACGTTAACTTCAATCAATCGCTGCTGAATGTGTTCAATGCATAATAAAACTTAATTTCTTCCTCACAGTGAGTCTCTTCCCCTTCTTCCTCTTCTTCTTCTTCTTCTCGTTCTTCTTCTTCATATTCTTCTCCCTCTTCTTCTCATTCTTCTTCTCATCTCTTTACATTAATCCCTAAAATCAAAAAAAGATCTTTTGGATTAATTGTTTAACGTTAGTTTTATTATTAATTGGATCCTTTAGCCCGTGATTAGCATGACTTAATGCATTTTGTTCCAACTATTGCATTCTTTCCCTAATGTAATACCATCGGGTAATATAGCGTTAGCGTGCGATTCCATCATGGATTTGTTTGTTGGTTTTTATATTTGAGAACTATTCTTATTTGGGCTTCCAACTTTATTATGATACTTTTTAGTAATAGAGGAAAAGCTTTCTGGTTATAAATTTGGGGAATTTGAGCTTTTGTTAAAGATTTCTTTTATTTTATTTTTTTACTTTGAATATTTTTGGTCAGATGCAATATCTTCTAACCTTCTAAATTTTCAGGAGAAATCATTTCCTTGGTCTAACTTAGACTTGAATCTTCTATTTAATGATCTCTTATTTTCTAGAAATTGGTTTGATTTTATATTTGAGTGTTGTCAAATTTATTAAAATCTAATTTTTCAATTGTGGTGTGAATTTTTGATCGAATGTGTTATTCTTTTATGATCATAAACTTGTATGTATGATTTCCATTAGACAACTAATAAATTATCGTTTGCTTAGATTTTGTGTATATTTAATTTTCATGTAATGTGATGAATAGTTTTTAAAATAAAAAAATTGTTATTGTGAATCCAATCTTGTATTCATGATTATGCATTGTATTTATATTTGTATTAGTAAAACCTAGCTTCTAAGATATCATTTGCTATTGTGCTAACCTATATTTCTATTTAAATTACATATAATAAATTTCCTCCATTTCTCAATTATACATTGTAATAGCTCATTCATGTCTTCCTAAAAGTTGTTTTCAAACTAATCTAGTGTACAAAACATAAGCTCGAACCATATTTGTAATGCCCTCAACACTAACTTAATAACAATCTCTTATTAGTAACTATATTCAACTAAGCAATTTATCTTACAAGTATGTATTTTAATTAGTCTTCTTGGTTATTTAATATTTGTGATGTAGTATTTTGAATGTATGTTTAATTTAGATTCTTTTGAATATGTAGCTCTAGAGCATCATGTGTTGAGGTTAAAAGATCAGCACCACGTTCAATATGTTGGATGCCTGTGGTTTCTGTTAGTTAGATGACTCTTTTTAAAATATCAGCACCATGTTCAAAAAAATAGGATTTTTTGCATTGGTTGTTAGGAGCAGTTTTTAAAATGCTGCCAAAACCCTTCATTTGCACCAGTTTTAACCGTTACAAATTGAACCAGTTTTATCCGGTGCAATTTATATGATGGTTGCATAAAATTTGAGTTACCTAATGAATCTTTTTTCTTAATAGTGACTTGGAAACTTATTTTTTTTCACTTAATATGGATAAGAGTTAGATTACAAAAGCCAAGTGGAGTCATGATTATGTAGATGGTGTAAACAATTTCATAGGGTTTGCAAGTTGAAGCTAGAATTTATCAGGAAAAATTTTATGTCCGTGCAAGTCATGCATTAATAGGTACTTTCATTTTATAAAAGATGTAAAAGATCATTTAATTTTCAAAGGATTTTTTGCTGGATATATTGTATGGAATCTGCATGGGGAAGAGCATTATATTATAGGTGAATGTGTAATGCATGAAGCATCTGGTGCCACACCAAAGTTAAAGGAAGGTGAAGCTCCTTCTGAGGATATAAGAATAGATGATATAGATGGATTGCTAAGAGACATATTATGTCCAAATGATCCATTTCAAAATCCAGCGATGGAACAGAATGAGCTCAATACAAATGAACAAAATAATCATGGTGAGAAATTTGCAAATTTAATGCAGGATGCAGGAGTAGAGTTGTACCCTGGATAAAACCTTCTTAAAGCTTTCTTTTATATTGAACGTATTTCATTTGAAGTGTTTACATTCTTCGACGACAAGATCCTTTAATATGCTACTTGAGTTACTGGTTGATGCCTTTCCTAAAGGGGTTTTATTGCCTAAAAGTACATATGAAGTGAAGAAGATAATGAAAGCATTCGATTTTGGATATACAAAGATAGATGCATGTCCTAATGATTGTATGTTATTTTGGAAAGATAGATCTAATCAAAATATATGTCATATATATGGAGCATCAAGATGGTCAACTATGATGAAGAATACTTCTGGAGGAAAAAAACTCATATGAAGTCAACTAAAATTGCCAGATATTTTACATTAATTTCAAAACTTCAAAGATTTTTTAAAACAAAGAAATCTACCGAAGAGATTATTTGGCTTGCTAAACACAGAAATGTAGATGGCTTGTTATGACATCCAGCTGATGGAGAAGTGTTGAAAGCTTTCGACTTTCGATACCCTGATTTTGCTTTGGATCCACTTAATGTTTTCCTTGGTTTGGCTAGTGATGGGTTTAATCTATTCAAGATTATGAGTAGTACATATAGTATTTGGTCTGTAGTTCTAGTTCCATGTAATATGCCACATTGGGTTGGGATGAAACATGATTCTTTTATCCTATCAACTATAATACCTAGGGAGAAAAGTCTAGGAAATGCTATTGATATTTACCTTCAACCTTTGATTCAAGAGTTATGCGAATTATTACATGGAGTTTAATGTTATGATGCATCAATTGGACAAATTTTTAATATGCGAGCTACATTACTGTGGACCATTAATGATTTCTCAACATACGATATGTTGTCTGGGTGGAGCTCAAAAGGGAGATTTGCTTGTCCTTGTTGTGCACAAAATACATAATCCTTATGGTTATACAAAGGCAAGAAATTCTCTTACATGGGTCATCATCGTTGGCTTCCAGATAAATGTATTTTACATCGCCAAAAAACTTACTTTGATAACACAGAGGAAATTTGAAGAGAACCTAAAAGGAGAATTAACACTAAAGTTCTATCACAATTACATGATATAGAATTCCCAATTACCTCCTTAAGTAAAGCTGGTCAAAAAAGAGGATGTGTTGTATATGGAATTGAAGGCTAGAAGAAAAAATAAATTTTCTTTGACCTACGTTATTGGGAGTATAACTTATTGCCACGTAACTTGGATGATATGCATATTGAGAAGAACATTTGTGATAATTTTTTTGGAACTTTGCTTGATTTGGAAAAATTAAAAGATAATTTACAAGCAAGATAAGATTTGGTTGACATTGGAATAAAAAGCGAATTGTATCCACAAACTCTAGAGGATGGTAGCTACTCATTGGCACGAGCTCCTTTCATAATGTCAAATAAAGACAAAGTGATGTTCTATGAAGTTCTGAAGAATTTGAAATTCTCTAAAGGTTATGCATCAAATATATCAAGACATGTCAATGTTGTTGATTGTAAAATTACGGCTTAAAAATTCATGATTGTCATGTTCTAATAGCAGACATTCTACCCATTGCACTTCGGTTATGTGCACCTTTAGACGAAGTTATGTGTATAGTGGTGGAGTTATTACATTTCCTAAAGTTAATTTGCGCAAAGGTTATCATTCCCATTGAGTTAGAGATGTTACAGAATAATATCATTGTGACTTTATGCAAGATGGAAAAAATATTCCTTCCATCATTCTTCACAATCATGATTCATCTTCTTGAATACTTAGCAGAGGAAGTTAAATTAGGTGGTCATGTTCAATACCGTTGAATGTATCCATTTGAAAGATAACATATAACTTATTATCTCTATTTAGTCGCACATATGATAAACATTTTAAGAGTTTATATTATTTGCATATTCTTTTTGATATTAAAGGACTATGTTGGCAATAAAACACAACTTGAGAGTTCCATTATGGAGGGATTTATTGATGTGAAAGGAATTTCATTTTGTTCCAAATATTTGGAGGGGTATAGCCAAAATATTAGAACAAATGCATTATCACTTGAAAAAGAAGATGTGTTTATGTTCTCTAGTGGTTGTATTTCGTTGGGGAAGGTCTCTTTAATTGTGCTAGATGAGAAATCATTAACCCAAGCACACAGATACGTGCTACGTCATTATGATAGTCTTATACCATTTAGAGAATGTTTCAAAGATGGTGAGAAAAGAAAGAGGCGTCAGCACACACATTTTATAACATGGAATGTCAAGAAACTTATTAATGAAAAATTTTATGAATGGTTGAGAATAACAGTAATCTCTAAGCTTGATGTTTTCATTTAATATTTAATGTTTCGATTTGCTTAAAGGCTAATAATTTTTTTTAGGTCATGGGTGATGGTGGTCCTGAAGTAATAGAGAAAATTAAGGTCCTGGCTAAGGGACCCAATAAAATTGCACTTATATATAAAGGTTTTTTCTTAATGGATATACCTTTCATGTAAAAAGAAGAGATGATAATAAGAAAACTCAGAATTATGGTGTTGTTAATTGTAAAAAAATTAAAATTTTAGTTACAAAAAAAATTAATGATATTCTTGAGATAAATTATTCAGACAATTTCAAAGTGATATTATTCAAATGTGATTGGGCAAGCACAACTGGCACCAGTGTAAAGCAAGATCAATTTGGTAACCTTTTGGTGAATTTTTCACATCTTATTCACTCTGGTGAAAAATTAGAAGATGATCCATTTGTTTTTCTTCACAAGTTGAACCAGTCTTCTCAATTCAAAATCCTAAAACTATAAATTAGAATTTTTTTGTTCATGTAATCCCTAGAGATGTATATGATTTAAGAATTTCTCGTAGCATATAAATGTAAGTAGGGACATATGTTTATACTTTTATGTTTTCTAATATTTCATGCTTTACTATATGATCAAATATTACAACACAGGCACAATAAAGTGTATTAAGTGTAGAAGTGTATTAAGTTATAGTTGATTCAATTCATATGATTTATTATATTACCATAGTACTTGATTTTATAGACTATATCCATGTAATACACCTTACATGGATTCACATGTCATTCTACTTGTAATATTTGTCAAATTCTCTGAATTACCATTTGGAACAACTACAGTCAACTTCTCCATGTCAGCCATTTTTAATTTAATGCTTGTTAATTTAATGCTTGTCCTCATTTTTAATTTGGAACAACTATATGTTGTAATATGTTGTAATATTTGTCTTCAATTTTCTTTCAAGGTTCCTATTTAATGCTTAAAAAAATATGTCAAGAGTTTGCGAAAATTATCTTTTTGTAAAATACATTTACTTATTAGATAGATAACATCAATCTTGAACAAGCATCAGGCAATATTTATTCTTTTGTGAGTTTTGATATTATATTAAACTCTACATTTGTAGAATATGATAGGAAGAAATACATTCAGGCAAGCTAAGAAGGTTGTATTAAGGGGTGGGTCCAGTAGAGGATCTGAAACCCCTTCTATTCCAATCCCCCTAGATTCTACTTGTGAACAAACTCAAGAGGAGAATGAGTGCAGTGGAACTCAATAATCTCCACTTCATTCTACTTGTGAGCAGATCCAGACTCCAAATGATGCGATATGGCTCATAAGTTTGATTTAATAAATTCATTGAATAAGTATACATAATTGTGTAATTATTTTTATGATATGTGTTATGCACAGATGAGCAAGGTGTACTTGTACATCTTAGGGGGTGCACCACATGCATTGACATACAGAACATGCTGCCAGGTACACGTGTTCATATAGAGTGAATAAGAATAATGTGCCAAGCAATATTTTTTGTCCTATTAGGATCATATCTAGGTGTTATTGTTAGAGATCCTGTATTGGCCCATATATCCTTCCTAGATTAGAGAAATAAGGGTATGGAGCACTTTAAGAAAAAAATGTTAGCTGAAGTGGAGGTAAACAAAATATTAAATAAATTTTAATATTAAGATTTATGTTATGAGTAATAAAATGTTTCTTTATAATGCAGTCAAAGTTTGCATTTATATACGTCACCATATTTCTTAATCCCTTGGAGTTCAGTGGCATAACCATAAGACTAATTTATAAGCTGAGCACCGGGATAGCCGTCCTATCGAGGAAATTATGGAGTCTATTCCAGCTAGTGTTGATGAAGCACAGTGGTGTCAGCTTGTCACCCAGTGATCATAACTAAAAGACAAGGTTAATACCATCATTATATTTAATTATACATTTAATCAGCATGGAGTTAGATTCATATGTAATAGGAGAGGGTCACTATAAATGCTGTAAATGCAAAGAAACAAACTTGTCCTCACACTATGGGATGAGTGAGTTCTGTTTGCAAGCAATAAGAGATGATATATATTTAGATTTATATAAATTTTATATTCACATTTATTAACTCATTACTTAACAATCAAATTTCTTGTTATAGGCTATCAAGGATAGATTACTATTATGGAGAATTAACAGACTACACAAAGATGTCACGAGGTCATCTGAAGATTCTAAACAGAGATGGGTAATTTCAGTCTAGCTATAAATTTTTTATACATAACTCATTATTATGTTTTGTTTATTTTAAAAAAAAGTTAACTAAATTTATTATAACATAAATACAAGCTTGCGATCTTTTGGCTGAGGATGGGCTGACACTAGAGGATGGGAATGTGGAGGCTAACGAAAGGGTGTTCAGTATGGTTATGGGACTTGAACACCCAGGCAGAGTCGGAACCCAAGGGTTTGGTTTCACTTCTACATGATATTTTTCTCTTAACATGAACGAGGGCAGGAGTAGTGGTGGAAGCTGTTTAAGTCAAATAGTAAACCTCAGAGAGGAGGTCAACTCATTACGTACTGAAATGAGGAAATTTATGCAACAATTTTGAATGCAGCATCCAACTCAAGGAAGCTCACAAATGGTATATATGTAAAATTTCACATTCTAATTTTAATGTTGGTTGTTTGAATACTAATATTTTGCAATCTTCTTATAATCGTTAGGGTGGCAATGATACTTCTTCTGAAAGATGATGTTATGAGAGAAAGAGAATGACATTTTCAAGATAACCTATGTTTGTGCAAATTATTTTAAATTGCATGTTGGTATGAAAGTCTACTTTTTGGGGATGTTGCTCAAAGTTTTGATATTGTAGATTATCAAGTATGAATGATGAATGCTCTACTCTTTTTGACATACCAATGACTTAAAAAGTTTCACCGGGAATATCTGATGTTATTTCTATTTTTTGGTAGCCATTACTTGGTTGATTTAGGCATTTTTTGCATCTTTTAGATATATTGGTGGGCATTGTAATCATGTGGTGGTGTGGAGTTTGCCTTTAGGCTTTGTTTATGTGTTTAACTCTTCTCTCTTTTGAGTATTGGTTTGTTTGGGCACTTTGCCAACATCACATATTTCTTTAGTTGTCCAATAGAAGATGGAATTTCTTTTTATTCCAAGCATGAAGCATTCGATTACATACATAGGGGCTGAAAAAGTTTTCTATGAAAAGTTCTCATAATCACCTAAACTTGACTAAAGATTCTAAGGCAGCATTTTTTTTCATTGTTTACTCTCTACTTGCTAACTGTTGCCTTGCTGAATTGTTGATTGTTGCTTTTTTTTTTTCTTGAAAGCATCAACATGATGCCTTACCAATTTGTTGTGCTTTCAGTTTATAGATTTGCTAATGTAGCATTGATGGGACACTGCGATCCCTATTTGCATTGCTGCCATTTGGTATGTTCGTTTACTACATTTGCTGTCTTGTTAGAAGCCTTCATGTCTTACAGCTCTTGTTGTATTCAACAATTTTCATTATGGCTTTGCTGGGACTTTTGCCTTATTTTTTGCTAGATTTATTACAGTTTTCATCCTAATTAATAAGTTTTATGTAATGATTTCTGTTTTTTTTTTAATTTCTTTGCATTTGGTGGTTTAAACCGTCATAATTTTATGAATCATTTTTTTTTGGAGAAAACAGTGGCAGTTTTAACAACTGTAATTCTGTACAATTGTGGTTGTTAACACCGCCGCTAGAAGTAGCACTTCATGTGTCTTCCCGGCGGTCATAAAACCGCCAAAGAATGTCCTTGTATCGCATTGCAATTACAGCGGACGTGCAGCAGTTTTTAAACCGCTACAAGGAAACTTCTGGGAATGGTCTAATTTTGTTCTGCAATACCCCATTTTTAGGTAGTGAATATAATACACGGAGATTAAACGTAACTGTAGTTTCATTTGGGGTGACTTTCTTATTATTTTTAAAATAATTTTCTAATAAGAAATTAAATTTTTATAATAAAAATTTACTCTAAAAAATAATAAAAAAATCATCCCAAATAAAGCCCTCATTAGGGATCAAATAATTAGCAATGAGGACATACAATTCATTGGAACCTATTAATAACAATCATATATGAAAGGTCTTACAGCATTGGATGTACTCTTGTTAGATCAATGGATGCAGTACTTTTCTAGTACATGTTTTCCAGCTTAAATAAAAACATTCGTTCAAAAGCATGCATACAGTTCTAGTACATGTTTTCTAATTTATTTTTAACTATAGCTTATTAATATATTTTCTGGAATTAGGTTTTTTTTTTACATTTAAGGAATATAATATTATAAGAAAGATCTTATTAGAATATTATAAAATTAAAATTTGATTTTAAATATTTGATATATTTAGTTAAAATTAGTGCTACTTATTGCTTATTTATAAAACATATTTTGCTTAGTAATATTTTTATTAAAAAAGGAAAAAAATATATTTAATTAAAAATAAATGAATAAAAACAAATTTAATGAATTAATAAGTTTGATTAAAATGATGCTATTATGCAGTAATTTTAATTTAATTTTATTTACTACTTAATTTTTTAAAATAAATAAATAATTGTTTTTATTAATGTGCAAAAATGTGGTGGAGTTCATTTGGAGGTATTGGGATGAGTGGCCACATGTTTGACGATGATGATCGGGAGGCAGAGATTTGACAATAGTGGTTAGCCGACATGCGGTTCGATGGCGGTGGTCGATCGGTGGAGTTCTAACAATAGTGGTTGATCAACAAAGGTCTGACAACGACAGTCGATCGACAGAGGTTAGACATATGCAGTCGGGTAGCAAAGTTCATAAATTATAGTCTATAGGCAAAACGTTTGTTAGATTTATCGTGTCGAACCACTCGATTCAACTATAAGTAAGCAAAGTTTAGAAATCATCCAATTAATGTACCGAGGTTTATAATTACACTTTATACCCCTTATTCGGGCTCATTTGGACTTGAATTGGACAACTTTTGATATCGCCGGGTTCGTCTATCGAAACATTCAATTTGGCTATAAATTTGTTGATTAATAAAATTTATTATTTTATTTAAAATTTTAGAAATTTATGTAGTAAGTAAAATTAAACTAAAAGTTAATACATAAATGTTTCATTTTAATTAACTTATTGCTTGATTAATTTTTTTATTCATTAATTTTAGTTAAATATATTTTATTTATTTTTTCTTTAATAAGCAAAATAAGTTTAATAAATATGCAATGAGCAATATCAATTTTACCAAAATAAATAAAATTATATCTTTTAATTAAATTTTATTTTTACAACATTTTTATAAAATCCTTTATATAATATAAAATTTCTTAAATGTTTAATAAAATAAAGAAAAAAATTCAGAAAATATATTAATAAGGTATAATTAAGAAAAACCAGAATAGTTAAAATAAAGGGAAACTTAAGACAACATAAATTTAATTTAAGTTATCATACAAGAAAATGCAATTTAAATTTACGTTTTCTTATAAAATGTAAATTAAATTTAAGTATTTGCAACTATTTCAATTATATTCATATTATATTGTGGTGTCTTGGAATATTCGCGGCAATAGAGAAATATAAAATTTAATGTCATAACTTTCTACGAAATTCAACACACAATCAGACATAAGAGAAGGTGTAGCATTCATAAGAGACACATGAGTTTTTACGTGGAAACTCCTAAAAACGGAAAAAAAAATGGGTCTAGCCCGTTTGAATGAATCCACTAGCGTATATAGTCGATTACAAATGTGGCCTTTCTTTGGGGGAGGATGGCCTTAACTTGATGTAGTAAATATGCATCATACAGAGTACATTACATGGTCAGAATTAAAAGAATCAGTATTGACATGTTTGTTTGGCCGGCAGGACTATAGTCGGTGAGTGATGAAGGTCAGAAAGATTGTAGTCGGGTGATGTTTGTCGAAATGACCGTAGTCAACGGGTAACAGAGGTTAGAAAAATCGTTTTCTAGCGAAGGAGTTCAGAAGGTTCGTAGTCTGGCGGCGGAGGTCAGAAGAACGGTAGTCCGTGAGTGATAATAGTCAGAAAAATTATTGCCTGGTGACAGTAGTCGGAAGGACCATAGTCTGGTGACGGAGGTCGAAAAGGCTATAGTTGGCGGGTGACAGTAGTTAGAAAGATCATTGTCTGGTGATGTAGGTTAGAAAGACCATAGTCGGCGGGCGATAGTGGTTATAAAGGCTGTCGTCTGCCGATGGAGGTCGGAAGGACTGTAGTCAGCGATGACGGTCTCAAAGGCCGTAGTTGGCGGGCAACAGTGGTCAGAAAGACCGTTGTCTGGTGACGGAGGTCAGAAGTACCATAGTTGGTAGGCGATAATGGTAAGAAAGACCATTGTCTGGCGATAAAGGTTGGAAGGATCGTAGTCGAAGGGCAACAGTGTTCAGAAAGATCGTTGTCTGGCGACCAAGGTCTCAAAGACCATAGTTGGTGGACGATAGTGGTTAGAAAGATCATTTTCTTATGACAAATGTTGGAAGAACCATTGTCGGCAGGTGAAAGTGGTCAAAAAGTCCATTGTCTAGCGACGGAGGTCAGAATGATTATAGTCGGTCACAAAGGTCAGAAGAATCATAGTCGGCAGACGATAGTGATAATAAGGACCGTTGTCTGGCAATGTAGGTAGGAAGGACCATAGTTGGTGGGTGACAGAGGTTAGAAAGATCATTGACTGGAAGCAGAGGTCAGGAGGATCGTAGGCGGCAGCTGGGTGGAAGTTTGACCTCAGTTGGTGGCCGGGTAGAAGTCCAATGTCTGTTGGTGGCCCGGTGTAAGTCCAACAATAACTGGAAGCTGGGTGAAAGTCAAGCGTCAATTGATGACCAGATAGAAGTTTGGTGTTAGTTGGTGGCTGGGTGGAACTCAGACGATAGTTGGTTGTTCGACGATATTCAAGGTGGAGTCCGGTGGCAAGAGAACTCTAGTTTCTCTCTATTCATTCTTTTCCTTCTCTTCCATGCTTCTCCCCTGATCCTCCTCCTTCAATGAAAAATGAGAGGTCTATTTATAATTTTTTGAGAGTGACACAACCAGTAAATAGGAAGGAAATCAATAGTAAGTTGGGAGCGGTTTGAATGGACGGTCGATGTTGATCCCCTTGATCGTGAACTATTTACTATGCTTTTGAATGCCTTATCGATGTCAGAATTTAGCGATCTTATGCTAGTTGGATTTGTCTCATTGAGCCGCTCTATTTAACTATTAGTATGTCACATTTAGAAATCTTTTTGGTAATCTTAATTATGGTTTGAACCTTCCAAAGCTGCTTCGGGTCTTTGATTTGGACCAATTTGGGCTCGTATTGAGTCAAATTTGGTGTCGTTAGGTTTGGGTTTTTGAGACGTTCAGTTCGATTGTAAGTTTGCTAATATTAGAATTTGGATGGTCCCAAATTTAATTTTGGAAGTTTCCAACTTGATTTTGCCTAGCGATTTGTACCCAATCAAGATAATTTTTTGATGATATATCTGTTACCTCCGTATTTTTGGACATCGAAGCTTCAGAAGTCTAAAAATACATATAACATCTTTTGGAGAAGTTTTGACATGATTTAAAACTCCAGAATAACCCAACCTTTAGCGTAGAGGCCCCAATCAGCTTTAAAGGTGCCAAAATCGAGTGTGAAACATCAGAAAATAGTTATGGGGACCCAAAAAATATCTGATTTGGATTGTTCGGGCCTGAAAATGGGGCCCGAAGATGTGTAGGTGGCCGAAATGGTGGGTCAGCCGCCGCCTCTAAGCCGGCGACACCGGTGTGTGCTTATGAGCGTGCATGCAACTCGCCTCTTCAACTTTTTTGTTATTACCTGAGGCGGCTCTAACCTCCTCATTAGAGGGGCAGTTAATTTAATTGCTCATCTAAAAAAAAAAATTTTTAGTAGGCCCCATGTTATTTTTCTTTTTTTTGTTATGGCTTCAATGCTATGAGCCTATTATTTTTTCTTTTATTGTGGGGCCCATAGTTCCCTTTCTTTTTTTAAGAATATTCTTTATTCCTTTTGAATATTCTCAAAATATTCTTATTCTTTGAATATTGTTGAAATATTTTTGGAATAATCTTATTCCTAGAGAATATTCCTACTTTTTTTCTCTTATAAATAGCCCCCTAGGATAGGGGTGAAATTGCTCTTCTCATTCTTCCTTCTTCCTCTAACTTTCTTATAGTTGAACCATTCCACTACCTTTCTTTTTGTTGGGGGGGGGGGGGGGGGGGGGGGGGGGGGAAATCCTCAGTGGGGCCTTCGTGTTAATATAAAAAAAACGGTTACAAGGTTCTTAATAGGAACCTGCAGCTCACTAATACTCGAAAGAGCTACAAAACAAATCAAAATAAAACCTACGAGCCGGTGGTTCCTGATACTAAGAGTATAAGAAAAACCTAATAACAATCTAGGGCTGCAAGACGATAGCGTCCAAAAAAGGGAGATCCAATTGAACACCACCAGCACAAACTCCCTGCAAAAAAAGTTTACCCAAGTCCAGTTCCTGCTAGATGTAGCCATCACGAACTTTCTGCAAAATTTGAATGGCCCAACAAGATCTAGGATCATCTGCATACAAGAATTACTAACAGGCAACCAGGTTAAATAGGACCAAATAAGGAAACAGCTTGAATATAAGTTAAAATTCAAACGACCTTTGATCATTAAGTAACTAAAAACCATAACCTGATCGGAGTCAACCCCACAGGGATAGTAAGCGGCATAATCCCAGGGGGTAGAGGGAAAAAATGAGCCACCCCAAAGGCTAATAATAATCACCATAATGCACATAATAATAAGAATATAAACCCAACCATTACCACCAGCACCATATAAACCAACAGCAATCAAAATCATCTCCAGATAATCAGTGGGAAACACCCAAATAGCAACCCGATACAGAATTCTAGAAAAGCAATCCACCAAAACACCACGGAATGCAGCAGTACAACTATAATACCCACATGATATCCAATAGATAACCCGCCAGATATGCAGCAGAACAACCAAATAAAATAAACACCAGTAATAACAGCCCATAAGAGCAAAAGGAGGAAGAAAAACCCAACATAAGTAAGACCAGAATGACAAAAAACCAACAGACACTCAACCCAAAATAGAGCCCCAGATACAAAGAACACTCAAAATGAAGCTCCAACCCACCAATACTGAAGCTAATATCAGATCGAACATACCAACATCGCCCCAGAAAAACATTTTTCCAAACAACAAACATAAAATCAAAGGGTATGACAATCAATCGAAACAACAGCCACCGACATATCCTCACCAAAGAACACACACCCAAAAAAGCCAACAAACCAAACAAAAAGCAAATAGATCCAACAGCCAGAACTAGAGTGAAAGAGTGAAAAACCCTTTCACTACCTTGAATAGGTGGAATCCCCTATAAAGTACAAAGTCCCCTCTCATGTATAGAAGTTAGAGTTTTCAGCTTTCTTTCTAGTTTTCCTCTTTTGTGTAGAACAAGTCACGATGAGAGTTTATTCTCCCAATAGACAACTTTTGATAGAAGAAGATCAACTACGTCTTTCATACGAGGGTGATTTGAGAAGATCTGGCAATAATAGTACCTGGGAGAAGAACCAATGATTGTTAGTGGATTGGTAAAATTTTGATGATGTTTGAGTGGAAGTCTGATGGCGATCGATAATTGAGTGGATGCTCGATGGCGATCGATGGTTGAATGGAAGTCTGACGGTGATTGATATCTAGGTAGAGGGCTAAAGGAGATAATTGGAGGGTGTGCTGTTAATAACGGTCGAGCGAGAAGCCGATGATAGTTGATATGAAGCAAAGGATCGATTGTGGACACCAGGCGAAGGGTCGATGTTGCATTCTATTAAAGGTAATATGCATCTATACTGACATGGGTGGACATCAGACATCCTTGATGAAAGGGGTCGAAGTAGTGTGCCTTGTGAGTAGTCTGGAGTCTAGCTACATACTATAGTGTTAATTTAGTAGAGACCTCATGATGATTAGGTAATATTTATTCTTTGAAGAAGAAATTATATGAGATGCTTCAATATACAATAGAGAAGAGGTCAATATAATCTGCCAAAGAATATTTGACCTTTTTTGAAGTTTATTTGTTGCTAGATGACATTAATTTATATGAATGATGGCAATGTAATTTTAATTTCAAAATTTTTGTGAAAATAAACGTACATACAAATTAAATTAGTGAGGACCACTTACTCTCATGGAGTCTTTGAATAAGTAATGATCCTATCAATCAGTTACTCTGATGGAGTCTTTCTAGTGAGGACCTTATTCGTTACTAGCTTTCCTTTTAGGCTACCATATAAGTGCACTTTTTAGGGTTATTTATCATAACATTTCACAATTACACAAGTAAATTAAGAGAAATCCACAAAGAATATTTGACCTATCAAAGATTATTTGTCAAAGCACTACTCAGTGATGTTAACCTGTGTTGCAGAGGTTGAGAGAATCTACTAAGGATGTATGACCTATCCAAAGTTATTTTTTAGAGCGTTGCTTGATGATATCAACCTGAGTGGAAGAGGTTGAGAGAATATACCATGGATGTATGACCTATCCGAGGTTGTTCGTCAGAGCATTGCCCAATGATACTAACATATATAGAAAAGGTTGAGAGAATCCACCGAGAATGTATGACCTATCCAAGGTTATTTGTCAGAGTATTGCTCAATGACGTTAACTTGTATGGAGGAGGTCGAGAGAATCCACTAAGAATGTATGACCTATCGAAGGTTGTTTATCAGAGCATTGCTCAATGATATTAACCTGTATGAAAGAGGTTAAGAGAATCCACTAATGATGTATGACCTATCCGAGGTTTTTTGTCAGAGTATTGCTCAATAATGTTAACTTATATGGAAGAGTTTGAGAGAATCCACCAAGGATGTATGACCTATCTGAGGTTGTTTGTTAGAGTATTGCTTGATGATTTTAACTTGTATGGAAGAGGTCGGATCGAATTCCCCTAGAATTGATCATCTAAAAATAAAGACACAATAAAGACTGTGTATTTCTCAAATCATGGATTTAAGATTTGATTAACATCCTCCTAGGATATTTGACTTATCTAAAATTTTTTTTAGAGCATTGCTCAATGATATTAACCTATGTGGAAGAGGTTGAATTGAATCCCCTTGGGATCGATTATGCATTGATTGGGAAGGTGCAAACTGAATCAAAGATGAAGAATGGTCTATCTTTAGACCTTTACTATCTTTTTAAGGTCAAGATTAAAATCTTACCCAAGGAGTAGAAGTCTAGTTAGGGAATGCATAAAGCTTATGATTGATTGGAAGCATCCCTGTATTTGCTACAAATTTCTGAAAAATATTATTATGGGTGTTAAAAGTATTTGAGCAATTTTTCTTGGCCATAGTTACAGTCAAGGTCTCCCTCCAGTCCGCATCTGATTCCCATAAAATTATATAACAATGGCTGATGTCAGGACATTAACATAAATAACTTTTTGAGGTTGGAGCAAAAATTGCCCCCGTAGTCAGGAACCATGTTCCCATAGACGGCGCTAAACTGTTCCATCCTGAAAAATTTGCAGTGATAGGGAAATATAAAATTTAACATCTTAGCATTGAATAAAAATCCATCGCACAATCAGATAATAGAGAAGGTGTAACATTTATAGGACACACAAGATGTTTTATGTGAAAACCCGTAAAATTGGGAAAACTATGAGGCTTAGACCACTTTGAATGAATCCGCCAGTGTATAGTTGATTAAAAATGAGGCCCTTCTTTAGGGTGGAAGGCCTTGGCATAATGTAGTAAATATACATCATATAGAGCGCATTACATGGTGCGAATTAAAAAAATTAGTATTGGTATGTTTGTTTGGTTGGTAGAACAATAGTCGGCGGGCAACGGAGGTCAGAAAGATTATAGTCGAGTGACGGTGGTCAAAAGGACCATAGTTCGCAGGTGACAGAGGTCAAAAAGACCGTTTTCTGGTGAAGGAGGTCAGAAGGTTTGTGGTATGGTGGTAGAGGTCGAAAGGATCGTAGTCAGCTGGTGACAATGGTCAGAAAAATCATTGTCTAGCAACGGAGGTCGGAAGAACCGTAGTTTGGCGACAAAGGTCGAAAAGACTGCAGTTGGTGGGTGAAAGTCATTAGAAAGAACGTTGTCTGGCGACGGAGGTCAGAAGGACCATAGTTAGTGGGCGACAGTGGTCATAAAGGCCGTCGTTTGGTGATGGAGGTTGGAAGGACCATAGTCGGCGACGGCGGTCGGAAGGATTGTAGTCGCAAGGGTATAATGGTCAAAAAGACCATTTGTCTGGTGACAAAATGTCGGACGAACCGTAGTCGGCGAGCAACCATGGTCAGAAAGACTGTTATCTGGCGACGTAGGTCAGAAGGACCATAGTCGGCAATGAAGTTCGGAAGGATCATAGTCAACAAGCGATAGTGGTCAGAAAGACCGTTGTTTGGTGACAGAGGACAGAAGGACCATAGTCAATGGGTGACAGAGGTCAGAAAGACTATTGTTTGGCGACGAAGGTCGGGAGGATCGTAGTTAGCAGCTAGGTGGAAGTTCGACGTTAGTCGGTGGCCAGGTAGAATTCCAGCGTCTGATGGTGGCCTGGTGTAAGTCCAATAATAATTGGCAGTTGGGTGAAAGTCCAGCATCAATTTGTGACCGGACGAAAGTCCGGTGTCAGCTGATGGCCGTTGAAAGTCCGACGACAGTCGATGGTCCGATGGTGGTCTTTGACTTGGACCAATTTGGGCTTGGATTTAGTCGAATTTGGTGTCGTTAGGTTCGTATTTTTGTGACGTTCAGTTCGACTGTAAGTTTACTGAAACCAGAGTTCAAATGGTCCTGAATTTAATTTCGGATGTTTCCAACTTGATTTTGCCTCAAGATTTGTGCCCGATCAAGATATTTTTTTGATGATATATCAATACTTCTTTTACTTATTTTGTTTAAAATTTTGTTCCTATTTAAAATATTGCATTTCATGAATATGCAAACATTTGCATTTTTGGCTTGTAAAAGATGTAATTCTATATATAATTAATTTTCTTTTTAGTTTTCAAGCCTTTTAAGAATTGATCTAATTTTGCCTACATTTTCTTTTATATTTTGAGTCTTTTAAGAATTGATCGGCCTATTCCATTGAACATTTTCAATTTATCAATGGTTATTCTATTGGTCCATCCATCCTTCAATATACTCTCCATACAATTGTTTAATAAAAAGTAAAGATAGTTGAAATTTTCTACTACCAACTGTTTTCCATGAAGGAGACACTTCTATTAATTTTATGGATAAACTTAACTGTAATCATGAACCAGCCCGAACTTTCCTTTTGTCAAAATTTTTTAATCTTATCGACCCCTTACCTTCAAATCATGCTCTTAAACAATTCCTCAGGAACAACTTTAGTAGCTTTAAAGGTACACTAAAAGTGGCGACAATAATTTTCCATTAGGACAATGCAATTACGAGCCATGCCTCAATATATAACTATGAAAAGAAAAAAAAAGTTACATGAAAGGAGGGTTAAGAAAAACCCAAACCTCACAGAGAAATAGGCACCAAAAATACCAAAAATCCTGTAGATCCAAATAATGCGACCTATTATGTAATGCAGATAAGGTGAAAGCGACCATGGAGACAAAAAATGTGTAAGCTCCAACAATTGTTGTAGGAACCATACAAGATGGGGATGAAAAGAGTTACCAAATCTGATCCACATTTTGCAATAGATAACATAAATTTCATGTGATTTTAAAGATCAAAATTGTAGAGTTCATAAGTCAAATTTCATTGTTGCATCCAGAACACAAGTGAGACGCTCCACCGGTGGATTTAATAAGATAGAGAAGCATATAGATAAGAAATAGAAATTCATCAAATATGTGGGGATTCCCTCTATTTCATGAATAAATTGAAAAGTTTGCTGAAGAATGTGGTTGAATCAGAATAGCCTATTATAGGCATGCCTTAACAAGGAATAAGGAGGTGAAATGACAATCAAAGAATATGTGGCTTGTGTTTTCAGTCATTCATTGCACAACAAACAAAGATTTATGACCTTTACGCTACATATTAGGAGAATTTTTGTTGTTTTGATATCATTTTTTGAATCTAACAAATTATAGATAGAGCATCTAAGTGCATGATATTTGTTTGATATAAACTTATACCACTACTATGCAGGAAAAATATACAAATTTGAAAATTTCTATTTTTATGATCAAATATGATATAGAGAATAACATAATATCATGAACGATAAAGATGATATTCTATAATGAATTCCAAAAAAAATAGATGGTCTTTTTTTGAAAAATAAAATGAAGCTAAAGTGGTGAACAGTAACTCTACTTTTACTACGCACGCTCACAAAAATAGGACCGTTTTCTAGTCCGGACTCCACACATAATAATCTCTCCAAATATTGTTGGGCCATAGGGAGCACATGCTTGTTAGAGGTGATAATGTCAATGCCTTCGTAAAAAAATAGCTTAATACTCCATGATATAATACATGTAGATTAAACGCAAATATTTAGATATCTTATGATTATTTAACGTAAGTTTTTATATTTTATACATTTCTTATATTTCTACTTTGGTTAGTCGTTGGAGATAGACATTGCGGAATGCAAAGTAGAGATATCGCACAACTGATTTGTTAGCACTCACGAAACTCTATAGTATCTAAGAACTAGTTCAATGCATATTAAAACTAACTTTCTTTGTCAAATATTGTTGGGCCATAGGGGGCACATACTTGTTAGAGGTGGTAATGTCAATGCCTTCATAAAAAAAATTGCATGTAATACATGGAGATTAAACTTCACTGTAGCTTCGTGGGGTGGCTTTCTTTTTATTAAAATAAGGCCGAATGGCGGTGGTTGATTGGCCGAGTTCTAACGATGGCAGTTGATCGACGAAGGTCTAATCACAACGACAGTCGATCGATGGAGTTTAGATGGATGCAGCCGTGCAGCAAAGATCTGCAAATGATAGTCAGTAGGCAAAATATTTTTTAGATTTGTTTTGTCGAACCACTCGATTCAACTAAAGCATGTCAAATTTGAAGACCATTTGATCATTTAATTAATGTCCCGATGTTTATAATAACACTTTAGACCCTTGATTCAGGCTCGTTTGGACTTGGATTGGACCAATTTTGATATCGTCAGGTTTGTCTATCGAGACATTCAATTGGCTATAAATTTGCCGAGTAATAAATCAAATCATATCTTTTAATTAAATTTTATTTTTACAACATTTTAATAAAATCCTTTATATAATATAAAATTTCTTAAATGTTTAGTAAAATAAAGAAAAAAATATCTCAGAAAATATATTAATAAGATATAATTAAAAAAAAAGTTAAAATAAAGGGAAACGAAAGAAAACATAAATTTAATTTAAGTTACCAATAAAAAAAATGTAATTTCGATTTACGTTTTCTGATAAACTGTAAAATAAATTTACATATTTGCATCTATTTAAATTATATTCATATTATACTCCTTTTACTTATTTTCGTTAAAATTTTGCATATCATGAATATGCAAACAATTGCATTTTTGGCATGTAAAAGGTGTAAATCTATTTATAATTAATTTCCTTTTTCTTTTTTAAGTATTGAGAGATCATACAAATGACTTTCAGTCATGTATATATATGATTGATCTCAAGTCTTTTAAGAATTGATTTACCTATGCATAAATTTTATTTTATATTTTGAGTCTTTTGAGAATTGATCGGCCTATTCCATTGAACTTTTTCAATTTATCAATGGTTATTCTATTGGTCTATCCATCCTTAAATATACTCTCCACACAATTCTTTAACAAAAAGTAAAGATAGTTGAAATTTTCTAGTACCAACTGTTTTCCATGAAGCAGACACTTCTATTAATTATATGGATAAACTTAGGCATGGCTTTCTTATAGCTTATTCAAACAGCTTTCTAGTATTAAAAGATTAATTTTAGTACTAAAAAGCTGTTTTAAGAAGCAATAAGAAACTCATCCCAAACGAAGTCTTAATTGTAATCATGAACCAGCCCGAACTTGCCTTTTGTCACATCATTTCGTGTGTTTTTGAATTTTTATTTTAATCTTACCGACCCTTTACCTTCAAATCATGCTCTTAAACAATTCCTCAGCAACAGCTTTTAGTAGCTTTAATGGTACACTAAAAGTGGCAACAATAATTTTTCCATTAGGACAATGCAATTACGAGCCATGGCTCAATATATAACTATGAAAAGAAAAAAAAGTTGTAGGAAAGGAGGGTTAAGAAAAACCCAAACCTTACAGAGAAATTGGCACTGAAAAATACCAAAAATCATGTACATCCAAATAATAGGACCTGTTATGTAACTCAGACATGATGAAAGCGACCGTGGAGACAAAAATGTGTAAGCAGCCACATCCACCAATAATTGTTGTGGGAGCCATAGAATATGGGGATGAAAGGAGTTGCCAAAGCTAATCCCCATTTATCAATTGATAACTAAAGAAACAAAAGCAGAACTAATGCATTAAAGAGATATTCATTTAGGAGAGAAAACAAAGAGCTAAAACGAAGGATATCCGCATATATGTTAGTATGGTATTCTATTACTAATGAAGTTTGTTGAGCTCCAACGGTGAGGATGCCAAGTGTAGAGATCAAGTGGCTTTTAGTTGAGATCTTGTTGAAGGTCATAGTGGTAGTGGAGCAGTGCATATGGATAGGTTAGCCATTTTTGTAGATAGCTAAAGTTGCATATCATATCTTCTTATCATCCCCCCTCAAGATGAGAGTCGGTGGTTGAATTGTCAGCTTTGTTCGTAGATGAGTGAATTGAGTATGTATAATTGATTTAGTAAAGAGATTAGCTGGTTGATATTCTCTTGCAATGTGGTGGACCAAAATCTACTGTCGCTTGATGCAATCTCGAATGAAGTCAGTCGATTTCAATATGCTTAGTACGAGCATGAAAAATAGGATTGTTTGCTAGAGCTCGCACAGAGATGTTGTCGCAGAAGAGTTGAATAGAAGCAGTGTCAATTTTGAAGTAATATAGGAGAGATCGCTGCTAGATGATGTCATTGGCAGCAGTCGCTAATGCCCTATATTCATCTTTCGTAGAGGAGCGGGCGACTACTATTTGTTTCTTAACACACCAAGATACAAATGTTGTTCCAAGTAATGCACAATAACTTGTTATTGACCGGCAATCAACATAGTTTACAGCCCAATCAAAGTCAACAGAGGCGTGAAGAATAAGATCAGATGCTGTGATTGGAAATCCAAATTGAATGGTGCCTTTGATATATCGAAGAACACGTTTGAGAAGCTGAAAGTGATGGAGTTTAGAATTATGCATGAACTAGCACAAGTAATTCACAACAAACATGATATATAGATTTGTGATGTGAGATACTGTAAGCATCCAACAATAGTGAGGTAGAAAGAGGCTACGGATACACAAATGAACTTATTGGCATTGGCGGATGTTTAGGTGGTAGCGGAGTCTTTAAAGACTTGCAATCCAACATTCTGGTACATTGAAGGATATCATTAGCATATTTAGATTGGTTAAGATGTAGACTAGAAGTTTGATAGGTTACTTCTAGACCAAGAAAGTAGCTAACATGACCCATATTTCGCATATTGAAGTGAATGTGCTAGGCCGACTATAGTTTTTGAATAGCTGAATTATCAGAGCTGGTTAACAAAGTATGATCAACTTAGACCAAGAAGTAAATCTGAATGAAATTATGAGAATAACATAATAGTGAAGGATCGGTTAAGCTTGCAACATTGATAGGAGGAGAATGTGGAGAACCACTATCTTGGAGCCTATTTTAGTCCATAGAGTGCTTTTCATAATAAGCAGAAATGGTTTGGGAATTGCTGATCAACAAAGCCAGGCAATTTTTTTCATGTTGACTTGCTTATCTAGATGGCCATGTAAGAAGGTGTTATGATATCCAATTGAAGAATTATCCATAAATATGTAACGGTAACTGTGAGGAATACATAAATAGTTGGAAATTTTGCTATCACGCAAAAAGTGTCATGGAAGCCAAGGCCAGGTAATTGCTTAAAACCTTGAGCTACCAACTTGGCTTTGTAATGAGTAATAGTTCCATCCGGTAAAATTTGCTTTCAAAAAACCATTTGCAACCAAGTACATTTTTTTTGGAGAGGGAAAAATAAGGGTCCAGGTACCCTGATTTTGTAAGGTTTCAAATTCAGTGCTCATGGCTTGATTCCAAATAGGATACTTTACTGCTTGAGAGTTAGTAGTAGGAGCAGTGGGAATGACCAAGTGATGAAGATCAAAGACAATAGTTGATTTTAAGTGACCAGTTTTGGAACGAGTTACCATGGGATAAGGAGGAATGATTAGAGCAGGTGCTGAAGCTGTAGGAGAAGAATGAGAATTCTGTATTTGTGGAGTTTGTGAAATAGCCGTATTATATATTGGAGAAGCTCGTTGTAATGTTGGAGGAGTAAGATATGGTGATGGATTTGATGAAGAGATAGCATAGTTTTGTGAAGGGGGAAGAGTGACAGGAATGAGAGCAGAGGGTGGGATGTGAATATTTGGTGGAGTAAAAGTAGGAGTATTTATCTGATTTAGTTGTGGTAAGGTATGAAAACGAAATGTGGTCTCATGAAATATTACATGACACAAGATGTAGAGTCTGCCAGATGGGAGATGCATACATTTATAGTCTTTTTTGGAAGGATCATATCCGAGAAATACACATGATGTAGAGTGAGGAGTGAATTAATTTGTTAGTGAGCTTTGGTGATAACCATGGGTAACAAAGGAAGCCATAAGTGTGAATCATGGAGTAATCTGGTGGGGGTAATGTGAAGAGTTTCATAAGGTTATTTATGATGAAGGACTATGGATGGCAATCAATTAATGAGGTATACGATAGTTAGAAGAGTGTCAACCCAGTATGTAGAAGGCACTTAAGCATGAAACATGAGTGCTCTTAAAGTTTCTAAAATATGTTGGTGCTTATGTTCTACAACCTCATTTTATTCAAAAGTATAGGGGCAACTGATCTGATGAATAATACCATATTTAAGTATAGTATGTTTGAAATTATTGTTAATAAACTCAGCACCACGATCTGATCTTTGAGTTTTAATAGGGGTTTAATACTGCTTTTCAACTAGAGATTTGAATTGTAAAAATTCAAAAAAAATTTCAGAATTAGCAGTTAAGGGATAAACCAAAGAAAAATGACTAAAATCATCTATAAATAATATATAGTAATGATAAGATTGTGTATTGATAAAACGGGGGGACGAACCCTATACTTCGGTATGGATGAGTTCTAAGCATTTTGAAGTAGTAGTAGAAGACAAAGAAAAATGAAGCCTAGTACATTTGGTTCTAATATAAGTAGAATAGCAAAACATATTGGTAAAAGAGGTGCGGTAGAGAATCTCTTGAGGAAGATACTGTTGAATGACAAGCGAGGGGTGACCAAGTCAATAGTGCTAGATATTGGAGGTGGAGGCAGAGAAAGAATGAGGAGCACAGGTAGAAGGAGAAAAGGTTGATGCAGCTGGAATGTTAATAGGGTAGAGACCTTATTGATTGGGTATGTGGAGAAGAGTCTGGTTGTTCTGAGAATCCTTAATTGCAAAACCTTTAGAATGAAATAGAACATAGTAAGGATTATCTATAATCAAATTGTGAATAGAAAGTAAATTATGGGAGAGGTTCAAAACAAGAAGGATTTTAGGTAGGAGAAGCTTATGAGAGGGAGTTGGGAGAAGACCTTATCTAGTTTGAGTGATTGGAAGCATTTGGCCATTACCCACTTACACCTTTGAGGAACCGTTGTAAGCTTGAGATCTTTGTATGTGATTGGCATCAGAAGTGAGATGATTTGTAGCTCAAGAGTCCAAAAACCAGTCAGTATTAGGAGGATGATCGATAACAGCATAAGCTTGTTGAGGTAGCTTGTATGTGGTGTCGTGATGATACAAACATTGTAAAGCTATGTGTCTAGTTTTACCGCAAATCTCACACTCAATAGAAGAGCGAGCATGATGACCACCTAGCGAGGTATTTATTGAGTTATGAGCAGAACCAGATGGATAGAGGGAGCTCTGCTGTGAGTAGTAGACAAAGATCATCTAGATATGAAATTTGGAAAAGAAGCTCAGCCTCGAGAGCATCCTCGTGTGACAGCAAGAGCGAAGAAAAGTCTGGCTGAGGTGTTGCTAAAGTCTCTTTTGTGGTATTAGTTGTAAGATTCAGCTTCTCACTACAGAGAAGAGCGCAAAAATCATCGAGACTGATTGGCTGTAACTGAGTTTGAATGGCGATCTTGAATGATTTATCGGAAGCAAGTAAGCCATTCAAATTGTAGAGGATGATGTCTTGAGGATCAATGGTGGAGCTGGCTACTATGATTGCATCTACTTTTTGCTTAATTTTGAATAGTATTGCACCATGGATAGAGATCTCTTAAATGAATTTGGTGGAGTTTATTTTTTAGCTGGAGGAGGCGCGAATGGTTCGTCTGCTAAAAATGATGATCAATAGTTAGCTAGATATCATGACACGAATCAAGATTTAAGACATACAGTAGCAAAAATGGAGATATGGTGGAGTAAATAGCAGCGGCGAGATTCTGATCAATTAGGAGCCAGGACTGATAGAGGGGATTAACCATGACCAAGCCATCTGCCTTAAGCGGCTGCTTTTGAGGTTAGGCAATAACACCAGTCAGATATCCTTCAAAACCATTTGCAGTGAACAGTTTTAGAAGTTACGCCTTCCACATTGAGTGATTATCCATGGTTAATTAAATATTAACCAGATTCTTCATAGTTGCCATGAAGAATTTAAATTGTATTGGGGGGGGGGGATGGATTTGAGCATCACTTATAGTGATGTGGGTGTTTAAGGAAGAAGATGTAGTAGAAGAAGCATCCATGGCAGATGAAAAAAAATTAACCTAGGACATATACCGTAAAGAAACAAAAGTAGAACTAATGCATTAAAGAGATATTCGTTTTAGCAGAGAAAACAAAGAGCTAAAGTGAAGCTATAGTTTAGTGAATGTGAATATTCGTTAATTCCTCCTCTATCTATAGTCATAAGGATATCTGTATATATGCTACTATGGTATTCTATTACTAATTATGTTTGTTGAGATCCAATGGTGAGGATGCCCAGAGCAGAGATCAAGTGGCTCTCGATCAACATGCTACTAATGGTCACAGTAGTAGTGGAGCAGAGCACATAGATAGGTGAGCCATTTTTGTAGATAGCTAATGTTGCATATCATATTTTCTTATACAAAAACAACAATATCAAGCCTTTTTTTCCACTACATAGGGTCAGCTACATGAATCCTTTTTCTCCATTATGTCCTCTTAAAAGTCAAATTATCATTTAAATCTAATAAAGAAAGATCATTTCTAATATTTTCTAACATAGTATTTTTAGGTCCACCTCTAACTTTCATAATATAAGTTAAATCTAATACATCTACTTTCCTAACCGGGTTATTGGAAGGCAATCATTTTATGTGATAAAACCATCTAAGGCAACTCTCTCTAATCTTATCTTCCACTGGAGCTACTCCAACCTTTTCACATATATGCTCATTTTGTATCCTGTCTCTAAGGGTAAATACACTCATCCACTTGACCATCCTCATCTTTGCAACACTTAATTTAGTATTATGCTTCTCTTGTAATGGCCAACATTCTGCACCATAAAGCATTGCAGGTCTCACCGCCATCTTATAGAATTTTCCCTTAAGTTTGTGGGGGACTTTTCTATCACACAACAAGCTTGATGCATTCCTCCACTTCAACCATCCAACTTGTATTCTACTGATAATATCCCCATCTATTTCACCATCACTCAAAATAATAGATCAAAGACATCTAAAACATGTACTCTTATTAATGACTTGATCACCTAAAGTCACAATTCCCCCACTAGGTCTATTACTACTAAAATTACACTCCATATATTCAATTTTAGATCTACTTAAGCGAAAACCTTTAGACTCTAGGGTTGACCTCCATAATTCAAGTTTACCTTCAACTCCCTCTCTAGTCTTATCAACAAGAAGAATATCATTAGCCAAAAGCATACACCAAGGTACATCCTCTTACAAATGTCTAGTGTGAACATCCATGACTAAAGCAAAAAGATATCTGCTTAAGGCTAATCCTTGATGTAATCCAACCGAAATAGGAATATACTTGGTCAAACCACCTTGTGTTTGAACACAAGTAATAGATGCATACATATCTTTAATGATTTGAATATAAGCATTACTAACTCCTTTCTTTTTAAGAACTCTCCATAGCACTTCTCTTGGAACTTTATCATATGCATTCTCTAAATCAATATATATGATATGTAGATCCTCCTTAATCTCTCTATATTTCTCCATCAAGCCTCTCAAAAGTTGCATATCATTGTTTTCTTATCAATAACATAAATTTCATGTGATTTTAAAGATCAAAATTGTAGAGTTCATAAGTCAAATTTCATTGTTACATCCAGAACACAAATGAGATTCCACACCTGTGGATTTAAAAAAAAAAAAGCATAGCACCATAAAAGAATAAGAAAGGCCCAAGAAAACATGCTTAATTAGAAATAATGATCGATTGCTTCCATCCACGAATTTTGGCATCCACAAAATTCCTCATTTTATGCTTCATAGTGCCAATACTGGCCCTAGTGTTTCTGAATTTGCTCTTATTTCTTTCATCGAAAATAATATAGAGAAGCATATAGATTCCCTCCATTTCAAGAATAAATTGAAAAGTTTACGGAAGAATGTGGTTGAATCAGAATAGCTTATGGTAGGCATGCCTTAACAAGGAATAAGGAGGTGAAATGGCAATCAACGAATTGGTGGCATATGTTTTTAGTCATTCATTGCACAACAAACAATGATTTATGACCTTTATGCTACATATCAGGAGAATTTTTGTTGTTTTGATATCATTTTTTGAATCTAGCAAAGTATAGATAGATCATCTAAGTGCATGGTATTTGTGTGATATAAACATATACCACTATACATTAGGTGCGGGAAAAATATACAAATTAAAAAATTTCTATTTTTATGATCAAATATGACGTAAAGAATAACATAATATCTTGAATGATAAAAATTATATTCTATAATGGATTCAAAAATAAAATTAGAGGAATTTTTTTTGAAAATTATCTATTGTCTCAGATGTTTTCTCCAACATAACATGAATAGGATAGGGTTTAGTTTATTCTAGTGTACATATTTTTTATGAAGGTAGGCCTTTATGGTGTTCTTCATCTTACAAAAAATGATCACTTGTGAATATTGTAGATTAAATTAGTAATAAATACTTTTAAAGTTTTAATGTTTAGACAAAGGATTCTCTTTTGAAAGTTAAAATAGGATTGATTCAAATTTGAAAACATTCTTTTCAAGAGCTAGAAGAAGAATGGGGTACAAGATTTAAAACATATCACAAATACTCTAACTATCATATGTTGAGCTGTAAAATTTAGAAATTTAAATTTAGTTCTTGAAATGATCATTTTATCAGAAGATTGGAGTATGTATTTCATCAACACAAGATAGAGAAAAAGCTTAGGAGATGAGGACTTATGATATAGCAAGTTAGCCTTATATCGTATGACTTAGGTGGACTACTAAGTAGTAATTGAAACCTAAATCTAAGGAAAAGTAATGAAAATTACAACTTTAACCCACAAAGTAGTAATTATCCATGCAATGAAATGTAAAGAACATATAAGGCAAAATATCAAAAATGAAATGTAGGATTTTTTAAAGAAGGAGCATGTATAATATATATTTTTAGTACTAGGAGCATGTATGTTTTAAAATTTAAAATGGAGCAAACAAACCAAACGAATTGGCACATTCCAAAGAATGCACCAAATCATTTGGTGCATTCTTTAGAAAGCGCCAAATGATTTGGTGCATTAATCCCGTATGTCTCCCAGTCAGTCGAACTAAATTTCACAAAACTGTAGCAATGCACTATACTAAAAGATGAGTACAATGTAATGCGCCAAAAAATATGCATGGCGCATTCCATTGAATGTGCCAAACTGTTTGGCTTATTCTAAATACGCCAAATAGTTTGGTGCATTGAATGGAATGCGCCAATATTTATGGCTAGTTTATTTTTTTCTAATTTTTTAGTACTATGCTCATATTCCTAATTTAAATTAAACACTTCCTCATTCTTAGAAAAGATCCAAATTAGAATAACTTACCCTAGAAATTCTAAGGCAAGTATCATATCCAATATCTAGTGTGCACAATGCAATGAGGTTTCACTCTATTATTTATTTATTTATTTTTAGTTTTAAATTATAAAATTTAGTCTATAAAATGATATCAATTTAATTTTTCAATTGATTTCAACTTTTTATTCAAATTTTATTACTTTGGAAATTCATTTTTATTTTAGGATTTGAAAAATACTTTCGGAGTATAAAATTCATCTTAAAGCAAACTTTACCATTTCAAGTTTTCTAGACATAGTAAGGTTTACACCACACCCAAGAGGAGAGGTGACAGATTATAGTGTCCCCCAATAATTTTTTTTAATGATTTTTTATTATATGAGCCCTTTATTTAGAGGTTTGCGAAGAAAAAAAATGTTTTACCTTTGATATTTTTTAAAAATATTTAGTTTTTCATTCTCTATAATTTTATAAGCACATAAGAATATTATTGGTATATATATTTTTGATTTCCTTGAATTATTAATAAATTTCTAATTTATAAGCTATTTTATTAAATTTAAAATTTATTAATTTTTACTTTAGGTCTAAATGATCTCCAAAAGTTATAAACTAATTTCCTAAAGTTTGAGACAGTCTCAAAAACATCAAATTATTCCTTTATAAATTCTAATTATTATTTACTTATTTGAAGATGGAAATTCAAATTGTTATTAAGATAAGCTCCATAAAGTATGAGAAAATTTTCAAATTTTAGGAGTTCGCACTAGAAGTTATGATTAAAATTTGAACTTATTTAGGCTCTATGTTAAATTTTTTGAAATTTAATATAATCAAATGACCTTATTTTTATTTTGTGATTAAATCAATTCTAAATAATATAGAATTTATCATTCTAGACTTATGATGATAACATAAAAATTTGAACTCAATTGAAAATATTTGTAATTCATTATGATTTATTTATATCATTAGTGCATTTTTTCAACAAATTCATTGAAAAATGCTTTCTGATTTTTAATTTTTTAAAATTTAGGTCTAACTATTTCTTTTTTTATTTATTTATTTTTCAGGTAGAAGTCTTTTTATGTATTCTCAAACAACTTTTTTTTCCTCGAGAGCTTTGCTAGGGTTTCTCCCTCGTGCGCTCCTCTTAGGGATTTCCCTGCGATCTATTTCCCGGCTCTTTTCCCCTCTTAGGCTTGCTCTCGGTGATCCCTAGGGAAGTAGTCATTTGGTTTTTATGTATTTTTTTACCTTATCGAATGTTTTGGGCTAGTTTTCTTCCATTCTAGCTAGTTTTGGTTTATGCTCGATGGCCGCTCCTCCTCAAGGGGTTTCCTTTGTGAGTTTGGTAGCTAATTGTGTAGCTTTATATGACCTCGAATTTCTTAATGGTGGTTCTAAGTCTAGCTCTTTTAAATATGTTATCTATGGATCTGTGTCTTCCTCAACTTTTCTTGATCTCAAACTTCCACTCAGTATGGAATGACGGTTTTGTGGGTTTTGAACGAGGAGGTGATAGCTCTTATTGCTCCTTTCTAGTTTTCCATAGTTGGAAAATTTACCTTGCACATACCTAAATTGAACTTGATTCACCTATTCTTTTTTAACCTCAAACTTTTTGGATATTTTTTTGGTTACTGTTCTGGATCAGCATCATGTTCTCATTAAGCTGGAAAATGAAATGGACTATTGTCGCATTTTTGGTCATATATCTTACTACATGTGCAATATTTTCATGAAACTAATCAAAGTCTCCCCTTTTTGACATTTCGGTTGAATCCCCTGTTATTCTGATATGGATCTCCTTTTTAGAGCTTTAGCCTCATTTGTTTTCTCCCATGATACTTTATGGCCTAAGAAGTTTGTTTGGACGACCTTTACAAGTGGACATACTATTGCTTTGGAATCTTCACCCTCAGTAGCCAAGGTGCAGGTTGAATTTGAAATAACCAAACAATATCCAAATAGTATTTGGTTAAGTCTTGAAAAATTTGTTTATGTCTAAAAAGTCGTTATGAATGATTTTCTTAGTTTTTGCGATCATTACAAAATCTGGGTCATTATAAGCATGAATTTTTTCATTTTAACCTAAATCTTAAGAAGATTTTGCCAATTAAACCTAAATTTGTTGATGTTACAGTTTCTCCTGCTCGTCTTGTGCAAAATGTTGGGTTTATCTATAAAAGTTATGGAGAATGTAACTAATTTCAACTGTAAGCTCCCTACTAAAGGTATACCTATTCTTTCTATTTTGCATCCCTCTAAAGGTAACTTTTCTCTTCCCAATTCTCTAACTCAAGCTGTTCCTACTGTTTGGACTGATTCTCCTCCTCTGAATACTATAATGAATAATACTAATATTATTGCTGGAGGTGTAGGCCCTCATTGTGAAGCCTCTGTCTCTCTAAATGTCTATACATTGGTGCCATGTGTTAATATTCCTATTTCTCTTTTATCCTCAGCTAATAAGCCGACAGTTGATTTGAGAGGTAAGGAGTTTTTTTTTTTATGATTGTAGTGGGGAATCAGAGGACTCTTGTCATTTGGTTCATTCTCAGAATAACTAGAAGGAGAGGGATATAAATTTTGCCGATGAGGATCTTTCTCTCAATGACTTAGATAAGCTGGGGGATATAAATTTAGTTAATGTAGCTAAAGATGATGGTTTTTGGGAATCATCTAAGAAAAAGAAAAAGAAAAAGAAAAAGAAAATAATAAAAAAGAAATTATCTTTTATTTCTGTTGATTCTTGAATCATTAGATCTAATACTTTCTCAAAAAAATGTTTTTAATGTTTAGTTTTTTAGTTTGGAATATTAGGGGTCTTGGTAATTGTGATTCCCATTTGTGTATCCAGAATTTATGCAGAATTTATAATATCTCTTTTTTTAATCTCCTTTAGAACCCATGGTTGATAAGTCCAAAATTATCTTTTGCCAAAGTAACCGGGGTTTGATTTTTCTTTTGCCATTTGCTCTAGTAAAATGCGGGTCTTTTAGAAAAGTGATATTAACTTATCTATAGTTGGTGATTTTGATCAAATTATTCATTGTAACTTCTCTATTTTTAGTGTTTCTATTATTGGTTATATTGTCTATGCTAGCTGCACTATACTTGGTAGATTACCTGTTTGGTAAAGGCTTGTTGGCCTAAAAATGTTTTCATGGGTCCTTGGTTTATTGGTGATGACTTTAATATCATTTCTAGTTCTTCTAAAATGGTGGGAGGTTCTCCTCCTATGTGCAATGTTATGGATGATTTTAATAACATGATGTTGCAATGTGGCCTTTTTGATATTGGTTTCACTAGGTCTACTTTTACTTGGTCCAATAATAGAATCTAGGAAAGATTATATCATTTTATTTTTAACAATGATTGGCTATCTTTGTTTCCTTTATCTGTAGTTATGCACCTTTAGCAGGATTATTTTTGATCATTCCCCTTTATTTTTAAACATTTATCAAGTTAATCCTAGAAGTTATTCTTCTTTCTATTATCAAAATATGGGGTTGAAAGCTCCTAGTTTTGAAAAGATTATTAAAGTTAATTGGGATGCTCCTCTATTTCATTATGAAGGTGACAATGATATAATCCTTTTGCTTTAAATCTTAAGAGAATTAAGAAAGCCTTGAGACGGTGGAAAAAATTAAATTTGGAAATATTTTTAATAATATTATCAATGTTGAAGAAGATGTTACTGTGCGTGAATATAAATTTGTTATTTCTTTTAGGGATTTTGATTAGGATCAACTTTGTTCTGCCAAGGCTAACCTGCTCAATCTTCAGCTTATGGAAGAAGAATTTTGGAGACAAAAAGTGACCTGTAAGCACATTATGGAAGGTGATACGAACACTAAGTATTTCCACGTGGTGGCTAAAGGTAAAATAATTTAAAGTCTTGATTAGAAAATTAAGTTAGAGTCTGTTGATTGGTCTGATGATCAATCTTTAAACTATGATTCTGATATTTCATTTTTTAAGAAGTCCTTTGGTTTTAGGCAGTAGGTGCTGCCTATTTATATGCTTCATGTTATTCCTTACTATATTACTCTTGAGGATAATTGTTCAATTTCTATTTTACTTGATGAGCATGAAATTTTTAACTCTTTGATTAACGTGGACCTTTGCAAAGCTGTGATTGTTTTTTTTAAAGGTTTCTCTATACCTTAATGTTTTACTAGTACTTCCATTGTGTTGATTCCTAAAAAGATCAACCTTGATACTTGGAATTATTATAGACCCATTAGTCTTTGCACTTTTTTTTAATAAACTTTCATCTAAAATGTTGGCTAATAGATTGTCTAATTTTCTCCCTAAAATCATATCTTTAAATAAAATAGGGTTTGTCAACGAAAAAATATTGCTAATAATATTTTTCTTACTCAAGAGTTGCTTCATGATATTGATAAAAAAATCCATGGCCACAATATGATCCTCAAACTTGATATTTCCAAGGCTTATCATAATATTAATTGAACTTTTTTATTTAATGTTATGAAACAATTTCATTTTGATATTAGTTATATTAATCTTTTTAGAAGTATTATTAAAAATTGCTGGTTCTCTATTATTATTAATGGTAAGTCTCAAGGTTTTTGTAAAGGGACTAAGGGTATTAGGTAAGGTGATCCTTTATCCCTTGCTCTTTACATTCTGACAACTGCAGATTTATTTGGAGTATTAACCCATCTTTTTGCTTCTAACAAAAAAAATTTCTTTAAAGGAACTTTGGTTGTATTGATATCTCTCACCTTTTTTTTTGCTGATGATATCATCATCTTTTGCAATGGCTCTATCAAATGTGTGAAGAAGGTCAAAAAGTTCCTGTCTATTTTTGAAAGGGAAAGTGTTCTTAATTTTAACAATAGCAAATTCTCTTTCATTGGTGGTAAGGGTATGTCTATGGTGTATGATGAAAATATTAAATTACGCACTAATTTTTGTAACCAAGTTTTACCCATTTGTTACCTTGGGATTCCTTTATTTAAAGGTCATAAGAAGCCTTTTTTGTTTGACAATATATTTGCTGCCATTAATAAGAAGTACTCTACCTAGGAATTTAAGTTTCTCTCCATGGGGACTAGATTTATTCTCATTCAGATCATTTTGTGCACTTTTCCAATCTATCTCCATCAAACCATTAATCCTCCTTTAGGTATTTGTGATAGACAGGAGAAAGCTTTAAACAATTTTTTTTGGGGCTCCACTAATATTTCTAAAAGGTTACATTGGTCTAATTGGGTGCTTGCACTAGCCCTTATTTAGAGGGGGGTCTGGGTTGCAAGTCTGTTTATGATTTGGTTAAAAGCTTTTCCTTCGATTTATGGTGGAAACTCAGGAATAATGATTTTCTTTGGGCCAAATTCATGATTCAAAAACATTGTAAGAACAACCATCCTACATCTTGTTCTTTCAAGCAAAGTCAATCTTCAGGTTAGAAAAGGTTATGTAACATAAAATGGTTTGTTAAATCTATTATTCAATGGGGAATTCATAATAGTTCTTCTTTCTTTTGGAAGAATGATTGATTTGATGAGTGTTCTTTTTATTCTCACCTCAACACTCATTTTATCTCCTCATTGAAAGTTTCTTGGTTCATTAACTTGGATGTTTGGTCAAAAAGTCATCTTCTTGAGTGCATTTGATAAAATTTGGTGGACATAGTTTGTGATATCCCCATTAATAGCTCTTATAATGACCAAATTATGTGCAAGTTAGCTAAGGTAGTCTTTTTAGCCTTAACAAAGTGTGGAATTTAATTAGAAAGAAAAAAGATGATATCTCTACCTTTGACAATATTTGGAATTCATTTAATCCTTTAAATTCTTCTATGTTTATTTGGAGAATCCTTCAAGGCTTTATTCCTGTTGATAGTATGTTGCAAAAAAAAGGTCTTTGTTTAGTTTCCAAATGTTAATGTTGTTATCATGTTGAGAATGTTTTCGATGTTTTTTTTAATGGCTCTGTTGTTACTAAGGTTTTGATTGCCTTAGAGGAAGGTTTGCAAGTATAGACTGGCTTTAATAACTTGACTATATCTATGCTTTTAAATGGCTGGTTTCATCTCAAACCTATAAAGCATATTTTCACTATCATTCCATTATTGGTGTTTTGGTTTCTATGGTAGGAGAGGAATAAGAGGAAGCATAATGGTATTAAAATTTGCCATCTAAATATTCTAAACTTCTTGTCCATCAAAGTTCAACATCTCTTTAAGGCTAGTTTATTATTTTTAAAGCACTCTAGAGGCAGGAATGATTAGCTTTCTTTCTTTAATATTCATTTTGATACTCGTAATATGGATGCTCCTCCCTTGATTATCAACTGGTTTAAATCTTCTATCAATGAATTAAACTTAACATCCATGGTGTTGGCAGTAGAAGTGGTGGCTTGATCTGGGATCATAATGGAAAAATGGTCTGCAGCTTTGCCTCCAAATGTTCTAACTAGGATGCTCTTAAGGTGGATTTATGTGCTTTGATTGAGGGTTTAAAGTTGTCTTATGACCATAGCATTTGCTCAATTTGGATCGAAACTAATTCTAAAATATTAATTTCTTTGATCGAGGCCAAAAAATATCTTAATGTAAAAAACTTTTATAATTTTCAAAAGATGATGAATTTCTTGAGGAATCTAACTTATGTGTGTTCAGTTTGGTTGGCTAAGGAAGGCTCTATCATGAATGGTTCCAGCTTTTTACCATGTTAAATGTTCCTAATATCCTTAAGGGCAAAATTATGTTGGATGCTTATGGGTTACCTTACATTACCTATTAGCTATTTTGGTGGTTGGTTCTATTTATTTGCTTACTATTGTTGGTCTTACTTTGCTACTTTTCTATTTTTGTTGGGGATTTTGCTACATTTCTCCTTGGTGTCATTTTGAATTAACTCTCTTTCATTTCCCTTTTTTTTTTTGGTAGATTTTTGGGTTTTGGGGGGTGTTGTTATGTGTCTGCTATTTATGTTCATTTTTGTTCATCTCATCTCTATTGCTAAGCTAGATTTTTTTGTTTGTTGCTGTATCTTTTGTATTTCTTTTACTCCGACAGGTTCTTTGCTCTTTTGTCCTTGGTCCTTGATTGTGGGTACGTGGGTTCTCAACTTTTGTGCTCTGCTGGTCTCTTCTTTAGTTGTAGGTCTTTTTCTTTCCTAGCTTATTGCGGTTCCATTTTTCTTGGTGTTAGAAATGCTCATCTTTTGCTTCTATTGGATTGGTTTAGTTCTCTGTATTTTTTCTCTTAATGTTGTTTTATTTGTGCTTCATGTAGGTACCTCCTTTATTGTGGTTGGCTGGGTTCTTTGTTACCCTTGCTTTGGTCTCTAGGTTTGTTAGCTATGTTGCAGTCTTCATCTTATGTTATTCAGTGGTTCCTTTTTTGTTAAATTAGGAATTTTTGCTCCTGGTTCACTCAAGCATTTCTATGGAGGAGCACTTTTATATCCTTTTGGTTGTGATCTACTCTTCTCTTTCATCGAATATTTTTATATGCTTTTATTTGGTTCTTCTCCTTTGTACACGTGTTCAATTCTGCTCCCCTACCATTTTGTTCCTTCATTTTTTTTAGTGATGGCTCCTAGCCTCCCGTATAAATTTCTAGGTTTATTTCTTCTTTGTAATTAGTTGAGATCTTTGGCTCTTAGGTTTTAATTTTCTTTTGATTGTCGCTCTTCAGAGCATTAGCAAGCATTAGATCCCTTTTAAAGACTACTTTTGTTTTAGTATTAACGTGTACGACCGTTGATAAGTTTTAACCCCCAAAAAAGGACTTTTAGAAAATATATTATGTATTTTTTTATTAGATTTTCATTTTAATTAATTTTTAAAATTCCAGGTTAATTAGATAATCAAGTTATATTAGAATTTATCACTTTTGTTTTAAGCTAGAAAACATATTCAAATTTTCAATAGCTTTTCTTAAAAGTTAATGAAGACTTAAGGAATGTTCATGAAAAATTTTAGACCATTTAAATCTATTTTTGATTTAGAATAATTTATTATATTAATTAATTGATTAAACATTTGTGTTAAGTGCATTTTTTTATTTTTAATCTTTCGCAAACTTAATTTATCTATATCTAGGGGTTCTAAGGTATTTAATGCACTTTATTTTATTTTTTTTAACTTTTTAAGAATTATTTAAAATTTTCGAAGTTTTTAAGTATGAATTATATTGTGTGTGTGTGCATGCATGGGTATGTGTGTGTGTGTGCATGTGTGGGTGTGTGTGTGTGTGCATGTGAGAGAGAGAGAGAGAGAGAGAGAGAGAGAGAGAGAGAGAGAGAGAGAGAGAGAGATTTAGTGTTTGCTCTTTAACCCATCAAATGGATTCAATTTATCATGAAAATTTAACGATATATCACTATGGATCTGAAGATCATTGCCTAAAATTTTAGCGTATTTAGAGTTAAATTTGATTTTTAATTACTTATTGATTACTTAATTGGATTTATCATTTCAAATTCTTAATTGGAAATATTTTTCACTAGTTCTACTATTTATTAAGTTTCTATTATGATTGATTTTATTTTATTATTATTTTGTTGAATTTTGGAAAATCCTTTTTTCCATAGGTCTACTAGCTTAGCCATGAATAATAGTTTCAGAATTTTCTAAGAAAATGGCCTTAAATTCTAATAAAATTTAAATTAAAATTCATAAGAAGCTCAAGTCCTATACCAAAAATATTGTGATTAAATTGGCTCAAAAAGATTTTTCTTTAATTTTTCTAATTTTTTGGTGTTTAGCCTCCATTAGTTTATTGAGGATGTAAACCATGACTTGTAGGGTTTGAGAAAATTTTTCTTTGAAGTTTTAAGGAGAATTTAGTTTTAATTTCATAAATATAAAACATAAGAAAAAGTTATTATGATTTTTGAAAGTTTATTAAATTAAATGACTGCGAACGTGTCACACACTTTACATGTAATGTTGATTAAGTGGGTCTCATTGTCCATACTGGTGTAATCATACCCATCTAATCTTAAATCCAATGGCTTTGCTTATTCCCATGATAAAATTGGGCATTACAATAAGATTTGGTACTACTCCATCGTAGCCGCCTACACTTTTTAAATAGAATGGATGATAATCCATTCATCTCATACCTCCAGTTTTCAGTAGAGATCTTTCACAAAATTCATCTTAATTTAAGGTGATTATAGGAGTATTTCTTGATTTAATGAATTGAGGGGGATCAAGAAACCTCATAAGGTTTACACTCCCTTCATAGTCTGTTAAACCCAAAATAAAGATTGAATGAAAGTTTTCATACCTTCCTTCAAAAGCTTTGGGATGGATTGAATTTAGATTTGTTGTAGCTTTGCCTAGGTTTGGTGAATAATTTTCTTAAGGGAAGCTTGAATGAAGGGACTAGATTAAAGGGATCCCTTACACCATGAGAAACACCTTGGAGCTTGGTGGTTTTCGAGGATAAAAAGGCAATCAAGGTTGGAGAATGCTTGTGGAAAATTTTGAGGCTTTGGGGAGTGAGGTGAAACTAAATTACATGGAAAATTTTTACTAGAAGAGGAGATATTCATAGGCTGGTTCTCGGATATTTTATTCCCATGCTTATGGGAATAACGTAAATTACAGTTTTAGGTTAGTAAGGATGATGTAATTAGAGGTGGGAAAATTTCCTAGAATGTTTCAGGGAAATCAACCAACTGGGAATTATATTAAGCTTGAACAAAGTTACTACCTTAAAATTCTTGGCTTAATGAATGTTTGATCAGTGATTTACTACAAATGTTAAGAAATGGTAGAAATCATTTCTAGGGAACTAGGGACTATTACAAAAGGTAAGTAAAAATATGCACATTAACTAAGTTTGGATTTAGTTTCATGAAATTAGCTTGGTTTAAATGAGTATCCTTCAAACTAGTTTAAAAGGCTAGGCTGGATTGGGAAAAAATCTTAGGGTCCTATCAAGGTTTAGGACATGTTTTGTTGGGTATAAATTTGAGCTGATATGGTTTGACCAAAAGTGACCTAGTGTAGTTTATTTTGAATAAATTGGATAATTTTTATAACTTTTGGCTAAGTGGGCTTTATTATGAGTTTAGCAGAAACCCAAGTGACTCTAACATCGGTAAACGTCACATAAAGTTAAACATAAAATCAAAGGGATGGAATTTGAATACTTATATGTAAATTTTAAGGCTTTAGGATTTCAAGTCAAACATGGGTTAACCATGAACCCATGTGTCCTAAAATTGATTTAGTATTTCATGTCAAACATGGGTTAACCATGAACCATGTATCCCTAGATTGTGCTATAGTAAGTTGGACTCAAAACTAAGAGAAAGAGGTTGAAGTAAGATTTAAATTAATTTATGGTTAATTTATGGTTTATGTCAAACTTTGATTAACCATGGTCAAAGGAGGTTGAACGTGAATCAAGCTTGAGCTGAAGTGATCCTATACACTTACTCGTTAGAGCTCTTGCCTAAAAGCCTTTATAGTAACCCAAAGGATCCTAAGATATAAATTGAGATGAACCTCACACATAAATCTTTTGGACACTTCCACAAAATATTTCTTAAGTTCTCTCTAATCTCTCTCTCCAAATTCCACTAGTTAAACTCTTACAGGTTTCGTAAAAAGTCTAAAAAAAATCTAGGAAAACCTCTTTTAGTTTAAAAAAGTTAAGCTATTTATAAGGTGGCTCTATGAGGAACCCTAAAAAGAATTTTTAATAAATTTGATGGCCTGATCACATTGTATAGTCCAAGAATTTTATAATATGATTAGTTTAATTAGCCTAAAAGCCAAAAAATCATTCTCTGTTTGGTCGGACTGTGACATCCAGATCATATAGTATGAATTGTTCAATTCACCAACACAGGATATTGCTTCAACTTGTCTAGCCTAAGATCATACAGAAAACCTCTCTATTTGTTAACACATTATGATATGCATCATACTTTATGAAATTTTTTACCAATCAAATCTTTGATTTTTGGACCTAAAATAGGTAACTTTCTTAAGTATTTGTATAACACGAAGGATATTATATAGTATACTTTGTTTAACTTTTGATTTACCTACTTTAAAAATAATATCGATAATGGCAGGTTTAAATTGAAAATAGCAGATCGTAAAGGATGATATATGTCATGAAGTATGATTTATCATATGAAAATTTTGATTTTATTTATTTGTTTATTAATACCACTAGAATATCTTATTTATATGAACAACACTATTATCATATAGTATGATCTCAATCATATACTATGATTAGTTAGTGAATCAATTATTTTAATCAACTTCTAATTTGTTTATTTTAATTTTTTTACTTGTGTGTGTACTTGGATATTTAGCCCACCAAACACTTTAATAGTTATAAGAAGACTGAAGAAAGTATAAATTTACAAATTGACGCAACAATTTGCTTGTAGTCTTTTTATCTTTGACATTTTCACATTTTTAATTTAAGATCAATTAGTCTTCTTCTTAATCTTTTTTCCTTTCTAAATATTACTTCTTTCTTTTTTCCTAAAATGTTAGTTAAAAAGTAATAACTAACACACTTATATAAATTTAAATTATCGTAACAAATAATGTTTGTGATCATCAAAATTTTAGTTGTATACTAGACTCATGTTGTCCAACTCTCTCTCGCTCTCTCTCTCTCTCTCTCTCTCTCTCTCTCTCTCTCTCTGATGATGAAAAATAATACTGGATGAAATTTTATGAAAAAATAATTTTAGTAGAAAATATAAATAACATACATTTTTCATCCTCTCACTTTATGCCTCCAATAACTATAATATAAATAATACATTAAATGACATATAAGATGTAATAGCATTTAATTTTTTAAATTTTTATTTAATAAAAATAGAGTACAATAAATCAATTACAACATTTAAAAAAAAACACAAGTATAATTATAAAATGTAAATACAATTTTTAACTAGAACACACTACTCCCCTTTTGACATCTCAAAAAGCTAAGTAACCAAATAAAAAAAAGAAAATAACAACAAACACAATAAATTTAAAAATTTGATGGTCCCTGATCAGGTGGAAGTGGTTGTTGGTGAAAGTATCTATGGAGGAGGGAAAATTCTTCTTAGAACTAGATGCGATCCTCCACATGTTGTTTCTACATTTTCTCCCACCATTGAGTCTCTTGCCAAATATGGCCACTTATTTTAAGTTATAGGTGGGTAGAATGTTTTTGTAACTATTCATCCTATGGATAGTGATGTGCTTGACAAAGGGATTGAGCTGGTGCTCCTTCTGTAAGCTTTAGATCACCTCTTGATAAATTGGAAGGAATGTCTTATAAAATGAGAGCGTATGCAATATCGTGGTTTGGGGTAGGTAATATTATACTTAGTTTTTAAGAGATATGTAATTTTATGACCTAGTGCATGATTTCACTTTTAGCAGGCTCTAGATCTCCTAATGGTGGTCAAATTTTCAATATACTATATTAAGAATTTTACTATTCGATTGGGTTCTCATCATGAAATAGTATGTTACTTTGAATGGAAGAGGATTGAAGTTAATCCTATCACTAGTTTTTGGGATAACATTATTTTGAAGTATCTGTTGGATAATATGAGCATTCAACACCATTATGCTAACTAGTTTCTAGTGATGGTTAAGTGGACCAATCTTAATGGTCATGTTTACTATGGTTTAATCACTGTGTAGGTCATTCGCATATTATGTGGTGCTACATAAGTTTAAGAAATGTGTAGGTGCTCAGGGATATCAAGATCAATGATTGGACTTGGCGCCAACATAAAAATTGCATTATAATTCTATTAACATTTATGCAAAGAATTATAAAAAAATTGACAAGATGTTTTGTGTGATATGGAATGTTGAGGAATATGAAAAATTAGAGTGTAGTGCTGATAAAAATTTGAAGTACCTATGATGATAATTCATATTGGGTTACCACTTTGGAGTCAATAATTGATGCTTCTTTGTATTTTAGGTATGCCTCAACATTATCATCTATTCTAAAATTGTCATCTCTCTTTTGTCTGGAGGACCTTCTTAGTGTCTATGCTCTCTTTCTTTCCATAAGAATGCAAAGGTTTTTCTCACAAGGATTGAGATAGTGAAATGAATAATGCATAAAATGAAAAATAGAAATCCTCCCTTTATAGAGTCTAACAAATCACATAATCCAATTAAATAATTCACTCTTATTTGCTAAATATGTTACACATATGAATCTAGTATAATCATCAACTATTACAAATCCATATGACTTCCCTCCTAGTCTCTGGCACTAATTAGTCCAAATAGATCCATTCAACATATTTCAAATGGTCAAGTGGTGACTACATCTTTAGTTGAATGGAGTGATTATCTAACATGTTTTCCTAACTAACATGCATCACACAAATGCTCCTTGGTAAAATCTAGTTTAGATGTACCCCTATAAATCTAAGTGCATGATCTTCCTAAGTGTCCACATACTAGTGTGAAATAGTCTCCTATATGACAACGAAGCCTCATCTATGATGGTTTTTCAGGCAATTCACTTCACTAGATTTATTTATGCGATATAAATAAAGCATATACACATTTTTAACTTGTAGAAAGTCTAAAATAATTTTATTGTTCAACATTAGTAAGCACTTATCAGAATAGAACTTGACATCATAGCCTTTATCAAAAAATTAACTAATACTTAGAAAGTTAAGTCTTAATCCATCTACTAATAAAACATTCTTAATAGTAAAACCATTTTCCTTGCCTATCATACTTGTACCAATGACATTAATGGTAGTGTTATACATGTGTGTCATGTTTCCTCTATATCTAGACTCTAGCATGATGACTTTTTTCCTATCACTAGTCATATGTCATGAGCATCCACTGTCTAGGTACCACATGCTTTCATTGGACTCCTTGTGATGACAAACCTATATAATATACTAAGTTTTTACTATAGGAAGCTAAAAAAGCTTGGGTCCCCCAATGTGATATGATTTATGTATGCCATGCGATTCTCTTGAGGATTTAGGCCTCCAAAACTTTGTGCTATGGTGGAATCGATATGGATAGACTCATGGAATTTATCTTACCTTGCTACAAGAATAACATGTTCCTCTTGGAAATTATTGCAGCAATCTATGTAGTGAATAACTCTTCTTCCATATGGAGGATGACACATGTGGTGCCGTAAAATGTTTTTTGTGAGTATGTGAGGAACCAGGTGCAAGTGTTCTATATCTTCTACGATTTTTTTCTAAGGTATTCATTTACACCTTTGACTATTCCTACCTTGACTTATAATTCATACTCACTTTTTTGCAGTTGAAATACCTCAGCTACTATTGTTTTATATGTAATGTCTAATTTAATTTGCATTTGATCTAATTCCTTTAAATAAACTTATAAGACATCGGATTCTTTTTTTAAATTTACATGCTCATCTTGCAATGTGCTATGCTCCTAATTCAAACATGCAAATTTTTTTTGTTTGCTTTTTATAATGACTACCTAAATTTTAGTAAAAGAAAGTAAATTATCACATTAAAACTCATTTACCTCGTCTTGCAGTGTGCTATGATCCTATTTCAAGCATGCAAATATTTTTTGTTTGCTTTTTATAATGACTACCTAAATTTTAGTAAAAGAAAGTAATTCATCACATTAAAACGCATTTACCTCATCTTCTTCTTTGTCATGTGAGCTATCCTTTACTATTAAGCACAAGTTTGTCATCTCCTATTCTGCTTCAATCTCAAATGACTCTTAATTCGAATTTAACCAAAGAGCTTTTGTGAAGTTTTTTACTTTTTTTTAAAATTAATTTATACTTAGTTTTCTCCTTCAGCGGTTGATTTCTCAAATTTTGACACTCCCACTTTATATGGCCTATTTTCTTTCATTCAAAGCACATGATGTTAGTAGAAACTTTATTAAATTTCTTACTTTTTGACTTCCCAATTGCAGTGTCTTCTTTGCTTGCTTTTTAAAATTTTTTAAATTGCCTAGCCATAAGGGCTATGGCTTCATCTTTACCTCCTTCAAAATTATTGCTATCAAAATCATCAAATTTTATTACTATAGCTTTGTCCTTCCATGTGTTACATATATAAGTAATTAAATCTTTTTATTCAAAGATTATCATAACCATAGCATACCAAGAATCAAGCAAACATCTTAGTATTTTATTTAGTTTTTCAACATTACTAAATTCTCTTCCTAATGCATGCAATGAAATAACATTTTTAGTAAAATTTTCATATATATTAGAAATTGATTCATTTGATTGCATGCAAAATAATTTATAATCGCACAATAAAATATTCACACAAGATTTTTTTAGTTTATTGTTTCCTTCATAGGTTATGTAAAGTCTATCCCGAGTTTGCTTACTAGTAGTAAAAGTTGAAACACATATATTCTTCATACTTTATGGCACATAAAGAATAGTTTAAACTCTTAGCAATTAATTATGTAGACTCACTTTCTTCAAAACTCCATTCATTAGAAGGAAGTTCTATTTTGATGCCATGCTCTATCTTATGGGGTGGCATATAAGCTATTTATACTAAGTTCCACATTTTATATTCTATAGATTGAATAGAAGAAGCCATGCATACTTTTGAAAAATCAAATGGGATGTTATCAAAAAGTGACAATTGGATAATAGAGTACCATTTCAATGTGTTTTGATTTATATAGTTTTCCATTATTAGGATCAACTTATGGTTTAACGTAATATAGTAAAACCCACTTTAAAACTAGTTGAAAGTTCTCTGACACTTATTGAAAGTGAGTGGCACATCGAAGAGGGGAGGTGAACTGGTGTGCACTTTAAAATTTTCTAATTTTATGGAAGCTTTCATAAATAAAAATACCATTTTTTTTTAGAAAATAAGACAAAAATAATTGAGAAAGAATAATGACAATATTTTTTTTCCTAAATTTAAATAAGAACTCCAATATTATTTTTTTCTTGATTTAATTAGGATCTCTAATAGTGATATCATAACTAATCATATAATAAAAATTGCAAGAAATAAAAAGAAAAGTAAGAATAAGCCTTAGGTTTGTTTGGTTTTTTGCTCGATGGCAACATTGCCATTATCTTTGACCCCAAATCCATGGAGTATTCCTCTTGCTAGAACGGTGCTTCCAAATAAAGGTTTTTTTTATTCAAATGGTAAAGTAAACTCTTCCAAATCTCGCTCTTTTTATGATGTTCTTACTGGCTCCTCTTCTTTGAATGATCCAATTTTTTCCTTTACTAAGTCATCTATTAGAGGCTTTCTTGCAATCTTGATGTCCAAAGATGATATTGTGAAACTTGCAAGTCCTTATCAATTTACTCTTATCAGGAAATTTTCGGTATGCAGACCTACTCTTGATGTGATTCACTCTTTTTTCAAAAACCTAAAGTTGTCTAGTGTTTTTTCAATCAGTTTGCTTAATGTTAGACATGTTGCCATTTAATTATCAAATGATTTAGATTATAGTAGGGTCTTTGCAAGGAGAACTTACTATATTAACAACTGTCAAATGAGATTGATCAAGTGGACACCATACTTTGATATTAAAGAAGAATATCCAATTGTGCCCATATGGATATCTGAAAGTTCGATAGGGATGTTAAGCCCTAGTGAACTAGTCCCGAGGCTATCCAAGAGGGGGGGGGGGGTGAATTGGTTATTTAAAAATTTCACAACAACAATGAAAATCTTTTTGATACCTAGCAGTGGAAATAAGTAAACAAGAACGAAAAGATCAATCATAGATATTCACCCAAGCAGTTAATATCAGAAAAGTAAAGTGCAAAACTGAATCAGAAAAAGCAAACCAGATTTTATAGTGGTTCGGTCAACTTGACCTATGTCCACTCCCTGGAGCCTCACTTCCGGGTATTGCACTAAACAGAAAGTGACTCTCCTTTTGCTCCCACAGCAAGGTGGAGAAGCCTGTACAAAAAACCTCCTTTTGACAACACGGTGAGGCAGAGAACCCAACGTCCTTTTGCTTCCTCCTGAAGCAGGCAGAGAACCCTCGAACTCCTTTTGCTTCCACCTGAAGCAGGCAGAGAACCCCCGAACTCCTTTTGCTTCCAGTTGAAGCGGGCAGAGAACCCTAGATCTTCTTGCCGACGATCCTCCCACAACGAACATCAACTAGATAGAAGACGATGAGTGGAGAAGATGACTCTGATCCTTGCTTGGAGCAACCTTAGTGAATCCCTCACTAACTCCCCCTCACAAGATCCTCTCTCTCTCTCTCCCAACTCTCTCTCTCTAGGGTTTCTCTGGGAAGGAAAGTGGCAAAAGATTTTTCTTGTTTCAAGAAAAAGTTCTTTTATACGAGGGCTTAAAATTTGCCCTAAATCTCAACTGGTCGGCAAGAATCATCCAGGACGATTGATAGATCGTCCTGTACGATCAGTACAAAATCAGCTGCATTAGCCTGGACGATCTGGCTCTTCTGGACGATCAGTAGAAAAAATTGTTCATATCGTCCTGTACGATCCTGCGATCGTCCGGGACGATTAGTGCAAATCGAGGAATATCGTCCAGAAGACAGTTAGGGTCGTCCAGAGAAACTTGTGCTGGACGACCAAAAAATGACTTGATCGTCCAGGACGATACGGGTATCGTCTTGTACGATTAGTTCAAAAAGTGCCCAAATCGTCCTGTACACAGTTCGGGTCGTATAGCTGAAATGCACTAGACGATCATGATCGTCCGGGATGATCCTGCGATTGTCCAGGATGATATGATTGTATCAATCAAAAATAAATTGCTTTCCTTAATTACCAGATTAAATTAGGCATGATTATACTGAATCGTCCAGGACGATACACGTATCGTCCGGGACGATCAGACCAAATAACTTAAAATAAAAACTTGCCTAACTTGATCTTGCGGCTAAGAATTTCTGATTTGAGCATATCATCCCGTACGATCCAAAGATCGTTCAGGACGATCTGCTTAATCAGACCTTCTTAACCTGGTCACCCTAATTAGGGTTTCTATTTTTACTTGATCGTCCAGGTCGATGTGAATATAGTGCAGGACGATCTGAGCAATAAATGAAGAGAAACTCTAACTCACTCAAGTTCTCCCCCTGAGTGTGTGTGTGCAAGGTTACTTAGCTAGAGGATCAGTTACATTACAATGGACTCAAGAAAAAGAAAATCAGTACATTGGACACACTTGGACCCGATCTTGAGTTGGCTTGAGTGGCTCGTGGTCTTTTGTGCCTGAAACTGATTAGCCAAGCAAAACACACTGGAAACAAGTTTATCATCATCAAAACCAAATTTGTAACAATCTCCCCCTTTTTGATGATGGCAAACATTTATACAGTAGTTGGAAAATAACATTAACTAAGAGATCGAAAAACAATATATTTTTTTAAATTTTCATTTAACTAAATCAATACAGGAAACACAACACATAACAAAAAAAACTGAAACGACTACAACTGACTCCCCCTTTTGACATCACAAAAAGGAGGAGTGTAAATAGAAATACTAAAACACCATTACAGAATGGAAAAGAAAACAACTACAAAATAGAAAACTAGAACAGAGACGGATTCCGATCGGACGAAGGAGGTGGTGGTGGTGGGTTGAAGTAGTTGTGAATGGCCTGAAAGTGGGCTCCGATCCAAGCAATGTCCTGGTCATGCTGCTGTTGCCGCTGCGCAGCATAGTCAGTGAAGCGCAGGATGTCCTCAGCGTGCCGCTGCTCCTGGGTAGCCACATAGGAGTCAAATCTGGCCTCCCACTGATCGAAGCGCTGCACCAGGTGGTCAAAGGGAGAGGTAATGCGAAGAGGAGCAGGTGCCTCTGGTGCAACAGGAACTGGAATGGCCTCTTCCTCCTCTTCCTCAACATCCGGGGCGGGCTCCGGATGTAGTCGGGTGCTGTGTAGGACATGGAAGGAATTGTTGGTGAGGAAGGAAGGAGGGACATCTGGAGCTCCGTGATATTGCAGGTCATATTTGGTTTTGAGGGCATAGGCAATGATATGTCCTAAGGCTAGATTTAGACGACGGCGATGACCTAGATCTCGAATAGTGGTGAGATGCTTGAGGTACCGGATAATAAGATCAGATGCATTAAATTCCCTATGGGCCAGGATGTAGTAGGTGGTCAAGGATAGTAGTGGGGTGATGTGAATTCGATCCCCCACCTTTGGAACGACAGAGGAACGAAGGACATGTTGAATTGTTCGGGCGTCCTTAAGAAGTGTAGTGTAGGCATTGTCATGATAAGGGGCATTTGTATTGCGAAGGAAATGATTGGCGACACTCCAATCATAGTCAGGGTCGGTGATGAGGGTGTGGAGTTTGTCGCCAGTGACAAAAAGTTGGAGGATGTTATGAAAGTCCTGGTAAGTGAGTTCGACAGGGCGCTGATTTACATAAGAGCGGAGGGTGGAATAATTAGCCAAAATTTGTAAGTTTGCAAAGAAAATGCGAAGAAGTTCTGAGCTAAAAGGAAAGGCGAGAGTCATGATGAAGGTGAGGGAGGTGTGTGCGAAGAGGTCAAGGACAGGATAAGTAAGAGTGCGGGGATTTACAATTTTCGACGGTGTAATCCCCACTTCACAATATCGCTCGTAGGCAGCCTAATCGGCTGCATTGGGGAAGCGAGGATCAGCAGCCGCCCGGGAGGAGCTTGCCCCCTTTTGATGGGAACGTTTGCCACCAGCCATTAAAAATTTAAAGTGTAGGGAAGTAGAAGAAGAGTGGAAGAAAAAGTGTGGAAAATCCTTAAGAAAACTGCTATTTATAAAGAAAACGACCTGATTGTCCCGTACGATCGCGACATCGTCCAGGACGATAGGGGCATTTATGTCATCCTGGACGATTGGTCAAAAAAGCGGTCAGATCATCCAGGACGATCAGAGATCGTCCAGGATGATTAGACACAGGCGATCATCCCGAGGAGTCAGGCTGGACGACCGTTGACGAAAAGGTATCATTCAGGACGATTAGGTGGATCGTCCCAGACGATGTGCAATAAGTGTGTCAGATGGGCCGAATTCCAATCGTCCAGCGGCTAACACGTGGATCGTCCAGGATGATGAAGTGGATCATCCAGGACTATGGACAATAATTGGTGCAATGCCAGCCGTTTGATCAGATCAGGAAGATATGGATCATATCGTCCAGGATGATGTAAGGATCATCCAGGACGATCACCAATAATTGAAGTTATTCAGCAGCAGGAGCAGTGTGGGGACGATTTTGAATGAATCATCCAGGATGATAGGGGTATCATCCAGGACGATGTGAAGAAAATAGAAAAAGATGAAGGATGGAGGTGACAGATCAGGATCCCAAAAATACAATCACGAAATTAAAACAAAACAAAAACGAATAAAACTCACAGCAAAAACACATAAAAGTAACATTTTTTTTTTATCAAGCTGCTCGAGGAAATTAGAATTTTTCCTTGATTTTAGATCCAAAAACTAATAAGAAGACAATTGATAGTGCTGAAATTCAGAAAAAATTGAAAAAAATTAACTTTCGTAACTCCGACCCCGGGTACCTTATCGATGCAAGCCTCTTTCAAGACAAAAAACTTGATTCAGAAGAAAAGAAATTAGATTTGAAAAGAGATCCTTTCAAGCCTCGTTCCAGAAAAATATCTGATATAATAGTGTTACAAAGTAAAAAATCAAAAATCAGGATTTTCAAACACAAGCTTTTGAAAGTATTAAACGGCACACGGATTTTTCTAAGACCTTTAACGATCTGAAAGGAAAGAAAGCTTGGTTGGGCTCATTTTGTGCCTTTTTTTCAATTTATTTGGCGCTTTGCGCATCTTTTCATTTTTGATACACTTTGTGTACCTTTTAGTTGGCGATTTTTCGTATCTTTTCAGCTTTGGGCTCATTTTATGCCTCTTTTTCAATTGATTTGGCGCACTGCGCATCTTTTGTAAGCTTTCTTCTTTTCATAATGGTTAAATAGTCTCAGTTGTGAAATTATCTTCCAGACATAGGAGATGACTCTCCATAATAGGGAAGAATGATTCACAAAATAAAAGCCATACATCATATGATAAATGTAATCACTTGGTTTAGAAAATCAAACTAATGACTCAAGACTTTGAAGACACTATTGATATGAGGTAGATTACTGTAGGAAGATAAAATAATCTCTATTTCAAATACTAACATTTTAATTTTGAAGAGAATTTTTATCTAAAAGAAACTATACACCAGTAAAGGAGTTAGAGGAAGAGAAACAATCATCAATGTTTCTTCCCTTTAATAGATTCAGTGGAATCAATCACTACTTACCAGCTTCCAAATAAAAATAAGGTAAAACTCCCAATCAGAGATTCAGATTATCAGAAGTAGTGAGTGGTGATCAAATTTTGAAAAGCATAAGACAGTAAGTGCAAGATATGAACTAGTGAATAAAAAGTAGGTAAAAAAAACATCAAAGCAAATACTCAAATCAAACTAACAGTTAGGCTAAAATAGAAATCAGTAGAAGAAATAAAATCAACTGAAAGCAACTAATCAAACCAAAAACTAACTAACAGAAAATAGAATACCAATCAGAACACTCAGAAATCAGCAGTCATCAGAATCAAGCATTTATATCAATCACTCCTAATCTGGTCCTCAAAATGCTGAATGAGTCAAAGGCTAGTGGTTTAGTGAATATGTCAGCCAGCTGATTTTCAGTTGCTATATGATGTGGCTCAATGTCCCCTTTTGTCACATGGTCCCTAATGAAGTGATGCCTTATATCAATGTGTTTGGTCCTAGAATGTTGGATTGGATTCTTAGAGATACAGATGGCACTAGTATTATCACATAGAATAGAAATTGTGCCAACAGGTAACCCTAAATCCAAGACTTGTTGCTTCAACCAAAGAACTTGGGCCACACAACTCCCTAAGGCAATGTACTCAGCTTCAGCTGTGGAAAGTGCAACTGAGTTCTGTTTTCTACTGGACCAGGAGACTAAAGACTATCCTATGAATTGACAAGTTCCAGAGGTGCTCTTTCTATCCACCTTACACCCCGCAAAGTCAGAATCAGAATATCCAATGATCTCAAAAGAGGTGCTATGCCTAGGGTACCAGATTCCTAGGTTTGGGGTCCCTAAAAGATATCTAAGAATTCTCTTAATAGCAGTTAGGTGGGACTCTTGAGGATCAGCCTGAAACCTAGCACAAAGACAAACACTAAACATGATATCAGGTCGGCTAGCAGTCAGGTAGAGTAGTGATCCTATTATTCCTCTATACTTCTTCTGATCAATAGATTTTCCACTTGAATCCTTATCTAACTGAACTGAGGAGGTCATGGGAGTATTGATTGGCTTGGCTTTGTCTATTTCATATTTCTTCAAACTGTCCTTAGTGTATTTAGATTGATTGAGAAAGGTTTCATCATCCGTTTGCCTTATGCTAAACCCCAAAAAGTAGGACAATTCTCCCATCATACTCATCTCAAACTCTTTACTCATTATTTTAGAAAACTCATCACATTAATATTTATCAGAAGATCCAAAAATTATATCATCAACATAAATCTGGACAATGAGTAAGTCATCTCCTAATCTCCTCAGAAAAAGGGTGGTGTCTATGCTCCCCTTAACAAACTCTCTTTCTAACAGGAATGTGCTAAGCCTCTCATACCAAGCTCTGGGTGCCTGTTTCAATCCATATAAGGCCTTTTTTAATTTATACACATGATTTGGATATTGGGAACTCTCAAAACTTGGGGGTTGTTCTACAAAAACATCTTCTTTTATTACCCCATTCAAAAAGGCACTCTTGACATCCATTTGAAACAGCTTAAATCCCTTATAACAGGCAAAGGCTAGTAGCACTCTAATGGCTTCCAATCTAGCTACAGGGGCAAAAGTCTCCTCAAAATTAATTCCTTCTATCTGATTATACCCCTTAGCCACCAATCTTGCCTTATTCCTAACCACCACTCCAAAATCATTCATCTTATTCTTAAAGACCCACTTGGTTCCCATAATACTTTAATTTCTGGGTCTTTCTACTAACTCCCAAACATCATTCCTTACAAATTGATTCAATTCTTCCTGCATAGCTAAAATCCAAAACTCATCCGACAAGGCTTGATTGATGTTGGTGGGTTCAGTCATTGAAATAAAGGCAGAATGGTTTACTTCTTTCCTAAGCCCAAGCCTAGTTCTAACACCTTCAGAAGGGTCTCCTAAGATCAGTTCTTTAGGATGACTCGAAGAGTATCTCCAATCTCTAGGCAAACTGGTTTGAGGCTCTACCCTTTCCTCCAGATTTATATTTCCAACCCCTTGGGTAACCTCAACAATCTCTTCATCTTCTACTTCAGATCTAGAATCCTTAGGATCAGATTCATCAAACACTACATGGGTTGTTTCTTCCACCATCAAAGTCCTCTTATTGAATACCCTAAAGGATTTCCCCATACTTGAATATCCTAAGAACACTCCTTCATCAGATTTGGGGTCAAATTTTCCTAAGGATGACTTCCCATTGTTCAGAATGAAAACCTTACAGCCAAAGACATGGAGGTGGGACAAATTTGGAGTTCTACCCTTAATGATCTTATAAGATGTCTTGTTCAGTTTGACTCTCACATTCACCCTATTCAGCACATAACAGGCAGTGTTCACCGCTTCAGCCCAAAAGTATTTTGGAAGTGAATACTCGGCAAGCATGGCTCTAGCGGCTTCCACTAAGGTCCTACTCTTCCTTTCAGCTACCCCATTCTGCTGAGGGGTCCTAGGAGCTGAGAAATTGTGACTAATTCCTTGCTCCTCACAAAAACTTCCAAATCGTTCATTTTCAAACTCCCCTCCGTGATCACTATGGATGGTAATAATCTCACATCCTAACTTCTTCTGAATCCAAGTAGAGAAAGATCTAAACTCATCAAATGACTCAGATTTATGTGACAAAAATTTCACCCAAGTGAACCTCGAATAATCATCTACAATCACAAACCCATAGACTCTCCCCCCTAAGCTGACAGTGCTAATGGGTCCAAAGAGGTCCATGTGAAGAACTTCTAAAGGTCTAGAGGTGCTAATGTCCTTAACAGAGTGAAAGAAGGACTGGACTTGCTTCCCTAACTAACAGGCATCACACAGGTGATCCATAGCTAACTTAAGCTTGGGCACACCTCTAACTAAGTCATTTTGGGTGACTCTTCTAAGGGTTTTCATACTAGCATGACACAATCTCCTATGCCATAACCAAGACTCATCAGCAGCAATTTTTAAGAAAATTGAATTATCAGATTTAATACAACTTACAACCAGCTTGTAGATGTTATTGATCCTTTGCCCCTGTAAAATAACTTTATCATTTAAGCTTAAAATGCAGCCAGTGGGCAGGAATTTGATACTGTATCCCTTATCACACAGTTGACTGATGCTCAGCAAGTTGTGTTTCAATCCATCTACAAGGAAAACATTATCAATCATAAAATTCTTTGAATCACCAATTATATCTGAGCCTACCACCTTCCTGGTGGTGTTATCTCCAAGTGTAACCTTGCCTCCAGCCCTGGCCTCCAGCGATATGAACTGATTTGCATCTCCAATCATGTGTCTAGAACATCTGATGTCCAGGTACCACATGCTCTCATGAGGTCTTGTGTGAGAGCATTCCTACAAAAATATCAAATGTCAGTCTTAGGAACCCAAATAGGTTTGGGTTCCTTCTTATGAAAAGAAGAATGCAATGCATGCGTGCTATGATGTAAAATAGACAGTTTGGGTCTCCACACCTAATGTGTACTACGGTGAACAGTGCAGGTGTGGGAAATGTGCCCTAACATGCCACATGAAAAATATCTAACACCAGGAAAAGGGTTAACTAATCTACGTGGGTGATAATGCCTCTTCCTATATGTATATGAAAAATGCTTTGATGAACTTGCAATAGATTTTTCAAAAGGCGGCGGTGCATAAAATTGTTCAAAAGTAGGCGGTGTTATGTTCTTTTCAAAAGCAGTAATTTTCACTCTTTAAAATTCATTCTCTTTAGTTAAGCTTACAATTTCAAAAGTTCTTGCACTTTCATTACTTTCTAAATCACATGCCATATGATTCAATTTCTTAAAAGCAGTATCTAATTCAACATGCGATGTTTTCAACGCATCATGCTCAAAAACTAAATCAGAATATTTTTTATTCAATTCATCAAACTCATCAAGCAAAGACATGTGATTGGAATCAAGTGTGGAATGATCTTTAACTACAGAATCATGCTCTTTTTGCAAGGTCAAATAATCTAATTTCAAACTAGCATGAGTTTTCTTAAGCTTCCAATACGATGTATGAATTTTTTCAGAAACTTCAAATAACTGATCGTAAGTAAGCTCACATACCTCTTCCTGGTCCGACTGACCAGGGTGATCATCAGCCATCAGACACAAGTTTGTTTCCTCCTCTTCAGCTTCAGTCTCAGAAGAGTCGGATGCAGAGTCTATCCAGAATGCCTTCTGAATCCGCTTCTTGTCCTTTCTGAACTTTGGTTTCTCCTCACCCTTCTCCTTGCTTGGATGGGCTTTAAGTGTAGGATAATCAGCCTTAATGTGTCCAGGCTTCCTGCATTCAAAACACACAGTATTAGATGAACTCTTAAACTTTTTACTGGACTTACCCTTGTTCCACTTCTGATAGTTCTTATATTTCTTCCTTAGAAAGCTCTTGAATTGCCTAGTGATTAAGGTAACATCATCGCTATCAGACCCGAAAGAGCTAAAAGCACTCTCGTTGGCCTTCAGTGCCACTGTTTTCTCCTTCTTTTGTTCACCTGCATCAAGTTGCCTTTGGTTCACCCCTTGCTCGTAAGCAATGAGTGATCCAAGTAAGCTGTCAATAGAGTAAGTATTTAAATCTTTAGATTCAGTGATTGCGGTAATCTTAGCATCGTATGAGGAAGGCAAACATCTAAGAATTTTGTTCACTCTTTCATAGTTAGTAAGTTCTCTACCTAAAGCATGCAAAGAGTGAACATTGTGTACATTTCTGAAATAGTCTCACTAGGTTTCATGCGAAAAATTTCATAATCATGTAACAAGATGTTTAACTTAGACTGTTTGACTTCAGTTGTACCTTCATATGTTATACACAATCTATCCCAGATTTTTTTACCCGTTGTACAAGTAGAAACATGCATATAGTCTTCAAATTTTAAAGCACAAAAGAAACAGTTCAAATATTTTGCATTTAATTGTGCTAAATCACGATCATCAAAAGTCCAATCTGCAAATGAAAGTTCAGTTTTCACATTGTTAATCAATCTAAAAGGTGGTTCGTATCCATCCTTAACTAACATCCACATGCGATAGTCAATTGATTGAAGAAAAGTAGACATGCATATTTTCCAAAAGTCAAAAGGAATATTATCAAACAATGGTGGTCTTGTAATAGAATAACCTTTTGCAGTATTACGATTATTACAGTTAGCCATGGATCAAATTCAAAAGTTTTTAAACCTAAATTTTGAATCCCTCTCTGATACCACTTGAATTGGATATTTGAAACAAAACAATAATCTTTTTATAACTTGTAGCGGAAACGAATTAAAACGATGATAAAAAGATCAATCATAGATATTCACCCAAGCGGTTAATATCAGAAAAGTAAAGTGCAAAACTAAATCAGAAAAAGCAAACCAGATTTTATAGTAGTTCGGTCAACTTGACCTACGTCCACTCCTCGGAGCCTCCCCTCTGGGTATTGCACTAAACAGAAAGTGACTCTTCTTTTGCTCCCATAGCAAGGTGGAGAAGCCTGTACAAAAAATCTCCTTTTCATAACACGGTGAGGCAGAGAACCCAACGTCCTTTTGCTTCCTCCTGAAGTAGGCAGAGAACCCTCGAACTCCTTTTGCTTCCACCTGAAGCAGGCAGAGAACCCCCAAACTCCTTTTGCTTCCACCTGAAGCGAGCAGAGAACCCCGGATCTTCTTGCCGACGATCCTCCCACAACGAACACCAACTAGACGGAAGACGACGAGTGGAGAAGACGACTCTGATCCTTGCTTGGAGCACCTTAGTGAATCCCTCACTAACTCCCCCTCACAAGATCCTCTCTCTCTCTCCCAACTCTCTCTCTCTCTCTAGGGTTTCTCTAGGAAGGAAAGTGGCAAAAGATTTTTCTTATTTTAAGAAAAAGTTCTTTTATATGAGGGCTTAAAATTTGCCCTAAATCTCAACTGGTCGGCAAGAATCATCCTGCACGATAAGTTCAAAATCAGCTGCATCAGCCTGGACGATCTGGCTCTTTTGGACGATCAGTAGAAAAAATTGTTCATATCGTCTCGTACGATCCTGGGATCGTCCGGGATGATTAGTGCAAATCGAGGAATATCATCTAGAAGACAGTTCAGGTCGTCCAGAGAAACTTGTGCTGGATGACCAAAAAATGACTTGATCGTCCAGGACGATACGGGTATCGTTCTGTACGATTAGTTCAAAAAGTGCCCAAATCGTCCTGTACACAGTTCGGGTCGTACAGCTGAAATGCACTAGACGATCATGATCGTCCGGGACGATCCTGCGATCGTCCAGGATGATATGATCGTATCAATCAAAAATAAATTACTTTACTTAATTACCAGATTAAATTAGGCATGATTGTACTGAATCATCCAGAACGATACACGTATCGTCCGGGACGATCAGACCAAATAACTTAAAATAAAAACTTGCCTTACTTGATCTGACGGCTGAGAATTTTTTATTTGAGCATATCATCCCGTACGATCGAAAGATCGTCCAGGACGATCTGATTAATCAGACCTTCTTAACCTGGTCACCCTAATTAGGGTTTCTATTTTTACTTGATCGTCCAGGACGATGTGAATATCGTCTAGGACGATCTGAACAAAAAATGAACAGAAACTCTAACTCACTCAAGTTCTCCCCCTGAGTGTGTGTGTGCAAGGTTACTTAGCTAGGGGATCAGTTACATTACCATTGACTCAAGAAAAAGAAAATCAGTGCATTGGACACACTTGGACCCGATCTTGAGTTGGCTTGAGTGGCTCATGGTCTTTTGTGCCTGAAACTGATTAGCCAAGCAAAACACACTGGAAATATGTTTGTCATCATCAAAACCAAATTTGCAACAATATCTTTTCCAAACCTTCAGTTACATTTTTTTAGCTCTCATGTCTTACATGCCTTGGGGTTAATATTTGGTAGGCCTTTAAAATCCAATCAAGCAACACCCTCTCGGTCTAGGCCATCTATAGCTAGGATCCTTATTGAATTAGAAATTACCAAAAAAACACCCAAAGGAAATCTGGATTGGTTCTGGAAAATTTATCTATTTATAAAAGGTTGAGTTTGAAAACATTCCAGATTTTTTTACTCATTTCAAAGTTTATAGGCATTCAATTAATGATTGTTTTGTGGCTCATACTCATCTGAAAAAACCAGTAAGGGTTCCAATATTATGGGGGAAACCAATTTTGAGGAACAAATGGATCATGGTGATCCAAGTGCTCTTCTGCATTTGATGAATAATGATGGTATTCAGTCTTGTGAAGATGGCATAGAACCGAGGCCTTGTTATAAATCCACTAAGGAATTAGTTTCCACTAGTGATAGAAATAATGTTTTTGAAACTCATACTGATATTCAAGAATCCTTGGGAGAGGATAAGTTGATGGAGATGGCTCGGCCTTTGGTGAGTATGTTATTTGATGTTGATAATACTCAAGAACTAATTATTTCTCATGAGACCCATACAGTTGAAAAACCATCTATGGATGTCGTTGCTAAGGATGATGATATTAACCAGTTATCTCATACTGAATGTGATATGGTTCAAACAAATGCAGTTGATACTCAAATATTAAATGATCATTGCCACATGGTGGGGGATAATATTAAGGAGGGGGAGTTTTGGATCAAAACACAAATTCTTTTTTGGTTAATCAATAAGGCCTTAATAATGGTTCTATGTCTTCTCCTATTTCAAAAGGTAATACCGAGAATTATGAAGAGGCTTTCACTAAAGTCTCTAGAAAGAAAAAAAAACTAATAAGATTTCGGTTGGCTACAATGAGAGGCTTACTAGAGCTTCAAAATATACTTCATCTTCTAATGGTTAAAGCTCTCATTTGGAATATTAGGGGGCGGGGAACCCTTTGTCTAGGGATAGGGTTAGAAACCATTGTAGGATTCATATTGTTAACTTGTTTGTGTTATTTGAACCTTTACTTTCTTCTTCAAATTTTGTTTCTATGAGTATTAAATTGGGTTTGTAATAGGCTTTTGGTAATTGTTCCAATAAGATTTGGATTTTCTGGAGTAATTTAGTAAACTTAAACATCATTGTGGATCTCACTCAAATAGCACATACTAGCATTAGCATTTTCCTATTTTCTTCTTATGATTCTTTCATTTATTCTTCTTGTTCTAAATTTGAAATAAAAACTCTTTAGAATCAACTCTATGTTTTTTCTTCTAATATTAGGGCTCCTTGGATGATTGTAGATGATTTTAATACTATTATGAATTTTAATGAGAGAGAAGGGGGGGGGGGGGGGGGGGGGGGGGGGTGTAAAGCTCCTTAACTTCCTTGCCATGGAGGATTTTAATTTTATGATTTCTTATTGCAATCTTCATGATATTGGTTTTAATGGGAGTGCTTTTACTTGAAACAAAGGTACTATGTGGCAGAGATTAGATCGCATTCTTTTAAATGAGTTTTGGATATCTTCATTTCCTATGACTCACATTGATCATTTTACCATAACTTTATTTGATCACTCTCCTCTTCTTTTAAATATTTCTTTGCATAATAATAACACTAATTCTCCTTTTAGATTTCAAAATATATGGATTCTGGATGAGTCTTTTGCTAATATTGTTAATCATAATTGGAATGCTCCCTTATTTCCTTATGACAATGTTGGAGGTATGATTAGATTATGGCTTAAGCTCAAAAGGCTCAAGCAAAAATTGGCTTTGTGGAATAAGTGTGTTTTTAAAAATATTTTCTCTAACATTCTACAGGCTGAGAACTTAGTCAATATTGCTAATAACAAATATATGAATGACTCCTCTCTTAAAAACCTCTATTTTCTTAATGAAGCTAAAAGTAGTATGTTCAAGCTCCAAGAAAAAGAGGCAGCCTTCTGGAGACAAAAGACCTCTAAATTTTGGGTTAAGGGTGATATAAATACTAAAGTTTTTTACAACATTGCTAATTTCAAGTAAGTGGCTAGTCATGTTCATAAAATTACTACTCCTAGTGGTGTTTCTATTGATCTTCCTGATTTGATTTATAATTCTGGTGTTAATTATTTTAAGTAGTTTTTAAATAATACTTTCACTCCCAATTTAAACATTGATTGTTTGTTTATTCCACCTCTTCTTTCTAAAGAAGATAATGTCTCTCTTATTAAGATGCCTACTGAAGATGAGATTTGGTTGACTATTAAGAGTATGAATGCTGATTCTGTTACGGGCCCTGATGGGTTTACTACAAAGTTTTTCCAGAATTGTTTGTCTATTATTAAAGATGATATTAATAATGTTATGGTGGATTTCTTCAGGGGTAATCCTTATCCTAAGTTTTTTACTTCCACCTCTATTGCTTTAATTCCTAAAAATGATGATATTAATTTCTGGAATGATTACCGTTCTATTAGTTTGTGCTCTTTTTTTTAAAAAGCTTAATGCTAAAATTCTTATGGGAAGGCTTTCATTATTTTTACCTAAAATCATTTCCCTGAAGCAAACCGATTTTGTCAAAAGTAGATCTATTTTTTATAGTATTTTATTGGCCAGCTTCTTCATGACTTTGAGGCCAAGATTTCTGGGGGGAATATTATTTTTAAGGTTCATATTTCTAAGGCTTATGATAATTTAAATTGGGATTTTCTCTACATGATCCTTAGGCCTTCTGGGTTTAATATGGATTTTGTTAAGCTTATAAAGAATAGCATTGAGAATTATTATTTTTCTATTCTTATCAATGGTAAAAGTCATGGTTATTTAATATCATCTCATGGTCTTAGATAAGGGGATCTGCTGCCTCCTGCTTTATTCATTATTGCTATAAAAATTTTCTCTAGAGGTCTTAATAAGTTTTTCATGGTTCATCCTAATTTGCAGTTTATAATAAATAGTGTTTTTTTGATTACCCATTTGAGTTTCACTGATGACTTTATTATATTCACTAATGGCTCTATAAAAATGTTTTACAACCTTTTTAAATTTCTTCATTAATTCCAAAGTACTAGTGGTTTAATATTTAATCATATGAAGAGCTATTTTATATCCACCAAATCTATCTCTGATCAAAGAATTAATATGATTCATGACAAGTTTGGTTTTTTTCATAAGATTTTGCCTTTAAAGTATTTAGGCACCCATCTTTTCAGAGGTAGAAAAAAATCTCATTTATTTAACGACATTTTTAATGCTATCCAAGAGAAGTTATCCACCCGGGCTTTTAATTTTCTTTCTTTTTGTGGTAGATTAGTTTTAATCAGGCATGTTCAATCTGCTATTCCTGTTTATCTCTTTCATACTTTATGGCCTATTGTGAATGTTTGTAGTAGAATGGCTATGTTATTCAATAAGTTTTTTTGGGGTGCTAAGGAGGCTAAGGCTACCATTATGTGGGCCTCTTGGACTAAGTCTTCTGGGGTTAAAGAGGAAGGATGTTTGGGTGTTAAAAACATGGTTGATATGGCTAAGGCCTTCTCTTAATAACTTTGGTTCTCTTTTAGGACCAAGAAAAGTCTGTGGGCTAATTTTATGACTGCTAAATACTGTACTGGAAGACATCCCCTCACTTGTCATTTTAAATAAGGGGACTCTTATAATTGGAGATGGCTTTATTCCATCAAGTGAGAGGCTAAGAACTTCATTCAATGGGGTATGGTCTCGTAACATATTTTTTTGTCAAGACATGCGGTTGGGGAATTTTTCCATTGATAGCTTATTGAATACTCATTCCACTTTTGCTTGCATAGTTAATCACTTTGTTCATGAGGGTGTTTGGAATTTAGATTTACTTACTACTACTGTCCCTCAAAATATTGTGAATCTTATTCTCAAGATCCCTCTTCAATTAGATAAGGAGGATTGCAATATGTTCACTCATGCTAATGATGTTAAGTTTGCCTTGAAACAAGTTTGGAATTCTATTAGTCATTCTTCTCCTAATTCTTTGTTGTATTCTACTATATGGCATCATGTTATTCCTTCCACTATTTCTATTTTAGTATGGAGGATCTTGCAGAATTATCTATGTGTTTATTCTATTTTAAGGATAAAGGGTTTTTATTTGGTGTCTAAATGTCAGTGCTATTATCACATTGAAAACCTTAACCATGTTTTTACTCAAGGGCCTATCTCCCTTCAAGTTTGATTATATGTTGACATCATGTTATTCCATAACTCATATTTTATAAGCTTGGTTGACTCCTCCAAAAGTCATATCCGTAATGTTCTTCCTTTCATTATTTGTTAGTTTCTTTGGAGGAGTATAAATGGAGCTAAGTATGAGAATATTTGTATTAATGCTACAGGTATTATTATGAAAATTAAGGATAAAGTCATGCAGATGTTTGTTGCTAATTTGATCAAGGTTCACTCTTTTAAAGGTTATTATCATGTTGCTGATGCTTTTGGTATTTCTCTCAATTTTACTTCCCCTGTCATTAATCAGAGAATTGTTAGATGCGTAAAGCCTAATCTTTATTGGTTTAAACTTAACTTGGATGGTTCTTTTAGCAAATCTAATGTGGGTCTTGGGGGCCTTACCTGGGACTGTAATGGCTTTGTTGTTGTTGCTTTTGAGGATCTTAGAAATTCTACTAATGCTATTATGGCTAAAATTTAAGTTCTTCTTTATGGTTTGCAGTTCTGTATTTCCTTAGGTATCACTGAAGTTTGGATTGAAGTTCATGTTACCTTGCTCATTTATTATATTAAGGGTAATCAGAGGTCCAACCCTTCTAATTTCTATATGATTAGAGAAATAAAGCAATGGTTGTCTCTTATTTCCATTTCGATTTTTCATGTTTTATATGAAGGGAATGTTTCTACTGATTATCTTACTAATATGGGTTGTAATTTATATGATTTTATTGAATTTGTTGAGACTACTTTACCTTATAAGTTGAAAGGTTTGGTCAGGTGGGATCATTTTGGGCTGCCTTATGTTCGAGTTTCCTAATTATTTTTGTTTTGTGTGGGATCTTTTGTCTATGTTCATCCTTTGTTGGCCTTTTTGTATGAGGTCTTTTTTTTTTGGTTTGGAATATCAATTCTATGCAGATTTATTGGTGTATGTAGTGGGTTCAGGTTTTTCTATGGGTATTCGGGATATTAGCATTACTTGCTTATCAATATATTTCTTATATACTATCTGTTTTATGATTCCTTTGGATTGTTATTACATTGCTTGTAACTTGTTTGTCCAGTTGCTCTGTAGTTTCTTTTTGCAAGTCATTTGTGACTTCTCTATTGTCGTGCAAGCTTATTTTTTGGGTTTCATGATTGAGCTGACAAAGTTTGTGGAGATTCTCATCCTTTTCTAAAGGGCTCTTTTTTAGGTGGCAACACCGAGCTGAATGGGAGTACTTTTTCTGTTCTTTTGGGTTCAAGCTTCTGGCCAACCAAGAATGTTATTAGGGTTTCTTGTACTTGTGTTTAGTGGGGAACTCTGGCTCATAGGTTCTTTTTTGACTTTTCTTGTAGCTCTTTTGAGCAGTAGGGAGCTAGAGGTCCACTTAAGGACCTTGTACTTTTTTTTGTTATTCACGTGTAGGCCTGTTGGTGGGTTTTAACTATAAAACAAAGGCTTGAATGCATAGTACAATCCAAGAATAATACATTGTGATTAGTTAATATAGCCTGAAACCCTAAAAATTATTATCTATTTGAGTAGACTATGCAATCTAGATCATTTGGTATGATTAGTTCTATTTGTTAACTTAAGATATTATTTTGTCTTATTCGATCTCGGATCATTAAACAACATCTCTATTTGTTCATACTTTATGATATACATTGTATAGTAAAAATATACATATCCCAATTCGACTCCTCAACTTTCAAACCTAAATATGTATATTTCTTTAATATTCATACAACACATTTAGTACAAATTTACCTATTTAAAAGAAATACATATGATATTGGGTTTAAATTGATAATACTCAATTGTATATGACTATATATATCATATAGTATTTTTTATTATATAAATTTTTTTATTTTAAATAACTTAATCTTGATTATCTTATTTGTAAAAATTTCATTAATATCACATAGTATGATCCATATCATACAATACAATTAATTAATGAACCAAGTGTTTTAATTAACTTCCAAATTTCTTATTTTACTTTATTTTACACTCATGTCTATATCCATGGTGAAGTGTTATATGATAGCCATGTCAATAGAATGGGATCTAAAATTTCTAGTACAATTAGGAATCTCTTTGATGAAATTAAATTTCCATCTTCCATAAGTTTTTTCCATATGAAAATTTAAGGTAATATTCACCATAAGGTAGACATTTAACTTTAACTCTTTAAAAAATCTAAATAGATGTAGATTAACCAAGTCATTGTGCTTTCCATTTATAATTCTATCCTAACTATTTAGGTTTATATCTTGAGATAAGGAATCCAAAGGAAGGTGCACCTAAATTTGCTCTTTCTTGAGAAAGTAAAGGAGGAATTGAGGAGATTAGAAGAATTATAGATTTAGTATTGATGTGCTACATTAAAAGTTTAAGCTTTTAAGAAACGATAAAAATGTGATCTCCTTTGAATAAAGAATCCTAAGCAAAGTGGAGAATATTATTTAAGGAGTGTGAAAGGTCTGATAGTAATTTAGTATGAAATAATCTTTCTCAACATTTATGGTTGGTGTTAATTCTATTAAAAGTAAATGATTAGAGCAAAGAAAAGACAACACTTTGAAAAAGACTAGAGAAAAGAGATCTAACCATGGTTTATTAATAAAATCCCTATAATTTTTTTTTATTGTCATTCTCAATTATTTAATTAGACTAGAGTAATAAAGACCCACAAAAGAAAGATCTCTTAAGCAAACTTTAAAAATTATAGGGTTTATATCCCATAAATCAATACTGTCAAAAATATTGCCACCAACTTTTAGGAATTGGAATATGAAGTATTTAAATTTGCAAATATTAATCCAAGGGTTATTATTATTAATAGTTATATGATATATGGTATTCCATAGAAGGCTTCTATCATGTTAATTAATTTCTTCATAAATACCAAATGTAAAATTGTGGAAATACTACACTTTGCCTTGCTCTGATCAATTTTGCCCTCCAATATAAGAGGGGAAAAAATAAATAGTAGTAAAGTTCTATCTAATCCAAAGTTGTCAAAAAAAGGAGGTGTGAAACATATCACAACTCCATTTAAAGGAAAAGAGCTTATGAGAGTTGACAAACCAAGGTTCATTGATAAGGGTTTTGCTTATTTTAGTTTCATACACAGAAGGAAGATTCATATAAATAAGCTCTTGATAGTGTAGAGCCCTATTTAGTCTAAGAAAGACATGAATGAAAGATTAATATGATTGATCATATATTTCATTTTAAATACATTAAAGTTTTATATTACCAGACAACTTTTGAAAGAAGACATAATCTAGATTGTCCGTCCAACATGCATTCTCTTAAACGGTCCATATCTTATCTTATCACTCAAATTTATTTCCCAAATTCCAAGATTTCAATTTATGTGATCTCAGCCATTCAATCATCAGATGGAATGAATCAAATGAATGCCTACGTGGTTAAGTTGGTGACCACCACCATTTTGATTGCCTAGTGAGTATTTGGGTTGACATTCTATTTGATATTTGGGATTACAATCACAGAGGGTGTGGACTTATGATTTGATTTCTGTCTCAGAACCTAGATCTAGGTTAGGCACTATGTAGTAGTAACTCAAACCTATTCTAAGTGAAGTGTACAAATTTATGAAGTTATATCTTCCTGGAGTGGAAAGCCAGCTAAATCAACTAAGCATTTCAAAACCTTATTGTTCAATCTTTATGAAAGATGGGTAGGCTGTTGTTTAAGGTTTCAAAATTTTAGGGCCAACATCTAAAGAAAATCCTAACTGGCGCATTACTTATGAATGATAGAATGGTTTTAGAACTGATATAATTATATATAATTTTACTTTATTTTAATGCAATGTATGCTAGTTGAAGTACCACAAATTATTAATGCTTAAAATATTTTAAAAAAGGCTTAAGAAAATAATTTTTTTTAGAAGACTAGGCTTCACAAGGTTAAACACCTCATCCTCATATAATAAATTATCTAAACTCTAACCTCGGTTGGGGAAGTGTCTAAAATAAGGATAGAAATATGACAATATGCATAAGACCCCAGATGGTCTCTATCTACTTTCTTAGAGTGATTACTATACATAAGCATATGCAAGAAAGAAACTTACAAAAAGCTTACAATTTCTACAGTATATCAATTTAGAAAATAATTAAATAAAGTATAGAATATCAAAAGTCTATATGGTAAGTGCCACTTAATTACAACTCAGGGTTTGCTAAAAGTAAAGGTGATCGGGCTCCACCAATAACAACCTGGATTCTATTCTTATGGAATGACGCAATGCTTAAAATAAGACATTTTTGCTCTTATCTTCATTTCATCCTCTTTGACTTAGTTCTTTCTTTGGGTTCTTTGTGATTCACCTTCTTTTCCTCCATCTTTTGGTATGTTCCTCTAATTTGAGTCTTTGAATGGAAAAAACTCTCCATTAAATGATGTTTTTTCCTCTTTGGATCCCAAATCTTTTATGAAATGTTTTATTTTGAAGACTTTCACAACTCTTATTTTAATGAATTATATTTTTTTAAAAAAATTAAAATGACTCAAACTCCCTACATATTAGGGAAGCATGTGAATATGTAAATAATCAAAAGATGCAATCACAACCATAATCATAATCATTTTGCTCAATTTTGAGCAACATGTAGCTTGGCCATACTTTTAATGATTAGGGGGATAAGCAACAAAAAGCACATGCTTAATATCTTATTATTTTCAAATCATGATTAATTTTTAGCCTCCTTTTTAAAACCCTGCACAAGCATGGCCACCTACAAAAAATATGATTAGCAATAAACATCTAGATATTTCTTATGTAAGAAATTCTAACACCCATCACATATCACATCATAATAATATGGCTAATCAACACAACATAAGCATAATAAACTAGATCAACCATAACAATCAACACTCATTCACATACAAATCCACATCAATTTACACAATAGAGAAAAGCACATGTAAAAGAACAACCTAGCCTAGAACTAGAGTTAGTTATCCTAATAAGCCATCTACAGTGTGTGTAATAAGCCATATGGTTTGCATGTGTCTTAAGTTTAAGATTTTTTAACTATTTAATTTGGTTCGTTGAAAGCTAAGGGAATTTGTGTTTAAGTTTAAGTTTTAGTATTTTTTTTAAAATATTTTGAGATTTATTTTAGGATGGATTTCAGTTGTTGAAGGTGTTTAATGATTAGTTGCTTAAGATATTTATATTAGCCATTTAAAGCTCTCAATCCAATACACGGTTGCTTTCCTAAAAGGAGTAAGGAAGGCGTATGAATGACTGACATGTCTTGGTATTTTATTACTAAATTCAATGGTTATTTGGAATATGAATTACCTTTTTTAAACATGGGTTATGAGGTTTATTTTAATATCCTTAGAGCTAAATTAATAGCCTCGTAAGCCCAGGTTACCCACCAATTACCCATTTATTTAAGTTTAATGGTTGGTTGGTGATTTTTAAAATTGAACTTCATTTAACTAAATGGACATTTGATGATCGTGATTTAGCACAACTAAATACAAAATGTTTGAACTATTTTTGTACTTTAAAATCTGAATATTACATGCGTGTTTCCACTTGTATGACTGGTAAAAAAATCTGGGATAGAGTATGCATTACTTATGAAGGTACATCTGAGGTTAAGCAATCTAGATTGAATATCTTACTTCATGACTATGAACACTTTTGCATGAAACCTAGTGAATTGATTTCTAAAATGTAAACTTGGTTCACTCAAATTGTCATTTCTTTACATGCTTTAGGAAGAGAACTTAAAAACTATAAAAAAGTGAATAAAATTCTGAGATGTTTGCCTTCTTCCTTTGATGCCAAGGTAACTGCAATTACTGAATCCAAAGATTTGAACACTTATTTTATTGATAACTTACTTGGGTCACTCATTTGCTAACGAGCAAGGAGTGAACCAATGGCAAATTGATGTAGGTGAGAGGAAGAGGGAGAAAACTATGGCGCTGAAGGCCAACGATACTGACACTTACTCTTTCGGGTCTGGTAGCGATGATGTTGCCTTAATCACTGGGCAATTTAAAAGCTTTCTAAGGAAGAAATATAAGAATATTTAGAAGTGGAACAAAGGTAAGAGTAGTAGAAATTTTAAAAGTTCATCTGATATTATTCGTTTTAAATGCAGGAAGCCTGGATATATAAAGGCTGATTGTCCTACACTTAAGGCTCACCCAAGAAAGGAGAAGGGTGAGGGGAAACCTAAGTTCAGGAAGGACAAGAAGCGGATTCAAAAGGCATTCTGGGTAGATTCTGCATTTGACTCCTCTGAGATTGAAGCTGAAGAGGAGACTACAAACTTTCATCTGATGGTTGATGATCATCCTGGTCAGTCTGATCAAGAAGAGGTATGTGAGCTAACCTATAATCAATTACTAGATATTTTAAAGAAAATTCATTCATCATATAGGAACCTTAAGAAAACCCATGCTAGCTTAAAATTAGAATTTCTGAATTTATAAAAAGAGCATAAAATTTTGATTAAAGATCATTCTACTCTTGATTGCAATCACATGTCACTACTTGATAAATTTGATGAATTGAATAAAAAGTATTCTAATTTGATTACTGAGCATGATTCATTGGAAACCTGGCATGTTGATTTAGAAAGAGCTTTTAAAGAATTAGACACCATGGCATGTGACTTAGAGAGTAGTAAGGGTGCATTAAAATTTGAAATTATAAGTCCTAAAAAAGAGAATGGATTTCTAAGCGTAAAAATTTATTCTTTTGAGAAAAATAAAATACCTCCTACTTTTGCACAGTTTTATGCACCCCCACCATTTAAAGAAACTAATTTAAAATCATCAAAGCATGTTTCATTCAAACCTAGGAAGATGCACTATCACTCACGTAGATTAGTTAACCCTTTTCCTAGCGTTAGATGTTTTTTCTTGTGGCATGATTGGACATATCTCTCACACCTACACTGTTCACCGTAGTACACATTAGGTATGGAGACCCAAATTGCATGATTCACAGCACATCACACATGCATTACATTCTTCTTTTCATAAGAAGGAACCCAAACCTGTTTGGGTTCTTAAATCTAACATTTGATGATTTTATAGGTGTGCTCTCACACAAGACCTCGTGACAGCATGTGATATATGGATAGCGAATGCTCAAGACATATGACTGAAGATGCAAATCAATTCATTTCACTGGAGGCCAGGGCTAGAGGCAAGGTTACACTTGGAGACAACACCACCAGGAGGGTGGTAGGAGCAGGTATAATTGGTGATTCAAAAAATTTTATTATTGACAATATTTTGCTTGTAAATGAATTGAAATACAACATGCTGAGCATCAGTCAATTCTGTGATAAAGGATACAATATCAAGTTCGTGCCCACTTACTATATTATAAGCTTAAACGATAAAATTATTTTGCAGTGATAAAGGATCAACAATGTCTACATATTGGATGTAAGCTGCTTTAAAATTGATGTTCCAATTTGCTTAAAAACTGCTGCTAATGAGTCTTTGTTGTGGCACAAGAGATTATGTCATGCCAGTATAAAAACTCTTAGGAGAGTTACCCAAAAGGACTTAGTAAGAGGTGTCCCTAAGCTTAAGTTTACTAAGAACCACCTGTGTGATGCCTGTCAATTAGGGAAGCAAGTCTAGTCCTCCTTCCACTCCATTAAGGACATAAGCACCTCTAGACCTTTAGAAGTCCTTTATATGAATCTCTTTGGACCCATTAGCACTGCCAGCTTAGGGGGAAAAGTCTATGAATTTTTAATTATTGATGATTACTCGAGGTTCACTTGGATTAAATTTCTGTCATATAAATCTGAGTCATTTGATGAATTTAAATCCTTCTCCACTTGGATTCAGAGGAAGTTAGGTTATGAGATCTTGACTATTCATAGTGATCATGGTGGAGAGTTTGAAAATATGAGATTTAGAACATTCTGTGAGGAGCAAGGGATTAATTATAATTTTTTAGCTCCTAGGAACCCTCAATAGAACGTGGTAGCTGAAAGGAAGAATAGAACCTTGGTGGAAGCCACTAGAGCCAAGCTTGCTGAGTATTCATTTTCAAAATACTTTTGGGCTGAAGTGGTGAACACTACCTATTATGTGCTGAATAAGGTGAATGTTAGATCAAATTTGAATAAGACACCTTATGAGATCATTAAGGGTAGAACTCCAAACCTTGTCCCACCTTCATATCTTTGGCTGTAAGGTTTTTATTCTGAACAATGGGAAATCATCCTTAAGAAATTTTAACCCCAAATCTGATGAAGGAGTGTTCTTAGGCTATTCTAGTATGGGGAAATCCTTTAGGGTGTTTAATAAAAGGACTTTAGTAGTGGAGGAGATAACTCATGTGGTGTTTGATGAATTTGATCCTAAGGAGACTATAGTTGAGGAAGAAGAAGATGTAGGAGAGATTACCCATGGAGTTAAAAATGCATATCTAGAGGAAAGGGTAGAGCCTCAAAACACTTTACCTAGAGATTTGAGATATTCTTCGAGTCATCCTAAAGAACTGATCTTAGGAGACCCTTATGAAGGTGTTAGAACTAGGCATGAACTTAGGAAGGAAGTAAATCATTCTGCCTTTATCTCAATGACTAAACCCACCAACATCAATCAAGCCCTTTTTGATGAGTTTTGGATTTTAGCTATGCAAGAGGAATTGAATCAATTTATAAGGAACGATGTTTAGGAGTTAGTAGAAAGACCTAGGAATCAAAGTGTAGTGGGAACCAAGTGGGTCTTTAAGAATAAGATGAATGATTTTAGTGTGGTGGTTAGGAATAAGGTAAGATTGGTAGTTAAGGGGTACAATCAAATTTAAGGGATTGATTTTGAGGAGACCTTTGCCCCTATTACTAGATTGGAAGCCATTAGGGTGCTACTAGCATTTACCTGTTATAAGGGATTTAAGTTATTTCAAATGGATGTCAAGAGTGTTTTTTAAATGGGATAATAAAAGAGGATGTCTTTGTAGAGCAACCCCCAGGTTTTGAGAGTTCCCAATATCTAAATCATGTTTATAAATTAAAAAAGGATTTATATGGATTGAAACAGGGACCCAGAGCTTGGTATGAGAGGCTTAGCATATTCCTACTAGAAAGAGAGTTTGTTAAGGGGAGCATAGACACCACCCTTTTCCTTAGGAAAGTAGGAGAAGATCTACTCATTGTCCAGATCTATATTGATCATATACTTTTTGGATCTTCTGATAAAAATTTATGTGATGATTTTTCGAAGATAATGAGTAAGGAGCTTGAGATGAGTCTAATGGGAGAATTATCCTACTTTTTGGGGTTTAGCATAAGGTAAACGGATGATGGAACCTCTTTGAATCAATCAAAATACACTAAGGACATCTTGAAGAAATATAAAATAGATAAAGCTATGCCAATCAAAACTCCCATGAGTTCCATTGTTCTGTTAGATAAAGATTCAAATGGAAAATCTATTGATCAAAAGAAGTTTAGGAAAATAATAACCTGACTGCTAGCATACCTGATATTATATTTAGTATTTGTCTTTGTGCTAGGTTTCAAGCTGATCCTAAAGAATCCCACCTGACTGCAGTTAAGAGAATCCTTAGATATCTCTTAGGGACCCCAAACCTAGGAATCTGGTATCCTAGGCACAACACTTCTTTTGAGATTATTGGATATTCTGATTCTGATTTTGTAGGGTAGAGGGTGGATAGAAAGAGCACTTCTAGAACTTGCCAATTCATAGGATAGTCTTTAGTCTCCTGGTCCAATAGAAAATAGAACTCAGTTGCACTTTTCACTACTGAAGCTAAATACATTGCCTTAGTAAGTTATATGGCCCAAGTTCTTTGGTTGAAGGAACAAATTTTGGATTTAGGCTTATCTGTTGGAACAATTTCAGTTCTATGTAATAATACTAGTACCATCTACATTTCTAATAATCCTATCCAATATTCAAGAACCAAACACATTGTCATAATGTATCACTTCATTAGGAACCATGTTATAAGAGGGGACATTGAGCTACATCACATAGCAACTGAAAATCAACTAGCTGACATCTTTACTAAACCACTGGCCTTTGACTCATTCAGTATTCTGAGGACCAGATTTGGTGTGATTGACATAAATGCATAAATCTGATAATTACTGATTTCTGATGTTTTCTATTTTCTTTATTTTTCTTTAGTTTTTGTTTGATTTGTTTGTCCATTTTACTTTAGAATTTTTCTTTTCCTGCTGATTTTCGTTGTTTGATTTGCTTATCAGATTTGATTATTTGCTGCTAATTTTTATTTGCTGATTTTCATTTATTAATTTTCACATGTTTATTTTTCTTCCTTCTTATTTTTTATTTACTGCTTACTCACTACTAAATAAGATCACTGCTCACTACTACTGATAAACTAGATTTCTGACTGAGAGTTTTGCCTTGTTTTTTGTTTAAAAACTTGTAAGCAGAGATTGACTCCTCTGGATCTGTTAAAGGAAAGACACCTTGTTGATTGTTTCTCTTACTCTAACTCCTTTAATGGTGTATTATTTCTTTTGGATAAAAATCTTCTTCAAAATTAAAAAGTTGGTTTTTGAAATAGAGATCTATTTTATCTTCCTACAGTAATCTACCTCATATGAATAGTATTTTTAAAGCTTTGAATCATTATTACATTTTTCTTAATCAAGTGATTGCACTTATCATATGATGTATGATTTTTATTTTATGAATTACTCTTCCTTATTGTAGAGAGTGAGTTTTATTGTCTCTTATGTCTGGATGATATTTTTACAACTGAGATTCTTTAACGATTATGAAAGGAAACATTCTTACAAAAGATGTGCAAAGAGCAGCAAAATGAAAAGAGGCATAAAATGAGCCCAAAGTTAAAAAGATGCATAAAGTTGCCAAATTGGAAAGATACATAAAGTGTATAAAAAATCAAAAGATACACAAAGCTCCAAACAAATTAAAAAAGAGACACAAAATGAGCCAACAAAGAAATAGGCTTTTTTCCCTTTCAAATCTTTAAATGTCTTAGAAAAATTCATGCACCACTTAATATTTTCAAAAGTTTGAGACGAATAATCATCATTTTTGATTCCTTACTTTGTAATACTATTATATCAAATATTTTTCTAAAACGAGGCTTGAAAGGATCTCTTTTTGAATCTAATTTCTTTTTTTCTGAATTAGAATTTTGTTTGAAAGGAACTTGAACCTGTAAGGTGTCCGGGGTAGGAGTTATGAAAGTCAATTTTCCAACTTTTCTAGATTTCAACGTTGTCGATTTTCTTCTTATTGGCTTTTGAATTGAAAATCAGGGAAATTTTTATTTTACTAGAGCTGATAAAAAAAAATTAAATCATTATTTTCACTATCATTTTTCTCGTTTCTATTTTTATTTTAATCTGATTTTGCTTTCTTTTTATTTTGTGTGTTTTTGGGATCCCTCCATCCTTTATTTATGAGGACATGGACTGGTTTTGTGAGCAGTTCACCACCATTCACAGCTACTTTCGGCCACCACGTCCTCCTCCTTTTGATCAGGTTCCACCTCTTTATTAGTTTTCCGTGTTGTGATGTTTCTTGTTTGTGTTGTTTTGTCTGTTCTTCCTCCTTTTTGTGATGTCAAAAGGGGGAGTTAGTTTTTAAGTTACTAGTAGTTTCTTTTACTATTTTTATGTTTAGTTGTTTCCTTTATTGTATTTAGTGTCACTGTTTGTCAATGTTTAGTAAAATTTGAAATGAAAAATCTTCTCTCATATGTGCGTTGATTACTCCTGTCTGTTTGATTTGAAACTACTAAATAAATATTTACCATCATCAGAAAGGGAGAGATTGTTATGAATATGAATTCAAGGACTATGATTTTGATGATAGCAAACCTTTTTGTTTCTGGTTCAGTGTCTAACCTTTCAGGTACAAAAGATTAGATGCAAGTCAAGCTAACTCAAGATCGGGTCTATGTGTGTTTAAATATACTTTTTCACTTTTCTTGAGTCAAGTATAATGTAACTAATCCTCAAGCTAAGTAACCTTGCACACACATACTCAGGGGGAGTTTTGAGTGATTTAGTGTTTCTCTTAAAGAAAATCGTGCTGTATGATTTTTCCATCATACTGTACGATATGTCATTAATAAATAGGCTCACGGCTAATTCTAAATGATTAGTTTTGAGAACTAATCATACTGTACGATCCATATCGTACTATATGATTTGAAAAAAAAAACCTTAGCCTCCAGGACTATTTTGGTAAGATTTAAATTTTGAGTTTTTGAACTAATCGTACTGTATGATGTCAATCGTACTGTATGATCATTTAAAATCTCATCAAAAATATCCACCATAATCAGGCAATTAAATCTTGGTTTCTTAATTATATTTGATCATACTATACGATGTCAATCGTATGGTACGATAGATAGAGATGATTTTGGATTGTCCTATAGATCGTACCAGACAAAACCATGATTTTTGTACTGATCATCCTGGATGATGTTTATATCGTACTAGATGATGGACTAAAATGAACTACTTGTACTGTACGAATGGTACAGTATGGGATGATGGACAGAGATGAATTTCATTCGTCTGATAGATCATTCCATACGAACAATTGAGAATAGGTTGATCGTGCTGTACGATCTATGGATCGTACTGTATGATGTTCATAAAATTTATGAACTATTCATTTGCATTCGTACTAGACAAAACTATTTTTGAACTGATCGTACTGTATGATATTGGATTGTACTGTACGAACAAAATCATCAAATTAAATTTTAGGGCAATTTTTGAGCCCTCCTTTTTAAGATCTCTTTTATTCAATCGTTGAAATCTTTTGCCACTTTCCTGACCAGAGAAAACCTTAAGAGAGAGAGAGAGCTTGGGGGAGAGAGAGAGAGGATCTTATGAGGGGGAGATTGTGAGGGATTCACAAAGGTTGCTCCAAATAAGGATCAAAGTCGTCTTCTCCGGTCGTCGTCTCTTATCTTGTTGGTTGTTCTTGGTAGGATCATTCAGAAGAAGATCCAAGTTCTCTTCCTACTTCAAGAGGAAGCGAAAGGAATCATGGTTCTCTGCCTGCTTCAGGAGGAAGCAAAAGGAGTTCGGGTTCTCTGCCTGCTTTAGGAGGAAGCAAAAGGAGTCTAGGTTCTCTACCTGCTTCAAGAGGAAGTAAAAGGAGTTCAGGTTCTCTGCCTCACCGGGTTGGTGGAAAGGGGTTTTGTACAGGATTTTTGCCTTGCTGTGGGAGCAGAAGGAGAGTCACTTTTTGTTAGTACAACACCCAGAGGGGAGGCTCCGGGGAGTGGACGTAGGTCAAGTTGACCGAACCACTATAAAATCTGGTGTGTTCTTTCCAATTATTTTCCGCATTTATTTTCTGATTGATGATTGTGTGATTGTAAGTATTATTCTATTATTGTTAAACATCTGCACAACATCACATAACTGTAAAAGTTTTAAAACATTCAAAAAGATTTTCTAAATCGTTGTTTAGCTCTCAAATTTTTAAAACTAACAATTTACCCCTCTTGGTTAGCCTCGGGACTAGTTCACAAGGGCTTAACATCCCTATTGAACTTTCATTATTTTGTTATTTTACTCTAAGTAATCCATAAAAATAAATTTAATAAAATATTTATTGGAGACACATTCAAATATGGAAAATTTATGAAAATTACTTGTATGCAAATATTCTTTCACTTTTTAAATAAAAAATATAAGTTATCTATTTTAATTAATTAATCTATTGAATGATCATAAAAAAATATCAAACTCATTTAGGAGTAATTATTTTATAATGAAGCTTCCAGAATTTTCATAAGCCTTGGTGAATCCTGTCATGCTTATCATGATTTTCAAAATTGTGATTATATTATTCAAAAAATCCTACTAATTAAGATTTTAATTGTAAATTTTCAAAAAAAAAAAAAAGGTGAACCTAACACAGTGTTATACCAACATGAACTTTTTTGAATTTTTAAAAGATGTTTATTATTTTTAGTTAATTAGAAATTGTGATTTTTCACTTTTTCTTAAACATATTTATGTAATTCCAAAAATTTTCAATAAATTGGAGGATGTTGATTATGTTAAACTACATACATAAATTCTTACAAAAATTAATTTGGTCATTTGCATTGCATTATTATTTTTCCAGTAAGGTTTATTTTGAGGCCTTTTCTACTTTTAATGTTTGAAATATGTAATATTTTAATTAATTAGTTTAAGAAAATACTTTAAATATCCTTTAATAAAATTGTAGTCATTTGAACATGGCATTATATAGCATCAAATGCATCTATATGATCCACCAACATTAAGGATGCTATAAATTATTCAAGTTAAAACCTGTGGGCTCCAAAAATTTGGCCCCGGCCTCCACCTACTTTTTCGAGAGGAGTTTTAATGGAATTAAGTTTCGGGGTAAATTTTGGAAGGCAAATGGGTTTGTAGATAAGACACTACCCAAAGATTTCACCCTCATTTTACGAGGACTTTATGATCTGAGTTCTAGTTTCCTATAGGTGCAAGCCCCTATAGTTAATTACCCCTCTCGATAATGAGAGAGAACTTTCGATTAAGGCTAGTCGTTAATCAGATATGTTGAGATATGAGTACGTATTATCTGGCATATAGTAGCAACGTGGGTTTGGAAGTTGGAGAGTTTGGAATGTTGATATTTAAAATTGTAAATTTCACCATCTTGCACTTAAAGCGGATGGTGGGGGAATGGATGATGGACCAGATCAAGATCCCATGGTTCCGTCATCCCAGGCCATCCTGGTCCCTGGTCCACTTAGTCAGAGGAGGTAGTCGACCCAACATGATAGAAGGATCTTTGTCCACAGCCATAGGTTGCTTCGTACAAGGGAACCTTATAGACCTAAGATGGATGTTTGTCTAAGGGAACAAATTTGAATCCACCTTAGCTAACTGAGGGCTTTTTGCCCTATCGATCATATCCTATTGATTCATATCTCAAGAATTTGATGCAAATAAGAAATATATTGGCTCTGGCCATAACCGATATCATGTGGTGCCATTTAGTGGCAAAACCACTCGGTTCAGAGGGCCCCGGGTCATAACCATTTACCTGCAGTGCCATTTGGCAGTGAAACTACCGGTTAGAGGATACATACCACATCCTTACTAGCAAGAGACTATTTGAGAATAGATCTTAGTAACATTTTTTACATGGCGTTAGCTATATGTGAGCTGAAGTAATTTTTAACTTGCCCACCTCGATAAATTGTTGCGGAGAATGGATGGATTTTTACTTTAGGTGGTTGATGGTTGGATTTCAATTTTAAACTTTTTTTGGATTTTGAGATTGTTTGGAGTTTTTGGGTTTTGTGGGAGTTTGAAGGCATTTGATAATGTAGGAGATATTTTGAGTATTTGGAAACCCCTCCGGTTGAGATTAACGTTCAACACGGCCATCATCGAGATAGAAAAGGGGTCATTTGTATTTTTGGGGTGAACCTTATCGACTCTATCGGTCTGTCGACAGAGGATCGGCTTTTGTAGGCTTTATGCTTTTGTAAGTAAATTCTCTTGATTATGAGCCTTGAAGGCCTAATATGAACTATAAAATAAATATCCCGATCAATCTCACAGCCACATATTTATTTAATTATTTGAGCCGTGTCGACTCCTATCTACCCATATAAAAGGATCAGGCTCGAACTGGAATTCACTTATTAACCCGCGTAGCATCCCTAGACGTCACGTGTGTACCAATAACACACTCATCGGGGCCCATGCGGGTGTTTGGCGATATTTTATAATTATTTGTTTAACCTCGTTAACTCTTATTTACATGATTTAGGAGGATCAGGTTCAAACTTATTGACCCGCGCAGCATCCCTAGATGTCATGTGTGTTCTTATTACATGCTCGTTGGGGCCCATGCGGGTTTATAATTACACTGCCCCTTTCATGTTTTTATGTGTATACAAATTAAGGTGCATATGCGGGAGGCATTTTAGGAAAATTTAATGCTGCTCGGTTGTGTGGAAGACCCTTATCTGAATACAAAATTTTATCTAGAAGCTCATACATGCCTTCTATCTGCTTGTATACAGGTTGTAGATCTGGTGGCGTCTTGCTTATGGATAATAGATTGGGTGCACTATGAGTCTTCTACAACAGCCCATGGGCACTTGCATTTGATGTGTTTATTTTGTATTTCGCTTGCCTTTGGCTTTTGCAGCTCATCCATCACTATTGCAGGTTGGCAGGTAGAAGTATTCCTTCATATACTGAAATTAATTACAAGATACTGCATTTACTAAAGTCTTTTTGTATCAACCTACAAGCAAGAGGTAGTACGTACATCTGTATTCATAGAGAGCTTGTATTTATTGCAGATCTTCTATCCTTACTTGTAGAAGGCTGATATATTTGACTAATGTTGAGTGGTTATCAACTGCATGGATGATTTAGCACCCACTGCACATTAATCATCATCACCCATAAGTGGCCTTTTATACGAGTAAGAACTCTTCTATACTTGCTTGTGGTTAGCATGGTGAACTTGTCTCATTGATCTTTGCTTGCAATCAACTATATATATACCCCTCTAATTTTCATTTCTCTAATTTTTATTTGTTGGTTTGCATACAGAGGTTGATTGTGAAGGTGCTTCTGTATTCATCATATACAAAATCGTTCTAGTAGCATTTGATTGCATGATAGATATAGATCTCACTTTCCCTCACTCATAAGTTAACTTGAATGAGCACACCGAGTCATCTGAATTTCATCATTCATCATTTGCTTGCATATATCCACCTTTCATACATATGCTAGTTGCTTATCTCTAATTGTTGCCTCTGAATAACCCTCCATATGCAATATAACTTTTTGTTGTATCGACAACAGGTTAATAATACAAATGACAATATTAATGCCATTGTTGATCATATATTTGCACTTCAACAGACGTAGTTTGTATGAGCCAGTTATTATAGCTTGTACATAATTCGTCACATCTCTTACAATACCCCTACTTGTTGTTTAGGGATGAGTTACACCTATCATTATAAATCATGACCAAAAGCTCCTCCATATCACGATTTTATGATCAAATAATGTTTCTTCCAGTCTTCCTTTTACTTGCAAATAAGTTATATTTAGATGCTCTTTATTTTCAAAGGTGATTTGCAACAAGTATGATGAATTTGATACTATCATCATCAAATTCCAACTGACATGACTCTTACAAGCCAAGTAACATTGTCCAAAATTCCATACCAGGGTTTACAATCAAATCATGAAGGAATCCTTGTTTGCTTGTGTGACATTGATTTGAATGCATTTAAATGATCAAAGTGGTTACTTATTTGAAGATCTTCGCATGATTGCTTGTGAGAGAGCCATAAGTCTTTCAATCGATCCTTATTTGAACAATTATGATTGTCATTTAGCATTTATATGTTCATTAGAATGATCTAAGCCTTTGGCTAACATTTGCACTGATGTGATTATATGTTTGCCAAATTAAAATCCAATTCTTTGTGGTCCACATCAAGTTCCCTGTATCACTTTCAAGTTCAAGCTCCTTAATGTTCAATTTGAGTTCAAAGGAAATCCTCCATTGTTAATTGATTAAGCTCAGTTCAAGTTCAACTTGAGTCAAGTTCTTTGTCGTCAAATTGTAAGTCCTTACTTGCATTCAAATTGTGTTCACTTGATATTCAAATCAAGTTCAAGTTTTATGTTCCGTGTGGTCCAACTCAAGTCTTCGCTCAAGTTCAAATGTTCAAGTTCAAGTCCCAAATCTTATCTAAGTATGAGTTCAATTCAACATAATTTAATCAACTTTGATTTAGATGGAATTTTATGTTCATTTGAGTTCAGTTCATGTGGTTCTTGAAAGTTCAATTTCTTATCATTTGAGTTCAAATATTCGATGTCATGTCCTTGTTAATTTTGCAAGTTCAAGTGTTATGCCATCTTGTAGAGTTCAAGTCTTGTTATTTCATTTAGTTCCAATTCATTTGTAATCAAGTCTTACGTTTAGTTCATTCGAGTTCCTTAGAGTCCAAATCAGGTCCAAGTATGATTTTATTTTCACCCAAAATTTCGGTAGCCTCCCGGCGTCTACCACGTTTACGGGAAACTACAGGAAATTGGGTCTTCCCACCACGCTTAAGAAAGCATGTATGGTAAGTGTCATCGGACACCGCGACCGTAAAGTCTTCAAACCCCCACCATGCTTAAGAAAGTGTGTATGGGTCTTTCAATGTACCTGAAAAAGAAGAGCAGTTATTTCCCTGCAGGTATAGAGCTACATACAGGTACTTAAGATTATCCCCACCATGCTAAGAAAAGCGTGTATAGGGCCTACCTGCCTCATCGTAGGTGTCGCACTGGGTTCCCTTCCCACCAAGCTTAGGAAAGCGTGTATAGGCGATTTGTCAGCTCGACATGAATGTCGAATGCGGGAGTTTAAGTTTAGAAGTTATACCTTGGCGACCGGCGAGATGGAGGCTCGTGGATCGAGGCAAGTGGAGGGATTTTCTTTCTTCTTCTTCTCTCTTTCTTCTTTTTACCCTCTTTTTTTATCAAAATTAATTAATAATTATTAATTATAATTACTTGTAATTAAAAATAATTAATTAAAATAAAATATAATTAAATTTAATAAATTATAATTAGTATTAATAAATTATAATTAAAAATAATTAACTTATAATTAACTTAATTAATTATAAGTAATTTTAATTAATGATAATTAAATAAATTAAAAATAATTAATTATGATTAAAATTAATCAATTAAAACTAATTAATTATACTTTAATAATAATTAATTTATAATTAACTTAATTAATTATAATTAATTATAATCAATAATAATTATTTAAAATTAAAATAATTAATTATAATTAAATTTAATTAATTATAACTAATTATTTTATTATTAATTAATTATAATTTAAAATAATTAACTTGTAATTAACTAATTAATTATAATAAATTATAATTAATGTAATTAATTATAATTAAACTTAATTAATTATAACTAATTATACTTATAATAATAATAATAATAATTAAATATTATATTTTTTTATTGCCCTAAAGGGGCTGTTTGGCAATACAACTTGGCCGAAGAAGCTAGCGGCAGGGAGAAAGTTACCCTCACGGCTAGTGAGCTCCTATTGTTGCTTCCGATCGAAATGTTGTGCCTCCTGATCCTACAGGAAAAGAAGCTCGTCGAAGGGGCAAGGTCGAACGGCAACGTAGGAGCTGAAGAAGCGATCGAAAGGCAGAAAGTCGCCTTCACTGCGAGCGAGCTCCCGCCGCCATATTTGATTAAACAGGAAGGGAAGGTCGCTAGAGAGCAAAGTCGAATAGACAGGAAGAGTCGAAATAGCGCACAAAAGGGAGAAGGTTAGCTTTGTAGCAAGCGGCTCCCATCATTGTTTCTGATCTAAACATCGTAACTCTGATCCGACAGGAAGGGAAAGTCGACGATCGAGCAAAGTTGAAGAAGTGTGCGAACAACCAGGAAGAGTCGAAGAAGTGTGCGAGAGGAATATAGCGGAGAACGCAAGAGTTTTGAGCGTGAGGAGGGATTAAGAAATGAGAGCTTCACTGTCATTTTAAAGGCGTGAGAGGAAGCTCTGCCAAGGCGAAGGGTGCGTGGGACGGGTCATTATAGTTTGGCGCCATTTAAATAGGGTATGGGTGGCTGATCTTACACAGGATTCAGCTCCAACAGGTAATCATTTTGATTATTATTATTTTTATTCCCTCTTCATTTTGCTATCTAAGTAGAGGTCAGTAAATGCACCCCATCAAATGTGGTTTGCGTCTAGAGTGAACCATATTTATTACATGCTGATTGACCCTATGGATCTCCAGATATTCACTTTGGAAGTCACACAAAATTTTCATTTTGTGGATCTCTAAAAGCTTATTCGGATGTCACACTAAGATTTTTATTCTGTAGATCTCTAAGAGTTTATCTCTATGCCTTTATGGATCTTTAGATGCACTTGTGATCGCCCATGTAGTTGACATGTTGGCTTCTATCAAGTAGAGACTCATATGAGAGTGATAGAGTACTACATATATAGATCCTTTGAGCATCACTTTATAGGTTGATGATAGCATATATATCTATTTCTTTGCGCTTTTCTTTTGCCATCACTGCATTTTAGTTTTCTAGCATTTTGTTTTGTAACTGCTCAATATCTTTCTCTATCACAATCACATATAGATGTAATTCAATTGATGGGACCTTACTATTTCTTGTATTGATTGTATATTGCACAAATTATGTTTGTTGCTGATGGCACATTCAGTTTACGGAGGATCTCCCATTCTTCCCTCCTTTAGCTTCATTTTGGCAAGAAATTTTAAATATTTATTTGAGGATCTCGGCACGCAGTGTGATGTCGACTCAAATAAATATTTAAAATACCCCCATTCTTTAGAGACACTTCTAGATGCCATTTGAGATACTTCTTTTCGTATCTTTGAGTTGAGTCCAGAGATTTTGATTTCTTTTGCCCTGTGCTTTGCGCTACGGACATTGATGGAAAATTATCTGATTGATCTATATTGACTTTTCAGATAATTTTTTTGTCTTCGGCCCTATGCTTCTTGCTTTGGCGGGCTTGATGAAAGAGTACATGCCGGTGACCTAAACCCTTAAGGTTTCTACAAAGTCGGTGGTGAGAAGTCATCGGTCCAGAGTTTTGTGCATAATAGACTTGTTGATGACGGGATCCTTTTAGTTCAGCTCTAAACTTTTCATGAACTTTAGGATAATTTCTTCGGTCCTTTACTTTGTGCTTTGGTGGACTTGTTGAAGAAAAGTTCCTTCGATCCTTGCTTTGTGCTTTATGAATTTGTTAAAGGATTTATATGTTTTGGATTCAGTTGATAATACCAAATTTAGGTAGTATCCTGGTCTTTAACTACTTGAAAAGACTTTAATCTGAGTCACTTGAGTTCATCAGATAGGGCGAGCTGGGATTTGACAGCTCTTCATCCTCTGATTGCTGAGATGGGGTTCCTCTACTACGGCTTTTCTTATGGCTTGTTGAGTAGATGGAGCTGCTAGCGATCCAGCCATATTTGGGCATATTGGATCCGACCTTTTACACCCATTCAGGCTTTAGACTTGAGCTATGGGAAATGTGCTTCCCAATGCTGAATGTACTGAAGTTGGTAAATTTGGAGTCCTCCTTTGTGGTTGAAGATTTAGAGTCTACGAGCATTCAGTAGTTGTTCGTGACTCCTCCTTCTCGCTGGAACTTTGATTCTCCAATTATTTAGGGGAATTTGGAAGACTACAATCACTTGAACTTATCGAGTCAAATTACCTTTCATACTTCTTACACTCCCTACTGACGGGTTGACGAAGTGGTGGTTCTACTACTACGGCCTTTCTTATGGCGTGTGGAGTAGACGGAGCTGCTAGTGATCTGGCCATATTTGGGCTTATTGGATCTGACCTCTTACATCCATCTGAACCTTAAGCTTCAAGCTGTTGAAAAACTTCAAGCTATTCTAGCTCGACTTCTTGGAGTGTGTAGTCACAAAAGTCTTCTTTTCTGACCTTTGAAATCCTGGTTCTTTTGAGAAGGTGGTGTCTTGAACTTTCGGAAGGTCACCTACATGTACTTTGAAAAGAATTCATTATATTTTTTAGCATGAAAGAATATTTATTCTAATAATTTAAAATATTTATTCAGGGATCTCGGCATGCAGCGTGATGTTGACCCAAATAAATATTTAAAATGCCCCTATCTCGTAGGGACATTTTAGGAGGGAATAAATTTAGAATTTTGATATTTTAAATATTTATTTGGGGATCTCAGGGCAGAGCATGATGTCGACCCAAATAACATATTTAAAAATATCTCCTGTCTTGTAGGGAAATTTTAAAATAGAAAAAAATTTAAATTTTGAGATTTTAAATATTTATTTGGGGATCTCGGAGCAGAGCACAATGTCAACCCAAATAAATATTTAAAAATACTCATAACATTCTAGGGAGATTTTGTGTGGGCTTTGTATTTCAAGATTTTAAATATTTATTCAGGAATTTCAGCATGCGGTGCGATGTGACCCGAATAAATATTTAAAATGCCCTGTCTTATGGGGGATTTTGAAATGCATTCTTGCAATACAAGAGAATTTTATAATATAAAAGATATATGCTAATAAACATGTACAAAAAATATATTACATTAAGTATAACATTTCTTTGGGCAATTTTATGCATGATACTTCTTCAGGTGTCGATCATTGATGGGCGGCATGGGCCTCTGACCCTGCAGATCGATAAGCTAATAGGCTCCTTCTTGGTACACCTTCTCGATGATGAATGGGCCCTCCCAATTGGATACGAACTTGCCACCAATTTTTTAGTGTGGGGATATTGGTCTTCTCAGCACCAAGACCAATTCTCCTTCTTAAATACCTTAGGACGCACCATTCGATCAAACGATTTCGTTATTCTTCCTCGGTAGATTTCTTGGTTTTATTGGGCTTGCAATCTAACTTCATCGAGTGCATCGAGCTCTTCCATTCTAAGGCAAGCATTCTGCTCTTGAGTTAGATGGTGTTGAATTGCTACTCGAAGTGACGGCAATTCAATCTCTAGTGGCAACACTGCTTCAGCTCCGAATACCAATAAGTAAGGAGTGGCTTTGGTTGGTGTTTTATAGGTCATACGATACACCCACAATGCTTCTGCATTCTTTGTATGCCTCTCTCTTTTATTCTTGGTGAGGATCTTCTTCAGCAACTTCACCAGCATCTTGTTGAAGGCCTCCGTCAAACCATTGACTCTTAGGTTATATATTAATAAATACTGCTAATCGATCTTATGTCAATCAACAAACTTATAGATTTTCGTACTCTTGAACACTGTGTAGTTGACTGAGATCACTCGGTGTGGTACACTAAATCTGTAGACAACATTATGGGTGAAGAAGTTAATCACGTGCTCGGATGCGACTTCCCTGAATGGAGCTTCTTCTGCACACTTGGGGAAGTAGTCTGTGGCTACCAGAATTAAGCGGTGTCCAGTTGATGATGGCGAATCTATTGGACCAATTATGTTTATGACCCAATATTTAAATGGCCAGGACACTACCGTTGGGTGCAGTGGATTTGGTGGTTGATGAATAACATCGCCATGAATCTGACACTCGTGGCACCTCTTAGCGTGGTAAATACAATCTCTCACCATCATTGGCCAATAATAACCCGGTTCTTTTGATTTTAGTAGCCATCTTGGGACCTAACTGATGTGCTCTACAAAGTCCTTCGTTGACTTCTGTCACCACTCTATCAGCTTCCATGGTCCCTAGGCACCTTAGCCACATTCATCAAAGGCTCGTCTATATAGCGTATCGTTGATAAATGTATATCATAATGCCCTTTTTCGGACTTGTGTAGCTAGAGATTTGTCTATCGGTAGTTTACTTTCTTTGAAGTAGTTGACGAATGGTTACCTCAGATCATCTTCGACTTCAATATCTAAGTAATGTAACCACGACTCTGAGCATATACTAGTTCTTCGTCTCTTAACTATATGGCGTTCTCCTAGTTAATTTTTAGTGGTGATCTGTTGGAGAGATTGAGGATCAATTGGGGTAAAATCCTGTTGGCTTAAATTTGGTAATCCCTCTGCCTGCGGGAATTGTAGGATTGCTGACTCTAAGACCTGGCAGTTTTCAACTGCAATAAATATGGGTATCTTCTTGTCTTCATTTGCCAGCTCTTTGGCCAATTTCGCCAGACAATCTGCTTTTATATTCTATCCTCGATGGATTTGAGCTATCTTAATATTTGGCACTTGCTTTAGGAGCTCGAGAGTTCGTCGGTGATCGTGGGCCAATTCATTTGCAAATCTTATAAATGTCCAGAACTTGATTTATCACACGTTGAGAATCACTGAAGATTTGGAGATTTAAGATTTGGACGTCAATCACAATCTCCAGTCCCACTATTAGAGCTTTATTTTTGGCTTTGTTGTTGGTTCAAAGTTCAGTTAGACTGAATGAGAATATCATGATACCTCCCTCGGGTTCTATAAAGATGAGACCGATGCTAGCTTGAGCCTTTACAAGATTTGGGGTTCTAGGAGATTTGATTGACGATGCTCCATCAAAATACATCTCCCAAAATTATATCTTCTCCTCTACCTTGGCCTACATGATTTCTTCATTGAGTAAATCATCATTGAGGGGAGAGTCTACTGCGATTGGATTTGCGGCGAGGAAATCTGCCAAAGCTTGTCCCTTTACCGCTTTCTATGGCATGTACATGATATCAAACTGTAGTAATATCACTGCTCACCTTACTAAATAACCTGTCAATGCTAGTCTTATCATCAAGAACTTCAATAGATCGATCTTTGATATCAAGGTGATTTTATGGGAGAGCATATAGTGGCGGAGTTTCTGGACTGCGAAAATCAACGCCAGATAGTGTTTCTCAATTGGAGAATATCACACTTCTGCTTTGATTAATCTCTGACTGATGTAGTAGAGTACATTCTCTTTTCCTTCTTCATTGTGCTGAGCCAGTAATGCTCCGAGGGACTCTTCTAGTACTGTCGTATACAGTATAGGAGGCTTCCCCGGAACTGGCGCTGCGAGAATGGGAGAATTTAACAAGTATCTCTTGATACTGTCAGATGCTTCCTAACATTCTTCATCCCACTTGAAATGAACATCTTTCTTCATCAGTTTTGAAAATGGCAGGCACCTACCCGACAGATTCGATATGAATCACCGAATGAAAGCTAGTTGCCCTTATAGGGAGCGAACTTGAAGGAGGCTTCTTGGCGGTGGCATCTCAATAATCATCTTAATTTTGTTGGGGTTGACTTCAATTCCTCGATGATGAACAATGTATCCCAAGAATTTGCCAGAGGAGACCCCGAAAGCATATTTGAGATGATTTATCTTTAGATCGAACTTCCTGATTCTTTCAAATACAATCATCAGGTCATTTAAATGATCTTTCCAGTCCATGCTCTTGACGACAAGGTCATCTACATAGCACTCGACCTTCTGATGTATTAATTCATAAAAAATATGGGTCATTACCCGTTAGTAGGTGGCACCAGCATTCTTCATGCCAAAGGGCATGATTGTGTAGTAGAAAATGCCGATAGGAGTTTTGAATGATGTGTGCTTCTCATCTTTAGGTGCCATCTTCATCTGATGTTAGCCTGACAATCTGTCCATAAATGAGAATATGTCATTGTTGGACGTGTTATCCACTAGTAGTTCTAATACCGGGAGTGGAAAGTCATCTTTTGGACATGCCATGTTGAGGTCCCTAAAATCAATACAAACATGAATTTGTCCATTCTTTTTCTTTACGGGGATAATATTGGCGATCCAATCGGTATACTTCTATTTATGGATGAAGCCTACTTCTATGAGTTTCTTTATTTCAGCAATCACCTGTTCCTCAATCTCTAGTCTCATTCTCCTTGGAGCTTGTTTGACGAGCGCCATATCTGGTTTGATGGCCAATATGTGAACTGCTATATTAGAGGATAAGCCAGGCATTTCAGCTTATGTCCAGGCAAAGCAATCCCTGAATTCACAGAGGAGTTCTTTTATCTCTTTTGCCTACTCCTTTAGAAGGAGAGAACTAATGAATGTCCAGCGAGGGTCTTCCTCAGTCCCCAAGTGAATTTCTTTTAGTTCATCCATAGTGGCCGCCTGTCCACCATCTTCATGTTCTTCTAGTTTTGGTTTGGCTTCTACGGGTTGATCTTTCTAAGTGTCAACTTCATATGTCTTCTTATTATCACTGTCATTGAATTTTATTTCCCCTCATGTGATTGCTCTACAAGTCTCCTTATGGAGGTATTTTCGCCTGATGAATCTGATTCCTTTATACACATCCATGTCTTTCCTTTATAAGGGATGCAGTTTCCTTCCGTACCAAAGGCATAGGCACATACGAAGCTGTCATTTGGAGGTAGGAATATTGATATGCTTTTGCAACATTCTTTGAATACCTTTGGTATTAAACCTAGGTAGCCTCATAGGTAATAGCTCTTCAGAATTAACGAGCATATGAAACCAGTCATGATTCTCTTCTTCAAGCATTCCCACAGAATAGAGTACATTTCATGGCTCAGTCCCCTTTTTAAAAGGAGGCAAATAAAGGGTTGCAAGTTCTTCAACCTTATGCACCTCTTGTAGAATCATTTCTTTGAAATACAGTAGGGGAATACGCATGACTACAAGCATGCTATATGAGATTGACAAGCTATCTATTCTTCTATAGAATACATCTTGTATCGTGTTCTTGTAGATAGAGTCATAGTCATAATCATCATTTGAATATTCGACCTCTCTACTCCATTCGTCCATCGAAAGGCATCCCCTCTGGGATTTTGTAGGGGTGATATCATCTTCATCCGTGTTTCTCCCAAGGTGAGGTATGTATTTTCTTTCTTTAGAAGTGGTAGCTTCTTTGGGAAGAGTCAATAATCCCTTCTTTCTCCCACATGCTTCTTCTTAACTTCTTGTCTATGTCGGCTTGAAGCCTTTGAGTTTGATGCTTTAGCCTCAAGAGAGCTTAATGGCTTCTGCTTCTTTGGAATGAAATACTATGCATCCTCATAGACCGTTGCTTCATGGACTACAAAGGGCTGGATGTCACCAGAGATCCTGAATTCTTCTCCATCTCTAAGATACTTCATGCACCGGTGTAGTGTTGATGGGATAATGCTGTATTCATGCAGCCACGGGTGACCTAGTAGCACCTTAAATGAAGTGTTTGCATCAATTACATGAAACTTGGCTTCTGTGTGAAGTTCTCCAAATATAAGAGGAAGCATAAACGATCCAAGGGTTTTCTGCCCTTTCTCATTGAAGCCATGCACCATGAGCTTATATGGCCCAAGGTGTTCCACATTGAGGCATAATGACCTTAGTGCCTTTAAGCTCATAAGGTTGATGGAGGACCCGGGGTCGATTAGAATTCGACTGATTATGATCACTCTTTGCAGTAACATATAAAGGTCGGTTATGATCAGCGGTTCCAAGCATTATGTCCTCTTCATAGAAGGTGATGAACGATTTGTTACGAGCTTGCAGGACCTCAGTCAGGTTGCACTCAGCAAAATATGCCTCGTATCTTTCGGGTCCTTAAGAGCCTAAATCAAGGTTTCCTGCTGATCCTTAGACATCACCAGAGCATCGTATATGCTGTGCTGGGCTGGGATCTTTCTTAGATGGGATAAGATATTATAATCTATCCCTTTGACTGGAGCATCTTTCTTCTCAGGGTCCTTGGGGATAATGTCTTCATTGACAACTATCTCCTTCCCCTTATCATTATTAGATCTCTCTTTTTCTAGTGGAGGTGGCATTATCTTGTCACTTCTTAGCTATACTTGAGCAATCTCCTCCATCTTAGACTCGCTTGATGGTGCATTTTCTTTCGAGTCGGCCATCTTTGCATCTTGAGATTTGCTAGTTGATTTAGAATTACCACCAAGATTTACCTGTCCCATTTGCGAAGCTATGTCGGGGTCCGATTCATTTTCCTTTGAAAAGTACAGATCCTCCTCTGAACTGTAATCCATTGGTGATACCATCATATACAATTCGAAGGGTGCTTCTTTAGTGCATTCCCTTTTTACCAGCATATTTGGCGCCATTGAGATGACTCAACATACTTCCACTAGAAGAGAGTCTTCTTTCTCTTTTTCAGCTTTGTTTATTTTAAGCTCTGATATAAAGTCATCAAGCTTAATAGGTCGCCTCGCAGTCTGATAATATTCATCCAAACTATCAATGACCCTTTGAGTTGTAGTCTTTTTCTCCTTGGGCTCCTTCAATTTGATCTTCTTCTTGGACTTTACCTTTTCCAAAATTTGAAGGGTCGGCTTGGTTAAAGAATTGCTTAGTATTAGAACCTCGCACTACGGCCAGCACCTTGGGGTCTATCACCAGCTCAGTGGGAGATTTCCACTTTACACTTGGAACTCCTTCAAGTTGTATCAACATTTTCACAGTTTTCTTGGAGACCGCAGTCTCCCACTGTTCTTCTTGGGTTGCTTACTTTCCCTTTCTTCTTTCCTTAATCGGGGGTATGGAGGAGGTCGTGACCCCCCAAGTCGATTCTTTCCTAGGATGGGATAACACATTGTCTGATAATGTGAGCTCTCCCTTTCAATATTTTCTTTCTAGCTAATCCTTTAAGATGTAGCAATCTTCAATAGGATGGCTGACCACTCGATGGTATGGACAATAATTTGGGTCGCTAGTATGTTTTGACTCTTCGGGCCTCTTGCATTCCGGTAGTTCTAAGACCACTTTTAATGCTTGTCGAAATAGCTTGGCGACACTTTCCCTTTTAAATTAATATCCTTTGCTCATTTTATCCTTGAGGGATAGGAACGTTCTATTACTAGTTCTCATTATTTGTCACGGGAGTTCTCCACCACCCTAATAAGTTTACAGTTTATCATTACCCCTGAGTATAAGCTTCGGCTGGGGGTTAAGGTTGTAGGCCTGTTTTGGCTTTTTCTCGTATTGCATTGGCTGCTTGCCCTTATCTACATTATAAACCACCTATTTCCCCTTATCAGTTCTGGAGAAAAATATGGAGTCATCCTCACCTCTTCTAGCACCTGAGGGTTTAGCTTTTTTGGGTTTATCAAAGTGACTTTCTGATCTTGATAAGTTTAGCATCTCAAACTTCACCACTCTGTCCAACAAATCCTGAAATGTGATGATTGTGGCCATGCATAGAAATGGTTGCATCTTGTCGTCAATATTTCCCATTAACAACTGTACGGCATGCTCTTCTTCAAACTGTTGCTCACATTTCATGCTCAAGTTTCACCAACGGGTGATATATTTTGTTACATACTCATCCCTTCTCCTCTTTTCCAGGGCGAGGTCACCGATCGTTATCTTCTCGGTCGTGCTGGCGAACCTCTTCACGAACATTGTTTCTAACTCTATAAAAGTCTTTACATAGTCATTTGGTAATTCGGCATACCATTTGAAAGCAGCTCCTGTCAAACTACTGACGAATTATCGAAAGAGCAATGCATTATTGCCCCCAGTATTCCTGCATGTGGCCTTGAACTATGCCATGTGCTGTCTAGGAATTTTATTGCCATCAAAAGTGTTAAACTTTGGCATAGAATATCTCTTCAAATAAGGCACCTGATCATACTCGGTTAGGTACGGGCAACCTTTACCCAGTAGTTTTTCTGCCTGATCAATGGCTATAATAGCCTTGATCTTCTCTGCAATCAATCCTTCGAGCTGTGCTACCATCACGGGCTCAGAGGTGCTGTCGACATTTTGTAGAGTGGGCTAGCGGACTACATTGCGAACTTCATGACAATTTTCAGGAATACCTCGTATCCCTGAGCCTTGAGACATCTGGAGTTTTGGAGGATCGGCAAGGGGATTAGGCATGGGACTGACGGCTACAGTTCTCTGCATCATTTGCATCATCGCTGCCATCTGGGTCATTATTTCTGTCATTTTCTCATTTAATTATGAGATTTCTCTATATTTGGCTCTCATCTGTCTTCTCATATCGCCGAGTATGGCATTTTTATCATCAGGGGGATTCCCCTCAACTTCTTCTGCCTCATCTTCTCCTTGAGAATGGCCGCCTTTACCAGCAGTGGACCCAGCTTCATTATGCGATGATATTCTCGCCTAGGTAGCGGTTGTCAATGGCCATCACCGTCTTCACCGTCATCGTAGTAGGCCTCTTCATCGACATTGATGTGTCTCACCATGTAGACCACTTCCATGTATAAGGTGTTATTTTCTTCTTCTAAGTTTTTTTTAATATATTCTTAGATATTTTCTTCTATATTTTCTTCTTCTTCTATGTATTCCTCCCCTTCCCCTTCTAGTACTCGGATCTCCGAGCGGCGGTGCCACTGGGTCTCCGGTTCTTGGTTTAGTGAGAAGATTTCTTCGACCAGTGGGCTGTAGTCAAAGTTAGTTTCTTCTTTCGGAGGGGTCAGAGGATGACAGGATCCCCTGAAGGATTCTCCAAGGTGTCGACCGTCATGACAGATGTCATCATGGGTCTTCTTTGGGACCCATTTCTGATATTGTCTGCTAGTGGGGGCGGATCTCCGGGAAGCTATATCGGATGTCACATCCAGGCCAGTTCTTCTTTCCCTTCTATCTTCCTTTTCTTCTCTATGAGGCTCTAGCCTCCAGATCTCTTTTCCTTTCTGCTGGGACCTTTCGACGCTGGATCCCTGAACTCGCGGTTCAGGTGTCACGCCCCAATGCTCACTGTGCGGTGTATATCTTCTTTCATTTCTTTCCACTACAAGAGATAGACATTCTCTTGGCGGAGTTCTTCTAGTCTTGACCCTTAGTGGCCGCTGAAATCTTTTTTTCTTTAGTCCTCTCTTCATCACAATCTTCAGGACCCTGTAGACCCGGGCCGAGAGAGTTTTAGGCACCTTCTTTTTCTGAGGAGCTGGGAGATAAGGTTGCTGGTCCCAAAATAATTTCTTCAGCTCTCCAGTTGAGCTATTTCTCTTTACCCATTTTAGGTTTGTAAACTAATTTCGGGTCAGAATGGTAGCTTCTGGTTCTTGAGCTGATAGATTGGATGGATGGATGGGCATTTGTTGTTGTTGGGCTCGGAGCTCAGCATTCAATTTTCTCCTCTGCCTTCTCGTCAGTTTTCCTCTAAATGAGGAAGCTTCAGCAATATTGTTCCTGGGTGCAGATAACCCTATTGGCAGTGATGTGGTGTTTGAAGTCACCACTGAAATCTTTCCTCCAGCTACAACCCTCTTGGTGGCTGGGGTTTCTAGTTGCGACATCCGTTCAAACACAGAAATCCTCCCACGAGGATTTTGAACAGCAGTAGGTCATGGCACTAGCAGATGTGCACGACGAGTGGCAGCTTTAGTTTAGTGGGGCTTTCTGGAAGGTCCTTCAGCATTCTCACCATTCACAGGAATGGCGGTAATCTTTGCAACAACAGCAGGGAAGTCAATGCTACCAAACTGGATGGTAGCTCGAGCATTTCTGGTTTCAATAATAGCATTTGCCAGCTGAATCCTGGCTCCTCGTCCTAGCTAGGCAGTCATTAGTGTATTCTGTAGATCTATCTGCATAGATGAAAGATAAGGGTTAGTGATCAGAATCTGAAATATCACCCCATACTTTCAAAATGCAGAGACTTGCACATAATAGAAAAAAAACAAAGTAGATAACGTTAGCAAGCAGATAAAATAAATATAGAAATCTTACTAAATGTATTGCCTTGATAAATTTATTGAACGATTATTTTTAGAATATTCAAAACTTTGATTCATTAAATAATCACTTTGAAAAATTCAAAACTTTAACTCGTATTGATTAGCTTATACTATAGGACTGAGACGACTAGCCAAAGATGGAAAGAGAAACCAATCCTCAGCGGAGTCGTCAAAAATCTAGGTGCTCCAAAATTCAGCCCCGGCCTCCACCCGTATTTGCTTTTTCCGGAGGATTTTTAACGTATTTAAGTTTCGGGGTAAATTTTGGAAGGCAGATGAGTTTGTAGATAAGACACTACCCAGAGATTTCACCCTCATTTTGCAAGGACTTTATGATCTGAGTTCTGGTTTCCTATAGGCACAAGCCCCTATAGTTAATTTCCCCTCCCGATAATGAGAGAGAACTTTCGATTAAGGCTAGTCATCAATCAGATACGTGTAGATACGAGTACATAGTATCTGGCACGTAGTAGTAGCATGGGTTTGGAAGTTGGAGAGTTTGAAAGTTTGATATTTAAAATTAGAAATTTCACCATCTTACACTTAAAGCAGATGGTGGGGGAATAAATGATGGGCCCGATCAAGATCCCTTGGTTCCATCATCCCGGGCCATCGTGGTCCCTGGTCCACTTAGTCAGAGGAGGTAGTCGACCCAACCTGATAGAAGGATCCTTGTCGGTAGCCATGGGTTGCTTCGTCCAAGGCGACCTTGTAGACCTGAGATGGATATTTGTCTAAGGGGACAAATTTGAATCCATCTTAGCTAACAGAGGGCTTTAAGCCCTATCGATCATATCCTATTGATTCACATCTCAAGGATTTGACGCCAATAGGAAACGTATTGGCTCTGGCCATAACCGGTATCATGTGGTGCCATTTGGTGATAAAACCACTCGGTTTAGAGGGCCCCGGGCCATAACCATTTATTTGCAGTGCCATTTGGGGTGAAACTGTCTGTTATAGGACATTTACCACGTCCTTATTGGCAGGAGATTATTTAAGAATGGATCCTAGTGATATTTTTGACTAGGTGTTAGCTCTATATGAGCTGAAGTAATTTTTAACTTGTCCACCTTGGCAAACTATTATGGAGGATGGATAAATTTTTGCTTTAGGTGGTTGATGGTTGGATTTCAATCTGAAATATTTTTTGGATTTTGGGATTGTTTGGAGTTTTTAGGTTTTGTGGGAGTTTGAAGGCATTTGATAATATAGGAGATATTTTGAGTATTTGGAAACCCCTTCGGTTGAGATTAACGTTCAACACGGCCATTATCGAGGTAGAAAGGGGTCATTTATATTTATGGTGTGAACCTTTTCAACTTTGTCAGGTTGTCGACAGATGATCGGGTTTTGTAGCTTTATGCCTTTGTAAGTGAAATCTCTTGATTATGAGCCTTGAAGGCCTAATACGAACTATAAAATAAATATCCCGGTTGATCTCGCGATGGCATATTTATTTAATGGTTCTAGCCGTGTTGACTCCTATCTACCTGTATAGAAGGATCAGGCTCGAACTGGAATTCACTTATTAACCCGCGTAGCATCCTTAGACATCACATGTGTACCGATATCACGCTTGTCGGGGCCCATGCGGGTGTTTGGGGGTATTTTATAATTATTTGTTGAACCTCATCAACTCCTATTTACTTGATTTAGGAGGATCGGGTTTAAACTTATTAACCCGCACAGCATCCCTAAACATCACGTGTGTTCTTATTACACGCTCATCGGGGCCTATGCGGGTTTACAATTACACTACCCCTTTTGTGTTCCTATGTGTATATAAATTAAGATGCATGTGCAGGGGGCATTTTAGGAATATTTAACGCTACTCGGTTGTGTGGAAGACCCTTATTTGAATATAACCTTTTATCTAGAAGCTCGTACACGCCTTCTATCTGCTTGTATACAGGTTGCAGATCCGGTGGCATCTTGTTTATGGATAATAGATTGGGTTCACTACGAGTCTTCTACGACAGCCCGTGGGCACTTGCATTTGATGTGTTTATTTTGTATTTCGCTTGCCTTTGGCTTTTTCAACGCATCCATCACTGCTACAGGTTGGCAGGTAGATGTATTCCTTCACAGACTGAATTTGAGTACATGATACTGCATTTACTGGAGTCTTTCTGTATCTACCTACAAGTAAGAGGTAGTACGTACATCTGTATTCATAGAGAGCTTGTATTTATTACAGATCATCTATCCTTACTTATAGAAGGCTGATATATTTCACTAATGCTGAGTGGTTATCATCTGCATGGATGATTTAGCACCCACTGCACATTAATCATCATCACCCATAAGTGGCATGTTATACAAGTAAGAACTCTTCTACACTTGCTTGTGGTTAGCATGGTGAACTTGTATTGTTGATCTTTTCTTGCAATCAACCATATATATATACCCCTCCAACTTTCATTTCTCTGATTTTTATTTGTTGGTTTGCATACAGATGTTGATTGTGAAGGTGCTTCTATATTCATCATATACAAAATCCTTCTAGTAGCATTTGATTGCATGATAGATATAGATCTCACTTTCTCTCACTCATAAGTTAACTTGGCTAAGCACTCCGAGTTATCTGAATTTCATCATTCATCATTTGCTTGCATATATTCACCTTTCATACATATGCTAGTTGCATATCTCTAATTATCGCCTCTAAATAACCCTCCATATGCAATATAAATTTTCAATGTATCGATAACAGGTTAATAATACGAATGACAATATTAATGCCATTGTTGATCATATATTTGCACTTCAACTGACGTAGTTTGTATGAGATAGTTATTATAGCTTGTAGATAATTCGTCACATCTCTTACAATACCCCTACTTGTTGTTTAGGGATGAGTTACACCTATCATTATAAATCATGACCAAAAGCTCCTCCATATCACGACTTTATGATCAAATCATGTTCTTTCAGTCTTCCATTTACTTGCAAATAAGTTATATTTAGATGTTCTTTATTTTCAAAGGTGATTTGCAACAAGTATGATGAATTTGATACTATCATCATCAAATTCCAACTGACATGACTCTTACAAGCTAAGTAACATTGTCCAAAAGTTCCATGCCAGGGTGTATAATCAAATCATGCAGGAATCCTTGTTTGCTTGTGTGACATTGATTTGAATGCATTTAAATGATCAAAGTGGCTACTTATTTGAAGATCTTTGCATGATTTCTTGTGAGAGAGCCATAAGTCTTTCAATCGATCCTTATTTGAACAATTATGATTATCATTTAGCATTTATATGTTCAGTAGAATGATCTAAGCCTTTGGTTAACATTTGCACTGATGTGATTGTATGTTTACCAAATTAAAATCCAATTCCTTGTGGTTCACATCGAGTTCCCTGTATCACTTTCAAGTTCAAGCTCCTTACTGTTCAATTCGAGTTCAAAGGAAATCCTGCATTGTTAATTGATTGAGCTCAGTTCAAGTTCAACTTGAGTCAAGTTCTTTGTAGTCAAATTTCAAGTCCTTACTTGCATTCAAATTGTGTTCACTTGATATTCAAATCAAGTTCAAGTTCTATGTCCCGTGTGGTCCGACTCAAGTCTTCGCTCGAGTTCAAATGTTCAAGTTCAAGTCCCGAATCTTGTCCAAGTATGAGTTCAATTCAACATAATTTAATCAACTTTGATTTAGGTTGGATTTTATCTTCATTTGAGTTCAGTTCATGTGGTTCTTGAAAGTTCAATTTTGTGTCATTTAAGTTCAAATATTCGATGTCATGTCCTTGTTAATTTTGCAAGTTCAAGTGTTATGCCATCTTGTAGAGTTCAAGTCTTATTATTTCATTTAGTTCCAATTCATTTGTATTCAAGTCTTCCGTTTAGTTCATTCAAGTTCACTTGAGTCCAAATCAGGTCCAAGTATGGTTTTATTTTCACCGAAAATTTTGGCAGCCTCCCAGCGTATCCTCCGTGAAACTACAGGAAACTGGGCCATCTCACAATGCTTAAGAAAGCGTGTATGGTAGGTGTCCTCGGACACCACGGCCGTAAAGTCTTCAACCCCCCACCACGCTTAAGAAAGCGTGTATGGGTCTTCAAATGTACCTGAAAAAGAAGAGTTGTTGTTTACCCGTAGGTACAGAGCTGCGTACGGGTACTTAAGATTGTCCCCACCACGTTAAAAAAAGCTAGCGTGTATAAGGCCTACCCGTCTCGTCGTAGGCATCGCGAAAGGGACAAGGTTAGCTTCGTAGTGAGGGGCTCCCGTCGTTGTTTCCTATCTAAACGTCGTAACTCCGATCCGACAGGAAGGGAAAGTGGTCGAACGAGCGAAGTCGAACAGCTAGGAAGAGTCGAAGAAGTGGGTGAGAGGAAGAGAGTGGAGAAAGTGAGAGTTTTGAGCGTGAGGAGGGGGTCAAGAAATAAGAGCTTCGCTCTCATTTTAAAGACGTGAGAGGAAGCTCTGCCGAGGCAAATCGTGGTGGGACGGGTCATTGTAGTTTGGCGCCATTTAAAAAGGGTATGGGCGGGTGATCTTGCGCAGGATTCGTCTCCAGCAGGTAATCATTTTGGCTAATATTTTTTTTTATTCCCTCTTCATTTTGCTATCTAAGTAGAGGTCAACAAAACCCCAATATTTTTTAATCTCAAGAAATTAGGGTATTAGATGAAAATTATTATATAATTCAAAAAAATCTAAAAAAAAATTGAAAAGTCTCATTTCATATGAATGGTCATAAGATTAATTTTTCATTAGCATGAAACATGTGTGTTACATGATTTTCACTCATTCATTATTTAAAATCTATTATACATTATGAAAAATGTGAATAAAAATGTAATTTTAATTTTGACAAAAAATTTACAAACGTATATATGTATGCATGATCATGAGCTTCATACACTCTCACTTTTACTAGATATTTATATAGTCATACATCCATTGCACCTCAACCTAAACTTTTATTATGATTAGATTGATTTCAAACATAAAATCTCCAAGTTAAAAAACATGGGTATGGATTGAGCCCCATGTATCTTACTCAAAGTAGATTGATTAGTTTCCATTCTTTCCAGGCCCTAAAAGTATTGATATCACAACACTTATAATGAAGTATTAGTAGAGACTATACATATCCACATTATATGTGTCATCAGCATGCATTTCCTACACATAATTGGTATCATAACATGACTACTTGACATAATAGTATAATTATACCGGCTTAATTATGCTTTCTTTGAATTTAACTATACCAACATTTTATTATGCTTGGCAATATGGCCCCATGCTTTCAATTTTAGCACATAATATATCCTTTTGTGGCGCTGTAGTGATGGAATGTTGGCGTCGCAACACCATCCTTTCAGTCTTAATACCAAATTTTGTTCGTTTGTGGTGCAACGGTGTTGGAGTGCTGGCGCCACAATCCATTGATGTATCTCTTCTACACTTTAAATCCTTTGAGAGATTTGTGCATAAAATAATGATCATAGTAAACTTTTACTTAAAAAGAAAGTATAATATAAAAATTAATTTTGCTGACTCAACAACTGCCTAAGATTTAATGGAAATTTTTCTTTGCTACCATATCTCTTGGGGCAACTTATAGTTGAGGAATTCATCATGTTATTCTACTCCTCACCTTTGATGTGGTTATCGACAAGTTCCAAGAACTATACCAACTCATTTTGATGCTAGAAACCAAGGGAGTACCCTGATTACTTCATGCAAATTATAAACACAAGGGGTTTGGGCAATTATATGCTTAGGATTTTTAACATCTAAACATTCCTCTCTGAAACCTTACTATGAGCTCCTATGGGACATGCCTGACTCATACGTAATCTTTAACGAATCTTGAATGTTCATCAAGGGCTTTTAACCGCAAGTGAACTTGGTGATGAATATCTTTTTAACTCCACAATTGAAGTCAAAATCCTTAGTGGAAGGCATATGAACCACCAAAGAGGAGATTGCTTGAAGGTACTTAAAACAAGTAGCACTTCAACCCATTGTTAATTTCAAGTAGCGAGGTGGTCAACTCAAAGTAAGCTACATGGTAGGTGAGATCGATCATCCCTTTGTATGGCACAAAGTTTGGACTTCTTTGGTATTTTGGTTTATGTAACCTCTTTACAAAATACATTTGTCACCTATGAGAAACCTTGGGCATCTCTACCATAGGAAAAGCTTTAGGAGCTTGCTTCAAATCCCCATGGATCATGCTCATAATATTTTCTTCCATCTCTGCTAGTTTCCTATCAGTAAGAAACTCTGATTTTGTATCTTCACGATTGTCTCTTTGTTGGGTTTCTCCCTTATCGTAGTGCTTGGCTTTTAATTCTTTGTATCAATCTATGCTCAATGTACTTAAGAGGATGTTGAATGCAATTTTATTAATTGGTGACACTGAAACCCTACTTGCACAACTAGTAAGGACTCAAAAGAGAGAATTCTAGAGATGAAAAAACAAAAATAATGAGCAACAAAAGAGAAAAGGAGTTCTGAAATGAGAATCTTTGTGGATTCTATTGCCAGTACAAAAGATAGGGGAATTACTATAGAATACACAATGTGCTAAAACATTACATGTTTTTCCTTTTTTTATATGATCTTAGTGCTACAAGAGAAGCTACATCTAAGAAGCAATTAATAGAAAACATGACATGGCTGCTATAAACATCAAGATAAGGTTATATATGGTAGTAGGTATAAGTGAGTAGCTACCTCTAACAAGTGATTGCATGCCTTCAGTGAAGATTTGAGGCCAGTCACCAGCTGAGTTGGACTATCATTGAATAGACATGGATGAGTATCTTTTATTGATTTTGAGAGAAACACCTTTGGCTAAACCAAGTGACCCCTTTGGATAAGATGAGTGACTCCTTTGGCTAAGACGAGTGCACATGTTAGATGCATCTTGATCCATTGATGAGCTCAACTAACCTCCTCAACACAACTAAATCAACATATTGGAGTATACACAAGCTACTCAATTATTGCCATCATAACCTTCAAAACTTTGATAAGAAATCTTTATTTAAATAAAAATAAATTACCTTTAACTTATTTCTTTTACTTTGACTCATCAAGACCACTAAACATCCAATTCAATCATAACATGGTCTGTGCATTATTTATTTTTGGACTTTGATTGACACTCATTCAAGATCTTAAATATCTGACATCTTAATTAGATTTCTAAGCTCCCCATCAATATATTAAATTAGGCAACATACTTTTGTACCTTTCGCTATAATTTTTAAAAACCGCCCATTCCACATTATCCTTATGCAAAGCACAACACCTTCGAGGAAAATTACAAATGCCTCTCTGGTCTCTCCCTCACTTTGGCCTCTTTCGGACAGACTCGTCATGCTTATCATAAAAGAAATTATTGCTTTAGCTTTGCTCTTTGGCGTGCCATGTAAATCCAAGAGCAAAGCAACCTGCAAAATCGTTGGGAAGATTTGTAGTGGAGCATGAGCACTTTTTTAGCAATCGGCTGTATACGTAGGTTGTCTCTTTGTGCGTCTATATGCGTAGGCCGGTCTTAGCACGACTATCTTATCTCTATTTGAAGTACTATTAGTTTGATATAAATGCTCAACAACTCTTGGCGCCATGCCCTTTGTAATTTACGTAAATTACTGATTTTTTTCTACCGAAGAAAGACTCAGTGCTCTCACATGCTGTTTCGTAGGTCAACTTTAGCTGCTCCTTCACATCATCAGGCTGTTTGTCTCAACACTCTGAACTTGTTTTTGTTTTTTTTATTTATGCAAATTACAGGCATGCAAAGCCCAATCTCATTGACTATAGAACATATTTACAAGAGAGAAGAACAGTAAAAACCGAAGTGTAAGAGCAAGAATTTGTAACCAAGGTGAAGAGAAAACTGGAACTGAAGAGAAAAATGATGCAAGAGCAAGAATTTATAACCAAAAACTGGACTGCAACAATGCATTCCAACATCATAAACAAGTCATTGAGTGTCTGCTTCCCAGGTTACCAAGACGATCATCCAAGGTGAAGAGATTGGTTGCCAAGACGACCGATCAAGGGGCTAAGGCTGGATGTGACGGTTAGGATAAAATTCTCGAATGCTATATAAATGAATTTTTAAATTATTTTCAATACAAATTTTAATGCATCATTATTTAGACTTAAAAAATTAAAAATTAATTAATAAATAGTTTAATCTATTAACAAATTATCATATTTGGACATCGATTATTAATATTGCATCTTATTATAGTGTGAATATTAGTTAAATTAATTTTAGAACTGCTAGAAATATTTCTTTTCAATTAAATTTCTTTTAATTATGACTACTTAATCTTCCAATAAAAACCCCAAAGCTAAAATAGTTGAACATCAGTTTGTCTTTATTGGTTTATGCAAATCAGATTAGCATGTCATGTTGACACTAGCAAACAATATAATCGACTACATATGACAAGATAGACTGTTCATTTGTCGGCAAATTAAAATATTATATTGATGTTGAGGTTTTCAGGCCGTTTTTGAATTTAAATTCTTTGTTTAGGGTCAGATGATTTTCATTGAATTCAAACTGTCCTGTCCATATAAATAAAATTCAGTTAAGAAGAATAAATTAATGTAAATTCTCAAAAACAAAGGTAATATACAAACAATAATAAGAAAGAAGATATATCTATGTCATGGATAAGGTATTTGATGTGCATTTACTAATAATTAGTTTAGTTGTTAACAATGGATTATTTAGGATGAGTAAAATGTAAGTATACAAATACCCCCATTTGGGAGAATGAGATATGAAAAGTAAATGAATAGTTTCCCCTTACCCATTCCTCTATGGCGATCCTTGACTTATTCTGAGACAACAAGACCTAACTAGTTCGCCACCATAGATTCATCCATTCTGGCGCCAGCTTACAACAAATCGGAGCTCACCCTCTATGCTACTTGATATTATTATACTCATCTGGTGAAGACCTTTCCATCCCATCTCTCCCACAAATCAGATGGCGACACTTGTATAATATGATGTAGTGTTGCATTTCTTTTATCTTTCACCATGTAGCCCTTTCAATTGTTCCCTAAGTCAAATAAATAAGGGGTAATGGGCAATGTTCAAACACACAAAATATAATCAAAAGAGGTCTCTTGGATTAATAGAACATTTTTTACTTCTCTAAGATCTCATATTCTTCCTCTTTACTCTCCATTCTTAGTCACAAGTTCCTTTTCTCTCTTAATAGAATTACTAGAATGGTTAGGAATCTTCCAAGGCTAAATTCAAATCCAACATCCTCTTAGACGCGATGAGCGTAGAGTGATACCCTTTACAAGAACACAGGTCCTACCAAAGGAGAAGCCATAGCATGAATCATCAGTGAAATTGAAGAACGCCAAATTCATTATCTATAGTGACCTACATGAGATGGAAGAGCAACTGATGAAGATAATCTAAGACACCCTAGCCAGTCTTTGGGAACAACTACAAGAAAATGGCATCCCTGAATGAACCTCTGACTTTGTAGAATGCCTTAACTATTAAAAGAGAACGCTGACCTCAACACCTATTTTAGAGTATATTAATACCAAAATGATAAAAAAAGACTATAGCTCGCTAACCAAATGGATAAGAAGGGGAGAACCTTATCTTAACAACACCTTTTAAAGGGCGATTACTGAGGTAAAACTACCACTGAAGTTTAGGATACCTTTTTTGGAGTCGTATTGATGCAAGAATTATCTCACTCACATAGCAAACTTTGAGTTATTGACCTCCCTGCTGAATATTTATGATGCCCTCAACTATCAGCTCTTCTTCACCACACTTAAGGATTCATCCTTTAGGTGGTTAACTTCCCTATTAATGGCAGTGATTATCACATACAGAAAATTCAAGAAAGAATTCATAACATAATTTGTTAGCTCCAAAAGAGCACAGATGTGCTTTGTTAAAGAAGAGGCAAAAGCTAAGAGAAGCACTAAAAAGTTTTATAGTAAGATTGCAAAGAGAGTTGTTAATATTAAAGGACCTTGAGTCTACTTTTTCTCATGCCACCATGAACCAAGAACTAATAAAGGGACCATTTAGGTATTACTTGCTACATTTGAAGACTCTCATGGAACTTTGGAGTAGGTCAACAACCATGTAAATACAAAGAAGTAAAACTAACTAGCTGAATCCTCCTCAACCACTCGCCCCCACATGAAAATCACAAGAAGAGAACAACACCAGGAAAGAGAAGTATGAAGATTTCATCTTAGAGATAGAAGGGATTGTTGACACTAACCAATACACCATCTCCATTACCTTGGGTGCGAAAGGGAATCCTTGTAGCCTATGCCTTTGAGAATTGTTAGATTAGTTGCACTAAGGGTGGAGAAGCATCTTAATGCTCGTTACCCATGTAATAAGCCAAAATTTCAAAATCTGAATTAATTAAAATATTAAAAATTGAATAGCACTGCAGTGTTGCACTAGAGTGTGTAGTAGCACTATATTCTCAATTCTAGAGTAACCCATAATTCTATATGCAACACTACGATGCTATAGTCTGTAGCACTGTAGTGCCAAACACTAAATGATGTTTACATATATATTTAATAAAAAAATCCCTCACCATTTCATGAAACCCCACATTTCATTTTCCTTACAAGAGGAGAAAGGAAAAATAGAAGAAGAGAAAAGGGAGGGAGAGAGAGAGAGAGAGAGAGAGAGAGAGAGAGAGAGAGAGAGAGAGAGAGAGAGAGAGAGGAAAGAGAAAGCTATTCAGGATCATTTTCATCTATTGGGTATATTATGAAACTTCTTGAGATCGTGGTAGGTAATTCGAATCCTATTTTAATTTTTTATTTTTTGATTTCTCATATTTTATCTCTCCTAAATTGATTAAAAATGTTACATTTCTAGTTTTAATGAAGTTTCCCCTTATAATTTCATGTATATGATATATACATTTTTATGAAAAATTTGATATGATTATTTTATAATTTAACTAATTAAAATAAATTATGATATTTTGAAGAAAATTAATATTAGATGAACCAATATTGATAAATGTAATAGAAATCATACAACATTTGCGTGATGTATAAGAAAATAAGAATTTTAGTGTTTTGTATATAAATTGACCTATGCATTGACATGCATTACAAAATGAATACCGAATTTGTAGACTAGATATGATACGCTGGATATATGTTTGATATAGCATTTGCATGCAATTAAGAAAGGTTAATTGAAAAGAATATGTGTTGGCATTTAAAAAAATTTTCTTTTATAAGAGGGTGGGCGAATGGTTTTCCCAAAAATTAAAGGTTTATGGTATAATCCTTGATCTTTCTATGTAATTGATTGACTATTTAATTAAATAACGATAACAAGGTAGAGAATGATGACTTTTTTTTATGTATTGAAAGCCCAATGTGATTAATATGAAGAATGATGGATGTGTTAGAAAAAAAAGGGGAAAATACCACTTAAAAGCTAGATGTCTTGGCTTGCTAAATTCATATAACATATGATACTTGCACATGCATTGATATACAAAAATGATAATATAGAAATTTACATGATTACTATGGTGATCGATGCAATATGAAAGGAAACATAGATATAGTAAGTAAGACACATTTGCATAGAACTAGTATTGAGATGGACATACTAATATATTATTCATGTGATATAATTACTGATAGACATAACACCATATGAACAATATATACTAAATATGATAGAAAAAATTTATTACATTTCATAAGATATTGTAATGAACATCTTGATATAGAACTTATGAAGAGAATATTATTTAGCATAAGATAATGGTTTGTAGATTTTGTATAGAACTATAGTTTTGTGATGATTATAAAACTTCTCCCATTTATTGGTCATCTTAATTCATGTTGAACATATATTGATTAATAAATTCAAATAGATTTTCTACAATTTTTACTAATTGTAAAAGCCTTATATTGAATTTAGTGGTAGGTTCTAGTAACATACTAAGATTTTATAGCTCATTATGTGATTTCATTGATTTCAGGTCAAGGTAGGGGTCAAGACCAAGTTGAGTGAGACTGATCATGATTTCCAGATTTAGTTTTGATTTAAGTATTTTGGCTTTTATTCTTTTCTAATTAGGAATGGTATATGATATATTGATGTTATAGATTGAGTTGCTAGTTATTATACATTAATTTTGAGGAATAAATATAAAATTTTTTTATGTATATAATTTCATGTTACTTTCATTAGACTTATTTATATTAATAAGTTATTAGTGTCTTTGGTAGATTAATTAAGAAATAAAATAGAAAATTCTTCTAAATTAGACCTTGGCATGCGAATAACTTTTGTATCATAGCATGGTTCTTGAAAGAATTGAATTGTAATTGGAGCTATAGGATTTATTATGTGTGGGGTAGAAATTCAAGAGTTTAGATTTCAATATTTATATATTTGATTCATTAATTGCATATGCATGCATGTTGAGTTTGTATGCTTAATTGATTAGAAAAAGAAATATTCAAATTTTTATTAGAAAAGATTCAAATGGAAATGTTGGTAGAGAGGTAGATGATTTTAAAAGCATATATGGTGGTTATGGATTTGGAGTGACTAATAAAGGTGGTAAAAGCATAGTAGATTTTGCTTTAGTTTATAATTTTACAGTTGTTAAGACCTTTTTTAAGAAAAGAGATGACCATCTCATCACCTATAAGAAAGGATATAATAAAACTTAGATTGATTATTTTCTTATAAGAAAAATATATTGTTTAGATTGTAAAGATTACAAAGTTATTCTAAGTGAAAGTTTATGTACCCAGCATCACTTATTAGTTTTGGACTTTAAGATGAAGGGGCAGAATATGAAAAATAAAGTAAAATATTATTCTAGGATAAGATATGGGCATTTAAAAAATACAAATAAAATTATTTTTTATAGTAAGATTTGAGATCTTAAAATTTTATCTGTGCTTAAGGAAGCTAATATTATGTGGGAAAATAGCTAGTGATATTAAAAATGTTGCAAAGGATGTGCTTGGAGTATCAAAAGGAAAAGCTCAAAATAGTAAAATTCTCGAACTGAATAGAAAAGTGATGCAAGAGCAAACATTTATAACCCAAAATTGGACTGTAGCAATACATTCCAACATCATAAACAAGTCATTGAGTGTGCTGCTTCCCTGGTTACCAAGACGATCATCCCAAGTGAAGAAATTGGTTGCCAAGACGACCAATCATGGGGCTAAGGCTGGATGTGATGGTTTTTTTAAGCAGGATAAAATCCTCGAATGCCATTCAAAAGAATTTTAAAATTATTTTTAATACAATTTTGAAGGCATCATAAATTTGACTTAAAAAAAAATAAAAAGAATAAATAAAATTGCATCTTATTATAGTATGAATAATAGTTAAATTAATTTTAGAATTGCTAGAAATATTTATTTTCAATCAAATTTCTTTTAATTATGACTACTTAATCTTCCTATAGAAAACCCAAAGCTAAAATTCGTTGAACATCAGTTTGTCTTTATTGGTTTATGCAAATCAGATTATCATGTCATGTTGACACTAGTAAACAATATAATCCACTACTTATGATAAGATAGACTGTTCATTTGTTAGCAAATTATAATATTATATTGATGTTGAGGTATTCAGGTTATTTTTGAATTGAAATTCTTTATTTGAGTCAGATGATTTTCTTTGAATTCAAACTGTCCTGTCCAAATAAATAAAATTTAGTTAAGAAGAATAAATTAAAGTAAATTCTCAAAAACAAAAAAAAGGTAATATACAAACAATAATAAGAAAGAAGATATATCTATGTCATCGATAAGGTATTTGATGTGCATTTACTAATAATTTGTTTAGTTGTTAACAATAGATTATTTAGGATGACTAAACTATAAGTACACAAATACCCCCATTTGGGAGGGTGAGATATGAAAAGTAAATGAATAGTTTCCCCTTCTCCTATTGTATACATATAAATACCTTCACAAGTGTCTTAACAGATAATGTTTAGGTCATGACGAAGGTACTCACTTATAGGTGAACTCTTGGACACTCGCTTAAACCAACCAGACAATCCACCTTTAACCGAAAGAGTTAGGGATGGTGCATTAGGCAGATCACCTACCACTTGCTACTACCTCAATCATTAGCACTTAATGTAGGACCATTGTCCCTTATCAGATCCCAGCTATAAGTCAGCTCTCATCCCAGGGGGTATCACACTTATCACCCCATCAGACCCAGTTTCCCCAACACACGCTTACCCATTCCTCTGTGGTGATCCTTGACTTATTGTGAGACAACAAGACCCAGCTGGTTCACCACCACAGATTCATCCAACCTGGCACCAGCTTACAACACATCGGAGCTCACCCTCTATGCTACTTGATATTATTATACCCATATGGTGAAGACCTTTCCATCCCATCTCTCCCATAAATCAAATGATAACACATGTATAATATGATGTAGCATTGCAATTTTTTTATCTTTCACATGTAGCCCTTTCAATGGTTCCCTAAGTCAAATAAATAAAGGGCAATGGACAATGTCCAAAACACAAAAAATAAAATAATCAAAAGAGGTCTTATGGATTAATAGAAAATTTTTTACTTGTCTAAGATCTCATATTCTTCCTCTTTACTCTCCATTCGTAGTCACAAGTTCATTTTCTCTCTTGATAAACTTGCTGGTATGGTTAGGTATCTTCCAAGGATAAACATGGATCCAACACCCTCTTAGAGGCGACGAGCGTGGAGTGATAACCTTTGCAAGAACACTTGTCCTACAGAAGGAGAAGCCATAGCATGAATCATCAATGAAATTGAAGAATGCCAAATTCACTGTCTATTGCGACCTACATAAGATGGAAGAGCAACTGATGAAGACAATCTAAGACACCCTATCAAATCTTTGGGAACAACTACAAGAAAATGGTATCACTGAATGATCCTCTGACTTTGTAGAATGCCTTAACTACTAAAAGATAATGTTGACCTCAACACCTATTTCAGAGTATATTCATACTAGAATGATCAAAAAAGAGTATATCTCGCTATCCATATGGATAAGAAGGGGACAACCTTAGCTCAACAACACCTTTTATAGGGAGATTACTGAGGTAAAACTACCACTAAAGTTTAGGATACCTTATTGGGAGTTGTATTGATAAAAGAATTATCTCACTGTTCACTTAGAAAACATTGAGTTATTGACCTCCCTATTGAATATCTATGATGCCCTCAACTATCAACTCTTCTTCACCACACTTAAGGATTCATCCTTTAGGTGGTTAACTTCCCTATCGGTGGTAGTGATCACCACATATACTGAATTCAAGAAAGAATTTATAAAAAAACTTGTTAGCTCCCAAAAACCATAGAAGTGCTTTGTTAAAGATGAGGCAAAAGCTAGGAGAAGCACTAAAAAGTTTTATAGTAAGATTCCAAAGAGAGATGTTAAAGGTAAAGGACCTTGAGTCTGCTATTTCTCATGCCAAAATGACCCAAGGACTCATAGAGGATCCATTTAGGTAAGCACTTGGCTTGCAACATTTGAAGACTCTCATGGAACTATTGGAGCTAATCAACAACCATGTAAATACAAAGGAGTAAAACTAACAAGTTGAATCCTCCTCAACCACTTGGCCCCTTATGGCAGTCACAAGAAGAGAACAACATCAAGGAAGATAAGTAAGAAGATTTCATCCTAGAGATAGAAGGGATCTATGACACTAACCAACACACCATCTCGATTACCTTGGGTGCAAAAGGGCATCCTTGTAGCCTATGCCCTTGAGAATTGTTAGACTAGCTGCACTAAGGGTGGAGGAGCATCCTCATGCTTGTTACCCAGGTAATAACCCATGATTTCATAATTTTAATTAATTAAACATATTAAAAATTGAATTATAGCACTGTGATGTTGCATTAGAGTGTATAGTAGTGCTATTTTCTCAATTTTAGAGTAACCCAAATTTATATATGCAGACTATGATACTATAATCTGTAACACTCTATTGCCAAACACTAAATGATGTTTTTATATATATTTAATAAAATATCCCTCACCATTTCATGAAACCACACATCTCATTTGCCTTAGTAGGGAAGAAAGGAAAAAATAGAAAAAGAGGAGAAAAGGGAAAGAAAGGAAAGAGAAACCTATTCAGGATCATTTTCATCTGTTGGGTCTATTATGAAACTTCTTTAGATCATGGTAGATAATTCGAATCCTATTTTTATTTTTTATTTTTTGATTTCTCATATTTTATCTCTCCTAAACTCAATAAAAATGTTATATTGCTAGTTTTGTTGAAGTTTCCTCTCATTGTTTTTTGTATATGATATATACATTTTTATGAACAATTTAAGAAAATCAAAATTTTAGCGTTTTGTAAATAAATTGACCTATGTATTGACATGCATTACAAAATGAATACCAAATTTGTAGACTAGATATAATACCATAGATATATGTTTGATATATCATTTGCATGCAAGAAAAAAAGGTTAATGAAAATAATATGAGTTGGTATTTTAAAAATTATCTCGTATAGGGGGGTGGGGGCGTATGGGCTTTCCAAAAAAATTAAAGGTTTATGGTATAATCCTTGATATTTTTATGTGACTGATTGACTAATTGATTGAATTGCGACAACAAGGTAGAGAGTGATTATTGTAAATCTGGACCTAATCACTATGATTTTGATGATAACAAATATTATTGTTTCCTTATCACTATTATTATTACTTATCTATTTTCTTGCACTGCTCACTAATATTTCAGGTTCACAAGTCCACTGGTAACAACAATCAGCTCAAGATTAGGTAAACTAGGGTTGAGTTAGTCTATTATTTTAATTTCTATATATTTTTATCTTTCTTGAGTCAAGGCATGTATTTGTTGGATACTAAGCTGAGTAACATTTCACACACACACTCAAGGGAGTGAGTTAGTGAGTTAGAAAAATTTTTGGTTTTTTGAACTAATCATATAGTATAATTTATATTGTATTAGATGATTTATTAGCCAGAAAGCCCTAATTAGGGCATCCTCTATTAATTAAGGGTAATTAAACTAATTATATAGTATGATCTATATCGTATAGGATGATAAGCTACAATCAGTAAAATAGCCACCAATTATAATTAAGGTAATATTTTACTATTCAAAATCTGTGCCTAATCATACCGTACAATTTGAATCGTACTGTATGATATATGACAATCATACCTAAATTGATCCTGTGATTAGATGTTTAATTATAATTAAATTATTTAATCATATCGTATAGGACGATCGAAGATGATCATACTATACAACCCAATTCTTGCATGGGACAATAATTAAATGTCGCCATCATCAGGGATGATTAGTTATGTGTTTGTACCAATCATACGAGATGATGTACTTAATCGTATAGGATGATCCAAGCGCTACATGGGATAATATTTAAACACCTCCCATCGTCTAGGATGATTAGCTATATGTTTATACTAATCGTATGGGATGAAGTTCTCAATTGTATTGGATGATCCATATAAATACTTGTACTAATCGTATAGTAGGGTGGAGTTTGTACTAGCAGAAAATGTGGTTTTGAACAAATCATACAGTACAATCATGGATCGTACTTGATGATTAGAAGAGAAAAATTGAAAATTAAGGTGTTCTTTGGAGGCTCCCTATTTGAGCTCCCATAAAGTCTTCTATAAGAACTTTTTTGTTAACTTTGTCTGAGAGAGAGCTTAGAGAAGGATGAGTGAGAGAGCTTTGGGAGAGAGGGAGAGATTCTTGTGAGGGTGAGTTGTGAGGGATTCACAAAGGTTACTCCAAGCAAGGTTTCCATCGTCTTCTTCAAGTTACTTTGTGATTCCTTAGGGGCTATGAGGAGACATTCTTTAGCATTAGATCAAGATTCTCTGCCTATACATTTATTAAAGATTTGAAGGAGAAGTATAGAGAGAATAAGGATGATCTACATCTCATATTTATTAATTTAGAGAATGCATATGATAAAGTTCCAAGAGAAGTGCTATGGAGAGTTCTAGAAAAGAAAGGGATTAATAACGCTTATATTTAAGTCATTAAGGATATGTACGTAGGAGCTCTTACTTGTGTTCAAACACATGGTGGTTTGACCAAGTATTTTTCTAATTTAGTTGGATTACATCAAGGATCATTCTTAAGACCATATCATTTTGATTTAGTCATGGATGTCCTTACTAGACATTTGTAAGAGGATGTACTCTGATGTATGCTTTTTGCTTGTGATATTCTTCTTGTTAATAAGACTAGAAAGGGAGTTGAAGGTAAACTTGAATTATGGATGTCAACCTTAGAGTCTAAAGGTTTTTGTTTGAGTAGACCTAAAACCGAATACATGGAGTGTAATTTTAGTAGTAATAGATCAAGTGGGGGGATTGTAACTTTAGGTGATCAAGTCGTTAAAAAGAGCACACATTTTAGATATCTTGGGTCTATTGTCCAAAGAGATGGTGAAATAGATGGGGATATTATTAGTAGAATTCAAGTTGGATGGTTGAAGTGGAGGAGTACATCAGGCTTGTTGTGTGATACAAAAGTACCCCTCAAACTTAAGGGAAAATTCTATAAGATGGGGGTGAGAACTGCAACTCTTTATGGAGCGCAATGTTGTCCATTAAAAATGAAACAAAATATTAAGTTAAGTGTTGCATAAATGAGGATGCCTAGGTGGATGAGTGGCTTTACTCTTAGAGATAGGATACGAAATGAGCATATATGTGAAAAGGTTGGAGTAGATCTAGTGGCAGATAAGATAAGCGAGAGTCACATTAGATGGTTTGGTCACATAAAACAGTGGCCTTCTTATTTATATGTTTCTAGGTTTAGGGGTTGAAAGACAACATGCATGCACACATAAGTTTTAATTCAAAATAAATTTTTAATAAAAATTTAATACAAATGAATTGTAAGGGATCATATTACATAATACAAACTATATCATACGATATGTCTTAATCTATTATTTGAAGTACTGTCAATTTTGATTAATTATAATTTTTTGATTTCACAAATCATATTGCATGATGTCAGTCATACCTTATAATAAATTTTTTTTTAAATGGCCAAACTGCATAATTAATTTTCCTAATAGCATTAATTTTAAATTTAAACCAAACTCCATCCTATTATATGATAGATTTTCTTAATTTATATAATTAAGTCATTGAAACTAATGGTGATAAGATATAATTCAGGTTAAATTAATCATTCTATATAATATCAATCATATTATATAATTATACATAACCCTATTTCAATTTTTCAAATTTAAGGTTTTAGGTTTAAGGCACTTAATATCAAGAAGAATTTAACTCTAACAGAATGAGTCAAAAAGTGAAACCAAGGAAAATAATGAGAGAGGTTAGAGAGAATGATTTTCTTGGGAAATATCTTTTGTGTTTTGATTTACAAACCCTAAGGGAGATTTTTTCCTTAAGATAGTTCAGTTAATGTTATCTTCTTCTTATCGAATATATCCTCCAAATTTAAATTTTATGAATATTAAGAGGGCTTGAGATTTGTAGTTCTAAGGGATCTTTGTCATCACAAAGGGTTTGTTGTATATTTGCTGAAATAGCTATTAAGTCAAAGTGGCAGTTTGCTGCTTGGAGGAAAAGAAGGTTTAGGGTTTCCTCAACCATTTAAGGAGATGGGCTTATTTTTCCAATGATGATTGAAGGCGAGGATAGTCAAATCTTTAATGGAGCACTTGAGACAAGGTTATAGACGTTAGTAGTTTTTGTCAATCTTCCCTTTCTTGTAAAATCATATTATTATTTTACTTTACATGCTCTTATTTTTATTTAATGAAATGGATATTGGAATAACTTTAATGTATCACACACTAGAAATGTTTAAAATGATAGACTTGTTTTTCTATTTAAGCATATAACAATGTTGTGGTGATAACAAGTTGAGTAAAATAAATTAGAGTTATTTGTTGTTTGCAGCACTAATTATATATATATATATATATATATATATATATATTATCATTTTAAAATTTCTTGTGTTTCCTAAAGCATAAAAGGTGAAAAAAATTATTAATTAAATAAAATAAAAATAATTTTCAAACTTTAAATTTTCTTTTATAGTGTGGAATCACACACTAATTCACCACCTCTTATGTATGTCATACACCTTACATTGATCAACCAAGGAGGTGTGCAACCTAGTAAGGGATAAGCCAATTGCTCTTCAGGCATGAAAGGGATTGACCTAAGGGCTTAAACCCCTTTGTAGTGCATGGGTGGGCCTAATAAGATAGATATTTGTTAGGGTTTAACACATGGACCCCAAGTGGCTATATGAGCTTTGGGTATCCTTTTATGATCTAGGTTATGTCCAATGTACAAGAATTAGGCCTATTTAGACTCTATTATGTTTCTTAGTGTTGGTTTGACCATGAAATATTTTCTTTAAGGAAGGGACTTAACCCTTATTCTAGGTGGGTCCATACAGTCTCTAGGTGGCAAGCAACATCCTAAGGTTTGTATGATGCCCACTAAAATACCTAAGTGGCCATGAGAATACAATATGTATTCCCTATATAATGGTTTGATTTCTAACATATTATATGACCTAAGGTTGCCCTAATGTTGTTTCATAGGGTCCCCTTCAATCCTTAAGTTCATATTATGATAACATTAAAGCTAGATCCCATTATGTTAAGGTAGGTCTTCATATAGACACACAAAAGAGCCCAAGGATAGAATACAACATAGGTTGACCAATTAGCTCAGCTTCAACCTCATGGTTATTTCCTGGGAATTTAGGTTGACCTATACATTCTTTCCTCCTTACTTTTTTTACTATACGAAACATCTACTAGTGCATTTAACATATGAGGCTAGAGTTGGTTGTCTAGTTCAATATTATTAAATGTATCAATTTAAGAGGTTGTCAAAATTTTACTTACAAAAAATTTTCTTCTTTAAAATCCCATGAAATGATCCTCAATGTTATAGATAATTAAATAAATAAATAAAAAATGTTAAGAATAAAGAAAACCTAGAAGGATTGATATGTGAAGTCTATCTGGCATAAGAGACTACCCTTTCTTATTCCTTCTACTTTGAACCAGATGTAAGAACTTAAAGAACAAAGATTGGATTTAATATTGACTTTGAGGAGGAATGTAATCCTCAATCATCATTGTTAATATTTTTTACTCATGGAAAGCCAAGTAGAAAATGCACAACAAGATATCTAACTGATTTATAGATAAATACAACAATGTTATACATGCTACTAAATAATCCAAAAGTTTAGCCACTATTAAAGTAATTTTTTTTAAATGTATGAAGGCTTTACAATTCATGAATGCTTTATTTCTTTATAATATGTACAATCCATGCAGAGTATCATTCCCATGAGGATCTAGTTGATATCTTTAGTAAGTTAACTACTAATTTTAACTAATCTTTTGATGTATCTAACCCAACTTCAAATTTTATGAAAAGTATAAATAAGAATAATGAAAGAAATTTTTCATGGGTTTTCTAATTTCATAAATCAACTAAATTTATGATTAATTGGGTGATATTGTGCATGTTGATTAAGAGATGTTGAGTATAATTATAAATCAAAGCAATTTTAAATCCTAATCTCATTTGAGTGCATAGGAATACTAGCTACATGATGAATAGCAATATGTCAATCCTAATCAATACACTTCACTACCATGATATCATCTCGTTAATGATTCAAAAATCTTACAAATGCATGTCTATATTTTTAAGTTTTTACCACTACATCTTCATTGAGTTCATTAGTTTAGACTAGATATTAAATTTGTAATTGGATAGATCACTATTAATTTGAGCATGGGGAGAACTGAAACAATTATTGTCAAAGTTAGTGTGTAGACATAAATCTAATATTGCACAAATCACCATAATTGAATCATAAATTTATGGATAAAATTTGACCATGAATTTTCTTACTGAATAACTTAAAATAACACAATTTTTTAATATATTAAAAATAAAATAATATAGGAGTTTAGAAGATAGAGCTAGGAAAATACTCTAGAATTCAAGTCCTTCCATTCTCGAAGAAATTGCTCCAAACTTCCCTTACAAATTCTTTCACTTACACTCTTAAAACAATCCCCCCTCACTTGATATTTTTTCCCTCTATTTATACATTACTCAAAAATATTTGAATAACTACTCTAGCAAGCTCATAACGATGCAGTGCTTCTTCAATAGAACTACAATGATTAGTGTGTAATTTCTCATCATTATGATGCTAATGTACAAATTATGTAGCGTTAATTGATGGGGGTTATGTTTAGTTTATGTTTTCTTGGATATAACCCCAATAAAAAAGTAAGTGCATGTGTCGATCAAGTAATAAAGTGTACGAGAGAGTGTCGATCCCACAAGAAAATACTACACTACGCATAAATGGTCTAGTACCATCTACTCAAACTATGGTAATTATTCTAAAAAATTAAATTTTGGGTAATCTCTATCTCTAATGAGAAATGCAAAAAATAGTGAACATACCAATAATTAAAGTGTTTTGGACCAATGATAGTAAATGTTTTAAGTTTTCGTAAGCAGACTCCTCTGTATTAGTTGTTAATTAGTGCATATATATCCTTATATCTCTGTGATGCTTATAAGGATTTAAAGGAAGGTTTATGGCCTTCCTATAATTATTAAATCTCCATAGACCCTAGAATACTAAGCATCCTATGTCTAGGCATGCAAGTATTTTATTTTAATTATACTAATTATTCTGGCACTCCTTTATTGAGAAAATGTATAACACTAAATGTTAATTTTATACATAAATTAAATGAAGAGTGAGAGATATTGAAAATAACCATCATACTCTAAAACATAAGAGTCTACATTAAGAAGTACAAAGGTTTTCGCATTATCAGTCCAAACTATGAGTTTAGCCAGCCTTTGAATAAAAATTGAACAACAAAAATTTCATTACTTGCTCAAAAGAGAAAGTACAACTAGAGAAAATAAAGTAAATATTACCCAAAATGAAGAATCCCAAATAGATTCTACAAATAGATGCTTCCCAAAGTGAATCTCCCCTTACAACTTTGCTCTCCACACTCATTCCCTCTCTAATTAATTGTTTGCTCAATACAATATTAATTAGCCGCTCTAAATGATGTATCTCGTTATTCTCTTGTCTCTCTCTCTGACTCTTAAATAGACTTCTCTAAAAAAACTATCAAAAAAAGATAGAAAAACTATTTATACTTAATACCAAAATGGACTCTGGCACCACGACGCTTGACAAGGTAGCATTACGATGTTTGAATATGGCATATCATGTCGACGCTACATGAGATACACTGCTACAAAATTAGGCTAACCCAGAGCAGTTGTTGACTAAATCAGTGTGACTTTTGGTTGAGTAAGTGTGGTGCTTCTTTCTCTTAACTATTCTATCATAGTGCTATAAAAGTTGAGCGCTACAACACTTGACTATGCTTCCTAGTGTTATAGTGTTTCATAGTTTAGTGTTCCTGCATTGAATTATTTATCTTTTTTTAAGACTCTGGTGATGTAATGTCCAAAACTAGCATTGTGTGGCACTATAGTGCTGTTCTTCGATTTGTTGAGTGCTAGCTTCAGTGACTAGCTTCAGTGAAATTTTCTTGAGACTCCACCACTTTATTGTCCAAAATTGGCATCAAAGTGATGAAGAAGTTGGGGCACTGATAGTTAGGGAGTTGTGGCACGGGTTCTAAACATTTTAAACTTAGCTCCATTTCCTGAGACATTCCTGGATAACAAGAACTAAAACATGCATCTTTACTAGAATTTACTAAAAATAAATACAACAAAATTTTCACTTTATAAGCATCAATATGATAACCTCTTTATTTTTTCTTTGCTCCAATAAGCATCCTGGAATTGATTCCTTATGAGAGGACATGCTAGCACAACACTACAATGCTGGTGATTTGTCGCTATAGTGCTCCACTGTAATTCTTCTCTTAGGGAAATTCTATAACACTGCGGTGCCATACTTTCTATTTTTTAGAGCAAAATTTATCCTTTTATAGCACTATAGTGCCAAAATGTTGGAGTTGCATCACCACCCTTTCTATAACAAGAGAAAAATCCATCCCTTTTTAATACTGCAATGCTGGAATATTACTGCCACATTTCTCTTTTGTAGTTCTTTTGTATGTTGAATGCTTAGGAAAATTACTGGATAAAATAATGAACTTAAGAAACTTTTACTTAAAAATACATTATTTTAAAATAACTTTTTTTTTTACTCAACATGCAACGATTTAGCCATCTAGCATACGTATTAATTACCTTATTATATATTTGATAAATAAAAAATGATTTATAGTTCAAGTTTTTATGTCATCCCAAAATAGTATGATTTGTTAGTATATGTAGAATCTATAGCATCATTTAGCATATCCAACCTAATTTAAAATCTTGCTTAGTTTGACCAAGCACAAGATCGTACAAGAACTCTATGGATGAGCCTATATCATATAGTAGTAAGATATGAAATGATTGTATAATAAGAAGTCAGAATAGAGAAGCTTATCCTCGTAATCCACATAATTCTAGGTGCACTTTAATTTAATATATTTAATGTCCTCATTGTATTATTTTTTGTAACTTAATTTATCACTCTATTAGGGTAATGTACTTGATTTTTTTAACTTTATTAAAATATATATCATAATAGAAGGGCATAATAGAAGAGCTTAGTGATAATTAAGTTGGTGTGTTGCTTGATCACATCAAGATTATAGTTATACCAATAGAGGTCAACCCTGCTATAGCATGATTATGAGGTTCTCATAATGTTGCTCTCCCGAATGCAATAAGTTCTCCAATATATTCTTTATTTTTTTTTGGTTATGTAATAGTTTTAGTTATGCTAATAGATTCTTAAATGTTATGCATGGTACTATTATAATGTATTTCACATTTACTTATGTTTAGGCAGTGTCCTATAACATACTTCTATATGATTGGAGGCAGAGAATTATGAGCTTGGATTATCTCACATAAATGCAATAAATTTTGCTAGACCACCAACTATAGACAACACTTGTGGAGCATTAATCACACTCGACCAACACCTTTCACTTTATTGTAGGTAAGATGACCACTACATTGTAGTTAAACTTAGGATTTGCATTAGTAGAAATGCCTTCAATCTTGTGTTATATTAATGTGATGATATTTCATGGTCCCATTTCAAGGGAGGAGTTGTATACAATCATCCCAATCATCCAGCATTGTACTCCACATTATTTATGGCATTACTGTAACATACTTACTCCCATGATGGCTCTACTAGATATTTTATCAAGATTCATATATGAACTTGGATAATATTGTATCTCATTGTCATGTATATAAATATGTTACTTTCAAAATTGGTACCTTCCTTTTAGTAAACACTTTAAGTTATGAGGTACAGTTATAGTATCTACCACCCATGGAAGACATAGCTCAATTCTCAAAGTACTTATCATGTAGGAATAGTGTTAGCACATTTTCCTAGGAAGGCCACTAAGCCTGGCTGTATTTATATGCTAGGTTCTTTGGACCTCTTGTTGGTCAAATTTTAGAGCCTTTAGAAATCATTAGGATAATGCTACATTTTTCTCACTCAAGGGAGCATGAAGAAAAGCTCTTCAGGTATAACGATGTATGAAAATAGTAAAAAGTTATGCAATTTCTTACTTTACCTTATTCAAACATTCAATTACCTTTACTTTCTTTTGTAGGTGGAATGATAATCAAGTTAGGGAAGCCTAGTATCATTAAGGTGTAAAGAATGAGATTGATGGCTTGCTACAAAGATATGTATGCATAATTGTTTATTTTCAATTTTCATATACCATATCCATCTCAGTATAATGCTAGTTTATATATACAAATTCTATATACGTGTGATTTTTTATTATTATTTTTTTTATATACGTGTGATTTAAGAACACTATAACCCCTAGATTATGCTTTAGGTGTGATTCATGCACATCCATGCTAATAATTTGGTAGCTTTAGGTCCCTCTTGTTTACTAGCATCAAATTAAGTGGCTCCTACTAGATTGGGATATGCGATAATTTAGAGCTATATAATGAATAGATGTAGATTTGATGGAGTCAGGTTTATGATAGTCAATGGTAAGGGAAATTAATATTTGGATTGAGTGAAGTATCATACACACATGTAGTTGTAGGGGAATAAGCACACATTAATCATTTAGCATGAAAAAAAAAATGAGGATAATGATGACTACCTAAGATGATACCTATGTTGGTATAAGTCATTGGCATCATAAAACTTACTTAAGACCATGATAAAGCCATCAATGTATTATTATCCATAACATGTATAAAGAATATTATTATATATCCATATTTTCATGACACTTTCCATTATTAGTTGCATCTATTTTATTAATTATTCATCTTTATTTTTATATTGCTACTTAGTCTTATAGCATAAAGAGGCATGATTGCCATTTTTAAGCAAAGATGAGGATAGTTATATTTACTATGCAATAAATAGGGTTGGAAAGATATACATTTGTGCAAATCAGAGTGCGTATAATATTAATGGAAAACAAAGGAGAGAATCTATATATGATGATACCAATTATACAACTTTTCCCTCTACATTCATAGAGCCAAGAACATCAACTTTTGTACATCCAGACCATTCAAAAAATCATACCACATTGTTGTCACATGATATTATCAAACAAACCAGTGCACCATACTTTTATTGTCCTTCATTTTACTTATCATGGAGAAAATCACAATTAGGGTACCCTAAACAGGCTCATATGATATCATACTCATTTTTATCAACACCTATTAGATTGACACATGGCCCATTATTTGTAACACAATATTATATAAGAAAATATAGGATGGTATCTCTAACTCTACCATAGTATCCATAGTTTAATACAAAGTTTAGTCAGGTAGCCATGCAAACATAAGGTACTTGGGTAGATATTTAATGTGGTAACAAAGCACCATAAAAAATGATAGCTACAAGAGCCAAATCACTACAAATTAGGGTTTGATGCTATACTATGTAGGACTATACATAAGCACTAATTTTTTACTATCTTAAACTTTGTAATTCAACTGTTATATGAAAAACTATATATATAGTACTGTTTATATGTTCATATTTATTGATTATTTTTGCAATGAAAACCTATTTATACTATTCAATTCAAAATGACAATACTCACTTCTTTTCATTACTTAAGGGAAAAAAATCAAAAAGACTAATTTGAAAATAATAATAATAAATCATATAAAAGACATCGTATGGGGAAAAGAAAACCAAACACAAAATTCAAATACTATCACTCAAGTTCAAGCTTTAATTTATTAAGCAGCTTATAAATGTGAGATTGAAGTTTCATTTTATGAGCCTGTAGTCTAGATTGAAAGTTTAAATGTGGGTTGTTAGACCTACTTGAACTACAAATGCATACCAAGAGAGGAGATGAATTGGTATTTTTAAAATTTTCTTTTAAAAAATTATCCTTTTTGTTATAGATCACATAAAAAGATTTTGTTTTGATTTTTATAAAAAGGAAAACTTACTAAGAAAAATATTTTTGTAATTTTTTTATTTCTATTTTTTTTTTCTTTTTGAGCAAAATCAAGAGATACGTCTAATACAAAGCAAAGCTCACAAATCGTATATTTTTCCAATAAGAAAAATGCAAGAAATAAAGTGTGAATAAGTAAAAGCTCAAACCAAAAAAGAACACACTAGATTTTTATAATGATTTGATCAACCTTGACCTACATCCACTCCCTGGAGTCTTCAACTCTGAGAGTTGCACTAAGACTTGGTGACTCTCCTTTTGCCCCCATAGTAAGGTGGAGAAGCCCTTAAAAATCTCTTTCACATCCTCGGTGCAGCAGAGAAGCTGAATCCCTTTCACCTCCTCTATGCAATGGAATACAAAAATCCTTTTCATACTCCTAGTGAGGAAGAGAACCTTGAATCTTTTTCACCCTCTTGGTGAGGAATAGAACCACATCACTTCACCTTCCCTGGTGCGGTGGAGTAGCCAAGCCCTTTGACTCCAAAGGGGGTCTTCTTCCCAAACTTCTCTCAAGATGACCCTTGACGTAAGAAGGAACTCAGGTGCAAGTTTGTCGGAGCAACTATGCAAAGCTCTCTCTTACACTCCCTTGAACCCACAAGGATCTTTTCCCTCTCTCATAAGCTTCACCCTTTCTCTCCCAAGCTCAAAGGTCTCTCTTTAAGCTTCCTGTAAGAAGACTCAACCCAATGAATGCCAAAAAGTCTCTTACATAGTCAAATGAGAAAGTTTAAATAGAGGGCTTCAAAAAAATCCCTTATTATTCAATTCACCAATCACTATTCCTACAGTACGATCTTAAAATTATATAGTACGATCTTTTAAATTTGACCTGTTAGTACTATATGATCACTAGTTAGTACAATACAATCATTTTAAATCTACATTATTCATATTGTATGATTTCTAGTTAGTATAGTACGATCAGTTCAATAGAAGTACTGTTATACAGGAGGAACCTTGGGATGGCCAAAATCGTCTCTATTGATCGTTTAGTATGATCCAGTTCATATAGTATGATCAAAAAATCATAATTAATCAGATTTGATTAATTAATCACAGGATTAAATTAAACAATAATTTAAATATCTTACCGTACAATTAGTTTCATACAGTATAATTAAAATAAAATTTAATATTCAAATTTTAGCCTAATTTAATGAACGGTTGACTTTCTAACAAAATATAGTCGTCATGTATGATTAGGTAGTATAGTAGGATTAGCTATAATTTATTTCAATTTAATTCTTAATTAATTAAATATTTTAATTAATTTCTGATTACACAAATTATTAGTATGATCCAGATCACCCAACATGATCTTAAAAAAAAATTAAATATTTAATTTCACTCTTTCATGTGTGTGCACAGTTGCTAAGTTAATATACACCTTTTATAACACATTGATTGATGACAAATTAAATTACAGACTCTTACATAGATTAAACCTATACTTTCAAAACTTGAGCCCTCATTCTTTACCGATTTTTGATGTATATTGAACCTAAAATATTAGTACAAATAGAAAATATATGCAATAATAGAATAAAAAGTAAGCTAAATATAATCCAATAATATTTTTTATCATCAAAACATAAACTCGAGCTCCCGTATTGCAATAATATCTACCTTTTTAATGATAGAAAGCATTATTGTTTGATTTTTCAAGTTTATTTTAATAAGTTCTAATCTTTGCCTTATTATATGATCTCTTTAAAAATAAGGGGGAAGCTATTTTCTCTTTCTGTGATTTATTTTAATATTTTATTTTTAATTTTAATTTAATGTGCACATAACTACATGAACTAATAGCAAGACATAAACAAGGTCTAAAACTAAATAAACTGCATAAAAAAATAAATAGTATAACCAACAACTTCCTATTCCCCCTTTTGACAATACCAAAAAGCAGAACTACGGACTGACATCAATTTAAAAAAATAATACAAAGAAATTGAAATGCGTGCACCTAACATGGAATAAAAAATACTACGAAATAGAGAAAACAAATAGCAAAGACCCAAAGACACAAATAGATAAAAATATAGTGAAAGCAAGAAAGGCCCTAATAACACAATGGAATGAACATGTAAATAGAAACTAAGACACACAATCATGCATAAAATAGAAATAGAATACAAATACAATAAACAAAACAAATAAAAAAACACACAAACAAATCTTAACTTGTCTCTACCCCAATTTCTCCAGGCATGAATATCAATGACAATTAGTGTAGACCTAACTATATTAAAAGTGCCATAATTTTGGGTTTGGTAAAAATATCTCTCAATTGAAAGTTCAACTTTCTCTCTTCCTAGACTCACTACATAAATAGGTCCAAATTGAACTATATGAGATATTTCCAAGTCCATTTAGAGTTACCATCAAAACAATTCAAATTCAAATTACTTTATTCCTAGACTCCTATATTGATAGGTCTAAATCCATCCATAATAAGTATTCTAAATGATCATAGTGGTGACAACATTCTCAACTAAATTAAATAAGGAACTTATTTCCAATCCTATTTTTCATGCTCCATAAAGTTGATTGAGGGGTTCTAACTTGGAAATTCGTTTAACTAACCATCACTTGGTGATTATCCTAAGAGACCTCAAGCTAGCATGCCATGATATAATCATCACTATAAAAAATATTTTCCAAAATTGCAATCACCATTAAAAAAAGTTCAAACTAAAAATTATCATTTTTCAAAAATCATTTTGAACATAACAATCAAAAACAAAAAATATTCATCATTGCAATTCAAAATAATTTATTAATTCTTCATCAATACAATTTTATTATATTTACATTTTGTGGATATTTGTGAATATTTCAAAGGAATACATTTAATATAAGATTTTTAATTTCAATTGAAGAATGCTTTAAAAAAATTAGTAAATTCTTCCACAAAATATTTTCACAAATACATCAAAAACATTTATTAGTGATACATGTTACCTCTTAGCTAGGTTGATCTCCTGATGTATCTATACTTTTATTCCTAGTCTCTAGTAGCATTAAATATATCAGATCTCTAGTTATGTATTGTGCCTCCTATCTAGGCACATCTACTCTCACTTGACCTCTTATGAGAGCACCCCTACACCTAAATAAAGATTCAAATTTGAAAACCCAAGTGGGTTTGGATCCCACTTTATGCTTCGATGTTTGCATGGTATGTAATAATCCAAATATTTTTTTGAAATAATTTTTTTTAAAATGAAAATTTTAAATTTCAGTGTCACGTCTTGTTGAAGAAGAGAGAGGTAAGATAGGGAAGGCTGTTCGGGGCTTTTTTATCTGTCAATTTTGCTCAAATTTTTTCTTCTATTTATTATAAGTAACTCAAATTTGATCTTTATTTTCAATGATTTTTCTTATTATATAGATTTTCTTGTAATGAATAGAATTTATTATTTCCTACTGCATTTTGATTATGGCATTTGCATAAGTAAGAAAGACTAGCTATTAAATTTATAAAATAGGTTGGTTGTTAAAGCATAATACCCTGCTCAGGAGAGTGGGCCCACAAGCTTTCATTTAATGATGGTTTGTGGTGTTATCTTGGTTGTACCCTATAATAGATGATGAATTATGCTGACGGGCAGAGAGTGTGACTCTTTATTAATTTAATGAAGCCAACTATAATGATAATTAATTAATTAAATATGATAATTGATTAATTGGATAAGTGATAATTAATATGACTGATGATCAATAGGGAATTAGTTAGGGTAAAAGATGTTAAAAATACCACATCAATGCTAGGTGTCATGCCTTGCTAAATCATATATTGATGCATGCATATCATCATCTATTTAGAAGATTTAGTTTCTTCCACTAGTTATTATTTATATTGATCATTTATGGAAGCTCTGGTATATTCTTAAAATGATAAATAGATAATTCTTCTCTATTTGATTCTAGGGCGTTCAAGGTATGTATGCTATGTTGTGATGCTACTTTGGGCCTCCAAATTAGGTGTGCTCTAAAGTGTAAAGTATAAGATTGGGCAATGTATCCTATCATTCCACAAGAGTAACACCTAACCCTTGGGAATGGATTCACTAATCCATGTGGGGGTTATGCCTCTTCCTAGGGATATGAGATACGTGTTGTGTCCAAGGATGCGGCTGTATATGAATTGGCTCTTGTGTGTTATGTTGAAGTGTATTTACTTTCTTAATCAGATATTCATTTTCATATTTCTGAACTCCTAGTTCAACTAGTAATTCATGCTCTTTACTATCTAATTGTCATGCAATTGTCTCTAACTCCTTAAATATTTTCTTTAAATCAATATGCTCATCTTTCAAGGAATTTTGTGACTTACATAGTTCAATATATTTCCTATTCAAATAATAAATTCATCTAATAGAGATGCATGTTCTTTTTCTAATGAAATATGATTGGATTTAAGATTAGCATGCTCACTAACTAACAAATCATGCTCATATTTCAGATAAAAAAATTCTTTTTTTAAAGTAGTATGCAATTTTTTTAGCTTCTTATATGAGTCATGAATTTTCTTAAAAATAGTAAATAAATCATCATAGGATAACTCACATTCCTCATCCTGATCAAATTTAATTGTAGAGTCATTGGCCATTAAGGATAAGTTTTTTACCACCTCCTCTGGCTCCTATTCCAATGGGTCAAAGGCAAAGTCTGCCTAGGAGCTTTTTTTTCCTTATTTTCACTTCCCCTTTTTGTATTAGGCTTATCTGCACCCCTCTCCTTTGTAGGGTGGATCTTAAAAATGGGGCATTTGAGCCTCAGATGTCCAGGCTTCCTACACTTATAGCAAATTATGCTAGAAGAAAATTTATTTCTTTTATCATTCTTACCTTTGCTCCTATTGAGGTGATACTTGTGCTTATACTTCAAGAGCTTTTAAAAAACTTCTTATTAAAGCTATTTCTTGCTCCCATCAACTCATGAGCTATTGTTATCCATTTCATTGGCCTTCAGCACCGCAGTCTTCTCTATTCTCTTATCACTTACATCCAAAGGTCCTTGACTCACATTTTGCTTATAAGCAATGTGTGAGCCAAGTAGATTTTCAATAGATTAAGCGTTCAAATCTTTTGATTCACAAATTATAGTAACTTTAGCATCATAACTCTTAGGTAAACAATATAGAATCTTATTGACCTTTTCAGAATTACACAACTCTCTACCAAGTGCATGCAATGAGATTACTATCTTAGTGAACCTAGTGTATATATCAGTTATTATCTTATTAGATTTCATGGGAAATAACTCATAGTCATGCAATAATATATTCAGATGGGACTATTTAACTTCATTGGTTCATTCATAAGTGACATTTAACCTATCCTAAATTTCCTTGTAAGTTGTACATGAAGAAATACACATATAGTTCTCAGACTTTAAAGCACAAAAAAGTAGTTTAAACATTTAGCATTGAGTCATTTATAGTCTTTATACTCAAAACTTCAATCATTAAAAGGAATGTCTTCCTTGATACCATTTACAACACGAGATATAGGAGTATATCCTACTTGAATTGTATGCCACATGTAATAGTCAATGGATTAAGTGATTATAAACATGCAAACTTTCCAAAAAATCATAAGGTATACAATTAAACAAGATTGACAGGTTATTGAATAACCCTCTACATTGTTTCTATTCCCTAGGTATGCCTTGGATCTTTTTCTCAAGGATTTTTAAATCACTAATTTGACACCCGCTCTGATATCAATTGAAAGTACAAATGTGAGTTGTAAGACTTACTTGAACTACAAATACACATCAAGAGGGGAATTAGGGAGTTGGTGTTTTTTAAAATTACCTTAAAAAATTAACCTTTTATTTCATTGATCACATAAAAAGATTTTATTTTGATTTTCATAAAAAGGAAATCTTGCAAAGAAAAATATTTTTGTAGTTATTATTTTCTGAATTTTTTTCTTTTTAAGAAAAATCAATAGATACGTCTAATGCAAAGTAAAACTCATAAATCAATGATTATTTCAATAAGTAAATGCAAGAAATAAAGTGTGGAAAAGTAAAAGCTCAAATAAAGAAAGAGCACACCAAATATTTATAGTGGTTTAGTCAACCTTAACCTATATCCACTCCCCGAAGTCCTCCACTCCAAGAGTTGCACTAAAACTTAGTGATTCTTCTTTTTTCCCTATAGTAAGGCGGAGAAGCCCTCACAAATCTCTTCCACCTCATCAGTGCCGCAAGGAAGTCGAATCCCTCTCACTTTATCAGTGTTGCAAAGTACACTAATCCTTTTCACCCTCCTGGTGAGGTAGAGAACCTTGAATCCTTTTCACCCTCTGGTGAGGTAGAGGACTACATCACTTTCACCTTTCCTGATCTAGTAAAGTAGCTAGGCCCTTTGACTCCGAAGGGGGTTTTCTTCCCAAACTTTCTTCAAGATGACCCTTGACACAAGAAGGAACTTAGGTGCAAGTTTGCCAGAGCAACCATGTGAAACTCCCTCTCTCACTCCCTTGAACCCACAAGGATCTTCTCCCTTTATCACTCCCTTTCTCTCATTTGCTCAAAGGTCACTCTTCATGCTTTCTTTTAGAAGACTCAACCCAACAAATGCAAAAAAGTATCTTACTTAGTTTAATAAGAAAGTTTAAATAGAGGGCTTCAAAAAACCTTAATCATTCAATTCATCCATCACTGTTCATATAGTACGATCTTAAGATCGTATAGTACGATCTCTTGAATTGCCCTAGCAACCTCCACTAGTGTCCTACTCTTTTTCTTAGCTATATCATTCTATTGCAGGGTTCCCAGGGGCAAGAAATTTATGATAAATTTCAGACTTACAAAATAATTCAAATTTGTCATTTTTAAATTCTCTACCATGATCACTATGAATGGTAGATATCAAATAACCTAACTTCATCTGAATCTAAGTGGAGAATATCTTAAACTCATCAATGACTTACTCTTATGTGCTAAGAATTTAACTCAAATGAATCTTGAGTAGTAATCTACTATCACAAATCCAAAACTCTTACAACCTAGATTGGCTATACTAACATGTCCAAATAGATCCATGTGTAAAATGTCTAATGGTCTAGTGGTAGTGATATCCTTAATAAAATGAAATGATGACCAAGTTTATTTTCCTAATTGAGAAGCATTACACAGATGATCCTTAGTGAATTCTAGCTTGGGAATGCCTCTAACTAGGTAATGCTAGATAATCTTCCTATGGGTTTTCATACTAACATGGCATAGTCGCCTATGCCATAGCCATGGATCATCTATAACAGTCTTTAGGCAAAACAAATTATTAGAAATACTAATGCAAGCAAGATTAAGCATGTAAATATTATTAATTCTCTTGCCTTCTAGAATAATTTTTCCATTTAAAATAATTGAGCATTTATTTGAAAAAAATTTCACATCAAAACCATTATTATATAATTAATTAATTCTCATAAGATTATGCTTTAATCCTTCTACAAAAAATAGAATTTCATTAATGAAATCATTAGGTTTACCAATTATACCTGAGCCAACCACTTTCTTAGTGGTGTTATCACCCAAAGTTACCTTCCCTCCACTCATGGTCTCCAGCATGATGAACTGCTACATATCTCTAATCATGTGTCTTGAGCAGTCGTTGTTTAGGTACCACATACTCTCACTTGACTTCTTGTGAGAGCATCCCTATAAATTCAACCAAAGGTCTAATTTTGCAAACCCAAGTGAGTTTGGGATCCACCGTATGCATTAATGAATGAATGTTATGCAAGCTATACGGTGATGAATCTTTAGGCCTCTAAACTAGGTGTGTTCTATAGTGTATAGTGCAAGTACATTCTATGTATCCTAGCATGCCACAACAATAGCACCTAACCCCTAAAAATGTGTCAACTAACCTATGTGGGGGATAGTACCTCTTCCTTGGGATATATGATGCATGTAGTCACGATCGAAAATAAAATTTGGAAGGATTGTCTATTTATCATTTTAATAATATATCAGAGCTTTTATAAATCATTAATATAATTAAATATCCAGCAAAAGTACTTAAAATAATATACATCAATGATCAGCTATCATTAATAAAGCTCAAGATGATTAATAATAAAAGTAGGAAAATTATTATACTGAATCTACAAATCAATAACAGGGATGAGAATCAATAAATCAATAAAACAACGATATTATAATCATTCAAAGCGTTAGAAAAAGAATCACAGGCACATATTTGTCAATATTATCAGCCTTATCCTCATACATCCATCCTATTAATTATATGCAATCAATACTTATATCTATTTATATGTATCTATGTACACATGCTATTACTCAATCTATCAATACTATCAGTATATGCACGCATCAGATATTGTTCAACAAGGTAGGATATCTGTTGACCTCATTTTTGTATGAGGTCTCTAGGACCCACCTGGATTTTCTTTTGGTGACCTAATGATCGATAGGTGCCCACTTCTCAATCATATAGGTCCTAATCGAATCCCAATCCAACTCTTAATCAAATTCCAGTCCAACTTTCAATCAACTATCAATCATTTTTTTAATCAAATTTTGATCATACTTCAATCCAATTTTAATTCAAGCCTCAAATATCTAGTTTTCAATCAATCATTCATCAAAACTCATTTGATTTTTATCGAACAAATTCAATCAAGCGATATAGAATTGAGTCGACAAATTCGTATTCAATTTAAAGCTAGATGGCTTTGATCGACACGATTTAATCTATCTTGGTGCGATGTAAATCAAATTAGCATTAATTAGCTTAAATGCTTTCAATTAAATAAATGTGAATACAATACTTAATTAATTTGGCTCATTTGATCCAATTATTTCTCTCTAATCATCTTAATTATGGCTTTAATTTTAGCCTTTGGTGTCAAGATCAAAGAAGAGGAGCAATCCCTCTTCCCAACCCTTGGATCAAGGGTTTCTAAGGGCAAGATTGATAATTGGCTGAAGTTTATTTCAGGATTTAAAAGAGAAGAGGATAGGGCCATCCAGGGGGAGGAGAACATAATCTCATTATAACAAGCAGCCGCCATTTTGACATCTGCATCTAGGGCCGGCCAAAAATAAAAAGAGAGAGCTGCTCTCATTTCTCCGATTCATCCTCTAGATCCCCCTTTGGATACACATCCCCCCCGGGCCAGGGGGAGGAGAACACGATCTCATTACAATAAGCAGCCGCCATTTTGACATCTGCAGCTAGGGTCGGACAAAAAAAAAGAGAGAGCTGCTCTCATTTCTACGATTCATCCTCTAGCCACCCATTTAGATACACATCCCCCCCCCCCCCCCAGGGGGAGGAGAACACGATCTCATTACAAGAAGCAGCTGCCATTTAGACATCTGCAGTTAGGGCCGGCCAAAAAAAAAAGAGAGAGCTGCTCTCATTTCTATGATTCATCCTCTAGCCGCCCCTTTGGATACACATCCCCCCCATTCATTAGACAAATATTTTCACATTCACATTTGTAGAGCTGCTAGGAATGGTCAAGTCGGGCTGCTCATTAACAGATCGTGAGATCCGATCAACAAGAGAAGTTTGTTGTTCTCTCCCCATCTAATGTACTTCACATTCAGCTGCTATAATAGCAGCGATAGCAGCTCCTCTATAATTTCAGCCACTTCATGAGTATCAAAGGAGTTTCCACTACAGCCCTCATCAGGTCTTGCTTTTGGTTCTACTTCTGTTGCTGTAAAGATGTTTGGATCCAACTCTACTCTCTAGTTCTTCATCCAGATAAGAAAATCCCATACAACTCCAAGCTATAGAAAATTTTGGTTAAGCAGCTGGAACTACTGTTTATGGACTAGGGGAGACATGGGAAGTAGAGCCGCTCGAGTAGGAGATCGTGAGATCCTATTAACAAGAGAAAGTCGATGTTCTCGCTACATCTAGTGTACTTCACATTCAGCTACTTCAACCTGGAACTTTTAATGGTAACTCATCTTTTTTCTCTTTTGATTTACTTAAGAGAAGGACCTTTAAATTAGATGATTTGGATGCAATGTTTTGTTAGAAATAAATGGTGGAAAGTAAAGTACTACAACTAGCGGCTGCTATAGAGCAGCTCTTTTTTTTTTAATTTGTTGATTGTTTATACCACTGTTCTTGTCACTTCCCTGCAAGTTGATGATTAAGGTTTGGTACGTCTAAAAGTTTGATAGGGATGTTAAGCCCTGATGAACTTGTCCCGAGGCTAACCAAGAGGGGGGGTGAATTTGTTATTTAAAAATTCGAGAGCAATAGTAAAAAATCTTTTCAATGATTTGCAGCGAAAACAAGTAAAACACACAAACGAAAAGATCAAATACAGATTTTAGAAAACTAAAGTGTTGAAAGTAATCAGAAAGAATACACCAGATTTTATAGTGGTTCGGTCAACTTGACCTACGTCCACTCCCCGGAGCCTCCACTCTGGGTATTGCACTAACTTAAAGTGTCTCTCCTTTTGCTCCCACAGCAAAGCGGAGAGGCCTGTACAAAAAATCCTTTCCACCGACACGGTGAGGCAGAGAACCTAACCTCCTTTTGCTTCTTCCTGAAGCAGGCAGAGAACCTCGATCTCCTTTCGCTTCCTCCTGAAGCAGGCAGAGAACCTGAACTCCTTTTGCTTCCTGCTGAAGCAGGCAGAGAACTCGGATCTTCTTGCCGACGATCCTCCCAAGAGACACCAACAAGACCAGAAATGACGAGCGGAGAAGACGACTCTGATCCTTGCTTGGAGCAACCTTTATGAATCCCTCACAAACTCCCCCTCACAAGATCCTCTCTCTCTCTCTCCCACACTCTCTCTCTCTCTAGGGTTTCTCTGGAAAGGAAAGTGGTAAAAGATTTTTCTTGTTGGAAGAAAAATATCTTTTAAAGGAGGGCTCTAAAATTACCCTAAATCTCAACTAGTCGGTAAGAATCATCCAGGACGATCGAAAGATCGTCCTATATGATCAGTTCAAAATTAGCTATTTTAGCTTGGACGATCTGGCTCTTCTAGACGATCAGTGGCAAAATTGATCTGATCATCCCGTACGATTCTGCGATTGTCCGGGACGATTAGTGTAAATTCAGGAATTTTGTCCAGAAGATCTCTCTGGTCGTCTAGTGAAACTTGTGCTGGACGATCTAAAAATGAATTGATCGTCCAGGATGATAAGGGTATCGTCTTAGACGATTAGTTCAAAAAGTGCTAAAATCATTCAAAGCCCCGCTCTGGACGTACAGCTGAAACACACTAGATGATCATGAACGTCCCGGACAATCTTATGATCGTCTCGGACGATATGATCATATCATTAAATATTAATTACTTTCCTTAATTACCAGACTAATTTAGGCATGATTGTACTGGATCGTCCAAGATGATACACGTATCGTCCGGGATAATCAGACCAAATATCTAAAATTAAAACTTGCCTAACTTGATCTGGCAGCTGAGAATTTCTGATTTGAGCCTATCGTCCTATACGATATTTGGATCGTCCAGGATGATCGGCTTAATCAGACAGACTTAACTTGGTTTCCCTAATTAGGGTTTCTGTTTTCACCTGATCGTCTAGGACGATGTGAATATCATCCAAGATGATCTAAACAAAAATTGAATAGAAACTTTAATTCACTCAAGCTCTCCCCCTAAGTGTGTGTGCGTGTAAGGTTACTTAGCTAGGGGATCAGTTACATTACAATTGACTCAAGAAAAATAAAAACTAATACATTGGACCTGAATTATAATACAGACTGACTCGTTCTTGAACTGGCTTGAACTTGCAATTGATCCTGCGTACCTGAAAGATTAGACAGTCAACAAGAACCAGATATGTTTACTATCATCAAAATTATAGTCCTTGAAACCAAATTCGTAATAATCTCCCTCTTTTTTATGGTGGCAAACATTTGGTAATAATTTCAAAAATAGGAATTTAACAACAGGTGAATAATACAAAATCACTGAAACTAATTTGAAATGTAAGACTGACTACTCCCCCTTTTGACATCTCAAAAAGGGAAAGACAACATATAAAAATAGTAAAACCCGTAGAATTCCAAACCCGCAAAACTTACTACTCCCCCTTTTTTTTATCAGCTCCAGTAAAAAGAATTTCCCCTAATTTTCAATTTAAAAGCCAATAAGAAGACGATTAACAGTGCTGAAATTCAGAAAAAGTTAGAAAATCGACTTTCGTAACTCCCACCTCGGACACCTTATAGATGCAAATCCCTTTCAAAACAAAATCCAATTCAGAAGAAAAGAAATTAGATTCAAAAAGAGATCCTTTCAAGCCTCGTTACAGAAAAATATCTGATATAATAGTATTACAAAGTAATAAATCAGAAATCAGGATTTTCAAACTCAAGCTTTTTAAAGTATTAAGTGGCACATAGATTTTTCTAAGACATTTAACGATCTGAAAGGGAAGAAAGCTTGGTTGGGCTCATTTTGTGCCTCTTTTTCAATTAGTTTTGCGCTTTGTGCATCTTTTGATTTTTGATACACTTCATGTATCTTTTAGTTTGGCGATATTTTGCATCTTTTCAGCTTTGGGCTCATTTTGTACCTCTTTTTTAATTTGTTTGGCGCACTACGCATCTTTTGTAAGCATTTCTCCCTCTCAAAATTATTAAAGGATCTCAGTTATAAAATTATCTTCCAGACATAAGAGACGCCAAAGCTTACTCTCTACAATAAGGAAGAGTAATTCATGAAACAAAAACCATACTTCGTATGATAAGTGCAATCACTTAGTTTATAAAATTATAACAATGACTCAAGACTTTGAAAATACTATTTATATGAGGTAGATTACTGTAGAAAGATAAAATAAATCTCTATTTTAAAAACTAATATTTTAATTTTAAAGAAGATTTTTATCCAAAAGAAATAATACACCAGTAAAGGAGTTAGAGGAAGAGAAACAATCATCAATGTTTCTTCCCTTTAACAGATCCAGTGGAATCAATCACTGCTTACCAGCTTCCAAATAAAAATAAGGTAAAACTCTTAGTCAGAAATTCAGTTTATCAGAAGTAGTGAGCAGTGATCGGATTTTGAAAAGCATAAAATAATAAATAAAAGAGATGAACCAGTAAATAAAACTAGGTAGAAAATCACATTCAAAATAAATACTCAAATCAAACTAACAATAAGATTAAACTTAAACTAAAAATTAGCAGAAAAAATAAAACTCAACAAAAAATAGATAATCAAATCAAACAACTAACTAATAGAGATAATAAGAAAAATAGACAAATCAGAAATCAGTATTCATCAGAATTAAGCATTTATATTAATCACTCCTAATCTGGTCCTCAAAATGCTGAATGAGTTAAAGGCCAATGGTTTAGTAAATATGTCAGCCAGCTGATTTTCAGTTACTACATGATGTAGCTCAATATCCCCTTTTATAATATGGTCCCAAATGAAGTGATGCCTTATATCAATGTCTTTGGTTCTAGAATGTTGGATTGGATTCTTAGAGATGTAGATGGAACTAGTATTATCACACAAAATAGAAATTATACCCACAGGTAATCCTAAATCTAAGACTTATTCTTCAACCAAAGAACTTGGGCCACACAACTTCCTAAGGCAATGTACTTAGCTTCAGCAGTGGAAAATGCAACTGAGTTTTATTTTCTACTAGACCAGCAGACAAAAGACTGTCCTATGAATTGACAAGTTCCATAAGTACTCTTTCTATCCACCCTACACCCTGCAAAGTCAGAATCAGAATATCCAATAATCTCAAAAGATGTGTTGTGCCTAGGGTACCAGATTCCTAGGTTTAGGGTCCCTAAAAGATATCTAAGAATTCTCTTAACAGTAGTCAGATGGGACTCTTTGGGATCAGCCTGAAACCTAGCACAAAGATAAACACTAAACATGATATCAGGTCGGCTAGCAGTCAGGTAAAGTAGTGATCCAATTATTCCTCTATACTTCTTCTGATCAATAGATTTTTCACTTGAATCCTTATCTAACTAAACAGAGGAGCTCATGGGAGTGTTGATTGGCTTGGCTTTGTCCATTTCATATTTCTTCAAAATATCCTTAGTGTATTTAGATTGATTGAGAAAGGTTTCATCATCCATTTGCCTTATGCTAAACCCCAAAAAACAGGATAACTCTCCCATCATACTCATCTCAAACTCCTTACTCATTATTTTAGAAAACTCATCACATAAATATTTATCAGAAGATCCAAAAATTATATCATCCACATAAATTTGGACAATGAGTAAGTCATCCCCTATTCTCCTCAGAAAAAGGGTGGTGTCTATGCTCCCCTTAATAAACTTTCTTTCTAACAGGAATGTGTTAAGCCTCTCATACCAAGCTCTGGGTGCCTGTTTCAATCCATATAATGCATTTTTTAATTTGTAAACAAGATTTGGATATTGGGAACTCTCAAAACCTGGGGGTTATTCTATAAAAACATCCTCTTTTATTACCCCATTTAAAAAGGCACTCTTGACATCCATTTGAAATAGCTTAAATCCCTTATAACATGCAAAGGCTAGTATTACTCTAATGGCTTCCAATCTAGCTAAAGTGGCAAAGGTCTCCTCAAAATCAATCCCTTCAATCAGATTATACCCCTTAGCCACCAATCTTGCCTTATTCCTAATCACCACACCAGAATCATTCATCTTATTCTTGAAGACCCACTTGGTTCCCACTATACTTTGATTTCTAGGTCTTTCTACTAACTCCCAAACATCATTCCTTATAAATTGATTCAATTCTTCTTGCATAGCTAAAATCCAAAACTCATCAGAAAGGCCTTGATTGATGTTGGTGGGTTCAGTCATTGAGATAAAGGCAGAGTGATTTACTTCCTTTCTAAGTCCATGCCTAGTCCTAACACCTTCAGAAGGGTCTCCTAAGATTAGTTATTTAGGATGACTCAAAGAATATCTCCAATCCCTAGGCATTGTGGTTTGAGGTTCTACACTTTCCTCCAAATTTGTATTTTCAACCCTTTGGAAAATCTTCTCTACCTCTTCTTCTTCCTCAACTCTAGTCACCTTAGGATCAGATTCATCAAACACCAGATGAGTTGTCTCTTCCACCACCAAAGTCCTCTGATTGAACACCCTAAACGATTTCCCCACACTAGAATAGCCTAAGAACACTCCTTCATCAGATTTGGGGTCAAATTTTCTTAAGGATGATTTCTTGTTGTTCAGAATGAAAACCATACAGCCAAAGACATGGAGGTGGGACAGGTTTGGAGTTCTACCCTTGATGATCTCATAAGGTATTTTGTTCAGATTTGATCTAACATTTACCCTATTCAGCACATAACAGGCAGTGTTCACCGGTTCAGCCCAAAAGTATTTTGGAAGTGAATACTCAGCAAGCATGGCTCTAGCGGCTTCCACTAAGGTCCGTTTCTTTCTTTCAGCTACCCCGTTCTGCTGAGGGGTCCTAGGAGCTGAAAAATTATGACTAATCCCTTGGTCCTCATGGAAACTTCCAAATTTTACATTTTCAAACTCTCCACTATGATCACTATGAATAGTCAAGATCTCACAATCTAACTTTCTCTGAATTCAAGTGGAGAAGGACTTAAACTCATCAAATGACTCAGATTTGTGTGACAGAAATTTAATCCAAGTGAACCTCGAGTAGTCATCTACAATCACAAACCTATAGACTCTCCCCCCTAAGCTGGCAGTGCTAATGGGTCCAAAGAGATCCATGTGAAGGACTTCTAAAGGTCTAGAGGTTCTAATATCCTTAACAGAGTGAAAAGAGGACTGAACTTGCTTCCCTAATTGACAGGTATCACACAGATGGTCCTCAGTGAATTTAAGCTTGGGAACACCTCTAACTAAGTCCTTTTGGGTGACTCTCCTAAGGGTTTTTATACTGACATGACATAATCTCCTATGCCACAACCAAGACTCATCAGCAGCAGTTTTCAAGCAAATTGAATTTTTAGCTTTAATGCAACTTACATCCAGCTTGTAGATATTATTATTCCTTTGTCCCTATAAAAATAATTTTATCATTTAAGCTTAAATGCAGCAAGTGGGCAGGAATTTGATGTTGTATCCTTTATCACAGAGTTGACTGATGCTCAGCAGGTTGTGTTTCAGTCCATCTACAAGCAAAACATTATCAATCATAAAATTCTTTGAATCACCAATTATACCTGAACCTACCACCCGCCTGGTGGTGTTATCTCCAAGTGTAACCTTGCCTCCAGCCCTGGCCTCCAGTGAAATGAACTGATTTGCATCTCCAGTCATGTGTCTTGAACATCCGCTGTCCAGGTACCACATGCTCTCACGAGGTCTTGCATGAGAGCACACCTTCAAAATCATCAAACGTCAGATTTAGGAACCCAAATAGGTTTGGGTTCCTTCTTTTGAAAAGAAGAATGCAATGCATGTGTGTTGTGCTGTGAAATAGGTAGTTTGGGCCTCCACACCTAATATGTACTAACGTGAACAGTGCAGGTGTGGGAGATGTGTCCTAGCATGCCACATGAAAAACCTCTAACACTAGGAAAAGGGTTAACTAATCTACGTGGGTGATAGTGCCTCTTCCTAGGTTTGTATGAAACATTCTTTGATGATTTTAAAATAGATTCTTCAAAAGGTGGAGGTGCATAAAACTGTGCAAAAGTAGGAGGTGTTTGATTTTTCTCAAAAGCACTGATTTTAACTTTTAGAAATTCATTTTCTTTGTTAAGACTTGTAATTTCAAACTTCAGTGCACCATTGCCACTCTCCACTTCACATACCAGATTGTCTAATTCTTTAAAAGCTCTTTCTAAATCAACTTGCAAGGTTTTCAATGAATCATGCTTAGTAACTAAATCAGAATATTTTTTATTCAATTCATCAAACTCATCAAGTAAAGACATGTGATTGCTGTCAAGTGTGGAATGATCTTTAACTATTGAATCATGCTCTTTTTATAAATTCAGAAGTTCTAGTTTCATGCTAGCATGAGTTTTCTTAAGCTTCCTATACGATGCATAAATTTTTTTAGATATTTCAAATAATTGATCGTAAGTAAGCTCACATACCTCTTCCTGGTCAAATTGACCAGGATGATCATCAGCCATCAGACACAAATTTATTTCCTCCTCTTCAGCTTTAGTCTCAGAAGAATCGGATGCAGAATCTGCCTAGAATGTCTTTTAAATCCACTTCTTATCTTTCCTGAACTTGTGTTTCTCCTCACCCTTCTCCTTGCTTGGGTGAGCATCAAGTGTAGGACAATCAGCCTTAATGTGTTCAGGCTTCCTGCATTCAAAACAGACAGTATCAAATGAACCCTTAAATTTTTTACTGGACTTACCCTTGTTCCACTTCTGAAAGTTCTTATGTTTCTTCCTTAGAAAGCTTTTAAATTGCCTAGTGATCAAGGCAACGTCATCGCTTTCAAACCCGGAAGAACTAGTATCACTCTTGTTGGCCTTCAGTGCCACTATTTTCTCCTTCTTCTTCTCACCTGCATCAAGCTGTCTTTGGTTCACCCCTTGCTCGTAAGCAATGAGTGATCCAAGTAAGCTATCAATAGAGTAAGTATTCAAATCTTTAGATTCAGTAATTACAGTTATCTTAGCATCATATGAAAAAGGTAAACATCTAAGAATTTTGTTCACTCTTCCGTAGTTTGTAAGTTCTCTACCTAAGGTATGCAAAGAAGTGATAATTTGAGTGAACCTCGTATATATTTCAGAAATGGATTCAGTAGGTTTCATGCGAAAAAGTTTGTAGTCATGAAGCAATATGTTTAACTTAGACTGTTTGACTTCAGTTATCCCCTCATAAGTGATGCACAATCTATCCCAAATTTTTTTGCCAGTTGTACACGTAGACACACGCATGTAATCCTCAAATTTTAAAGCACAGAAAAAATAGTTTAAATATTTGGCATTCAATTATGCTAAGTCACGATCATCAAAAGTCTAATCAGTAAAGGGGAGTTTAGTTTTAACATTGTTAATCAATCTAAAAGGCGGCTCGTAGCCATCCTTAACAAGCATCTATATACGATAATCAATTGATTGAACAAAAGTGGACATGCGAGTTTTTCAAAAATTAAAAGGTACGATTACCAAAGTTAGCCATGGATCAAATTCAAAAGTTTTTCAAAACTAGATTTTATGAATCCCGCTCTGATACCACTTAAAAGTTCGATAGGGATGTTAAGCCCTGATGAACTAGTCCCGAGGCTAACCAAGAGGGGGGGTCAATTGGTTATTTAAAAATTTGAGAGCAACAGTAAAAAATCTTTTCGATGATTTGCCCTGAAAACAAGTAAAACACACAAACGAAAAGATCAAATACAGATTTCACCCAAGCAGTTAATCATAGAAAACTAAAGTGCAGAAAGTAATCAGAAAGAACACACCAGATTTTATAGTGGTTCGATCAACTTGACCTACGTCCACTACCTGGAGCCTCCCCTCCGGGTATTGCACTAACTCAAAGTGTTTCTCCTTTTGCTCCCACAGCAAGGCGGAGAAGCCTGTACAAAAACTCTTTTCCACTGACACGGTGAGGCAGAGAACCTAACCTCCTTTTGCTTCCTCCTGAAGCAAGCAGAGAACCTTGAACTCCTTTCGCTTCCTCCTGAAGCAGGCCGAGAACCTGAACTTCTTTTGCTTCTTCCTGAAGCGAGCAGAGAACCAAGATTTTCTTACCGATGATCCTCCGAAGAGACACTGACATGACCAGAGATGATGAGCGGAGAAGACGACTCTGATCCCTGCTTAGAGTAACCTTTATGAATCCCTCACAAACTCCCCCTCACAAGATCCTCTCTCTCCCTCCCAAACTCTCTCTCTCTCTAGGGTTTCTCTAGAAAGGAAAGTGGCAAAAGATTTTTCTTGTTGGAAGAAAAATAACTTTTAAATGAGGGCTCTAAAATTGCCCTAAATCTCAACTGCTCGGCAAGAATCATCCAGGACGATCGAAAGATCATCCTGTACGATCAGTTCAAAATCAGCTATTTCATCCAGGATGATCTGGCTCTTCTAGACGATCAGTGGAAAAAATTGATCTGATCGTCTGGTATGATTCTGCGATCGTCCGGGATGATTAGTGTAAATTCAGGAATTTCGTTCAGAAGACCGCTCTGGTTGTCCAGTGAAACTTGTGCTGGACGATCTAAAAATGACTTGATCGTCCAGGATGATAAGGGTATCATCCTGGATGATTAGTTCAAAAAGTGCCAAAATCATCCTAAGCACCGCTCTGGACGTATAGCTGAAACACACTAGACGATCATGAACGTCCCGGACGATCTTGCGATCGTCCCGGATGATATGATCATATCAATTAAATATTAATTACTTTCCTCAATTGCCAGACTAATTTAGGCATGATTGTACTGGGTCATCCAGGATGATACACGTATCATCCGGGACGATCAGACCAAATATCTAAATTTAAAACTTGCCTAACTTGATCTAGCGGCTGAGAATTTTTGATTTGAGCCTATCATCCTGTATGATGTTTGGATCATCCAGGACGATCGGCTTAATCAGACAGACTTAACTTGGTCGCCCTAATTAGGATTTCTATTTTCACCTGATCGTTCAGAACGATGTGAATATCATTGAGGATGATTTATTTGCAAATTCGCAACAACGTCAATTTGCATAAATATAATGGAAACCATTTATTTGAAGTGCTTTAACAAATTTGCAAATAAATCTAACATGATATTTCATTTTAATCACTAGTTTCTTATCAAAATTTTATGGAGATGGAGGATTAATGTGGTGTTGCTTTCTTTTAATCATTTCTGACGTTAACTAGAGGTTAATTAGTTATCTTCTCTTACTTCAAAGGCTCTTTAATCTAATATTCCTTGCAAAATTTGCCATCTTCTATTGGTCCAGTTATGAAGCATGGTGTTGATTTAGTTCTTAGAAAATTCTTTTACACTAAATGAATTTACATTGAAATAAAGAAGTCTTTATATACTCATGCTTCTATATTGATCAGATTTATATGGCTACGTTTCTTACCTTTTCATTGTATTGATGGCAAAAGAAGCATGTAAGAAATTTATTAAGAGGTAGATGGCGTCATGCTTGAGATTATCCAGTGGAGATTATGAGCTCATTTAAATGGCTTGAATACCCTTCTCTAAGAAACAAAAATATTTCAGTCCATAATTACATTTCTCTTTTATATGTATAATATTTTATTGGTTGATCGTATAACCATTTAGTAATTGATATAGTGATGGAAGTTTGATGATTAATACCATTCCTTATTTTATTCTTATATTCATATGTTCTAATATCTTGACATATGTTCTCTGGTTAATGTCATTTATCTGAGAACTAGAGAATGTTTGAAGAAGAGATTTGATTAATTCAAGAAAGTGGGGTTGTCTTTACCCTTTCTAGTAATATTAGGTTGGATTTGAATTCTTGAGAAGTGATGGTTGTATATATTTGACATTAGGGGAAGGTTTCCAGGAATTATATATAGCTTATTTGATTTTAAATGGAGTTTTTGATATAATTTAATTTCGTATACATTCAATGAATCACTTGTCATTTAAGATATTCATAGAGATTTATACTCTTGTTTTCCAATAAGCCTTGTATGTATGCTTTGAGGGAATTTGGCAAGACCTGATGTTTTGATCAATAACTTCTTGTGATGATGTTATCTAATGCTAGAATATGATTGAGATGGTCTCTTTGTGTGTTTTGAGGCATTGTTGCATTGGTGAATTCAAGATACTTGTGTGTGGTTTTATTTCTTTCATCTGGGAGGCTTAATATTTGTTCTCTAAAGGTTTTAGTAATATTCTTGAGTGGTTACTTCTTGATTTATCTTTTTAGTTTAAATGAATGAATGAGAGCTTAGTTTTTCCTATGGGTGAGGTGAAAAGGTACTCAATATTTTGGTCTATCTTTCTCCTTCATGAGATCAACGTTAAAGAAATCATTTAGTTCTCATTTGTCATGCATCATACCTATGAAATAGGTTTCTCTTTGGCCATGAATTATAGTGATTTGACAAATATATTATGGCCCTTATGCTGCAAGAATTACATGCATTTTGAAGGTTTGACACTACGTTCTATATCAAAGGTTTCCAGATTCTTTTCCGTGGGAAATGCTTGTAGGGACATGGTAGCGGTAATAACATTTCTTTAATACAATAGCATAAAATTGGGGTAAATGTGCATGTACATGTGCCTTGTACTTTAAGTCTTTACTTTTCTCTACGCATATGTGATATAAAAGAAAGTTGGATGGTTGCATTGTTAGTTTCCCTTTGAGTTTTTGGAAGGGGTTGAAGTTGGCTCTAGTTCCTTCCTTGAGTTGCATTTGGCCTAAGTATTGGGCTGGAAGGCAATAAAATGAAATGTCTATTTGATTGAGCTCCAACATTTTATAATTGATAATGGGTTTCAAGAGTCCATATGCCTTCCAGTATTTTGATAATGCGTATGGAGATGTTGGAAAAGCTTCTTACATCTTTCATATGGTGGTATTATGTGACATTTGACTTGAAGAATTATGTTTATGTTGCTATGCTTTTTCTTTCTTTTCTCAAATATTATTTGGCATAAATGTTGAGTTGGAATAAATGAATAGGTTGGGAACCAATCTTTTTCAAGTTGGATTCAATTTGAGGTGTATAACTGCTGGAGAGAATACATATGTTTGTATTTCAATTTTGAACATTCTTGGGTTTTACATATGGTATTTTGGCTATGTTGGAAAGTGATTATGCATGCTGATTGGCTTTTCTAAGGTGCCATATATGCTGAGATTGTTCTTGTAAGATAGTATATGAGCTGAACTCCCCTCTTACATATCATTACATGTGCTAAAATCGTTCCTGTGAGAGAATATATAAGCTGAAACTTTTCTTTACACCTAAGTATATATGTTGAAATCACTCTTGTAAGATGTCACATACATTGAAATTTTTTCTTGCAAAGGTACATACACTTTGAAATTGCCTCAATAATTTGATTTGATTCATATTTTCTCATATTCATTTATATGTTAATTAACAGTGACTTCTATACTCACATGCATGATATTCTGACACCTCCTTCTCTCTTCGCTTTTTTGCGAGGTACTGGTGGAGTTGATTGGGGGATAGAGCCAAGGAGCTTCAATGGCTCCTATTTCTTTTAAATGAGGGTGCTACGATTGAAATCACTATTGACTAGCTCCAGTGATCAGGTAAGTTTTTTTAAAACTTAGAAGACCATAAAGCTCCTAGATTTCCCTGTTGAGTTATTCCCCTAGCCTTAAGTTCTTGCAGTAATTCCTGCATTTAGTTAATATTTTCCATCGACGTAGCTTGTTTACATTCATGTGTATGTATAAGGGTTAGAGACATTTATTGCAAACCTATTACAACACTAGTGTCATTTAAGGACAATAATTAAGGACGAGTCTTAGAGAACTTAAGCAAACTCTAGGATTCACACCTATATCTTTTAAGGGATGAAACATTAAACATAGAGAACTTAGTGACACCGTATCTTAGGATCAATGTATATTTTCAAATTTGACCTCAGTCGAACTTAAATTAATCGATTAATCATTAAACCACTTAATTGATTTAATTAAAGTTAAACCCTTAATTAAGCCTTCAAAACTTTAAGAAATTTAATAAATTAAATTTAAATCACAAAAATATACATAATATCTCAAATTAATCAGAATTTAACCCTTAACGTAAGAAAATTAAAACCCCGTTGATTTCACATTAAATTTAAGCTTAATTGAATTTTAAATGAAATTCAATATTTAAATAATTTAATGAATTAAAAGTAATTGAAAATTTCAAAAAATTCTCAAACACTTGATAATCCCTCTTTAGGTTATTTATGATCTTTGAAGGTTATTTCAAGAAGTTTGGAGTTCATTTGGATTCAAATAATAAAAACGCCTCTAATCCAAAAATTAAATAATTCAATTGATCCATCAAACTTTGAAAATTCATAACTACTTCAAGAAAATTTCAATTCATTCAAACTCAAAAGCATTCAACTCAAATGAAAATCTAATATTTATCAAAAATATCACCTTTAAAAGTCAGTTAAAGTTAAAAAGTCAACAATCTGGTCAAAATTAAGTCAAAACTTCAAACCTTCATAACTAAACATCGAAAAATCAAAATTCAACAAACTTACAGTCTAATTGATCATCTTAAGGTCTAATATTTTAATAAAATATTAATTTTCTAAAAATCATTCTTAATCTAAAATTCAAATTTTAATCCCTTTAATTAAATACATTAAATAATTCAAATAACTTAAGAAAATTAAATACTTGATTTAAAAATTCAGAAAATTTCAATCAAACTTTAAAACCAGCAATCAATTAACCTTAATTAAGATTCATCAAATTTTAAATCTTAGATCAAATCTAATTCATTTAATCATATCAGGCGTCACTAGGTAACCCTGGCCTACGAGGCTATTAAATTAGCCCCAAGGAAGGTGAAATAAACTTCACGGCCTCGGTGAGCAACAAATGTGGTATCTAATAAATAATCAAGAATTGATCTTAAAAATTAATTTCAAATCATTAAGACTTAAACTTTAACCAAAATCTTCTCTTAATCCTTTCAACCAACTAGAACATGAAATAACTTTAACCAATTACCCAATACAGGACATATCTAAACCACACATCCTACCTTACACACTTTAGATGGTTTGCTAGGACAACCAACTCTAGTCTTAGGCTGGGCCGGTGTTTACTTTTCTGTTACTTGCATGTACTAGGTTCTTCATAGTTTTCATTGCATGCTGCTTGCTAGATTTAAGTAATTAGTGTGATTATTTATTTATATACTACACTCTGTATCATGATTGATTGTGCGTTAGATCTACCCCTAGGTTTGGGATGATTTATACTAATTCAACCTTATGTAGGTGACCATGCTCGTATAGGGCATTTAAAATTAAAGGGGGTAATCAAATAATTAAGCTTTAAAAATTAATGTTGTTTTCTGCAGGCACTTTAGAAATACTTAAGACCCCCTTTAAATTTAAAGAGCATGGCCAAGTGTGGCTAATATATGTAGCTCACATATTAATTGAACAAACTCTAGCTTTAGGTTAGGCTGATGTTCCTTTCTATTTTTGAGATATGTTGATATGCACACAAAATGAGAGTGGCTTCATAGGTTAAATAACATAAACATAGGTTCACTACCCACAGACCTGTGTACCTCCTATTTGTCAGACTAGGATTAGGTCCCCAACCCCTTGGCCTACGAGGTCCCCTTGAATGAGGTAACCCATGGTTGCTAACAAGGATCCTCTGGTCGGCATTCAACTAAGTAGGCTAAGGACACCGACAAACCAGGGACAATGAAAAACCATGGGATCTTGACCGAGGATGTCATACCCACTTGGTAGGTTAGTCTCTACCCTCACTTTTTTGGGCATTCTCTTGATCTAGTGATCAAGAATATAAGCCCCAACTTTCTAATAAAATTGATCATTTGAACATTAAACTTCTTTCCTTCAAATTTAAGCCCAACACATAGGATAGACTGGGGCACTTCTGAATTGTTTCAGAATCCCAAGTGCCTCCTATGCTTCTCCTTTAACTCTGAAATAAGTGTTAAATTTGGAACCAATCCCATTTAAAAATTCTAGTCCCTACCTCCTTTGACATCAAACTTTGAATTCTTAAATAAAATTTGTATCGCTATTTTAATCAAGAGTTTTCATAGGAAAATTTCTGGTTTTCCTACGATGTAATTAACTACGAGGGCTTGCGCTCATAAGAGATTAGAAACCCATACCAGATTTTAAGACTAAACTTTTTCAAAATTTTAATTAATTATCTTTGGGAAAAATCAAATACAACGATCATTATCATCATTTTCAAATGACTAATAATAAGCGATATTATCTTTCTCCGGATAGATTTGTCGTTCTATTATTATAACTTTGATCATGAAATTAATGACCTCTTTGCTAGATTATCATAGGCGAACATTGGATTAAACATCATTTTGATCCTTTGGGATCATATGTTGCCTCTCCTTAAGTTTGACTATGATAATCGAAGTAAATTAAAAAATTTATATTCTGAACCTATTAGAGAATGATATGTTTACCTTTTAAGGTAATATATTATTAATAATAAGTATTCGATTTCAAATATTAAAATTCCAGATATTTAATTTTTCCAAAGAAAATTAAACCCTTTTTAAAACCACATATTTTTCAATCACATCAAAAAAGGTGGCTCCACTGGGAAAATCTCTCTCTCCATCTTTAATAGTTATACAAATTTTATTGCATCGCTACTTTTGACTACTTTTCTTCCATTGGTCCCTCTCCAATTTCTCCCTTGGGTGAGTGTGGCCAACTCAATTAAGACATATGAAAAGAGAGGTGAGTGTAGAAAACCCCCCTCCAAGTCTGGCTTTGACATTTTGCCTCCGAGTTTATTGGTAGAGCGAAAGAGTCGAGCGAAGCTTTTCAAGATCCTTCTGTATATGTTGCAAACCCGTATGCTCAGGTTAATCTCTGCATGCTAAGTTTCATAATTTATAAAAAAAATCCCCCAATCTCAGAACCCAAATTTAAACTCTTAATCAGACTCAGACTTTGACATTTCGCTCTAAGCTAGTCACTGCAATGAAAGAGTGAAGTCAAGATCTCCAGATTTCTCCACTAACTTTTGTTAACCATTTTATTGAAAATACAACTCAACATTTTGTGCTCCAAAAGTAAAGGAAAATCTTTCAAATCAACTTCAATCGTCATTGTCATGTGTCTTCTGCAACATTCTATTGTAATTGAACGTATGCAATACAAATCTAAAACTCTCCTATCAAATTTAGGCTTTGACATTTCATCCCCAAATTACTTGGTCGGGTGAAAAGAGTCAAGCCTAATTCTTAAGATCTTCAGGTTACTTTTATAAACCCACACATCTGAATAAAAATCAATGTGTGGAGTTTCATAGTTTCAAGAAGATCGATTAAATTACAACCTCAGAGCCAAATTCAATCTAAAGTCTCAATTTAGTTTCAAAATTGAATTCAAGTTTAATTTCAACCTTAAATTCAACTTCAGTTTTGATTTCAAAATCAAATCGAGCTTTGAAATTTCGACCCAAGCTAATTGGTGAAATGAAAAGAGTCGAGCCTGATCCCTGAATTTTTTATATCGATTTTGTGCACCTATATGATTGAGTGAAACTCAACCCGTTGAGTCACAAAATTTGAAGAAAGGTCCATTCGACTTCAACCTTATGTTTAGATTCAAATCTACTTTTGATTCAAAATATAACCATGACCTTAAGTTCAAACTTATTTTTCACCTTAAATTTTAAATTCAATTTAGAAATCAAATTCAAGTTCAAGCTTTGATATTTTGCCCCAAGTCAATTGGTGTAGCGAAAGAGTCAAGATGACCCTCTAAATTTTCTCTTTATATGGTGAACCTCTATGTTGACTGTCAATTCAACATATTGAGTCGCGAAAACTTGATGAAAATTCTCTCCAATAAGCCAATTCAATTACAATTCCAAATTTTAAGCTTTAATCGAGTTCAAACTTTGACATTTTGCCCCAAGTCAATTGGTATAGCGAAAGAGTCAAGTTTAACTCTTAAGTTCTCAACGTCAATCCTATGAAGCACCGTGTTGAATGTAAACGTGATAATTTGAGTTATAAAATCTTGAATGAAATTAATCATGTTTAAACTTCAAATTCAATTTCAAGATTAGCTGATTCAAAATCACCTTTCCTTAATCTCAGGAATTCAAGCACTAAATGGCTGGGAAACTCATCTTCTCTATGGATAGAAACTTGATAGTAGAAGGAATCACTTTTAGAAATTTCATCCAGTTTGAAATGCAATTCCAAGACTTCAAGTTATCAGTCGAAGGAGAAGAAATAATTGATCTGTTTGCTGGAATACAAATGGATATCCCCTTGGTTGAGATTATTTTAGGGTCAGGAGTTGACTCTCCCATCTCCGAGATGGAGGCCACTATCACCCCTTTACCCACTGTACCCTCTGCCCCGATGGATAAGAACTAGAACTCAATAACGATATAAGGGCTACCATCTCAGTTTGAAATCGGATCAAGTTCTAGCACTCCTATCATCAACAAAAATAAAAGGAAGAACTACCTTCGAAGAGTCAGAAAGAAGGTTGTTAAAGCCAGAAAGACTGCTGAGGCGAAAGCCTTAAAACACGTCAAGTCTAAGGCTAATAAAAAATTCATTGCTCCTTCTACGTACCCCTTCCCTGGTGGAAATCATTTTCACCCTTCTCCTATTACTCAAAGGAAGGAGGTTGTAGAAATAAGAGCACGATCTTTAATACACCTTCTTGACTATTACATGGCAAGAATCAATCAAGCCAGAACTGAACAAACACCAGCACTAGGCCCTAGGCCCCTAGTTGAAGGTTATGACCTGTCTACTCTATTAGAAGATGTTAGGTCATATTTCTATACGCGTCCCACTATATCAACTAGTGAGGGGGAGGTATAGAAATCACTTGGGATGCCACTCTCCTAATTACTAGACCACTAGTAATGAGAGGGGAAATAATCTAAGATTATATCAGATAAGTGATACCGACAAAATTCAACTTTCAACGGGATCCTATCGAGATAAATCTTTTTTATTAAAGTGATGCAGCAACTTCTAAGGATAGTGCAGAACTAATAACAGTCTCTCCCTCCAAGGAGATCGTAGGAATCTAATTCCATACTGTTGAGATTTTGCCACATAGATTTGTAACTTTTAAGGAAAGCTTCCAATTTCTCAAGTGTACTGAGTTCAAAAATTCAAGATAGTTGAGTTATCTTTTTAATGAAAATTGACCTCTACTTTAAGTCTTAAGCAGGAAAAAGTTGTAGTTGACTCCAAATGTTTAAATGTCCCTCCCTCCCACCTCTTTTGTGGGATAAATTTAACTGTTGAACTAAAATCAATGTCAAACTTAAGTTGATCTCTGAAATAAAGATCTTCTCAAATTTCTAGCAATTTTTTATCTTAATAAGATATCTCTTGCGTGCTTAAAATCTGTTCAATGACATTCGAAAGTTAGGCCAATATTCTTTTCAATAAGACTAGGTCCTGCCTTGAGGATTATCCATCCTTGCATAAGAGAATGAGTTTTCTTCTCTTATACTTGAGATGTAATCCTGGTATTAAAATAGAGAAGGTGCAGCCTCCTCTTAAAATGAAAACAAATTCAAAAAGATGTACAAAGTACACCAAAAGTTAAAAGATGTGCAAATGCGCCAAAATTCAAAAAAGAAAAAAGTGCAGAATGCGCTAAGTGCGCCACTAAGAAAAGAGAAGAAGAGTAAGAGGCCTCCCTTCCTTTTAATCTTTAAATTTAAGAAGACCCAGTCAATTTTAAATTGCTTGACTTTGACAAACCTTGAATCCAGAATTTTTTTCGTGCATCGATAAAATATCAAGATACAAAAATCCCTCATGCAAGAGAGTTGAAAGGATCAAATTTCATTATTCAACTTAAACCCCTTTGAAATTAATTTTAATTCAAAATATTTAAGGGAGATCCCAGTTTAGTTTCTACGAAACTTGGTCTGGGTCAACAAAACCAAAATCCTTAAATCTTTCAGGTTTATTGGAGTCACTCAAACCTTTCACTATACTTCTGAATTTTGTTCCCACTCGTCATTCTAACAGGGTCTAAAAAGCTAGAGGAAATTTTCTGATAAGAAGAATGAATCTTCTACTCTTGATGAAAATTCAAATTTTATCCTTGAGGAGTGTGTGTAAGCCCTTCTATATAGGCATCTTTCCTTTAAGGTATTTTCTGTAAAATTACACTCTATGCTGGGTCCAAAATTAATCCCATTAGAGGAGTATTTTATAATGCTAGAACTTGTCATTCAAAATCAACCACACCCTATGTTGAGTCCTAGATCATTCTGATCCAGGAGCATAGTTTCCTTTGCTAACTTGCTGTTCAAAATCAAACTATAGTAAAGCAGAGTGCCCGACTCCGATTGGAAGAGTTTGAGGGCCTTAAATAAAGTCAAATGCGTGTTCAATAAAGTTTGAAAGTTTATAAGTCATGTTTGATTGGGATCCTAAAAAAAATTTTGTCACTTCAAAACTCCCCAAGCAAAATACTTCATTGTACTCTTTTGGAGAACACATTTAATCCATTGTATGATCAATGGAAAGCTTAAATCAATGTTGGCTGGATCGTTCATTTTTAATGACGGAGGAAGTTTTCCTTTGATTGATCAACCTGAAGAATGTCACCCAATATTTTTAAATATTGGGAAGACTCTTCCGAAAGTACCATACCATATGAGTGCCAAACTTAAAATCAAATTCAAAACCGAACCAATTTAAAATCAAATTCAACGTCAATCAAAATCAAATCAAATTTTAAATTCAAATCCCTCAAATTTAAAAGTAATTCAAATCAAGTTTCAAATTCAAACATCTTCAAATTCAAAAAAAAAAATCAATTCAAATTCAAAAATCATTCAAATCTCAAATTCCAGAATCCAGACCTGACCCTCTGTGTGGAGCAAGTTTCCTCTACAAATGATCATACCAGACTCAATCCGCTGTGTAGAGAAAGTTTCCTCTACGCATAATCATTCCAGACCCGATCTTTCATGTAAGAGCAAGTTTCCTCTTCACAAGATCACCCTTTAGTGATGGAGCACGCCCTCTGTGGTACCATCCTAAATTTAATATCCATATCTGATCTTTCATGGGAAGTAATGCTTCCTTTCCACAAGATCATCTAGTTTTCTTTTCCTTTAGGATAGATGTAAGTCATAATGCTTTCTCTCCTTAGGATTAGATCTTTTAGTGATGGAGCACGCCCTTAGTGGCACCATCCTATATTCAAACTTAAGACCTGATCTTTCATGGAAAGCAATGCTTCCTTCCCATAAGATCTTCCAGTTTTCTTCTCGTTTAGGATAGGATTCTTCCTTTCCTTAGGATTAGACATGCTAGTGGTGGAGTACGCCCTTCGTGGCACCATCCTAGCTTCTTCCAGTTTTCTTTTCCTTTAGAATAGGACTCTTCCTTTCCTTAGGATTAGACCTGCTAGTGGTGGAATACGCCCTTCGTGGCACCATCCTAGTTTCTTCCAGTTTTCTTTTCTTTTAGGATAGGACTCTTCCTTTCCTTAGGATTAGATGTGCTAGTGGTGGAGTACACCCTTAGTGGCACCATCCTAGCTTCTTCCAATTTTCTTCTCCTTTAGGATAGAATTCTTCCTTTCCTTAGGATTAGACATGTTAGTGGTGGAGTATGCCCTTCATGGCACCATCCTAGCTTCTTCCAATTTTCTTTTCCTTTAGGATATGACTCTTCTATTCCTTAGGACATGCTAGTGGTGGAGTACGCCCTTTGTGGCACCATCCTAGCTTCTTCCAATTTTTTTTCCCTTTAGGATAGGACTCTTCCTTTCCTTAGGATTAGACGTTCTAGTGATGGAGTACGCCCTTCGTGGAACCACCCTAGCTTCTTCCAGTTTTCTTCTCCTTTAGGATAGGATTCTTCCTTTCCTTAGGATTAGACGTACTAGTGGTGGAGTACGCGCTTCATGGCACCATCCTAGCTTCTTCCAATTTTCTTCTCCTTTAGGATATGATTCTTCCTTTCCTTAGGATTAGACGTGCTAGTGGTGGAGTATGCCCTTCGTGACACCATCCTAGCTTCTTCCAATTTTCTTTTCCTTTAGGTTAGGATTCTTCCTTTCCATAGGATTAGACGTGCTAGTGGTGGAGTATGCCCTTCGTGGCACCATCCTAGGTTCTTCCAGTTTTCTTTTCCTTTATGTTAGGATTCTTCCATTCCTTAGGATTAGATGTGCTAGTGGTGGATGACACCCTTCGTGGCACCACCCTAGCTCCCTCTAGTTTTCTTTTCCTCTATGTTAGGATTTTTCCTTTCCTTAGGATTAGACGTGTCTACCTTCTACCTAAGTCTCTAAGGCTAGATCTCTTCTTTCTTAGGATCAAAAATTCTACTTCAATCTTTCATTCAGTCAACGCTAATATATGCACTAGAATTTCATTCTACCGCGCATATTAGGGGTCCATTTATTGACCTCATTTTTGTATGAGGTCACTAGGACCCACCTGGGTTTTCTTTTGGTGACCTAATGATCGGCAGGTGCCCACTTGTCAATCATATAGGTCCCAATCAAATTCCAATCCAACTCTTAATCAAATTCCAATCCAACTTTCAATCAACCATCAATCATTTTTTTAATCAAATTTTGATCATACTTCAAATGTAGCCACCCCTTTGGATACATATCAACCCCCCCCCCCCCCCCCCCCCCCCCCTCATTCCATTAGACACATATTTTCACATTCACATTTGTAGAGCTGCTAGGAATGGTCAAGTCGAGCTGCTCATTAACAGATTGTGAGATCCGATCAATAAGTGAAGTTTGTTGTTCTCTCCCTATCTAATGTACTTCACATTCAACTGCTATAATAGTAGCAGCAGCTGCTCCTCTATAATTTCAGCCACTTCATGAGTATCAACAGAGTTTCCACTACAGCCCTCATCAGCTCCTGCTTTTTGTTCTACTCCAGCTGCTGTAAAGATGTTTGGATCCAACTCTACTATCTAGTTCTTCAGCCGGATAAGCAAATCCCATACAACTCCAAGCTATAGCAAATTTTGATGAAGCAGCTGGAGCTGTTGTTTATTGGCTAGGGGAGATATGGGAAGTAGAGCCGCCCGAGTAGGAGATCATGAGATCCTATCAACAAGAGAAGGTCGCTGTTCTCACTCCATCCAGTGTACTTCCCATTCAGCTACTTCAGCCTAGAACTTTTGATGGTAACTCATCTCTTTTCTCTTTCGATTTACTTGAGAGAAGGACCTTTAAATTAGATGATTTGGACGCAATATTTTGTTAGAAATAAATGGTGGAATGTAAAGTACTGCAACAAGCAGCTGCTATAGAGCAGCTCTTTTTTTTGCAATTTGTTGATTGTTTATATCACTGTTCTTGTCACTTCCCTGTAAGTTGATGATTAAGGTTTGGTACGTCAATTTGTATAAATATAATGGAAACCATTTGTTTGATGTGCTGTAACAAATTTGCTAATAAATCTAATAGGATATTTCATTTTAATATTTAGTTTCTTATCAAAATTTTATGGAGATGGAGGATTAAAGTGGTGTTGCTTTATTTTAATCATTTCTGACATATCTGGAGATTTATTAGTTGTCTTCTCTCACTTCAAAGGCTCATTACTCTAATATTCCTTGCAGAATTTTCCATCTTCTATTTGTCCAGTTATGAAGCATGGTGTTGATTTAGTCCTTAGAAAATTCTTTTACACTAAATGAATTTTGATTGAAATAAAGAAATCTTTATATACTCATGCTTCAATACTGATCAGATTTATATTGCTACGTTTCTTACCTTTTAATTATGTTGATGGTACAAGAAGCGTGTAAGAAATTTATTAAGAGGTAGATGGCGTCATGCTTGAGATTGTCTAGTAGAGATTATGAGCTCATTTAAATGTCTTGAATACCCATCTCTGAGAAACAAAATTATTCCTGTCCCTAATTATATTTCTCTTTTATATGTCTAATATTTTATTGGTTGATCATATAACCATTTAGTAATTGATATAGTGATGGAAGTTTGATGATTAATACCATTCCTTATTTTCTTCTTATATTCATATGTTCTAATATCTTGACATATGTTCTCTGGTTAATGTCATTTATCTGAGAACTAGAGAATGTTTGAAGAAGAGATTTGATTAATTCAAGAAAGTGGGGTTGTCTTTACCCTTTCTAGTAATATTATGCTTGATTTGAATTCTTAAGAAGTAATGGTTGTATATATTTGACATCAGGTGAAGGTTTCCTAGAATTATATAAAGCTTGTTTGAAGTTAGATGGAGTTTTTGATATAATTTAATTTCTTATACATTCAATGAATCACTTGTCATTTAAGATATTCATGGAGATTTATACTCTTATTTTCCAATAAGCCTTGTATGTACGATTTGAGGGAATTTGGCAAGACCTAATGTTTTGATCAATAATTTCTTGTGATGATGTTATCTAATGCCAGAATTTGATTGAGATGGTCTCTTTATGTGTCTTGAGGCACCGTTGCATTGGTGAATTTAAGATACTAGTGTGTGCTTTTATTTCTTTCATCCGGGAGGCTTAATATTTGTTCTCTAAAGGTTTTAGGGATATTCTTGAGTGGTTACTTCTTGATTTATCTTTTTAGTTTAAATGAACGAATGAGATCTTAGTTTCTCCTATGGGTGAGGTGAAGAGGTACTCAATATTTTGGTCTATCTTTCTCCTTCATGAGATCAACATTAAAGAAATTATTGAGTTCTCGTTTGTCAAGCATCATACCTATGAAATAGGTTTCTCTTTGGCAATGAATTATAGTGATTTGATAAAAATATTCTGGCCCTTATGCTGGAAGAATTACATGCATTTTGAAGGTTTGACACTACGTTCTATATCAAAGGTTGCCAGATTCTTTTTTGTGGGAAATGCTTGTAGGGACATGGTAGCAGCAATAACATTTCTTTAATACAATAGCATAAAATTGGGGTAAATGTGCACGTACATGTGCCTTGTGCTTTAAGGCTTTACTTTTCTCCATGCATATGTGATATAAAAGAAAGCTGGATGGTTGCATTATTAGTTTCCTTTTTAGTTTTTGGAAGGGGTTGAAGTTGGCTCTAGTTCCTTCCTTGAGTTGCATTTAGCCTAAGTATTGGGCTGGAAGGCAATAAAATGAAATGTGTACATGATTGAGCTCCAACATTTTATAATTGATAATGGGTTTGAAGAGTCCATATGCCTACCAGTATTTTGATAATGCGCATGGAGATGTTGGAAAAGCTTCTTACATCTTTTATATGGTGGTATTATGTGACATTTGACTTGAAGAATTAAGGTTATGTTGCTATGTTTTTTTCTTTCTTTTCTCAAATATCATTTGGCATAAATGTTGAGTTGGAATAAATGAATAGGTTGGGAACCTATCTTTTGCAAGTTGGGTTCAATTTGAGGTGTATAAATGTTGGAGAGAATACATATGTTTGTATTTCAATTTTGAACATTCTTGGGTTTTACATAAGGTATTTTGGTTAAGTTGGAAAGTGATTATGCATGCTGATTTGCTTTTCTAAGGTGCCATATATGCTGAAATTGTTCTTATAAGATAGTATATGAGCTGAACTCCTCTCTTACATATCGTTACATGTGCTAAAATTGTTACTGTGAGATGATATATGAGCTGAAACTTTTCTTTACACATAAGTATATATGTTGAAATCACTCTTGTAAGATGTCACATACATTGAAATTATTTCTTACAAAGGTACATACACTTTGAAATTGCCTCAATAATTCAATTTGATTCATATTTTCACATATTCATTTATATGTTAATTAATAGTGACTTCTATACTTGCATGCATGATATTCTAACACCTCCTTCTCTCTTCACTTTTTTGCGAGGTACTGGTGGAGTTGATTGGGGGATAGAGCCAAGGAGCTTCAGTCGCTCCTATTTATTTTAAATGAGGGTGCTACGATCGGAATCACTGTTGACTAGCTACAGTGATCAGGTAAGTTTTCTTAAAACTTAGAAGACCATAGAACTCCTAGATTTCCATGTTGAGTTATTCCCCAGCCTTAAGTTCTTGCAGTAATTCTCGCATTTAGTTAATATTTGTCATCGACGTAGCTTGTTTACATTCATATATAAGTATACGGGTTAGAGACATTGATTGCAAACCCATTACAACACTAGTGTCATTTAAGGATAATAATTAAGGATGAGTTTTAGAGAATTTTGGTAAACTCTAGGATTCACACCTATATCCTTTAAGGGATGAAACATCAAACAAAGAGAACTTAGTGACACCGTACCTTAGGATCAATGTACATTATCAAACTTTACCTTAATCAAACTTAAATCAATCGATTAATCATTAAACCACTTAATTGATTTAATTAAAGTTAAACCCTTAATTAAGCCTTCAAAACTTTAAGAAATTCAATAAATCAAATTTAAATCATAAAAATATACGTAATATCTCAAATTAATGAGAATTGAACCCTTAATATAAGAAAATTAAAACCCCCTTGATTTGACATTAAATTTAAGCTTAATTGAATTTTAAATAAAATTCAATATTTAATTAATTTAAAGAATTAAAAATAATTAAAAATTCCAAAAAATTGTCAAATACTTGATGATCCCTCTTTAGATTATTTATGATCTTTGAAGGTGTTTTCAAAAAGTTTGGAGTTCATTTGGATTCAAATAATAAAAACCCCTTTAATTAAATAATTAAATAATTAAATTGATCCATCAAACTTTGAAAATTCATAACTACTTCAAGAAAATTTCAAATCAGTCAAACTCAAAAGCATTCAATTCAAATGAAAATTTAATATTTATCAAAAATATCAAACCTTTAAAAGTTAGTTAAAGTTAAAAAGTCAACAATCTAGTTAAAATTAAGTCAAAATTAAGTCAAAACTTCAAACCTTCATAACTAAATATAAAAAAAATCCAAATTTAACATACTTATAGTCTAATTGATTATCTTAAGGTCTAATATTTTAATAAAATTTTAATTTTCTAAAAATCATTCTTAATCTAAAATTCAAATTTGAATCCCTTTAATTAAATACATTAAATAATTCAAATAACTTAAGAAAATTAAATACTTGATATAAAAATTTAGAAAATTTCAATCTAACTTTAAAACCAGCAATCAATCAACCTTATTTAAGATTTATCAAATTTCAAATCTTAGATCAAATCTATTTCATTTAATTATGCCGGGTACCACTGGGTGACCCAGGCCTATGATGTTATTAAATTAGCCCCAAGGAATGTTAAATAAACTTCACGGCCTCGGTGAGCAACAAAGGTGGTATCCAATAAATAATTAAGAATAGATCTTAAAAATTAATTTCAAATCATTAAGACTTAAACTTTAACCAAAATCTTCTCTTAAGCCTTTCAACCAATCAGAACATTAAACAACTTTAACAAATTACCCGATGCAGGACATATCTAAACCAACAGCCTACCTCACATACTTTAGATGGTTTGCTAGGACAACTAACTCTAGTCTTACGCTAGGCCGGTGTTTACTTTTCTACTACTTGCGTGTGCTAGATTTTCTGTGGTTTTCATTGCATGCTGGTTGCTAGATTTAAGTAATTGGTGTGATTATTTATTTATTTAATGCACTCTATATCGTGATTGATTGTGCATTAGATCTACCCCTAGGTTAGAGATAATTTATATTAATTCAATCTTATACAGGTGGCCATGCTCGTATAGGGCATTTAAAATTAAAGGGGGCAATCAAATAATTAAGCTTTAAAAATTAACGTTTTTTTTCTGCAGGAGCTTTAAAAATACTTAAGACCCCCTTTAAATTAAAAGAGCATGGCCAAGTGTGACTAATATATGTAGCTCAAATATTAATTGAACGAACTCTAGCTTTAGGTTAGGCCGATGTTCCTTTCTATTTTTGAGATATGTTGATATGCACACAAAATGAGAGTGGCATCCTAGGTTAGATAACATAGACATAGGTTCACTACCCACAGACCTGTGCACCTCCTATTTGCCAGCCAAGGATTAGGTCCCCAACCCCTTGGCCTACGAGGTCCCCTTGAATGAGGTAACCCATTGTTGCTAACAAGGATCCTCTGGTCGGCACTCGACTAAGTAGGCTAAGGACACCGACGAACCTGGGACGATGGAAAACCATGGGATCTTGACCGAGGACGTCATACCCACTTGTTATGTTAGTCTCTACCCTCACTTTTTGGGCATTCTCCTGATCTGGTGATCAAGAATATAAGCCCCAACTTTCTAATAAAATTGATCATTTGAACATTAAACTTCTTTCCATCAAATTCAATCCCAACACATAGAATAGACTAGGGCACTTCTTAATTGTTTTAGAATCCCAGGTGCCTCCTACCCTTCTCCTTTGACTCTGAAATAAGTGTTTAATTTTGAACCAATCCCATTTAAAAATTCTATCCCCTACCTCCTTTGACATCAAACTTTGAATTCTTAAATAAAATTTGTATCGCTATTTTAATCGAGAGTATTCGTAGGAAAATTTCTGGTTTCCCTACAATATAATTAACTACGAGAGCTTACGCTCATAGGAGATTTAGAAACCTAGACCAGATTTTAAAATTCTGCTTTTTTAATTAATTATGTTTGGAAAAAATCAAATACAATAATTATTATCGTCATTTTCAAATGATTAATAATAAGCGATATTTTCTTTCTCCGGATAGATATGTTGTTCTATTATTATAACTTTGATCATAAAATTAATGAACTCTTTGCTAGATTATCATAGTCGAACATTGGATTAAATATTATTTTGATCCTTCGGGATCATATATTGTCTCTCCTTTAGTTTGACTATGATAATCGAAGTAAATTCAAAATTTTGTAATATGAACCTATTAGAGAATGATATGTTTACCTTTCGAGGTAATATATTATTCATAATAAGTGTTCGATTTTAAATATTAAAATTCCAGAAATTCAATTTTCTTAAAGAAAATTAAACCCTTTTTAAAACCACATATTTTTCAACCACATCAATATCCATCTTTAATGTGATGTTTTAAACATTTCATCATATTATTTTTTATATCATTATATCAAAATCATTCATCTTTTATAATTATTATTAAATGTGGTTTTAAAAAATTATTAAAAGCCATCACCCTATCTGTCAAAGTAATTCGATCATCTATTACAGGCTACAATCGGGATAACAATACAAATCATTTTTAAAGGAAAGCCTGTTTGCCCACTCTCCTACATAGGGTATTATATTTTAACATACAACTATTTTATAGTATTGACAGCCAACCTTTCTTACTTATACAAATGTCACAGTCAAAATGCAGTATAAAATAATCAATTTTGTTCAATACAAAAAATTTTATATAATATCTAAAACTTAAAAAAATAACTTTAACTCTACCCAATAAAATTCAGTGATATTACTATCAAAATGTCCACACTATTCATATTTATTATATAAAAAAAGGTATACAGCAAAAACTCGATAAATTAGGAGAACAGATAATTTTATTGATTTAGGAGAGACGAAATCCATCCAACTCAAAATCATTAAAAGCTAAAATGAGATATGGATTACTTACAATGAATAGAGGAAATATTCGAACAAAATCAACAAACAAAAAAGCTCTAAAAAACCTTCTCTCTCCTCTTTCTCTCTCTTCCTTTTTTGGCGAGTCATGACGCTGAAATTCAAAATTTTCATTTAAAAAAAATCATTTTAGAAATTTGCGTTATTACACATGTTGTGTCCTAGGTTGTGGCTTTAGTTAAAGTGTAGGCCCTGGAGTACTATTTTGTAGCGCTTTTACTTTTTCATTTAAATGATCATTAACTCTTTAAAACTAGCCACTTCAAATTTTAATGCATGCTTATTATTGTCTAATTCTATTGCAAGTGACTCTAGTTCCTTGAATGCTTCCTCTAACTCAATATGCTCACTTTTCAAGGAATCGTGTGACTTGGTTAACTCAATTTGCTTCCTATTTAAGTCATCAGATTCATCTAATAATATTGCATACTCCTTATGTAATGTAATATATTCAGATTTAAGATTAGCATGATCTCTAACTAACATGTTATACTCACATTTTTAATCAGAAAGTTCATTTTTTTTAAACAAGCATGTAATTTTTGAGCTTCCAATATGAATCATGAATTTAATCATAAATTGAAAATAAATCATCATAAGATGATTCACATGCCTCTTCTTGATCAAAGTTAGTAATTATATTATTGGCCATTAAACATAGATTTGTTACCTCTTCTTCTGGTTCTTGATCAGATGAGTCCAAGGCTGAGTCTACTTATAAGGCTTTTTGTGTCCTTTATTTTCCCCTTTTTATATTTGGCTTATCCTCATCCTTCTCCCTCATAGGGTATTTCTTAAGATTGGGGCAATAAGACCTCAGATAAATCAAGGCTTCCTGCATTAAAAGTATGAAATGTTCGATAAAACTTTGTTAAATTTACCTATTTTACCTTTACTTAAGTTGTGGTAGTGCTTCTACTTTCGCTTCAGGAAGCTTTCTAATTCTCGGGTCATCACGGCTATGTCATTTTTCTCATCAGCTCCCGAGTTGTTGCTATCCAAGCCATCGGCCTTCAGCGCCACGTTCTTCTCCTTTCTTTTGTCACCTACATCCAAAAGTCTTTAGCTCATGATCAAATCTTTAGATTCACAAAATATAGTGACTTTAGCATCAAAATTATCCAAAAATAGTGTAAAATGTTATTAACTTTATCAGACTTAGATAGTTCCCTTCCTAAAGCATGAAAAGATGTCACTATCTTGATAAACCTAGTGTACATGTTAGATAAAGTTTTGCTAGGTTTCATGCAAAAGAGTTTGCAGTCATGTAAAAGTAAATTGAGATGAGATTGTTTCACTTCATTCATACCTTCATAAGTAATATAAGCTTATCCCATATCTCCTTACCAATAGAGCAATTCAAAACACATATGTAATCCTCAAATTTTAAAGCACAAAAAAAATAATTTAAGTATTTTGCATTTTGTTATTCATAATCCCTTTCTTCCATACTTTATTCAGTAAAAGGGATTTCAATTTTAACACCATTTATAATATGAAACAAAACAGAATAGTTTACTTGTATCATATGCTACATGTGATAGTCAATTAATTACAAGAAAGTAGACATGTAAATTTTTCAAAATTGAAAAGGGATATTGGTGGACAAGTTATTGAGTAACCCTCCATGATATTTCTATTCCTAAAGTGTGTCATGGATCTTTTCTTTAGATTTTTAAACTAGTAATTTAGAGAACCCACTCTCATACCAATTCAAAGTTTAATTTGTGATTGGTAAGCCACATGAACTATAATGGCACACCAAAAGGGGGGTCAATTGGTGTTTTAAAAATTTTATTTCAAAAATATTCTTTTTAAAAAACTTTAAAAAATTCAAAATTTAAGTTCAAAATCAGATCTAATAATAAGAAAAATCAAATGCTAATTTTGCTGTTCTTATTTTCTAAAAAATAAATTTCAAAATATTTTTCTTCTTTTTATTTTTCAAATTTTTAATATTTTTCCTTTTTAACAAAAATTAAATATGAAATAATCTCAAAGTTCTCAACTCAAATTTGTAAGAAAGTAAAATGTAGAAATTAAAGTGCGATAAGAAAATAAGAATGAGCACACCAAAAAATTATAGTAGTTCGGTCAACCTTGACCTATATCCACTCTCTGAAGTCCCTGAAGTCCTCCTCTTCAATTATTTCATTATACTCTTTAGTCTCTCTTGTTTTGTTCCCATAGTAAGGTAAAGAAGCTCTTACAAGAATTACTTCCATCTCTCCACGGTGCGGCTGAGAACCAAATCACTTTCACCTTCGCTTGGTGTCGTGAAGTTAGACACGATGAGCTTCTTCTTGGAGTTTCCCACAAGACCAGCTTTAACTCATGGAGGAAGATGGTGAATGTTAGTCAGAGCAACTCTGTGTAGAATCTCTCTCACACTCCCTTAATCCCACGAGGCTTTTCTCCCTCTCGCAACTACAACTCTCTCTCCAAGCCCAAAACTCTCTCTTCAAACCCTAACTTATAGAAGAGCACACTCACTCTAATAGCCAAAGACTTTCTCTAAGTCTATTATGAAAGTCTAAATACAGTATGATCTGAATATTATACAGTATGATTAGTTCAATTCTCCCTTTAGTATTGTACGATCAATGTTGCCCTATATGATCCGTTCAATATTTTTGCTGATTGTTCAGTACGATCTTAGGGTCGTATAGTACGTTAGCTAAATTGAATCATAATTCATTTAGGATGAACTCTAGGATGACCAAACATCATCTCTATCGATCGTCTAGTACAATCTGAATCGTACCATAAGATCTCAATAACTAATTAATCTTGATTCAATTAATTAATTTCTAGGATTAATTTAGCCAAGATTTTTAAATATCATACAATGTGAATATATTTGTACAATACAAATGGAACCATTTATAAAATTTAAAATGTTTCCTAAATTGGATTGATGGGGTTTTTTTTTACAATTGGTCATCCTGTATGATTCAATTAGTATAGTACGATTAGTTCAAAATTTAATTCCGTCAATTGAAACATTTTAATTAATTTCTAATCACTCATATTGTACAGTACAATCCAGATTGTGTAGTATAATATTAAAAAAATTAAAACATTTATTTTTAATTCTACCTATGTGTGTGTACACGGTTGCTATGCCAACATACAAAATTTTAATTTATTGATTGAAGTAAAAAAGTACAAACTCTTGCATAAATCAACATGTATTATCCAGTCTTGAGTCTTGATTTTTTAATGATACTCAGTGTATTTTGAACCTAAAATGTTAGTATACACAAAAAAATATATGCAGTAATAATAAATAGAAGAAAGCATATAAAGTCTAATATGTTTGTTATTATAAAAATATAAGCTCAGGCTCCCCGATTGCAACAACTTCCTCGAATAAAACCTGCTTGAGATAAATTGATAATATAAGGCATTACCTGGCTAAACCTATTGGCAAGAATCTTAATAATCACCTTGTTAAAAGTATTGTATAAAGAAATTAGACTATAATATAAAATATTAGCAGCATGAGATGTTTTAGGAATTATGGTTAAAGCTGTGGCTTTAATGCTATTAGGCAAAGATGAATTAGAAAAAAAAATAGTTAACCACCTTAAAAACATGATATCCAATGTTATTCCAGGCAAATTTATAAAACTCAAACATTAAACCACCGGGCATAGAGGAGTGAGGAGCAAAAAAAATTATGGATTTAATTTTTTTTATTAGTAATTATTATAGTAATAAAGGGATGAAGTGGTGCAAAATAGTTTTCTAAGAATAATAAATGAATAGTCATACAAGTAGTTATTAGATGGAATAAATAATCCCATAAAATTATGAATGATAGCATTATAAATCTCACTCTATTCAAAAAATTGCCCATCAATTATAGAAATTTCCCTTAAATGGTTATAGTTTTTTCCTTGATTTAATCCTATTGTAAAGGAACTATAAATCATCCTCAGTGTCGGTGAGCCATCTAGAATTAGATTTAGGTGATATCCAAAATGTCCATGAGGAGTAAGAAGCAAAGAGAAGACCATGTAGAGCTTTCAAATTTGAGTTCATTTCATGGTTAGAAGGGTCCACTTTAAGTTTCTAAAGAAAAAGCTCTTACTGCTTTTGAAGGATAAATATGGTGGAGGCTAAATGATTGGAGGCACCTCAAGGTTTCATTTTTATGGGATTTTTTTAATGATTGAAGCTTAAGAGAGAGGGAAGAAAAGGGGTTGCCAAGATTGGGTTGAGAAAAGGATGTGTAGAGACAATCCCAAAAAGCAATGGATTTGAGCTAGTAGTTCTTAAAAGGAAGTCTATGGATGCTCTTAGAAGAAGGTTTGTTATAAAGAGTTAGTAGGGAGTGGTCAGAACATTTCAGCCCATGAACTCTATAATAGGAAAAAGGAAAAGATGTCAGTCATAGATCATTCACCAAAGCCCTATCAAGATTTATATGCATTAGGTTATCAATTCTCTAGATAAACCAAGTGTTATGGAGTCCAACAGAAGCCAGCTCATGGAGTCCATTTTCAAAAATCATGTTGTTAAAGGACCAAAGCCTACTAATATGAATAGGATTTCCACCATATTTTTTAGATCTATTTCTGCAATAATTGAAGTCTCCAATCGAATGCAAGGGAAATGTTATGACCAATGTGAATAAGATGTTGCCAGATAAGATTTCTTTCATAAAAGGAATTAGAGGCATACACAAGAGAGATTTCAAAATCAAGACCAGAGCCCGCTTGAATAAGACCATCTATCAATTGACTAGAGGTAAAAAAGGGATTGAATCAGATATTGGGCTCCCTCCATTTAATCCAAATTTTTTCAGTACTTGAATAATGAAGTTGTTATACCTACCTTCTTCTTTAGAAATATTATGTGTGAGAGTAAACTAAGGGTTAGAAATTGAATCAAGAGAGACCTTAACTTGAAGAATACAAATCATATCAATCTTGCAAGACTTAGAAAACTCCTTGCAAGATAACACTTTATTAGGGTCATTAAACTTTCTAATATTTCTAACAATAATGTTTGGAAAGTTTATTAGGTTTTACAATTTGGGTTTGCTATCTTTTTGATATATTTTCCTCTTGTGATTTTTGGAGGTTGGGTTTTACCTTTTACTGAGTAGAGGGTGTTTTATTATTTTGAGCTGAAGAGAAGTCAAATTGGTTTAGATTTACAAATTTGTTTTGGCTACCGTTAGTATCCGGGGGCTATTGAGAATTGTAAGAGGAGTAGGTGGAAGCATTAGATATCTCTTGCTCTCTAGTAAAAGAAATTAGGTTTTGAATTTTATCATTCTTTTCCTTGGTAGAGGTGGAATCAGTACACATTAACATATTGTTATGTTGCAGGTGAAGGGATGCAGGAGTGGAGGTGGGTAATGTAGAAGCACTATTAGTTTGCATAAATTTTGAGGTAGAACTATGTATAATATTGTTAAGACTATGGGGTTTTATATTAGTGGATGTTCGTGGGATGTGGGGTTGAGAGCTAGGTTGATAAGCACGAGGAGGAAAATGGCCTTGCCTCCTCAGTCTCATGTTGGTTCTTCGGCCATTGGTGCTAAAGGTAGGGACCTTACTAGTAGAAGGGTTGGTAGGGCATACATTAGTCGAATAAACAAAGGAACCACAACAAGGACAAGGGGTATGTTTCAAATCATACTGCAATTTTAGAGTTAGATTTTTCCCAGCAATGCTTATAAGAATTTTGTTTGAAAGAGGGGAGTTACTTTTGATTTGGACACATACCCTAGAAAATGTTAAACATGTTATATATGCAGTTGGCTTGTCAACTGCTAGTGCACTACCGGTATAGCTCGTAATTATTTAGATATCCTTAGGATTCCAACAAAATAGAGGCACACAGAGGATCTTGATCATCCAAAGTGGAATAGAAGAAAATTCTTTCCTCTTAGGGCTGAACTGGGAGACCACTTCTATAAGATGAAAGGTTTACTGAGAAAGAACCACAATCCCCTAGTTTAAACCAATTCAAAATCCTCTAGCATGAAAAACTTAAGGAGGAAGAATCTGTCATTTAGAGAAAGTTTCTTTATGGTAACTTTAGTGTTGGGACTTTTTTCATAGAAGAGAGAAAAGCCTCGTAAGAGGGCCTACTGTCGATGGAATACCCAACCAAGCTGAACTTCGAATCTTTTGCTCCAACAGCAACCTCCTCGGTTTAGAACGAAATGGAGCCGGTTGAAGGGGGGACAAAGTTGAGAGGGAACTCTTAGGAGGTAGAGTTTTCTTCAACCAACAAGCTTTTCTAGTTGAGGGAAGAGAATGGGACTAACCTAGCATTAGGTGAGGAGTGAGGGTTAGGGGGATTTGAATTTGGAACTTGAAAGCTTAATTCTTTTGCAAGAGTGTCAAAAAATAAATAAAAATTAAAAAATTGAAATCATTCCATGTCAGAGTGATTTGCTCTTGAAAGCTGTTGCACGTCAATGGAACTCTACTTTAAATTTTTTAGGGCACCTATTGGCTTCTATTATAATTACTTAAAATGTTTTGGGTTTTAAAATTTTGCCTCTAAAATAATGAGGTCTATATATGAAAAATCTAAAAGCTATAATATTGCTAAACATATCAATTGTTGCTTGTTAAAACTTCAAAGTATGTTTTTTTTAATAATTTAATGATAAAAATAGACACAAATATATGAACAAAGAACTCACAAAATATAATTTTTTTATCATTTTTATAATACGCATTTTATATAAATAAAATCTGTGTTAAAATCAATAATAAAAATGACTTAAATATATGTTAAGATTGTCATTTTATAAAATAGCTACTGAGATTTTCTTAATCTCACTTTTTCATATATACATATGAGTTTATTAATCAATTGGTCACTACATAGAGTAATGAACAAGTCAATATTCATCTTCATTAACTAACCTTCCTCTGTGGTATATTTTTCATGTCTATATCAAAATAGTTAGTGGAATTTTAGATGATTAATGTAAACATTAAACTTAAAGTTCCATCTTATCCTAATATTCTTCAAATAATTAGCATCTGGCCAACCAAATTTGCTTCATCATGTAAATTGCATTCATTATTTATCAATTGGTTCGTGATAATTTAATACATTATAGGCCATGTCAGTGGAGGCAAGACCTTCAGTGCCCTTATTCTAGCTTATTAACCTTTGATATAAGGATGGATTTTATTATCCTTAAACTTACATTACCTTTTATGTTGCATATGATGCAAATTAATCGAGCATTCGCCGAGTACTTGGCTCAGTTCGATTAAAGCTTGTTTGTGATCAATCTATTTATGTTCAGAAACAACATTGGTTAAAGATCGTGAACATGCTCGCTAGTAAGCTTGATAAGAAGTTCGATTCTTGCTCGATACAATGCTAGTGAATAAGCTATTTTAAAACATGATTAATGTTTTGTTATAAAAATGATGAACATACATAATATAAATATTTTATATTTATTTTAATATAATAATATAATAATTATTAATTAAATATTATAATATATATAATTAAAATAAATTATTAATATCGATTAAATCGATATTATTTTTAATTTAATTACAACTTCTTTTGTTTTATAATACTATTTAGTTATATTTTACGAGCACGTTTGATATTCTAAAACACTCGTTAAATATGTTCGTGAACAGACTTATTTGATAGTTCAAAAATCATCACTAGGTTTGTTTGTGAATATGCTCATTATGCAGCTTAAAAAAAATACTCGTACGATATGTTCGTGAACAGGCATATTTGGTAGTTTGAAAATGCTTACTAGATATCTTTGTGAACTTGCTCGATATAACATTTGTTAGTAAGCTCGATAAAGCTCATTTGATAAGTCAATGAATATCTTCATGTAAGCTAGTTTATAGCTCGATAAGATTTGCTTGTTTAAAGCTCGTTAAGCACGAAATGGATCGAACTTGAACCAAATATGAACATCCATTAATTTGAATGAACCAAGCTTGAACACGAACAGAAAAGCTCGAACTGAGTTTAAACAAGTTAATAAATTAACTCAAACATGAACAAGGGCCAAACCTGAATATGAAATCTTATCCAGATTAGTTTATGAGTTGGGTTCGAGTTAACCTAAATATTTAAATTGACTTGAAATAGACACAATTATCATTTGTATTTCATGTAAACGGTTGTGTTTAGCTTAATCAATTCAATATCAGATTAAACAAGTTACATTTGGGTTAAATGGGTCATACTGATCTACAAAATGTGTGATCTATGTAACAAAATGGTCTGGTTTGAATAACCAAGTTATGATTGAGTCTAAGTAGAGTCAAATACTTTTAGATAAATAAGCCAATTTTAAGTTGATTCTTTTTTTTACCAAACTCAAATTCATCTCATCAACCCAATTGGCACTCTTAGCATAACCTAGGGGCCCTTTGCCATATTATCAAAGATGATAGTCATATTAAAAAAGGCTGATAGTATTTTTTTTAATATTTAGATCAATTATCATAAATTCAGACACATATTACATACACAAAATTCAAACTCATAATCGTTTAAGTTAGAGAAATTATTCTGTACGGACATCAGACCGTCCGGAGGCTATTCAGAACATCACATCACCTGGTACACAGCAGGTACACAAACATTATATATATCATAAAAAAATGATATGACACGCTCTAATTCATCTTCAAACGGCATCCGTATCTGAACCAAATAATTTCATCCTCTAGCCAAATCTCTGCATAAAAGCTGATAGTATTGATTCTGGTTTAATGGGCTTTGTTCCGCACTAAAGCCAGGCAATAGCCTGCACACGATGCTGGGAATTTTTCTAGGGGAATAAAGCTAATTTTGCTGCTATCTTTCTTCTGACGGCTCCCTGCTCTAGAATCTGCCTTTGGGCAGTTTACTGTATGAGGTGGGGGGGATGAACACGGGGCTCATCCCATGTCAGGCTCTCTTATTTATAACGCACGCTACCCTAAAAAAGAAATTTCATGCCACCAAAAGCGGAATCAGATTTTGAAATATATAATTTGAAATAGAAAAATATTTTTTTCTTAAATTTGGGATATTATATTTATTTAAGATGGACAAGATAATTAAAATATTTATTTTTTTATGGAAAAAAAAATTAGGATAGACAATTGCGAACCTTGAGATTTTTTTGATTTCACCCCCTACATGCGACTATACACGTGAGACTCTATGATCAAAGGAATGGTAGCCAATCTAATTTATTTTTACTTTTTATGTTTTCAAAGAAGGCGTTGATTCAATATTAAATATTTATCAATTAAATGAGTACAAATAAGTAATTTAAAATGTTTGCTTAGTAAAATAGATTAAGGGGTTGTTTGGTTTCCGGCATTTAGCATTTACTGCAAAGTAAATACGCAGCTTTTTATTTTTTTCGTGTTTGGTACAACGTAAAGTAAAGGTATAGTATCAAAGTAAAGCTTTTGAAACTTACTCAGCCGTGTATTTGTGGTGTATTTGAAAACCGTTGAAATCCAGCTAGTTTCAAATACATCGCATCTTTCTTACACGAAAACAAGTGGAAACCCAACTATATGGCTACTGGTACTCTTCCTTCTTCCTGCGATGTTCCAACGACACCCAGGCCCGTGACGTTCCCGCCTGCATCCTCTGACCAAGCTTCTTCCCAATCTCACACGAAGTGCAATTAGATATGTAAGTGATTTTTATTTGTACAATTTGTTTGACATTTCTTAATCGAAACTGGTTTCGTTTCGGTTTTCTGTGGTTTTGAATAGAGATTAGATGAATGTTTTTGCTTCGAATTTTTGTTTTCCTACGAGATAAGTAGAAGGATAGATTTTTATGATTTTGAAAATTATTATGCGTACTAAAGATTTTCTTGAAAATTTTCATAAAATTTCTTATTTGTTATGCATTTCAATGTATTAAGTTTTGGAAAGATCCCCAACATTGTAATTTGGAGAAGGGAATGGTGAGCCAAATAGTGACGGTCAAACAGGGAGAGAAAGAATGATGTTGCTTTGACCAGTTTGGAGAAGCTCTTTCTAGTTTTAGTGAATGAAAATCACAACCTTATTTGCTGATAGGATAAATTATTCTGTATCGGATGCTATCTGGAAATGAATCAGAACCTGGCACGTCAATTTTTTTGTGTATCGGTACTGTGTATCTCTATATATCGGATGATGTGGCGCGTCCTGATTCATCTCCGAATCGTCCGGTAACTACACAGAATAATTTCTCATTTGATAGAAAATTAGATAAATTACAAAGTTTATTTTGATCTTTTGGTCCCTGATGATACAAATATCAAACAGCTCCTAAAATATTCGAAATATAATAATTTTATTTTATTTTACGTATATCTCATCAAATAAGAAAAATATTTCTCTTATATTTGCTTTATAGACAGTCAAATAAATTTTAAAATATTTTAAATATACTGTATTTAGTTTACTTACATTTTTTCAGATGAGCAGATAGGTCTCAGCAGGGAGAAGGTGGAGGCGGCGACGGATAATGACAAGATGAAAGCTGCCATAAGCAGAGAATTCATGTCAACCTGCAGCGATGGTGGCGGCGTCATTGAGTACCGCACAGCTTTTACTTTTTATTTTTCTCTCTCTCTTTTCTCTCTTATCCTATTACCGAAATAAAAATAATTCAAATATTAAAAAAAATTTTGAAGTTCGAATGCGAGAAAATCAGACCTATTATTTTCTCTCGTCAGAATATGAAAAAATAAAAAAAGTCACATATGACTATTTAAAAAGTGGCCGCTTCTTAATTTAAGAGTTGAATTTAAAAGACAAGAGGCGGTTGGCAAGTTAATTAAGATTTAAGTAATTAATGTAAAGTTGATGATTTTTATTGATTGGTCGACTAATTAAATCAGGGCTTTGTTAAATGAATTCTTAGTATATATATGTATCATAAATTTCATTAAATAAAGTTTTTAATGTGATTAATCTCTTTTTTAAAATGTGATTTATCAAATCTACTTTGTGCTTAGCCTTGATTTATTGTGTTTCTTGTTAGGGGTGGAATCAGGAAGAGTTCAGGGTGGGCAATTGCCCATACTAAAATATCTTTTTCTTTAAAAAAAATATTTTAACTATTTTGCCTGCCTTCAATAAATATAGTTGCCCAAATTCTAACAAAAAATTCTTTTTCTATTTCTTACATAAAATTATACATTTAAAAATCATATTTTACCCACTTTCAAAAAAAGGCTCGTTCCAGCCCTATTTTTTTCCCTAGCCCAAATCCAACCTTAAAAGTTCGCACATGAAAACTTGTTTAACCATCGCTTGGCTAAATCATAGAACTCCTAAAATCCTCTACCTCTTGGCACTTAACCCTATGAATCAATAGATTTTCTTAAGGGAATGTGTGGTGTAATCTACCCTTACTAGGAAGCATCTAAATACCAATAAAATTTAAACTTTATTTGAAGCCCTTCCAAACTATGGGAATATATTGACTAAAGTCCTTATAGAATGAGCTGATTCATTACATATCATATTATATCTTTGCCATCGAACCTTTCATCTACTGAGCTAACCCCAATCAAATCAATTGAACTTTTACTAAAATAATAAACTAAATTTTATGGTACCCTATGTAACAACCCAAACTCTTAACTATCAAGATATTTTCCGCTTTGGCCTAAGAGCCTCACGATTTTGTCCTATTTGTGTAACTTTCTAATAGGTTACCCATCCCAGAATTGCTCTGGGATGAATATGCTTAACTGTGGAGTTTCTTAATAAATTCCAACCATTACACCAAAAGGTGTCTCGATGTTTAAGAGTTTAGCTTCTTTTACTTAAGGAGTTTCACAACTTCGCCCACTTAAGTAACTAACATCTTTGTCAACATCTTTATTCTAGAATCATCCACTAGGTAGATATGACTCTAGAGGTGGTCTCTACAAGTTCAAGTGGTGGCTCCCATCACATAGCACTTTATCCCATACAGGATTCAAGAGGTGGCTTCTATGACGTAGCACTGTATCATGTATGGCACTTAGTTGCCATCTTATAGCTAATGTATTGCTCTGATACCATTTGTAATAACACAAACTCTTAACTATCAAGATATTACCCGCTTTGGCCTAAGAGCCTCACAGTTTTGTCCTGTTGGTGTAACTTCCTAGTAGCTCACCCATCCCAGAATTACTCCAGAATGAGCACACTTAACTGCAGAGTTTCGTAATAAAATTTCAACCATTACACCAAAAGGCATCTCGATGTTTAAGAGTTTAGCTTCTTTTACTTAAGGGGTTTCACACCCTAAACCCTACTATGGAACTATTGGGCCATTTAGGCAAAAAGGTAGGGTGACCAAGAGAGTACTCAGGACCCTTAGAAGTCCACCTTAACCTCTTTTAAACCCTTTTTCCAAATCCTCTTCAACAATTCCAAGCTACTTTACAATGAGTTAAACTCAAGCTTAAACCCTTAGGAATGTAATCCAAACACTTAGACCTATGGCTTATGGTACTATATTTTGCTAATTTTAAATTTCTAAAGACCTTAGGACCCTCCTAGATCGCATTAGGCTTTTCTTGGTCCCTTTACTTAGTTAAGAGGGTTTGGTTAAATGGGTTGACAAAAATGCCCTCCTAACCCTAAAAAGTTAAACTAAACCCAATCTTGACCAAAATTAAACTAAATGTTGACTAATGAGCCTGGAGCACAGCTAAGATATCTTAATGATCCCAAATATAATTTGATTGACTTGTCATTTTTCTAATATATATATATATATATATATATATATATATATATATATATATATATATATATATAGGTATTTTAGTATTAACATTTTATGTACATGATGATAGATAATCCATAATATTAGGTGTATTTAATTGATTACATATCAAAACTAAGAATTGTTCATTACTAAAGATTAAGAATACATACTAGTAGCTAGAGCATGTGAATATAAACAAAGTCAAGAAATGAAGTTGTTGAGGATGATGCAAGCCTTAAGCTAGATGAGATAAACTATATTTTTTAATTTATAAAGTTTGTGTTATTATCTTTAGTAGTAGTGCTTAGAAGATAATGCACTCACATATGAGAGTTAGCACTAAAATTAAAAATTAACAAAAAATATATATTAGTGTAAATTAATTAAAATTAATTGTAATATATGATCTAAAACATGTTATATGTTCTACTTTTGAAACAACCCTCATCATACAATACCATTTAGATCAATTTATATTATTTTTAGAGGATTAAAAATTAACTAATCTATTATATAATATAAATGGTATTGTATGATCAGGGTTGTTTCAAAAAGCTAAATTATCTTAATTAGAATAATTTGTACTTTAAATAGATCGTATTAGATGGCATAACTCACACTATATGATAAGTTTTCTAAATTAATTTAACTATGCACCTAGAATTATGGGTGAATGAGATATAATTAGGTTAAACTAATTACTTTATCCTTGATTCTAGAATAAATAAATTTATATTAATTTTATGGGAGTAAAAATTAAACTAATCATGTAATATAATATGGATGGTACTGTATGATCGGGTTATTTCAAAAAGCTAAATTATATAATTAATTATCTTAATTAGATTAATTAAACTTTAAATATATCAAATTAGATGATATAACTCAAAGTGTATGACAAGTTTCCTAAATTAATTTAACTATGCACCTATAATTATTGGTGAATGAGATATAATTAGGCTTAACTAATTATACTTTACAATTTAGATCATATTATATGATATGAATCTTACTATATCATTTAACAAGACTATATATTTTTATTAATTGAGATTTTGGCCTCATAGCACTTGATATGAATATATTTTTGAACCTTAAAATATGTGTGATAATAAAAAAAAATGCAAATCAATAAGAGAGGCCAGAGAGAAGAATTTTTATTGGAGAAATTTTTTGGTCTTTGGTTTAAAATTTGATGTAAGGATTTAATAAGATTATCAATTCCAAATTCGGGTTGCTTATGATTTTTAATGTTAATCTACTTATATCTAATCTTTAATTCTAATTAGTCATTTTTATTTCAAAAATTAATTTGCTAAGAATTTTTCATTCACTCGTGTTCTAGTTGTATTTTCTTCTTTTGCCTACCTCAAATATCATTTGGACTAATTTTTGTAGCTCTTGCAAGAGCTTTTGATATGTATTTATAAAATACTTGTATGATCTCAAGAAGCTTCTATCAAGTTTTATTAGCTAGTTTGTGGGCTAGAGTAGTAGCATTTCTCTTGGATAGGTGTATGTCTTTCTCGATTATTCATCCAGGAGGGGTTCTCCACCAGGTGGTGGTTGAGGCAAAGAGTCATAAAGTCTTGAGTAAGAGAGCTCAGAGCATTGACATAGGCATCAGTATTGAGCCACAATAAAATTATTTTACATATTTTGTATCCTTTATTTTTGTTAATACAACTACTTCTATTATTTGCATACCCTTATTTATTCCTTATATAGTATAATGAAAAAGAATATCTTGTTCAATCTCTCATATGATAAGATAGTTAGAATGTTATAAAGTTATTTTGTGCTTAAGAGTATATGTATGTTGTGATACAAATCACACTGAAAAATTAACTAGAATTGATTGTTAATTGCACAATCACCTAATTAATATTATATTGTATTAAATTATATGTCCATTTTTTTACTTTTGTTCTTTTTTTGTTTTTAAAAAATGTAATAAATTTTTTTTGGTCAAAATTTTGCTTATTTTGGTTTTAAATTTCGTAGGAATTCACCCCCTCTAAAGTGTATTGTACAGTACAATTGATACTAGAGAGGATTACTTTATGGTAAGTTTTATCATATAAAGTAGATCAACATACATAGCATAACCTAGAAATAGGAGTACCATGAAATGGTATGTTCTATCAAAACATCACTTTATGATAAAATTTCTTTTTTTTTTTTTTTATGCTACTTTTATACAATTGATTGATCATTACATATGGAATATATTACATTGAGGTTATTTACACCCTCATAAAATCAAACCCTTGGAAGTCCACTAGCTTATAAAAAAGAGAAAGCGAAGAAAATTTTCTTAGGATTTAATATTGAAGACTCTAATTATTGAAATCCACGATTCCGAGCACTTAATTTTGATGGTGACAACTAATACTTACTGAATTTACATGGACTTCCTTTAAGATTATAAATGTTTATCTTTGTCTATGAGCACTTACATTTCATGTCAGATACACACTGCTCAAGGTTGCTAGAGACTCAAATTGGGTAGAATAGGATATTGAAAAATTTGTAATTTTTATTTTCTTGAGTTTGCCACAAAAGCATGTATGTAAAAGGAGCAATTATGCACACACACAGAGGGAGATTTGTTTTCATGTTAAAATTTTATTTTATAAACTTATCGTACTGTACGATGGATCATTAATACTTCAGGTTAACAGTTATTTTCAGACGATTAAGTTTTGTAACATAATCGTACTGTACGATGGTAATCGTACTGTACGATAAGGTTCAATTGAAAAATCCTAGTAGCTAGAATATGTTTGGTAAGTTTATAATTTTGATTTTCTGAACTATTCGTACTATACGATCAGGATCGTACTGTACGATTATTTGAATACTTACCAAAATTATCTCCCGTAATCAGGAAATAAAACTTTGGTTTCTTAATTAAATTAGATCGTACTGGACGATATTATATCGTACCATATGATAGTTAGAGACGATTTCATTCATCACTTTCATTGTACTAGACAAAACTAAGATTTTTTGTTCTATTCGTCCTGGACAATATTCATATCGTATTGGATGATAGCCTGAAAATGAACTAATTATACTGTATGAATAATGCAGTGCTGGACGACAGTCAGAGACGAATTTGTTCGTCCCAGAGATCATCCCACATATCGTCCTATATGAATAGTTGAAAATAATATGATCGTCCTATACGATATACATATCGTACAGTAAGATGTATGTAGAATTCGAGAACTGTTCGTCTGTGCTCATACTGGATGAAGTTGTATTTGAACTGATTGTACTGTATGATTGTATATCATACTGTATGAACAGAGACAAAAAAAGTTAAAATTTTTAGGATTTTTTGAAGCCTGATTTAAAAAGAACTTTAATTTTTCAATTGAGAGTGGTTGATATGTCTTCTTGCTGTGAGAGGCATTGAGAGAGGAAGGGACTCTTGAGAGAGAAGTTTTTTTTGGAGAGATCCAGGGCTTGTGAGAGGAAGGTGAAGGTGAGCTTGAATGTGAGGGAGAAGGAGTGTGAAGGGATCACACGGTGGCTCCAAGCTAGCTGCGTGCTTTGCTCCTCTTGTGGCTTTGGGGAGTCTTGGGAAAGTTTTTTAGGGAAGAGAGGCTTCAAGATCAACATTATCAAGGTACTTTGCTGTCTCCAGGAGAGAGAAAAAGGAGAAGGTCTGCTGCCGTCACTAGGAGGGTGACATAGCGTTTGGTATTCCGCCGCACTGGGGAAGGTGAAAGTGAGTCTTGTAAGGTCTTCTCCGCCTTGCTGTGGGAGCAAAAGGAGAGTCAACTTTTTGTCGTGTAAATCCCAGAGTGGAGGACTCCGGGGAGTGGACGTAGGTCAAGTGACCGAACCACTATTAAAATCTATGGTGTGCTTTTTCCAATTTTACCGCTCTTTACTTTTTACACATTTTATTTACTATTTTTAATTATTTGGTGAAAAGTTTGATCTTGATCTTGTATTATGAAATTTACAATTGCGTCACCAATATCGTTGTTATGAAAGAACTACTAGCTTCCGCATTCTACTTATTAAATTGTTATTTTAAAAACACTAAAAAAAAATTAGAACTCCTGTTTAGGTTTAAATTTTTTAAAATACCAATTCATCCCCCATCTTGGCGCATCTCGGACTTTCAAGTGGTGTCAGAGCGGGGTTTCAAAATAATATTTTAGAAAACCTAGAAGCGTAAGATCTATGGCTCAATTTGGTAACTGTAACACTACAGAGGGTTATTCTATAACCCGTCCACCTTTATTTGATAATATACCGTTTGATTTCTGGAAAATATGCATGTCTACATTTTTACAGTCTCTAGACTATCGCATGTGGATTTTGGTTCAAGAATGTTATTCTGCACCATTTTGTATGTTGAATGGAGTTAAAACTGAATTAGCTTTTAATGAATGGAGTAATGATGATATAGAATTTACACAGTTAAACACTAAATGTTTAAATTATTTATTTTACGCATTAAAATCAGAAGATTATATGTGAGTGTCTACCTGTACTACTGGTAGGAAAATTTGGAACAAACTGTGTATCACATATGAAGGAACTAGTGAGGTCAAACAATCTAGGCTAAACATACTGCTACATAATTACGAACTATTCCGCATGAAACCTAGTGAAACTATCTCTGAAATGTACACTAGATTCACCCAGATAGTGACATCTTTGCATGCTTTAGGGAGAGAGTTATCTAACTCAGAGAAAGTGAATAAAATACCGTGATGTTTGCCTAGTTCGTATGATGTGAAAATTACTGCAATAACTGAGTCGAAAGATCTAAATGTTTATTCAATTGGCAACTTGCTTGGGTCACTCATTGCCTATGAGTAAGGAGTGAGTCAACGACAAAGTGATGTAGGTGAAAAGAAGAATATATTCTTAAAAAGTATGAAATGAAAAATGCTAAGGCCATGAATACTCCCATGAGCTCTAACACTTAATTAGATAAAGATTTAAATGGGAAGTCAGTAGATCAGAAGAAGTATAGGGGAATAATTGGTCACTTCTCTACTTAACTGCCAGTATATCGGATATAATATTTAGTGTTTATCTCTGTGCTCGATTTCAAGCGGATCCAAAAGAATCTCACATGACTGCTGTTAAAAGAATTCTTAGATATCTACTAGGCATCCCAAACTTAGAAATTTAGTATCCTAGACACAACACTACATTTGAAATCTTAGGGTACTCAGATTCAGATTTTGCAGGATGTAGGGTAGATAGAAAAAGCACCTCTGATACCTATCAATTCATTGGACAATCATTAGTTTCTTGGTCCAGTAGAAAATAGAATTTGGTAGCCCTCTCGATAGCTGAAGCAGAATACATAGCGGTAGGAAGCTGTATTGCATAAGTCCTTTGGTTAAAACAACAACTTTTAGATCTTGGACTACCTATAGGAACCATCCTAATAATGTGTGACAACACTAGTGTAATTTGCATATTTAAAAATCCAATTCAGCACTCATGAACAAAGCATATAGACATTAGACATCACTTAATAAGAGATCATGTAGCCAAAGGAGTTATTGAACTGCACCACATTGCGACTGGAGATCAATTGGCTGACATCTTTATAAAATCATTAGCTTATGACACCTTTAGTACCCTGAGAACAAAATTAGGTGTCATAGACATTCAAACTTAAAATAAAAAAAAATTAAATAAAAAAAAATAAAATATATATATAATAAATAAAAAAAATGTGTTTGTGTGTTTAGTTTTTTTTTTTAATTAAAAAAGGACTTTCCTGATCCTCTCACATTCACCTTGCTGATGCTTAAACCTTGAATTTCTCTGCACATCGTACTGTACGATCCAACATCGTACTGTGCGATTATTCAAAAAATACTAAAATCTCAGCCTTTCACTCCATCCACGGTCTAGATCTATCCGATCTTGTACATATCATACTGTACAAATCACCACTCGTACGATACGATACACATTATTGGTTATCGTACTATACGAACACCATATCGTACGGTCTGATCCACGTGGCAATATAGATTAGGATGAATTTAAACTCGGCCAGTATGAAAATAATTGCCCTTCGTATTGTACGAATACCTGTTCATACGGTATGATCCATTTCGTCAAAAGTCGTTCAAACAACTTCTCGGGACGAACGCCTCTCACTCACATTCGTCCAGTACGATTCTGATCGTACTGTACGATTTGACTCTCTTTTTCTAAAAAGTCATCCAGATGAAATAACTACACATATTATACTATACGATCCTCAATCGTACTGTATGATACTTCAAAAATTCTATAAATTGGAGGCATTCTCTGGTTAAGCTCACTCAATCCTCTTCCAATTCATCAATTTCTTTGTCCACTTCCTCATCCATGTCTGGTGGAAGCAAGCGAGGTCGAATAATCATGGGGAGCTCTTCCTCCTCCTGGCGATTCGACAACCACTTTCTCTCCCCTGCCGATGAGAAAGCAAACAATAAATTAAAAGAAGCCAAAATCATCCCATCTCGCATGTTAAATCAAGCAGCTCTGAACTTCGAGGTGATGAACCTTTTCGCCTACACCACTCTTCAATTTCTATTGACTCTCGCATTTCCCTTCCACTCCGAACTTCTTTTTGAATTTCTTGCAAATCTAAAAATTGACCTGGAGTGCACCACCTTCACCTCTTATATCTGCAAACAGCATGTCGTTATCACAGTCAATGACATAGCTGAACACATTGGCCTATCCACTAAAGGTCCTCATCCCCAATCTATGCTCACAAATGATTATGATTGGACCTCAGTTAATATGACACTTAAAAATGTCCCATCTAATCAACACCTGCCCCTTGTCCAAACCCTTAATCAAAATGCACGCATTATCCATCATGTTATTCGCATATCTATAATACTAAAAGCTGGAGACCACATACACACTACTCCACTGCTGTCTGTGGTCACTTACCAAATAATGTCGGGCACCAAATTCAATGAAGCTTAGATAATTTTTTATTATATCCATACCTTGTCTGCTTTTCGATATCCAAGTGCCCGAAGAAAACTAAATCTTGCTTTAGGATATGTCGTAGGCTACATCCTAGATGCTAAATATCAACTTCATTATCCTCTACCTCTAGATCATCTTCATATCTTCTATTCTGATGCCTCTTTTTGTATCTTATTCCTTCATGTGGTCGCTCACGCTGGTCTCGATTTTGATGAAAAAGAGGCTGCTGCTCCTACAGACGCTCCTCCACCACCACCAATCCACCCGCCTGAACCTGCCTATCCTGCCTACCCTCATGATGACATTATTCAACGCCTTGATCGGTTGGAAACTAGGCTGGATTCCCACATTGCTCAACAACATCAACAGCATGAAAGTGATATGAAATAGTTTGGGGAGCGCTTCACCTCGATCGATCACCAGTTCGTGTCCCTCTATCAGTACTTTCAAGTGGTTCCACGACCTCCACCACCACCTCTGAATCAGGATCCCGAATTTTTAATATTTTAGTTTGTGATGTATTTTTCTTGTATTAGTTACTTATCTTTGTAGATGATTTTTGTTCCTGTTTGTACTTGTTCTTCTTTCCTTTTTGGTGCTATCAAAAGGGGGAGACATTTCTGTATTGTTCCATCCTTACTATTAATGATATATGTTAATTATATATTACTCTTGTTATATTTACTCTGTTTGTCATAAATAATAATAAAAAAATTCTCTCCTCCTACTTTAAAATAAATTATCCTTCTGAGGGGGAGCTAAGGAAGACATAACAATTGTGGTCATCAGAAACTATTATTTGACACTATCAAAAATGGGGAGATTGTTCAAATCCAGGATCCCGAGCACTTAATTTTGATGGTGACAACTAATACTTACTGAATTTATATGGACTTCCTTTAAGATTACAAATATTTATCTTTGTCTATGAGCACTAACATTTCAGGTCAGATACACACTGCTCAAGATTACTGGAGACTCAAACTGGGTAGAATAGGATATTAAAAAATATGTAATTTTTATTTTCTTTATTTTTATTTTCTTGAGTCTACCATAAAAGCATGTATGTAAAAGGAGCAACCATGCACACACACAGAGGGAGATTTGTTTTCATGTTAAAAAAAATTTTAACAAACTTATCGTACTATATAATTTTTAATCGTACTGTACGATGGATCATTAATGCTCAGGCTAATGGCTATTTCCAGACGATTAAGTTTTGTAACCTAATCATACTGTACGATGGTAATCGTACTGTACGATGAGGTTCAGTTGAAAAACCCTAGTCGCCAGAATAAGTTTGGTAAGTTTATAATTTTTATTTTTTGAACTATTCATACTGTACGATCAAGATCGTACTGTATGATTATTTGAATACTTACCAAAATTATCTCCCGTAATCAGGAAATAAAACTTTGGTTTCTTAATGAAATTAGATTGTACTGTACGATATTATATCGTACCGTACGATAGTCAGAGATGATTTCATTCATCCCTTTGATCGTACCAGAGAAACTAAGGTCTTTTATTCTATTCATCCTGAATGATATTCATATCGTACTAGATGATAGCCTGAAAAAGAACTAATCGTACTGTGCGAATAGTGCAGTGCTGAACGATAGTCAGAGACGAATTTGCTCGTCCCAGAAATTTTCCCATAGATCATCCTATACGAACAGTTGAAAACAACATGATCGTCCTGTACGATATACATATCGTACAGTACGATGTAGAATTCAAGAACTGTTCATCTGTGCTCGTACTGGATGAAGCTGTATTTGAACTGAACGTACCGTAAGATTGTATATCGTACTGTACGAACAGAGATGAAAAAGTTAAAATTTTTAGGGTTTTCTAAAGCCTGATTTAAAAAGAACTTTAATTTTTCAATTGAGAGTGGTTGATCTGTCTTCTTACTGTGAGAGGCATTGAGAGAGGAAGGGACTCTTGAGAGAGAAGTTTTCTTTGGAGAGATCCAGGGCTTGTGAGAGGAAGGTGAAGGTGAGCATGAGCGTGAGGGAGAAGGAGTGTGAGGGGATCACACAGTGGCTCCAAGCTAGCTGCATGCTTTACTCCTCTTGTGGCTTTGGGGAGTCTTGGGTAAGTTCTCTAGGGAAGAGAGGCTTCAAGATCAACATCATCAAGGTACTCTGCTGTCTCTAGGAAGGAGAAAAAGGAGAAGGTCTGTTGCCGTCACTAGGAGGGTGACATAACATTTGGTATTCCGCCGCACTGGGAAAGGTGAAAGTGAGTCTTGTAAAGGCTTCTCCGCCTTGCTGTGGGAGCAAAAGGAGAGTCAACTTTTAGTAGTGCAAATCCCAGAGTGGAGCACTCCGGGGAGTGGACGTAGGTCAAGTGATCGAACCACTATAAAAATCTCTAGTGTGCTTTCTCCATTTTTACCGCTCTTTACTTTTCACGCATTTTATTTACTGTTTTTAATTATTTGGTGAAAAGTTTGATCTTGATCTTGTATTATAAAATTTGCAATTGTGTCACCAATATCGTTGTTGTGAAAGAACTACTAGCTTCCGCATTCTACTTATTAAATTGCTATTTTAAAAACACCAAAAAAAAAATTAAAACTCCTGTTTAGGTTTAAATTTTTTAAAATACCAATTCACCTCCCCTCTTGGCGCATCTCGGACTTTCACTAATGTTCCATTATACAAAATTAAAATTGAAGCCCAATATCTGATAGTACACATGACCCATATCAATTTCTTGATTAGTTAGTTATAATGGATGAATTCTTGACTAGCCTAAAATGAATGATAATTGAGGAGTTACTTTTATTAAGATGAAACATATAGGTCATGCTTAAATTTATTAGATATACACATTAGCCAAGAAATAGAGACTTGAAAGAATAAACAATGTTTTATATACATGATGAAAGTATTATATTAATCACCATAATAATAAAATGCATTGTCAATTAGTATCTTTAAAATAGGTTAGCCTTCTTATAATCAAATATTTAAACACTTTTGATGACTTAATTTTTAGAACTAATTGTGTTGATAATTATTTGTAACTGATTAAAGAAATTTTCATTGATTTAGGATTGATATCAATAATGAGTTTGAATTATTTTCCCTCAAGGCTTTAAAGAAGTCTTTCATTTTGTCTTATTACTTGAATAGCAGATGAAATTAACATATATCTCTAAAACTAAGTAATAAGCCCCTTTCACTTTATCTAATAAGTCTACTTCTAGACTCACCCCTCCCATTGGCCCAATTCACTTTCTGAAAGCCCCTATGAAAGGAAGTTAAAAGAATATTGGAAAAGTGTCATAAAAAGGGTTATATAGAAAATTAGTATAAAGCTCAAATTCTAATCCTAAAAGAAATTGAGGACCCAGTAGATAAAAACCAAAAATAATTTTATGATGAGACTTTATTGTCTAATGAAGAATTGAAATTCATTAATACCCTAAAATCAATATTATGAGATGCCTTACTATAGATAAAAGCTTGAAAGAAAATTAGAGGAGATAGATCAACTTAGCATGTATGTTATGTGTAATGAAAAGAGATGTGGGTTTGTTATAGGAACGGAAGTGTAATAAATTTTATCTCAATCCACCTTGTCTCTATAGCCAACTTAAAAATTGAACTTCATCACAATCTCTTTCTTATTAGATGGTTCAAACACACCTCTCTTCTAATGAAGAAATAAAGCTTATGACCTAAAAATAATAGCCCAAGGAAGTTTCAAGGAAAAATACCAATCAAGGTCCATCATAAGAGCCTTCTCAAGAAAAAATAAATAAATTTTGGGTTTTCATATCTAAATTTTAAATATAGGATCTAAAAGTTTGACTTCCGATTTTGGAGAACACGTATGAGATGATAAATCAATAAATATTATAACATAAAAAAATTAATAAAGATGCTTATTGTTTATCTTCTTAGATGTTCTTCCAAATCTCTCTACTATATCTATACCCTAATCATGTCTCAAGACTAGCCATACACAACTCAAACTATGTGAATTGACCCAAATCCCATTTGGAAGATCTCGACCTAGATTAAGCTTATTTGTACCAAGTATTATTCTCCACTCATATATAAGCTCTAAAATTCTACAAATCTACATGCAAAGCTCCATATCATGATTTGATATCCTAAACTAACCCTTGACATCCATGTCATTCAATTTTTCCATCATTAAATTTATTTTCTAAAAAGTTAATTCCAATCAGGCCAAACTAGCCTGAATTGAGCAAAATTTTCCTTTTTCTCCACTATACCCATAAAAAATCCTCAATATTCTACCATAAACTCCAGATTAGTTCTCTACATCATAAAATAATTAATCACATTCATTTTTAATCATCACAAATAGTATGGCATTAGAGACATAATTATTAAAATCCACAAAATTAAAATGAGGGGACTTATTATGCGCTTCTTATTTTTAATTTCTAACATAGTTATATCTCCCATAATAATCCATAACTTAAAAATGGAAGAATCAAAAATAAAAAATGTCTTTCCAAAAAGGTTTCATTTATGTAGCAGCATTTGTAACATTGTCAAGGTGATGAAATATTTGATAAGATAAGATTATTCCATGCAACCAAGTATAAAACTGCATGTGAGATAGTAGTGGATTGAAGCTTATCCTATATAAATTCCTCTTAATCCATACATTACCACAATAATTAAGTTGAAAGTTATGATAACTATCCTATTGAGGGAAAACTATATATACTTCCAAAAGATGAAAGGGGTAGCAAGGGAATAATAAGAAATTTTTATATCAATAAAGTAAACCATTTCAAGCTTATAATCCTTTACTTAATTTCTAAACTTAGGGATCCTATTATTTTCATTCAAGCATCTAACATTCAAAGCAACCATAATAGGGTAAGATATAATTTTGTGAAAGATGTCCTTGTTCACCTCCCTTTAGAGGAAGAAATAGTAGTAGAATCAATAAAAGCATATTTAGGTCAACCATTAGTTAGAGAAGAGAGAGTAGGGGAAAAAAGGTGTAAATTAGACCTATCATTTACGTTTATGGAGATGTTATGTTTTGCATGTTATTGGGTGATGGGGAAATAAATGAATTGGATTGAGAAGTGAATTTCTGAAAGTTAAAGTAAGGTGTTAGGGTAGAAGGGTTTGAGGATAGGTGGAAGTATATAAGAAGGTGATATGGTAGTGGAATTGGTCAAAAGGGAATTATAAGGAGATAGGCCTTGCTCTATTGCTGTAATGCCCCATAATTAAAATAGGAAGAATTATATATTTTATTTTCTTAACTAATCAACCAGAGCTTCTATGAATCGTCATAATAATAAATCTATTTCTATTGAAAGTAACTAACAATTACATACCTCAAAAAAATTACACTATATTCATTCTCCCAAGATCAATATACAATAGTTAAGAGATCAATACAATTACTACTCTATCATAAACTCTCTTACTACAAAAGAATAAGGAAAAATATAAATAAAATCAGAATAAAACTTGAGAATTTCTATCAATCTCACTCCACCTAGTCTTGGCCCCTTCCCTAACCTGAAATGTTTAAAATCCAAATAATGAGAAAAAAAACCTCGCATTAAACCAAACTCACTAAAGCTTTCAACACAAGGCTAGAAGAATCAAAATGCATACTTAGTTCAGTCAATAAGATTGATCACTTCAATGATCAGTTATCATTTGAAAAGTTTAAAATGATTAATAATAAAAATAGGGAAATCATTATAATGAATCTAGGAATCAATAACAGGCATGAGAATTAGTAAAATAGCGATACTATAATCATTCAAGCATCAATAAAAAGAATCACATGCACACATTTATAAATATTATTAGTTTTATCCTCTTATATTCTATGTAATCAGTACTTATATCCATTCATATATTATCTATGTACACATATTTCTGCTCTATCTATCAATGCTATCATTATATGCATGCATTAGTATATGGTTCAACAATGCAGGACATTCATCTTTTATCATTATTATTATAGGTGGGTTTCACAAATTATTAAGAGTTGTCACCCTCTGCTCGTCGGCTTAATTTGGTCATCTATTACAGGCTACAATCAAGATAGCCCCATAAACTATCTTTAAAGAAAGGCCCGTCGGCCCACCCACTTATATAGGATATTATATTTTAATAGCCAACTTATTTTATAGTGTTAACAACCAACCTTTCTTACATATGCAAATATCACAATTAAAATGCAGTATGAATAGTCAATTTTATTCAATATAAGAAAATCTATATAATATCTATAACTTTAAAAAAATTACAACTTTAATTCTACCTTATAAAATTGAGTGATGTTACTATCAAAATATCCACATTATTCATATTTATTATATACAAAAAGTTATACAATAAAAACTTAATAAATCATGATAAAATATATTTTTTTATTTAGGAGAGAAGAAATCCATCAAATCCAAAATCATTGAAAACTAAAATGAGATTTATATTACTTACAACGACTAGAAGAAATCTCTAAACAAATATTATAAATAAAAAAGATCCGAACAGTCTTCTCTCTCCTGCCACTCTCTTACTTGTTCGGCAAAACATGACGCTCAAATTTAGATTTTTTATTTAAAAAATATCATTTTAAACATTTGTGTTATTATAATTGCTCTCTCTAAAGATTTCAAATTTATTTTTTTACTTCAGGTCCTTCTTTCACCCCTTAGGAGATTTGGTATTAATTGATTTTTTAAAAGGCCATACTTGACAAATATTATTATCATGAGCAAAGATAATACATGAGGGATAGGTTGGATGGTCTCCATTCATAAACTATAGGTTAAATTACATTTTTATCATTGAGATTTAGGGTAATGCTATTAAGTAGGATGTGGTTAAAATTTGTAAATGTACTGATAAGTGTAAATAATATGTGTTATATTTTTACTAAAAATTTCTTATTTTAGTTGTATTGTACAGGAAAAATAAAAAAAAAGACATAAAATTCTAAGTTTCATATAGGGTCATGGTGTCAAAATAAATAACATCACAGTGCCATCAAAGACATCGCCAGAGTGCTAGAATATCAGTATTACAATATTGTCTAGCGCCACAACGCATTATCCTTAATGCCTTGGTGCCCAAATTACCCTCCTAGCTCCACAGCATCTGAAAGTCAGTAGTGTCATGGTGTAGCAGTTGTAAATCCCCAAGGACATGATTTCTCAGCAAAGTGATGTGATTGTTTACTAAGTGATCCATGTAAGCAAGCGCCACAACGACACAAAAAAATAGCGCAGCAACGTTAGTTTATTTATTGGGCGCAGCGGCGCCAATCTTTCTATCACCATAGCTCTATATGTCTATTTTGTGTTTTTCTATAAATAGTCATTGTGTTATATTTGTAGGGAAGTTCAGTTAGATAATTTTAGTCTAATTCAGATTGCTTCTCTGAAATGTTTTTAGGATGACAACTAAGAAAATTTAGAGAAGTACTTGATACCATCATTAGAGTGTTTGGCTTGTGTTTGTGGAAGCAAATCTGTAAGTAAATAGATGGAGTGTAGAGGAGATCTATTGAACCTTTCTACTGGCATCTATCTCTTTTATTTTCTTTCTATCATGCTATCAATGAAAATATGTTTGCTTCAATTCTACTCCATGTCTAGCTAAATTCTCCTATTTTGGATTGATGATGTAAGTGTTGTATGTAGTAATAATGAATTCTCTAATTCATTAAATGATTAAAAAGATATTTTTAATATTACCATATATTTATTTAATACACAAAGTGGCCATATGTGTAGTTAAAATTAGGTGTAATGTGAGGCCTTGATGGAGGGAAGCAAGCATAACTAGGAATATTGAATTAGAGTGCATCATACCTTCTCATTGGGTATGAAATATACTGAATTCTTAAGGAGATGATGTAACTGTAGGAAGTCAATAGACATCCTTTCTTCCTACAAACTCAACAGAGCTAGGGATACATATTCTCTGAATAACATCACAATTAAAAGAGATTCTTTAAAAAAAATATGTTATCTACATTCATCAATCCAAAATATTATATCCATATAGTGTTTTCATTATATTTATCTAATTTTATTTAAGTGATCGAATCTCCACAACCTTTAGTTTTATTTAGTATGATAATTATTATAATTTTAATAAATAGTACTAGTATTTGCAAGTGAGCATATCTTCCTTGTGGGATTGATACTCTACTCTATCACTATATTACTTGATTTAACACATATACTTGCATATATTAAGTGGGAATTTTGTAATTTTTATTCATCAAAGAAAACTTAAGCATTGCTAGGGATTGATAGAGCTCTAATTCATTTCATAATTCTATAGGTTACTCCACCGCCCTCATGATGTACCCCTAACAAAGTTTGGAATTAACTTTGATGTAATAAAGGTTGTTGAAGTATAAACAAGGATCCAATTATCCTTATAATGTTAGATATATTATTCTAATTCAAATAGAGTGAAATGTCAGAAAGCTTTATCCATATTAAGCTTTTAGTAAAATCAAGTAACAAATGCTTTAAACTAAAAGGCCCCTTCATTTAAAATAATGTTCTACTATTCTAATATCATTTCTATATCATCAACACTATTAAATTAGACTTGAGAAAAAAAAAGCTATCTATAAGGGATAAAAGATCAAAAATATCTTTTACTAGCCATAATTTCGTAGTAGGAAGTATCAGCTTATTATAAAATAGTCTTCAGCTGCCCTTCAAGGCAAAACTCAAATCTTTTGAGCCAAATTTGACTTTATTTACATAGAAAGCCACCTTTTCTTTATATAATCATTATATAAAACATAGGACAAGGCAAAGTAAGAGGCTCTAGGCACATTAGTGATTAGGAGGCCCCTTTAGTTCATAATAAAAGGTTGTAAATTATAATTTTTAAATGTTTAGTGGGTCTTTGAATATTATTACAAAGTTTAATAGGTTTTGGATCAAGAATAAAAAAATAGTTGATACCAGAAGATTGCGGTTGGAAATAGGAGACATCAATGGGGAGGTGAAGAAGGGAAGGTAATTAACATTATTGATGGACTCAAGGATAGATTTCATATACATTGTTGATCAAGAGATATATCTATAAGAACAAAATGAAATGAAATTAGGTGCAAGAGAAAGGGCATAGAAGAAATTTTTCCAAAATAGTAATGCTAGTTATTATTAAAAATTAATAACTCTCGTACTCATTTTCTTCCTGAAGGGCAAAAAGTCCGGCCTATATTTAGGAAAAACATGATTTCTTCTTATCTTATATGAACTATTAATCCTACTATTTATTTGCTACATTGTAAAAGAATATAGAGTAATATAAATAGGAATTAAGATCAGATTTAAAAGTAAACTGAAAGTAAGGCAAGAGGCAGTGCTTAGGCAATTTTAACTTTTTCACAAGACCTCTAAAGCCAAGAGAAATATTAAACTTCTAAAAATATTTAAATAAAAATTATAAATAATTGATGAGGTGATTCAATAAATATTTTTCCAAATGAAAAAAATATTAATCCTTAAAACTTTAGATTTAATTATAAAAATAAATTTAAATACATGGTAGAAAAGGGACATGAATGATGATTTAGAACCAAGTCGTTTGAAATCTTCAAATACTTGGTTGTCAAACCAAGCCTTACTTATGAGATGAAACCTCACATTACTTACTCTATTAACTATGACAATACTATTTCTCTTCTCTAAGAATCTTAGTGTCATGGTAAATGTTTACTAGAGAAGTTGGATATCTCTTCTTTGCCTAGCTACCAAACAACCAACGCAACTTTTTCATCTTTGCTTAGAGATGAGAAATGGTAGCACCTTGCTTGTGAATGTTTTTATACAATTAATTTGATACCCATATCTAATAATAGTGTAAATGCCATCTTTGTTGGTAGGGAAATGCTAAACCTCCTTTTTGATCCTTCATTGAAATGCATTATATGAACATGCGTAAGCTACATTGATGGAAGTTTGTTTGGCATAAAAAACACTTTTTTAAGATTTCCTACTTTCACTTGGTTTACTTTAAGTGGTGGCTTGAAAACTATTGATGCTTTATTGTATTGAAATATTAATGTGCAGAGCAACTGCCCTCCCCATTTATTCAATAATAAACCCACTTTTCATTTGTTCTTTGAATGTGACTATTAATTTTGGGTTCAATGGAACATTTTAGGGAAAATTTTAAACTTAAGCATCATTAGCAACATAATTAAGTGATTAGGCAAGTTAAAAATTTGAAAGTAGGCATAGTCGCCCGTTGAACGGGTTACTTGTTACAACTCGGGCTTCCAAGTTTATGGTTTTGATGATAACAAATATTACTGATTATATCTTTATGTCTCATAGTGTTTGTACTGCATATTTATTATTGTGTGTAATAATATTTCTGGTGCATCATGCACCAGTCAATGAAGTCTAGGGCTCAAGATTAGATAGAATAGAGCATGTTGGAAGAGACTGTAAATTTTATTTATGTATTTTTTAATTTCTTGAGTCAAGTCCTATAAGAGTGTATGCTAGCCTGCTGACCGTACACACACACACTTAAGGGAGTGAGGTTGTGAGAAAAATCAGAAGATAAAATTTCTGAACTAATCGTACAATATGATATGTATTGTATTATACAATCAGTTACTCAAAAGAATAATTAAATCAGCTAATTATGACAATTAATGCTATTTAAACTAATCGTATTAGATGATCTTGATCGTATAGGACAAACAGTTGAAATCATGGATTTAGCTGCTAATCATTATTTATTCAATAGTTTGAAATACAAGTTATGTACTAATCATACTGTATGATAGATATTGTACTATACGATGTTATCAAATCTTGCCTGAATTAATCCTATAATTAGGGATCAAATTTGGGTTAATTTATCTAGTGAGATCATACTGTATGATTGTATAAATCGTACTGTATGACCTGATTCCTACAATGGATGATAATTTATTGTCGCCAATCATACAAGATGATAATATAACTTGATTGTTCTAATTGTATTGGACAATGCACTTATCGTACTGGACAATCAGCTCAAATACCTGAATTGTTCGTACAGCTCATTACTCCTCATACAATACTAATAAGAATATATTGAACTAATTATACTATATAATATAGGATCATACTAGATGATTGGAGATGACATAATTGAATTTCAAGGGTTCTTGAAGCCCTCTATTTAAGCTTTCTCATAAGATTTTGTAAGAGTTTTTTTGCCATTCATTGAGTTGTTCCTTTTGAAAGCTTAAAGAGAGAGCCTTGGGCTAGGGGGGTGAAAAGTATTACGGTCATCTACCGCACAAGGTTGGTGGAAGAGATTTTGTATGAGATTCTCTGCCTAGCTGTGGGGGCTAAAGGAGAGACACTATAGTGATAGTGCAATACCTAGAGAGGAGGACTCTGTAGAGTAGACGTAGGTCATTATTTTACTGAACTACTATAAATCTCTGGTTTATTTATTCTAATTTTTATTTTCTATACTTAATTTTTTTGCATTTTTATTTACTTGAAATTTCATGTTGGTAGAGTTCTATGATTGATATTACGTTGTGCTAATAAGACTATCACCTCCATACATCAACGTTTGTACAGACGCTGATCAGAGTATGAAACGAGGCTCGTACAACATCATACGGGACTTTTTAAACTGTTCGTTCATACGAATATCAATCATACTGTACGATCCTAGTCCTTCAAACTTGAAATCTTTAGTTTTTTGGATGATTTTTCTTGTCCTTTGTACTTAAGGATCCAAAAACTGACAGTCTATGTGACCTTCCACGAATTTCTCTTGAGTGCTCTTGAGGAGAGTGTTTGGGAGAGTATTTTGAGAGTGAAGTGTGAGAGATCTAGTGTAAGGAAATTATGAGGGGATTTACAAGGTTATCCAACGGTCACAAGGTTATCCTGGGGTGAGATTCTCTTACTTGTTCTTTAATGTTCTTCCCAATCTCCTTAAAGGCTCTTGCAAGAGGATTATTCAAGAAGGCTTGGTTCTCTGCCATCACTAGGAGGGTGAAAAAGGATGCTTGGTTCTCTGCCATCACCAGGAGGGTGAAAAAGGACACTTGATTCTCTGCCTTTACCAGGAGGGTGAAAAAGGATGACGGTTCTCTGCCACACCGGGTTGGTGGAAGAGAGTTTGTAAAGGCTTCTCCACCTGGCTGTGGGGGTTAAAGGAGAGTCACTTGAGTATAGTGCAATACCTAGAGAAAGAGTCTCTAGGGAGTGGATGTAGTTCATGTTTGACCGAACCACTATAAATTCTGGTCTTCTCTGTTCTTATTTTATTTTCTGCAAATTTTATTTTCTTCTTTGTACTATATTTTTCTGTGGTTGACAAGTACAAAATTTTCACATCTGATCGTACTGTGCGAATTAGATCATACTGTACGATATATTAAAGTTTCTTATAAAAGGTTTTCAAAACTTCCAAGAGTTTTTAAAAAGTACCAATTCACCCCCCTCTTGGTTAGCCTAGGGACATAATTAATAGGTCTAACAACCTATTCGCACTTTCAAGTGGTATCAGATCCAATGTCAAAAATTACTGTTTAAATTACTTTTGAAATTTGATCATGGCTAATTTTGGAAATTGAAATACTTTAGAAGGTTACTCGATCACTAGACCACCTTTGTTTGATAATATTCTATTTGATTTCTAGAAAACTCGCATATCTACTTTTTTACAATCCCTTGACTATCGCATGTGGATGTTAGTACATGATGGTTATACTCCACCTACTAGACTTGTAGATGGCATTAGAGTTGAAATACTGTTTGTTGATTGGACTGTAAAGAAAGGGATTTAGCACAATTAAATCCAAAATGCTTGAATAGCTTTTTCTGTGCTCTTAAATCTGAAGAATATATGCGTATTTCTACTTGTAAATCTAGAAAAAAAATTTGGGATGGACTTTGTATAACATATAAAGGTACAAATGAAGTGAAGCAAACTTAATTGAATATTCTTTTACACGATTGTGAACTCTTCTGCATGAAACCGAATGAATTAATCTCCGGTATGTATACTCAATTTACATATATATCCACTTCATTGCATGCCTTAGGTAGGGAATTGACGAATGCAGAAAAAGTGAACAAAATACTTCGTTGTTTGCCTACTATTTATGATGTGAAGATAACTACTATAACTGAATCAAAAGATTTAAATACCTATTCTATTGATAATCTTCTTGGATCACTAATTACTTACAAGCAATCTGTGACTCAAAGACAGATTGATGAAGGTGACAAACGGAAGGAGAAGAATATAACATTGAAGGTGGATGGTTCAGGCAGTGATCAATCACTACTTGAGGATCATGAAGACATTGCCTTAATGACAAGGCAGTTCAAAAGTTTCCTAAGGAGGAAGTAAAGAAGATGCCAACAATGGAACAAAGGTAAGTTCTATAAAAATGTTAAGGTTTCTAATGATGTTATTTGTTATGACTGTAGGAAGCTAGGACACATAAAGACTCATTGCCCCAATCTCAAGGCCAATCCTCGCAAAGAGAAAGCCGAGGGGAAACCAAAGGATAAAAGGGGTAAAAAGAAACTTCAGCGAGCATTTTGGGCGGACTCAACTTCAGATTTCTCAGAAACAGCACCTGAAGAGGATGTCACAAATTTATGCTTGATGGCTGACAATCTTGATCATTCGAATCAAGAGGAGGTATGTGACTTAAATTATGATAAATTATTTAAAGTTTTTGAGCGTATTCATTCTGCATATAAAAAATTAAAGAAACTACAAGCCAAACTAAATTTGGATTACTTAGATTTGTAAAAAGAGTATGAAATCCTTAGAAAAGACCATGCATAAATTGATAGCAATCACATGACTTTGTTGGATGAATTTGATGATTTAAATAAACAACATGAACTTTTAAAATCATCACACACTAAACTTGAAAATGGTTTCAAAACCTTTATGGATGAATCAGATAGTAGAGAGCATAACTTGAAGATTAAAAATTTGATTCTAGAAAGTATTAATACATATCTTGAAGTTAAGTTAAAAGCATTTGAGGAAAATAAGATTCCACCAAAACTTGAAGATTTTTACAAAATCTACCACAAGTCAATTAATTCAAAATATAAAAGAAGATCTTATAGTGCACGTAGATTGGTGAATCCTTTACCTTGAGTAAAGTATTTTTCTTGTGGTATGATATATTTCTCACACTTGTACTATTCATCATAGAACATATTTAGTATGGAGACCTAAGATGCATAAAATATAGCATATCACACATGCACCTATTTTAAAATTGCTAAGAGGAGAACCCAAACTTGTTTGGGTTCCCAAGTTTAACATTTGATAATTTTGTAGGAATGCTCTCACACAAGACCTTGTGAGAGTATTTGATACCTAGACAGCAGCTGTTAAAAGCATATAACTAGAGATGCAAATCAATTCATATCGCTGGAAGCCAGGAATTGAGGCAAGGTTACACTTGGAGATAATACCACTAAGAAAGTGGTAGGTACATGTATGATTGGAAACTCTAAAAATTTTGTGATTGAAAGTGTTCTATTAGTAGAAGGCTTAAAACACAATCTGTTGAGTATAAGTCAACTATGCGATAAAGGTTATCATATAAAATTCTTGCCTACTGGCTGTGTTATTAGTCAAAATGGAGTTATTGTGTTAAATGGTGATAGAGTAAATAATGTTTACATGCTAGATTTGAATTCTGTAAAATCTTCTACTACTTTTTATTTAAAAACTGTATCTGATGAGTCATGGTTATGACATAGAAGACTTTGTCATGCTAGCATGAGAAATCTTAGAAAAATCACCCAAAAAGAGTTAGTTAGAGGAGTACCCAAATTAGACTTTTTAAAAGATCATTTATGTGATGCATGCCAATTAGGAAAACAAGTGAAATCCTCCTTCAATTCAATCAAGAAAGTTAGGACTAGTAAGCCCCTAGAAATTCTTCACATGGATCTCTTTGGACCTATTAGTATCTTAAGTCTTGGAGGAAAAAGGTTTGGGTAAGTAAATGTTGATGATTATTCAAGATTCATATGGTTTAGATTTTTGAATCATAAAAGTGAATCATTTGAGGAATTTAGAGACTTTACCACTTAGATTCAGAGAAAATTTGGGTTTAAAATTGTTACTATCCAAAGTGATCATGGGGGAGAATTTGAAAATGAATTATTTGATGATTTTTGTAAATCCCATGGAATAAATCATAACTTCTCAGCTTCTAGGACACCTCAGTAGAATGGAGTAGTTGAGAGAAAGAACATGACATTAATTGAAACTGCTAGAGCCATGTTGGCAAAATATTCACGTCCAAAATATTTTTGGGATGAAGTAGTTAGCACCGCATGCTATGTGTTGAGTAAGGTGTATATTAGATCAAAATTAAATAAAACACCCTATGAACTTCTTAAAGGAAGAATTCCTAACCTCTCACATCTACATGTTTTTGGATGTAAAGTGTTCATACATAATAATGGAAAAATTCTCTTAGGAAAATTTGATCCTTAATCTGATGAAAGAATTTTTCTAGGATATTCAAGTGGGGGATAATCCTATAGAGTTTTTAATAGAAGGACATTAGTAGTTGAGGAGACCACTCATGTTATTTTTGATGAATTTGATAATACTGGATGGTCTAGGCTAGATAAGGATGAAGTTGATGAAACAACTCAAGGACTTAAAAATGTAAAAGTGGACGAAAGGGTTAAAAATTAAGAAGAAAATGAAATGCTTAGAGAATGGAATTATCCTAAGAGTCATCCTAAAGAGTTGATTTTAGGAGACCCAAGTGAAGGAGTTAGGACTAGGCATGGTTTGAGGAAAGAAGTCAATCATTCAGCCTTTATTTCAATGATTGAACCCACTAATATAAGTCAAGCACTTTTGGATAAATTTTGGATTTTGGCCATGCAAGAAGAATTGAATCAATTTATAAGAAATGATATTTGCGATTTAATTGAAAGGCCAAAGGATCAAAGTATAGTTGAGACTAAGTGGGTGTTCAAATAAATATGAATGATTCAGGGGTTGTGATTAGAAATAAGGCTAGATTGGTAGCTAAGGGGTATAATCAAATATAAGGTATTGATTTTGAGGAGACATTTGCCCCTGTAGTAAGACATGAAGCAGTTAGGGTTTTGCTAGCCTTTGCCTATTTTAAAGATTTTAAATTGTATCAAATGGATGTTAAAAGTACTTTTTTGAATGGGGTAATAGAAGAGGATGTTTATGTTGAGCAACCTCCAGGTTTTGAAAATTCTAAATTTTCTAATCATATTTTCAAATTGAAAAAAGCATGATATAAACTAAAATAGACACCTAGGGCCTGGTATGAGAAGTTAAGCACTTTTCTATTAAAAGGATCATTTGTTAAAGGAAGTGTGGACACCACTCTCTTTTTGAAAAGAATAGAAAATGTTATACTCATTGTTCAAATATATGTGGAGGATATCATTTTTGGATTAACTAATAAAAATCTATGTGATAAATTTTCAAAAATAATGAGTAGTGAATTTGAGATGAGTTTAATGGGAGACTTGAGTTATTTCCTTGGTTTTAGCATAAAATAAAATGAGGAAGGAACTTTTCTTAGTCAGTTTAAGTATGTTAAGGACATCTTCAAAAAGTATGAAATAGATAATGCTAAACCAGTTACTACACCCATGAGTTCCTCAGTACAGTTAGATAAGGACCCTAAGGGAAAATTTATTGATCAAAAGAAGTTTAGAAGAATGATTAGATCATTGCTTTACTTGACAGCTAGCAGACTAGACATTATGTTTAGTGTTTCCTTATATGCTAGATTTTAATTTGATCTAAAGGAATCACATTTGACAGCAGTGAAAATAATATTGAGATATCTTTTGGGAACTCAAAGCTTAGGGATTTGGTATCCTAAGCACAGCTCTTCATTTGAAATAATTGGATATTCAGATTCAGATTTTGTAGGCAGTAGGGTTGATCAAAAAAGTACATCTGAAACTTATCAATTCATTAAAAATTCTTTAGTATCTTGGTTTAGTAGGAAATAAAATTTAGTAGAACTTTCTATAGCTGAAGAAAAATATATTGCCTTAGGTAGTTGTGTGGCACAGGTGCTTTGGTTGAAACAAAAATTGGTTGACTTATGACTTTCTATTGACACAATTATAATCTTTTATGATAACACTAGTGCCATATGCATCTTAAAGAATCCTATTCAACACTCTAGAACCAAGCATATTAATGTAAGGCTTCATTTTATAAGAGATCATGTAGCGAGAGGGGTAATTGAATTACATCATGTCGCTACTAAAGATCAACTTGCAAATATTTTCACAAAACCACTAGCTTTTGACACTTTTAGCATGTTAAGGACAAGTCTAGGTGTGATTGATCTTAATGCATGATTGAAAATTCTGTAAATTTATTTTGTATGTGATTGCAGGTTTATTTATATCAAGTGTGTGCAGTATAGGTTATAAGTTTTTATTTTGTTGTGTTTTTGATTGTACAACTTGCATTGTCATTTTATTATTTGTTTTTTTTTGTAAAAAATGAAAAATATTTCACATTGAAAAGTTTTTGAGTTTTTTCTTGTAGTTTGGGTTTCTACTATTTTTGTACTGTACAAAATTATTTTATATGATTCGAATTCTATAGCATGTACATGAGAATCTATAGAGTTGAGGAGACGAAACTGTATTTGCATAGTCTATTCATATTGTACGATGACATCATTATACCATATGATATGTACAGGTTCGTCTGTATGAATGGGGATGCATTCTCAAATAGTGTCAGTTATTATTGATGATTGTACGTACGAACACATCATTCATATGTACGATCATTATAGCCGATTTGGATAAGGATGAACCTAATCATTGCTGAATGATCTTTAATATTCTGATCCTCCTGGACGAATATGTCATCGTCTGTACGATTGACGTGTTATCTTTTCACATGGACGACCCCAACCATTCTTGGATGACCATTCATTTTTTGATCATCCTGGACGAACACCTGTTCATCTGTATGATCCTTTAGTCAAAAGGTTTGTACGAAAGGACGCATCGGGAAGTGTAGTTTATGAAAAACCGTTTCATTTTTGTCTGCTTGTGATCATATGTATGAATTTCATTTCACACAAGATGATTATACAATCGTACATACGAACCTTATATTGTACAATACGATTTTCCATTTTTCTTTAAATTCAAAGGGTTTGGCTACCATTATCTTGACATCACTTTCAAAATTCCAAAACCTTCTGATCTAAATGGCAAGTAGCAGCAAAAGAGCATGAGATTCTAGGGATCCTCCTCAAGGGCTGAGAGAGATGATGACTTCTTGTCTAGGAAGAATACACAGGCATACGATAGGTATTGCCTTGCTAAAATCACTGCCTCTAGAACTCTTATTCAAGGGGATATAGGTTTTCCATCATGCCTCTGTTTGCTTCAACCCAATTATCTTCTATCCTAACATTGGCCCATGCTTACCACAAAGATACCCTTAGACTGTTTTTGGCCAACATGCATTTCAATGAGGATCATACTAGGTTATCTTCCCATGTCTTTAGACAAAGAGTCCAGATTTTAAAAAAAGACTTAGGAAATTTTCTGCATCTTTGAACCCAAGGGGTAAAGGCACACACGATGACTTCTAGATCTGATTTTGATTGGAGTGAGGTAAATCAAGTTCTTAGGGGTGTTCGTCAAATAAGTCATCTACCTCGTGTGTACACCCTGCACCAAAATATAAGGATCATTCAGCATGTTTTAAGGACATCCATTATTCCTAAAGCTGGTGATCATGTAAACATGACCTCTCTTTTATCCACTGTCACGTATTTGATTATGATTGAAAATCCATTTGATGAAGCCAAACTCATTATGGACTACCTATACAATCTTTCTGACATTGGACAACCTAACAATAAAAGGAAGAAAAATGTGGCTTTAGGACACCTGATTGCCTATATTTTGGAGAAGAAGTACAATCTCGTTAATCCAGAACCTCCCACTGAATTTCCTCTTTTCTTCACCAATGCCTCTTTTAGAGCCCTATTCAATCAGGATCAAAGTTTAGGGGAAGATGATTCAGGAAGAGAAGGAGCACTTGCACCTGCACCTGTACCTGACCAGAACATCTATCAAGAAATGGTCCAAAGATTTGACAAACTTGAGACTCATTTTGATCAACATTTTGATCAAATCCAGACTCATTTTACCGAGCAGGATGCACGATATCAGGAGGATATGGGCTGGGTTTGTGGCCAGTTTGATTACATGAACACCAACATTGCCACGATAAATAGCTATTTCACTGCCTTCAACCCACAACCACCTCCTGATCAGGGCCCTTCACAGTTCTAGTTGTACTTCTATTCTGTCTGTGTGATGCTCTGTCTATGCTTGGAAGCTATGTGTGTTATTGGTTTGTGTTTGTGTTTGTGTTTGTTTTCACTATATCTGTGTTGTACTGTTATGTTATGATGTGATGTGAAATGAAATGGATGTAAGAATGACTTTATGCATATTAGTATGTGTTTGTATTTCTGATTTGAATTGCTTAAATGTTATCACTCACATGTAGTTGATTTACTTTATCAAATAGTTATTGAATTTGATTTATAATAGTATTCTCTGTGCAAAATTTAATTACTCAAAATATTTAAATTACCTTGTGACTAGATGTAGATTAGAAGATCTTTTTATATTATTTATAGACATGCATTACTTAGCTTAAATTGTGAATTCGATGTCATATTTTTGCTCTTGTTTCTATCTCAAAGTGTTTATTATTGTATTAATTTCAAAAGATAATGATTTTGGAAAGAAATATCTTAAAGATGCACAAAATAAGCCTGAAACTGAAAAGATGCACGAAGTGTGCCACATATACAAAAGGATGGGTAATATTCGCCAAATTATAAAGAGGTACAAAATTAGCCCAAAATTGATAAAATGCACAAAGTGCGCCATGGAAATTGAAAAAGATGTGCAATGTCGCCAATTGCTCTTTCCTTTATAAAGTTTTTCTTTTATAATAATCAATGATATGCACTATTGAATTAAAAATTAGTAAATTTATTTCATCTTTTATGCAACAATTTTAGTTACATAATTGTTGACCTCATTTTTGTATGAGGTCACTAGGACCCACTTGGGTTTCTTTTTAGTGACCTAATAATGGGGAAATGTCCACCCCTTAGTCATAAAGGTCCTAATAAAGACCAAATTCAATCCCTGATAAACCCAGCTCTACCTTTTAATTCAGTCTTTAATCCAGCCTTCAATCAACATTCAATCAAATTTCAAATCATATCCAATTAATTTCAATCTTTCTTTTGATTTTCATTGATATGAATGATTCAAGGTCAATCATTTAACTCTGAAATCCAACCCAAATCCAACATTCCAAATCAAACCTTCAAGGTCAATGACCTAGGTCATGAAACCCTTTCTAGGTGAACTTTCTGTCACCTAAAAACTAGTCAAGTGACCTTCAAATCATGATCCGTCAATTGCATGTTGTCTAAAAATATCTCTAGGATCAACCCTCCAAATTTATGCTCAATCCAACACTCCTAGTCCCTCAAACTAAATCTTTTCCCAAGGGCTGCAAAACCATCAGTTATTTACAGCCTATGCCACTAGACTTGCCATCCAGAGTAATTTGACCTTGGGACCCTCTCCAAACCCTCCAATCACAGTCATGACTTTTGCTATGATTGGTTGACCAAAAAATTGCACTTTTCCAGACCCAATTTGACCCAATGTTGACCAGGGGTCAAAATGACCAAAATGCCCTTTATAGGGATTTTTGGTCTTTTCCCCAAAGTTCAACATGACCTTCCCATATCAATATTCAAAACATATTCCAATGGATCCTAAATATCATTAGAAACACATTGGACCCAAACTCAAGTCTTGGTTTGACCTGGTTGACCAAGTCAACTAAAGTTGATCAAAAATGTCCCTAAAGGTTTCAAATGTCAATTTCAATCCAAATAACCTTACCAGTGTATGGTACAACCTCCATTTATCTCAAAATACTCATTTGAACTTGTTTGACCCAAACTCAACCCATGGTTTGACCAGGTTGACCAAGTCAACCATGGTTGACCAAATCAACCTTTAACCCACATTAAGATCAATTTCAATGCTTGAACCCTTTTTAAATGAAATCAATCCCTCAAAATCATTCAATTGGACACCCTTGACATGTCCAAAGCTTTCCAAGTCAAGCTCCCCCTTGGGTTGACTTGGTCAACCCATTTGGAGGGGTCAAAACCTTCTCCAAACCCCTTTTAACCCATGAGAAAGAGCTAAATCTTTGCCACATCACCATGACACCTTGGAAAACCCCTATCTCAATCCAAAACCTTCTCAAAACTGCTGGAAAATTGACCATTTCCCTCTCTTAAGAGGCCCTAAGCCAACCCCTTAAACCAAGCCAAGCATTGGTTCACCCAAATAGGGGAAAAGGCTTGTGGTCCCCTTTCCATGGACCAAGACAAGTCACACTCACCACCAACCCTATTCCCTAGCTTGGGGCTGCTTAGGGGACACTTGGCACTCATCTATGCCCTCCCTAATTGAATCTAAACCATCCATTCAAAATCAAGGGATTTAGGGAGGGGAAACTTGACCTAAGGCATGATCTTTGCTCATTTTTTTTCACCTAAGCTCCCACTCCAGCAGCCTCCAACCTTCCTAGAGCCTTCCCCATCCTCTCCATCCATCTCCAAGGCTTTTCCAAGCTTCTTCCCATCATTTCCAAGCCTCAAATCACTATTTTAGTGAGGGGAGAGCATTCTAGAGAGAGAAAGAGGGTTTTCCAACACAACTTTCGATCCAGCTCTTGGTGTCTTCATCAAAGTTGTAGAGGATCAATGCAGCTTTCCAACAAGCCTAAGATCTCAAAAATCTGACGGTTGGATTGTAAGTTATACTTATTTTAAATTTAAATTCAATTTGAAACTACTCAAAAATTTCATTGCTTGGGGTCTCCAAACTCTAGGCAATGAAAGTTCATGTTCCCATGAGCCTATGTTTCAAATTTCGTCAAATTTCGAGGAGTATTTTAAAAGTTATGAGTATTTCAATTTTCTAGTTCATTATGAACTAAAACGGCCTTAATTGTTCTCGGCCGTCCGATTTTCTATCTTTCTTGATCGGACTGCTTGGGATTAGTGACGGCATGGATAGGTGGTTGATAAACAGTACTTCTCATGTCAAAATGCCACACGCCGCCGCTGTTTTGGTGCCGATCATTGCCAATGATTGGCGCCGCTTATTAATGGACTTAAAAATTCAAAAAAAATAGTCATAACTTTCAAAATTCATAGTAAATTTATTTTTCCACCAAATTAAGTGTTTTTAGGCTCGTTGGAAAGATAATTTAGTCTAGTATTTATTAAAATTAATTTTGAGTTGAGTTGATTACTGTATTGTGAGATATTTCTATTTCTTTAAAATTAATTCTTTATGATTTTCTCACAATCCAGTGGTCAATTGAGCCCCAAATTTTGGTGGAAGGTATTTGGGTATCTTAGGCATGCACTATAATTTTCTTAGATTCAGATACCCATTGAATTGCTGTGATGTGAATTTTTAAGGTAATGGGTCCATTTTAGAGCCAAAACTTTGAAAATTCATAACTCCATTTTTCTATAGAATTAGGATTCATAACTTTTGTGGTGTGATTGTATATATATCAGGGTTAGACACACCAAATTTCAAGCATATTTGAATAGTAGGGACACTTAGGGAAAATAATTAAGGAAGAGTCTAGAAAATTTTGAAAATTCCTAGAGGATTCTACACACACCCAATAGGGGTGAAACTTGAACATAGTAAACTTAGTGACACCATGTACCTTAGGTTCAAATTTTATTAAATTTGGAGGTCATTAGGTTAGAAAATTAATTACCCAAAATTTCAGCCCTTTTAAGGACCCAGAAAATTCAAAAAAGTACAAAAAATCCAAATTAAATCTAAAAAAACAAATAATATCTCAAACTGACCAAAACTTATTCCTCTACCAAGGAAAAATAAAAGCCCCTAGACTAGACTCCTAATTCAACTTTAATTTGACTTTTAATGAAAATCAATAATTAATTAAATTAATTAATTAAAATTTATTAAAAATCCCAAATAATTTCTAAACACTTGGAAATGCTATCATGGGTCATGCCTGGCCTTTGGGAGTGATTCCATGCAGTTTGGGATGAGTTTGGATCAAATTGATCAAAACCTTCTTAATTAGGCAATTTTAAAAATTCAATAATTAAGGAAACTTTGAAAATGCATAACTAATTACAGAAAAATCCAAATTGAGCAAACTTACTGTCAATAAACTCCAATTAAGGTCTAGTATTTTGTAAAAATGTCAAACCTCCAAAATCTGGTCAAAGTCAAAAAGTTAACTTTTGGATTCCTTAATTAACATAATTAAATAATTCCAATAATTTCTAAAAATCCAATAATTCATTAAAATTCCAGAAAACTTTAATTTGATTAATAAAACACTCAACCAACACTCAAATACATAACAACCACTCCAAAGATGAAGTTTATTTGATGGACTACTCCGGGCTGCGGGGCTAAGTGTCCTAAGGAGGCCTGGTTCCTCGAGCCTAGTGGCACAACGCCACGAACCTGTTGAAGGAAAATACAAAATAATTTAACTTTTAAAATTAGTAATTAACTAACTTAATTAATATTAATCTATCCTTAATTTTTAACAAATTAAATCAACTTAATCAACTCTGATTACTACTGGGTAACCCAGGCCTACGAGGCTATTAACTTAGCCCCAAGGAAGGTGAAACAAACTTCATGGCCTCGGTGAGCAACAAAGATAGTAATCATTTAACTATTAAAATGGGTTTAATTTAAATTTTAACATACTAATATTTGAACTTTAATTAAACCTCTCTTTGAGCCTTCCACAAATTCAAATATTAGATAATTTAAACAAATTACCCATCCTAGGATCCACCCCAGCCACACGACCTTCTACACACACTTTAGATGGTTTGCTAGGACAACCGACTCTAGATCCAGGCTAGGCCGGTGTTTACTTTTCTGCTGTGTGCCGGGTTTTGTGAGTTTTCATTGCATATTATGATTGAAATTGATTGATGTGTTTGTTTACTTTTACTGCACTTTGTGGATTAATGTGATGGGCGAATAGATTACCCTTAGGTTAGGAACAATCTGGATGCTCACTAGATTTTCTACAGGTGGCCACGCTCCTGCAGGGCAATAAATGGGGCTAAATAAATTATAAATATAAATGCTACAGGTGCTTCAGCTGCTTAGCCCCCTAAATAAAAAAGAGCGTGGCCAAGTGTGTTTACTTTTTCTACAAACATATATAACTGCTTGGGATGTGTTTTAATATTTAAATGCTTAGGATAATCCTGCAGGAGAGTCTAGAATTTTATTTTATTTTACATTCATGTAATTCATTTGAGTATTGAGTTGTGAAAGTGTCACTTTGAGTTTGAGATACATAAATCCAAAGATTGGATTCCAAAGAGGAAAGGATACCCCTTTGGGGGATAGTCCTTATCCATTTGGAACTCCAAATTTGGATCACCTTTTACTATCCAAAATGGAAAGAGTAACATTCCCCTCGAGGGAAGAGTTCTTTTTTTCATTTGAGTATCCAGTCATGAATAATCCAAGGAGCTCGAGGAGGAGAAGACCGAGGAGTTGAAGATAGAGAGTATCTCACTCAAAGTCACTTGCGTCTGTATTAGGATTAGAATCTGGGTTGTTGTTAGTGGTGCCCGACCACCTCTAATTTATGTAAATATGGGTTGTAATATACAAGGTAATTTGCATATGGATATTTACTTAATTAATTTAATTATTTAATGTGTTATGATTTAATTTGATTACGTATGGGATTGCCTGTTTTTCTTAGTTCTTTGGCGCTTGCATGTCATTTTTTGTTTTAGCCTGGACTTCGTTAGGCTCTTTAAGGACCAAAAGTATTTTTACTCATAACTTATATTTAAAATTTTAGTATTTAAATAATATAAAAACTTAACGACCTAGGGAATAGCCAGAATCGTCCGAGGTCGCATGCATATTACTGCTTCTCTCTCCCTCCTTGCTATAAGATACTTCCCTGCCTGCGGGTAGAGTCCAGATAATCTGACCTATGAGGATGAGGTGCTGGATCTGGGAAAGTCTAGTCTTTTCAAAAAAAATTATTTTATAAGCCTTTTTAAATCTCATGCATATCTGATTTGGATACTTTAACCAGCATGCATCGCATTAGAAACTAATTAAATTAAAATTTTAATTACATTTTAGTCTAAGCATTTCACCCAACATGAGTCAAGGGGTCAATTAGGAATCTACTCTAGATGTCGACCCCAACTTCTTAAACCAATCTTAAATTACGTCCCTGATCACTCTGCATCAAAAGACCGGACTCATGGTTTTGAAGTGCTTAGGTGGTTTAGCTGGCTCCCCAATCCAGGCCGAGGTAAGTCCAGGTTTTGCACTACATTAGTTTGGTTCGGATCACTGTGGTTCACTGTCCAAATTTAGATCTGGGATCAGGGGCAGACTTTGAGTTATAAGACCCCAACCTCCGGGAATGTAATCCCAAATTTCTAATAAATTGTTCAACCCGAATTAAACATTCTTTCAATCCAAATTTTAAATCCCAACACTTAGCTTAGGTTGGGGTACTTCTGAATTGTTTCAGAATCCTAAAGTGGCTCCTACCCTTCCTCATTTGATTCCAAATAAGTGTTCAACCTTGCTCCTATCCCATTTGAAATTTCAATTTCATCTCTTTGATATTATTCCTAAAAAATCTCTAAATAAAATTTCTGCCATTATTTTAATCGAAAGTTTTCATAGGGAACTCCGGTCTCCCACGATGTAATTTACTACGAGGGCTTACGCTCGTAGGAGATTTAGAACCCACAACTAATTTTTCAAAATGGATTTCTAAAATTCAACATTAGTCTTCTTTGAGAAAATTGAATTAATGACGATCATTATCGTCTCCTTCAAATAAGTGATAACAAATGATATCTTCTCCCCTTGGGGTGATATATTATTTATCGTCATGGTTTTGAATGTGAAAATAATGATCCCTCTCCTAGGCTATTATGATTAGATACTTGATAGAGCATCATGTTAACCCTTCGGGGTTACATGTTGCTTTCTCTTGAATCTGGTCGTCATAGTTAAGGTGAAATTTTTAATCTCATTATCTGAATTCATTAAGGAATGATAGCTTCGCCTCTTAAGATGATATATCATTCGTAATGACATGTTCGATTTTGAGATTAGAATCCTGAGTTAAATTTTCCAAAGAAAACTAAACTTTTCAAAACCCGCTTTAAAACTCCCAAAAAGAATAATCTGTCTATTACAATACTAACATTGATCAACTTTTCTTATTTGTGTTATTATGTAATTTAAAATATTTGAGTTCTTACTTATTGCATCATTTTTTAACATTGTAATAATAATTCATTCAACATTATCGTAATCATCAACTACTAAATTTGTTACCCTTTTAATTGTTGTCAAAAGGGGGAGTTATTATTTGATTTATGTAGTGTTTTGTGTAGTGTCTTGGATAGTGTGTTGTATTTGTGTCGTGTATGTGTAGTGTCTTAGATAGTGTGTTGTATTTGTGTATGTGTATGTGTGTGGTATTTATGTATGTGTATGTGTGTGCTTGTTTTGTGTGTTTGTATATGTATATAGATTTAGGTATCCGATATCCTCTGATCCAAAATCGTATCCCTTATGCCAAATAAATCATTCATTTAGGTGGAGCATTCATGTAGGGGGAGCTAAGGAGAATATGTGTGTTAATGCTTAACTCAAATAATAGTTATTTTGCCATCATAAAAAAAGGGGGAGATTGTTGAGGTTGTTGCATGTTATTTCATCTTTATAATCATATGAGTTTTTGATGATTACAAAATCTTATTATTTGGCTATCGATTCTCCTAACATATATATTAGAAAATTTGTTCTGTGTGTACTAACATATTTGTCTGGAAAATCATACTCCAGACAGCTAAATATTTCAAGACAGGTTAGATTAAGGATTCTTATAAGTGAAGTCTGTAAGTTTTACTTTTCTTGAGTCTGAGAGAGTGTGATTGTAAGTTGGATAACTGTGCATACACACTGGGGAATGTGATAAAACTTAAATTTTTTACTAGTCGTACTGTATGATTTTAAATCATACTGGATAATTTGTCCTGTGTCCCCAAGAAGTGAAGATGATTAGTGCCTGAATAAAAATTTTTTAAGTACCTATCGTACGGTATGAAATTATTTCATCCTGGATGCTCATCAGAGTACAAAATCAGCTTCGTTTAGACCATCTCATACGATCCAAGAAGTTTTTGAACTGATTGTATGGTATGAAGTGAGTTTATCCTGGAAGATGATCAGTGTACAAAATCAGGTCCATCCAGATCAGCCCGTATGAAATATCAAAATTTGAACTGATCGTCCCGTACGAACATGATTCGTACAGACACCGATCAGAGTATGAAATAGAGCTCGTAAGTAATCGTACAGATGATGTGGAAGTTATTATGGAATTTTTAAACTGATCGTACCGTATGAAGTTAGTTCATATAGACGCCGATCAGTGTACGAAATCGAGTTCGTCCACGTTCGTACAGATAAAGTCTCTATTTTTGAACTGATCATACTATACGATCAGGATTTGTACAGATGCTGATCAGAGAATGAAATGAGGTTCATACAGCATCATACGAGACTTTTTGAACTGTTCGTATGTATGAATATCGATCGTATTGTACAATCCTAGTCCGTCAAACTTGAAATTTTCAATTTTTGGACGATTTTTCTTGTCATTTATACTTAAGGATCCAAAAATTGATAGTCTATGTGACCTTCCATGAATTTCTTTTAAGTGCTCTTGAGGAGGGTGTTTGGGAGAGTGTTTTGAGAGTGAAGTGTGAGAGATCTAGTGTAAGAAAATTATGAGGAGATTCACAAGGTTATCCAACGATGAGATTCTCTTACTTATTCTTCAAAGTTCTTCCTAATCTCCTTAAAGGATCTTGCAAGAGGATTGTTTAAGAAGGCTTGGTTCTCTAACATCGCCAAGAGGGTGAAAAAGGATGCTTGGTTCTCTGCCGTCACCAGGAGGGTGAAAAAGGACACTCGGTTCTCTACCTTCACCAGGAGGGTGAAAAAAGATGATGGTTCTTCGCCGCACTAGGTTGGTGGAAGAGAGTTTGTAAAGGCTTCTCTGCCTTGCTGTAGGGGCTAAAGGAGAGTCACTTGAGTATAATGTAATACCTAGAGAAGGAGTCTCTAGGGAGTGGATGTACGCCGTGTTTGACCGAACCACTATAAATTTTGGTGTTCTCTGTTCTTATTTTATTTTCTACAAATTTTATTTTTTACTTTATACTATATTTTTCTGTGGTTGACAAGTATAAAACTTTCACCTCTGATCATACTGTATAAATTGTATCATACTGTGCGATATATTAAAGTTTCTAATAAAAAGTTTTTAAAACTTTCTAGAGTTTTTAAAAAGTACCAATTCACCCCTCCTCTTGGTTAGCCTAGGGACGTAATTAATAGGTCTAACAACCTATTCGCACTTTCACGTGGCATATGATTCAATCTGAATATTCTGTACCTTTACGTATTGTTAATGGTGTGAAAACTACCATTTCTTTTACTAAATAGAGTAGAGAAGAACAAGTCCTTTCTCAATTAAAAGCTAAATATTTGAATTGCTTTTTCTGTGCTTTGAAATTTGAAGATTATATGATTGTTTCTACTTATACCATTGGCAAAGATATTTGAGATAGACTATGTACTACATACGAAGGCACTAGGGAAGTCAAACAATCTTGGTTGAACGTACTATTACATGATTACAAACTTTTTTACATGAAATCTTATGAGACTATCTTAGACATCTATATTAGGTTTACTCAGATTATGATATCATTGGATGCTTTAGGTAGAGAACTTTCAAACTTATAAAAGGTTAACATAATTCTACAGTGTCTACCTATTAAATTTGATGCCAAAGTCACTGCTATATATGAATCGAAAGACTTGAATACATAATCTATTGATAATATGATCGCCTTACTCATTACCAACGAGAAAAGTGTGAGTCAAAGACTTTTAGATACATGTGATGAGAAGGCTATAGTGCTTAGGTTAAAAGACACAGATAAAAATGACTTAGGAGATGATGAGAGTAAGCAGCTGGTGTTATCAACAAGAAAATTCAAAAGTCTCATGAAGCGTAAGCACAAGCATGAATAGAAATGGAGCAAAGGTAAAAATGGTAAATATGACTGCTTTTGATGTAGGAAATCTGGATATCTAAAATATGAATGCACAATTTTTAGAAACATTCTGTAAAGGAAAAAGGTGAGGATAAGCCAATTGCAATAAGGAGAAATAAAAAGAAGTTAAAAAATCTCTTAGACAGACTTAGCTTCTAACTCATCAGAACATGAGCAAGATGATTAGGTAACAAACTTATGCTAAATAGTCCAGGATTCGATTTGTAATTCTGATCAGGTATAAAGTTTGTTTCTCTGTTTGTGTGTTTGTTGGTCAGTTTATGTGTTTGTTTATTTGATTTATGGTTTGTGAATTATTTTTATGTATGATTTTATGTTCTAATTTCCTTCTACATGTAGTTCAATTTTAGGTGTTGTATTTTCTTTCCTTTTTAGTGATGTTAAAAGGGGCAGAAGGTATTTGGTTGCATTTATTATTTAGTTTCATTTTTTTCTTAAAATTAAAAAATATATATTTAAAAATTAAAAATAAATATTTTTATCATTTTTTAATATAATTCTTTTAGTGAGGGGGAGATTAGGAGAAAATATTTTTAATTTGTAAATTAAAATAAGAATATTTTCCATCATAAAAAAGGGGGAGATTATTGCAAATCGCGCTTACGAGTTTGTGGTTTTAATGATAAAAAAACATTATTGATTATATCCTTATGTCTCCTAGTGTTTGTAATGTATATTTGTTGTTATGTATACTAACATTTCAAGTACATCATTCACCAATCAATAAAGATTCAAGGCTCAAGATTGGGTAGAATAGGGCATACTGAAAGTGTTTATAAAATTCATTTATGTAATTTTTAATTTATTGAGTCAAGTCCTATAAAGGTGTATGCTAACTTGGTGACCGTGCACACATTCTCATGGGAGTGAGGTAGTGAGAAAAATCAAAATATAAAATTTTTGAACTAATCGTACTGTATGATATGTATCATACTATACGATCTATTACTTAGAAAATTTATTAAATCAACTAACTATGATAATTAATGCTACTTGAACTAGTCATATTATATGATCTTGATCATATAGGACGATAAGTTAAAATCATAGAATTATCCGCCAATCATTATTTAGGAAATATTTTAAAATATAAATTATGTACTAATCGTGTTGTACGTTAGGTATCGTATTATATAAAGTTTTCAAATCTTGCCTAAATTAATCCTATAATTAGGGATCAAATTTAGATTAATTTGTCTAGTGAGATCGTATTGTATGATTGTATAAATTATTCTGTACGACCTGATTCTTGTAGGGGATGATAATTTATCATCGCCAGTCACATGACGATAATCCAATTTGATTATTCTAATTAAACCAGATGATGCATATCATACTGGACGATCAGCTCAAACACTTGAACTGATCATATATCTCATTACTCTTCGTATAATACTAATAGTAATATATTGAACTAATCGTACTGCACGATATGGGATTGTACTGGATGGTTAGAGACAACAAAATTAAATTTTAAGGGTTTTTTGAAGCCCTATATTTAAGCTTTCTCATAAGACTTTGTAAGAGTCTATTTGCCATTCATTGAGTTATTTATTCTGAAAGGTTGAAGAGAAAGCCTTAAGCTAGGTAGAGAAAGGGTAGAGTTTGAGAGAGGGAGAAGATCCTTGTGGGTTTCAAGGGAGTGCGAGAGGGGTTCACATAGTTGCTCCAGTGAACTTGCACTTGAGTTCCTCAATGCATCAAGGTTCATCTTGAGGGAAGTTTTGGGGTAGAAGATCTTTTTGGTGATAAAGGACCTGACTACTCCGCCGCATCGAGGAAGGTGAAAGTGATTCTAAGGTTCTCTACCTCACTAGGAGGGTGAAAAGAATTCTAGGTTCTCTACCTCACCAGGAGGGTGAAAATGATTTTAGTTTCTCTACCTCATTAGAAGGGTGAAAAGGATTATGGTTATCTTCTGTATCGTGTTGGTGGAAGGTATTTTGTAAGGGATTCTCTGCTTAGCTGTCTAGGCTAAAGGAGATATACTATAGTGATAGTGCAATACCTGGAGATATGGAGTCCGGGATGTGGATGCAGGTCATTGTTTGACTGAACCATTATAAATCTCTGGTGCGTTTATTCTCATTTTTATTTTTTGCACTTTATTTTTTTCATTTTAATTTACTAGAAATTGCATGTTGGTAGAGTTCTGTGATTGATATTATGTTATGCTAATTAGAATATCATCACCATCATTGTAACTTTAGACAAGTTCATTAAGCTTTCACACTAAGTGAAAATATTGCTTCCGGATTAGTGTGCCTAAGGACAAGTTTCCTTAGGCTTAACATCCTTATCAAACTTTCAGGACTAGCTATAGAGGAGCAAGTAACTCATTATTTTCCTTTTTGAAAAAAAAAAGGATCGAGAAACCTACTCTTATTTTTTCTTCCTCGCTTGTCTCCCCCATTCATCATACGCTTGTTTTGATGAGAGGTGAGGTACATTTTTTTTTAATTTTTTTATTTTGTAAAGTATTATGTATAATATTAGTTTAGATATTAAAACTCAACACTTCAACCATTTATTTATTTATTTTATTATCCTGGATGATAACACTTCAACTATTTATTGTTGAAGAAAATGATGTTTTAGGTTAGGTATAACCTTTATTTTATGAAAAACTTTTGGGGTTTATTTTGCCTAAAATGGATTGTTTGAGTGATATTTTTTGTTTAGTTTAAAGAAGTTGTTGTTGTGCAGTAAAAAGCATACACTATTGTACATCTTCTTGCAAATTTCTAATAAGAGCATCCACGACAAACAAAAAGTTAAGAGCTAAAACAAAAAGATATATCTTAAGTTGAGGTGTTATGTATGAAATTGTTCCCAAAAGCTATATAAATTTTATTATCATCTTCTTAACTCATATTAATGTACATTCATCTAAATTAATTTATATTTTTTTTTATAATTTCATAAATGATACTGCATTTTAAGTATTTATATAATTAAAATTGTCATGCACCATTTTTTAATTCAGATATCAATATCAAATTTTATAATAAAATTAGAACTCACACTTTTCTACTTTTAACAAATTTCAAATCATATAATTAAAAATATTCTTATCAGTTTAATAAAAATGGCCTAAATATTAGGTAAGAAAAAGAAAATATTGATATTATGTGCTTAAATATCCCTAGTTCTTTTTAAGGTTGGCAGGTTATAAGTTATATCAAATGTCCTTAAATGGCAGGATATTATGTGCTTAAATATCCCTATTTAGTTTTTTATTTAAATTATATCATACGGATTTAGATGTCAAAGTTTGTGAATGGTACTTTTTCAATATTTTATAAATGTAGGTATGCAAAATGACTGCACGGCCACCATCTTTTATACTCTTATATGATGAAGAGTTATCTTTAGATGCAAATGTTTTGCCTACATATAGTGGTGGTAATTGTCGCCCTTTGTAAGTTCCATTTAAGTCAAATGTAAAGCAGCTAAAGGATAGGGTTCTTAAAGCGCTCAAGTACGATCTTTCAATGTTCGAAGCAAACATTGTGGGTTGTTTTCCATTGGAGAATGAATTCATTGCTTCAAAAGTTGAGGACGGTGAAGCATGTTAATTTGTGTTGTCAATGGCTGTTGCTGAAGTTTTGATTATGTATGTCAAGGTTGAGCAAATTCTAAAAGATAGTAATTATGAAAATAATCTATTTGCAAAAATTCATGATTCAGTCTTACTGGACCATGGAGATGAGAAACAAGATGCTTCCAAAAGGCACTTGCCAATGCCAAATTTACACCTTGGATATGTTTAGAATTAGAGAAAGTGTTAATTTAGCCAATTATACTACTTTCTTATTGCTCTTTAATTAATGCTATGTAAGTATGACACAAATTCATGCAAAACTCATATAAAAGGGATTTATCCGGTCCTTTAACACATTCCCAACCTAGTTCTCTTTTGGAAGTGGGCTTTAACACTTGATGGTGGGTTTCGATACAAAATTGTGACAACTAATGCATTTGAGGATTTTATTGGCATATTGAAGAGTGCATGTGGCCTACCTACGCAAGCTCTAATTATAGCCATTTATTATAACATTTTCCAAATATTTTTTTTTTGATCGGTTAAACTGATAACTTCTTAAGAACACCAAAGTAATAGCATTTTCGCCCCATGTGTGTAGGCAAAATTGCAAAAATTAAAAATGATGCTAAAAGAATTCCCAAACCAATGAGGACTAATATGTGTGAATTTCAAGTGTTTGATATGTCATCCAGATCCTACTGGGTAGATATAGTACGGGGTTCGAGCAATTTGTGTACTTGTGGCCAGAGTACTATATATCATATGCCTTATTCATATGTAATTAGTTGAATAGGTTTAGTCAGGCTAAGTCACCAAGAATATGTTTTGGAGTTCTATACAATGAATAACTTTAAGCTGACATACTCTGATGAATTTCACATAATATAGGATAAGCAGTACTGGCCAACTCATCAGTCGTCCTGCACTTCATGTCCCATAGCATGCTACATTGGAGGGCCTTAGTGTTGGTTATAGGTATGACGTGTAAATTACCATTACCAGATATAGTTGTTCATTAGCATGAATATATAATATAATTTTCTTAATTTCAGTAACATATAGTTTTACTATTCTATATATAAGTGCAGGTGGAACTAAGAGTTCCTTAGACAACTCCTAATAGGTAGCATCAACAGTTACAAAGATGAGCTAAATGGGTTGCTTGATAGCCAGGTATGCCTTGTAGCCACGAGAATTTATCATAATTTTGAAAGTAAATCAGTTTCGACAGTTGTAAGATAAATTTTTATGCTTTTGAAGGTGACTTGGGAGCCATTTAAAATAGAAGTTCAATCCCAAGTTGCTGATATATGCTTATTAGGACAGACAATATGGTTGGCTCGTGTGCCTTTGGTTAGCTGGATGTGTGTTGAGTGAAACTTGCCTGATATAGTCATTCGACTGTTTAGATATGTTCTTAGCACTAAGGTTCAACCTATAAAGCCCAACTTTGTCTAAGTTGATGGGTGTCATAAAGATGATACTAACTGGATGGTGTATCATCTAGCATATGTTGGGATGTATGAGGAAAGGCAATCATATATTATTCAAGGGATGCATGTAGGAGTAGATAGGGAGCAATTCATTCAGTAGTACATACATTTGTTTAGGTTATGCACAACATTGTACATGTTGAAGCCTTCGTCATTACATTGGATGACATACTACCCTCGAGCACCATTTGAGCGCTATCTGGTGAGTGAAATTCACATAATGTACATGCCATTATGATTGGTAAATTGAAAAAGTTTTTTCTTGATTGTGCTCTAATTTTGCATTTGAAGTGCACCTTCTTCCTAGACATAGAGGGTCGTACTACCTTTGGTCAATAGTAATGGTTACACAAACGCTGTAAGTGTTATTAAGAGAATAGTAGAGATGCCTGTGGATATGTATAGAGAGATACATATTCCTGATGTGCACTATGCAGAACATGCATATACAAAGTATACAGCAGTCACTCATACTCCACCAATGGTAGATCTACACTTCATGGCTGCAGGACCATCTTTATTCGAAGACCTAGGACCATCTTAGGATTACTTTAGTCAGTCGATATAGCAGACTATATCAGCATGGTACACACCCAACTATATTTCATGCCCTATAGCATTGATAGTTACAGAGCCAGTCATAGGTGTAGTGGACCGACATGACATGATTGGTGATGAAAAACATGAATTATGTGACAGGCCTGTACGACTACTGCAACATTACACACTCCAAGTAGTGATGCATTACCCTGCAGATCACATAGGAGGCATTAGTTGAGCTTATGTTTACATTTTATTTGATGTTAGCTTTTGATGATGTTACCACTATCATGGATCATGTATTTTGACTTTCCTTATTTTAATGTAAAGGAGTATTTCCTATCATGCATCTCTTACCATTAATCATTTTGTTTGAAAAAAATATGATTTCTTTAATATTCCTAAAATTTATTTTTAAAAGAGAAGAAGTAGAAAAAATACTACTTGAGCTTCAGGGTAAACATCTAAAATAAATATTAAGCAACATTCTTAAACCACCAAAGTGTCAACTTGGGAGTTGACTAAAACGTACATCAAATAACTTAATTATATGCTTAATAAGGAACACCTTACCCCACTTAAATAAACATTAGAAATATACTAAATGATGAGACATGCCCAAACAACTTATAAAGCATACACCATGAAGTTATATTATCACTTAATAAACCTGTGCTAACGTGCTTGAAGTTAGCTTTTCATCGGACAACATTTAAAGTCAAATTCGAACTCGCACTGCAAATCTAGCCAACCAGTCAGTCGCATCAAATTCTTTTTACTTGTACCTCCATTAACAATCTCCTACATCCAATTTTTATAAAAATGAATAATAAATTCATTCTCCTGTGGCAACTAAGGATGATAAAGAATAATGTGATCCATATCATCCGCTGACGTTTCGAGTTTATCAGCAGAAGTACCTCCACATTTACGTCGTAGTTGATGGTAATGTAATTATAGGACATGTTGACCTATAAAAAGATGATTATGTGTGTAGAACGTCCTCTCTAAATTTATTCAACCTTGTTATTAAAGAAATTATTCCGCCTATACGCATAAATTTTCATCAAATCTTCGTGCATACTCATAAGTATAAAATCATGATATTCTGTCCACTCATTCATGAAATATCTAAATATTTTATTTTTTCTACCCTTCATCTCAAAAGAACTATCTAGGCATCTTACCATATATTAGTGCGATCGTCTGCTTACATTATCTAGTAAACCTTTCATTGGAGTGTCCCTAATTTTCTCTATAATTGGCCAATTCATTACAAGAAAAATAACTTTAAACCTCAGGCAATATAACGGAATCACCTGGGCGAAGCAAGTCCAACGTACCTTCTTTACTACCATCCTTGCAGCTCTTAGAGAGTGATTTACAACACATATTTATACAAAAAAAATTATAAAAAAATAATTCATATTAAAAAGATATAAGATATGACAAAAAAGTAAATAACATAATGACAAAAAATAATAAAGATATTGTAGACAATGCTTAATGATGGAACAATACAATTTTGCAGCTTAAGCAAGATTTTTAAAATCATGCATGTGACAACTACTTCAGCATCCAATGCCATTAGTAATGACTGCATAGATTTTAATGTGTAACACACTAGCTGCCCACAATACTAATGAAAACACTGAAGATCGATTGGTGCTGCATACTAGTATAATAACAAGCAATAACAATCGACTACAGTTCAGTACACTTACACACAATACACATTAACCACGTCAACTATATTCCAAAATTCATCCAATAACTCAATCCACCTTTAACTTAGACTAATTATATATCATGAAAATTTTCAATATAGAGCTGTAAAATTAATTCCTTATACTAACTCTAGGGATAATATATCTACATAGTTACATAAAAAGGAAATTTTTTATTACCATTTTTATTAAAAAACATTAAAGAGTACGTCACTCGTAAAACATTAACTTTATTTTCCACTCCCAACGGTTATGTTCTCAATCCGATTTTTTTAAAAAATGGAAATAGCACAACTTGCCCGTTCAACGGGCGACTTGCTCCTCCATTCGAAGTCGCCCGTTGTATGGAAGACTATATCTACTTTTATTTGTTTTAAAAGTACTAAATCACTTAATTACTTCACTAACAATGATTAAGTTAAAAATTTTGCACAACATTCTACCGCCTGATTCGAGCTTCCTCTTCAGGCCAAACGTGCTAACATTTCTGTGAGTTGAATCATCCCTCAAAATTGAGCAAAATGATTAGCCGCATCTCTGTTTATTGTATGGTGCAAAAGTTCGAAAACATGCTTTTGTTGCCAAAGCTCACTTTCTACTACTATAAGATATATCATTAAGGCCCAAATTAAAAGTTAGAATCCAACTCAAAAAGTTGATCCAATATAAGAAATTGATCCCTCGATAATGAATGGGTAGTGTTTTCCCCAAGTAAAATTTCATGCAATTACTTCCGTCCAATTCAAGGAGAAATTATTACATACGATCACCGAACTTCATTCCGAGGTTAATGAGGAAGCATCATATCACTAATTTACTCTACATCATTATTATGTACCGCTGTATATTAAATGATGTGATGTGTCCTGATTGACTTCTGACCGTTTCAGCATTTAATTGATAAAGTTTATAAAAATTTATCAACTTTTTTTTTCTTTTAAAATGTTAGTTCCTGGAAAAAAGATTCGATCCAAGCAATTAATCCAAAATGTTTACCTCTAAATTAAACAACATCCACTTGGCCACTTTGCCAATATTCTAAATTTAAACCCTTACATTAAATTTATACCATCCCTTCTTACTTACTATTAAAAAAAAAAAAAAAAAAAAAAAAAAGAACCGCTACACCTCGGCTGCAAAGTGACCTAAAAACTTCCTCGTCTCCTCCCCGACAACATCGCATTCGCCCGCCAACTCCACGCCGGTAAGTTTCCGAGCCCGCGTGGCCTCCGCCTCCCAATCAGTCCATCCTAACACCACCAAAACCACCGACACAACACACCCCACCTGCGCCGTCAACAGCCCATACCACAGCCCACCGAACCCGACCCGCAGCCCGAACGCAAGCCCAACCGCCACCGGCATCCCGACCAAATAAAACGACAGAAAGTTAATCCTCGCCCCGATGGCCGGTCTCGCCGTCCCCCGCAGCACCCCGCACCCCGTCGTCTGCGGGCAGTTACCCAGCTCGCAAAGCCCCATTAGCGGCAAAGCAGCCGCCGCAAGCCCCGCTACCTCCGAATCCTTCGTAAAGAGCCTTGTCCACCTCTCTTTGAATAGCACCGTCCACGCCACATTCACCATTCCGATCACCAGCGCGCATCCCATCGCCACCATCGCCGCCATCCTTGCGCTCCTCGGCCTCCCGGCTCCCAGCTCATTGCCCACCTGCATTGAAAAAGTGAGCAACAGGCGCCGTTAATCGAGCCTTATTTTTGAATGGAGGTTGGAAGTACCCGTGTGGAGACGCAGGCTGCTAAAGCCATAGGAACCGTGTACATGAGGCTGGTGGTTTGGATGAGGATGGCGGTGGCGCCGACAGCGACGGTTGGATTGGGAAGGTAGCCGGCGAGGACGGTCATGATCTCATACCACCACCACTCGAGGCAGACGCCGAAGCACGAAGGGATGGCGAGGCGTAGAAGAGGGGTGAGTTGGGAAAAGGCTGCGCGGGACCAGCCACGCCAGGTGAGCTTACAGGCACCGGAGAAGCGGAGGTAGGCGAGGAGGAAGAGAGCCATGTTGAGATTAGTGAGCACGGCTGCGAAGGCGACGCCTGGAACGCCGAGATGGAGGACAAAAGCGAAAAAGAAGCTTAGGGGGAGGTGAAGGAGGACGGCTGCGGCGGAGCAGGCGGCCATGGGTTTGGTTATACCTTGGGAACGAAGGAAAACTCGGAGGGGTTGAAGGAAGGCGTTGGTGAGGAGGTCTGGGAGAGAGAAGAGGCAATATGAAGCGGCGGAGGTTGTGATAGCTGGGTCTTGGCCAAGAGTGATGAGTATAGGACCAAGGTTGAGCCAGAGGAATGAAATGGGCAAGGCGGCAGTGAGTAGAAGAAGGATGGCGCGCTGTAGGGACAGGGAAATGAGGTCCCAGTTGCGGGAGCCGTAAGCTTGGCTGCAAAGTGGTTCTAAGCCCGATGCGAGGCCGAATAGGACGGAGTAGCCCGTGATGTTGGTGAAGCCGATAGAAAGAGCCCCTCCGGCGAGTTCGAGGGGACCAAGCCGGCCGAGACAGACTACGGATATCATGGCACGGAGGTAAACCACGCAGTTCATAGCTGTGATGGGGGCCGCCATGCTCCACAGAGCGCGGAGCTCGCCTTCGACTGCCGCCCTCGTACTCCTCCCATGCGTCTCCTCTTCGTCTTCTCCCTTGGCCATTATTGCCTTGTGCGATTTTCGTGCTCGGAATAATAAAAAATGCCGCGCGTAGCGGGTATAAGTGATCTGTGCGTTGGGACGCAGCTCAACTTTGTTTGTCGAGAATTTTGGCTACTAATTAAATTATTTTGGATTCAAATTTTATGTATATAATGGGTTAATAAATTTGTTTTAATTGATCTAAATATAAAAAATAAACTGTGCGTCGGGACCGGAAGGGGCTAATAAAGGTTGTTTTATTTAATATTTTTTGGGGCGTTTGTTAGGTTCCTGTTATTTCTTACTTTATATACTGTTTTTTTGTTTATTACGGGCTTTTTAAAGTCTGAATGACCTGTCGATCAGATAACCGCATAGAGGCTTTGACTGTTTGTTATAGGGAGTCATGCTATTGGATGTAGGAGAAATTATTTGTACGGCATTAGAAAGGGAAAAAACATCATGATCGCTAGTGTGCATGTATATCAATTTGATGATATACATGCACCAAATATATATATTGTATGTACACTTATATATCCGAATAGTTCTTCCCATCCAGATGCCGCACAGAATAATTTCTCTGGGTGTAGAGCATGCTCAACTACAATCTTGTTTTTCATTTTGGTCTTTATGCTCTTATTTGATGAGAGTAATTAATTTATATGAGTAATATTCGATGAGGGATTTAGTGGTGTGGCTCATTAGTTGGCGAACGTGAAGCTCTCTTTCGCTACTAACACCTGAGTCCCAAAATCTGCCAAATTTTTTTTTTTTATCAATAATATTGTTTGAATGTGCATAATTGATATAATGATTCAACATAATAATGAACACACCTATGTAAAGCCTACATCTTAATAATTGCACAATTGATTTGTGTCAATAAGCTGATTGTGTATGGATATATATTCACATATGTAATCTATAAGATATTATTGCATCATTGGCGATGCATGACATCCCAATCATAGCCGATTCATTCCATGAGGACATAATGGTGTGATGAAAAATACTCAATTAAAGAAAATTTTAGAAGAATTTTTCGGTCGGTTGGAAAGGATTTTAGCGTATTTGGAATTTTTTATATAATTGTAAATTATAAATACTCAATCAACTCTTATATTATATTTCTTAAAAAAGAATTCCATAAATTTAAAGATCTATTCTTATCAAATTTTAGTTAGGATTTCCTCTCCTAACTTTTCTTTTAAAAAATTGTGTTAGACTATAATAGAACAAGCTTAAATCATTTATTATTTGAAATTAAATTTTAATAAAAAATAGAAATACCAAATTTTAATAAAATAATATAAATTCCACCAATAAATTCGACTATAATAGAATCTCTAACTTTCAACACTCTTCTAAAAACTAGTTAGTGAAGACCCTATAGGCATGTGCTTGGAAGATTATATTTATAAGGAGGAGGGACATGAAGCTCAAATCATTTAGCTCTTAAGAGGATGCTGAATAATAGAGAGCATTATCATAATATAATAAATTTAATTCACCACAAATTAATAATAATTTAGGGTTATTCAATTTAATGGAGCCCATGCAATGTCCCTTCGCTATCATATTGATGTTCTACTTCCACCATAAACTCATAAAAATCTCCTGGTCACTACCGAGTTCAACCCAAACTTTCCAGGCATCTCGGTCAACCCATAATCTTCTAGTAGCTATGGTGGACAAGAAACAACGTCTTTTTATTGACACTCCTCATGATATCATAACATATGAACTTTGATGTCTTATTTAAAAACGAATTTCTTTCGAGTGATATAAATCATCTTTCTCCTTTCCATCATCTCTAGCTGAAGGCACTTCGAACATAATATATGAGCAAGTAATTGTTTTTTTTTTTTTCAAAACAAGCTTCAAAATAAAATAACATTAGCTCTAATTATTAAGGCCTTAATTAACCTTATTAGCTCATATTACAGCTTCAAGAAGATTTTAATTTTCGACAGCTTTTGCACCATAAACGTAATGATAGCACAAACAATACACATTTTAAAAAGTAAAAGAATAGTTAAAGAATAATAAAATGTAGATTAAAAAAAAAATCAATTTATAGTATTGGTTCATCCTATCAGCCTAATATCAACTTGCCCCTCTACTTGAGAATGTTACTATCTCTCTTCCTTTACTCTTAGTAGGGCTGAAAAGCCACTCTCATTCAAGGTTATTAGAGAAACACTTACACCACTTCGACTCCTCAAAAACCATGACAACCCTAACCTTATTAGCTAGATATGTAGAATAATAAAGAATTTTATAAGATAATAACGCTCTCTATAAATAATGCTTAAGAAGCTTTAAATTAGAGTTTTGTACTCTCAAATTTGAGGTTTAAAAGGGTATGATTTGGGGAACAACCAATGATGCATCCTCTCACAAAAATCTATCAAAGAAAAATAAAAAAAGTAAAAACAAAAGAAGAGAGAAATTATAAGAAAATTTCTTTCTCCTCAAGTCTCTAAAATCTCTTAGCAGACTCTATCTTAAAAGTCACGTGTTACGATTTTTAGTGATTATGTGGTGGCTGATAAGTGTACATTACGCAGTACTTTACATATTTTATTTTCAGTTAAAGTGTGTTCTTTTGATTGTGTTTGTTCCGGAAAAAACTTAAAAAGGTAGAAAATTCTAAAGAATTTACAGTGCCATGGCGTCCGCTTAAACAACACCACCTTCAATACTGTCAAGGTGCCATAAATTAGACATCACAACTCTAAGTTCTCTGTTTATCGATGCTGCAACATTAATAAAGCTAGTTCCATAGCATGACCAGTGCCACAACGACAAGAAGTCATCTTCGCAGCTCCGAATTCTCTATTTTCAATACCGTGGTGCCATAATTTCTCATGTCTTGGCATCATTTTTTTCACTCAGGTAGTTAGCACTTAAATGATAAAAGTGCCGAGGTGTTGTAGTTGTAATTCCCAAGGGACACATTCTATTAGTGAAGAAACGAAAATATTCACTAAGTAAACAATCCACGTTAGCAAGCACCATGGAGGTGTAAAAGTTTCAGCACCACGGCATTAGTTCACTTCAAAGGCGCCACAACATCATGCATTCAAGCGCCCTAGTGCGAGATGCCTTTTTGTATTATTTTATAAATAGTTGTGATATTATGTTTGTAAGGGAGTTCAATCACTTATAAAAAATTTAGTATTTTTTAGAGTACTTCTCTATTTCCCTCTTAGAGTAAAATCTTAGGGAGGCTAGGGAAGTACAAGATACAATCCTTTGGAGTATTTAACCTTATGTAAGTTAAGGGAGAAGTAGTGTAGAGGAGATAATTTGATCCTTTCTGGTGATATCACTCTCTTATATTTTCATTCTTTGATGATCTTAATGAAAATGAGTTTACTTATTATTTATTTTATATTTAGCTAATTCCCCTATTTTGAATTTAGGATATAAAGTGCTTGTTAAATACTAATAAAGACTCTTATTCTATAATGTTAAATGATGTTTATATTATTATCTCATTCTTAATTTAATGCACATAGTGGCCATATGTAAAGTTAAAATATAGTGTGATATATAGCCTCGACAGAGGAATTTAAAACCAACCAGGAATATTGAGATAGGATGTTTGCATGCCTATACATAGGATGTAAAATATTCTAGGTTCTTAAGGAGATACTATAATTATAGAAGGTCAGAAGATATCCTTTTCACCCCTATAAGCTTGATAGAGATTTAATGATGAATATGCTCTAACTTATATGTATAATTAAGAGTCACATTAGTAAAGTGATAAGTGTAAATAAAGTATTATTTTATGTGCTATATTTTTAGTGAAAATGTGTTATTTTGGTTGTGATGTGTAGGAAAAATATAAAAAAATTACAAAATTTTAAGTCCCATTTAGCACCGTAGCCTTGGACAAAATAACACCATAACAACATCAAAGGCATTGCTAGAGTGCCACAACATTGACATGGAGGAGCCAACTTCTCCGGTGGACAGCACTGTAACTTCAAAATGGTCAACTTTACAGCACTATGCTCTCTATCTTCAAGCACCACAATGTCATAATCTATCACACCTTAGCGCCAAAATTACCATTATGGCATTGCATCATTCAAAAGTCAGCAGCACTGTGATGCAGCAGTTGTACCTTCCAAAGTACATGACCTGTCAAAGAAACAACGCAACTATTTACTAAGTAACTGATCTATATTAGCAAGCACCGCGCGATTGAGCATAAATCGTAGCATAATCACGTGTTACGATTTTTAATGATTATGTGGTGGCTGCTAAGTGTACATTACGCAGTACTTTACATATTTTATTTTCAGTTAAAATGTGTTCTTTTGATTGTGTTTGTTTCGGAAAAAACTTAAAAAGGTAGAAAATTCTAAAGAATTTACAGTGCCACGGCGTCCGCTTAAACAACACCACCTTCAATACTGTCAAGGTGCCATAAATTCGACATCACAATGCCAAGTTCTCTGTTTATCGATGTTGCAACATTAATAAAGCTAGTTCCATAGCATGACCAGTGCCACAACAACAAGAAGTCATCTTCGCAGCTCCAAATTCTCTATTTTCAGTACCGTAGTGCCATATTTTCTCATGTCTTGACATCATTTTTTTCACTCGGGCAGCTAGCACTCAAATGATAAAAGTGCCGTGGTGTTGTAGTTGTAATTCCCAAGGGACACATTCTATCATTGAAGAAATGAAAATATTCACTAAGTAATCAATCCACGTTAGCAAGCACCACGGAGGTGTAACAGTTTCAGCACCATGGCATTAGTTCACTTCAAAGGCGCCACAACATCATGCCTTCAAGCACCCTAGTGCCAGATGTCTTTTTGTATTATCCTATAAATAGTTGTGATATTATGTTTGTAAGGGAGTTTAATCACTTATAAAAAATTTAGTATTTTTTAGAGTACTTCTCTATTTCCCTCTTAGAGTAAAATCTAAGGGAGGTTAGGGAAGTACAAGATACAATCCTTTGGAGTATTTAACCTTATGTAAGTTAAGGGAGAAGTAGTGTAGAGGAGATAATTTGATCCTTTCTGGTGATATCACTCTCTTGTATTTTCATTCTTCGATGATCTTAATGAAAATGAGTTTACTTATTATTTATTTTATATTAAGCTAATTCCCCTATTTTGAATTTAGGATATAAAGTGCTTGTTAAATACTAATAAAGACACTTATTCTATAATGTTAAATGATGTTTATATTATTATCTCATTCTTAATTTAATACACATAGTAGCCATATGTGTAGTTAAAATATAGTGTGATATATAGCCTCGACAAAGGAATTTAAAACCAACCAGGAATATTGAGATAGGATGTTTGCATGCCTATACATAGGATGAAAAATATTCTAGGTTCTTAAGGAGATACTATAACTAAAGGAGGTCAGAAGATATCCTTTTCACCCCTATAAGCTTGATAGAAATTTAATGATGAATATGCTCTAACTTATATGTATAATTAAGAGTCACATTAGTAAAGTGAGAAGTGTAAATAAAGTATTATTTTATGTGCTATATTTTTAGTGAAAATGTGTTATTTTAGTTGTGATGTGTAGGAAAAATATAAAAAAAGTACAAAATTTTAAGTCCCATTTAGCACCGCAGCCTTGGACAAAATAACACTATAACAACATCAAAGGCATTGCGAGAGTGCCACAACATTGACATGGAGGAGCCAACTTATCGGGTGGACAGCACTGTAACATCAAAATGGTCAACTTTACAGCAATATGCTCTCTATCTTCAAGCACCACAATGTCATAATCTATCACACCTTAGCGCCAAAATTACCATTCTGGCATTGCATCATTTAAAAGTTAGCAGCACTGTGATGCAACAGTTGTAACTTCCAAAGGACATGACCTGTCAACGAAACGATGCAACTGTTTACTAAGTAACTGATCTACATTAGCAAGCGCCACGCGACTGAGCATAAATCGTAGCATAATGATGATAATTCATTTGTTGGGCATAGCGGCGTCGATCGTTCAAGTGCCACAGTGCTAGATGCCTACTTTGATATTCTATAAATAATAATTATGCTTATGTTTGTTGGAAAGTTCAGTCACTTGGATAATTTCAGTATAATTCATAGTGTTTCTCTAAATTTCTCGTAGGGTAATAACTAAAAAAATTTAAGAATGTACTTGATACCATCATTAGAGTGTTTGATTTATATTTATGGAAGGAATTCTGTAAGAAAAAAAGAAGGATTATAAAGGAGAACCATTGAACTATTATGGTGATATCTATCTCTTGTATTTTCTTTCTATCAAGCTATCAATGAAAATAAATGTTCATCAATTCTACTCCATGTCTGGCTAAATTCTCTAGTTTTAGATTGGCAATATAAGTATCATATATACTACTAAATGATTAAAATTATATTTTTAATATTACCATATCATAATTTAATGCTCATAGTGGTCATATGTCTACTTAAATTTAGGTGTAATGTGGAGCCTCGATGGAGGAAAGTAGGCATAAACAGAAAAATTGAATTAATATGCAACATACTTAGGTATAGGGTATGAAATGTACTAAAATTTTGAGGAAATGATATAACCGTAGGAAGTCGGTGGACATCCTTTATCCCAATAAGCTCGGTAGAGATCTAGGAATGCATATGCTCTGAATAACATCATAATTAAAGAGATTAATTAAAAAAATATTATTAATATTCATTAATGTAGAATATTTTATTCATATTATTATTCATTATCTTTATCTAATTTTATTTAAGTGACTAAATCTCTATAATATCCATTTTTATTGAGTAAGATAATTATTACAATTTTATCAAACAATACTAGTATTTATAAGTGAGCTTTTTTTCTTCAAGGGAATGATACTCTACTTTATCATTATATTACTTGATTTGGCATGTATACTTATATATATTAAGTGGTATTTTTATAATTTTTATATAAAAAAAAATATAAGCATTATTAAGGATTAATAGAGCCTTAAATTATTTCAAAATTTTATAGGTTACTCCACAGCCCCCATCAAGTTTTTATCATCGTTGCCTGGGAAGTATTTCACTTTTTGCAAAATTTTAACTATATTGTTGAATTAATTACATAGTTAAACCTGCTTACATATTTATTTTTAATATTTACTTTGATCACTAATTGTATATTTTATTTCTTCTTTGTTGTATGCATTATAACCATGAAAAGGAACTTTTTTCATTTGATCCTGAAATTCAGAGAATGATCAGTGAAAATAATATTATGTTTTATATGTTAAATTGCTAGTGAAATTATTTTATTTTAGTTGTATTTGTGCAAAAAATATAAGAAATGTGCAAAAAATTCAAGTACAATAGAGTGCCACTATGTCAAATACTACACCCAGGGTGCCATCATTGACACTGTCAAAGCACCCAATATAGACATAGTGGCATCGAGTCTTTATTTAACAATGTCGTAGCGTTGGAGGAGTCAGCGCTGTAAAGTCTAGTCTCTATATGCACAACATCGCGACACCAATTTGCATCACAACCATGCTAAGGGGAGTGCCACGTGGATGCCACAACGCTCAACCATCAGTAGCGCCACAGTACTAAAGTTGTAACCATTCAGGACACGATCTACTAATGAAGCAATATGTCTATTCACTAAATAATGGGTCCACGCCAACAAGCAACTCATTGGAGGAAATCCTTCAGTGTTGTAGTGTTGGTTCATTTTATGGGCAACGTGGGGAAAGTGTCTCAAGCGCCGCGATGCCAGAATCCATTTCTATGTTTATTTTATAAATAGTCCATTTATAATGTTAGTTAGAGAGTTTAGTCACATAGTTAATTTTAGTCTTTATAGTGCTTCTCGATAATTTTCTTAGGAGTGACAACTAAGGGAATTTAGGGAGCACTGGATCCGCTTCATAAGAGTATTTGGTTAATATTTGTGGAAGCAATTTTGTAAGTTAAAGAAGGAGTGTAGAGGAGATCATTGAACCTATATGGTGATATTTTTTCTTCTCTATTTTTTTTCTTTTGTGCAATAAATGAAAATGAGTTTGTTTCACTTATTTTTTATACAATAATATCAAGCCTTTATCCCACTATGTGGGGTCGGCTGCATGAATCCTTTTTCTCCATTGTGCCCTGTTAAAAGTTAGATTCTTATTTAAATCTAATAAAGAAATATTATTTTTAATATTTTCTAACCAAGTCTTTTTAGGTCTACCTCTACCTTTCTTAATATAAGTCAAATCTAATATCGCTACTTTTTTTAACCGAGTCATCGGAGGGCCACTGTTTTATGTGACCAAACCATCTAAGGTGACTCTCTCTAATCTTATCTTTCACTAGAGCTACTACAACCTTTTCGCATATATGCTCATTTCGTATCCTATCTCTATAGGTAAAGCCACTCATTCATTTGAGCATCCTAATCTCTACAACACTTAACTTAGTATTATGCTACTCTTTTAATGGACAATATTCAGAACCACAAAGCATTGTAGTTCTCACCACCATCTTATAGAATTTTCTCTTAAGTTTTTGGGGGACTTTTCTATCACACAACAAGTCCGATGCATTCTTCTACTTTAACCATCCAACTTGAATTCTGTTAATAATATCCCCATTTATTTCACCATCACTCTGAATAATAGATCCAAGATATCTAAAACATGTACTCTTATTAATGACTTGATCGCCCAAAGTTATAATCACTTCACTAGGTCTATTACTACTAAAATTACACTCCATATATTCAGTTTTAGATCTACTCAAGCAAAAACATTTAGACTCTAAGGTTGACCTCCATAATTCAAGTTTACCTTCAACTCTCTCTAGTCTTATCAAAAAGAAGAATATCATCAGTAAAAAGCATACACCAAGGTATATCCTCTAGCATAACACTTCTCTTGGAACTTTATCATATGCTTTCTATAAATATATAAATATCATATGTAGATCCTCCTTATTCTCTTTATATTTCTCCATCAAACCACTCAATAAATGTATGGCTTCCATAGTAGACCGACCCGACATGAATCCAAATTGATTTTGAGAAACATTAATATCACACTATAACCTATGCTCTATAACTCGCTCCCATAGTTTTAAAGTATGACACATTAACTTAATTCCATTATAATTTGCACAATCTTGTACATCACCTTTATTATTAAAAATATGAATTAACACACTCATCTAGCATCTTTTTAGTCTTCAAAATAGTATTAAAAAGTTTAGTAAGCTGAGAAATTCCTTTTCTCCTATGCATTTTCACACCTCTAATGGAATATCATCAGGTCCAATAGCTTTTTCACACTTCATTTTTTTTAAAGCCTCTCTAACTTTGGTTTTACTAATACACTGATAAAAATAAAAATCTTTTTTTTTTCATTTAGGGAGCTAAGGTCACTAAAGTCAATCGTATTTTTACATTCTTCATTAAAAAGTTTAGCAAAATATCTCATCCACCATTGTTGAATATCATCTTCTAAGAAAGGTACTTTTTTATCTTCATCCTTAATACACTTCACTTGAACTAAATCCTTACTATTCCTATCTATTTGTTTGGCTAACTTATACATATATCTTTCTCCCTCCTTAGTATTTAATCTATTATATAAATTATTAAAAGCTAAAATTTTTGCATCGTATATTACTTTCTTAGATTTCTTACATGCCTCTTTATATCTTTCCGAATTATTAAAATTTTTACATCTAAACCAAATTTTATAACAAACCTTCTTATTTTTTTATCTTTTCTTGTACATTTGGATTCCACCACTAATTATTTTTACTATTAGGAGCTTTTCCCTTTGATTCTTCAAGCACATCTTCTGCAATATTCTTAATATCACTAACCACTTTTTCCCACATAACATTAGCATCCTCATGCATAGATAAAATTATAATCTAATATCTTACTCTCAAAAATATTTTTATTAATATTCTTTAAATATTCCCATATAATCCTAGAATATCATTTTACTTTATTTTTTTTATTTTTTCCCCTTTATCTTAAAGTCCAAAACTAATAATCGATGTTTGGTACATAAATTTTTACTCGGAATAACTTTACAATCTTTGTAATCTAAACAATCTAATTTTTTTATAAGAAAATAATCAATCTGATTTACTATATCTATTTTTATGAGTGATGAGATGCTCATCCTTTTTTTTAAATAAGGTATTAGCAATTAAAAAATCATAAGCTAAGGAAAAATCTAATACAATCTTACCACCTTCATTTGTCATTCCAAACCCATGGCCATCAGGAATGCTTTTAAAATCATCTATCTCTCTATCAATATGTCCATTTAAATCTCCTCCAATAAAAACTCTTTCTTCAAGAGGTATCTTTTGTATTAAATCTTTTAGGTCATTCTAAAATTTTAATTTTGAACCCATATCTAAACCTACTTGAGGAGCATAAGCACTTATAATATTAACAATTTTAGCATCAATAATAATCTTTAATGCTATAATTTTATCTCCTATTATATTAATTTTTATAATATTATCCTTCAAACTCTTATCTTTAATAACACTTACACCATTTCTAGTATGACTCCTACCCGAATACCATAATTTAAATCCTAAACAATCAATCTCCTTAGCCTTCTCTCCAACCCATTTTGTTTCCTAAATGCACAAAATATTTATCTTCCTATAAATCATAATATCTATAAATTTCGTTAATTTTCTTGTAAGAGAACCTATATTCTAAGTTCTTATCCTAATTTTAGTTTCATGGACTAGCTTCTTTACCCACATCCATCCTTGATATGGGAACCCTTGCCTATTTAACACTGTACCTAGGTGCCGATGCAGTGGCCCTTCCACACTTATCGTTGTATTCATGCCATACAATATGTTGCTTCCAGCGGATGCCCTAGCATTAACATAATTTTTTAAGGATTCATGTCATGTTCTTAGGCTCCACTTTCTCATTTAGGACTTGGGATAAATGGAATATATAGTACAAATGAATTCTCTTCATTAATAATTTAATGATGTTTTCATTATACCAGGTCTTTATTTATTGTATATATTAGCCATATGTGTAGTTAATATCAGGTGTAATGTAGAGCCTAAGAACAAAAAAGCAGGCAAAACCATATATATTGGATAGGTTTGATGAAAGCATAGGCATGGTACTTGACATATACCAAATTTATAGAGATAAATTATAATGAGGGGGATTTAATAGTACATATTTTACTTACTTATTTAAGATTTTTATAAGGTGACCAACTGTGAGAGTTTAGAGTAGCATTGAGGTTGGAATGTTTTAATTTGTTCTTTGTCTCTTCACGCTTGACTGAGCAATCGGTGATGCACATGCTATGAATAACATAAATATATAAGAGAATCATTAGGAAATATATTGTACTTTCATTCCATTAATTGAAAATATTTTTTATAAATAACATTTCATTTTTTTTATTTTAAACTAAGTGATTGAATCTCTACTAAAACTTATTTTTATTTAGTAGGATAATTATTGTAATTGTAGTAGATAGTATTAGTATTTTTAAGTAAACATTCTTCTATGTGGGATTGATACTCTACTCTATATTACTTAATTCGGCACGTATACTTGCGTATATTAAGTAGGATTTTTATAATTTTATATAAAAGAAAATCTAAGCATTGTTTATGAATTGATAGAGCCCTAAATTATTTTCTTAACTATTTAAGTTACTCAACCCCCATCAAGTTCTTAGCGCCATTATTGGGAAAGATTTTATTTTATTTATAAATTTACTACATTATTGAATCAATTGCATAGTTAGTCCTACTATATTCCTTTATTCCTTTATTTTATTTTACTAATTTCACAATTATGGTGTGAAATTATGGTTATATGTTTAGAAGCTATAGAAGGGAACCATTGCTAGATTTTGATTCAGAAGTTGAGAGAACCCTTTCTAAAATTAAAATCACTAAAAATATTTTAAAAATAGCTGACCCTATTCAAGGCTTAGATCATTCTAGACCTCTTAAGGATTTTGTAAACCCTATGGTAGATAGAATTCATCAGAGCATAAATAGACCTACTATCCAAGCTAATAATTTTGAATTAAAACTTGTAATCATTCAGATGATATAGAATTCTTTGTTTAGGGGAACTCCCATTGAAGATCCTAACATACATTTAGCAAATTTCTTAGAAATTTATGTAACATTTAAGTATAATGGTGTTAGTGATGACATCATTAGACTTAGATTATTCTTATTTTCTCTAAGACATAAGGCAAAAATGTCATTAAATTCTTTACCCCCTAAGCTCTATTACCACATGGAATAAGTTAGCCCATAAATTTTTGAAAAAATATTTCCCACCTCCTAAGACTGTCAAACTTAGAAATGATATTACTTCTTTTACTCAGTTAGAAGGAGAATCTATTTATAAAAGTTGGGAGAAATTCAAGGAGATGCTTAGAAAGTGCCCTCACAATACTTTACCTGATTGATTGATAATTCAAGATTTTTATAATGGATTGGTGATAAATATAAATAATATTATATTTTATATATGAATTTATCATTAAAAATATATTATTTTAGTTATACTTATGCAAAAAAATACATAAAAGGAGCAAAATTTCAAAGTATGGTACATCACCATAGCATTGGACATAATGCCTCTGCGGTGCCATCATTGACACCGTTAGAATGCCCAAATATGGATATGGCGGTGCTCAGTCTCTATTTAATAGCACTGTAGCATTAGAGGAGTCAGCACCGCAAAGCTTATCCAATAATCCCAACCCACAGCATTAGAGTAATCACAACCGTGAAGCCCAGTATGTGTCTGTTCAGCACTATGATGCCAAATTTTTGTGCAGCTAAGTCAAGGGAGTGCCATGTGGATGTCGTAGTGCTCAACTATCAATAATGCCATGGAGCTGTAGTTGTAACTGTTCAAGCCATGATCTGCCAACAAAGTAAAGCATCAATTTATTAGATAATGGGTCCTTGTCAGCAAACATCATAGTGGAGGAAACCCTTGAGTGTTGTAGTGTTAGTTCATCTTATGAGTATTGTGGTGCATATGTCTCGAGCGTCACGATCCTATAATCTAATTTCAATATTTTTCTATAAATAATCTATTTGTAATGTTAGTAAAAGAGTTCAGTCACTTATTTAATTTTAGTATTTATAGTGCTTCTTTATTTTTCTTTCTTAGGTGTGACAACTAAGAAAATTTAGAGAAGTACTAGATACATTTCATTAGAGTGTTTGGCTTATGCTTGTGAAAGCTACTCTATAAGTTAAAGGAGGAGTGTAGAGGAGATTATTGAACCGTTCAATGTTATCTTTTCTTCTGTAATTTTTTGTGCAATAAATGCAAATGAATATACTTCACTTATTCTTCATGTTTGACTAAATTCTCTAGTTTTTTATCGATGGTGCAAATAAATTATGGAGTACTAAAGAGTTCTCTTTATTAATAATTTTATGATGTTTTCAATATATCAGGTCTTTATTTAATGCATATAGTGGTCATATATATAGTTAATATTAGGTGTAATATGGAGTCTAAGAATAAGAATGTAGGCACAACAAGGTATGTTAGATTGATATGATGCAAACATCAGAATAGTGCTCATCATGTATCAAATTTGGAGAGATGAATTATTATGAGGGAGTTTTAACAATACATGCTTTACTTACTCTTCTAAGATTTTTATAGGGTAACATACTATGATAGTTTAAAGTAGGATTGAGGTTGGAAGAGTTTAATATATCTTTTATCTCTTCACACTTGATTGAGCGATTTGTGATGCATATGGTCTATCATCAATATAAAAGAGAATTATTAGGAGATGTATTGTATTTACATTTCATCAATCCAAAATAATTTATCCCAATAGTATTTTATTTAATTATTATTTATTTTAAATTAAGTGATTGTATCTTTACCAATATTATTTTTATTGAGTAGGAAAATTATTGTATTTGAAGTAGACAGTATTAGTATTTGGAAGTAAATATTTTTCCTCATGGGATTGATACTCTACTCTATGGCTATATTACTTGATTCGACATGTATACTTGCGTATATTAAGTGGGGTTTTTTATTTTTATATCAAAAAAAACCTAAGTATTATTTAGGAATTGATGGAGTCCTAAATCATATCATAATTATTTAGGTTACTCCACTGACCCCATCAAGTTTTTTGCATTATTGTTGCGGAAGAATTTATTTTATTTAAAAATTTACTATATTATTAAATTAATTATATAATTAATCCTGTTGTATTCTTTTATTCTTTTATTTTAAATTATTGATTGTATATTTATGGTTGCATGCTTATAAGATATAAAGGGGAAGCATGTTTAAATTTAGATTCTAAAATTGAGAGAACTCTTTCTAAAATTAAAACCACCAAAAAGATTTTTAAAATGGCTGACTCTGTTCAAAATTTAGATCATTCTAGACCTTTGAGGATTTACAAACCCTTTAGTAGACAAAATTCACCAAAGCATAAATAGACCCTCCATCCAAGCAAATAATTTTTAATTATAACCTACAATCATTTGGATGGTACAAAACTCTCAGTTTGGGGGAACTCCCTTTGAAGACCCTAACCTATATTTACTAACTTTCTTAGAAATTTCTGTAATATTTGAATATAATGGTGTTAGTGATGATGTCATTAGACTTAGATTATTCCCATTTTCTCTAAGAGACAAGGAAAAAATGTGATTAAATTCTTTACCTCCAGGCTGAATTACGACATGGAATGAGTTAGCCCACAAATTTTTAGGAATGTATTTCCCACCATCTTAGACTGCCAAGATTAGAAATGACATTACTTCATTTACTCAGCTAGAAATAGAATTTATTTATGAGAGTTATGAAAGATTCAAGGAGATGCTTAAAAAGTTTCATCATCATGCCTTACTGATTGGTTGATAATTCAAACTTTTTATAATGGATTGGTAGGATCCTTTGGAGCTATAATTGATGCTGCAACTGGAGCTTCTTTGATGTTAAAGCCTTTTGAAGATGCTTATGAATTTATTAAAAAAATAATGGCAAATAATTTTTAGTGGTTTGATAATAGGGTGAATCCTTAAAGAGTAGCTGGAGTTTAATTAAATGATTTTTTATCTATTTTGACTACATAAGTTGTAGTAATATCAAAGAAATTGAGCACCTTAGGCTTAAATTCTAATTCATCTTTATATTTGAATAATAAAAGTTGAATAGAAGAAAATGATATCCAAGGGATTGAAAATATAAATTTGATTGGAAGACAAAATAATCCCAATTCAAATACATATAACCCAAGTTGGAGGAATCATCCAAATTTTAATTGGTCAAATAATAAAGGTAAAATTAATAGAATTTTGGTCAAAATAACTAAGGTACGAATAGGAATAATCAAAATCAAGCCAATAACAATCCAAGATCAGCATATCTTCTTAGATTTAATCAAAATAATCAATATGAAACTAGAAAGTCACCACTAGAAGATGTGGTCATGCAATTGGGAACTTAATTATAAAACCAAGCTGCTTCAATTAAAAATTTTTAAACTCAATTAAGTTAGCTTATAATTTTGTGAGTAGTACACCCATTGAATCTCTTCTAAGTAACACTGAAGTTAATCCTAAAGAGAATGAGAGATATAAATGGAACCCAATTGAATAATAACAATCATCCACTTTTGCTGATTGGAAGATCTGGGTAAGTCTGGCTGAAGACTATAAACTTAAGCTGCTTAGGAGGCCACCCAATCGTAGGTCTAGTCAGTTATCCAGTCTATCTAAAGACTATAAACTTAGTGCTTTTAGAGAGGCAACCCTATCCTCTATATTAGGTTTTATTTAATATGCTTAAAGAAATGAGAGAGAAGAAGGGTGCGGTATGGTGCCATACCTTTGAATTACACAGTGCCCCAACGGACCTTAATGATTGAAATTTTAAAATTTTCAAACTTCCCCTCCACTGAAATCTATAAAACGAAATAGGAGGAAGTTCTTTTTTCAGTTCTTCTTTACTCTTGAGTGAATATCATATTTTCTTCTATTGGAAATAAAAAATCTAAGCAATGGGTAGAATCAAGCTTACATCATCTTCTTCAAAGAGCCAAAATAAAAATCCTACCAAGAATGAAGATTTTTTCCACTACTCCACATGCAAAGTTCTACCATTATTACTAAGTTGATAGAATCTAAAGAGGAGTTTCATAAAGATTTTTTTTAGGGGAAACCCACAAAGGAGCCTACGTGTTGATAAAAATTAAAATTACAAGGTCCTTAAGAGGGACCCCAAGCTATCTACTGCTCAAAAGTGCTTCAAAAAAAGTTAAAATAAAACCTAAGAGCTCAGGATCCATACTAACACAAAATACAATGAAAATTAAGTACATTCTAGGGTGGCAGAAGCCATCACCCCGAAATTGGGAAAGCTTATTTGATAAACTTGAAGCAGCAGCTCTCCACCCAAAAAATCCAACTACTAAAAGGCTCCATCAGTAGAACTCTAGATCCTCAGCATCATATCACCCAAATGATGCTAGGAGTCCAAATAAAAGCCTTGTAGCACATTATAGAAGGCAAAACTAACTTGCAAAAAAAAAAAAACACTGTAAAAATAGGATAACCATAAAGCAATAATAGTCAATATGAACCATATAACAACTAGTATATAGATAATTAATGGCAGCTAAACATCAGTCACCCCCATAATCCTACGACAAAAAGATACAGAGCAAAATCGGGCCCTTCCAGCAAATATCCACGTTCAAGACACTATACAAGGATGCAGAGAAACCAATAGAGCAAACATTAAGAGCAATAACACACATAACACTAATCATACTAATCAAAGGTAAATGAAACATTCTAAAATTTTGCCAACAAGACCCATTAAACATAGCCAAAGAAATAACACTAAATAAGATAATAGTGTGCCAGCTGCTAAAACCATGATTTAAGTTATAAGGGGTCAAAAATTATATAGTGACATAACAGTAACAACCACCAAGGTTAATAACAATCCTCCACCAAAAGATTAATAAATTAACCAAAATATGATCACTATGCCGAGAAGTGCATCTGACATGAAAATAAGTATAACTAAAAGACTCAACCACATAAAAACTAAAACTAATGAAGCTACAATGTCTGTTCCTACAAAATGAGAGAAAACACAAATTTCTAAAACTAGGACCCACCACAAAGTAAACCAAAAAGCACTCTGAAAACAACAAATGCAAAAAGGAATAGGGATTGAATATCCAGCTCAGGTATATAGTATCATCAGAATCATGAGGCCAATGTTCTAACTGCCACTCCAATCTGATCCAAGTCCCACTCATAAGGGGAAAAGCACTTGACCAAATACTTATACAAAAGTTAATAAAACAACTACAACACCATAAGAAGAGCTAACAATCCACTCCCTTCAAAAACACTATAACCCCATAATTCCAGCCAAACCAATAATTTAAAATCAGACCCAAAAGCTTCATAAAGAACTCCCCAATAACCCAAAACCAACAATACACAAGCCAACAACAAACCTGATATATATTCAGAAACACCCCATGGCAACCACTCCTCCCTCTTGACACAAAACAAGATGAGCAGCAGTTGACAATCCAGCCATAATGAAAAAAGTTCCAATCATTGACAGAGGGATTCTCAACAAAACCAGCACAACCAGGTAAGTAACGAGCAGAATGCAACAAAAGTATATCATAAAGATAAGAAGAAGTACATGGCAGAAATAAAGAAGATGCATGTTGATAGAGTTTTCTTATATGATTTCTTTCCTAGGCAAGATGTGTTGCTATTTAATTATAAGCAAAAGTATTGCCATGGAAAAACCAAATCTGGATGGATTGGTCCTTTCACTATCATGATAATTTTTCTTAATGGTGCCATTAGAATATAGAACAAGAAAACTTTGCATGCTTTCAAAGTCAATGGGTATAGATTGAAACAATGTGATTAGAGGAGTGAAGAATTATGAAGGATATGTATGTATTTTTGTTAATCTTCTTTATTGTTTTGTAGAAGAGAAGGAAGAGTTGAGAGATTGACTTGTGTAATTAAACTTAATTGAAAAAAATTTGTCTTTGAGAGCCATTGTTAAACTTACTGGTTATCTTATAAATGTGTTATGAATGCCATGTTTATTTTCAACACATATTTTATGCACTTTTTATCATTCATATGAAAGTATGTGTTTGTAATGTTTGTTTATGTGTTTATTAATATATTAGCAAATTCCCTTCATTCTTAAATTACTATTGTCCTCCAATTAAATTTATATTCTGATTATTTAATTAACTCTTATAAAGATGATAATAAAAAATTATGAAAAATTAAGATAAATAAAGCCCTAGATCTTAGTTTGAATGAACTCTATTTATACTTCATAGGTTGGAAAATCTAATACTTAACTCATTGAACCATTTAAGCTATTATCCTAATTTGAATTTATAAGTTATACCTTTATGAATTTAACTTTTAAAAATTGTAATATGAATAATTAATATTAAAAATTTGATATGAGTAGATTAAAATTTAAAATCATAGCTAATGAAAGTAAATTTTAACTATAATCATATCTAATTATTAAAACTACATTATTCACTTCAACATTTAAAAGTTAAAGATTAAATCTATAACTTATAATTGAACATTAGGAAAGCATAAGAATGATTGATTAAGTTTAATTATTGGTATTTTTCCAAACTAGAAGTATAGCTTTGATTCATTTTTACTAATTCTAGATAGTGATTTTTTTTATTTTTTATTTCTAGACAGTGATTTATTATCCTATATTTTAGTAATTTTAGATTGTCACTTCTATTTTGGTTAATCATTTAATCAAAATTACTAACTTTTATTTGCTTGATTACAAACAACAGTTTAAGTTGGGGAGAATTTGATAAGTGTAAATAATATTATATTTTATATGTTAATTTGTTAGTAAAAATATGATATTTTAGTTTATGATTGTGTAGGAAAATATCAGAATGGAGCAAAATTTTAAAGTATTGTATAGTGCCACAACGTCAAACCCAATATCACCACGACGCCATCATTGACACCACTGGAGCATTAATATATAGACATGGTAGCACCGAGTCTCTATTTGACAACACTATAATGTCAAAGGAGTCAGTACCACAAAGCCCATCCAACAATCCCAGCACCACAATATTGGATGAATTAAAGCCTCAAAGCCTAGTCTCTGTTTGGACAGCACCATGATGCCAAATTCTAGTGCCACTAAGTCAAGGGAGTGCCACATGGATGTCATAGTGCTCAACCATTAGTAGCATTGTAGCACTATAATTATAACTATTTAGGCTATGATCTTCCAATAAAACGATACATTGATTCATTAAAATAGTGGGTCCATGTCAGCAAGCACAGTAGCAAAGGAAACCCTTCAACATTGCGGTGTTAGTTTATTTTATGTATGCCACTCGTACGTGTCTCGAGCACCGTAGTGCCAAAATCTATTTTCTATATTTTTTTATAAATAGTCTATTTATAATGTCAGTAGAAGAGTTCAATCACTTTTTTAACTTTAATCTTTATAGTGCTTCTCCAATTTTCTCTTAGGAGCGACAACTAAGAAAATTTATAGAAGTGCTAGATATATTTTATTAGAGTGTTTGGCTTATATTTGTGGAAGTAATTCTATAAATTTTAGGAGGAGTGTAGAGCAGATCATTAAACCATCTAATGATATCATTTGTACTTACTTTATTTTGTGCAATAAATGAAAAAGAATATGCTTTACTTATTCTTCATGTCTAGCTAAATTCTCTAATTTTGGATTGAATTTTTAAATGAAATATAGAGCACTAATGAATTCTCTTCATAAATAATTTTATAATATTTTTAATATATCAGGTCTTCATTCAATGCACATAGTGACCATATATATAGGTAATATCAGGTATAATGTGGAGCCTAGGAATACAAAAATAAGCATAATTAGGTATGTTAGATTGGTATTATGCAAGTATAGGAATAATACTTTTCATGTATTAAATTTATCGAGATGAATTATCATGAGGACGTTTTAAAAATACACACTTTATTTACTCTTCTAAGATTTTTATAGGATGATAGACTATGCGAGTTTAGAGTGGTATTGAGGTTGGAAGTATTTAATCTATCCTGTATCTCTTCACATTGACTGAGCGGCCAATGATGTATATGCTCTGATTAGCATCAATATAAAAGAGAATCACTAGTAAATATATTATATTTATATTCTATCAATCAAAAATAATTTATCCCAATAATATTTCATTTAATATTTTTGATTTTAAATTAAGTGATTAAATCTCCATCAAAATTTAATTTTATTAAGTAGGATAATTTTAATAGTTGAAGGAGTCAGTACTAGAATTTGCAAGTAAATATTTTTCCTCGTGGGATCGATACTCTACTATATCACTATATTACTTGATTTAGCATGTGTACTTATATATTAAGTAGGATTTTTATAAGTTTTTATATCAAAGAAAACCTAAGCATTGTTTAGGGATTGATAGAGCCCAAAATTATTTTCACAATTCTTTAGGTTACTCCATTGCCCCCATCAATTGGTAGGATCCCTTAGAGCCATAATTAATGCTATAGTTGGAGATTATTTAATGTCAAAGCCTCTGGGGATGCTTAGTACTTAATTGAGGAAATGATAATAAATAATTTTCACTGGCTTGCTGATAAGGTGAACCCTAAAAGAGTGGCAGGAGTCTATGAAAAGGATTCTTTATCAAATTTGACTACATAAGTTGTAGCAATATCAAAGAAGTTGAGCATTTTAGGCTTAAATTCTGATTCACCTTTAAATTTAGAAGATAAAAGCTTAATGAAAGAGAATGATATCCAAGGAATTAAAAATATAGATTTATTTGGAAGATAAAATAATCACTATTCAAATATATATAATCCAAGTTAGAGAAATTTTCCTAATTTTACTTTGTCAAATAATAATGGTTGAAATATTGAAATTCTTATCAAAATAACCAAGGAATAAATTAGAATAATCAAAATCAAGCTAATAATAATCCAAGATCCGCTTATCCTACTGAATTTAGTCAAGGTAATCAATATGGAAGTAAAAAGACATCATGCAATTGAAAACAAAATTACAAAACCAAGCTACTCAATTAAAAACTTGGAAACCAATTAAGTTAGCTTATAATTTCTATGAGTAATAGGCCCGTAGGATCTTTTATTAATATCACTAAAGTTAATCCTAAGGAGAAGGAAAGAGATACCAATTGGATCCAATCAAATAGTAGCAATCATCCACCTTAGCCAAATGGAAAATTTGGGCAAGTCTGACTGAAGATTATAAACTTAACACTGCTTGGGAAGCAACCTAACCTTAGGTCTAATCAATTATCTAGTCTAATTAAAGACTATAAACTTAGCACTTTTAGGGAGGTAACCCTATTCTCTAGATTAGGTTTTACTTAATTTACTTAAAAAAATCTTTGAGAGAGAAGAAGGGAGCGATGCGGCGCCATATCTTTTAACACCGTAGTTCCCTGACGAGCCATAATGATTGAACATTCAAAATTTTCAAACTTTCCTCCCACTAAAATCTATAAAACCTATAAGGAGAAAGTTCACTTCTCAGTCCTTTCTTACCCTTTAGTGAGAACCTTACTTTGTTCTCTCAGAAATTTAATTCTAAGTGATTGGAAGGATTAAGCATAAACCCACTTCTTCAAAAAACCAAAATAAAGATATATCTAGAATGAGGATTCTTTTTCACTTCTCCACATGCAAAGTTATGCTATTATTATAGAGTTGAATGAATTCAAAGTGGAGTTACATGATGATAAGAAGAAATATTTGGCAAAAGTGAGGAAGATGCAAGATGGTAAAGTTTTCTTGTCTGATTTCTTTTCTAGGCAAAATGTCATTATATTTGAATATAGGGAGAAGTATTGCCATGAAAAAATAACAATTGGATTGAAGGTCCCTTATACCATTATTAGAATTTTTCTTAATGGTGCCTCAGGATATAAGATATGAAAACTTTGCAAACCATAAAAGTCAATTGATATAGATTAAAACCATGTGATTTAGAGGAGTGAAGAATTCTTAAGGATGTCATTGTATATTTTGTTCTACTTTATTATTTTGTAGAAGAGAAGGATGTGATGGGAGATACAGGCTTATGTTTTGTACTTAATTGAAAATTTTGATTTTGAGAGCCATTGTTGAATTTTGGGTGTATTGTGCACTGGTTATCTTTATATGTGTTATGTTTAATATTATATTATGTATTATTTTGTGTTCAACATAAGTTTGATGCACCTTTTTATTATGAAAGCATATATTTGTAGTATTTATTTATATATTTATTTACATATTAGTAAATTCACTTCATGCTTAAATTGTTATTGTCCTCCAATTACTTTTATATTCTCATTACATAATCAACCCTTATAAAAATGATAATTAAAAAAGATAAAAAATTAGAATAATAATAAAATCCTAGTTCCTGGTTTAGATGAACTTTTTTTATACTTCATAAGTTGGAAAAACTAATATTTAACACATTTAATCATTTAAGCTATTATCCTAATTTTAATTTATAAGCTATTCCTTTATGAAATTAACTTTTAAAATTGAAAGATGAATAATTAGTATTAAAAATTAGATAAGAGTAGATTAAAATTTGAAATTATAGCTAATATGAAGATGGAATTAATATTCTCATCAAGTTGTTATATTAAAATCATTAAGATTGTATGAAGGTCTTAAACAGAAAGAGATATTCAAAATAATTAATTATGTACTCCACAAAAAAGAACTATAAAATAGTTCTCAAAAGAAAAGATTAAGAAAAAGAAAAGAATCAAAAGAAAAAGATTAGTACATTCAAAAATTAGTATTAGTGAAAGCTTCAGATTGGAAATATAATCTTATTCATAAACTAAAATGGATAAGATAGGAGAGCTAATACAAGGGATAGTGAACTAGTAAAAATACAATTTTAACTACCATCATATCTAATCATTAAAACTCAATTATTTACTTCAGTAATTAAAATGTAATGATTAAATCTACATTTTATAATTTCAAATTCGCCTTTAAATAGAATGATTGATTAGTTTAAATATTAGTATTTTTTCAAAACTAGGAGTATAGCCTTGCTCATTTTTACTAATTCTAGACAGTGATTCATTATCCTATATTTTAGTAATTTTACATTATCATTTTTTATTTTGGTTAATCACTTAATTAGAATAAAAAAAAATTATTTATATGAGGACAAGCAAGCGTTTAAGGTGGGGAGAATTTGATGAGTGTAAATAATATTATATTTTATAGGTTAAATTGCAATGAAATCATTTTATTTTATGTTTTTTATGCAGAAAAATATAAGAAATATGAAAAATTTTAAGTATGGTACAACGCCACAGTATCGGTGGTGCCATCATTGACACCACTGGGGGCCTAATATGGACATGGTGACACCCAGTCTATATTTAATGGCACCGCAACGTAGGAGGAGTCAGCTTTACAAGCCTAGTCTCTATTTGTACAAGACTACGAAACTAAATTCTAGAGCTGCTAAGCTAAGGAGAGTGCCACATGGATGTCGTAGTACTCAACGATCAGCAGTGCCGCATCGCTACACTTGTAACCATTTAGGACATGATTTGCTAGTGAAGCGACACATCTCTTCATTAAATTACGGGTCCACTTTAGTAAGCACCGTAATGGAGGAAATCCTTCAACGCTGTGGCGTTAGTTCATTTATGGGTGCCACGATGCTGATGTCTTAAGTGCCACGATGCCAGAATCTATTTTAGTGTTTCTCTATAAAGAATCCATTTGTAATGTAAGGGAGTTCTGTCACTCAGTTAATTTTTTTCTTTACAATGCTTCTATATAATTTTCTTAGGGGTGACAACTAAGGGAATTCAGGGAGCACTAGATCCACTTTATTAGAATGTTTGGTCAATATTTATGGAAGCAATTCTATAAGTTTATGGAGGAGTGTAGAGGAGATCATTGAAACCATCTTGTGATATCTTTTCTTCTATACTTTCTTCTTTTATATAATTAATGAAAATGAGTTTACTTCACTTGTTTTCATATTTGACTAAATTTTCTAATTTTGGATTGATGGTGTAAATGAAATATTTAGTACTATTGAATTCTCTTCATTAATAATTTAGTAATATTTTTAATATACTAGATCTTTATTAAAGCATATAGAGGTCATATGTATAGTTAATATCAAGTGTAATGTCAATCATAGAAATAGAAAAACAAGCTAAATATATAGAGATGAACTATAATGAGGGGATTTTAATAGTTTTGCTTTACTTACTCTTCTAAGATTTCATAGTGTGACAGACTATGGGAGTTTAAAGTGGTATTGAGGTTGGAAGGGTTTAATCTATCCTTTGTGTCTTCACGCATGACTGAGTGATCGGTGATGTATATGCTCTAAATAGCATCAATATAGAAGGGAATTATTAGGAAACATATTGTATTTACATTCCATATATCCAAAATATTTCATCAGAATAATATTTCATTTAATTTTTTTTATTTTAAACTAAGTGATTGAATCTCCACCAAAACTTATTTTTATTGAGTTTGATAATTATTATAATTATAGTAGATAGTACTAATAATTACAAGTAAATATTCTTTCTCATGGGATCGATACTCTATACTATCCCTATATTACTTGATTCGGCATATATACCTACGTATATTAAGTGATATTTTCATAATTTTTATATCAAAGAAAACCTAAGCATTATTTAGGGATAGATAGATCCCTAAATCATTTGCATAATTCTTTAGGCAACTCTATCGCCCCTAACAGAGAACCCTTTCTAAAATTCAAAAACCTATAAAATTTTGAAAATAATTGAACTTGAGTTTAAGCAAAATCATTCTAGACCTCTTAAGAATTATGTAAATCCTTTAGTAGATGAAATTCATCAGAGCTTAAATATACTTACAATCCAAGTTAATAATTTAAAATTTTAGCTATTATTCAAATGGTTTAAAACTCTTAGTTTAGGAAAACTCCTGTAGAAGATCCCAATTTACTTTTTGACTCCTTTTTAGAATTTTTTGCAAAATTTAAGTATAATGGTGTCAATGATGAGGAAACATCTATATCATGAATTACCTAATTGGTTGATTAATCAAATATTTTATAATGGATTAGTAGGACCTCTTAGAGCTATAATTGATGCGGCAGCTGAAGGATTATTAATGTCTAAGCCATTTGAGGGAAGCTTATGAATTAATAGAAGAAATGACTACTAATAATTTTGAGTGGCCTGGTGAAAGGGTAAATCCTAAAAAAGTAGCCAAATTTTATGAATATGACGCTTTATCAATCTTGACTACATAAGTTGAAGTAATTTCTATGAAATTAAATATAATAGGAGTAAATTTTTGAATAAGAACTGAATACTTAGGAGATCAAAATTCAATTGAAGATAATGATATATAAGTGATTGAAAATATTAATGTAATTGGAAGACAAAATAATCACTATTTAAATATATATAATCTCGGTTGGAGGAGCCATCCTAATTATAATTGGTTAAATAATATGGGTGGTAAGAATTAATAAAATAATGGATAAAATAATCAAGGGGAAAATTAGGACACTTTTTAATAACCTACTGTTAATCCTAAACTTACATATGCTTCAGAATTTAATCAAAGAAATCAATATGGAAATAAAAAAATAAAAACAATTAATTTTGGAGGATGTAGTTATGCAGTTAGGGAATCAATTGCAAAATTAAGCTGCTTCTATTAAAAATTTGGAAACACAATTAAGTTAGCTTACAATTTCAACTAGTTGTAGACCTTTTGGATATTTACCTAGTAATACTTAAGTTAATTCGATAGAAAAAAAAAATCTTAAGGGAAGCCATTTGAAGAATGAAAATAATATACCCTAGCCAAATAAAAAAAATTAGGCAAGTCTAGCTAAAGACTTTAAACTTAGCTCTTATGGGAAGCAACCCAATTGACATGATATATATGGTTCTTAGTGCACTAGTTATCCTGTCTTATGTTATATTATATTATTACATATTATATATATTTTTTTATCATTCATATGAAAGTATGTGTAGTGTTAATTATTATTTGTATTTCTTTTATTTCTATTTTATTAAAATTTCCGTCATGCTTACTATAATTTTCATTAATTCATGTTTTCTGATTATTTAATTAACCTTAATAAAAAAGTTAATTAAAAATTATATAAAATTACGATAAGAATAAAATCTTAGATCAAAGTTCAAATGTATACTTTTTATACTTCATAGTGGAAAAAAAACTAATAATTAACTTATTTAGACCATTTAAGTTATTGCTTTAATTTGAAATTATAAGTTATACCTTTATACATTAATTTTTAAAATAAAAATAAATAATTAGAATTAAAGATTAGGTATGAGTAGATTAAAATTGGAATTCATTGACAACCTTAATTTGAAATTGGTAATATTATTAAATCCTTACTCAAAAATCATTAAGATTGTAAATGAGTTCGAAGAAAAAATTGATATTCAAAATTATTAACTATGTACTTTATAAAATAAAAAGAAAAAGAGATGTGAAAATTGTTCTAAAAAAAGAAAGAAATAAAAGAAAAAGAAAATATGAGCACAATAAAAAATTAGTATCAGTCAAAAGCTTAGAATTAGATTACAATCTTATACTTAAATTCATAACGGATAAAAAAAAAACTATAAGAATGATGGTGAATGAATAAAAGTTTCAAATTTAACTACAAATATATCTAATCATTAAATTACATTATTTACTTTAAAATTCAAAAAATAATAATTAAATCTATAGCATTGAAATTCAAATTAAGAAAGAATAAGGATGATTGAATAGTATAATTATTAGTATTTTTCTAAATTAGAATTATAAACTTGTTCATTTTTACTACTTATATACCGTAATGTATTATCTTTTATTTTAGTAATTTTAAATTATTAGTTTTTAATTTGATTAATCATCTAATCAGAATTATAAAATTTTTATTTACTTGAGGATAAGCAAGAGTTTAAGCTGGGGAGAATTTTATAAGTGTAAATAAGGTATTTTTTATGTGTTTTATTTTTATTGAAAATGTGTTGTTTAAATTGTATTGTACAAGAAAAATATAAAAAATGCTTAAAATTCTAAGTCCCCTTTAACCTCGTAGTGTTGACAAAATAGCACCGCAGCTCCATCAAAGGCACTACCGGAGCGCCACAATATTGACATAGCCGTGGAAACTTCTAAAGTGGACATAACTACAACATTAAAATGGTCAGCTTTGCAGCACCATGCTCTCTGTCATCAAGTGCTGTAGCTTCATAATCTATAACGCCTTAGCACCAAAATTACCATTCCAGCACCACAACATTTAAAAGTTAGCAACACCGCGATGTAGCATTTATGACTTATAAAGGACACGACCTATTAGCAAAATGACTAGACTGTTCATCAAGTAACTAATCCATGTCAGCAAGCGCCATTGCGAAACCAAAATAGTATTATAGCAGAGCTAGTTCATTTGTTCGGTGTAGCAGCGCAAATCTTTTATGCACCATAGTGATAGATGCCTACTTTGTGTTTCCGTATAAATAATAAATATGTTATCTTTGTTGGAGCATTTAGTCACTTGGATAATTTTAGTACAATTCAGAGTGCTTTTTTGAACTTCCCTTAGGGTGACAACTAAGAAAATTTAGGGAATTACTTGATACCATCATTAGAGTGTTTGGTTTGTATTTGTGGAAACAATTCTATAAGTAAAAAGGAGTGTAGAGGAGATCCAATGAACTATTCTTGTGATATCTATCTCTTGTATTTTCTTTCTATCATGCTACCAATGAAAATGAGTTTGCTTCAATTCAAATCCATGTATGGCTAAGTTCTCTAGTTTTGAATTAATGATGTAAATATCATATATAGTACTAATGAGTTATTTTTTATTTAAATGATCAAAATGATATTTTTAATATTACCATATCTTAATTTAATGCACATTGTTTCCATATGTGTAGTTAAAATTAGGTGTAATGTGGAGCCTCGATGGAGGAAAGAAGGCATAACCATAAATATTGAATTAGTATACGACATACCTACACATAGGGTATGGAATGTACTAAATTCATAAAGAGATGATATAACTGTAGGATGTTGGTAGACATTCTTTATCCCTACAAGCTCGATAGAGATCTAGGGATATATGTGCTCTAAATAACATCATAATTAAAGATATTTATTATGTTATTTATTTTCATTAATCCAAAATATTTATCCATATAGTGTATTCATTATCTTTATCTAAGTTTATTTATGTGATTGAATCTCCACAACATCCATTTTTATTAAGTAGGATAATTATTATAATTTTAGTAGGAAGGACTAGTATTTATAATTAAGCATTTCTTCCTCATGGGAATGATACTCTACTCTATCACTATATTACTTAATTCAACATACATACTTACATTTATTATGTGGCATTTTAGAATTTTTATATCAGAAAAAACCTAAGCATTGTTATGGATTGATAGTGCCCTAAATCATTGTAAGTACCATAGCCTCAATCAAAATGATATGAAATTTAGGCTCATTAATTCGAAATACTTAAATTAAATATTGCATCTAATATTTTTACTATTTTTTTCAGTGATAGAATGTCCATAGTTAGTATTTTTATTTTAATTGGATAATTATTATAATTAGAGTAAATAGTAGTAGTTTTTTGCAAGTAAGCATACTTCATTGTGGGTTTGGCACTATACTCTATCACTTTATTACTTAATTCGACATTTATACTTATGTTATTAAGTGGGGTTTTATTAATTTTATATCAAAGAAAACTTAGGCATTATTTAGGGGTGATAAATCCCTAGACTATTATCGGGGAAGTATTTTACTTTTTCTAATTTTAACTATATTATTAATTTAATTATGCAGTAAGACCTACTTGTATCTTTTATTTTATTTATTTATTACATATTCATGGTTCTATGCTTTATAGACATAGAAATGAACCTTTATTATTTAACGTTGAAATATAAATAACCCTTTCAAAAATTTAAAAAATAAAAGAGATTATAAAAATGGTGGAACCTATACTAAATTAAGATCATTCTAGACCTTTTAGGGATTATACTTGCCCTTTAGTAGATGGAATTTATTAGAGCACTAGTAGATCTACAATCTAATATAAAAATTTTGAACTAAAACCTATCATAATTCAAATGGTTCAAAATTCTCAGTTTGGGCGAATTCCTATTGAAGATACCAATTTACATGTAGCTAGTTTCTTAGAAATTTATACAACATTTAAGTACAATGGTGTCAGTGCCATTTTCTCTAATAAATAAAGCCATGATGTGGTTGAATCCTTTACCCCCATGCTCTATAACCACTGGGAATGAGTTGGCTCATAAGTGTTTTGCTAAGTATTTCCTACTTACAAAGATTGCTAAACTTTGAAATGATGTCTCTTCTTTTACGTCAATTGAAGGAGAATCAATTTATGAGAGTTGAAAGAGATTTAAGAAAATGCTTAAGAAATTCCCTCACCATGCTTTTCCTAATTGGTTGGTTATTTAAATATTTTATAACAGATTAGTAGGATCGCTTAGAATAATTATGGAGCCTGTAGTTGGAAGATCATTAATGTCAAGGTCATTTAAGGAAACATATGAATTAATAGAGGAAATGACTACTAATAATTTCTAGTAACCTATTAATTGGATAAATTCTAAGAGAGTAGCAGGCATATATAAATCTGATGTTTAGTCAATTTTGACTGCACAGGTTGCAACAATTTCTATTAAGTTGAGCATAATAGGAGTAAATGCGGAATTAGGAACTGAATTATCTATGCAATTGGAGGATCAAAAGTAAATTGAAAATAATAATGTGCAAGGGATTAAAAATATTAATTTGATTGGAAGAGTTTTTTTTATTTTAATACATATAATCCAGGTTGGAGAAACAATCCTAATTTTAATTAGTCAAATAATATTGCTTATAATAATCAATGGAATTCTATCCAAAATTAAGGAGTAAATTGTAACAATCCTCACAAACCTATTATTAATCTTAGACCCACATTTATTCTAGGATATAATCAATGTAAGCAGTATGGAAGTAAAAAATCATTATTGGAAGATGTTGTAATGGAGCTAGGGACTCAATTACAAAATCAAGTTGCTTCAATTAAAAATTTTGAAAACTAATTAAGTTAGCTTGCAATTTCAGTCAGTAGAAGACCCCTTGGATCATTTCCTAGCAATAATGAATTTAACCGAAAAGAAAAAAGGATCCTAGAAAAAATAATTTAAAAAATGGTAGTAATGTACCCCAACCAAATAGATAAATTTAGGCATGTTTGGATGAAGACTATAAACTTAGCACTATATGAGAGGCAACCCAACTTTTAATTTTTATGTGCTTGGTAGATTAGATTTAGCAATAGTGAGCATTAGTTATTAAAAAAAAACCTTGAGAGTGAAAGGAGTGGCCAACACTGATTATAGCACCATGTGCTCGGTTGGGCCATAGTAGTTAAAATAACAAAGGTTGACGCACTATGCCCTTAAAAACTAAAAAAAGGGATAGTTGAAAGTTTTATTTTCTACCCATGTCAATTTTCCTTGAGTGAAGTGTTGTTGAGTAATCTCCTTTCCTTTTTGAAATTGTAAAGTAATGGGTGGAAAGAAATGAAAGCATTCAACCTCAAAAAGAAGTGAAGTACACTTAAAGAAAGAATGAAGATTCCTTCTCTACTCTAAACATCCAGAGTTCTGCAATAGTTGATAAACTTCATGAATTCAGAAATGATATTTATGAATCTTTCACTCTAGGATCCAGAGCTTATTATTCTGATGATAATAAACATTATTGATTGAATTTTCACCTCTCTTGCCATTTATATTGTATATTCATTTTGGTGTGGACTAACATTTTAGGTACATCATACACTGTTCATAGTCATTTAGAGCTTAAGACTGGATAGAATATGATGTGTTGAAAGAGTCTATATTTTTAATTTCTTTAATTTTATATTTCATGAGTCAAGTAATGTAAAAGGTGTATGCTAACTTGGTGATTGTACATACACACATAGTGGAGTGAGAAAATTGAAAGTGAAAATTTTCTGAATTAATTATATTATAAGATCACAATTGTACTGCACGATGAGTTATTTAAAAAATAATCACAATGAATGATTAGCATAATTATTTTTTTAGACTAACATATTGTATGATACCATTCGTATAGGACGATTAATTACAAACAAGATTATTTTCGCTAAATATAAATTAGGTAATATTTTGAAATCATAATTTTGCACTAATCATACTATACGATCTAAATCATACTGCGTGATGATCATATATCTTGCCTAATCTAATCTTATAATTAAAGAATTAAATCTGGATTAATTGATCTAATCAAGTTATATCGTATGATTGAACTAATTGTACTATACAACCTAATCACCTCCTAAGATGATAATTAATCACTAGATATCGTACAGGATGACATGCTGTTCGATTGAACTAATCGTACTAGATAAAACATGTTATTGGACTGGATAATCACTTTAAGTATTTGACGTAATCATAAAGGATGTTATTGTTCATACAACGCCAATAAGATGAATTTAACTAATCATTGTATAGTACGATCAGTAGCGGCAGAATAGAAAATTTAGGGTTTTCAGATCCATTTGTATTTAAGTTCTATTAAAAGACTTTTATGTGATCTTTTGGCTGTTGAATTTTCTAAGAGGCAGCTGTGAGAGTTCTTGGAGAGCTTGGAGAAGGTGAAGGAGGGGTTGTGTGTGAGGGAAAAATAGTGTGAGGGGATTTCACACGATTCCTCCAAGCAAGCTTTTGCCTTAGTTCCTCCGAGCATCTTACTTGTTTTCTTGGGTGGCTCTAGAAAGAAGAACTTCAAGGCTGAAGATCTTCAAGGTTCTTTGCCTTCACCAGGAGGGTGAAAAAAGATTTAGGTTCTCTGCCTTTACAAGGTGGGTGAAAAAGGATTCAGGTACTCTGTCGCATTGGGTTGGTGGAAGAGATTTTTGTATGGGCTTCTTTACCTTGTTATGGAGGCTAAAGGAGAGGCACTAAAAATTTAGTGCAATACCTAGAGAGGAGGACTCCGGGGAGTGGATATTAGTCAAGGTTGACCGATGTACTATAAAATTTTGGTAGGTCGTTCTACTTTACCTTCTATATTTTTATTTTTCTAAATTTTTATTTTCTTTCATACTTGTTATTTTTGCAAATTTGAGAGTTGTGTTATCACGTTGAATTTCGTTTTAACTCTTGTTAAATAAGAAAATTAAAAACTAAAAATAAAGAAATTTTTTTACATTGATATGTGTTAAGAAAATCAATTAAAGCAGAGGTACATTGGTTTTATTAAGTTCTTCCACTTGCACTTGTTATTAGTTTGAAGTATTTTTAAAAGGATAAATTTTTAAAGAACCAATTCAAACCCCCTCTAAGTTTGCTTATAGATAGTTCAATGAGGCTTAACATCCAAATGACTAGATAAAAGTCTATTAAGAGAGCAAAAGTGCAAATGAGTTCTTGAGAAAAAAAGTTTATGCACTTCAAAATAATAAACAACCACCTACATTGACACAATGGTATAACCTTACATCATTGCATGCATCAAAAACCCCTTGGAAGAGGAATAACTCCCCAAATAGAGGTGTTACTCTTGTAGCATGCTAGGTCACATTACCCACACTTGCACCATACATCGTAGAACACATTTAGTGTGGAGGAAAAAGTTAAGTGCATCACAATATAACATGCGTGTAACTCATTCATTGAAGTATAAGGTGGAACCCAAACTAACTTAGGTTCGAAAATATAACCCATGATTGAATTTGTATGGGTGCTCTCACAAAAGGCCTAGTGAGAGCATGTGGTGCCTGGATAGTGGATGCTCATGAAATATGAATAGAGATATGAATCAATTCATTATGCTGGAGTCTAGGGCAGGAGGCAAGATTACACTGGGAGACAACACCACCAGGAAAGTGGTGGGTTCATGTATGATTGACAACTCTAAAAATTTCATCATTAAAAATCTCTTATTAGTAAATGGACTGAAACACAACATACTTAGTACTAGCCAATTATGTGATAAAGGATTTCATATTAAATTTGTGTCTACTAAATGTTTGATTAGTTTAAATGGTAAACTTATTTTACAAGGAAATTGGATTTACAATATTTACATGCTTGATTTAAACTATTTTGAATATTCAAGTTCTTTATGTTTGAAAATTATTATTAATGAATCCAAGTTATGGCATAGGCGACCATGCCATGCAAGCATGAAGACACTAAGAAAGATAACCCAAAAAGACCTAGTTAGAGGCATACCTAACTTAGATTTCTCTAAGGACCACCACTGTGATGCACGCCAACTAAGAAAACAAATCAAATTTTCATTCCATTCCATTAAGGACATCACTACCTGCATACCTCTAGAAATCCTTCACATAGACCAATTTGGACCAGTTAACACTGCTAGCTTTGGTGGGAAAACCTATGGGTATGTAATTTTTAATGATTACCCTAGATTTACCTAGGTTAGGCTTTTATCATATAAGAATGAATCATTTAATGAATTTAGGATATTCTCTATATGGATACAAAAGAAATTAAGATGTAAAATATTTATTAGTTTTTTGTGATTATGGTGGAGAATGTAAGAATGATTAGTTTAAATCTTTTTGTAAGGAGTTAGGGATAGAGTATAACTTTCTTCCCCTTGGACCACTCAGTAAAATGGAATAGCTGAAGGAAAGAATACAACTTCAGTAGAAGCTACTAGGGCTATGTTAGCTAAATTTTTCTCCCTAAATATTTTTGGGCAGAAGTAGTGATTACTGCTTGTTATGTGTTGAATAGTGTCAATGTTATATCTATACTTAATAAGATATAATATGAGCTCCTTAAGGGTAGGACACCCAATCTCACTCATTTGCATGTCTTTGGGTGTAGATGCTTTGTTATCATCAATGGTAATCCTCCTCTAGGAATGTTTGACCCCAAATCTAATGAAGGAGTCTTATTAGGTTATTCATTTATAGGTAAAGCCTATAAAATTTTTAATAAGGAAACCTTAGTGGTAAAGGAGTACACCCATACAGTGTTTGATGAATCTGACTAAACTATTAAGCCTAGGATAGAAAAAGAAGAAGAGATAGAAGTCACCTAAGGAGTAAAATTATTGACCTAAAAATTGAGTATAGCCTCAAGATCCATTTCATAGAGATTGGAGATATTCTTTTAGTCATCCTAGAGAGCTTATCTAGGAGATCCATTTGTAGGAGTTAAGACTAGGCATAGACTTAGGAAGGTGGTTAGATATTTTTAATTCATCTATATAGTAGAATCCACTAGTATAAATCAAGCTCTATATGATGAATTCTAGATCCTAGCCATGCAAGAAGAGTTGAGCCAATTAGTTAGGAATGGTGTTTGGGAATTGATTAGTAGACCTAATGACTAAAGTGTTGTAGGAACCAAGTGGGTGTTCAAGAATAAGATGAATGACTATGGAGTAGTGATTAAGAATAAGGCCAGTTGCTAAGGGGTTCAGTCAAATAGAAGGGATTGACTTTGAGGAGACCTTTACCCCTATAACTAGGTTAATAGCTAAGGGAAGTAGAGATACAACCTTGTTACTAAAGAAAGTAGGAGATGATTTTCTCATTTTTCAAATCTATGTGGATGATATACTATTTGGATTAATCGATAAAAATTTATGGGATGAATTTTCAAAAATATTGGGTGAGGAATTTGAGATGAGTATGATGATAGAGCTCACTTACTTTCTTAGATTTAGTGTAAAATGAAGGGATGATAGAACTTTTCTTAGTCAGAGTAAGTATATCAAGGATTTTTTAAAGAAATATGATATGAAGAATGCTAAGTCTATGAATACACCCATGAGCTCTACCATTCAGTTAGTCTAGGATAAAAATAAAAAATTAATAGATCAGAAGAAGTATAGGGAGATAATTAGATCACTTTTGTATTTAACTGTTAGCAGACCTGATATAATATTTAGTGTATATTTTTGTGCTAGATTTCAAGCTGATCCTAAAGAGGCTCATATGATTGTAGTTAAGAGAATTCTTAGGTATATTCTGGGAACCCAAAACCAAGGAATCTGGTATCTTAGATATAGCTCATCCTTTGAAATTATAAGGTATTTGGACTCAGACTTTACAGGAAGTAGAATAGATAGAAAAAGTACCTCTGAAACCTATCAATTCATAGGGTAATCATTAGTATCCTGGTCTAGTCAAAAGAAAATTTATGTAGCCCTATCCACCTCTGAGTTAGAATATATTGTTGTAGGAAGTTATGTTGCTCAAGTCTTATAGCTTAAGCAACAAATCATTGACCTTGGACTCTATGTTGGCACTATTATAATTATGTGTGATAACACTAGTGCCATCTACATATCTAAAAACCTAATTCATCATTCTCGAATTAAATATATAAATATTAGGCATCATTTCATTAGAGATCATGTACTCAACAGAGATATAAAACTATATCATATAGCTACTGAAGAATAATTGGCAGACATTTTCACCTAACCCTTAAGCTATGACACCTTTTTCTCATTGAGGACTAAATTAGGTGTTATTGATATTCATGCTTGATTCAAAATGATATTGAAATCAATGACATATGTCCTTGTAGAAACTTCATTTTACTAGATTGCTTTTGTTTATTAAAGATCCTTAAACCTATTTACACATGCACATATGTCCAGAGGGGTTAGTAATAACATTTTTTGTCCTTTACAATATTAGAGATATTCAAGGACAAAGATTAAGGATGAGTTTTAGAGAACTTAGATTTAGGATGTATGCACTCGTTATGAGAGAAACATTAAACATAGAAAACTTAGTTACATTCTACACTAGGATTAGTATGCCCTATTAATCTAATCTTAATCATAATCAACCAATAATTTAAAACTCCAACAAAATCAGTAATAATCCAAATAAAATGCACAAAAAAATACTTAACTTCTATTAATCAAATCATAACTAACACACATAATCACCTAAAGAGAAACTTAAACATAAACTTGAACTAAATCTAATTAGCATATTAATCACCCCTTAATTGAACATTAACTAAATAAAATTAATTGGAAATATAATAAAAATAAAGAACAAATCTAAACCAAAATATGTTCAAATAAAAAGACTTATAAAACTCAAATTCTAATTCATTAAATAATTAAATTTCCTCATAATTAATTACAAACATAATTTAGAATACCTTTAAAACTGAATGAAGATAAATTAAACCTAATGATTAATAATATGAATTTAAGTGAAATTTTTGAAATAAAATAAAAGCTAATAATTTATTAATAATTAAAGTAAAAGACTAATTAAAAGTTTAACATAACTTGAAATTTCAAAAATCTAATAATCCATCTAAAATTCAATCAAACTATAAATCAATCATTTAAAATCAATTAATCAACCCCTAATCTTCAACCAACTAAATTAACTTAATTAGTTACTACTGGGTAACCGCGGCCTATGAGGCTATTAAGTTAACCCTAAGGAGGGTGAAATAAATCACATGGCCCCGGCGAGCAACAAATGTTATAATCACTAAACACTAAAAATAAACTCTTAAAATTAATATTGCGACACTAATATTTAAACTTAAACCAAAAACTTACCTTTAGCCTTTAATAAATCAAAATCATAAATAACTTTAACAAAATTATCCTATTTAGGATATACCTAAACCACATTGCCTACTTCACAATCCAAGATCTATTTATTAGGACACGAACTATAGCTTTAGGTTAGGCCGATGCTTTCATTTCTATTTCTATGATGTGACGATATGCTTGTGAAGTACATGCTGGTTGATTTACTATTTATTATGTTAAATTTCTATGATGATTACTGTCTTCTCTCTGTGATGTGATGGGTGATAGATTGCCCCTAGATTATGAATGATCTGGATGCTCATGAGATTTTTTGTAGGTGGTCATGCTTATATAAGGCTATAAAAAAGGGGCTTAAATTAATAATAATTTGAGCTAATAAAATTTTTTGCAAGTGCTTCAGATGTTTAGCCCCCTAATAATAAGAAAACCATAGCCAAGCTTACAAGTTGCTCAAAAAATTGAGCAAATGATTATTTTATGATTTCTGTGATTATGATTTTGATATATAAATTGGTTACTAACATGTAGGAGTGTAGGGTCCATTTTCCTTTTTTAAAAAAGTAGTTTGATTCAGGGAGTTATGAAAATCTAAAAATAAGGCATTTTAAAATACTAGGTATCCAAAGAGAAAAGAAATTCCCTTACAAAGAATTTCTTTTGATTTTGATATCCTAGTAGATGACGTACCATAAAGAGATTGAAGAAAGGAAGCCCATAGAAGAATAAGAGAATGATGATCAAGATAAGAAAAATGGCTTATTTTTCAAATTTGCATCATTCTATAGGAATAGAACCCAGGTTGTTGTCGGTGGAGCCTAGAAAACATTACTTTTTTGCACTTTGGGTTGTACAATAAGTGGCACTTGCCACATGGACTTTAGACACTTTCCTGTAGTTGATGTTCTGTTTGATGTGATTGATTATTTACTCTATTTGTGTAGTAGAAATGGCATGGTTTTTATAGGTTTCTTTCTTGCACATGTATGTGCCTGAACTTTGTTAGGCTCTTAGAAATAAAATTCTTCTACTCGTAATTAAAAATAAATATTAGGAACTAAATAATATAGAAAAATAAATGACTTAAGGAAGAAAGTTGGAGGCCATATGGGGTCACATGTATATTAATGCATTCTTCTTTCCTTACTTTAGACATTAACCTTCCTGAGGGTAGAGTTCAGATAATTTGACCTATGAGGATGAGGTGCTGAACCTGGGGAAGCCTAATCTTCTAAAAAAAATTATTTTTATAATGCTTTTTAAACTTTTAAGTAACTATGATTTGGTTACATCGATTAGCATGCATTGCATTAGAAATAAATTCAATTAAGATTTAATTTTATTAGTCTTAGATACATAACTCCATTCATAAGTACAAGGCCACTTAGAATTTTCTCTAGACATCGGCTTTAAATTCCAAAAACTCAACCATCCATCTATCTTTCATAAAGATTGAACAATATGGCTTCTACGCGATTAGGTGGTTTAGCTTCTAAGTTTTAAGAAGATTTATAATATCGGGGCTAAAGCCTAGTGGTTCCACCCATAGCACCCACATTCAGAAAGAATGGGGGTGACTGATGCTCGTATTTGCTGTCCTAGCTCCTTCATCGAAACAGCTCCTATAGCTCCTTGTCTTTTGCTTTACCAAAGGTCTCTTTCAAAACACAGAAAAAGAAGCAAGTTTTGTATTAGAGCATTTTAATATTTAATATGCAAATAATCAAAATAAATGCAATTTAAATAACAACATACCTTTTTTGGGCTTACGCACTAACTTGATTGTTTTCTCTTTGGGATTTTTATTTTGGAAGCATTCCACGAGTAGAGAGAAGTAGTAAAAAAAAAGAAGAAAGGAGGGAGGTAGAGAGAAAGGGAGAGAAAGAGAGCTATTGTTTACTTTCTAAAACTCCACTTTCCAACAATAGCCCAACAAACTGAACCTTCCAATAATCACCCAACCAGAATCACTTTCCAACATACACTTAGCTCTACAAAGTTTTATACAAAATACTTCAAATAGTTTCTCCTTTCTACTCATGTAAAGAAGCAAATCAAAATCCCTCTTTAACCACCATATGAAACATTGCAAATCACCTTACACTCACTTTGATCACAATGGGTTATAAATGCATATGATAAATTTTACAAAAGATCTCAAATTCTTTTCCAATCAACTCATAATTAATGAAATACAGAGGAGATATATTTGAATGTTATAAGTACAACCACTAAGAATATGCCAAATCACCTTTCCACATAAAACTCAAACAAGTAAGGCAAAATTCAATTTCAGTAAAATACATAAGCATCTCATTATCCACCATAACTCTTTAGAACTAAATATGCACCCAACCCATTTACTATAAGCCTGAAACTCAACACTTCAACAAAATTTAGTAACTATAAAGGGATTTTTATGCTAATTCATCTTTTTCGAATGATAGAAAAATACTCCAACAATCATAGATAACATCACATTGAATCAATAAGACACATGAATGTTTTCCAACAAACCTTCCACCCTCATGCTGTATGACTCCAAAAATTTCAAAAGGAGCTTTAACCCAAACTTATAAACTTGCTTTAGTGTCAAACATCAACATTTTGCCAAAACTTTATAACCAACAATGCATTTCAATGATAATATGAAGATATTGAAATTCTAACCAAAATCTATGTGAAAAGAAAGAACATTAATGTCCTTTTGAAAGCATCGATACTTCAAAGAAAGAAGAGCCTCAACAAGTCATATAAGCCAATAATCATATTGGCCAAAAGGAACACTTAAAGTGTAATATCAATTTGAAGACTTCTATATAAAGAGAACGAAACAAAACCACGCATGTCATCCCCCACCAATTATGCCCCAAAGTTCTCTTTTATAAGCAAGATATGCAAATGACCAATATTTCATTGTAAGCAAAACTTCATCAAGATTTATGAGAGAAAATAATAAAGAGATCATGCTTCCATTGAAAGAAACAAAACTTTTAGCCAACTGCGATAATGTTTGCTTTAACATAGGTTGTGATAAGAGAAATACAATAAATAGGTACAAAACTTTAAACTAATACAACCATCTATTTCCTTATTCATTGGTCATGGGCTTTATATTTAAATGGACAAACTATCTCATCACTAAATGGACAAACTATATCTCATCATTAAATGGAAAAACTATATATTATCATTAAAAGGATAAAATATATCTTGTTATTAACCCATAAGAAGTTATTCATTCCACAAAGAGCAATGGATGAAGTGGTTAAAGAGTACAAAGCTCCACATGAACATTACTAACAAACAATATTCAACAGTTAACTAGTTAGGATACCCGAAACTGAATTTGCATGTGATGACAAAATATGAATATGCATGGGAACTTTCTAACATCATCATAAAACTTCGGCAATGTAATTTCACGTTTGAGTCATATACATAAAAGAAAAATCTAGAATACAAAACTAATGGAACTACTTATCATCATTACTAACTCCTACACCACACAATATCAACATGTAAAAATTCCAGAGTATGCATAATTGTGTCTCAAAACCACAACTTCATGAAATGCAGCATGGCTTCAAAACCCTCATATAAAATTATTAAAATGTATGTCATATCTATCATAGGACAAATGAACCACTTAACATATATGTCGGAAGGGTTTAAACCATTAAACATACATATAAGGTTAACACTTATCCTATGAAAAGCTCATTATCATCACCCTCTTTGGTTTCCTCCAGTTCAAAGATACAGAAGTTTACATGTATTTGGACAAAAACTTCTTGTTTAAGAATATTTCATAAGAAAGAAAGCCAAGAATTTTGAGTTCATTTTGACCTACATGTTCATAATAGGTTTAAATATCTATGTGGAAGTGTATATGTTTTGCCAACCATTTTTTTTTACAGATTCATTAATGAATAAATACAAATCTTATCAGACATCCTCATACATAATCTATTTTGATTTTTTTTTAAAATTAAATCAGGTTCAAATAGATCACATTCACTCAATCATCAAAGGGAAAGAAAATCACAAAGAAAAGAATGAGAAGAAGAGAAGACGAAGAAGGAGAAATGGAAAGGAAGAAGGAGAGAAGAAGACAAGGTGGAGGAGAATATGTGTGAAGAAGAAAAGAAAAATATCTATAGGAAAGGAGGAAGGAGAAAAAAAATAAAGAAAGGAAGAAGAAAAAGAAGAAGAAGACGAAAAAAAGGAGAAGGTATACTTGTTGGATGACTATGGTACCCCAAGAGTGGGGGGGGGGGGTGAATTGGGTTTTAAAATTTTTATAAAAAGAAGGTAATTAAAATAATTCTAATGCTATTTGCCAAAGAGAAAATAATCACATAAATTTTATGAAAATGATAAAGAAAAGTTAATGCAAGAAATAAAACTAAGAGGTACAATATTTTTATGTGGTTCGTCCAGGATTCTAATCTGACATATGTCTACGCTAGCCAACTCTCAGACTAGAACTCACTAAACCTAGGTTTTCCTTACAATCCTCACTTCTTTAAACCAAAGAAGTTTTTTTTACAACCTAAGTACTCTCCTACACGGGCGAGTACAACCCAATCTAATTATAATTTAAACTTCGCTAAGCCAAATGGCTTAGATTAAAAAAATACAATTTGATGTAAATAATACAAACTCAAAACATCTTATAATAAAACTGATCTAAATATTTGAGGGATCTTACAATTTGATTTTAATCACCTCACTTCTTGCAAATGGAATATAGAATTTGCTCATTTTAAGATAGGTTTATATTTTGATAAAAATAATATTATATAAAAATATTTTTTTACTGATTTAAATTACAACTCTTCAAATAACATAATACTTTTAAAAGTAAATTATATTTGAAATGCAAATCTATGCCACGTAAAAGAAATATAAATACTTACTTTATTTTCTTACGGATTTAAAAGATTTAACATAGAAAACTTAATATAACATTCTCAACTAGTATTTCACCAAATAATAAATATTTTTATAAAAAATATATGGTGAAAAACTAAAATAACAGCATATAAAACTTAGAAAATGAAAGCAAACTCAAGAACTCCAAGAGACGTTAAAGGATTTAGTGCGTTGAAACTTTCCAACCAAGAATTTGATCTCACAAATAATAAGAGCTCTTGGAATGAAAATCAAAGTTTCTCGTCTCAAGATTTAGCATGTAAGAAAGGAAAAAGGATTAGAGAAAATGCTGGATTTTCACTTTTTGAATAACCCTCACATGAAGAAGAAGAGGGGTATTTAAAAGGAAAGGGTAAGGAAAGTCAAACTTGAATAAAACTAATACTCTAATATTAATCTATCAATTAATAATATAATATTTGATAAAGAATTCATTTATATTAAATAAATATAAGTTTCAAATGGCTATAAAATAGCTATTCATATAGATAAGTCAAAAAGTCTTTATATACATCAAAAATATGGCAAAAATGGCAACACAACAAATAATATTAAAATAGGATAATGTTTCGAAATTCATTATAAATTTAATATAGCTGCAAATAAGTCATATAACATATCCATTTATATTTAAAGAATCCAAGAAATCTAATGAAATAAAAATTAAGCCACTTTTCTATTAAAATAATATCATATACATCAAAATAAAAACTTATAATATTTTTTATATATTTAAAGATATATTAAATATTCATACAATAATATGATGTAATTTCTGATAACATTAATTATACATCAGTAATTTATAAGAAACAAGTTTAATTTAAAATAAATACATAATAAATTTTTACCACAAAAGCTTATTACATTTAATTTCCCTCGTAAATTATCTTTTCATAATTGATAATTATGCAGCTTAAAAAAGTTTTTAATAAAGGAGTCTTATAGATTTCTAAATCATACATATTATTCTTAATTAATAATATTTAAATCATTTTAATAAACATTTAAATTGTGAGCAAATCAAACCATATAAATAAATATTAATGGACCACTAACATACTCCTACGTTAATATAAAAATCTTCAAGCTTTCCATCTTGGTCCTTGAGTTCTTTTAGCTCAATTTTGATTGAACTTGAGTTGTGCAATATAAATTTTATATAAGTAATTATCATCTACATCCATCAAATCATTACACCTAAAATACTTAACACACAAATTAGAATATCGAAGCATATGTTTGTTATCATCAAAATCTCTAGAATGGGTTATGATGTAGATAATAATAATAATCTCCCCCTTTTTTATGATGGTAAATTTATGTTGGGTATAGTTATAATAAAGGTGCAAATTGACCTTTTATCATAACTTTTAAGCATTAGAAAATTATATATTATAAATTGAGAAATATATTTGAATGTTAATTTGCTAAGAAAAATAATTCTCCCCTAAAATATATGCATGTAAAAAGAATTATAACCAACATATATAATTCCTCTCCCCCTTTGGCAACATCAAAAAGAAATTTAAATATTAGGGTATAACATCCCAAGCATACATCTTAACATGCAAAATTTCTCTTCAGCTAATGGTTTTTGTAAAAATATCAACTATTTGAGAATCTGTGTTTACAAAATCTATATTTACATAATCTTTATTAACATGATCTCTACTAAAATGATGTCTACTCTCTATGTGTTTAGTTTGTGAGTGTTGTATAGGATTTTTTGTTAAACTAATAGCACTTATGTTTGAAAGTATGAAATGTGCCAAGAGGGGGGTGGGGGTTGAATTAGTATTTTTAAAAATAAATCCTAAACACGAGTTCTAAGTTTTTAAAGGATTTTTCTGATTTTTAATATAAATAACTTAAATACTCAAATGTAGAAGCTAATTTTTCGTTCACAATTATAATAGTGGTGATATAATTTCAAATCTCACAATAAAAAGCGAAAATTAGATTTTTCACCAAGAAGTTAACATAGAAAATAAATGCAAGAAAAGTAAAATGTGAAAAACGAAAAAAGCACATCAGAAATTTTTATAGTGGTTTGATCACTTGACCTACATCCACTCCCTAGAGTCCTCCACTCCAAGAGTTGTACTACTAAAAGTTGACTCTCCTTATGCTCCGACAATAAGGCAGAGAAGTCTTTACAAACCTCACTTTCACCTTCACCAGTGTGGCAGAGTACTAGACGCTATGTTACCCTCCTAGTGATGGCAGCAGACCTTCTCCTTTTTCTCCCTCATGGAGAAGGAAGGAAACCTTAAGGATGATGACCTTGAAGCCTCTCTCCCTAGAGAGCTTCAAGAAGAGTCACCAAGGCCACAGGAGGACCAATCATGTAGCTAACTCAGAGCAACTGTATGATCCCCTCACACTCCTTCTCCCTCACGCTCAAGCTCACCTTCTCCTTCCTCTCATAAACCCTGGATCTCTTCAAAAGCTCCCTCTCAAGAGTTCCTTCAGTTATCATGCTCTTCTTCTTCACCAATAATCACAAGAACAACAACAACACTGAATAAGAAAAATTACTTTTTAAATTAGGCTTTAGAGAACCCTAGTAATTCAAATAAGATGATGCTGGTCATACAGTATGATCCAATATCATACAGTACGATTAGTTAAAAATCAGTTTCATCCAGTATGAAGGTGGATGAATAGTTCATAAATTTTAAGCATATCGTACAGTACAATCAACATATCGTACTGGTCGATCATTTTATTTTGAATTATTTATACGTGATGACTTATTGGATGACAAACATATTCTCTATAGATCCTCCTGCACTGTATACTTTGTATAGTATGAATAGTTTGATTCAGATCGTCGTCCTGTATGATAGAAATATCATCCGGGATGAATAATTCAAAAATCCATGGTTTTGTCTGGTACGATCTATGAGATGACAAAATTTGTCTCTATTATTTATACAATATGATTAATATCGTACAGTGTAAATGATAGTAATTAAGAAACCATGATTTAATTGCCTGATTACAGGGGAAAATTTTGGCAAGATTTTAAATGATCGTACAGTACGATTAGAATCGTACAATATGATTAGTTCAAAAAATTAAATTTAAAATCTTACCTAAACTATGCTGGCGGCTAGGGCTTTTAGATGGAAACAAATCATATAGTATGATCACGATCATACAATACAACTAGCTAACAAACTAATAATTCAAAATTAGCAGTTACACCTGAGTTTTAATGACAATCGTACAGTATGATTATAAATCATATAATATGATTTTCTTTAAAAAAATTTTGTCATAAAAAAATGAAAACTCTCTCCATTTCCATACACTCTTTTATGGTAGACTAAAAAAAAAAGAAAATAAAATATAAATTCTTTTACATCCTATTCTACCCAGTCTTGAGTCTCCAACAGTCTTGAGCGGTGTGCATCTTACTTGAAATGTTAGTGCTCACAGACAAAAATAAACATCTTTATTTTTCAAGAAAGAATGTAGTAATCCAGTTAATATTATTTGTCATCATCAAAATGAGATGCTCGGGATCCTAGATTACAACAATCTCCCCCTTTTTGATGATGTAAAATAATGTTATCTGATAGACAAGATAAATGTTATTTCTACCTTAGCTCCCCCTCACTAGATGATGGATTTAAAAAATTGGAGGATTTACAAATATTTTCATTTTTTTATTTTAAATTTTATTTTATTTTATTATTTTTTTTAAACAACACAAATAAAACATAACAAGATTAAAAAAAATAACACAACATAACAAAAACATATGCAGCTTGAAAAATATTATAGCATACAAACAAACAGGAATATAGACCATTACAAGAATATAACATAAAAATTTCTCCCCCTTTTGACATCAACAAAAAGAAGAGTACACATAAAATAGGGAAGTAAAAATAGTACAAGAAAAAGAAATACATGACACACAACCAAAAGCAACTAGTAGTCGGGATCCTTATCAGGTGTTGGTGGTGGTGGAGGTGGTTAAAAATATTGATGGATGGATGCAAATTGATGGTCGATCGAGGTGAATCATTCACCAAACCATCACACATCATCTTCATACTATCAGTGTTGTTGGTTAATTTGGTAGTGTAGTTGAGCTTCAAGTCAATCAAGCCTCTGAACAATATCATCCTGAGTGAAGGTAGGGTTGGCAGGTTAAGGTGGTGGTATTGGTAGTGGTTGAGGTCCCTGAAGGAGAAGCTTCCCCTTCTTCATCAAAATTTGGATAAGCATGCTCAAGAGAATATGGAATGAGGCATCTGTGTAGAAGGTGGGATGATTATTCGGTAGAATAGGATAGCTGAGTTAATATTTGGTGTCGAGGATATATCCTATGATATGACCTAAGGCAAGGTTTTATTTACGTCGGGCACTTGGATATCTAAGAGCAGACAATCATGAAAGTAGTCTAAGATCATTTGGTCTTCACAACATTTGGTGGTGGACATGATTGAGAAAGTAACAATAGATATAAGCGAGGTAATATGTATGCGATCTCCAGTTTTTGTTATAATAGATGTTCGAAGAATGTGCTAGATGATGTAGGCATTCTGAGTTAGAGTTTGGACAAGTGGTAGGTGTTGGTTTATGAGAAGCATATTGACAGAGGTCCAATCATAATCATTAGTGAGTAGAGATTGGGGACGTGGTTCTTCGGTAGAGAGTCTAATGTGTTCAGCTATATCGGCTTTAATGATGACAACATTTCCTTTACATACAAAGGTGGTCAAGGTTGTGTATTACAAATCTATCCTAAAATTAGCTAAAAATTCATAGAGGAGTTTAGAGTGAAAAGGGAAGGTCAGGGTAAGAAGAAATTGGAGAGTGGTGGAGGCAAAAAGATTCATAACCTCAAAATTTAATGTAGCTTGGTTAAGTAGGCCTGACGGAGTGATCTTAGCCGCTTTGAACTTGTTATAGGCTTTTTCATCTATGGTGGAGAGAAAATGGTCGTCGAACTGCCGAGAGGAGGAGGAGCTCCCCTCGACCAGTCTACCACATTTGCTTCCACTGGCCATTGCACAAAAATAGTGAAGGGATGAGAGACTTAGAGAAGTTGAGAATGAGTTGAGCCAATGAAACCCTTAAATTTATAGATTTTTTGGATGACAGGATAGTACGATAAGGATTCGTATAGTACAACCAGGTGAATTAATTTGTCTGGATGAATTATCGAAAAAAAGTAGTTAAATCGTATAGTACGATCGGGATCGTACTGGATGATCTTAAGAGATTTCATTCATCCCGAGGAGTTGTTGGTATGACCTTTGACAAAAGGTATAATACAGTACGAATAGGTATTCATCTAGTATGAAGAGCAATTTTGATCGTACCGCCGAGTTTAAATTTGTCCCCATCCACTTTGACACATGGATCGTATCATATAAAGAGAGGAATCATATCGTATGATGATCAATAATGTGTATCGTATAGTACAGGTGGTGGTTTGTATAGTATAATATATATATCAATAAGTAAATCTAGATCGTTGATGGAATTAAGGGCTATAATTTTTGTATTTATGAGAATCATACAGTATGATTGTGTATCATACAGTATAATATACAAAAAAATTTAAGGTTTTGGTTTTACTAAGATGTGTGTGAGAAGATCAGGAAACCCCTTATTTTTTTTAAATTTTTTAACAAAATAATAACACAAACAAAAAAGATGAGTATAAACACATGAGTTTTTTTTTAAAAAAAATTCTTTCTTTTTTTTTGTTTTGATTAAGCATGAAGGCCTATGAAACCTAATTATATCCTCAACATGCTAAATGTGTCATAAGCTAATGGTTTTGTGAAAATATTAGCCTGTTGATCTCTGGTAGCTATATGGTGTAGTTCAATATCTCCCTTAGCTACATGATCTCTTATAAAGTGATGCGTAATATCTATATGCTTTGTGCATGAGTGTTGAATTAGATTTTTAGATATGCAAATTGCACTAATGTTGTCACACATAATTGGGATGGTTCTTATAAGTAGTCCAAGATCTAAAAGTTATTATTTTAACCATAAAACTTGAGCAACACAACTTTCTACTGCTATATATTCTACTTCAATCGTTGAAAGGGCTACCAAATTTTGTTTTGTATTGGACCATAAAACTAAGGATTATCCTATGAATTAATAGGTATCAGAGGTACTTTTTTTATCTACCCTAAACCCTGCAAAATTAGAATCAGAATTCCCTAAGATTTCAAATGTAGTGTTGTGTCTAGGATACCAAATTCCTAAGTTCGGGGTGCCTAGTAAATATCTAAAAATTCTCTTGATAGCAGTCATGTGGGATTCTTTTGGGTTAGCTTAAAATCGGGCGTAGAGACATACACTCAACAATATATCTGGTCTGGTGGAAGTTAAATAGAGAAGTGATCCAATTATTCTCCTATACTTCTTATGGTCTACTAACTTTTCATTTGGATCTTTATCTAATTGAATGATAGAACTCATGGGAGTGTTCATAGCCTTAGCATTATCCATTTCATACTTCTTTAGAATATCCATGATGTACTTAAATTGGCTAAGAAATGTTCTATCTTCCACCTGCTTTACACTGAATCTAAGGAAGTAATTAAGTTCTCCCATCATGCTCATTTCGAACTCGTCACTCATTATTTTTGAAAATTCATCACATAAGGTTTTCTCTAAAAATCCAAACAAGATGTCATCTACATAAATATGAACAATGAGTATATCATTTCCTACCCTTTTTAAGAAGAGGGTGGTGTCCACACTACCCTTAATAAAGCCTTTATCTAGTAGGAATGTGCTAAGTCTTTCATATCAGGCTTTAGGTGCTCGCTTTAACCCATACAGTGCCTTTTTCAATTTAAGTACATTATTCGAAAATTGTGAGTTTTCAAATCTGGGGGGTTGCTCAACATAAACATCTTTTTTGATTACCCCATTTAGAAAAGCACTCTTAATGTCCATTTGATATAGTTTAAAACCCTTGAAGCAAGTAAAGGTTAAAAGTACCCTTATGGTTTCTAGTCTAGCTACTGGGGCAAAGGTTTCCTGAAAATCTATTCCCTTAATTTGGTTATACCCCATAATAACTAATATAACCTTATTTCTCACTACTATTCCAGAGTCATTTATCTTATTTTTAAAGACCCACTTTGTTTCAACCACATTTTGTTCCTTAGGTCTTTTGAGTAATCCCCACACATCATTCCTAACAAATTAGTTTAGCTCTTTTTGCATTGTTAGGATCCAGAATTCATCTCCTAAGGCTTGATCTATATTGGTGGGTTCAATTATGAAGATAAATGTAGAATGACTAACTTTATTCCTAAGTCCATGCCTAGTTTTCACACCTTTTGATGGGTCTCCTAGGATTAATTTTCTAGGATGACTAGAAGAATATCTCCAATCTCTAGGCAGTCACTCTTGAGGTTCTACTCTATCTTCTATGGTAATGGTTTCTGTCGCCTAAAGTCACCTTGCCTCCTGACCTGGCCGTTAGTGTCATGAACTGCTTCATGTCTCCAGTTATATGTCTTGAGCAGCCACTGTCCAAGTACCACATGCTCTCACTAGGTCTTTTATTAGAGCACCCCTATAATGTCAACCAAAGATTAGTTTTGGGAACCCAAGTGAGTTTGGGTTCCTCCTTATACATGAATAAATGAGATGTATGCATGTTATATTGTGATGAATACAGCTTAGGTCTCCACACTAGATGTGTCTTATGGGGAATTATGTAAGTGTGGGATATATGACCTAGCAAGACACTAGAATAACACCTAAAATTGAGAAATGGGTTCACTAACCTATGTGGGTGATGCTACCTATTCCTAAGTTTGTGTGATGCATGCAATATAGAGGGATTATCCCATTGGACACGTGAGGGTAATGGTTTATTATTTTCCAATGCAATCACCTTTGCTCTTAAGTATTCATTTACACTTTCATAGCTTAATACTTTTTGTTTCAATGTATGCTCATTGCTATCTAGTTGAAATGCAAGTTCTTCTAAATCCTTAAATGCATTTTCTAGTTCAACATGTGATGATTTCAAGGAATCTGTATAACAGTTAATTCAACATGCTTCTTATTTAATATATCAAGTTCATCAAGTAGGGACATGTGATCTCTATCCAAATCAGAATATTCTTTAACTAAACTAGCATGCTCTTTTTGTAAAGAATTAAAATTAGTGTTAAGACTAGCATGCATTTTCTTTAATTTTCTATACGAGTCATGAATTTTTTAGAAATAACTAACATTTCATCATAAGAGAGTTGACATACCTCAGCTTGATCTGATTGACCAAGGTTATTGTTAGTCATAAGACACAAATTTGTTACCTCCTCCTCTGCTTCTTCTTCTGATAATTCTGAAGCAGAGTCATCCCAAAAAGCTTTTTATATTTTTAGCTTGCCCTTCTTATACTTTAACTTCTCCTCACCCTTCTCCATGGTTAGGCGAGTCTTTATATTGGGGAAATCAGCTCAGAGATGACCTGGTTTCCTGCACTCAGAGCAAATTGTGTCAGATACAACTTTAGTATTCCTTGAGCTTTTACCTTTGTTCTAATTTTTTTATGATGCTATTGCTTTCTTTTTAGAAAATTCTTGAACTAATGAATCATCAAGGCTACGTCATTATCTTCGTCTACTACAGAGCTATCACTTTTTGAATTGTTCACTTTTAAAGCCACAATTCTCTCTTTCTTCTTTTCTTCTTCATCACTTTGCCTTTGACTCACTCCTCGCTCGTAGGCAATGAGCGACCCATGCAAATTGTCAATTGAATAAATATTTAAATCTTTGGACTCAGTCATTGCAGTTATTTTTACATCATAAGAACTAGGTAAGCATCTCAAAATTTTATTAACTTTTCAAAATTTGATAACTCTCTTCCTAGAGCATGCAAGGATGTCACTATCTGGGTGAATCTAGTGTATATTTTAGATACAGTCTCGCTAGTCTTCATGTGAAAGAGTTTGTAGTTATGTAGTAGTATGTTTAGCCTAGACTATTTAACCTCACTAGTTCCTTCGTATGTAATACATAACCTATCCCAGATCTCCTTACCAGTACTACAAGTAGACACTCGCATATAATATTCTAATTTTAATGCGTAAAAGAAATAATTCAAGTATTTTGTATTTAATTACGTAAGTTCCCTATTCTCATTACTCCATTAATTAAATGACAAAATAGTATTAATGCCATTCGTGAGATAAAAAGGTGCAGAGTAACCTTCTTGAACCAACCTCCACATGCGATAGTTTGTAGATTGTAAAAATGTAAACATACAAATTTTCCCAAAAATAAATGGTATATTATCAAATAAGGGTGGACGGGTTATTGAATAACCCTCCATAGTGTTACAGTTACCAATTTGTGCCATGGATCATATGTTCCAAGGTTTTCTAAAATACTATTTTGAAACCCCACTCTAATACCAATTCAAAGTATGAGATGTGCCAAGAGGGGGGTGAATTGGTATTTTTAAAAATAAATCCTAAACACAAGTTCTAGGTTTTTAAAGGATTTTTCTGAATTTTAAAATAAATAACTTAAATACTCAAATGTAGAAGCTAATGATTCATTCAGAATTATAATGTTGGTGAAACAATTTCAAATCTTACAATGAAAACCTAAAATCAGACTTTCACTAAGCAATTAACATAGAAAATAAATGCAAAAAAAGTAAAATGTGAAAAATGGAAAAAGCACACCAGAAGTTTTTATAGTTATTCAAACACTTGACCTATGTCCACTCCCTGGAGTCCTCCACTTTGAGAGTTGTACTACTAAAGTTGACTCTTCTTCTACTCCCACAGTAAAGCAAAGAAGCCTTTACAAAACTCACTTTCACCTTCCCGGTGTGGTGGAGTACCAGACGCTATGTCACGCTCCTGGTGTCGGCAGCAGGCCTTCTCCTTTTTCTCTCTCCTGGAGAAGGTAGACAATCTTGAGGATGTTGACCATGAAGCCTCTCTCCCTAAAGAGCTTCCACAAGACTCACCAAGGATACAGGAGGATCAAGCGTGCAGCTAGCTCAGAGCAACTGTGTGATCCCCTCACACTCCTTCTCCCTCACGCTCAAGCTCACATTCTCCTTCCTCTCACAAACCCTGGATCTCTTCAAAAACTCCCTCTCAAAAGTTCCTTCAGTTATCACACTCCTCTTCTTCACTGATAATGACAAGAATAACAATAACTCTAAACAAGAAAAACTACTTTTTTAAATTAGGCTTCAGAAAACCTTAATAATTTGAATCAGATGATATTGTTCGTACAGTATGATCCAATACTGTACAAACCACCACTTCATATCAAACTCTTTTAATAATTTATTTGTGTACTTGGTTGAAATATGAAAGTGTCGGACTCTAGCTATTTTATTTGAAGTCCTAAGAAAAAAGGTTAGTTATCCCATCATACTCATTTCAAATTCCTTTAAAATTAATGAGGAAAACTCATGGCATAAACTTTCATTTATACTTCCAAATAATATACCATCAACATAAATTTATATAATAATCAAATCATCTCTAATATTTTTGATAAAAAGAGTTGTATCAACCTTACCTTTTCTAAAATTATGTTCAACTAAAAAATTATATAACCTATCAAACCAAGCATGTGGAGCCTTTTTAAAACATATAATGCTTTTTTTTAATTTATACACATAATTATGAAAATTAATGCGTTCAAAACCTGGTGGTTATTCTAAAAATACATCTTGATCAATATATCCATTCAAAATGCACTTTTGACATCCATTTGAAAAAGTTTGAAGTCCTTAAAACAAGCAAAGGCAAGGAGTAATCGAATGGCCTCTAGTCTTACTACGGTTGCAAAAGATTCTTCAAAGTCTATTCCTTCTATTTGTGTATACTATTATGCAACTAATCTAGCTTTATTTCTAATAATACTTCCAGATTCATCTAGCTTATTTTTATAGACCCATTTTGTTTCAATTATATTTTGATCATGAGGTCTTGGGATTAACTCCCAAACATCATTTCTTACAAATTGGTTAAGTTCTTCTTCCATAGCAATTATCTAGAAATTATCTTATAAAGCTTCATCTATATTTTTAAGTTTAATTTTTGATAGAAATGCAGAATATTCTACCTCATCCCTAAGGTTTCTCCTAGTCTTAATACCTTGAGAATGATCAACAATTATTAATTTTTTTGGGTGATTTTTATTATATCTTCATTCTTTATGCAATGAATCATCCTCTATTTCCTCTAAATTTATTTTTTTATATTCTCAATATCATCATCATTCAAATCATTTCTTATTAAATCTATAGGATTTTCATCAAAAATTACATGAATGAATTCTTCAATAATTAATTTTCTCTTATTAAAAACTCTAAAAGATTTTTCAAAAATTGAATATCCTAAGAATATACCATCATCAGACTTACTATCAAATTTAGCTAAAGGATCCTTGTCATTATTTAAAATAAAACACTTACATTCAAAAATATGTAAATGACTAATCTTCGGTTTCTTTCCAAAAAATATTTCATAAGAGGTGTTTTTAAGAATAGGTCTTAAATAAACTCTATTTGTAACATAGCATACTGTGTTTATTGTTTCTACCCAAAAATACTTTGGAAGTTTATATTCATCTAACATTGATCTTGCTAATTCCACCAAAGTATGATTTTTTCTTTCAACTACACCATTTTGTTGATGAGTCCTAGGAGCTGAAAAATTATGTCTAATTTATTTTCATCATAATAATTTTTAAATAATTTATTTTCAAATTCTTCACCATGATCTGTTTGAATTCTATGAATCAATTAACCTTCTTCTCTTTGAATATACTTAGCAAATTTTCTAAAATCATCAAATGCATTATTTTTATTAGCAAAGAATAATACCAAAGTGTATCTTGAATAATCATCTATAATAACAAATCCATAATTTTTATCACCTAAACTAGTTGTATTAATAAGCCCAAATAAGTCCATGTGTAATAATTCTAAAGGTCTACTCGTAGAATATATATTTTTACTCTTAAATAAATTTTTCATATATTTACCATGAATATATGCATCATATATAGAATCAAAATGAAAATTAATTTTTGATAAACCAACTACTAAATCAAGTTTAGAAATTTTTTTTAAAGTGTGGATATTAGCATGACATAGCCTTCTATGCCATAACCAAGTATCATCATTTATAGATTTCATGTAAAGTAAATTCAAATTAATATCATTTATATTCTCTAAATATAATTAAATAAATATTTTTATGTCTATTTTGAATAAGCAAAATAGTTTCATTATTTTTAATAATGCAATGTGAAGCATAAAAAGAAATATTTAAACCTTTATCACATAATTGACTAATTGATATTAAGTTATGTTTTAAACCAGAAATAAATAAGTCTTTTTCTAAAATAATAGAGTTCATACATATGGATCCAATGCCAGTAATCATTCCCTTTGCATTATCTCCATATGTGATATATCCTCCCTCACTTGGTTCTAATGTAGAGAATGTTACTTTATCACTCATCATATGTCTTGAACATCTATTGTCCAAGTACCACATGCCTTCATTAATTTTACTTTGAAGGCATTCCTCTTTAGAATCACAATCATATTCTCCTCCTGCCATAAGATAAATGTTCACCTCTTTATCTGATGAACTTAATTCATCTAAATTTGGGTTGGCCCATAGAGCATTCTTGTTCTTCTTGAAATGGTTCTTCTCTTTCTTGTCACTCTTTCTCTCTACATCCATCTCTTTCTTTTTTGAATCGATAAGATTTAGATAATCTCCTTTTACATGTCCAAGCTTTTTGCAATGGTAAAAAATAATCCCTTCTCATGCAGGAAAATTTCATAGTTTGAAATTTATAATTTTTGGATTTTTTATACCTTTAAATTTTCTTCCTTAGTAAGCTTCCAAATCATCTTGAAAGCATTAACACCTCATCGCTATCTTTATTAAAGCTTGATGAACTAGGTTCATCATTATCATTAACCTGTAAGGCAAATATTTTACCTTTCTCTTTTTCTTTCTTAGAAGGGCTATCCAACTTATCCCTTTGAGCTATAATGTGTTCATGTGCTATCAAAGAATCCAAAAGCTTGTCAAGTAGATAAGTATATAAATCTTTAGCCTCACTAATTACAGTTACTTTAGTATCCCATTCTTTGGGAAGGCATCTAAGAATCGTAAAGATTAAGTCTTGATTTTTATATGTTATTCTAAGATAATGTAATGTATTAATTATTTTTATAAATCTTGTATACATATCAGAAATAAACTTAGAAGGAGACATATGAAATAATTCATATTCATGAATAAGTCTATTTATGTGAGCATCTTTAACCTCATTAGTACCTTCATAAGTTATAATTAATTTATCTCAAATATCTTTTACTAAATTTAACAAGAAAATTTTTATGTAATCATCTGGAAGAATTGCACAATGTAAAGTATTACAAGCCCTAGTATTTAACTCATCTAATTCTCTCTCTAATGCAGTCCATTCATCAAAAGGATTTCAATTTTAATTCTATTAATTTCCTTAGTGGATGTATGATATTGGTGTGTAAGCATGTGCCACATATGAGAATCTTGTCCTCTTAAGAATGTACTAATTTTATTTTTCTAATAATAAAAAAAACAGTATCTAACAATGGTGGTCGAAGAGTGGATTAACCTCTGGGAAGTAAACCCTTAGGAAAATCTTGTGCCATAGTTTATAAGTGGATCTACTCTAGGATTTTAAGCAAAAATAAAAAGAGCCAAGGCTCTGGTACCAATTATTGAATGACTATGGCACCCTATGAGGTGGGGGGGGGGGGGGGGGGGGGGGGGTGAATTACAAATTTTTATTAAAAGATGGTAATTAAAATAATTCTAAACCTATTTGGCAAAGAGAAAATAATCACACAAATTTTATGAAAATGATGAAGAAAAGTAGATACAAGAAATAAAAATAAAGAGGCACACTATTTTTACATCATTCAACCTGGATTCCAATCCGACTTACGTCCACACTAGCTAACTCTCAAGCTAAAATTCACTAAACACAGGTTTTCTCTGCAAACCTCACTTCTTTAAACAAAAAAGTTTTTTTACAATCTAAGTACTCCCTTACGCGGGCGAGTACAACCCAATCTAATTACAATTTAAACTTCACTAAGCCAAATGACTTAGATTAAAAAATATATAATTTTATGTAAATAATACAAGCTCAAAATATCTTGCAATAAAAATGACCCAAATATTTGAGGTGATCTTATAATTTAATTTTAATCACCTCACTACTTGCAATTGGAAAAAAAAACTTTCTCACTTTAAAATAGATTTATATTTTGATAAAAATATGAATAATATTTTAAATAAAAATATTTTTCTTACTAATTTAAACTATAATTCTTTAAATTACATAATACTTTTAAAAATGAATTAGATTTGCAATGCAAATCTATGCCATGTAAAAGAAATAAGAATACTTACTTTATTTTCTTTATGGATTTAAAAGATTTAATATAGAAAACTTAATATAACATTCTCAACTAGTATGTCACCAAATAATAAATATTTTTAAGAAAAATATATGGTGAAAAACTAAAATAACAACATATAATAATTTAAAAAATAAAGCAAACTTAAGAACTCCAAGAGACGTTATAGGATTTAGTGCATTGAAGCTTACCAACTAAGAATTTGATCTCGCAAATGAAAAGAGCTGTTGGAATGAAAATTAAAGTTTCTCCTCTCAAGATTTAGCAGGTAAGGAAGGGAAAAGGAAAGGAGAAAATGTTGAACTTTCTCTTTTTGAATAGCCCTCACCTGAAGAAGAAGAGAGATATTTAAAGGGAAAAGATAAGTAAAGCCAAATTTGAATAAAACTTATACTCTAATATAAATTTATCAACTAATAATATAATCTTTGATAAAGAATTCATTTATATACAAGAAATTTAAGTTTTCAAAAGGATATAAAATGGCTATTCATATGGACAAGTCAAAAGGTCTTCATTTATATCCAAAACAAGGCAAAAATGGCTACCCAAAAAATAATATTAAAATTAGATAATATTTAGTAATTCATTATAAATTCAATATAGCTCCAAATGGCTCATATAACCTATCAATTTATTACTACAGAATCCAAGGAATCTAATGAAATAAAACTTAAGCCAAATTTCCATTAAAGTAATACCATATTCAGCAAAATAAAAAGTTATATATAATTTTATATATTTAAAGATATATTAAAAAATCATACAATAATATGATGTAATTTTGATAACTTTAATTATACATCAGTAAATTTATAAGAAATAAGTTTAATTTAAAATGAATACGTAATAAATTTTTACCACAAAAAAGCTTATTACATTTAGTTTCCCTGATTAATAATCTTTCCATAATTGATAACAATGAACCTTATAAAATTTATTTATTAAAGGAGTCTTATAGATTTCTAAATCATGCTTTAATTAATAATATATAAATCATTTTAATAGATATTTAAATTATGAGCAAATCAAACCATGCAAATAAATATTAATGGACCACTAGCATACTCCTACATTAATATAAAAATCTTCAAGCTTTCCATCTTGGTCCATCTTAACTTCTTTCAGCTGAAATTTTGATTGAACTTGAGTTATACAATGTAAATCCCATATAAGTAATTATCATGCACATCCACCAAATCATTACACCTGAAATACTCAACAGACAAATTAGAACATCCAAGCATATGTTTGTTATCGTCAAAATCTCTAAAATGGGTCATGATGTAGATAATATCAACAATACCTGTACCTAGCGAAACCTACTCGGGTCGGCAAGGGCAGGTCACAAACGAGGTCGGGCTTGGAGTCCGACGGCTCAGCTAGGGGTTCCTCCTAGGGCTTGATCGGGGCAGAGGTCAAGGCTACTATTAGGTCCTATTCCGAAAAAGAGAGCAAGATAGAGAGGAGTCATGGGTGTCTTGCGAACTGAGAAGAGATGGGAGAGGGAGAAGGACTCCGAATAATTGGAGAGAAGCATGTGGCCTTACAAATGGGGGTCGGTCCAGGTCTAAAGAGATCCCGCCTCAGTTTATCTCCTCCAGAAGGCTTCTTCAATGCCTTCTTGAACAGACTGCGCTGCTTCGACTTCCCAATACTCAAAAAAACACCTTCCTCCTGCACTCATTATTGCTAAAGTCATCCGAACTTGCTTCCTAAAAGGAAATCACATGACTGAGCTTAAGGACAATGTCGGGCTTCAAATTTTGACAAAATTGAGACCGTCAATGACATTCCTTGATTGTGGAACAAGTTCAAATGCATTATAAAGTTGATTAAGGTTTAATTGAATTTAAATTGGGCCTGTTGGGCTGAAATCAAGTCCACATTGAGCCCAATTCGACTCGATTCGGGTTAGGACTGGGTTCAAATCAACTTGTCCAAGTTAATCTAACAAAAATCAAACCAAAATTGTGCCGATTCGGATCGAATCGAGCTTGACGAGGCTCAATCAACTCAATCGAGCACGCTCGAGGGAAAATGACGATGAAAATGAGGTCAACAACCCTCAAATCATAATTTAAATTTTCCCTAATGTTTGTGACTTAATTAAAGCTAAAGTTATTGATTTTTTTTTCAAACTCTTCAAATTTGCTCGAAATTGATTATAGAGATATGATTGAATACTGAAAGAGCCAAAATTTTGTCTATAACATAAAAAAGATTTTGGGTACCCCAAAAATCATATAATAGATTTCTTAGACCTTAGAACTAGGCTGTAATGAACATGATACATAAAGCTAGGTACAATGAGACAAGCATGCTAATCAGCAGGTAGATCATTTTGATATGAGTTGGGTGACCATTTGGTTATATATGTATTTAAGAAAACTATATTATAGAACTTGAAACATTTACAATATTTATTATAGGACTTTTTATTTATGATATAAAATATCTATTGAGAATTTTTTCTTATTCATATTTCATAATAAATGCCATTGAAAATTAGAAAAAAATAGTCAATGTTTTTAAAGGTTTCCAAAAATGTTTTATAATTACAAGAAAGGTGATAACTCATCATCCTCTTTTTTTAGCACCAACTCACCTCTTGTAGGCTCTATTTTCTTCTCCTAAAAGATTAAATACTATATAAACAAATTAGATTCCCTCCCAAAAGCTTCAATGCATCACTATTAGGATTGTTGAACCTTCTTACTCGGTGAAGTTGTTCGAAAATTTCATCATTTATGTTTCCCCTTTCATAAGCTATGGAATCTTCTATTAAATAGTTATTTTTGCACATCTTCTCAATCTTTAATATTTTTTTTTCATATGATCATATATATGTGTATGCCATTTACAAATATCTTCATTTAAAAATTCTATCACCTTTATTTTTTAAATAATTTTGATTGTGAATGCTCTAGTGCTGAAATCATAATATTTCTTTTTTTTGTATATATTAAAAAAATTAATTATTTTGTTGATGTAGATAACATTATGGGCCACCATAATAAAATTTTTAAATGTCAAAATATTATTATGTGGTGGAATTTAAATGTCATTTATGACAATATTTTTTGATCCATCATCATTTTAGTTATCAGTTTAAAGAATATTTTGTGATTGATTCACTAATTCAAATTTTCTAAATATTATTACAGGGACTCCCAAAGATGTAAAGATTTCTCACAAGAAAAAAGAAAAAAAAAGTTTTTTTTGAAGTAAATTTTCCAGTAGAAAACTTGGAATGGTTATTGTTCAGGCATTACAGTAGGAAAACATATTAATGTATCAAATGATTTAAATTTTTTTACGTACTTGATTCCATTGGGAAGAGAATTTAGAAATCTATATGCTTATGTAATTTTTTTTATTTATATTTATCATAATTTCTATCTTCTTTTATTTCAATATTTACTAAAATCTTACATGGATATATGAAACATTTCAGGTAATGTCAAACATAGAGCGGCATTCTAAGATTGATATTAATGTCTAAAACCTATTTTGGTTATGTTAGGCATCAACATTGACATTGATGCCATTGGAAACAATTAAGATGAGTTTTTATTTTATTTTATTTATTTTATTTTATTTTATTTTATTTTTTTGAAAATTGCAATCTTGCATTAATAAAGAAAACCCAATACAAACTACTAAATAAAAGAATATATATTACATTCCTTGTTTAACAAAGAAAGAAAAGAAGGTGAAATATTATTACAACTAATATCATCCCAATAAAAATCTCTAACAATAGCAAATTTAGCACATAAATTAGCTAACTTATTATAATTTTTATTGGAAAATTGAAATCTTTTAAGAATTACAGCTCCTTCATCCACTGATCTTCATTAACCCAATTCACTTTTCTCATAGAATCTTGAAGTAACTTTATAACATTAAAGTTATCACCTTCTAATATAATCCCTTTGCATTCAAACATCCATCCTTGCATCATCTTCTTCAACGATCGAACAACCAAAAGTTACAACTGAGTTATCTCCCAATATAAGCTACTAAATCCAAACGCCAACAATAATCTTCCTTTATGATCTCTGAACACTCCTCTTATTCTAGCTTTATAAGATCTCAACAATGATGTATCAAAGTTAACTTTAATCCATTTAGGAGGATGAGGGTGCCAATAATTATTATGCAGCTGTGAAAGCTGATAGACACACCAGTGTCCCAAAATATGAATTTGTTGTATAAGATTAACCAACTGCTCCCAAAATAACTTCTTTAGCTCTACCTCGTTCCATTCACCATCAGCCAATGGTATATCAACTAAGTTGTCCAGATCTTCAAAATTCGCTACCAATGTAGGCCTTTTGTCAATTCTTCTATTAAGAATCCATACATCCTTTAAGATATTAATAGATACACCTAAAGAAACCTTCCATCTCACAATTGGTTGAAGATATTTAGCTCCATTAATAACAATTTTCCATGTTGAAGAACAACCTCTCATAATCTCAGAATTCCAAACATCACTCCCATACATAGCAATCAGATTTTGGTTAAGTAGTGAATCAAGCTTGTTAATAAAATTCCATGCTAGTCTTGCTCTCAATGGTCCCACTTTACTTGCAGTTGAATGATGACCACGACCTTCCCTACTCTTTAGCATTAAAAAGCACATCCCAAGTTATATAATGAAGTCCTTATTTGTCATTTTGCTTATGCCAAATGAAATTCCTATGCATTTTATCTAAATCATTCAATAATCCCATAGGAACTAATGAATGAGTAGATGGAAAAACTGGAAGAGAAAGAAATGCAACTTTAAATAGAATTATTCTGCCAACTAAAGAAATAAATCTATTTTCCCAAGCATTCATTCTATTCAAAGAATTCTCCACCATATTCTAAAAATCTAAAAGAACAAGGCTTCTCAATGTAATCTCCACACCAAGATAATTCATTTCATTAACTGCTTTGAACCCCACAATATGTGAAATATGTTTTTTCTTCTTTATTTTTATATATTTACCAAATAAAATAAAGGATTTATCTTTATTCACTTTTTGTCTGGACCATCTGCAAAAATCATCCAGAATGTTCTTCATTTTCTTGACACTATTGGTATTTGCTTAAAAAAAAACAAGGATATTATCTACATAGAGCAGATGACATATTCTTTTGGCATTTGGAGAACTTTTAATTCCAACCTTACTTCCTCTTTGAAGAAAAACATTTAATAACAATTGTGAACACATATTAAATAAGTAAGGAGACAAGGGACATCCTTGTCTAAATCCACTCCTTGCTTCAATCTAATTGGAATGACTACCATTAACTAAGATAGAGAATCTTGGTTTTATAACACACTCCATTATAAGGTTCAAAATTTTTTTGGAAACCCAAAATACTCTAGGACATGTCTTAAAGTAAACCACCCCATACTATCATAAGCTTGCTCCATATCAAATTTGATCGCCAAGAAGCCTTTTGGGCCTTAGAAAATCTGATTAAAAACTTTTTGAGCAAGTAACACATGATCAGATAATGAATGGCCTTTCACAAATGCAACTTGGCCTTCAGATAGAAGTTTTGGAAGAATAACTTTTAGCCTATTCGCAACATTTTAGCCACAATCTTGTAAATAGACTTACAAAGACTAATGGGTCTAAAATTAGAAGGAACCAAAAGAGTCAGAACTTTTGGAATAAGAACAATTAATGTTTCCTTCCACGTAGCATACATCTTTCCAGTAATTAAAAAAATGTTACTAGCCTTCTGAACATCTTCCTCTATAATGCTCCAATTTAATTAATAAGTAAGTGATCCCATCATAACTTAGTGATTTATTGTTTCCCAACTATTTAACCACCTAACAAACTTCCTCCTTGGAGAATTTAGGTCCCAATTAAAATCTGTCACACTCATCAAGAACATTCATCGGTAGAGGCCAACTATGATGCAAATAACTTCTATCCTTCCATTTCTTATTGAAGAAATTTAAAAAAAATTCTTCAATACCTCTTTGATCTACAACCATCCTTCCTTTGCAATCTTTGATTTGATTAATTAAATTCTCATTTCTTATAGCATGCACAAATGTATGAAAAAAATTAAAATTGGTATCACCCTCTTCCATCCATTTTACATTAGTCTGTTGCCTCCACCAAGAGCTTAACCAAGCAAGAGTAACATTCAACTCATTAACCTTAGCTCTCAGCAAAAAAACCTTATCTTTAGAGAGACTACCTGCAGATGACTCCTCCATTTACAACTCCAAAATATCCTTTTTTAAGAAATTCCTTCAACACCATGAAGTCTTTAATTTTTTATTTACTCGAATAGTATAAAGCTCTTAAAGATCTTTTAAATTTTTTATTGAGGATTTCAGCATCATTACCCACCATACCTTTCCTCCAAGATTTCAAAACAATGGCCAAAGAAACTTGATACAAAGGCCACATATCTTCAAATCTAATTTTCCTATTGCGTTGAATGTTAGAAATCATAAGATTTTAAAAAATAGGATAATGATCTGAAGAAACTCTAGCCAAATGCCTCACCACCATCAAGTAAATAGCATTGATAGCATTTGTATTCAATAAGTACCTATTCAACCTTTACAAATTACGAGCCCCTCCTTCCTTATTGTTACACCATGTGAATTTAGGACCCATAACACCTACTTCATGGTAATCATTTTTAGTCCTAAACATCTTCATCTCCTAAGGACTTGAGCTCCCCCCCCCCCCCCCCCCTCTTCTCTCTTATCACCCCCAATAACAGATGGAATATTATTAAAAGAATATAACTAAAGCTTATTCCACAAATCTCTCCTTCCCATACATAGTAGAAATCACCCAGAAACCTTTATTTACAACATTTAGCTCCTCAATCACATATTGTGATGAAGATTCAATCATAGAGAGTGAAGCAGTATATGATCTCCATAATACAACAATACCACCCAACATTTGTTTTTGATTGGAGTGAATTGTTTTGTTCATGAGAATTCTAATTCCAGTTTATATTTTTGATGATTACAAAAGTTTATTGTTTGTCTAATTTATCTTCTAACATATATCTTTGAGTTTTTATTTGTCTGTGTGTACTAAAGTATTTTTCAGGAAATTCACACTCAAGACTGTTGAAGACTTCAAGTTCACTTGTTCACTGTAAATGAAGTCTGTAATTTTCTTTTCTTCTTTTTCTTTAGTCTGAGAGAGTGTGATTGTAAGTTGGATAACTGTGCACACACACACAATGGGGGAGTAAAAAGTTTAAATGTTTTTAAACTGATCGTACAGTACGAATTGATTTCGTATAGTACGACATGAATAATATGTCCTCCAGGGAGAACCCATAAGATAAAAAATTTTTCTAAGGCATGTTTGTACAGTACGAATAACATTCGTACATGAGTTTTGTTGTATGAACAGCTCAAAATTGGGTTCGTCTAGAGGTTCGTACGGGACGAATGAATCGGATGATGCTCACTGATCGATTCGTCCAAGCATTCGTACGGGACAAAGTGTTCGGACGATGCTCACTGATCAATTCGTCCAAGCATTCGTATGGGACGAAGTGTTTGGATGATGCTCACTGTTCGATTCGTCCAAGCGTTCATACAGGACGAAGCATTGGGACGATGCTCACTGTTCGATTCGTCCAAGCGTTCGTACGGGATGAACTATGTGTACGAACGGCTCTGTTGTGTTCGTCTGATGAGTCGTACAGGACGGATTGTTCAATCTTTTGAACTATTCATACAGTATGATGTACGATCGTACGGGACGATCGGCACGGACTTAACTTGAAAATTCAGTTTTTGAACGGTTTTTCCTGTCCTTAGTATAAAAATGACTCAAAACTGTTTTGAATATAGATCCTTCTGCGAAAATTCTTTTGGGAAGTGAGAGGAGAGTGATTGGGAGAGTGTTTGAGAGTGAGTTTTGAGAGATCTTTCAAGAGAAAATTGTGAGGAGATTCACAAGGTTATCCAATTGAGAGGATTTCTTTTACTTGTTCTTCAAGCATCTTCCTAGTTCCTTGGAGACTTTTGCAAGAGTATTATTCGAAAGGATTCCGGTTCTCTGTCGCACTTGGAGAGTGAAAAGGATGACGGTTCTCTGCCGCACTTGGAGGGTGAAAAGGACGACGGTTCTCTGCCGCACTTGGAGGGTGAAAAGGACGATGGTACTCTGCCGCACCGGGGTTGGTGGAAGAGAATTTGTAAAGGCTTCTCCGCCTTGCTGTGGGGGCAAAAGGAGAGACACTTTGTTTTAGTGCAATACCTAGAGAAGGGATCTCTAGGGAGTGGATGTAGGTCGAGTTTGACCAAACCACTATAAATTCTGGTGTTTTCTGTTCTCTATTTATTTTTCTGTATTTCTATTTTCTGCAGTTTATTCTCGTTGTGGTTGAATTTCTGTTTCAAAAGAAAGAGCAAAAATTATCTCTATTCGTACTGTACGAAGGTATATCATACTATACGATTAGCTTTTAAATTTTCCAAAATATCAAGAGTAATTTTAAAAAGGAACCAATTCACCCCCCTCTTGGTTAGCCTAAGGGACATTGAGCAATAGGTCTAACAACCTGTTTGCACTATCACGTGGTATCAGAGCCATATTTCAAAATATCTGTTTTAAATACTGTTTGAAATTTCGATCATGGCTAATTTTGGAAATAGAAATACTATGGAAGGATACTCGATCACTAGACCACCGTTATTTGATAATATTCCTTTTGATTTTTGGAAAACTCGCATGTCTACTTTTCTGCAATCACTTGACTATCGTATGTGGATGTTAGTTCAGGATGGTTATACTGAACCAACTAGGATTGTAGAAGGAATAAGAGTTCATACACCTTTTGCAAACTGGACTGTAGAAGAACGTGAACTAACGCAACTGAATGCTAAGTGTTTGAATAGTTTCTTTTGTGCTTTAAAATCGGAAGATTACAGGCATGTTTCTACCTGTAAATCAGGAAATAAAATTTAGGATAGACTTTGCATCACATATGAAGGTACAAATGAAGTGAAACAAAGTAGATTGAACATTCTCTTGCACGACTATGAACTTTTTTGCATGAAACAGAATGAATCAATCTCTGACATGTACACTCGCTTTATACACATATCCACTTCATTGCATGCTTTAGGTAGGGAGTTAACTAATGCTGAGAAAGTTAACAAGATATTACATTGTTTACCTCCTGCATATGATGCAAAGATAACTGCAATAACAGAATCTAAAGATTTGAATGTTTATTCTGTTGACAATCTTCTTGGATCACTAATTACTTATGAGCAATAGGTGACTCAAAGACAGATTGATGCAGGTGAGAAGCGAAAGGAGAAGAACATTGCTTTAAAGGTGGATGACTCTGAAAGTGATCAATCGCTACCTGAGGACGAAGAGGATATTGCCCTGATGACGAGGCAATTTAGAAGTTTCCTGAAAAGGAAGCAGAGAAGACGTCAGAATTGGAAGAAGGGTAAGTTCCAGAAGAATGTCAAGACTTCAAATGAAGTCATTTGCTATGAGTGCAGAAAGCCAGGTCACATCAAGACAGATTGCCCCAATCTCAAAGGAAATCTTAACAAGGAGAAGACTGAGGAGAAACCAAAGGATAGAAGGGATAAAAAGAGAGTACAACGAGCTTTCTGGGTGGACTCAGCCTCAGACTCATCAGAAATAGCACCAGAAGAGGAAGTTACCAATTTGTGCTTAATGGCTGATAATCTCGAGCATTCAGATGAGGATGAGAATCGCTCTCACAGAAGACCTCATGAGAGTATTTGGTACCTGGACAGCGGATGCTCAAAGCATATGACTGGAGATACAAGTCAATTTATATCGCTAGAAGCCAGGAATGGAGGCAAGGTGACGCTTGGAGATAATACCACCAAGAGAGTGGTAGGTACAGGTATAATTGGAAATTTAGAAAATTTTTTTATTGAGAATGTACTGTTAGTTGAAGGTTTGAAACACAATCTATTGAGTATTAGTCAATTATATGACAAGGGCTATCATATTAAGTTTTTACCTACAAGTTGTATTATTAGTCTAAATGGAACTGTTATTTTGAATGGTGATAGGGTAAATAATGTTTACATGCTAGATTTTAATTCTGTTAAAGCATCTACTTCCTTGTGTTTGAAAACTGTATCTGATGAATCATGGTTGTGGCATAGAAGACTTTGTCATGCTAGCATGAAAAATCTTAGGAAAATCACTCAAAAGCAACTGGTTAGAGGAGTACCCAAATTGGATTTTACTAAAGATCATTTGTGTGATGCATGTCAACTAGGAAAACAAGTGAGATCCTTATTCAATTCTATCAAGGAAATTAGAACTAGCAAGCATCTAGAAATTCTTCACATGGATTTATTTTGACCTGTTAGTACCTTAAGTTTAGGAGGAAAAAGATTTGGGTATGTTATTGTGGATGACTATACTAGATTCACCTGGATTAGATTTTTGAATCATAAGAGTGAATCATTTGAGGAGTTCAGAGATTTTGCCACTTGGATTCAGAGAAAACTTGGTTTTGAAATAGTTAGTATCCAAAGTGATCATGGGGGAGAATTTGAAAATGAAATGTTTAATAATTTTTGCAAATCTCTTGGAATTGAACACAACTTCTCAGCACCAAGAACACCTCAATAGAATGGAGTTGTAGAAAGAAAGAACAGGACATTAGTGGAAACTGCTAGGGCCATGTTGGCAGAATATTCACTTCCTAAATATTTTTGGGCTGAAGCAGTTAGTACCGCATGTTATGTATTGAATAGGGTGTACATAAGGTCTAAATTGGATAAGACACCCTATGAACTTCTTAAAGGTAGAAGTCCCAACCTCTCACATCTACATATTTTTGGATGTAAAGTGTTTATTCATAATAATGATAAAACTCTTCTAGAAAAATTTGATCCGAAAGCAGATGAAGGAATCTTTCTAGGATACTCAAGTGTTGGAAAATCCTATAGAGTTTTTAATAAGAAAACATTGGTAGTTGAAGAGACCACACATGTTGTTTTTGATGAATCTTATGATAATAAAGGGTCTAAGATGGATGAAGATGAGGTTGAGGTGATAAATGAAAAGCTTGAAAATCAAAAAGTTGAAGATAATGTTGAAAAAGAAGAGGAAAACCAATTGCCTAGAGAATGGAAATTTATAAGGAGTCATCCAAAAGAATTGATTTTAGGTGAACCAAGTGAAGGAGTTAGGACTAGGCATGGTTTGAGAAAAGAAGTGAATCATTCAGCATTTATTTCAATGATAGAACCCACAAACATAGAACAAGCACTTTTGGATGAATTTTGGATATTGGCCATGCAAGAGGAGTTAAATCAATTCAAGAGAAATGACGTTTGGGAATTAATTGAAAGGCCAAAAGATCAAAGTGTAGTTGGGACTAAGTGGGTATTCAAAAATAAGATGAATGATTCAGGAGTAATTGTTAGAAATAAGGCTAGATTAGTAGCTAAGGGGTATAACCAAGTTGAAGGAATTGATTTTGAGGAGACATTTGCCCCTGTAGCAAGACTTGAAGCAATAAGAGTTTTGTTAGCCTTTGCCTGTTTTAAAGATTTTAAATTGTACCAAATGGATGTTAAAAGTGCCTTTCTAAATGGGGTGATAGAAGAGGATGTGTATGTTGAACAACCTCCAGGTTTTGAAAATTCTAAATACCCTAATCATATTTTCAAATTGAAAAAGGCATTATATGGACTAAAACAGGCACCTAGAGCATGGTACGAGAGGTTAAGCACTTTCTTGTTAAATCGATCATTTGTTAAAGGAAGTGTGGACACCACTTTGTTTATGAAAAGATTTGAAAATGAAATACTCATTGTACAAATATATGTGGATGATATCATTTTTGGATCAACTGATAAAGCTTTATGTGATAAATTTTCAAAAATAATGAGTAGTGAATTTGAGATGAGTTTGATGGGTGATTTGACTTATTTTCTTGGCTTTAGCATAAAGCAAAATGAGGAAAGGACTTTTCTTTGTCAATCTAAATATGTTAAGGAAATCCTCAAAAAGTATGAAATGGACAATGCTAAACCAGTCACTACACCCATGAGTTCCTCAGTCCTATTAGATAAGGATCCAAAGGGAAAATCTGTTGATCAAAAGAAGTTTAGAGGAATAATTGGATCTTTGCTTTATTTGACTGCTAGCAGACCTGACATTATGTTTAGTGTTTGCTTATGTGCTAGATTTCAAGCAGATCCAAAAGAATCACATTTGACAGCAGTAAAAAGGATCTTAAGATATCTTTTGGGAACTCAAAATTTAGGAATTTGGTATCCTAAGAACAGTTCTTCTTTTGATATAATTAGATACTCAGATTCAGATTTTGCAGGCTGTATGGTGGATAGGAAAAGTACTTCTGGAATATGTCAGTTCATTGGAAATTCATTAGTATCTTGGTCCAGTAGAAAATAAAATTCAGTAGCACTTTCTACAGCAGAAGCAGAATACATTGCCTTAGGGAGTTGTGTAGCACAGGTGCTTTGGTTGAAACAACAATTGAGTGACTTAGGATTAGTAGTAGGCACCATTCCAATATTTTGTGACAATACTAGTGCCATTTGCATTTCAAAGAATCCTATCCAACATTCTAGAACCAAGCATATTGACATAAGGCATCATTTCATAAGAGATCATGTAGCAAAAAGTGAAATTGAACTACATCATGTGGCTACTAAAGATCAGCTTGCAGATATTTTCACAAAACCCTTAGCCTTTGACACATTTAGCATGTTAAGAACAAGGCTAGGTGTGATAGATCTAAATGCTTGATTAAAATTTTTCTGCAAATGTATTTGCATTTGTTTTGTATTTGTTAGTTTGTTTGTTGATTTGTTTTTATAATTATGTTTTTTTTTTGTTTCTTATTTAATTTTTTTTTTTGTTTTTATTTGTTCTGTATTTGAATGGTGAAAGGCTGAAGTTTTTGGAGTGTTGGGTTTTTATTTATGTTCGTACTATATGATATGTCATCGTACTATACGATTACATCATCGTGCCCACATTTCATTTGTACGACCGGATAGAAAAATGCGGTTAGCGGCAGTTATTATTGGCGATCATACGTACGAATACGTCATTCGTCTGTACGATCATGTGTCGTTTCGCATGAGGGACGAACCTAACCGTCACCTGAACGGCCTTTAATTTTCTGATCGTCCCGGACGAACACGTAATCGTCTGTACGATCAGGAAGTCAAAAAGCCTGTATAAAAGGACGCCTCGGGACGAGCAGTTTACGAAAAACCGTTTCATTTTGACAGTTTTCGTTCATCTCAGACGAATTTTAATTCATCCCGGACGAATCTAAGATCATCTTGTACGAATTCTATTCGTACAGTACGATATCAAGATTTTTTTATATAAAGAAGGGTCACTTTCTTTCATTTCACCATCCTTCTAGAAACCTTTAGAACCTTCAGAGAAAATGTCTGGGAGTGGAAAAAGGGCATGAGTGGCTAGGCGTCCGGCATCTAGAAGGGAATGTGATGAAAATTTCCTTAGTGAGGAGAATGAGGAAGCATACCTTAGGTATGCTGCGTCTAAGGTTACTCCTTCCCGCATCCTACTGCAAGAAAACATCCATTTTGCAGTTATGCCTCTCTTTGACTCGACACAGTTTTCTTTCCTATTGACCTTGATTTATGCCTTCAATAAGGACTTATTTCATATTTTCCTAGCAAACATGACCTTTAACGAGAATCATACTGCCATATCTTCCTATGTCCTTAAACAAAAGGTTAGAATAACAAAGGAGGATCTAGGAGAATACATTCATCTTAGAACTGAAGGGATTAGAGCTCATACTTTCTCTACAAGACCTGAAAATGGTTGGTCTGAAATTAACCAAGTTCTTAGAGGTGCAAGCATACCTACACATGTTGCTCGGGTAGAAATGTTGAATCAAAATGCTAGGATAATTCAACATGTGCTAAGAACTTCAATAATACCTAAAGCAGGAGATCGAGTTAATATGACTCCTCTTCTTTCTGCAATAACATTTCTTATTATGACTGGTCAGCCAATAGATGAAGCTCAATTGATCTTAGATTACATCTATTATCTGTCTGATATTGGGTTGGCTAGTGTGAAGAGGAAGAAAAATATTGCTTTAGGACATGTTGTGTGTTATATCCTAGAGAGAAAGTACAATCTAGTTCATCCTTCTAGTCCTTCAGAGCTCCCACTATACTTCACTGATGCTTCTTTTAGAGCATTATTTGGGAAAGAGGGTACTGCTGACAGCTCAGATGATGAGCCTCATTTTGCTACTGCTCCTTCAGGTGCACCCTCAACTACACCTGGACCTTCGCATGATTTCTATCAAAACATGGTCCAACATTTTGATAGAATGGACCAACGTTTTGATGACATGGAGGCTCATTTAAAGAGGCAGGATGATTAGTTTGATGCTGTTAACACAAACATTGCAACTCTTAACAGCTATTTCTCCTTGTTTGGTGGTATACCACCTCCTCCACCTCCTGATCAGGGTCCCTCTTAGTACTAGCTTGGATGATTTTGTGTCACTCTATGTTTGTTTTTTTAAGTTGACTATGAGTATCTTGTTGTGAGTTGTTATTTTTATGTTGTTAGCAAGTCTTTATTTGATATGTGCTTTAAAAGTGTAACTTGCTATGATTGTATGGTGTGAAGTTATTAGTAATGGAATGTTCCAGTGTTTCAGTATTTATACTTTTTGTGTTAGTAAATGGCCTTGTTTCACTTGAATATAGTTAATTACTAATTTAAAATGTTAATTAAGTTCATATTATAATAAAAATAGTATGCATAACTTTAGAACGTCAAATCTTTTAGATTTCATTATGTTGTGATGTGGATTAGAAGATCTTCTTTAAATCTTATTTAGACATATTATTTAGTCAAAAATTATGTATGATTGTTGTTTTAACATTATTCTCACATTCTATGTCTTTGTGTTTTATTATTGTATTTGTGACTAAAGAGATAATCTTATTGGAAAGAATCTTCATAAGCAAAGCTTGAAAAGATGCACAAAATGTGCCATATAAGAAAAGATGCGCAATGTCGCCAAATCTAAAAAGACAGACAAAGTGTGTCATCAAATCAAAAGATGCGCAATGTCGCCAACTGTCAACAGACACACAAAGTGTGTCCTCAAATCAAAAGATGCGCAAAGTCGCCACATATTCTTTCCTTTAGTTTTTTTTTCCGTCTCCTTTTCACTAATCAATAATTGTCACTTTAGACCTAGAATTTTTGATAATGTTATCTCTCCTTCTATACAAAAATTGAGACTGCTAAATATGTCTAATACATTACTACTATAGATCGACTTTTCTTGTACTTAACATACTTTGAAATCTAACATTTTTGAGTCTTTAGTTTTTGCATCTCATTTCATCTTGTAATTCAACTTCATTTAACATAATTCCATTTCTCAGCTATATTCTAGTGCTCTTTTTGCTGTTGGCAAAAGGGGGAGAGTTTTACTGTTTGTTTGACTTATGTTCGTATGATTATATGTGCTTTGTATGTATGTTTTTGTATGTGCTTGTATGTGCTTGCTTTATTTTTGTTGCTCTACACTCTTTTCTTCCCTTCTCTTGTCTATCCTCAAATATCTTGATTTGTCTTTTAGGGGAGCTTAAGAATAGGATAAGTCAGTTTTAAGGATTTAGGTTATTTTGGGGGAGTGTAGATCTTTTATTTAAAGGGGATACATTGAGTGAATGTTAGAAGATCTTTTTTTTGTATATCATCAAACAATAGTTGTTTTGCCATCATAAAAAAGGGGGAGATTATTTTTGATTGGAGTGAATTGTTTTGTTCATGAGAATTCTAATTTCAGTTTATGTTTTTGATGATTACAAAAGTTTATTGTTTGTCTAATTTATCTTCTAACATATATCTTTGAGTTTTTGTTTGTCTGTGTGTACTAAAGTATTTTTCAGGAAATTCACACTCAAGACTGTTGAAGACTTCAAGTTCACTTGTTCACTGTAAATGAAGTCTGTAATTTTCTTTTCTTCTTTTTCTTTAGTCTGAGAGAGTGTGATTGTAAGTTGGATAACTGTGCACACACACACAATGGGGGAGTAAAAAGTTTAAATGTTTTTAAACTGATCGTATAATACAAATTAATTTCGTACAGTACGACATGAACAATATGTCCTCTAGGGAGAACCCATAAGACAAAAAAATTTTCTAAGGCATGTTCGTACAGTACGAATAACATTCGTACATGAGTTTTGCTGTACGAACAGCTCAAAATTGGGTTCGTCCAGAGGTTCGTACGGGACGAATGAATCGGACGATGCTCACTGATCGATTCGTCCAAGCGTTCGTACGGGATGAAGTGTTCGGACGATGCTCACTGATCGATTCGTCCAAGCGTTCGTACGGGACGAAGTGTTTGGACGATGCTCACTGTTCGATTCATCCAAGCATTCGTATACAACGAAGCATTGGGATGATGCTCAATGTTTGATTCGTCCAAGCATTTGTACAGGATGAACTATGTGTACGAACGGCTCTGTTGTGTTCGTCTGATGAGTCGTACAGGATGGATTGTTCAATCTTTTGAACTATTCGTACAGTATGATGTACGATCGTACGGGACGATCGGCACGGACTTAACTTGAAAATTCGGTTTTTGGACGGTTTTTCCTGTCCTTAGTATAAAAATGACTCAAAACTATTTTGAATATAGATCCTTCTGTGAAAATTCTTTTGGGAAGTGAGAGGAGAGTGATTGGGAGAGTGTTTGAGAGTGAGTTTTGAGAGATCTTTCAAGAGAAAATTGTGAGGAGATTCACAAGGTTATCCAATTGAGAGGATTTCTTTTACTTGTTCTTCAAGCATCTTCCTAGTTCCTTAGAGACTTTTGCAAGAGTATTGTTCGAAAGGATTCCGGTTCTCTGCCGCACTTGGAGAGTGAAAATGACGACGGTTCTCTGCCGCACTTGGAGGGTGAAAAGGATGATGGTTCTCTGCCGCACTTGGAGGGTAAAAAGGATGACGGTACTCTGCCGCACCGGGGTTGGTGGAAGAGAATTTGTAAAGGCTTCTCCGCCTTGCTGTGGGGGCAAAAGGAGAGACACTTGGTTTTAGTGCAATACCTAGAGAAGGGATCTCTAGGGAGTGGATGTAGGTCGAGTTTGACCGAACCACTATAAATTCTGGTGTTTTCTGTTCTCTATTTATTTTTCTGTATTTCTATTTTCTGCAGTTTATTCTCATTGTGGTTGAATTTCTATTTCAAAAGAAAGAGCAAAAATTATCTCTATTCATACTGTACGAAGGTATATCGTACTGTACGATTAGCTTTTAAATTTTCCAAAATATCAAGAGTAATGTTAAAAAGGAACCAATTCACCCCCCTCTTGGTTAGCCTAAGTGACATTGAGTAATAGGTCTAACAACCTGTTTGCACTATCAACATTCCCTCAGAAGGAAAGTGAAAAAAGAAATCCCAATCTACTCCAATGAGCCTATTTAACTCCACTCTATCAATGGAAGATAATTTAGTCTCCACTAACTTAACAAAAAACACACCAAAATCTTTCACAAATTCTTTTAATATGGAGAAGCATCCCTCTTTCAAGCTCCTCTATAATTCTAAAAAGAAAATGCTGACATTATTATTCTATAGGGGACGGCCCCCGAGTCCTTTCTTTATTCATCAAATCAAATTTCCTATTTCTAGGAAGAATCGTCACATACCTAAGGACTTAAGTTCATCATTAATGCTTATTTTAACAACACTAGAACTCCCTTTCCATAACCATCAATGTCAGAAGCCTTAAGCTCTTTACCCTTTTTAAGCCCAATCTAAGCATCAACTTCAACTTCCATTCCAGCATAATCTCCCACTAACCCATCACCAATCACCTCCTCATGAATAATTTCATTTGAAACATTAAACTTATCATCACATTAGTAATTAAAGATGGATAAGAAAAAGAATTAATGCCAGAAACCATTTGTATAGCAGAACCCTTCAAACTATCCATCATCAGATCTCTTTTGCTTGAGGAATGATCTAAGACAGCTTCTTCCACAGTAGTTTTAATCACATTATCGTTCTTTAAACCTCCACTATTCAAACAACTTTTAACATCATCACCATTAGTGTTTACCTTATATAATTTGTCTGCATCACCATCTGAAAGAGTCTTCACACTATTCTTTAACATGAACTTTTTAAAATTCCACCTCCATTTAAATTTCCAATAGAAGATTTAACTTTATTCCTACAATAATTTACATGAATCCATGGCCCATATTATAATTCCTTTCAACATCAACAAGAATATTATCTTCAACATCAACTACAATAGAACTAGATTGAATAACATTAGATGAACCCTCCTTAACTTCAGAACTGATCTTCAAACCATCATTTTTTTTTATGACCGATTCTACCACACTTGAAGCAGAAAGTAGAAATTTTTTCAATTTTCAACCTTCTAAAAGAAATGGCTTGAATGACCTTCAACTCATACACCCAAGAGAAGCTGACTATCTAGTATAATGCAAACACATACTCTAGCATTTTATTTTCTTCCCCATTGAAACTTGTTGCCATCTAATATTAAAGGTATTCCAACATTTGAAGCTATGTTGGTAACATTTATCTAATCTCAACATTGCAATGGGAGATGGGGAATTCTAGCCCAAACCGGTGATGACATTCCCTTCAAAAATTCAGGTGTAAAATTTGGATACAACTTTTCAAGATCTATAAAATGCCCACTCAGATACCAAGGTATACTGCTAACAACAACTTCCAAAGCTTCTGTAGATTGAAAAGAACAAAGAATCCACTCTAATCCAAGAATTGTTAGATGAAATTGACCAAATTGACTCCACTGACGTCGTAATTTAGAACAAATCGTGTGAAATGGAATTTTTCTCCCAAACACTTTAACTACCAACACATTTTATAGTCTCTGTGTATTAGCAAACTCATTATGAACATAAAATTCTACTACCTTCCCATCATCTGTCAACACTGATTCCAGGTCAGAATTCACAATTTTAATGTTAGGACATTTTGTCCAAGCTTTATGAATATCCTGCGGCTCCCTTCTATCAGGTACTGGAACATCACCCTTGTAAACTTCTCCATTAATAAAATTTACACCTTTAGTGACATTTTAACAGTTAGCAGAAACCTGATTATCAATGTTAATATTACAAAGCTTTTTTTATTCCAATCCAACAACTTTACCATTAGACTCCAATTCTCCTTTCAATCCGGTCATCAAATTTAAATTACCCAATCTATTAAAAAAAATCTTCATACCCGAAGACAATGAAGCTTTAGAATCATTAGCTCCCTTAAAAACATCATCCTTGATTTTGAAACCCTCAAAAGAATGAGGACTTCTAAAAACCACATCAGCAACCACTTCCTTACCGTTTCTAGCTACAGGTACATTCTTCTTAACGAACAAGGTTGATCCCTCCTTAATCACCAAAGGAGCTTCCCTTACATTTCTTCTCTGATTTCCACCAAAAATATCTAGATGAACCTCCAAATAGATGACAATCATTTGAACCTTCAATTATTTTGCATCCATCTCGAGCATCTGAAACAGCCAGAACGGCATCTACAAATGATTGAAGACCATCTGCCACCATAATAGAATTACCACAAAAATAACAGCAATCAAAATTTTGAAAAACGTCCTTCTCTCTCTAGAAAAATGGGACTCCCTCTCTTTCTAAAAAATCATGTCAAATATTGGGAGTAAATGAAGAGTCATTTAAGACGAGTTAGGCCAAAAAGAAGTTGCAAAAATTTAACAAACTTTAAGGGGGATGCAATTACTTTTTGGAAGCTTAGACATGAGTTTTAATGTTTGAAAGATGTAGAAGGCTTCAAGAGATCCCTAATAACAAGGACTCAAAGCACCAATATTTATTTTTGTTGATATGGAAATAGAATATGTTGATTTCTTGTGGATATAAATAATTTTTCATGTATTTTTTAGATAAAATAAGAATATTCTTTTATATAACGAATGAATGTCTTTTCCTTTGTATGTAGTATGATTGAAATTCTAAGGTTATAATGATCGAATTTATCGATGCATTAGCTTTAATTAAAATTTTTATCAATGTTTAGGATGGTCATGAGTATTATTTTAGAATTTTTTCTTCTTTAGGTTGCTAGAATGAAGTGCCATCTCAAATCATAACCCATAAGGGATGACATTGAAATGATATTTTAAAGTTGTTCATATTTGTAGGAAGGTTTGAGAAGATAATTGTCAATAAAATTTCTTTAGAATATAAAAAAGTGATGGATGAAAGGACTTGCTCAGCTACAATAATTCTTAGATGTTAAAACGAGCATCCCCTCAAGGCTATATGAAATGTCACCCTTCAAATCCTTTTATTCTTCTCAAGAAATGAGTGCAATAATCAATGACACAAGTGAAGCATTTTTTAACTACAACCATGCCTTAGACTTAGTCCTTTCAAGTTTAGAATTTAGCTTGCACCCCCTACAAACCCCCCCCCCCCCCCCCTCCCTCTTTAGAACAAACATTCTAATGAATGCAAAAGTGGTTGCCTTTTTATAACAATGCTCTATATGTTGCCCTGAATAACTATTTGTGGCTATAATAAGATTTGTCTCATTTAAAAAAAGAAAGGGGGGTTAGTCCCATTTTAGAATCAATTCCCAAAAAATGACACTAAACTATTGCATGTTTTGATACTTATGATGATAGGGAATGATTTTAATATCTAGCACACGCATAGTAAAAGGAAAGAGGCATTGAATTCTTACACAAAAAAAATAACTTAGAAAGAGAATAATAAAAATTATAAGACCTAGCCCAATTTAAATAATTTCACTAGTGTATATCTTTAGTTATAAAAAATTCCTTTGTAAAAAATGGGGAATTCACTAATACAGTGTGACATGTAAAGTACTTTGGCATTGGAATTAAATTCAAGAGATCTAGTTAAATTAATCATTTTTTCAAGGAGAGGAGACAAAAGAATAATAACTCCATCATAAAAATTAATTTTGATGTTAGGAGTTAGAGTTTGTGTTGATGGATGCATTGAGCTTTCTAGCAATGACTTACAATAATGTTATTTGATATGGAAGGAAACAAACTTAATGGGATTTAGTGTTGGTTTCAACACAATGCATGAACATTATAAGTCATATGTCATTGACATACATTGATATTATATGTGATGGAGTGGGACTAAATAGATGGATCTATCTTATAGGTAATGTCATGCATCAACTCTACTAGTGATGATAGGTGATGAAGTTGGAAAGAATCTACATAGGTGGGCAACTATAGTCAAGATATTATGATCAAGTGAAGATGGTAAAAAATATTATCATAAGGAAGAAGTAGTCATGATACCATAGCAAGGAGATTGTGGAGGGAAGGCAATAGTTAGGTGATGGTGTTTAAGAGGATGTAATCAAGTGATGATCGTTAGATAACAAGGTCAAGAAAGGTGATGTTGGTAAGGAGCTCATAGTTGAATAACGATGGCTGATAGACTTTAGTCAATAAAGCCACACTTTTTTTATGTTAATGGCCAAGATATCATAGTGAACTAATGAAAGTCGGGTGATAATGATTAGGAGATTGTTGCTTGGTTATGGTGATAAGGATACTAAATTTGAATAATATTGGTTTGGTCCTGATAGAGGAGGCAAGGTGGATGGGCCATGGAGATCAAAATATATTTGTTATTATTGATGATTGTTAGCATCAAATGTTTACTAGAGGCTCTAAGATCTCTCCAAATTTAGCTTAAGGTTCCATCCCTCCACTTCATGTGAAGAGTGGGGTCATTTTCTAACTTTTTGGAGTTGTTATTTGGTAAATTAACCCAAAATTATCAAAATACTCTGTTATACAACCCATATTGATTATGTTAGATATAAACCACATTTCAATATTTAAGTCTCTTAATAACCTTAAAATTGTATTTTACTTGGCTCATTAGATTGCTCTTGTCAAGCCACTCATTTTGACTTATTAGGTGTTAGAACATTTACAGTAATAGAGAGATAAAGAGCTTAACATATTTTTTTTGCATGAATATCAAGCACACACACTAAAAAGAGAGAGTGGTGTAGCAATACTAAGAGAAACTAGATTTTTTTATATGGAAAACCTAGGAAATGGAAAAACCATGAGGCCTAGCTCAATTAAAATGAGTCCAATAAAATTTATCATTAATTACAAATGATGCCCTTCCTCGAGGGAAGGCGCTAACTTAATGTAGCAAATATGTATAATATAAATAAAATTGCATGAATGTGGTTGGAAGAATCCATTGACATGAGAGCTATTCGCAAGAGAATGTTAGGTTATTTATTTGATCTATAAGATCATAGTCAGATGATAGTGGTCGAAGGGACCGTAGTTACTTGATTAAGGTTGAAGGTGTTATGATTTGTGCAAATCTGTTCATACAAATAATTTTTGATATAAGTTATTTTTGATGATTATAAAAGCTTATTTTTATTTTATTCCTCTCCTAACAAATATTGGAGTTTCTTTTTATGTGTATTAACATGTTTTTCAAGAATTTTACACTCCAGACTACTGAAGACTTGAAGTTCATTTCTTTGTGAGTAGTCTATATTTTTTATTTTTCTTAAGTCTGAGAGAGTATGATTGTAAGTTGGATAACTATGCACACACACAATGGGGGAGTAAAAACTTAATTTTTTTTAAACTGATCGTACAATATGATTTTGGATCGTATGAGACTATCTGTATTATGTGTCCTCCACATGAACCTGCATGCATGAAATTTTTTCCTAAGTCCTTTTTGTACAATACGAAGTGTACTTCATATAGAAGGTTTTGTTGTATGAACGGCTCAGTTTGTGCCTCGTACCGATGGTTCGTACTGGTTTGTCCGGGACGAATAGTTCAATTTTTGAACTATTCATACTATACAAATTACGTTCGTACAGAAGGTTTTGATGTACGAATGACTCAGTTTGGGGTTCGTGATGGTTCGTACCAGATCGTCCTAGATGAATAGTTCAAATTTTTTAACTATTCGTATAGTACGAAATGACTTCGTATAGAAGGTTTTGATATACGAACGACTCGATTTGGGGATTCGTGATGGTTCGTATTGGATCATCCTGGATGAATAGTTTAATTTTTTAAACTATTTGTACAGTACAAAATGACTTCATACAGAAGGTTTTGATGTACGAACGGCTCTGTTTAGGGTTCGTACTGGTTCGAATTGGATCATACAGGATGAACGATTCAAATTTTTGCACTGTTCGTATAGTACGAACGGCCCAATTTAAGGTTCATACTGGATCATACCAGACAAAATGTTAGATTTTGTACTTTTTATACAGTATGATCGTCGATCGTATGGGACAAACGGCATGCGTAAACTTAGAATTTCAATTTTTGGACGGTTTTTCTTGTCCTAAGTATTTAAAGATCTTAAAACTGACTGGATTAAAGAGTCTTCTACGAAAATTCTTCTTGAGAGTGAAAGGAAAAGTGATTGGGAGAGTGTTTGGGAGTGAGTGTAGTGAGATTTTTGAATAGGAAATTGTGAGCGGATTCACAAAGTTATCCAAGGGTGAGGATCTCATTGTTTATACTTCAAGCTTTCTCTTATTCTCCTTACAGGCACTCGCAAGAAAGTTGTTCGAGAAGTTTTCGGTTCTCTGCTGACACCAGGAGGGTGTGAAAGGACGGGTTGGTTCTCAGACTTCACTAGGAGGGTGAAAAAGGGTGTTGGTTCTTTGCCTTCACCAGGAGGGTGAAAAAGGACGTTAGTTCTCTGCCGCACCGGGATTTGGTGGAAGAGAGTTTGTAAAGGCTTCTCCGCCTTGTTGTGGGGGCTAAAGGAGAGTCACTTGATATAGTGTAATAACTAGAATAGGAGTCTCTAAGGGGTGGATGTAGGTAGTGTTTGACCGTACCACTATAAAATATGGTGTTCTTTATTCCTACTTTTATTTTTTTGCATTTTTTACTGCACTGCATTTTCTATTTCTGTGGTTGGAAAGTTCTATTTATGTGGTTGAAAAGTAGTATAAATTATCTCTGTTCGTACTGTATGAACTAACATCATACAGTACGAGTTGCTAAAGTTTCCAAAATTCCAAGAAAAATTTTTAAAAAGAACCAAGTCACCCCTCTCTTGGTTAGCCTAGGGACATTAGCAGTAGGTCTAACAACCTATTCGCACTTTCAAGTGGTATCAGAGCCTATTTCAAAAATCACTGTTTAAATTATTTTTTGAAATTCGATCATGGTTAATTTGGAAACCGAAACACATTAGAAGGTTACTCGATCACTACGCCACCTTTGTTTGACAACATTCCATTTGATTTCTGGAAAACTCGCATGTCCACTTTTCTGCAATCTCTTGACTATCGCATATGGATGTTAGTTCAGGATGGTTACACTGCACCTACTAGACTTGTAGATGGCATAAGAGTTGAAACACCATTTGCTGATTGGACTTTAGAAGAAAGGGAGTTAGCACAATTAAATGAAAAATATTTGAATAACTTTTTATGTGCTCTTAAATCTGAAGACTATATGCGTGTTTCTACTTGTAAATCTGGAAAGGAAATATGAGATAGACTTTGCATTACATATGAAGGTACAAATGAAGTGAAGCAAACTAGGTTGAACATTCTTTTGCACGATTATGAACTCTTTCGCATGAAACTGAATGAATCAATCTCAGACATGTATACACATTTTACACATATAGCCACTTCATTGCATACCTTAGGTAGGGAATTAATAAATACAAAAAAAGTAAATAAAATACTTCGTTGCTTACCTACTGCTTATGATGCAAAGATAACGTAATAACTGAATCGAAAGATTTAAATGTTTATTCTATTGACAATCTTCTTGGATCACTAATTGCTTACGAGCAATCTGTGACTTAAAGACAAATTGACACAGGTGACAAGCAGAAGGAGATGAACATAGCTTTGAAGGTGGAAGGTTCAGATAGTGATCAGTCACTACCTGAGGATGAGGAAGACATTGCCTTAATGACAAGGCAGTCCAAGAGTTTCCTAAAGAGGAAGCAAAGAAGATGACAACAGTGGAACAAAGGTAAGTTCCATAAAAAAATTAAGGCTTCTAATGAAGTTATTTATTATGAATGCAGGAAGTCAGGAAGTCAGGATACATAAAGACAGATTACCCCAATCTCAAGGCTAATCCTAGCAAGGAGAAAGCTGAGGAGAAACCAAAGGATAGATAGGGCAAGAAGAGACTTCAATACTTAAAGCTTAGGGCATTTTGGGCAGACTTAGCTTCAGATTTCTCAGAAACTGCACCAAAAGAGGAAGTCACAAATTTGTGCTTGATGGCCGACAATCTCGATCATTCAGATCAAGAGGAAGTATGTGACTTAAGTTATGATGAATTGTTTGAAGTTTCTGAACACATACATTCAGCATATAGTACACTTAAGAAACTACATGCTAAGTTGAATATGGATCATTTAGAGCTGTAGAATGAATTTGAAATCATTAAGAAAGACCATGCACTAATCGATAGCAACTACATGACTTTAATGGATGAGTATGATGATTTAAATAAACAGCATGAATATATAAAATCATCACACATTGAACTTGAAAATAATTTCAAAACATTTATGGAGGAATTGGATAGTAGAGAGCAGAACTTGAAGATTGAAAATTTTATTTTAGAAAGTGTAAATGCATTTCTTAAGGTTAAATTGAAGGCACTTGAGAAAAATAAGAAACCACCCAAACTTAAAATTTTCACAAATCTTACTACAAGACTATTAGTTCAAAATCTAAGAAATAATCGTTCATGACAAATAGATTGGTAAATCCTTTTCCTGGAGTGAAGTATTTTTCTTGTGGTATGATAGGACAAATTTCTCACACTTGTACTATTTATCATAGAATACATCTAGTGTGGATACCTAAGATGCATAAAACACAGCATATCACACATGCATCTATTTTAAAATTGTCAAGAGGTGAACCCAAACTTGTTTGGGTTCCCAAGTCTAACGTTTGATAATTTTGTAGGGTCGCTCTCATACAAGACCTCGTGAGAGTATTTGGTACCTGGACAGTGGTTGTTCCAAGCACATGATTGGAGATGCAAATCAATTTATAACGCTCGAAGCCATGAATTGAGGTAAGGTTACATTGGGAGATAATACTACCAAGAGAGTGGTTGGTACAGGTATGATTGGAAACTCTAAAAATTTTATGATAGAAAATATTCTGTTAGTTGAAGGTTTAAGACACAATCTATTGAGCATAAGTCAATTATGTGATAAAGTTTATCATATAAAATTCTTACCTACTAGCTGTGTTATTAGTCAGAATGGACTTGTTGTATTGAATGGTGATAGAATAAATAATACTTATATGCTAGATTTGAATGCTATAAAATCTTCTACTACTTTATGTTTGAAAACTATATCTGATGAATCATGGTTATGACATAGGAGGCTTTGTCATGCTAGTGAGAGAAATCTTAGGAAAATCACCCAAAAGGAGCTAGTTCGAGGTGTACCCAAATTAGACTTTACAAAAGACCACTTGTGTGATGCATGTTAACTTGGTAAACAAGTCAAATCCTCTTTTAGTTTAATCAAAGAAATTAGAACGAACAAGCTCTTAAAAATTCTTCACATTGATCTTTTTGGACCTATTAGTACCTTATGTTTAGGAGAAAAAAGATTTGGGTATGTCATTGTGGATGATTATTCAAGATTCACCCGGATTAGATTCTTGAATCATAAGAGTTAATCATTTGAGGAATTTAGAGATTTTGCCACTTGGATTCAGAGAAAATTAGGTTTTGAAATTATATCTATCAAAAGTGATCATGGGGGAGAATTTGAAAATGAATTATTTGATAATTTTTACAAATCTCAAGGAATAGAACATAATTTTTTAGCTTCTAAGACACCCCAACAGAATGGAGTTGTGGAAAGAAAGAATAGAATATTAATTGAAACTGCTAGAGCCATGTTGCCGGAATATTCACTTCCAAAATATTTTTGGGCTGAAGCAGTTAGTACAGTGTGCTATATGATGAATAGGATATACATTAAATTGAAGTTGAATAAGACACCCTATGAACTTCTTAAATGTAGGAAGCCCAACATCTCACATCTACATATTTTTGGATGTAAAGTGTTCATTCATAATAATGGCAAGACTCATTTAGGAAAATTTGATCCAAAATTTGATGAAGGAATCTTTCTAGGTTATTCAAGTGTTAGAAAATCCTATAGAGTTTTTAATAAAAGAACATTGGTAGCATAGGAGACCACTCATGTTATTTTTGATGAATCTTACAATAGTGAAGGGTCTAAGTTGGATGAAGATGAGGTTGAGGTTGTAACCCAAAAACTTGAAAATCAAAAGGTTGAAGAAAGGGTTGAAAAAGAAGAAGAAAACCATTTGCCTAAAGAATGGAAATTTGTTAGAACTCATCCTAAAGAGTTAATTTTAGGAGAACTAAGTGAAGAAGTTAGGATTAGGTATGATTTGAGAAAATAAGTGAATCATTTTGCTTTTATTTCAATGATTGAACCCATAAATATAGATCAAACACTTTTGGTTGAGTTTTGGATTTCAGCCATGCAAGAAGAATTAAATCAATTTAAAAGAAATAATGTTTGGGAGCTAATTGAAAGGCCAAAGGGTCAAAGTGTAGTTGGGACTAAGTGGGTGTTCAAAAACAAAATGAATGATTCAGGAGTTATTATAAGAAATAAGGATAGATTGGTAGCTAAGGGGTATACTCAAATAGAAGGAATTGATTTTGAGGAGACATTTGCCCCTATAGAAAGACTTGAAGCAATTAGAGTGTTATTAGCCTTTGCCTGTTTTAAAGATTTTAAGTTGTATCAAATGGATATTAAAAGTGCCTTTTTGAATGGGGTGATAGAAGAGGATGTTTATGTTGAGCAGCCTCCAGGTTTTGAAAATTTTAAATTCCCTAATCATATTTTTAAATTGAAAAAGGCATTATATGGACTAAAACAGACACCTCGAGCGTGGTATGAGAGCTTAAGCACTTTCTTATTAAAAGGATCATTTGTTAAAGGAAGTGTGGACACCACTCTATTTTTGAAAAGAGTTGGAAATGAAATACTCATTGTACAAATATATATGGATGATATCATTTTTGGATCAACTGATAAAAGTCTATGTGATGAATGTTTAAAAATAATGAGTAGTGAATTTGAGATGAGTTTAATGGGTGACGTGAGTTATTTTCTTGGTTTTAGCATAAAGCAAAATGAGGAAGGAACATTTCTTTTTCAATCTAGGTATGTTAAGGATATCCTCCAAAAAATATGAAATTGATAATGCTAAACCTATAACTACACCCATGAGTTCCTCAGTACTATTAGATAAGGATCCTAAGGGAAAATCTATTGATCAAAAGAAGTTCAGAGGAATAATTGGATCATTGCTTTATTTGACAGCTAGCCAACCAGACATTATGTTTAGTGTTTGCTTATGTGCTAGATTTCAATCTGATAAATCACATTTGACAGTAGTGAAAATGATATTAAGATATCTTTTGGGAACTCAAAATTTAGGGATTTGGTATCCAAAGAATAGTTCTTCTTTTGAAATCATTGGATACTCAGATTCTAATTTTGCAGGCTGTAGGGTTGATCGAAAGAGTACTTCTGGAACATGTCAATTTATTGGAAATTCTTTAGTATATTGGTCCAGTAGGAAACAAAATTCAATAGCACTTTCTACATCTGAAGCAGAATATATTACGTTAGGGAGTTGTGTTGCACAGGTGCTTTAGTTGAAATAATAAATGGTTGACTTAGGATTTTCTATTGGTACAATTCTAATCTTTTGTGATAACACTAGTGTCATTTGCATTTCAAATAATCCTATTCAACATTCAAGAACAAAGAATATTAATATAAGATATCATTTTATAAGAGATCATGTAGCGAAAGGAGAAATTGAACTACATCATGTCGCTACTAAAGATCAACTTGTAGATATTTTCACAAAATCCTTAGCCTTTACACTTTTAGCATATTACGGACAAGGCTAGGTGTAATTGATCTAAATGCTTAATTGAAAAAATTTTTGCAACTTTTATTTTGTATGTGTTTGGGGTTTGATTTATTTTTAGCGTTATGTGTTTTATGGTTATCATTTGTGTTTTTGTTCTTTATTTTAGTGTTGAAAATCTGAAGAGTTGGAGTGATAGAACTGTATTTTCTTTGTATGTTTGTACTGTACAATGATGACATCGTATGATACGATTGTAGAAGATTTGTCTGTATGAATGGGGAGGGTTCACGGTTAGTGTCAGTTATTATCATTGATCGTACGTACGAACACGTCATCATCTGTACGATCCATGTATCAATTTAGATAAGGATGAACCTAACTGTCGCCTGAACGATCCTTTAATATCCTGATCGTCCCGGATGAACATGTCATCGTCTGTACGATCAAGATGTCAAAAAGCTTGTACGAAAGGATGCCTCGGGAAGGGTAGTTTACGAAAAGCCATTTCATTTTTGACCATTTTCGCTCGTCCCGTATGAAATAAAATTTTTCCTGGATTAAATTTATTTTATCCTGTACAAAATTGTTTCGTACAGTACGATTGATCATATTTCTATAAAAAGGAGGGTCGTTTTCTCTCATTTCACTTTCATTTTCAAACCCTTTAGTGCATAAAAAAAGATATGTCTGGAAGCGGAAAGAGAGCTCGTCAATTTAGAGGTTCATCATCTAAGAGGGATTGAGATGATAACTTCTTAAGTGCTCAAAATGAGGAGGCACACTATAGGTATGCCGCATCTAAATTTACCTCTTCCTGCATTCTACTGCAAGAAAATCTTCACTTTGCAGTAATGCCATTGTTTGACTCTACCCAGTTTTCTTTCCTTCTCACACTGATCTTTGCCTACAACAAAGATCTCTGTTATGTTTTCTTGGCCAATATGACTTTCAATCAGGACCATACTAAAATTTTCTCTTTTGTCCTAAAATAACGTGTTGAAATAACCAAGGAGGACCTTGGGGCCTATTTTCATTTGAACACTCTAGGGATACGAGCTCATACTCTTACTTCTAGATCAGACTTTATTAACCAACCTACTCACTATCCTCGGGTTGACTCCTTAAATCAAAATGCTCAAATAATCCAACATGTTCTTAGGACCTCCATAATTCCCAAGGCCGGAGATAGAGTGAACATGACCCTTCTTCTTTGTACAGTCACTTACTTGATCATGATTGGCCAACCAATTGATGAAGCCCAATTAATTTTGGACTACCTATATTCCCTCATGGATATTTGCCATCCTAGTGTGAAGATAAAGAAGAACATTGCTCTTGGTCATGTTATTTATTTTATCCATGAAAAGAAGTACAATATGATCCACCCTGATGGACCCTCTGAGATGCCACTGTATTTCACTGATGCTTCTTTTCGAGCCTTGTGTGGAAAAGATGGAGATAGGGATAGTTCTGGGGATGAATCTGCTCCTGCACCTGCGCCTGCACCTACAATTGGACCTGATCAACACTACTATCAGGATATGGTCCAGCAGTTTGATCGCCTTGATCACTGATTTGATCAAATGGAAGCACATCTAAAATTATTGGATGATAGGTACAACGAGGATCGGGGATGGATAAGGGAACAGTTCGAATCTGTGAACATGAATATTGCAATGATTAATTGTTATTTTGCTATATTCACTACTCCTCCACCTCCTCCAGATCAAGGTCCCTCGAATTACTAGCAAGGTTTGTGTTGGCTTGGCTTGGCTGTGGTTTTGATTATTTTTATTGTTCTTTGTTTGGCTTGCATAGTATGTTGTTCTTATTTTTATGTGATGGTATTGATGTATGGTTGACAAGCTACAAATTTGTAGTTGATCTTCACTCTTATGTATGCTTGTCTTTGAAAAAGTAATGAAAAAAAAAGGTTCCGTGTATATTATATATTGTTTGTGGCATTGACTTGAAAATTTTATTTAAATTTATCTCTCAAAAGTAGTTAATTAAATTTAATAAATGTTGACTGAAATTAAATTACAATAAAAATTTTATGCATAGCTTAATTTCTCAAAAGTTAGATTACTTTGTGATTTGGTGTAAATTGGAAGATCTTATGTTATTTAATTTTTAGACATGTATTACTTGGCTAAAATTGTTGCATATTGAGTGACATAATCTTGCTTTTATCTTCTAGCTCAAGTGTTCTTTATTGTATATGTATTTAAGAACTTGTGATGGAAAGGATTTTATTTCAATAGAAACAAAATAAGTTTCAAAATGAAAAGATGCACAAAGTGTGCCACAAATTTGAAAAGATGCGCAATGTCACCATGTTGTCAAGAGGCACAAAATTAGCCCACAAATTGCTCAAATGCACAAAGTGTGCCATTCAATTTGCAAACGATGCGCAATGTCGCCATTCAATTCTTTTCCTTCACATATTCTTACTTTACATATCAATATTTACACTATTGATTTAAAAAATTAGTAATTTTATTTCATATGTTGTGCAATAGTTATGGTTACTTAATCTATCTATTACATTACTGCCATAGATCAACTTTTCTTATCCTTATTATAGTATATGATCTAAATCATTTTGAGTTCTTGCTTTTTGCATTGAATTTAAATATTGTAGTTAATTTCTTGTAACATTATTTAAAATTTTAACTTCTTTGAGTTACTATCCTTTTTGTTGTTGTCAAAAGGGGGAGTTTAGTATTGTTTGACTCACTATCTTGTATCTTGTAATGTTTTGTATTGTTTAACTTGTGGTGTTATTTGTCTTGTTGCATTGTTTTGGATTGGATTATTTTTCATTTTTGCATGAATATGTATGTATTTGTATGTGTTGTATGTGTTGAATGTGTTTTGTCTAGTATTAGGGTCTTCTCTCTCCTATTTTCCCTCTTCGTACCTTTTGTTAGATCCTCTTACCTCTTGTTTAAGAGATGTCATTTCTTTAGGGGGAGTCTTTATTTAGGGGGAGCTTAGGATATTTATTTTGGAGCTTATGTTTATTAGAAGTTTAGGAGAAAAGTGGGTTTAATTATAACTCAAACAATAAACGTTTTGCCATCATCAAAAATGGAGAGATTGTTATGATTTGTGCAAATCTGTTCATACAATTAAATTTATACAAGTTGTTTTTTATGATTAAAAAAGCTTATTATTTGTTTTATTCTTCTCCTAACAAATATTAGAATTTCTTTTTGTGTGTACTAACATAATTTTCAGGAATTTCACACTCCAAACTGCTAAAGACTTCAAGTTCATTTATTTGTGAGTAGTCTGTATTTTTTATTTTTCTTGAGTCTGAGAGATTGTGATTGTAAGTTAGATAACTATGCACACACACAATGGGGGAGTGAAAACTTAATTTTTTTTAAACTGATTGTACAGTACGATTTTGGATCGTACGAGATGATCTGTATTATATGTCCTCCACACGAACCTGCATGCATGAAATTTTTTCCTAAGTCCTTTTCGTATAGTACGAAGTGTACTTCATACACAAGGTTTTGCTGTACGAACGGCTCGATTTGTACCTCGTACCGATGGTTTGTACTGGTTCGTCCAGGATGAATAGTTTAATTTTTGAACTATTCATACTATACAAATTACGTTCGTACAGAAGGTTTTTATGTACAAACGGCTCGGTTTGGGGTTCATGATGGTTCGTATCGGATCATCCTGGATGAATAGTTCAATTTTTTTAACTATTTATACAATACGAAATGACTTCATACAGAAGGTTTTGATGTACGAATGGCTCAGTTTCGGGATTCGTGATGGTTCGTACCGGATCGTCCTGAACGAATAGTTCATTTTTTTAACTATTTATACAGTACAAAATGACTTCGTACATAAGGTTTTGATGTACGAACAGCTCTATTTAGGGTTCATACTGGTTCGAATTGGATCGTATAGGACGAACGATTCAAATTTTTGAACTGTTCGTATAGTATGAAATGGAATTCATACAGAAGGTTTTGCGGTACGAATGGCTCGGTATAAGGTTCATACTGGATTGTACCTGACACAATGTCAAATTTTGTACTATTCATACAGTACAATCGTCGATCGTACAGGATGAACGACATGCGTAAAACTTGAAATGTTTAGTTTTTGTACGGTTTTTCTTGTCCTAAGTATTTAAAGGTCTTAAAACCGACTGGACTAAAGAGGCTTCTACGAAAATTCTTCTTGAGAGTGAAAGGGAGAGTGATTGCGAGAGTGTTTGGGAGTGAGTGTAGTGAGATTTTTGAATAGGAAATTATGAGTGGATTCACAAAGTTATCCAAGGGTGAGAATGCCATTGTTTGTAGTTCAAGCTTTCTCTAATTCTCCTTAGAGGCTCTTGCAAGAAAGTTGTTCAAGAAGTTTTCAGTTCTCTACTGACACTAGGAGGGTATGGAAGGACGGGTTAGTTCTCTGCCTTCACCAGGAGGGTGAAAAAGGATGCTGGTTCTCTGCCTTCACTAGGAGGGTGAAAAAGGATGTTGGTTGTCTACCTTCACCAGGAGGGTAAAAAAGGACATCGGTTCTCTACTGCACCAGGATTTGGTGGAAGAGAGTTTGTAAAGGCTTCTCCACCTTACTGTGGGGGCTAAAGGAGAGTCACTTTGATATAGTGCAATACCTATAGAAGGAGTCTCTAGGGAGTGGATGTAGGTCATGTTTGATCGAACCACTATAAAATCTGGTGTTCTATATTCCTGCTTTTATTTTTCTGCATTTTCTTACTGCACTGCATTTTCTATTTCTGTGGTTAGAAAGTTCTATTTCTGTTATTGAAAAGTAGTATAAATTATCTCTATTCGTACTATATGAACTAACATCGTACAGTACGAGTTGCTTAAGTTTTTGTTGCTAAAGTTTCCAAAATTCCAAGAGAAATTTTTAAAAAGAACCAATTCACCCCCCTCTTGGTTAGCCTAGGGACATTAACAATAGGTCTAACAACCTATTCGCACTTTCAAAAGGGACTATTATCATGTAATGAAGGTTGAAAGGACCGTAGTCGATTGATGGTGGTCTAAGGGAAACAAGTTGGTGGATGATTGTGATTGGAGAGACCATAACTGGGCGATAGAGGTGGGAGGAGTTGTAGACAAGTGACAGAAGTCAGAGGGGCCATTATCAGCAAGCAACGGAGGATGAAAGGATCATAATTGGTGGTAGATAGATGTCAGAAGGACCGTAGTCAAGCGACTGAGGTTAGAGGGACCGTTGTCAAATGATAGAGTTTAGAAAGACTATAGTCAGCCAATAGTGGTCGAAGGGATCATAGTTAGTGGGCAATTATGGCAGGAGGGATTATAATCTATTAAGTGTAAATTATGTATGATTTATTGTGTTCAAATTTAGTAAATATGTATTATTTGGTTATATTTATACAGGAAATATTTAGGAGTAGGAAAAAATTCATAAGTATTGAATAAGTGTCACAGCGCCACAAATTCAGTGTTATGGTGTTTCCATCTAAAACTCCTCAGCACCTAATTCAAACATTACAGCACTAGCTGCTCTGGAATTTTAAGGAAATTAGCACTACAATGGAGCCATGGTCAGCACCGCTACACTAGAAATTAGCACCACATCACTGGGGTCTCAAAAAAATAAGTGTTAGAGTGTCAAACATTTCAATTCCACAACGCCAGATTGTGCTTTCAAGTGCCACATCACTCAACTTTTAAAATGTCGTGGTAGAGTATAGAGTTGTTATCAAAACGAGGAGCTATATTGACTCAGCCAAAAGATGTGCTAGTTTAACCATTAAGTGTGCAAGGTTAATATAGCAACGCAGTAGAGAAAAGTTTATAGTGTTGAGGCACTAGTTCATTTTATAATGTTGTAGCATCCATACTCCTAGTGCTGTGATGCCTTAGGTCATTTATGTACTTGTATAAATAATTTTTCATTCTTTTGTTAGAGAATTTCAGTTATTTTAAGTGGAGTCTTATACTTTTAATATCTTCCTCTAGCTTCCCATTAGAGTAATGTTTAAGGGAGGCTATAAAAGTGCTAGACACTTTTATTTGGAGATTATAGCATGTATTATATAAGCAATTATGGTGTTGGAGGAAGGATTGAAGAATATCAATTGATCCTTTCAGGTGACATATATCTTTATTATTATTACTATATCTTTTTCTTATATGAATGAAATGAATATGATTTTTTTTTTGTGGCTAAAATCTCCAAGTTTTAGCAAATGGTGTAAACATATAGCAAGTCCTAATGTAGACACTTATGCCTCGTATTAATTAGTTTGTAGATATTTTCAATATCTCTTGTTTATAATTTAATGCATATAATGCTCATGTGTGCTGATAATATTTAGTGTGATATATTATCTCGATGAAGAAATATTAGAATAAATAGGAGTATTAAAATGGAATATTAGCAAACTTGAATATAGGCTATTAAACTTTCTAGGTTCTTGATGTGGGCTGTGAAATAACCTATAGAATTGTGAATTGATTTAGGGCTCTATCATTCCCTAACAATGCTTAATTTTTTTGTACTATAAGAAATTATAAAAACCCCTCTTTATATTTGCAAGTATAATTATCGAATCAAGTAATATAATGATAGAGTAGAGTATCTATCCCACGAGGAAAATATACTTACTTTAAAACACTAGTACTATCTATTAAAATTATAACAATCATCCTACTTGATAAAAATAAATGTTGTGGAGATTCAATCACTTAAATAAAAATAGATAAAGGTAATGGAATACACTATACGGATATAATATTTTGGATTAATGAATATAAATAACATATTTTCCTAATGAATCTCTTTCGATTGTGATGCTAGTTAGAGCATATGTATTCCTAAATTTTTATCGAGCTTGTAGGAACGAAGGTTATCCACTGACTTTCTATAGATATAGTATATTCTTAAGAATTTAGTATATTTCATACCCTATGTTTAAGTATGACACATACCAATTCAATATTCATGGTTATGCATGCTTCCCTCAATTAAGGACCCACATTGCTCCTTATTTTAACTAGACATGTGGATATTATGAGCATTAAATTAAGATCTAGTAATATTTATAAAAAAATTAATCATTTAAGGAATAATCGAATTCATTAGTACTACTGATGATACTTACATCATCAATCTAAAATTAGAGAATTTAGCTATACAAAGACTAGAATAGAAGCAAACTCATTTTCATTATTAGTATAATAGAAAAAATATAAGAAATAGATATCTTCAGAATGGTTCAATGGATCTCCTCTATACTCTTTATTTTACTTACAGAATTATTTCCACAAATAAAAGATAAACACTCAAATGATGGTATCAAATACATCCCTAAACTCCCTTAGTTGTCACCCTAAGGGAGTTTCAGATAAACACTTAGAATTGTATTGAAATTATCTAAGTGACTGAACTCCCTTGCAAACATAACACAATGACTATTTATAGGAAAACACAAAGTAGGGATATGGCATTACAACACTTGAAAGATCAGTATTGCGATGCCAACAAATGATCTAACTCTGCTGTGTTGCATTTCTGGTTTCACCGTGATGGTTGCTAATATAGATCAATTACTTAGTGAACAGTTACGTCGCTTTGCTGACAGGTCGTGTCCTTGGAAAGTTATAACTTCTACACTGCCAACGCTGTAGACTTTCGAATGCTGCCACATCGGAAGTGTAATTTTGGTGCCAAGGTTGTAAAGAGTGTGATGTTGCGGTACTTAACGACAGAGAACATGGCACTGCAAAGATAAACTTTTGACACCATGACACTGTCTAACTAAGAAGTTAGCGTTGCGATGTCGATATTCTGGCACTCTAACGCTGTCTTTGATGGCCCTATAATGTTGTTTATTCTGATGTCTAGATGCTATATGAAACTTTGAATTTTATGCCTTTTATGTATTTCTTCCTACACAATACAAGTAAAATAACACATTTTTACTGAAATATAATAAATAAAATAACACATTATTTACACTTATCAATTTCTCCCCACCTTAAACTCTTACTTGTCCTCAAGAAAATAAATATATTATAATTCTGATTAAATGATTAACCAAAGTAAAAAATTAATAAATTAAAATTATTAAAATATATAATAATACATCATAGTTAAGAAATAGTAAAAATGAACAAGATTATAATTCTATTTTAGATAAAATACTAATAATTACACAAATCACTCATCCTTATTATTGCTTAATTTGAATTTACAGGTTATAAATTTAATTATTAGCTTTTAAATTTTAAAATGAATAATCTAACTTATTAATTTGATATGTTTGTAGTTAAAATTTAAACTTCATTAGTTCACCATCATTTGTACTAGCTTTTCTATTTTAACTTTTATGAATTTAAGTATAAGATTGAAATTAAATTCTAAGCTTTAACCTGTTACAAATTTTTGAACGTACTCTTCTTTTTTTTTAGAACTATTTTTATAAGATTTTATCTTATTAATTTATGATTACATAGTTAATGATTTTGAATATTAATTTTTTCTTCGATCCCTTTTTACAATCTTAATGAGTTTTATGTAAAGATTAAATAATATTACAAATTCCAAATTCAGATTGATTGTGATTTCCAATTTTAATCTACTCATATTGTATCTTTAATTCTAATTATTCACCTTTATTTCAAAACATAATAAATAAAGATTTAACTTATAATTTTAAATTAAAGCAATAATTTAAATGATCTAAGTTAGAAAATTATTAGTTTCTTTTCCACTCTATGATATATAAATAGTGTTTATTTAAACTATGTCTAGTGTTTTATTATTATTCTAATTTTATAAAATGTTTAATTATTATTATTACTAAGGTTAATTAAATAATTATAACACATAAACAATTATAGTAAACATGAGGGGAATTTCAATAAAATGTATATAAATTAAACACAAATAACAGTTAACACTACACATGCTTTCATATAAATGATAAAAGGTACATTAAACATGTGTTAATAAAATATAACAAAACATAACATACATAATATTAATTACAGGATAACTAATGCACTACGCACCATGCATTGCATATCAAGTGGGTTTCCTTCTACAAGCGACAATTCATGCACACCTACATATTTCAATTGCTCACCTAACAACTTTCTCTTCAAAGATAGGAAATAAAACAAAGATACACATACACATCCTTTCATTTCTTTAAATTCATAATTTCCTTACTCATCTACTCTACATAGTTTTAATCTATGACCATTGACCTTGAAAATATGAAAAAAAAAATTTATCTTGAATACTAATGGCACCATTAAGATATACTTTGGTAATAGTATATGGGTCAATCCATCCAGATTTTTAAGTTTTTCATGACAAAACTTCTTCCTATAATCAAATAGTAGAACTTCTTGACAGGATGGAATTCATAATCTAAAACTTAACATTTATGCATTTTCTTTATATCTTCTTTGTATTTTCTTGAATCTTTATAAACTTCATCACGAAATACATGGAGTTTGTTAATGATAGCAAAACTTTGCATGTAGAGAAGAGAAAGGGAATCTCCATTTTCAAATGTTCTTCCCTCTTAATCCTAAAGGAGGAATGACTTCACTTGGTTCTACTGATTGCTAAAGTTGAAATTCTAAGAAGAGAAAGAGATTACTATATTCAAAAATTAATAATGATTGATAGTTAAACTTCCAAAATACTTTTTTTTAATTTTTAAGTGAGAGGAAGTTTTAAAATTTGAATCTCCATATCACTTAGTCGTGGCTCAGCGCTACGACATTAATGGTTGCATAGTGGTGCTTTACATTTCCAAAGTTTTTTTTTTAATTAAATCAAACTACCCTACCTACACATTTAAACTATCAACTGGGCTGCTTCCCTCAAACTACTAAGCTTATAGTCTTCAGTCAGACTTAATCACTTATTAAACCTATTTTTTGGGTTACCTCTCACACAGCACTAAGTTTATAGTTTTCAGTCAAACTTACCTAGATTTTTTAATTTGGCTAGAATAAATTATTCCATCCTTCAATTGACTTTAATTATAAACTTTTTCTTTTTCTTTTTCTTTTGTTTTAACTTTAGTATTACTCAGTAAAGATCCAAGATGTCTACTACAAACTGAACTTGCAAGCTGATGTAATTGGGTCTCTAAATTTTTAATAGAAGCAACTTGATTTTGCAATACATTCCCTATTTGCATAGCTACATACTCCTTTGCTATTTTTTTTTTCTAAATTGATTTCTTTGATTAAATCTAGAGGATATATCGGCCTAGGATTAATAATAGGTTGTTGAGAAATGTTCCAATTTACTCCATGATTATTCTGCCTATTATTCCATTGATTATTACTACCCAAATTTTTTGACAATTAAAATTAAGATGGTTCCTCCAACTTAGATTATATGAATTAAAATAGGAATTATTTTATCTTCCAATTATGTTAATATTTTCTATTCCTTGCAAAGTATTATCTTCTATTCAATTTTGGTCTCCAACAAATTTAGTTCCAAACCCTAATTTTACTCTTATTATATTACATTTTTTTGAAATTGCAGCAACTTGTACAGTCAAGATTGATAAAGCATCATATTCATAAATTTTAGCTACTTTTTTATGATTTATCCTATTAGTAGGCCATTGAAAATTATTTATAGCCATTTCCTCTATTAATTCATAGACTTCCTCAAATGGCTTAGACATTAATGATCCTCCAAGTGTAGCATCAATTATGGCTCTAAGTGATCTTACTAATCCATTATAAAATATTTGAATAATCAACTAATCAGGTAATGCATGATGTGTGAATTTTCTAAGCATTTCCTTAAAACTTTCCCAACTCTCATAAATGGATTCTCCTTCAAATTTAGTGAAAGAAGTTATTTCATTTCTATGCTTGATAGTTTTTAAACGTGAAAAATACTTAGCAAGGAACTTATGAGCTAACTTATTTCAAGTTGTTATTAAACCTGGGGATAAAGAATTCAATCATATTTTAACTTTATCATTTAGATAAAAAGGAAATAATTAAGTCTAATAGCATCATCACTGACACCATTGTACTTAAATATTGCACAAATTTCTAAGAAACTAGCTAAATATAAATTGGGATCTTCCACAAGAGTTCTCTCAAACTAATTGTTTTGAAACATTTGAATAATAGTTGGTTTTAATTCAAAAATATTAACATAGATTGTAGGTATATTTATACTCTGATGAATTCCGTCAATGAAAAGGTTTGCATAATCTTTAAGAGGTCTAGATTGATTTTGCATTAACTCAAGTTTAGTTATTTTTGAATTCTTTTTTGTTTTCTTAATTTTAGATAGTGTTCTCTCAATTTAGGATAAAATGACAAAAGTTTCATTCTATGGCTATAAAGTATGAAATAAAAAATATACAAATAATCAAAGTAAAATAAAATAAAATAAAACAATAAAAAGAAAAAAATAAGTAGGACTAACTATGCAATTAATTCAACAAAATAGTAAGAATTTTGCAAAAAGTAAAATACTTCCCTAGCAAAGATACCAAAAAATTAGTAGATGTTGTGGAGTAACCTATAAAATTGTGAAAAGATTTAGGGCTCTAATAATCCCTAACAATATTTAGGTTTTATTGATACAAAAAATTATAAACAAACCCCCATAATATACATAAGTATACGTATCGAATCAAATAATATAGTAATAGAGTAGAGCATCGATACCACGAGGAAGATATGCTCACTTGCAAACGCTAGTATTGTCTACTAAAATTACAAAATTTATCCTACTCGATAAAAATATATGTTGGGGAGATTCAATCACTTAAATAAAATTAGATAAAGATAATGAATACACAATATGGATATAATATTTAAGATTGATGAATGAAAATAATATAATTTTATAATGAACCTCTTTTAATTGTGATCCTATTCAGAGCATATGCAATCCTAAATCTTTGTTGAGCTTGTAGGAACAAAGGATTTCTACTGTCTTCCAATAAATATATCATATCACGCTGCTGCACTCAAAAGATTGAAACTGAGGCATTGTCTAATAGAGAAGTTTGCACTATGATGTCGATGTTATGACACTCTAGCAATGTTTTTGATGGTGTTGCATCGTTGTTTGTTCTGACGCTGTGATGCTATATAAAACTTAGAATTTTATGCCTTTTTTATATTTTTCCTATATAATACTACTAAAATAACACATTTACACTAAAAATATAACACATAAAATAATATATTATTTATACTCATCACTTCTATGTAGATATTATAATTATTGGAAGGCTATAAACTTTTATTTCACCCCTACATGCTTAACAGAGATCTATGGATCCATATGCTCTGATCCATATCTAAAATTAAGAGTTTCATTAGGAAAACTATGTTGTTTGCATTAATTAGTCAGAAACACTTTATTTTCATTAGTATCTAATTTTTTTACAAGTCTCTATTAAGTGGCAAAAACTTTAAAAAAATTATTTTACTTTTAATAGGATAAATCTTGCATCTATATTAAGCAATTATAGTTTAATTGAAAGTAAGCAGAATACTTGCTCATGGGATCAATACTCATCTCTAGCACTTTATTTCTTCATTGACATATATACTTATGTATCTAGTGGGCTTTCATTATTTTTATATCGAAGAAAAACTAAGCATATTCATATTTCACTCTAGCTCTGTGTGTAGCCCACTCTAGGGACTGTAGAGTTAATCCAACAAACCTCCATCATAGTCGTGCTAAGGAGGTTTATGGGATTATAGTTAGGCGATAGTGGTCAGAGAGACTATAGTTGATATGCAACGGTGGTTAGAATGACTGTAGTCAGCAAATAGTGGTTCGAGGAACTATAGTTGGTAGGCGATAGAGGTTAGAGAGACTGTTGTGCGAAGGTGGTCGGCGGGACCCCAGTTGGTAGGCCACTAAGGTCGAAAGGACCGCAGTTGAGAAACTAAGGTCGAAGGACCGTAGTCGGGCAATAATGGTCAGAATTACCGCAGTGATGGTAAATAGAGGTCTAAGGGACCATAATTGGGCTATTGAGGTCGAAGGACTGTAATCAAGTGACGGTACTCGAAAGGACCATAGTCAGAATGAGATAGAGGTCAGGTAGATACCCACCAATGGTGACCAGAAGGAGATCTTATTGTGATGGTCAGGCATAAACACGCCAGTGGCTGATAGACAGAGGTTTGACGGTGATGCTTGGGTGGAGGTCCAGTAGTGATAGCCGGGATGAGGTCTGGTAGTGACAATGACTGGATGGATGTTCGATGACGCTCAACCAAAGTGTTTCATTGGACTGCCCGTATTGATTCCCTCGATCATAAAGCATTTGTCAATCATTTAAGTTCTTTAATGAGGTCAGAATTAAGCAATCTTAGGCTTGTTGGATTCTTCTCATCGAGCCACTCGATTTGACTATAAGTATGCCATATTTACAAATCATTTGATAATCAATTTAATAATCTAAAGCTTCCAACTATGTATCAAGTCATCACTTTGGGCACATTTTTGGCTCGGATTGGACCAATTTTTGTGTTGTTGGGTTCGCCTTGCCGAGACACTGAGTTTTAGTATTAGTTCGCTGAGATTGGACTTCAAACGGTCCTGAATTTTATTTTGAAAGTTTCCAATTGAGATATGCCTTGAGATTCATATATGATTAAAGTGATTTTTGGTCACATATCATGTCTGTATACACATAAAGATCAAAGATCATTTTGTCCATAAATTAATATTCCAAAATTTTCAATCATACTTCAAGTGCTTTGATTGGTCACATGTGGAGTCAAATTGGATTACTTTTAATCTAGATGAGTTCGTCTCATTGAGATGATCAGTTCAACTATAGGTTTGCTAAGATCTAAGTTCAGATGATCCTAAATTTGATTCCTAATGCCTTTAAACTAAATTTTGCAATGTAATTCATCATTGTTTAGATCAATTTTCTGGCGATATATCACTACACAACCCCATTCATAGGCCGAGACAAAGTAATTAGTTTTGATAAAAATTTACAAGAAATTATTAAGCTATCCCTCTCACTTTCTTTTCCTTCTTCCCTTTTATTGCAAACATATCAGGATTATTTTAGACTTTAATTGAGTAACATAATTTTACTCCTACTATTCCCTAAACTTACATTAAATTAAGCCCAAACTGATAAAGAAGTAATCCAAGCAATACTTTCAATAAGTTCCCATCATAAAATCTAAGCATTTTTCGTTCAGAGGGTTATTGTTGGTGAGGGAGGTCCATATTTTGTCATAAATTCATCCCATCATATAGTTTACGTTTTTCTGCTATTTGGCAATTTTTCATTTGTGATAGATTACTCAGCCAGCTAAGTAACTGCATTTGCCACTTTTGGCTTTTTAACTTGGTTCTTATATTTTCTCCGTTTATATTCTTGAAGATTTACCTCGTTCTACCCATTGATGATTTATTTAGCGTTAAAGCCTGCTTTAAATTTTCTTTCCGATAATATTAATCCTATGAAACTGTTGAGCTCGGATTAATATTTTCTTTTTTGACGGTAATCTTTTGAAATATATGACTATGGTTTCATTTGAGATAGCTTTTAGTCATTATTTTTTTTTTGCTGATTTCAAAAAAAATTTGTAGGCTTTAAAAAACAATAAGAAAACTGTCCCAAACAAAATCTAAGAAATACAACTTTATAATGTTTAGAGCAATATTAAATGGAGTCAGCAGGCCACTTTGTGCCAACACATTGGTGTCTTAACCTTTTTTGGGGTATTTTAAGAGCTTGAATGTATGGTCATTGGCATCTGATTTTCTTGCCAAGCAATGGATCGTAGCTTCTTTAATGACTTTTGACCATTTCAATATGCTCCCAATTGCATTAGAACCCAACGTACAGTCTTTTGGATCCAAATTTATCTGTTAGCGATACCTCACCCTACTAATATATTTTGTAAGTTAGAGCAATATAATAGTGTGAAGAACCTCTTTTACAGGGTTAAGAGGGTGGGAGGAAAGGCTACATTTAGTAAAAATAAGGAAGTAATATATGATTTGATAGGTACACATAGACATAGATATGTGGGCTAGACAAAATGCTGATCACATGGCTCTCAACCTCTAAATTGGCTTAACTAAGCCCCAATGGGTGCCTCAGGCTAGTCCTCAAGGCCGAGTCTATGAAGGTAAGTTCCTCCGGATACGTAGAGAGTTTCCAAGATTAATGTGCCAATGAGTCGGAAATGCATAGTCGACGGAATCATGACAGTGGACTTTGTAGGTGTTTGCTTCTTGCGGCTTGGGATGGGTTATCCATGAAAGGTTGATGACCAAATCTTAAGAAAACTATTGAGAGGATTGAATTCTTGTGGGGTGAGAGCTCCTTTAGGTGAAGACTTACTAAGGCAAGTCTTTTAGATGAACTCACAAGGAATAAGTGCATCTTCTATCTTTTCATCCAAGGGAATGCTCATACAGTACGAGCCCTTCTTAGATGAAGTTTTGTTTGGTCATGGACTTGTTCTGGGGAGTTCCTTTTAGGGGGAGTCTTGTTTCGAATGAGCATTGCTTTGAACTAATATTCCCCATAATTGTACCTCGTTGGCGTGAAGATGTTTAAACACATATATGTTCGCTATACAAGCATACACAATCAACAATTCTATTTTTATTTAGATGATATGGCTGCCATTTATGGAGGTGGCCCTACTTCACATAAATTTTGCCAAGGAGGAAATGGTGCACCTCTAAATATATGATGGAATTTGGTGGGATCCTAAAACTAAAGTGTAGGTGTCTCACTAGATCAAACAAGTGGATTGTATATGGATTAAACGTGTTGTGTTCATTTAAAATTTTTACACAATCTATATAATAAACTAGTCATACGGGTCAAATTTAGGCTTGGTGGGTGAGTCAAGTTGATTTAGGTCAAATACTTTGACTCGTACAATTAACAATTGGGATTTGAGTCCATCATATTCGAGTCAAGAAAACCTCAAATTAAATTTGAACCTTGCTTAGCAACTTGAATAGACGGCCCCAAATAACATGAAATTTTACAATAACAGTAAAAAGGCATTCAGTTAAATTAATAGTTGAATGGACAACTGAAATGGGCTCCTTCGATCTTATTATTAGACAAAAGATACATGATTGGCATAAGAGAACAATAATTGTAATGGATGCATCGTTGATTTCTTCCACCAACTCTACCAAGAAGACAAGAAAAGTTTAATCCACTTGGGAAACTTTATTTACAAGGGAGCATGATTTCATAAGTCGTTGAATAGTTTAGCCATAATGAGCTTAATTTGAGGGAAGATCTGTCAAAGCTATGTTCTAAAGTTAACTAATCTAGAGTGTTATTACATCACTGGTACTATGCCATTTGACAGCGATTCTATAATTGCTGGGAAAGATGGATCGCAATGGAATAGGTCGCAATGGTTAAAATTTCGCAGTGGTTAAAATTTCAGCTAACTGTTCAAACCAGGCTAGTCTCTTAGTATAACATCGGTGAAAACTGCTGCTAGGTACTACAGGTGGAGGCGATGTTTTTGGATTTTTGTAGCTATGATAAGTAGCGAATTTGAATGGTTTGAGTAAGATAAGGATGCCAAGTGCAAACCGTTGCATGCTATTACAATGGTTTAAATCTCTATTATATCGCAACAGGGATAACTGCACTATATTATGAAATAATAGCATATTTAAGAAATGCTATCATTAATGTCAATTTTATTGGTCGTGAAATATCAAATTTTGATTTTCCTAGTTATTTCTAAGAAATTTTTACTCCGTCGTATTTCTTTATTTGAAAGTACTGACCTGTTGATGAAAGTTGTGATGTTTGCAAAATGGCCATTTTATTGTGGCGCGGGCTGCGTACGAGGCTGTGCAAGAATTGGGGACAAGCGTGGGAGTGTGTGACTGTATGCAAGAGGATGATTGTGGGCGAGGGCGGGACTGCGCAACTGTGAAGGTGCGACTGGGAGTGGGAGAGGGCGAGGCAGCATCGCCGCCAGTGCCTGCGCAACTGCGAGCAGCCAATGCAAGCGTCGCATGTGAGACTACAATGGTGCATGAGTTCGGAGCGAGGCGCTTGCGCAAGGATGCACAAGTTCGAAGCAAGGCACTTGCGCAAGCATGCATGAGTTCGGAGCGAGGCGCCTGCGTGGGGGCGACTAGTGAGCACGGACAAGCACTCGGGTCAAATTCACGTTAGCAGGTTAACCCAGACCCGACCCGATTTTTCAAATAGGCCAAAAATTGGAATCCACACCCTACCCGTTTGTTAAACGGGTTAACCCGAACCTGAATTTTTTAGGTCGAATTTAAGTCGGGTCTATATATATATATATATATATATATATATATATATATTATCTTAACACCACATTCTCCTAGTCATGCAACGTCAACGTAATGCTAAGCTTGTACTTCCAATTTTGTATGTTGGTACACACCTTTATTTTTTTACTTAGCTTCACCCTCTAGGAAAAAACGCTTTCAAGTCTGTTAGATAAAAATGTGTTCGTGGGTGACATTAGCAAGCCTACTTGGTGAGCTAGTGTGTGAACCTGTGTGAGAATAAAGGGTGGGGAGTAGAGCTATGAAGGAAGAAACAAATTGCATAATTGTTAAAATAAATTGTAAATCATTAGGTAGTATAGAATCTACTAAAATCAATGAAGAAGTAGAAAATCTAGCCAAAAAATCAAGGATCAATAATAAAGATAAAAAATTTTCCTCTTTAAGTTTTATTTATAGAATTTTGAGAGCAACATGAAAGGCTATACCTAAAATAGTAAAAAGTAGAATGCTACAAAGTATACCGGAGATATGCGTTGCCTTCATGTTGGTTGAGGAAGAGTAGGAATTGTAGAGCAAAGATGAGCTGCCTTTAATAAGCGAGTGGTAAAAAGGACAAATGTGACTACCAAACAAGAAGCAAGAAAGTAAATGAAGAGTTACCACCCTATTTTTATTATTGCCTTGATGGCTAGGTTGACCTCGCATTAATGACGGTGATGTGAAGCCACATTCCACTTGGCTCTTTAAGAAAATAAGATTTACGCTGAGAGTTTTATTCTCTTATCTCTTACTTTGATGATTAGAAAGCCTACGACTCTTAAGAAAATAAATCATGTCCACCTTGTTTGTTCTCATGTGAGGACCTCAAAGAAGGTCACCTTTCTCTAAGGGTGAGCTAAGAAGACATAGAAGAAGATGACTATGGCCACTAAGGTCTCGTCAAGCAGAGAAGTTGATCAAAGCAATGCATGGGTAGCACTAGAGGCCCATGAACTCCTCACTACGCCACCTGCAAAGAAGAGCAAGGTCAACATTGGGGCAACAACTAGGGGAATTAGAGTGCCAACTAGCATTATAGTGCCAACTACGATGGTCAGTTACATGGATCCCAGCATTGCTAGTGATTTCGATCTCCCTATCAGGATTGTTCTACCTTCTAGCTAGGAGAACGAGCCTCTAGGCTTGCTACTAAAATGGTGAGTTACACAACAACACCCAACAATATTGGAGAGCATGAGAAGGTCACATCTGTTAAAGGCAATGCGAGTTCTTAAGAATCAATCCTTAAGGCAGGTAAGAGAAACATAAACAAATTTATTTATCAGTGAATAACATTAATAGGAAGAAAGGTACTAGATATGAGAAAGCTTTTAGTTTGCATGCCTTCAAGTGAACTATCATGGAATCTACTAAGCGGGTAGGATATGAAGGCTTCATAATACTGGATACCTTTTTAATATTCGAAGAGGATTATCCTATATGATCGACTCTTGATAATGCCTCTAAGATTATTAGATTTATCAATTCACAAGCTTTCATTATTGATTATAGGGACCTGCATATAGAAGAATTTGTAGCTACCAAGCCTTTGAGGATGGCGGAACACACTAATTTTGTATAGCATGCAGTGAGTGCTCCGGTAAAGAAGGCTAAGACCATGGTGGAAGAACTTATCTTTGTGGCATATAGGAAAAGCCCATAGGCTCATTGTCAGGTGGTCACTCCATCAATGTTTTCCCTCCCCTAGGATCAATCTCACTAGAGAAGGTCACCAAGTGATTGGCGATCTTTTAGAAGATGATGAATCAATAAGATGTTGATGTGGCTAGTAGCTCATGAGCTGCAGCAGATTTGGAGGAGGTTGTTGAGCTAAAGTGGGAGGTTGGTGAGTTAAGGAGAGAGTTTATAGAGCTGAGGACTACAATAATCTCTTATAAGTAAAATACAAGGATTACTTAGCATTGAAATAAGACATTCAACTTTAGGGATAGGGGGTTTGACATTAGTCGTGGTGTTAGACCCCATTTGTAGGGCCTTTCATGGCTAAAAGTACTACTTTTTCTTTTTCTTTTTTATGTGTTGTGTGTGTTCGCTCGTTGAGCATTTTATGTAAAAATAATGTTATTTAATAAAAAATTTTATTTTAAAGAGTTTGTTGTTATGTAAAAATCATGTTATTTAATAAAAATTTATATTTTGATGAGTTTATTTGTTTTTGTTTCTTCGTGCATTTATTTGTTCATGGTGTGGCAAGTATTATATGAGCAATGAGTGAGCATGCCTTCTGAGCACTCGAATTCAGTCCTTATAGCAAGTAGCAGCATGTGTGCTCTTTGAGCGACGACCAAGATACCACCTAGAAGAATTTTTTGAATTTTAATTTTTGCTTCATTGCAATGAGTGAGAAGATGTGATTATGAGTAGAGTTAATTAATGTACTTTGGATTGATGTCTCATCTAAGATTTATGGCTAAGAGGGCTTGATTTTTAATGAGTGACCCATTCAAACATATGAGTAAAAGCAATCAAATCTTTTAGGAAAGATTGAGATAAAGAGAAATAGAGAGAAAGTAAATTTTATTTGTAGGTTCCTCATGGTTGCAAGCTCATCTTTTCTCCCTACATTTGATCATACCCACTCTTGTGAATGTCATGACTGCTCTGGAAATTGTATTGCTATGTTTTCCAAAATTGTTGAACTTCTCGAGTTGAAAGTGTTTAATGAGTGTGCTATTTTCATATACCGTGCATACTTCTTCTCACATAGGAACTTGGAACTGCGGTTGCTCAGTAAAGAGGATTGCCTGAATATTTCATACAAAGATGCATTAGTCCTACCCTGTGACCACTTAACCTCAGGGCTGTGATTCACATTGTCTCATAAGTTTAAGGAGATCCTCAACATTTATGGGTTCATCTTGGTATTCATCATCTCATATTGCTATTACCTACACAAGCAAAAATAGACATGGTCGCTCAACCTATTCAGACATGTCTTTATAGTGAAGGTCTTCAAGGATGGTTGTGTGTAATTTTCACTGAGTACACAAATGGAAAAAATGATGGTGAATATGGTTTAGGAGTAGAAGTAAATTTTATTTTTTGATAGCTCAATTGCATTAATGGTTGAGCTTGCCTATCTCCTTGCCAAAGAGTAAGGTGAGCTCACTCATGCTCAACGAGTAGGAGTAGAAAGTGAAGTTATAAATTTACCAATCGCTGATTACGCTACACCACCTCAGTTATAAAAATAATTTCATGAACATTCATAGTGAGTTCTTTATGTTTTGTATTTTTATGAAACATTTTTTACATTATTAACTAACTTTAATGTGCTCTCCAAATATGTAAAGGGAGGAAGAACGGTGTGAGTTCCCCCCAATGTGGTGAATCTTATAGCTCTACAGAGTTATTGGGTAAGGAAGGCGATAAATAAGAAGGAAGAACTTGAAAAAGGGTTTGATATGTCTGTTGGAGAAGTGGAAGTGTTGCCTCATAATAAAGAAAGGGTTGTAGCGGGGGAGGCTACTCACTAAAAGGTGTTAATTTTGAAGAAGCCATGGGCACCCAAGGAGTAGCAATGACACCCCATGAAAAAAAATGAGGCAATGATGACTTTGATTACCAGGAGATCAGAGGCACCACTTCCAATGACCAAAGGAGTCATCATCGATGAAGATGTGGCTAGGAGGAGGGCCGAATAAGTGAAGAATCCCTTTACATTTGTTAGTACAATACTCAAAAAGAAAAAGGTGATTATGGAGGACGTGCCAAAGGCCATAAGTAGCAACAATGAGAAGAGCTCATCGCCCAACTACAAACCTCCAAGAGATACCAATGACTCGATGAAGGTTGAAACATGTTAAATATTACAATGATTCTTTGAACAGGGAGGATCTATATGGTTGTAGAATGTTGAAGACCATCTTATAGGCCTCCCCACTGAATAAATTAACTTCTCAATGATGAACATGATGGGATGATCTAGGTGATAAATTTTATTCCTAACTCACCACCATCGATGAGCCTTAAATAAGGTCAGTAGCTTGGAGAGGGCCTATGAGACTATCTAGAAGGACTTATAGGAGGAGAGGTGTGAGAAGCTCATTAGATAGACAAAGGTGAGTGAACTTAAGGGTGAGCTCACCAAGACAAGGGAGTTTCTTCAGAGTGTCCAAGTAAGGGAGAGGTCAATTAGGAAATTGGTGCTAGCAGTGAAGGATCAAGATGAAGAAAACTTACCCAATTGTTTTTGACATCAAGGAAACTAAGGACAAATAGGTCACCTTGTTCACTTGTGGTGAGTATGATGAAATCCTAGGTAAGCAATACATGTTTTAGGTCAACTATTATTTGAAGAAGCTCACCTTGATGGGAAAGGTTCAATGGTTTCATGATCCTTTTAAATTTTTTGAAGAGTTCAGTGAGACCTAGGAGAGTAATTTAGTTGCACATACCCATATTTTATATATTTTTTATTTTATTTCATTTATTTTTATTTTTCTTTTTCTATTCTTGGCCCAAAAGGGTAATTGATCATGTAAAATTTATGTGGAAATGAAATAAATTCTATGTTATATCTTACTCATCACCTCTTCTTGTTCACTGTATAGGTACTTATTATTTATAGAATTTGTCTCAGTGTTGGACTTGCCTATGGAAGGTAGTAATAATAACAATGTACGATGGCACTCACTCAAGTAGTATAGCTTACTAGTACACTAGCATATATATAAATTTAAAGTATCATTATCAATGATGTACAAGGGTGCTCGCCCATATTTAAAAAAAATGCTAAACATGTCAATGATCAGCATTCATAGTTAAATAAGAATTAGGATAGTAATGAAAATTCCTTTTAAAATATTCTTAAAATAAACTTGACAAAAAAAATAACATACTTTGCAAAACCTGAACTCAACATTGAGTGGTTTTATGATTGAACTCATTATTAGCAGTGTGCTTGCCTAGGCTCAACATGAACTTCACTATAGCCAAACTCAGTATAATAGTATAAAAACTTGAATTTTATAATTAATTAATAATTATAGATGAGCTTTCCGTGAGAGTAAATATGCCTCAACTCATCGTGAATTCACATTATATCTGAATTTGGTAATATAGATAGTGAGTTAGACATGAGAATGATAATGCCTCAATGATTTCTCATGTTATAAGAATAGCTTTGAATCCTTTGATAGAATCATCCGAGTGTTGGACTCAATTAAAGGTCATGAATGGCACAGTATGAGAATACCTTGATGATTTTTTATAATGAGTGAGCGAGTCAGCAATGACTCATAGTAGAGTATGCTTGTCGTAGGTTGATCATTATGTGAAGTCACCTTATGTGAGCAACATCTTACACAAGAATTTTGAATTTTTACAGGGGTAACTAGCTACACTGAACGACTATAGGGGACTCAATGATACTCATTATGGATCTTGTTGCTAATGGGGGAGTTATCCTATAGGGTTGTTTTCTTAGATACTTACAATTCCCTTTAGTGAATAATTACATAGGCTCTCCATCTATAGGAGAACCTCAAGCTACTCATTATTAAACTCATTACAAAGAGGGGAGTTTACCCATAGTGGCTAAGTGGTTTGGAGTAGGATATTAGTGACTAACTATTAGATTATACATACCTATAATGAATGGGAAGAATTTACCAATCTAAATTTATAATTATTTTGCTTAAGTAATGGTGCTGTCTTTACGACTTCTACCATTTATTTTCTTTTATTTTTAATGTACAATGAGTTAGCTGGAATAATAAGTTATAAGAACTTATATATGGCTTACACTAGCTAATCAGTTGGAATTATAGAATGGACCTTACCTATTATTTAGTAGTCTGACTTGCCTTTTAGCTTAAGCACGAAGGAGAACTCAGTTGGTCCCCATCTCAAACAGTCACTCTTAATTATTGTTTAGTTGAGTATCTAGGGAAAAAGGATTTTTTTCCTAACTTATTGGGTACTCATGCAAGGTTTGAGGTGAGTTACCCACCCATGCTTTCAAGTTATTATTGACCGCTTAATGTATGGTGTGTGTTCCGTGAGTGTTAGGAGACTAACATGTATATGCAAGTCCTTTCATTTTAGTCACGGGGAGGTGTGAGTTCCCTAAGCACTTTTTTTGTACATCAATGAGCTACTTAAGAATTTATGAAAAAAAAATTAAGTTATAAACTCATTGAGATTAGGACTTGTGTATTAAAAAATGATAAAAGAGAATAATGGGTGAGAATGGATCATTTTCATTGCTTTTCCAAATAAGAAAATAAATAGGTTCATTAAGACCTCCACTTGGTATAGAATATCATTAAGTCATTGGATGTTGACATCCTTGGTATTTCTTTTCCAGAATGAGTATATAAATTATAGACTATTGGGCTGACTTGTGCATTAATTAAATAATGACAATCCCATGTGGTCACCAATTTTTTTAGTATGGAGTGATGATTGCTTTCTTTAAAACTAAGTTACTAGGTAGGAATATCTTCTCCTTTATGGTGAGCTATAGTACTTGGTCATTATTCTTTACACTTCTTCTTGTTTCAGGGTGACTTGGCTATGAGCTCTTCCAAAAAAGTTGTCATTATTTTTAAGGCCTTCTTGGTTAGTTTCCTCCCACTTGTTAAATTTATTCTATTCATATTTGGCAGCGATTAATAGGTAGTAGTTCCTCTATGGTGTGCAAGTGCAAGAGTAATGTTTGTCCAATCATGGATGAAAGTCATCCTCAAAGTCGATAGGAGTGACAGTAGTTCATCCACATAGTCACCATTTGTTCTTTCTACCTTTTTTCTCAAGAGATTGATAACCTACTTGTTGGCAATTTTGATTTTTCCATCATTCTAATGGTGGTGGATTGAGGTGAGTTTGATATGAATTCCCTACAACTTGCATAATTCATTCAATCTCTTATCAACAAACTATTGCCAATTATCTATGATGATGATGAGAAGAACAACATATATGTACATGTTGTTTGTTCGTATGAAGCTCCTTGTATAGTGGAGGTCATCTTAGTAAGTATCTTAACATCATCCTACTTGGTGAAGTAATCAACCATAACCAAGATGAACTTTTTCTACCCTATGGAAGGAGGGATTGTTCTCAGCAAATCCATCCCCATGCCATCTTATGTGAAAATGCTGAAGTCATATGGAAGAAAATTTTTAGCATGCAAGCTCCTTTTCTTGCAATAAAATATATTAAGGTTTCCAATAATGCAAAGACTAATTTACACAAGTGTGTGTGTTGTTCAAGTAATAAAGAGATGAGTTGAGTATCATTCCCACGAGGATAGGTTCTATCCCTTGATTACCCTAGTATTTTCTACATGAATCATAAGATTTATCTTACCAACAAATTAGTAAGAGTGTTGCCTAAAGCTGTCTTCAATAAGTGTCAAGAAGAAAAGCTCAAAGTCTAAAGATGTTCTGAACCTATGATGGTGAAATAATTCATGTATATAAAAGTTAGAGTCTTCTTAGTTTATTGTGAATCAGAAGAAATTCATTCCCAGTCTCTATCGTGCATGAAAGAGTTTGAAACTATATTTCCACTCAACTTCATTAATACTATCTCCTTATATTTCTAAGCATTCGCTATCATATGTCTATACATGGTAAATTTTAATTTCAATTCCCCTAATGTTCCTCTACTTCTCCATTGAGGCAATAGATTACACAAATTTTTAAGTTAAAGTATGACCTATTGAAAACTGAATTAAGAGCATGGGAAACGAAAACAAAGTTCAAATCATTACAAGAATAAGGGTCTACATAAGGTACACATAATTTTTAACACATCCTAAGTCTAGAACTAAAGAATTAGCTAGCCATAAATTGACAAGTATGTAAAATAAGTTCCATTGAATAACAAAAATAACATATAAAAGGAGTTTTTATAATGATGTCACATAGAAGCACTTTAATAATTGATTGGAAACACTAACTACACTATGAACTAACTTCCTCTCTACACTCCCACTCCTTCACTCTCCACTGATGCTCTAAACACAACTTTGCACAAGAAAAAAAAAAGGCCAACCCCCTCAGATTAAACCTAAAAATAATTTATATTTAACACAATAACGGACCCAAGCAACACGATGTTGCAAAGGGTGTGCGGTAGTGCTTCTGAATTGAACTAGCACTATGGTGCTCATGGATCTCTGCACTGTGGCACTAGGTTTAAATCAACATGTGTTTTACTAGGTAACCGACTCAACTGATATGTTGTTGCATTTAGAAATAAGGGTTTTGTCACCGTGGTGCTCCATGATGTGTCGTTGAAGTGCTAAATTAAATTGAAATTTTTAGAGCTCAAGGCACAACACCGCTCTTTACTAGCATTGTGGCTTTTTGATCTGGTGCTATAACATTGGCACTTTTCTCCAAATTTGTAGCCCTTTTATGGAATTTTTTTGCATAATGAACATTAACACAGGTCTTTTCATAGTAAAAGAGATATCAAATAATAAAAATAATTTCCATTAATAAATTTCATTAAACATAAGTCATTACTTTTCCTCAAGTAGTTTTAGTACACTTTTGATTTTAACAACTTAGTTTTGTTAAATTACAAGTTTGGAATTATTAATGAATAATATAATAATCACTTAGAGATGTTAATTGTAATAGTTTTCTAGTTGATAACCTAAATTATTATAATCATTAATAAGCATCCTAATTCATCATTGTAATGAACACTCTTACTAAATTCATCTCCTAAATGTTTACGTATAATTTTTGACTGACTAAGTTAGGTAGAAGTATTTGGTTTTAGGAAAATTCTATATTCATTTGATATTCCAAGTAAACCATAAGCTTCATTATGTATTATAATTCCTATAATTCTCTGTTGTTTAATTTTTCTCTCAAATTCCTTAGGTAGAGTTAGACTTTCAGGTACAAATTTTTAATATCCTAGCGCTCATTTTTTATTTCCTTTTTTCTTTTTATTTTTCTTTTTTTGTTTTTATTTCACTTTAATAGAGTATATTTGCAATGATAATGAATTCCTAATCATCTCTCCCTTAAAGTAACCTAAGTTAGAATTAATTAAGGTTTATTTGCAAGGATGCATAATGCCATATTTACAAGCTTTTTATGAACTTTCTAAATAATTTGAGTGTTGCATTTTACTTAATTTTAGTCATTCAATCATAGATTAAGTCATCAAGTTCTTCTAAGTGGTTTAGGTGTTAACTTTTGTAGGAATTATTTTTCTTAATGATTATAAATAGTTACTCTTAGGATTTTTTTAGTTTTTATTATCTCCCACCTTGTATTCAATCAATCACTTATTTTTTTTATATTTTTCTTATTTTTATTTATTCCAATTTTTTAATTTTAGCTTTTAATACAAATAATCTCAACTGCAAGAAATAAACATCAGGAGAAATTAATAAACTTGAGTGGGAAATAAAGGGGCACTAACATTCATTAAAAATTGCATTACACTACAAGGTAGTACATATATACATTTAGTACAATTAATAAAAAATAATTAAAATAAAATAATAACAAAAATAACAAAAAAAATCATTTCACTCCTCCTCATCATCATTATCTATTGTTGGTGGTCGTGGAGGTGGTGCTGGTAGCCAAATATAGGGCTCGTTTATCGAAGCTGCGGGGAATTGAGGAAGATATGGACCTTCGAATAACTAGTAATTCCTAAACATTCCAACCAACACTTCATTGAGCTCAAAAGCGTACTGGTATTGTCATTGTTATATTCCATGTGGATCATTCTCTGATACCACTCCATGTTCGCCTCAAAATAGGTATGCATACAAGCAACTTGACCCCTGAGGTCAACCACCTTATCTCCTAAGGTCCTAGGGCTTTAGCTTCTCTGATAACACTGTCTGTTTGCCTCAAAAGAAGCCCTAGTATTTGATTTTTCCTATTATTAGCTTCCATATTATAAAATTTACATTTAAATTTTCAATGTTGAATTTGATTTAAATTTTTAAAAGGGAAATTTTTAAAATAATTTTAAAACTCTAATTCACCCCCTCTTGGTGTGCCATTGTAGTTCAAGTGATTTAACAAACATAATTTGAACTTTCACATTGGCAACTTGCTTTATATGAGGAAGTAATCCACATACACCTTCCTCTTCGTTTGGTCTTTGATGACATTTTTCATCATCCTCTGATAGATTGCATCTACATTTTTCAAGATAAAGAGCATGACCTTTTAGCAATACAACTCTTCTATAGTAATGAAGGATATTTTCCCACAATCGTATGGATGCATTTTTATTTTTTTTTGTAGCTAGAGATAGAATTCATGAATCTCATTATTAAGTAGCCCACTATGAGTCAACCAAGGCATTTATCCTAGGTAGTTGGTATCCATCCTTGGTCTAGTTTGAGTTCTGGAAATTGAAGTATGCACGCATCCTCCACTTTTCTATTACTTTATACACCTTGACTACAGTGGATATCCTATATGGGTATTGAATTTCTATAATAAAATCAGTCTCCATCAATTTCTATGATTCATTCATGATGAGTTTGACTAGTGCAGCAACTATCTATTTATTTTTTTTCCTAAATAGGAATGACATAACTTTAAATATTTAGCCTATGGTACATGACTACTTCATCAATACATACCATTTCTACTGCCAACCAAGAAAAAACATCTTGGTCACCCCAGAGGGCTGGGATCAACTTGCCACTATGCTCCTTAATAAAGGAGGCACTTCTTCAAATGGTTTTACTTGACTCGCCTTTACTGATATTGAAACCTATGAACCTGATTTATTATTTTGATGATTTCAAATATTATTAGATAACTAACTTAATATTTTATCCACTATATATAGGTTATTTTATTATACTAACATTTCATGTATGGCACATGAACTAAAGCTGTATACAATTTAGAAGGAGCAAAACCAAAAAGGAAAGAATTTAAGAACAAAGAACTAATAAGGGTGAAAACTTGCAATATGAGTATGTATTTTTCTTTTCATGATTTTTTATGTGTTTAGGTGTATGTTGGCAAGACAACTAAGCACACACTCATGAGTGGGGATTAAAATTAAATACTTGGTTTCTTTGTTAAATTACACTATACAATTTTGATTATAATGTATGATCACTTGTTCCAAATATTAAACCAAGTATTTAATAAAAGTTAGGAAAATGAAAAAGGTAGAATAATGAATAATACTATACGGTCTTAATTATCTAGGATTATTAGGTTTTTTGATAAAACTAACTCTAAATTTTGGATTTTTAAAAAATAAGCATATTTAAATTTTAAAAAATAAACTAATTATATTATATAATCTTGATCACACAGTCCTAATATTAATGAACTTTGCATATTTTTAATATGAGAATCAAACAATCAAATCAGTAATAAATATTTTTAAATATTATACTATAAGATATAAATCATACAATATGAATGAACAAAACATTTGCTAGATGACCCACTATTCTTTTAGGATGATCCTTAAATTGATTCAACTAATCGTTATGTATAATCATTATCATACAGTCTGATTCAACAAAACTAAAATTACAGGTATTTTTAATATTTATCTAATCAAACAATAAGAACTCATATTTGTAATGTACAATCATAGCATTAAAAATGAAATTTAGGGTTTGCTTTAAATAGCTAATTTTGATTCATTTAACCCTAAGACTGTGTGAGGCATGAGATCCACAACAACAACAACATCAAGCCTTTATCCCACTACGTGGGGTCGGCTACATGAATCCTTTTTCTCCATTGCGTCCTGTTAAAAGTCATATTCTCATTTAAATCTAATAAAGACAGATCATTTCTAATATTTTCTAACCAAGTCTTTTTAGGTCTACCTCTACCTTTCTTAACATAAGTCAAATCTAAGACCTCTACTTTCCTAACCGGGTCATCGGGAGGCCGTCGTTTTATGTGACCAAACCATCTAAGGTGACTTTCTCTAATCTTATCTTCCACTGGAGCTACTCCAACCTTTCACGAATAAGCTCATTTCGTATCCTATCTCTAAGGGTAAAGCCACTCATCCACCTGAGCATCCTCATCTCTGCAACACTTAACTTAGAATTATGCTTCTCTTTTAATGGCCAACATTCGGCACCATAAAGCATTGCAGGTCTCACCACCATCTTATAGAATTTTCCCTTAAGTTTGAGGGGTACTTTTCTATCACACAATAAGCTCGATGCATTCCTCCACTTCAACCATCCAACTTGGATTTTGCTGATAATATCCCCATCTATTTCACCATCACTCTGAACAATAGATTCAAGATATCTAAAACGTGTACTCTTATTAATGACTTGATCGGCCAAAGCCACAATCCCCTCACTAGGTCTATTATTACTAAAATTACACTCCATATATTCCATTTTAGATCTACTCAAGCGAAAACCTTTAGACTCTAAGGTTGACCTTCACAATTCTAGTTTACCTTCAACTCCCTCTCTAGTCTTATCAACAAGAAGAATATCATCAGCAAAAAGCATACACCAAGGTACATCCTCTTGCAAATGTCTAGTGAGAACATCCATGACTAAAGAAAAAAGATATGGGCCTAAGGCTGATCCTTGATGTAATCCAACTAAAATAGGGAAATACTTGGTCAAACCACCTTGTGTTTGAACACAAGTAATAGCTCCTGGATACATATCTTTAATGATTTGAATATAAGCGTTATTAACTCTTTTCTTTTCAAGAACTCTCCATAGCACTTCTCTTGGAACTTTATCATATGCTTTTTCTAAATCAATAAATATCATATGTAAATCCTCCTTATTCGCTCTATATTTCTCCATCAAACCTCTTAATAAATGTATGGCTTCCATAGTAGACCTACCCGGCATGAATCCAAATTGATTTTGAGAAACATTAGTATCACACCGCAACTTATGCTCCATAACACGTTCCCATAGTTTTAAAGTATGACACATTAACTTAATTCCTCTATAATTCGCACAATCTTGTGCATCACCTTTATTCTTAAAAATAGGGATTAACACACTCATTCTCCACTCATCTGGCATCTTTTTAGTCTTCAAAATAGTATTAAAAAGTTTAGTAAGCCAAGAAATTCCTTCATCTCCTAAGCATTTCCACACCTCTATTGGAATATCATCAGTTCCAACAGCTTTTCCACCCTTCATTTTATTTAAAGCCTCTCTAACTTCGGTTTTACTAATACATCGATAAAAACAAAAATCTTTATTTTCATTTAGGGTGCTAAGGTCACTACAGTCAATTTTATTTTCACATTCTTCATTAAAAAGCTTAGCAAAATATCTCAACCACCTTTGTTGAATATCATCTTCTAAAAAAAATACTTTTTGATCTTCATCCTTAATACACTTCACTTGAACTAAATCCTTACTACTCCTATCTCTTTGTTTGGCTAACTTATGCATATTTCTTTCTCCATCCTTAGTATCTAATCTATTATATAAATCAATAAAAGCTAAACTCTTTGCATCGCATATTGCTTTCTTAGATTCCTTATGTGCCTCTTTATATAATTTCCGATTATCAGAATTTTTACAATTAAACCAATTTTTATAACAAATTTTCTTATTTTTAATCTTTTCTTGCACATTTGGATTCTGCCACCAGCTATTTTTACTATTAGGAGCTTTTCCCTTTGAAACTCCAAGCACATCTTTGCAATATTCTTAATATCACTAGCTACTTTTTCCTACATAACATTAGCATTCTCATGCACAGACAAAATCTTAAGATCTAAAATCTTGTGTGAGGCATGAGATCCATCAGAGTTATTTTTCTTAAGAGAGTACTTGGAGTAAACGAAGTTATTCTTTTTGTTTATGAGAGCTTGTACAAACCCGTTGGAAGAGAGAGTGAGGTTGAGTAAGGGTTCCTTAATGGAATCAATGGATATGGGAGGTAGATCACATGTTTTTACTTGTTAGCTTACACCTTTATCCTATAGGGTTTGTATTTTGGGAGTTCTTTGGGAGGAGCACTAGAGAGAGACTTTGGGTGGAAGATTTGTGACTAGTTGAGGAGGCTAGGGAAGTGACATCTCTGTCATTACAAGGAGCAGAAAGTGGGAGAAGGAATCTCTATCATGTTGGCAAGTAGAAGGAGGAAGTCTTGGCACTTTAGGCAAGGAAAATTTTATAAAGGTCATTCTCCACCTGGAAATAAAGAAAGGCTTCTCAATCTTGCTGAGTTTACAAGAAGTGTTTTCTAATGGAATTCCTAAGGATGAGGTAGTTGGGGAGTGGACATAGTTCAAGTTGACTGAACCATTATAAAATTTTTTATTAGTATTTCTATACTTTAGCATTATTTAATTTCTACATTCTACTATATTGCTTAGATATATGGTTCCAAAATTACTTGTTATTGCATCTAATAAAATATTTTAAAAAATAATTCTTCATAATATTTTTCTATAAAATAAAAATATCTTTTTTTAATCTTTCTTTTAAATTTCACTTTAAAATATTTTCCATTTCTCTCAAAAATAAAACCAAAATATATATATATATTTAGCACTTGTACCTTTGAAGTTTTATTATAATTTTCAAAACTATTTTTGTTGCAACAACATTTTTTCTATAACAAATTTTAAATAACCAACTCACCCCATCTATTTTTTATGTCAAGTCACTTTCAACTGACTTATCCTCTTATGTAGTTATCTCCTCAATGGCCTCAGTGGTCTCCAACCTTACAACTTGCTCTAGATCCACCTAAAAAACTTTTTTTGAAGAGGGTTTCACCTTCCCTACACTTCCCAAGTGGTGGATGCATAACAGAGTGAGGTCACCCCTCACTATAATTACTCTTCCCTCAGTTGAAAACTTGATGATGATAGGCTAGATGGATACCATGGCTTTGAAGGTTCTTAATAGAGGCTTATCAAAGATGACATTGTAAGTTGTCATGAGGTCGATGATGATGAAGTTAGCCATCATCACATACTGATGGTTTTCACACCCTAAGTGATTGACATGGTGAGTACTCCTTCAATATTTATGGCTAGCTTTTCTTATATACACATATTTTATAGTATATATAATATAATAAATATCTAATACCAAACTCAATATTCAGTTCACTGTATCATCTTAATGCATGTAAAATTTGCATATGAACCAAAATTAGTGAAATTTATAACAAATATAGTGTCGTCTTTTTCACATGTATGTTCTCATAATAGCTTTATTGTAATAAGTGTATGTCATACACACATATGAAAAGGTTTTAATAAATATTTTTTAAAATTTTAAAATTATCCAAATTAGGATATTTCCCCTTAAATAAAAAAATACCTAGTCAAAATTTTATATATTTTAGTCAAAATGCTCATATTGACAACATATATCACATAACAAAAATTATATGGTGAAAGTTTGCTAAAATAAAGATATCGCAATTTTTTTGCATTTGAACCAAATTAAAATTTGTAAAATATAAAATACATAAAATCATTGAAATTGGAGGTAGAGTTATGGTAGCTTAACATGAGAAGAGTAACTTTTCCAACAGGGCTAACTAACAAAATTCACTCTATGACCTCCAAATCATAAGTTTTATTTTCTCACTCCTCTATTTTCTTCTCTTTTCCCCTTAAGTTTACATTTCAGCTCTCTATTAGGCCGAATGAATGGCATAAAAGAGATTTAATGGATCTTATGAGTGGATTAGGATATTTAGAAGAAAATAATAATAGGATATAAAGGAAATTATTTTAATAGCTCATATTTTAGCATAAAATTTGTATAAATCCTTTTATATCTTGAAGTCCAAAGCTTTAAAATTATATGAAAAATATACATATAATATTCCTATTTGTTTAGAAAATTTTGATGAAATTGGTTTGTAAAATAGACACCTAACGATCCAAAAATCTTACTTATATCGATATGTGTCAATTTTCTACACTGTCCTTAAAATTTGAAAAACAAATTTATTATAATTAAAGCACAATAGTATTTATATAATAAAAAATATGGTTTTATAAATTTGACTTATAATGGCTAAAAATAATTATTTAACTAGGTCAAAATATGGGCTATTACAACACATGCCCCTACAATGCCGTTGTTTATGCTTATTAGACTATTAAGAGTTGGATGGATTTATTGTTGATCTTTATAGTTTAGTAGGGGTGACATTGAGTATAGTTTTAAGGAGTTGACCTGAAATTAAAATCAAAGTATAGTTGTGTACATTTAGTTGGTTTGATATTTGATTTGCAAATGAACTAAATCAACTTATTTCATTTGCAAAATAAATAAATAAACAATCAATGTGGGTAACTTTTAAGAAACATAAATTCAAAAGTTGACTTGTTAGGGTTTCTATGTCATGTTCTCTAGAGTGAATGTTTGTTCCCCTTCAATTTTTGGTGTGATCTTTCAATTTCTCGTGTGATTATCCACCTCGAACTCAGGGAAGCCTCCTTATCTATAGTCTTCCTTCCCTTTTCGTTTGGTTTTCCTTTTCTCTTGTGGTTTGTATTGTTGTAGTTTTGGATTTTTTGTTTTTTTGATTTCCTTCTTTCCTGCTTTGTGGATAGTAAACTAATTGGTTCGGCTTTTCTTAACGACAAATCCAAAACTTGATTGTTTAAGATCCTCTAGTAGGTTCATCTTCTTTCATAACTTTCCTAGATCTTAAGGAAACTACCCAATATAGTTTTACAGCCTTATGGGTTTGGAAAGAAGAGATTAAAGCTCTTGATAACCCTTTAAAGTTTTCCTTGATCGATAAGTTCACCACTTTTCGGCCGAATCGGGAATTTATCTGCAACTTTTTCTTCAATCTTAAACTTTCTTGTGATATTTTTGTCACACTTTTGGACCATTGACATGTTCTTATCAAGTTATCCAATAACTTGGATTATAGTCACATCTTCGATCATTGATTCTATGATGTATTCAATTACGATATGAAACTGATAAAGTGGTCTCCCATGTTTGATATCACTAAGGAATCCCCCATTATGCCAATTTGGATTTCTTCCCCTGACTTAAGGTCGCACTTTTCTCCCCTAGAATACTTCATGGGCATCGTTCTCTATTTATTAGGCCTTTATAAACTCATTTTTCTACTGCTAATGGCTCCAGACCTTCTATTGCAAGGGTTTTGGTTGAACTTGATATTTCTAAAAATTATACCACTACTAATTGTGTTGGCCCTAAAAATTAAGTTTGGATATGTGCATAATGTGCTGATTAAAGAAGTTCCATCCTTTTGTGACCATTGCAAACTTCGGGCCACCTTAAAATTGAATGTTTTATCATAAACCTCCAACTAAGAAAATCCTAGAATCCTAGTCACAAAATGGTTTTCCAACTTAAGGAAAACAAACCTAATCATGTTGTTCCTATTGTTGTTACCACCACATCTAACCTTTTATGTGTTGAAGTAAATGAGAATATCATTTTGGATATGTTGGAATCATTTCTTTTATCTGACTAATTAATTAGCAATGATGGAAAATCTATTATTGGTTGTAGTAATGTTTCCAATGAGGCAATTTATCCATTTCTCAGGGGGATCCTATCATGCTTATTGAAGCTGAACCTATTGTTGCTTTTGTGGGTAAACCAGTTAGTTCGTCTGAGTATATGAATGTGCCCAATCTTCAACCTATCATCTCTATTTCTAGCACTCCTATATCTGATATTTACTTATGCCAAAAATATGTTGTATTGGCTAAATCTTTGGTGAATGAGGAAGAGAATGACAAATTGAGCCAATCCAATAAATTTGATTCTATATGAGAGGAAGGAGAAATCCAATCAGTTAATGATGGGAATTTTGATAAGTTCTCTCTAACGGATGTTGATTTAAATGATGTGCATATATCCAAAGATGATTTCTCATTTTTTTCAAATGAAAAGAATAAGAAGAAAAAGAAGAAAAATCAACATTTTGATCACTCAATGGTGAGACTTCTAAGATCCAATGCTTTCTCTTTTTCTAATTGTGATGATTAGTACTATCATTTGGAACATTAGAGGCATTGGAAAAATTGATGCCCATTTATGTTTAAGGAGTCTTTGCCGTATTCAAAAAATTTCTTTGTTGGCAATTTTAGAACCTATGATTGATGCTTCAAAAATTTCCATTTTCCTAGGATAATTGAGTTTCTCCTTCTCTTATTCTAATATAAATAGTAAAATTTAGCTTTCCGGAATAACATGTCTGTGAATATTCTTAGAGATTTTGATCAGGTTCTTCACAGCAACCTGTCTACTTTTAATGTCTTTGTTATGGGTTCTTTTATCTATGTGAGTTGTTTCTATGGAAGAATTTGATTGAATTTAATAATCTTTTTAATGGTACATGGTTCATTAGAGGGAATTTCAACATTATTTCAAATACTTCTAAATAGTTGGATGGCTCCTCGCCTAATATTATTGTTACGGATGAATTTAATAGTATGATACTTGAGTGTGGTTTCACTGGTTATAAATTTACATGGTCTAATAAAAATATGTGGGAAGGACTGGATAGAATTCTTTTCAATAAAGAGTGGATCTCTTCTTTTCCTATGACTTTAGTGGAGCACTTAAGTAGGACTGCCTTTAATCATACTCCCATTTTAGCTAAAATTCAATATATTACTATTAATGGTTTTTATCCATTTCCTTTTTAGAATATGTGGCTTCTTACTCCTAATTTTCTTAATGTTGTCAAAGATAATTGGTTTCCCCCTATTTCCTATTATGGTGGCAATAATGATATGGTTCTCCTCCTTTGCCTTAAATTTAAAAGACTCAAACAAAACTTAAGGTGGTGGAATAAAAATATTTTGGGCAACATTTTTCATCATTTAGTTAAAGTTGAGCAAGATGTCTAAAACCTTGAGAATCTTTATTCCAATGAGCCTTCCTTAGAGAATTAGAATCATATTTGCAGCACTAAGCATCATCTTATCACTTTACAAAATTATGAGGAAACTTATTGGAAGAAGAAGTTGGTCTCTAAGCATCTTTGTAAAGGTGAAAACAACACTAAATACTTCCATGTTATTATTAAGAAAATTAAAAATAGGAATTTCATTAAAAAAATTAAGCTTCCTTCTAGTGAGTGGTGTGATGATCACAAAGATATTGGCATCTTTACCTCCAACTATTTTTTTTAGGATATTCTTGGGAATGACAAAATTATTGAGCCCATTTCTTTCCCCCAAGTCATTCCTCATCTCATTTATAATCAAGATAATGGTTTTCTTTCTAAACTCCCTAATGAAGATGAGATTTATAGTTGCCTAATAGATATGAATAAAGATTTTATGGCTGGCCCTGATGGCTTTTCTACTCAATTTTTCCAACAGTGTTTGAATATCATCAAAGAGGATCTTTGTAATGCTATACTGTCTTTCTTTAATAATGTTAAGGTCCTTAAATATTTATCAAGGACCTCTATAGTTCTTATTCCTAAGACTAATAATCCTGAGTACTGGAATGATTTTAGACCTATTAGTTTTAGCTCTACCTTTCATAAACTTATTTCTAAAATTATATCCTTTGAATTGATCTTTACTCTTCCTAAGATTATATCTAAAAATCAATTGAGTTTTGTTAAAGAGAGAAGTATTAATGATAATGTTCTTCTTGCTCAAGAGTTTGTTCATGACTTCAATAAAAAGGTTAAGGGTCATAATATGATTTTCAAATTGGATGTCACCAAAGCATATGTTAATATCAGTTGGAATTTTATTTATAAAATGCTTACTCTATTTGGCTTTAATGATGTGTTTCTGAATATGAATATTATTGAGAATGTTTGATTTTCCATCATTATTAGTGGCAGTTCTAAGGGTTTTACAAAGCTGCTGAGGATATTAGACAAGGAGATGCTCTATCTCCTGCTTTGTTCATCATAGTGGCTGAATATATTTTCAGAGGCTTAAGTTATTATTTCACTTAATACCAAAGCATTTGTTATTATAACACTGGTGGCCTTAATATCTCTAATCTATCTTTTATTGATTATATCATTATTTTATGTAATGATTCCCTTAATAGTATTAACAAAATTAAGTATTTCCTTAATCCTTTTGAGAATGAAAGTGGTTTATACTTTAATAATTCCAAAAGCACCTACATTGTTGGTAAAAGTATGTTGGTTGTGCAATGTAAAAATATTAGTATGATCACTGCTTTGTTAAACAGTCTCTACCATTTTTTATAGGGGTGCTCAGATCTATAAAGGCCATAAAAAATCTTTTTCTTTTTGATAAAATGTTTTCTTCTATATCCAATAATCTTTCTTCTTGGGAGTTTAAGTTTCTTTTTATGGAAGCTAGACTTGTGCTTATCAAGAGTGTTTTATGCTCCATACCCATTTATTTATGCCAAACCATTAACCTCGCTATTGAGGTTTGAAATAGACTTGAGAAAATTATCAATATATTTTTTGGGGGATCTTCCTTGAATCACAAAAAAAATTCATTGGTCTAATTAGACTACTTATACTACCACTTATATGGAAGGTGGATTGGGCTATAAACCTATTGTTGAAATGGTTATTGGATTTCTTACAAGACATGGTGGAAATTTAGATCTAATGATTCTTTATGGGCCAACTTTATGAATTATAAGTATTGCAAGAATATCCATCCTACTTTATGCTATTTTAAAAATGATCAATGTTTTGTTTGGCACAGGTTTTGTAGGATTAAATGGTTGGGTGAATCTACTCTTCATTGGGGAATTGGTGATGGCAATATTCATTTTGGCAGGATGACTAGATTAGAAATGGGTCCTTGATTCCGTTTTCAATACTCATTCTACCTCCTCCTTGAAGGTTTCTAACATCATTATAAATTGGAATTGGTGTACTAATAAGCTGCTTGATTTTATTCTCTCTAATGTTGTTAATCTTATTCGGGAAATTTCTCTTTCTATTTCTCATAATGGCATTCTTCTTTTTAAACTATCTCACAATAGGGAATTTAATTTTAAGAGAATTTGGAATGACTTTAGAAATAAGAAAGATTCTAACATCTTTTTTGATAAAATTTGGAATCACTTCACTCCTACTTCTTCTTCCATCCTTACTTGGAAAAGTGTTAAAGGTTACAATTCTGTTGATAGCAGACTCCAAAAAAAGAGGCTTTTTTTAGTCTGTAGATGTCAATGTTGTTCTCAAATCAAGAATTTACTCCATGTTTTCATCCATGGTCCTATTGCTAGGAAGTTGTGGCGTGATTTGAAGAAAGGTTTAGGTCTTCATGGTATTTGCAATAATGTTACTATTCTCTCTTTTCTATATAATTGGTTCAATAACTACTTTAAAGGGCATATTGCTAGTGTTATCCATACGCTTGCTTTTTGGTTCATTTGGTTGGAAAGAAATAATAACAAGTATAATAACATCAAGATGTGTCATTTTCCTTAAAACCAAAATCCATCAACATGTCACTGCTAATATTTTGAAACCTAAGCATTTTATTGACATGCGACGATGATATTCTTATTTTAACATATCCTTAACCAATCAAGCTAGCATCAAAAGGCCTAATAGTATTATTTGGATAAAGCCACTTGCTTATGAATTTAAGCCTAATATTGATGGTGCTGTAAATAATTGTGGCTTGGGTTATGGTGGCCTTTTTCAGAGACCATTTTGCTTCCTTCATTATTGGCTTTGCGATTAGCGTTTCTTCTGATTATCTTATTTATGCTAAAATGTAGGCTATTTATAAAGGTTTACTTCTTTCTGCTGACTAGAACATTTCTAATATTTGGATTGAATCTGACTCCAAAATTTTGGTTTTATGTGTTATTTCTCATAACTGCCATAATGCTAGTTCATTCTATCTTTTTAGCAAGTTTGATGTTTTATTGAACAATGTCAAATTTAGAATTATGCATATCTTTCGTGAAGGCAATACCTATGTGGATTGGCTTGCTAAAATGGGAGTTAATTCCTCTGATTGCATCTATTTCAACAATGATTCTAACCTTGGGCTTCTTGGTAGTATCATTAAGATGGACATGTTGGGTGTGCAATATTTTAGAAGAAATTGATTCTTTTGCATTTGCTCTGTTGTGACTAGCCTCTTTCTTCCCCTTGCTGGCATGGCTTCTGTTATCTTTGGCCTATTTTACCCTTTTGGTTGTATGTCTTTGAGTGTGTTTTTCTTTAGCTAATTCTTCAGTCTCCTCCTGCAGTTGAGTTCCGGCATTTTTTTTATTTACTACTATTATGTTCTTCTTTTGGTTTAGGTTTATTTGGGTTAGTCTTACTTCCTGGTTCTATTCGTTTTTATAATTCTTTTTATTATGACTGCTGCCTCTTTTCCTTTTGGTTTTTTATTTTTATTTTTTTTATTTGAGCCATTTAGTGTGTTGTTCTTCTGGTTGTGGGCTCTAATATTAGGCCTTCCAAACTTCTAGCCAATGTCTGAAACTTCTTCCTATTTAGCATCTTCTATTGGTTTCTTCTTTGTGAGTTACTGCTAGCTGTTGGTTAGTTTGGCTTTCTGTCGTTCGATTCTATAATGCAGGTTTTCCTTTTGAGCTCTAATGAATTGGATTTCTTCCACTGCATTGTTCCTCGGTGTGGATTGACACTGCCTTCTTCTATTTGTTTTTCTCCTTTTGTTGGGCATTACTGTATATTTGAGCTTTGGCTCGTGTTTTGGGTGGTGGCTTATTGTCGCTCCGTAGTCTCTTTATTTTTCCTTTCTGCTGTATTTTAGTAAGGACATTAAGCTTTTAGGTATTTTTTTGTTCTTTTATGGCTTTAGCTCTACTATCATTAGTGGCTTTCAATCCCTTTAAGGACTTGTAAGAGTATTTTTTATATTAATGCGTATGCCTCTTTCCGGGTTTTTACCCAAAATAATCAAACTGACTAGAATATTTTGCAAATTGAATTAAACAAAATTGAACATTAGTTTAGTTGGTTTGATTCGATTTTGGATGGACCAATATATTAAGTCATTTTAATAATCTTTAACTTTAATAACATGAATACCGTGTAACATTTACTAAATTTTTCAAGATTTAACATGTTGATTTAATAATATTGATGTTATTTATTTATATTTTATGGACTTTATTTATTTAATAACTAAAGATATCAGTGTAATTTGATTTTTTTGTTAGAACTGTTTTATAAAATAAAAAATTTAACCATTAACCAAAAATCAAATAATGTTAAAATTAAATTAATAACTGAACTGACATTTTAACAAATGAGTCAAGCCAACCATATAAGATTGGTTTGGTTCAATTTTTTTTATTTTATCCAAACAATGCACCCCTTAGAGTCAAGTCAAATATCTGAGTTCGACCCAAGTTTAAGTTGATTCGAGTAAAATTAAAATTTTTTTACTAAAACTTTGTTTAAGTAGTAATAAAAAAGTCATCTGAAATGAAGCCTAATTCTCCTCAATCAACTTGATTTAACCATTGCCATAATTATATTAACATCAGGACTTAGTCAAGGAGCTTAAGTCAGAGTTTTAGGGCTTTAAGAAAAAAATTATAAAAAAAGAAGGATTTGTGAAGATGAAGGGTAGTTTGATAAAAAAAAGGAATTATGTTAATTCAATAATTTTTTGAGTCAAGAGTGAATAGATAGTCCTTCAGACTTTTCTTATTTATCGACTTATGATCACAAGAAGTAGGATATTATTTTAGTTTTGGCAATAAAATTAAACTCAAATTAGCTAAATTAAAAGGGGGAGGGATCTTATGGCCAAGTATTGATTAATAGATAATGAGGTTTGCTTGGTATGATGTAAAATGTTGACCCCATTTTTAATTCATTTATTTTGCAAGAATTAGTTTGATCGGATTATGATCAATTTAATAAGGACTCATCATTTCTATTTAATAGCTCAACATCACAAATCACACCATTTCATTCCTCTATGGTAATTTCTTTGTTGATAGCTTGACAATCTAAAGTTACCAATTAGCCCTCCACCCGTTGACACGAACCCCTTCTCTACTGACTTCTTCTTGAAACATAATCATATAACACGTTATTTTTCTAATGTCTCTCATGAAAACTAACAAACAAATTAATATACAAGAAAAATAGGCTTAGCACCCCCTTCCGAACTAGTTTTTCTCCTCATCATTGTTGGCATCTCAACAACCTAGAGATGCATGTTTTGCTAGTTTTCAATGACACGAACCCTTCTCTAGTCAACCCTTTGTGAGGATTTCTCTCGATAGAGTTCCAATCTTGGTATTGACGGGGCTATAAACAAGTATGGTGTGAATGGCGATGGTCTTATTAGGAATCATCTTGGTCAACTTATTATTAGTTTTGCTTAAAATATTGGCTCGAGTAACATTATCTATGCTGAAATGTATACTTTATATAAATGGATAGAGCTTTGCATTGATAACAACATATCTAACTTATGGATTGAAACTGATTTGAAGCTTTTTATGCCTTTAGTGATCTCCAATAACTTTCATTATGCTCATTTATTCTATTTATTTAACAAGACTTTGTCCTTGCTAGACAAATTGCATTTTAGAATTTTTCATATTTGGCGTGAAGGTTATGTTTGTGCCGATTGGCTAGCTAAAGAAGGTGCTAATACTATGAATACGCTTAGCTTTAACAATGACACTTATCTTGAGGTCCTCAGGGGCATGATTACAATGGATATCTTGGGTATTCCTAATTTAGGAAAATATGCCTTTTTTTCTTGGTGTTCACCTCCTACTGTGTTGTGAAGCTTATCATTGGTTATCTATTTTAGTTGTCTTAGTATTTTGTTAGTTTGTTTTGGTTTAATTGGCGAGGGTGGCCTCAGGTGTTGGTGATCTTTTTATTCTTCCTTTCGGCTCCATGTTGTTGTTTTGGAATTCTATTAGGTGGTGCTTTCTGTGGTAGTTGGTTTGGTTTATCATTCTTGTTGGTTTGGCCTCTCCGTTTTAGTTCTCCCTCTGGCTGGGGCTTGTCATTTTGGTTATTGGGCCTTTGGGTCTAGTTGTTACTTATTGTTATTCTTTGTAATTTTTGTTGCTATTTAGCTATTGGTGGTCTGGTTGTTGCTATTTTTTGGTTAATTTCTAGCTGTTGGTGATCTAGTTGTAGTTGTTTGTTGGAAGATAGATGGTTGATCCGGTCGGTGGCTCAAGGATGTCTTCTTGAATATGGTTTTTGGGTCTCTGAGTCTCCTGTTGCTATTTGATGAGGTTTGATTATTCTTTTGTTGTTTTGGCTGTTAGTGATCTAGTTGTAGCTACTTATTAATTTTTTTCTAGTGGTGCTTCTTGTAATATCTTATAATGTTCTTCGATTAGCTACCCTTTGATGCCGCTGGTGGTATTCTTCTTGTGTCCTTTTACTTGGGATCCTCTTTTAGATGTTGGTGGTATCTTATTGTGTTTTGTTAAGCTTTTCCTTTGTAGGTTAGGCTCACATTCATCTTTGATTTGATTGTTGTTGGCGGCTTTTATGGCACCAATCCATTGGCTCAACAGGTTTGGCAGTATGTTGCTATTTTTTCAGTGGCATTCCAAGTTGACTCCTGCTTGGTCTATTTTTGGGTGATGGCTTTTGCCTCCCTTTAGCTGTTTTCTTCCATGCTTTTTATTGTGTAATCTTAGTAGAGAACATTAGCTCATTAGGTTTTTTGTGACTTTTGATTGTAGCTCTTTGAGCATTAGTGAGCATTTGTGAGGCCGGAGTCGCCACGGAAATGCTTAAACCTGAAACAAAGATGTCTGGTATAGACGCCGGATTCAACACCCACCATCCTACTCTGGATTGTCCACGATTACATCAACTTCTATTTCTCTTGTTCTTCACCACCTACACAAACACGTCAGGAAACAGAAAGAAACACAGAGAAATGCTAAGAACAGAATTCTTATTCGGTAATGAGGATATCTAAAATCTATTTTTCCCTTTTAGGAGAGGCTATTTATATACTAATAGAAAGAAGAAATCAGGCCAAGCTACACTATCGGCACACAAACAGAGCTACACAGAAATTAACATTCATCAGTAGACGCTCCAGCATCATTCTACTGGGGTGGGAGAAGACTCAAGTTCAATATGAGGGGTTAAGTCAGCTACATTAAACACAGCTAAAACATTGTAATAACCCGACAAATCAATTTGGTATGCATTGTCATTTATCTTCTTGATGATTCTAAAAGGTCCATCGGCCTTGGCCTTAAGCTTTTCGAAGGGTCCTGGCGGAAAGCGCTCTTTCCTCAATCTGATCCAGACGAAGTCTCCTTCTTGGAACTGGACGGCCTTCCGATGCTTATTGGCTTTTGTTTGGTATTTGGAATTCTGTCTGAGAATCTCAGCCCAGACTTGCTGGTGTAATTTCTTTATTTCTAAGCTCCTCTATTCACCTTCAGAACTATAGGATGATGGAGTTAAAATAGGAATTAAGTCAAGCGGAGTTAAGGGGTTACGGCCATATACAATTTCGAAGGGGCTGCATTTGGTTGTATGGTTAGTAGACCGATTGAAGGAAAACTCAACTTGAGCTTGAATGAGATCCCATTGTCGAAGATTATTTCCTATAAAATAGTGCAGTAAGTTGCCCAAACTCCGATTAACATTTTTAGTTTGGTCGTCCATCTGCGGATGTGCGACCGAGCTGAACTGTAATCGAGTACCCAGTTTTTCCCACAATGTTTTCCAGAAGTGACTCAAAAATTTGACATCTCAATCAGAGGTGATGGTTTTGGGGATTCCACTAAGATGAACTATTTCTCTAAAGTATAGATCGTCAATGTAAGTGGCGTCAAGAGTCTTGTTACAAGCCACAAAATGCACCATCTTCGAGAATCTGTCCACGACTACCATGATAGAATCTTTATTTCTTTGAGTTTGGGGTAGTCCCAACACAAAATCCAATTATACATCCTCCCACGGTCCCTGAGGAATAGGTAAAGGCAAATATAACCCGACAATGGTTCATGTCGTCTTCTCTTGCCGGCAAATTCTGCAACCCTGCATGTACTTGCCTACATCCTTAGACATTGCAGGCCAATAGAACTTTTCTTTAACCAGGACCAAAGTTTTGTTGCGTCCAAAATGGCCAGCCAAACCGCCATCGTGACATTCCGAGATCAAAACTGTCATGAGAGAACACCTAGGTACACAAAGGCAATTGTGGAAGAATAAGTATCCATCTCGGATGTGGAAAAATTGATATGCATTGTTTTGACATTTCTCCCAGGTCTCCTTGAAATCCACATCCTGTGCATACAATTCTCGGATGGAATCAAACCCCATGAGTTGTGCTTGCATTTCTTGGACCAATACATGTCGCCTACTTAAGGCATCCGCTACTTGATTTTGTTTGCCCAACTTGTGCTTCAACACAAAGTGGAATGTAGCTAAGGATTTAGCCCACGTTGCATGTCTACCCCGAAGCTTCTTCTGGCTATAGAGGAACTTCAAAGAGGTATGATTGGTAAAGAGAATGGACTCTTTTCTTAGGAGATAATGACACCAATGGCGAAGAGCCCGCACAATAGCATAAAATTCCTTATCGTAAGTCAAATATTTATGGCGGGCGTCATTCAATTTTTCACTGAAATAAGCTATGGGCTGGTCTTCTTGGCTTAGTATGGCTCCAATCCCCACATTAGATGCATCACAGTCGACTTGGAACAGTTTGTCAAAATTAGGTAATCGGAGCACTGGTGTCATCTTTACTTGCTCCTTAAGGAGTTCGAAGCTACCTTCAGCTTCTTCTGCCAACAGGAACTTGTCTGCCTTTAGCACTTTTGTGAGGGGAGCGGCAAGGGTGCTAAAATTCTGAATGAATCGACGGTAAAATGAAGCTAATCCATGGAATCTCCGCACGACGGTGAAGGACTGTGGTGTTGGCCAGCTCACAATAGCTTCGATCTTCTCCGGATTGACTTCAATTCCGGATGCCGATAATATAAAACCCAAGAATTTGGTGCGTCTGTCCAGAATTGGCACTTCAGAAGGTTACCATACAATTTTTGTTCTCTTAATACCTCGAGCACTTGCCTTAAATGTTGTAAATGGCTGAGGTCACTGCTATAGACAAGGATATCATCAAAGTAGATGATCTCAAATTTACACTGGAAAGGCTGGAATATCTGATTCATTAATCGCATGAATGTACTTAGGGCATTGGAGAGGCCGAACAGCATCACCAACCATTCAAATAGACCGTCTCTGACCTTAAAGGTTGTCTTCCATTCATCTCCCTCTCGGATTTGAATGTGATGGTAGCCGCTGCGCAAGTCCATTTTGGAAAAGATCTTCGCCCCTTGCAATTGATCAAAGAGGTCATCGATCTGACGAATAGGGAATCGATAGCGAATAGTGATATTATTTACCGCTCTGCTACCTATACACATCCTGTAAGTTCCATCCTTCTTTGGTACGAGCAAAGCAGGAACCGCACATGGGCTTACACTTGGTCTTATGAACCCCCTGGGTAGTAAGCCTTCAACTTGCCATTTTAATTCTTCATACTCTTCGGGTCGGAGCCTGTATGGAGGCCGATTAGGTAATGCAGCTCCTGGGACTAAGTTCATAGCATGCTGAATATCTCAAAGTGGTGTCAAACCTACAGGTAAGTCGTTAGCAAAGACTTCTTAAAATTCTGTCATAAGTGGTTGAACCTCTAGCGGGTGAAAACAAACCTCATCACCAACTTGTTTAAGGACTATCAAGTAACAGCTGTGAGCTTCTTGAATGGCTAGATGACATTCAGCCTTGTTGAGGATAAATTGATCGGTATGCCCTTCATCTTGGGAGGTGGATAACTGAAGTAGAACAATTGACTCTCCGACTTGAATGAAAGAATTTGTGTTATTAACTCCATCATGCACAGTCTGCTGGTTATATTGATAGGATCTTCCCAGTAAAAGGTGGCAGGCATCCATAGGAATCACGTCACACCAAGCACTATCTTGAAATTTGCCTATAGAAAAGTTAACGAGACATCACCAGGAGAGTTCTAACTCGTTATTCCGCTGGACCCAAGACAGCTTGTAAGGCTTGGGGTGGACTTTTGTTGGTAGCTGCAACTTCTCTACCAATATAGACGATGCAATGTTCTCACAACTCCCACTATCTATGATTACTTGACAGATGCGGTCTTGTATTGTACATCTAGTCCTAAAAAGGCTGTGGCACTGTGCAGGTTCTCCTTTCTACACGCTAAGCACTCGTCGAAGTACTAGGAGGTTTTCTTCATCTGCCTCTATAACTGTAGGTTCACTAGGAGAGCTGTTGATTTCTGGAAGGTGATATTCAACATGGACGGGCTCAGCAAACCCCCTTTCTTCTTCTTCGATGAGTGTAATCGTTCTTTTAGTTAGACAATTTGAAGCAATATGCCCAAACCCGTGGCATTTGAAACATTTCTGCATAGATACCCCCACAGATTGACTGACCGGAGTAGGTCGATTAGCAGTAGGATGGTTCTCGACGGAAGTAGAAGCTCCGCCACTAGTATGTCGTACGGGTGGGTTGTTTCTTTCAGCACCATTATCGCGCGATCTATGAACAAATGGTTTGTGGGCTTTCTATTGTTTTTCCACTTTTAATGCGAGATTGATAACATCCTGCATAGCCCAATAGGGTTGCAACTGGACGACCTGAGCAATTGACGGCTGAAGACCTTCAATGAATCTTGCATTGGTATTTTCAAGGGGTTCATTTAGATCGCATTTCAAAGACAATTGTTCGAACTCGGACACATACTCCTCCACCGTATGTTGCTGCTATTGCAACTGATGCAATTTCAAGAACAGATCTTTCCTATAATGATTGGTTAAATATTTACATTGTAACTCCTTCATTTTATCCCAGCTCGTAATTTTTCTTCGGCCTTCCCGCAATCGTGTGCGCTTCAGATTTTCCCACCACAACGATGCATTTTTTGTCAGCTTGATGGCTACCAATTTTACTATCCGATCAAGAGTAACTTCTTTGTACTCAAGAACACGTTCCACGGTGTGCAACCAGTTCAAGAACTCGTTTGGGTCCATCCTTCCATCAAATTCTGAAGCTCGATCTTCACTCCATCATCTCTATTTTTCAGTCTGCTTCGATCTAGGCCTTGTCTACGGCAGTCTTCGTCGCTGGACAAATCTTGATGGAACAAATTAACAATTTCCTCCTCTTCTTGATGGTTCACTGGCTCCTGAGGTACTCTTCTTGCTAGTTGTTGCTGCAGCTGATGGATCTCTCACCGTAATTCTTCGACCACAACTTCATGGACTGGACGTTGAGGATTTCGGAGGGGAGGCATCTTGCCCACGCTCTGATACCAAATGAGGCCGGAGTCGCCACGAAAATGCTCGAACCTGAAACAACGACGTTTGATATAGACACCGGATTCAACACCCACCGTCCTGCTCCGGATTGTCCACGATTACACTGACTTCTATTTCTCTTGTTCTTCACCACCTGCACAAACACGTCAGGATACAGAAAGAAACACAGAGAAATGCCAAGAACATAATTCTTATTCTGTAATGAAGATATCTAAAATATGCTTTTCCCTTCTAGGAGAGGCTATTTATATACTAATAGAAAGAAGAAATCAGGCCAGGCTACACTGCCGGCACACAAACAAAGCTACACATAAATTAACATTCATCAGTAGATGCTCCGGCGTCAATTTGTTTTCTTTAAGAACTTGTAACAATTTATTGATATTTAACACACAAGCCCCTTTGTAGGTTTCTACCAAAAAAATAAAGTTATAATCTTAGCAAAGATTTCTTTCACCACCACTAAAATTGTACAACATTCTAGAGTTATTAGTATAATTCAATTCCATGAAAGAGTAGCATGGTTTTATTTAGCTCCCCCTACACAAAGTAACTATCTCAATTCTCAACATACCTATATTGCACCACTTTGCTAATAGCTCATCATTCTAAATCTATCAGTAAAGTTCCGTTAGCTAAAAGACTCCTAAAACGATCAACTTGCTTGCCCTCTTTCTTTGCAAACATCTTCTCTGCACTATGTAAATTGGACGTTGAATAAGGGGTATAAGGGCATTATAGAGAGAGAAGCTTAAAAGGGAACATATTCTTTGTTAAATTAGACAATTGACAACATTCTTATAAGTGGATGTATGAACCACTAGAAAAAAAAAAGTCAACTTTATTATTCTATTTTTAATATATAATAGTATTATGTACTCATTAAATTTGAATTTTTAGGATTCTCTTATTTAATTTTAATAACTTGTACACTATGATTATGTTAAGGCTTTCTCAATATTAATAATGTTCATACTTATAAAATTAATATATATTTATTAATTTGGATAATATTATATTATGATTTATGAGAAATTTTTTTATTGCTACTATACTTTTATCTTTATAGTGTAGTTTGTTATATAAACTATTACAACTAATTATAACTTGCACTAAGGTTTTATTATAAAATGCTGAATATCAATCCCTTTATACTTTTTGGATTGCCCTGCTGATTTGCTTTTGAAGAGCTTTACATGGAAGCAATGATCATAAGAGCCTTTAATAAAAACTTAGATTTTGTCTGGGACGATTTTTTTAATGCTTCTTAAAATAATTTTTTAGTATCAAAATTAAAATTTTTGTACTAAAAAGCTTTAAGCAATAAGAAAGCTGTCCCAAACGAAGCCTCAGGCTTGTTTGAGACGGCTTTTTTACTATTTCTTAAAGCAATTTTTTAGTCTAAATTTTTGTATAAAAAGCTACTTTAAGAAGCAATAAGAAAGCCATATGCACAAAAAAAGAAAAATGTCTGTAAGAGTTTTTTTTCTTTTACAAAAATGATAACTCAAGATTTTATAAATCATTTAGTAATTCATTATAAATAAAGAGAAAATCCTACCGAAAGAATCTAAAAAGTCTGCTTAACTAACTCAAGAAATGTTGCCATGTTTGACAAGAAGCTAGAAATTGCTTAGATTGTTTCAGGAAAGGTAAAACTCAAAAAGTAGAGGCTGGAACTCAAAAAGCTCAAGCATGATATTGAAAACAGGTTAACAGGTCTGACAATTCGTCTTTATCAAAAACTGGACCCGAATGATTTTAACAATAATCAGGAACTAATTAATCGACACCACATACAATACATTTCTCTCTGAAAAGTGCTACTGAAAGCCTACCTATGGAACCAGCAGTCCAATCAACAGCATGACGGTGAACCAAGCAATGTTTTTAATATATCAAAATCAGTATTTATCTGATTTATAAATAATTTATAAATTTGAACAAATTAATTATGACTACTAGTTGTTCATTTTTTTTCTTTATAGCTGCCTATGCTGGCCCAAGCCCAATTGAAAAAAATGAGGAAAATTTTGTCAAAATAAATTTAGGACCCTGTTATTTTTTTTTTTTTGGCTTCACCACAGCTCATATTCAAATGAAGGTTTCAATGTTTGGAGAGCTCAACTAGAGTTAAACCCATCATGAGATCTGTGATATCATCAATACACATATCTGTATGAAAATTTTTGTGTTCTGAGTACTCGACCAGGCTCGAACATGAGACTTGTGACACGATTCATAATCATATCCTGGTGCACCATGGATTCCACTTCCACATAATCTGCCTCCTACTCCTAAATGACTCTCAATCCAAATATTTCTCCTTGATTTGCACAATGAAAAATTTCTGTCCATAAGCTTTATCCTTCACTTCTCCATGCACACTTTTCCTCGCAGCTGTTTCTACTACAGCCGGGGTGCCATTGATATTCTCATCCGCCTTCAGTTATAAGAATCAAGTATAATACATAATATATAACTTACCTATTCTATTAATTTTTTGGATACATTCATAAAATTAAGGAAAAAAATCAAGTTTCCATGACTCCTATTTTGTTCGGAGATTAAGGCTTTGTTTGGGACGACTTTCTTGTTGCTTCTTCAAGCAGCTTTTTAGTATAAAAATTAATATTTTGATACTAAAAAGTTGATTTAAAAAGCAATAAGAAAGCTGTCCCAAACAAACCCGACTCCTCATCATCATTAAAAAACTACAGATGAAATAGAAGTTTAAGTTGTTCAAATCTGGCTAATCTTAGGCTTCATTTAGGACAATTTTTTTTACTGCTTCTTAAAGCAGATTTCTAATACAAAATAAATATTTTTGTACTAAAGAGATGCTTTAAGAAGCAATGAAAAAGACATCCCAAAATGAAGCTTAATCAATTTAGCTTTGAGCCTTTGACATATTCGACTGCTAACTTTTGGATCTACTAATAAAAGTAAAGAAATACAATTTTTTATATTCATATATATATATATTTACAAACTAGTATATTTGTATATGCACAAAGTGCACGCGACAATAATTTTAAAAAATGAGATCATTATAAAATCTTAAAACTTATGCGTGTTATAATACAATTATTTTTAGAATCTTATTAATATTGAAGTTACTATCTATTCAAATAAATTTTATTAAACTATGAGACAAAATGTACCCATCATATGGATAAAAATAACTTACAGATTAATGATATTGAATGATAAAAGAGCTTAGTTGAAATCAACTTGTATAAATGAGACTAGGAAAATATTTAAAAAAATATTAATGTTAATTTATCAATCCAAATAATATGGTAGATATTAAGCTCACTTTTGTCCATTTATTTGAGAAAATCCACTTTTTCCCTCTAATGCAATATAATGAAGAATAGAGATAGTACAATCATGCCATAGAAGACGCAAAAAAGGTACATTTAATCTCATCAAAAATTCAAATGATAAGCAATAAAGTTAAATATCTAAATGATGGAAATAAATTTTTGGCACAATATTTTGATAGCAGTGTGTCAAGATGACAAAAAAAACTTCGAATTTGGGAAAGTGAAAGGGATTTATGATGGAAATAATTTTTTGGCTACTCCGGCGTATCAGAGAAAGTGAAAGGGATTCAGCAACTACGTTGCACTTGGGAAGGTGAAAGGGATTTCAGTTGTCAGCTGCAACATGGGTAGAAGTTATTTTGTGAGGGCTTCTTCAATTTGCCGAGGGGCTAAAGGAGAGATAATAAATTAGTGTTTAGTTCAATTCTCGGAGAGGACTCCAAGGAGTGGACATGGGTCAAGTTGATCAAATCACTATAAAATTCTATTATGTTTGTTCCTTTATTTTTCTATATTTTTCTTTCTGTAGATTACTGGTTATATATTTATATTCTGCAATTTGGTTTGTGTTGGTTATTGTTGTGATTCGAGATTTGTAGTCGATTGAGTTTATTTTTTGGTTGAAAAAAAAAATAAAAATTAGAAAATAAAAAATATTTGATAGTTGTTTCTCTACTAAAATCACAATACCAAAATAAGCATTTATTTTGTTAATTCAGTTTCGCATTGAAAATTATGACTTTGATTTTATGTTTGTGAAATTTGTTTTAATTTCAAAAAGGATTTTTTAATTTTTTTTTAAAATACCAATTCACCCCCTCTTAGTCTGTCATTCAATAGTCCAAGTGATTTCACAACCATCCTTTGAACTTTCATAAGAAAATTTTTAAGAGTCCTAGGCAGGCTTTAGCATGGTTCAATTTTGCTAGATTGAGTTAAGTTGGATTTTAAATATTTTAGGTTAAGTTTGATTAGCCCAAGCTAGTTTGGGTTAGCCCAAGGTATTAACCTAGCTAAGGAAGCTAGAATAGGATCCTAAGAAACTTTGGCCAAGGGTTGCTGTAATGGGATTGATGTTTTGATGCGTTAAATCCTAGGGAAACTAGCTAGGTTTAGTCTTTTAAGGGAATTTATGTAATTTTGGCCCAACCATGGTCAATTAGCCTTGACCATGGGTTAGGTAAGTACTAGAGTAATCCTAAGATGGGTTTGGATGATTTGAGGACAACTTAAGGTCAAATGAATGAGAGATTACCCAATGACACCTAAAATATGATCCTTAAGGGAAAATTAGGAATTTTGAAATTGTTTGGTCAACAAAGGTTTACCATGGTTAGAGGGGTTGACCAAAGATTAATATTGACACTAAATGACCCAAGTATGGATTTTTGTTTGTTAGATCCAATACGATGTCTCCAAAAAAGGCTTAGGACACTGAGGTAGATCTAGGGACATTTTATTTTTTTAGACTCTTTTGGTCAAATGGATTGCCGAGGGGTCAAACATGGCTTTAAATAACTCTAAGAGGATTATAGATTCATTTATAATTAGATTAAACTCAATGTCTAAAGTTTCGCACTACATGAATAATTTGGTAATTTTACCCTCTTATAGTCAAAGAGATTGACCAAGGGAGAGAACTATTAAAAAATATTCCTAAAAGAGTTTATGGGTCATTTAAAATTAACTCCAGGTTTGCTTTGGAGTTTAAGTCCATACTATGCTTCAATGGTGAATAAACAAAACTATGAAGAAAAGATATTTTATATCAACGGCTCATAATTTTGAGAAATAATCTAAGCGCATTTAACTAATGAGGTTGAATAATTTTATGATTTATTACATACGACTCATTAACCATTAAGCCATGGTTACACCAATCACTTTAAACTCTCTATTTTAGTTAAAATGCTCAATAAAAAATAAATTATGATATACCTAAAAATAATTTAATTAGTTTATTAGGCTATAAAAATTGCCTATTTATGTAGATAATCAATTCTTACTTATTTTTATAGACAAAAAATTGTTATCCAAGTAAAATCTTAATGCATTAAAAAAATTGTTAATTTGATGAATGTGTATTATATCACAAGGATGATGTTATCACGACTGAATGCAAATATTACAAAGAACCTGGATAATAATTTTAAATAAAAAATATTATAAGTAGAAGAAGATCACATGTAAGGTTATTTTATTTATCTTATAATCATTAACTATAAAAAAAACAAGATTATCATCAAGACTTTACCTACTACGTGGGGTCGGCTACATGAATCCTTTTTCTCCATTGTGTCCTATTAAGAGTTAGATTCTCATGTAATTCTAATAAATAAAGTTCATTTCTAATATTTTCTAACCAAGCCTTTTTAGATCTACCTCTACTTGTCTTAACCTAAGCCAAATCTAATACATCTTCTCTCCTAACCTAGTCACCGTAAGGCCGTCATTTTATGTAACCAAACCATCTAAGATAACTCTCTCTAATCTTATCTATCACTGGAGCTACTCCAATCTTTTCAAGTATATGCTCATTTCGTAGCATATCTCTATGTGAATAGCCACTCGTCCACCTGAGCATTCTCATCTATGGAACACTTAACTTAATATTATACTTATCTAATAATGGCCAACATAACATTCTATGCCATAAAACATTGCAGGTCTCACCATCATCTTATTGAATTTTCTCTTAAGTTTGAGGGAGATTTTTCTATCACACAACAAGCCTAATAATGCATTCCTCCACTTTAACAATCCAACTTGAATTCTACTAATAATATACCCATCTATTTCACTGCCAATCTGAAAAATAGACCTAACATATCTAAAATGTGTACTCTTGTTAATGAATTTATTGCCCAAAGCCACAATCCCCCTACTAGATCTATTGCTAATAAAATTACTCTCCATATATTGAGTTATCGATCTACTCAAATGAAACCTTTAGACTCTAACGTTGAACTCCATAGTTTAATTTTACCTTCAACTCCCTCTCTAGTCATATCAAAAAGAAGAATATCATCAGCAAAAATCAAACACTAATGTACAAAATCTTGCAAAATTCATGACTAAAGCAACAAGATATGGGCTAAAGGCTGATCCTTGATATAATACAACTAAAATAGGAAAATACTTGGTTAAACCACCTTATGTTTGAACACGAGTAATAAATCTTGCATACATATCCTTAATTACTTGAATATAAGCATTATTAATTTGTTTCTACTTTAAAACTCTGCATAACACTTCTTTTAAAACTTTATTATATGCTTTCTCCACATAACTAAATATCATATGTAGATCGTCCTTATTCTCTATATACTTCTCCATAAAACCTCTCAATAAATGTATTGCTTCCATGGTAGAACTACCCTGCATGAATCCAAATTGATTTTGAGAAGCATTAGTATCACATCATAACCTATGCTCATAACTCTCTCCATAATTTTAAAGTATACACATTAACTTAATTCTTCTATAACTCGCATAATCTTGTGCACCACCTTTATTCTTAAAAATATTAATCAACATACTTATTCTACAATCATCTGACATCTTTTTAGATTTAAAAATTATATTAAAATAGTTTAGTACACTGAGAAATTCCTTCATCTTTGAAGCATTTTCACACCTCTATTAAAACATCATCAAGTCCAAAAGTTTTTCCACACTTCATTTTCTTTAAAGTATCACTAACTTCAGTTTTACTAATATGCCAATAAAAATAAAAATCTCTATTTTTATTTAAGATGCTAAAGTCATTAAAGTTAGTCATATTCTCACAAACTTCATTAAAAATCTAAGAAAATATCTCATCCACCTTTGTTGAATTTCCTCTTCTAATAAAAGTTTTTTTGATCTTCATCCATAACACACTACACTTGAACTAAACCCTTACAACTCCTATCCCTTTGTTTGGGTTAACATACACATATATTTCTTATCCTCCTTTGTATCTAATATATTATTTAAATCATTAAAAGCAAAAATCTTTGTGTCACACATTATTTTCTTAAACTCCTTACAAGCCTCTTTATATCTTTTCTAATTTTTAGAGTTTTTTACTTCCAAACTAATTTTATAATAAAGCTTCTTATTTTTTTCTTCTCTTACATATTTTGATTTCACCACAAACTAATTTTATTATTATTAGTTTTTCCTCTTGATACTCCAAGCACATCCTTTACAATATTCTTAATATCTCTGGTACTTTTTCTCACATAACATTATCTTTCTCATACACAAATAAAATATTTAGATCTAAATTCTTGCTCCCAAAAATATTTTTATTAGTATTCTTTAAATGTCCCAATCTAATCCTAGGATAAAGTTTTACCTTATTTTTACATTATGTTCCTTTTATCTGAAAATCCAAAACTAATAAGTAATTTTGGGCGTATAAACTTTCACTTAGAATAACTTTATAATCTTTACAATCTAAACGATCTATTTTTATTATAAAAAATAATCAATCTGAGTTTTTTTATATCAATTCTTATAATTGATGAGATGCTCATCTCTTTTCTTAAATAAGATATTAGCAATTATAAAATCATAGGTAATAATAAAATATAGTATGGTATTACCACCTTCATTAGTCACTACAAACCCATAGCCATCATAAATACTTCTAAATTCTTCTACCTCTCTACCAATATTTCTATTTAAATATCCTCCAATAAAAACTCTTTTTTCAAGAGATATCTTTTGTATTATTTTCTACGAGTCATTTCATAATTTACACGTCATCCTTGTGTAAGGCCATGCTAATTTTTTCTATATCACCATGAATACTTATAATCATTGACTAAAAAGATTATTTACATATATGAGTTATGTTGGATGTATTAGATGAGGCTGGTATATTGTGTTATCCATCATACGAAAAAACATGAAAAATTTGATCTTTATTACACATCCAAAATTTTCTTCTAAACCAAATAATAAGATATTTAGCTTATGTGAATGTTGTTTCACTCCATAAGCCAAGATTCCTCACTATATTTATGCTATCTAATAATACTAATGTCTTGCAATCTTCTTCTTGTGATGTGCATGACAAACCTTTTTATATTGATTATACTCTTTTTTTTTAGTCTGTATAATCTAAATGAAAAGAAAAAAAAACGATATGTACCTATAGCCATGTATAGAGTAGTTAAATATCATAAAGGAAGAAAATGTGCTAATGTATGTTAATAAAAAAAACTTACATTCCATAGCTTAAAACAAAGTAGTTGGCGTCAAAGTGGCAAGCCTTGGTGGAGATCGACGGGAGCGTGGAACACTAGCCACCGTCTACCGGTCAAAAAGCTAGCTGTGGGAAGTTGAAGCAGAGGTTGACAGAAAGTGACATGCATGAGTAGTTTGTGGCTATGGCTTATAGTACAGGTGAAGGGCAGACCTCATGGCCCGCTAGTGGGAAACCTAACTGTAGGAGAAAACACAGCTCACCTTGGTCTATTGGTTGAGAGCTTAGGCTTCCAACTAAGAAGTCTTGGGTTCGAGTCTTTGTGTATGCGTTGTGTGTGTGAGTTTGCCTTAATTGGCCTAAATGTCTCAAAAAAAAAAAAAAAAAAAAAAACTGTAGGAGAAGGAAGTGTCGGAGGGTTGTGATTATGATAGATGTGATTTACAAATAGGCTATTTTATCTCTATAGGTCTAGGGCTAGGGCTATGGCAATAAGAAAAAAAGGGTTCATTTCATGTGGCTAGGGCATTGAATATGAAGGGGCTAGAGCAGTAAAAATAAAGGGTTTATTTCGTGTGGCTGGGTACATAGTGCAATAAAGAATCTTCAAGGGTAGTGCAAATAAAAAGGTTGAGCTCAAGTTTGGAAGCAAATTTTATGAAGGATTAGTAGGGGTTCCTTTGTTCCTCCCATAGTAGCAGTTAAAAATATTACAAAAATTATCAAATACTTTAATTTTTATAGAAGTTTAAAAAATTTTTGAAGAGGATATTTAGCAGTGGTTTTTAAACCATTGCATCTATTATCAAAGAAATTTTTTAGTGTCAATTCTAAGAACTTTTTGATTCACTCCCTGACATGCAGAAATATTATTATACAATTGATACATCTTCAAAAAATTATCTTGATCTGGCACGAATCTTAAGGCAAAATCAAGTTGGAAGCTTCAAAAATTAAAATTGAGACCATCCGAACTCTGATTTATGCAAACTTACAGTTGAACTTAGCATCTCAAAATACCAAACCCAACGACAACAAAATCGACCCAATCCGAGCCCAAATGAGTAAAAATTAAAGACTCGAAGCACTTTTGGAAGGATCAAACCATAATTTGGGTTACCAAACGGTCTCCAATCGTGACATGCTTATAGTCGAATCGAGCGGCTCGACAAGACGAATCCAACAAGACCAAGATCATGAAATTCTGATATCATTAATACAGTCAAAGGTCCATTAAATGGTGTATGATCGTAGGAGTCAAGATTGACCGTCCATCCGAACCACTCACAATTTACCCTTGATCTTCCACTTATGTACAAGTTATGTCATTCAAGAATTTTATAAATAGAACCCAATTTCCTCTTAAAAATGGGATCGAAGCCAAGAGAGAAGAAGGAAGAGAAGGAAGAAAGGTCCAGCTTCCTAGCTCCTTTTCGACCACTGTCGGGGTTCTGCCGCACCATCGCCGGACCACCACATGAGGCCTTGAGTCCCGCCGGACCACCACATGAGGCCTTGAGTCCCGCCGGACCACCACATGAGGCATGGAGTTCCGCCGGACCACCACCTGAGGCCCTGAGTTCTGTCGGACCACCACTTGATGCCCGGACCTCTGCCAGGCCACTGCCTTACATCTACGGTCCTCCTGACCACCATCGTGTTCCGACTACGGGCTTTCCGACCTCCAACTCCGATCAACTATGGTTTATTTTACCTCCATCATCGGCCGACTACAATCTTCCCGACCTTCGTTGTCTACTGACTATGGTCCTTCCGACCAAACAAATATGTCTATATTGATTACTATACTTCCCATCATATAATGCACCCTATATGATGTATATTTATTACATCAAGCCAAGGCCTTCTCCCGATGAAGGGCCTCATTTGTAATCGACTGCAAACACTAGTGGATTCATTCAAACTGGGCTAGGCCTTGTGGTTTTTCCCCCTTTTCAGGGGTTTCCACGTAAAAATACTAGTGTCTCATATGAATGTAACACCCTCTCTCTTATTTAATTGTGTATTGGATCTTCGTACAATGCTAAGATATTAAGTCTTATATTTCTCTACCGCCGTGAATATTCTAGGATGCAACAGTTTAGCGCCGTCTGTGGGAAAGTAGTTTCCGACTTGGGGGCAATTTTCACTCCAGCCTCAAAAGGTCATTCATGCTAACTTCCTTACATCAGCTATCGCTATGTCAATTTCATGGGAATCAGATGTAGACTGGGGGGCAAACTTGACTCCAAGAAGATTCCTCCAATATTTTTAATATCAAGATGATATTTCGAGAAACTTACAGCGAATACAAAGATGCTTCCAATAAATTTTAAGCTTTATATAGTCCATTGTTTGACTTCTACTCCTTGGGCAAGGTCTTAATCTCAACCTCAAAAAGGCAGTAACGGTCTAAATATAAACCATTCATCACCCTTGATTCGGGATACACGCGGCGTTCGCCCCCTCCCAATCAAGGTAAAATCAATCCGACAGGGATTCGACTCGACCTCTTCCACACAAGTTAACGTCATCGAGCAAAGGCTTTGATATGCAATCTCAGATAAGTCTTATATCCTTGGTGGATACTCTCGACCTCTTCTACACAGGTTAATGTCATCGAGCAAAGGCTCTGACATACAACCTTGAATAGGTCTTACATCCTTGGTGGATACTCTCAACCTCTTCTACACATGTTAACGTCATCGAGAAAAGGCTCTAACATACAACCTCGGATAGGTTATACATCCTTGGTGGATACTCTCAACCTATTCCACGCAGGTTAACATCATCGAGTAAAGGCTCTTACAAATAACCGCGGATAGGTCTTACATCCTTGGTGAATACTCTCGACCTCTTTCACATAGGTTAACGTCATCGAGCAAAGGCTCTGATATACAATCTCGGATAGGTCTTATATCATTTGTGGATACTCTCGACCTCTTTCACACAGGTTAATGTCATCAAGCAAAGGCTCTGACATACAATCTCGGATAGGTCTTACATCCTTGGTGGATATTTTCGATCTCTTCCACACAGGTTAATGTCATCGAGCAAAGGCTCTGATATACAATCTTGGATAGGTCTTACATCCTTATTGGATACTCTCAACCTCTTCCACACAGGTTAATGTCATCGAGCAAAGGCTCTGACATACAACCTCAGATAAGTCTTACATTCTTGGTGAATTCTCTTGACCTCTTCTATATAGGTTAACATCATCGAGCAGTACTCTGACATATAACCTCGGATAGGTCATATATCCTTGGTGGATTCTCTCGACCTCTTCCATATAGGTTAACTTTATCGAGCAGGGCTCTGACATACAACCTCAGATAGGTCACACATTCTTGGTGGATTTCTTAACCTCTTATATATAGGTTAACGTCATCGAGTAAAGGCTCTGACATACGACCTCAGATAGGTCTTATATCCTTGGTGGATACTCTCAACCTCTTTCACACAGGTTAACATCGTCGAGCAAAGGCTCAGACATACAACCTTAAGTAGGTCTTACATTCTTAGTGGATTCTCTTGACCTCTTTCATATAGGTTAACATCATCGAGCAGTGCTCTAACGTACAATCGAGGATAGGTCATATATCCTTGGTGAATTCTCTCGACCTCTTTCATATATGTTAACATCATCGAGCAGTGCTCTGACATATAATCTCGGATAGGTCATACATCCTTAGTGGATTCTCTCGATCTCTTCCATATATGTTAATGTCATCGAGCAGTGCTCTGACTTACAACCTCGGATAGGTCACATATTCTTGGTTGATTCTCTCGACCTCTTCCATGCAGGCTCACGTCATCAACAAGCCTCCGGCGCTGAACTTCCTCCCTTCACTGGACCTTTGCCCATCGCAGGACTTTCGTCGGACTTCTACCCGACGTCGAGTTTCCTCCCATTGATGGACTTCTACATGTCGCGGAACTTTCATCAAAATTCTACCCGATGTTGAACGTCCTCCCGTTGCTAGACTTCTACCCATTACAGGAATTTCATCAGAATTCTACCTAATGCTGAACTTCCTCCCTGTTCTAGACTTCTGCCTATCGCGGGACTTTCATCTGACTTCTACCCGATGCTGAACATCCTCCCGTTGCTGGACTTCTACCCATTACGGGACTTTCATCAGAAATCTACCCGACGCTAAACTTCCTCCTATTATTAGACTTTAGCCCATCGCGAGACTTTCGTCGGACTTCTACCCAACGTCGAGCTTCCTCCCATTGATGGGCTTCTATACGTCGCGGAACTTTCATTAAAATTCTACCCGACGTTGAACGTTCTCCCGTCGCTAGACTTCTACCCATTACGAGACTTTCATCGGACTTCTACCCGACGCCGAACTTTCTCCCTTTACTAGACTTGCCCATCGCGGGACTTTCGTCAAACTTCTACCCGACGTCAAGCTTCTTCCCATTGATGGACTTTTATATGTCGTGAAACTTTCATCAAAATTCTACCTGATGTTGAACATCTTCCTGTCGCTAGACTTCTGCCCATTACGGGACTTTCATCAGAATTCTACCTGAAGGTGAACTTCCTCCCTATTCTAGACTTCTACCTATCGCGGGACTTTCTTCAGACTTCTACCAAATGCTGAACGTCCTCCCGTCGCTGGACTTCTGCCCATTACAGGACTTTCATCAGAAATCTACCCGACACTGAACTTCCTCCCGTTATTAGACTTTTTCCCATCATGGGACTTTCATCGGACTTCTACTCGATGCCGAACTTCCTCCAAATGCTAGACTTCTACACATCACGGGACTTTCGTTGGACTTCTACCCGACGCTGAACTTCCTCCCATTATTAAACTTCTACATGTCGTAGGACTTTCGTCAGACTTCTGCCCGAAGCTGAACATCCTCCCATTATTGGATTTCTACCCATTGCAGACTTACATCAAAATTCTACCCGACGTTGAACTTTTTCTTATTACTAGACTTCTGCTCGTCACGGGACTTTTATCAGACTTCTACTCAACGGTGAACTTCCTCCCGTTGTTGGACTTCTATAGGTCACAGGACTTTCATCGGACTTCTATAGGTCACGGGACTTTCATCGGACTTCTACTCGACGCTGAACATCCTCCCGTCACTAGACTTCTGCCCGTTACGGGACTTTCGTCAAAATTCTACCCGACGCTGAACTTCCTTTTATTGCTGGACTTCAGCCCGTTGCGGGACTTTTGTCAAACTTCTACTCAAAGCCGAACTTCCTCTCATTGTTGGTCTTTTACATGTTACGGGACTTTTATCTGACTTCTACCCGACACAGAATTTCCACTTAACCACATGATTTCTCGAAGGAATAAGGAGGAAGAGACTCCTACTCAGTGAGGGGTCTTAGACTTGAACATGGGATACCCATCTGAACAGGGCTAGGAGAAGGCCTTAGCTTGAGAAAATGGAGAAGAAAGAGGAAGAAATTCTTACTTAGTGAGGGGCCCTAGGGCTAAACAGGGGATTCCCATATGAACAGAGCTCGGGGAAGGCCTCAGCTTGAGAAAGAAGAGAAGAGAGCGGAAGGTGCAAATTTTCATATCCCAAAGGGGACTATTTATAGTTATGTGAGGGAGAGATGAAGAGCCACTTTAAATTAATAAAAATTCATTAATTTTTAGAATTCAAAAGGGCATCTTTAAGCAGAATAATGATGACAGAGAGATGAAGAGCCACTTCAAATTAATAAAAATTCATTAATTTTTAGAATTTAAAAGGGCATCATTAAGTGAAATAATGATGAGGGAGAGATGAAGAGATTTTTAGAATTCAAAAGGGCATCATTAAGTGGAATAATGATGAGGGAGAAATGAAGAGCCACTTCAAATTAATGAAAATTTAATAATTTTTAGAATTCAAAAGGGCATTATTAAGCAGAATAATAATGAGGGAAATATGAAGAGCCACTTCAAATTAATGAAAATTTATTAATTTTTAGAATTCAAAAGGTCATCATTAAGTGGACTATTTTCTTGATCCGGATTGCACAAAAAATTCCTCATAGGCTATATTAAATATTTTCGGACTTCTGGAATTTTAATGTCTGAAAATAGGGGGTAACTGATACATCATCAAAAAATTATCTTGATCAGGCACGAATCTTAAGGCAAAATCAAGTTGGAAGCTTCAAAAATTAAAATTGAGACCATCCAAATTCCAATTTCTACAAACTTACAGTTGAACTGAGCATCTCAAAAAACCAAACCCAACGATAATAAAATCGACCCAATCAGAGCCCAAATGAGTCAAAATTAAAGACTCGAAGCACTTTTGGAAGGATCAAACCATAATTTGGGTTACCAAATGGTCTCCAATCGTGACATGCTTATAGTCGAATCGAGCGGCTCGACGAGACGAATCCAACAAGCCTAAGATCATGAAATTTTGATATCATTAAGATAGTCAAAAGTCAATTAAATGGTGTATGATCGTAGGAGTCAAGATCGACCGTCTATCCGAACCACTCACAATTTACCCTTGATCTTCCACTTATTTATAAGTCATGTCATTCAAGAATTCTATAAATAGAACGCAATTTCCTCTTGAAAATGGGATCGAAGCCAAGAGAGAAGAAGGAAGAGAAGGAAGAAAGGTCCAGCTGCCTAGCTCCTTTTCGACCACTACCGGGGTTCTGACGCACCATCGCCGGACCACCACATGAGGCCTTGAGTCCCGCCGGACTACCACATGAGGCATGGAGTTCCGCCGGACCACCACCTGAGGCCCTGAGTTCTGTTGGACCACCACATGATGCCCGGACCTCTGCCAGGCCACTGCCTTACATCTACGGTCCTCCTGACCTCCATCGCCTGCCGACTACGGGCCTTCCGACCTCCAACTCCGATCAACTATGGTTTTTCTGACCTCCATCATCGGCTGACTATAGTCTTTCCGACCTCCGTTGTCTGCCGACTATGGTCCTTTCGACCAAACAAACATGTCTACATTGATTACTGTAATTCCCATCATATAATGTACCCTATATGATGTGTATTTATCACATCAAGCCAAGGTCTTCTCCCGAGGAAGGGCCTCATTTGTAATCGACTACAAACACTAGTGGATTCATTCAAACTGGACTAGGTCTCGTGATTTTTCCCCCTTTTTAGGGGTTTCCATGTAAAAATATTGGTGTCTCATATGAATGTAACACCCTCTCTCTTATCTGATTGTGTACTGGATCTTCGTACAATGCTAAGACATTAAGTCTTATATTTCTCTACCGCTGCGATTACTCCAGGACGCAACAACAATTAATGAATAAAGAAGTGTTTTTCCTCGTACAATTTTCTACAATGAATTTGTTGAATGAATAGTCATATATTGACTAACTATTATCAAGACATACACTTATTATTATTATTATTATTATTATTATTATTATTATTATTATTATTATTATTATTTATTTTTTCTACTTTGGGTTACATTAAATTGGTCCCTGTAGCTTTTTCTTTACTGGTTTGTTTAAAATACTCCTATTTATTTCAATTTATTCTTCACTACAAATATAATAAATTTACTTTCATATTTCTTGTTAGTTTTCTTTCACCTGGGTTTCCTCACTTCAATATAGTATCAAAGAAAGTCTTTCACCACAACCTTTGTTGATTCTTGAAGATTGTCTATAATGGCGCACTCAAGCCTCTTCTCGGATGTCAATGAGGTTAAAATCAAAGATCCACTCAAAACCTTTTACATCCATCACTTTGATAACCCCAGACTCATCTTTATCTCCCATATCTTGACAAGGGAACACTATGGATCTAGAAACCGAGTAATGTCCATCGCACTCTCAGCCAAAAACAAGGTAAGTTTCATACACAGCTCAATTGATCGGCCAGACGGTACCATTTCTCCTTAATGCCTAGAATAGTAATAACCACATCGTCATCTCTTGGATCCTTAATTTTGTGTCTAAAAAAATTCTTAGCTAGCCTTCTTTATTTAGAAACTACAATGGAGACTTGGATAGACGTTAAAGATCATTTCCCAACAAAATAACCATCCGAAGATCTTTCAATTACACTACAAACTAATCCATTTGCAATAGGAATAACAAACTATCAGTCTTTTTTATTTCACAAAATTGAAGGCTCTATAGAAGAATTAAATGATTACCGCCCAACATATTCTTGCGGATACTACAACTAAGGTAGTTTTGTTTCTAATTAATTTCATATATTATCAAGTAATATTTGCCACCCATAATTAAGCAGTAATGGGGAAAGCCAGACACCACTTTTTCCTTATTTGAAAGAAAATCATGGTGAATTATTCTCTGTTGCTGAGAAAATAGAGAGTGGAGAAGTTGAAATTAACTTATTGTCTAGGATGTCCAATTATCCTTTAAACCATATTAAAGAAATGTTATCTTATCAAATTTATTTTATCATAAGAAATTCGGATAAAGAACTTTTCAATTCTAAAATTTTAGAAAGAATGATAATTTATTTCATCGGTCTAACAATTTATTATCTCAAACAAACACTCAGTTAACTGCAGCGTTGAAATATATTGTGCTGAAAGTGAAACATTTTGGGGCCTTTTTCATGTTGCTCAACTTTGATTGAGTAGGAATGAAGTACAAGATATCATTCACTACTAAAAAAAGGCTATTGCAACTCTAAAAAATGCTTGCAGCAATTTTAAAACTGTCCGGTGCAAAGATATTTCAAAATAGTATATAAACTGCCGGGAAAGAGTTTAAGAAGAGATAATTTTAGCAGTAGTTTTAACCACTACTAATATTATCCACTTCTTAATCGAATATGATGCCAATATAATGTTGTAAGCATGCTTATTCGAACTTATTTCTTGCGTCTTCCCAGAACTTCACTCACCCCCTTTCGGCCTCCTTCTTCATGTAATTTAGTAGACCATTTTTGCCTGATTTGCTCGATTTCTATAAAGGTACAGCGTATTCAGCCTCTTCCTCCTACAGGGTTTATTTTGAAATTTAATATGTGACAATTACTTTTTTTTTAAATAAGTTTATGGTTTTGATTTTTTTTATTATTGTTACATCTAAACATTATTTTGTTGGATTTATAGTTTCTTTTTTCTATAGATCTTAACCTTTTATCTTTTAGATCTATAATATTTGATTTAGATCTATGTGTGTGTGTGTGTGTGTGTATATATATATATATATATAATCTATTTTAGATTTAAATTTTTAAATTATTATTATTTTTAATTTAAGCTGTAATAAATTTATAATGAAGGTACATATTTTACATTTTTAGTTTTTTAGTAAATAGTATTGAAGTTAATTTATCAGTTAAATATTTCTTTGTAAATTATATATGTTTGTAATTTTATTTAAATCATTTTTCTATTAAAGGTGCATTTTTACATTACTTATTAAGTGTACAAATATTTTAACTTGAAATAGCTTATATATTGATACAAAATTTAAAAAATTGTTATATATAAGGTACGTTATTTCATGTATGCGTGCACTTGAAATATGTATGTATTTTTATATGCTAGCATATATTTATTTATATGTGTGCGTGTTTCTAAAATGTACATACATACATATATATATATATATATATATATATATATATATATGCATATGTAGCAACAATAACATCATCATCAAGCCTTTATCCCACTACGTGAGGTCAATTAGATGAATCCTTTTTTGTCCATTATGTCATGCTAGGAGTCAAATTCTAATTTAAATCTAATAAAGAAAGGTCATTTCTAATATTTTCTAACCAAGTTTTTTTAGGTCTACCTCTACCTTCTTTAACACAAGACAAATCTAATACATCTATTTTCCTAATCGGGTCATCGAAATGATGTCGTTTTATGTGACCAAGCCATCTAAGGCAACTTTTTAATCTTATTTTTCACTGGAGCTACTCCAATGTACCCTATCATGTATATGCTCATTTTGTATCATGTCTCTAAAGTAAAGCTACTCATTCACCTGAGGATTCTCATCTCTGCAACACGTAACTTAATATTATGCTTCTCTTTTAATGGCCAACATTCTGCACCATAATGGTGGTTCTGGAGGATCGGAGGAGACCTTCGAATGGAGCTTTGGTAATCAAAGATAATGTGGTGGAAGAACCTCTGAAGACCAACTTTGTGATCGGTAAAGGTAAAGGTATTTCCCTATCTGAAGACATCAAATCTCCATGTTCTTTAATCCCTAAAATAAACTCCCCGCTCAATGATCTTGAAGCGTCATCATCCGGCATGAACATTTTTGTTAATAGATAAGGAAATTCAAATGCAATCCCTGTCATTAACGATGGTGTGATAAATGCGAATTCCATTGAGTCTATGAACAGAAATGCTGATGTTAAGGAAGATGTCCTTACGAAGGGGAACGACATCTTGAATAAAGATAATGGAGGTTCGGTTCGAATTGAGGGAAAGAACCAATCTAATCTATTGGAGCTTCGCAATTGCATTTCTGGAGATACAGGTGGTAATGATACAAATGCTGCTACTACTGGCGTAAAACCTCTTGTAGGTTCGGAAAAATAGCCCATCGTCTGGAAGAAGAAGGATAATATAATTCTGTCTGAATTGGACTTTGAAGGTTGTTTAGCAGAGGATGGCTTTACTGTTAAACTCCATGAACAATCAGTAAAGGAGAATTCCAGAAAACTTAAACTCTCTTTAGTGGTGAAGGTTTTTGGAGATGAAACCACATTAGCCCGGGTCAGCTCAGAGCTAAGGAAACAATGGTCTGTGTTTGGGAAATTCCACATTACAGCGCTTGGGTTAGGCTGGTTCCTTTGTTCTTTCTTTGAACAGGACCACATGGAGGCGGTATTATCCAATGGACCTTGGTACGTAAATAGCCAAGTCATTGGAATAGATAAGTGGTCTCAAAGTTTTAATACTAGCTCTTTAAAAGGTTTAAGTGCCCCTATCTGGAAAAGGTTGCCTCATCTTCCTCTACATTGCTGGGATGAGGTTAACATATGTAGGATTGCGTCAATGGTAGGAAAACCTTACCTGATAGACGGAAATATGTTCCAGCGGGGGAAGAGGGAGTTTGGAAGGGTTTGTGTACGCATCAACCTAGAGGAAAAATTACCTTTAGGAGTTTGGGTGGAAGGTACTGGAGGCAAGTTTTTTCAAAGAATAGAGTATGAACATCTTTCGTTATTCTGTTTTACCTGTGGCAGAATTGGGCATACGAAGAAAGATTGTGAGGTAGAGAAATCCAAGTCTAAGGTGGCTCCAAGTATCAAATTGGGCGAAGATATCTCCAAAAAAACTTTGGAGAGAGAAGTCCTAATTCCTATCCAAGAGGAATCCTGTGAGGTAGCTAATAAACCAGGTTATGGGCCATGGATAGTGGTCAATCATGGGAAGAGAAGGTTCGACTTCAGATTGCAACACGGTCGGGCTGAGAAAAAATACCCTTCTGAGGAGGTGAATAAGGGTGTTATCAATAATGTGCCTCCTAAGAAGCCTGTTAAGGAGCTTCCTTGGCTGGATATTGTAGTAAAGACTTCTAAGACAACTGTCATAACTAATACTATGGCTATCGGTGTGGACAATAGTTTTAATGCTCTCGTGGGCATTGAAGAGGAGGTGGATATCATGAACTCAAGGATGGGAGAGAGTATTGGAAATGTTGCAAAATCTAATGAAGTACCAAAGGCTTCAGGAGACTTCTCTCAGATTGAAGGAATGCAAGGGAATGCTAAGGAGGAAGGCGCATCTGATAAAACTAAGAATCAGATGGAATGGGAGTTAGAAGAAGGAGAACTAAACAAGGAAGAGGTTTGCATTGGTGCGGCTCCTACTGTTAGCAAGATTGGTAATGAGGAAGTTTTCTCCAAAGAGTTGATAGGTGAATCTTCCAACTCTTATCCTCATAAACATAAACTTTCAAAAGAATTAAGATCTCTGGGACCATTGAATAAATCCTCAAGGACTAGAAAGGTTGAGGTGATGAACAAAGGTAGGAGCGGGGGCCATACCCCTTCTATATCCAAATGACTACTCTAGCCTTTTGGAATTGTAGAGTAGCGAATAAAAGAGAAGCCTCTCTTCATCTGAAAGAGTTTGTGAAAAACTGGAATGTTTTGTTTGTGGGTATAGTGGAAACAAAAATTTCATCTTTTGCTAATTATGACATTAGCAAATTTATGGTGGATGATTGGGATTTTTTTCTTTATCCTTCAGAAGGTGCTTCAGGAGGTATTATGGTCCTGTGGAGGTCTAAACTAGCTTCTTTCTCTTTATTGGAAGCTACTTCCCAATGTGTCATTGGGAATTTAAATATTTTCAACAAAGGAATTTTGAATGTTTCAACGGTGTATGGTAATAAAAACCTATACCATAGGAGGAAATTATGGGAAAGCCTTGACTCAAATTTGGACTTGGATAATCCAGTGGTGGTGGGAGGTGACTTTAATTGCATCTTATCTCAAGAAGATAAAAGAGGAGGGAAGAAATTCAGCTTCTCTAAGGGGCCTCAAGAGATGAAAGCATTCATGTCTATACATGATCTTCATGATATTGGTTTGGTTGGACAAAATTATACTTGGTGTAACAACAAGTCGGGAGGGGCAAGGATTATGGAGAGACTTGATAGATGTCTCTTGAATAGTAAAGCTTTGAATTTGATTCAAGGAGCTTCGGTTAGGCACTTGCCTAGAATTGCATCCGATCATTGCCCTATTCTTCTTAAAGTTCTTAACACGATGGTACCCAAGGATAATTTGTTGAAATATGAGGATGTATGGGCTTCATACCCGGCTTCAAAGCCAATAGTGGCGAAATATTGGAGAAAACAGACTAAAGGCGATGCTATGGAAGTTCTCAACATAAAGTTTAAAAGGGTACTAAGAGCCCTTCACTTTTGGAGCAAAGCTAAATTGAAGAACTTTATAGATTTGAAATCTTCATTAAATGAAGAAATTGAAGAGCTGCAACTGTTAGAGGCAAATGGCAGAGGTCTTTCTAACGACCAACTGATTCTTTTAAGGTCCAAGACTCACGTATACAACGTTACTCTGGCTCGGATTAGCTCTTGGTGGAGATAAAGAGCTAAGGTTAATTGGATAAATGAAAATGATATGAATTCTAAATTCTTTCATGCGTTTGCAAACAGTAGGAAGGCTGGGAACTTTATACATCAACTCAAGGATGAGGACGGATTGGTGCCTGAAGATCACTCCAAGATTGAAGAAATTTTTATCAATTTCTTCACCAATAAGTGGAGAAGTAGGATGGGCAGTTTGGATAATTTGCCTCCGGCTATTAACAAGCTTTCTGAACTCCAATCTGCTGAGCTACAGACAGATTTCTCCTTTGATGAAATGGAGGAGGTCATTAAGAACTTTGGAAGCAATGTGTCTCCAGGATCGGATGGTATTACCTACTCTTTTTTAAAAAATTATTGGAAACTTATCAGTCTCGACGTGTGGGGGGCTGTCCAACAGTTCTTTTCAACTGGTAAGCTTTGTTCTAAATGGAAAGAAGCATTGGTAGTGCTTATTCCTAAGGTTTTGAATCCTGTTTCTCCTTCCAATTTCCGGCCAATCAGCTTGTGTATGTCTATATATAAAGTAGTAGCAAAATTATTACTCAATAGACTTTTGAAGGTTCTCCAAGGTTTGATTTCAGAAGTTCAAGTTGCTTTCTTAAGAGGTAGATCCATTTCCAATCATATTCTTTTAGCTCAAGAACTCTTTCATAAATTGAGGTTTTCCAAATCTCAAAAGGGCTTGGTTGCAATCAAATTAGACATGGAAAAAGCCTATGATAGTTTGGCGTGGAACTCTATTAGAAAGGTGTTGGATTACTTTGGCTTTCCTTCTAAATTTTCTAATCTACTGTTGGAATGTGTGGAAGACCCATAATTTTATATTATGATCAATGGTAGAATTTCGAAGGGGATTTTGGCAAATTGTGGACTGAGACAAGGTTGCCCTTTATCCCCTTATTTGTTTATCCTTTGCTCCCAACTGTTGACTAATGCTATAAACCATAACGGTAAGAATTTGGGAATTAAGATTGCGCCTTCTGGACCTAGAATTTCTCATCTTTTGTATGCAGATGAAATCCTCTTATTTTCTGAAGCAAGAATCAATTCTATGAAAAAGTTTAGAAAAACCCTCCTTGCTTTTTGTGGCTGGACAGGACAATGCATCAACAAGCATAAATCTTCTATGGTGTTCGGGAAGGCTGTTTCAAGGAGAAGTCAAAAGATCATTGCTTCTTTATGGGGTTATAAAGTGACAAAGGAAATGGAGTATCTTGGGGTGAAATTGGTTTTAAGAAGGCTTGTTTCTTCGGATTTTACAAGCCTTATGCAGAGAGCTGCCAACAAACTTAATTTGTGGGGTAATCGGTTCATATCCCTAGCTGGTAGATTGGTGCTGGTCAAAGCGGTCTTACTGGCTATCCCAGTTTTCTTCTCAGCCCACACTTTGATTCCTATTAGTGTGCTAAATATCATAGATAAAGCTTGCAGGAGTTTCTTATGGGACAAACAAGGAGGAAGCCATGGTTTACACTACACTACATTACCTGAGGGAGGTCAAGGTATTCATTCGGCGGTATTAATGGTTGGACCACTGAGAGAAAAATTTGCTTGGAATGTTTTAAATAGAAAAAACTCCTTGCTTTATAATTCTTTGGCAGCTAAGTATGGAGCTAACTTAAGGAGGGAAGAAGCAAAGAGGAATCGGTCTACAACTATGAAGATTTTTTTCAGTGGAGCACATTCACTTCTTCCTATCATTAGGTGGAAAATTGCAACAGGTACTTCAATTCACATTTTAGAAGATAAGTGGATTTTAGATAGAAGTCTAAACAAATGGCCAATGTTTATTATGGCTGCTGATGGTGAATTTCCACCTATTGATTTCTTCATTCATGAGGGATCCTAGAATGAGGAGTCTCTTAAAAAATACTTTGGGATCCCATTGGTAGAGCTTATTCTACAAACTCAAATTTATCACAACATGGAGTGTGATCAGGTGGAACTCTTGCAAAGATTCTCTGGTAAAAGCATTGCAGCTTTGGCAGCCTATCATCACAGAGATGATTTACCAAAATTGGATTATACAAATTGGCTAAGGAAGATACACCTTTCTCCACGGGTGGAATGCTTTTGGTGGCGTCTATTCAGCAATGATATTCCAACTAATGTATTCCTGATGAGCCGCAGGCTACTAGGACAGAATGTATGTCCTAGAGGTTGTATAGAGGCAGAAGATATGGAGCATGTAATGGTTAAGTGTTCAAAGCTGCGCCAGGCCATTACTTTGATCAAATCATGGGGTTTTCCTCTTCCAATTTTTTCATCTGTTGATAATTGTAAAGCTAATCTGAAGGTTTTATCTACGGCCAATCCTTTTATAGCAAGAATTTATTGTTCCTTGGTGTATTTCTCTTGGAAGAGTAGGAACATGTTCAATCATGGGAAACCGGAACTTTCTTTAAGCATTATAGCTTCTAATGCTATTAGTTTTGCATCAATTGCTAGCTCTAATCTATTCGTGGACCACTGGCATGTCAACCAGCCCAAACAGCTATTTTTATATTGGCAACCCCCTCTCCCAGGATGGATTAAAGTAAACCTTGATGCTTCGTTGACTAAATCCAACAATGGTGGTATTGGAGGTGTATTTAGAGATTGTAAAGGCCAGTTTTTATTGGCTTTTGGAGTTAACTGCATACATTGGGACAATGGTTTATTGGAACTATGGGCATTCCGATCCTTGAAGAAAATCTTACTTGAATGGATGTGGGATACTAAAGGAATTATAATAGAAGGAGACAACCGCAATATCATTTCCCATTTGCAAAATTCTGCTAGCAGAATAGGTGGAGAGAATAATAGAGAAGATTGCGAGGATCTTGCTTTCTTGGAGGGCTTCGGCAAAGTAGTCTTTCACTTTGTAAATAGAAATTGTAATAAATTAGCAGATCATTGTGCTAATCTTGCTTTACTAGGCAACTTCTTATGGGAAGAATTGGATTGTAATAAGGTTCCTCCTTCTTTTTTATCTTTGTTAAAGGAGGAGTGTGATAGAATTCCTATCACACATTAGATTGTAACTTTTTCCCTTTTAATGCATTGAGCATTTCCTTCAAAAAAAAAAAAACATTCTGCACCATAAAGCATTATAGGTCTCACTACCATCTTATAGAATTTTTCCTTGAATTTAAGAGTGATTTAAGAGTGACTTTTTTATCACACAACAAGCCCGATGCATTCCTCCACTTCAATCATCCAATTTGAATTCTGCTAATAATATCCCCACCTATTTCACCATCATTATGAACAATAGACCCAAGATATCTAAAATGTACACTCTTATTAATGACCCAATTGCCCAAAGTTATACTCCCCCCACTAGATCTATTACTACTAAAATTACATTCCATAATTCAAGTTTACCTTCAACTCCCTCTCTAGTCTTATGCATAAGAAGAATGTCATCAACAAAAAGCAATAAATGTATAGTGAGAACATCCATGACTAAAGTAAAAAAGATATGGGCTTAAGGCTGATCTTTGATGCAATCCAACAAAAGTAGGAAAAATACTCGGTCAAACCACCTTATGTTTGAACACAAATGACAACTCGTGCATACATATCCTTAATGACTTGAATATAAGCATTATTAACCCCTTTCTTTTCTAGAACTCTACATAGCACTTCTCTCATCTCTTGGAACTTTATTATATGCTATATCTAAATCAATAAAAATCATATGAATATCCTCCTTATTCGCTCTATATTTTTCCATCAAACTTCACAATAAATGTATAGCTTCCATAGTTGACATACTCGGCATGAATCCAAATTGATTTTTAGACACATTACAATCACGTCGTAACCTATGCTTCACAACTCTCTCCCATAGTTTTAAAGTATAACACATTAACTTGATTCCTCTATTATTCACACAATCTTGTGCATCACCTTTATTCTTAGGAATCAACACATTCATTCCTCTATATATGTATATATTTGCATGTATACAAAGCAATTTGTGACTCATGCTTTCAAAAATAGACTTTTGGATTTATAACATCCATGATATAAATGTGGAAACGAAAAACATGATATAGAAAATAAAATTGAGACTTTGTCAATGTTAGTTTTCTTAAAAAAGTAATTACTCTAAGAAGAAGAAAATAAAACTAATGAAATATTGATTAAGATTACAAATCTTCTTCTTTTAATCAATACAGGAAAATGGTCAATTTTCAATGGAACTCTCAGCTGAAAATGTTCAAATTTTTGTCAAAAAAATAAATTTCTAGCCATTTTCCGATGAAAATTTTTTCATCGGCAAAACTTGCTTCGAAAAGTAATTACCGATGAAGGCATTTTTGCAAAAAAAATTTTTTTGATGAATAGCCGATGAATTTTTGGAAAAAATTTTGATGATCATCGAAAATAGGTCAAAAAATATTGGTAGAATTTAAGCCAAAAATCAGCCAAAATTTTGTTGCTATTTTAGATAATAAATTCCTATCCAACCGGGCAGGTCCGACTTACTATCACCTTGTGTTATCTTCTGTCGTCGGATATGAGCTGTCTTCCACCATCACTAGCTTGCTAGAGTTAGAAAAGAGGAATGGAAGGTTCCTATAGCAAGCAGTAGAAGAAATAGGAAGTCCCTTTTTGATCGGCCCAGGTAGAGCGTAAAAGCACCCAACTGCTTGGTCGGACCACCCTAGCGGCACATAGGAGTGTTTCTCATGATCTTCTGGTCACTCGAGACTCACGCATGAGATCAGTCGCATGTAGAAGAGCTCTCCTTACCATGTTCGCAAGCATGGATGAGTGGACAAAAGTTCTCTCTTGCTCAGTCTCTTTTAATCGAGCAACATATATGTACTAGGTATGCGGGCAGGAGGGGAAAACACATGTAAGCTAAAGCTTTTGCTTCTCTTTCCCCCTCTCAATTTAGCTAGGGCACATAGGAAGAAGACAAGCAGATAGAGTGCTTTTACATATAGATTGAGGGCTCGTTTGAGACTGCTTAATTTTGCCTTTTTAGTTTCAAAATGGCTGAAGATTTTTTTGGCTGTTATTTGTATGTGCCACTTTTGCAAAAATACTTTTTAGAGAACTGAATTTTTGTACTATTTTCAAAAGCTTTCTGATATTAACTTCTCTGTTAGAATACTTCGTTCTCACAAACAACAGTTTAAAAATTACCTTTTAGAAAAGGTACAGAATAACCAAACGAAACCTGAAGCTCAACTCCCTTGCTCAGCTTCCTCTATATATGAAATGAGGACCTGGTGCTCGATCATTTCCAAAGATGTTGATCTGTGTCAATGCCACCAAATCCTCTTCAAATTGAGGAGATAGTGACTAGCTGAGAGCTACGACTTCTCGAGAGAGAAAAAAAAAGTTGAACGACATGACGGTAAGTCTTTTTCATAAAAATTTAAGTAATTTTTTTTTGCCAAAAATTCTCCAAAAATTAAGTAATTTTTTCATATATTTTAGCGAGTGGGCACCTTCAACTAATAATTGGTAAATACTATTTCTTTTGAATCCAATTTGTGTTCTCAACACAATATTATTTGGAATTCAATTGTGTGCTCTCCACACAATTTTATTCTTCAAATTAGAGAAGACTTAGAGAATGATTCTCTTATATTCTCCTTCCATTTAGAACTTAAACCATCCATTTATAAGAGAGGTAAATATCTTTTAAATTTGCACAACTCTTTTTATAAAGCATCCTTTTTGTATTAAAAGACACATCTTTTCATAAAACATCTTTTTAAATAGACACGTATATTTATGAAGCATTTGTTGGTATTAAAAGATATATCTATTCATGAAGCATCTTTTAATATTAAACAATACATTTTTATGAATCATAAATATTGTAAAAAGAAGCACCTTAATCATTGATTTTTCAAAAAGGGCCAATCTTCTAGAAAAGTAGGTTATGTAAAATTAAATGACAAGGAAAAAAGACTCTTCAATGGGGAATTGGGAACGACTCCTACCATTATGGCAGCAAGACTAGATTAGTATTGGGTCTCTTGACTCTTACTTTAACACTCATTCTATCTCTTCTATAAAGGTTTGGGAAAATTTTAGGAATAAGCATAGTTAGAGATTTAATTAAGGGAATAAGCACATCATTAGCGGAATTTAAAAGTAGGCAAAGTCGCTCGTTTTAAAAGTGATTTTAGTCCACCCACCTCACCACGTGGCTGTGTGACGTGGAAGAGTCGCCGTTGACCGGGCGTGGCATAAGTCGCCCGAATACTGGGCGACTTATAAGTCGCCCGAACACTGGGCGACTTATAAGTCGCCCGAACACCGGGCGACTTAGCCCTATTTATCCTTTCCCTTTCCCTTCCCGATCCCAAACGTCTCTTTCGCTGAAGTTCGGTGCTGCAGTCGCAATCCGAGCCATAGCCGCCGGGGTTAAGCAAAGGTGAGTTTTTTTTTACTTTTTTTTGTTAAATTAGTTAAAGAAATGATGTTGAAGTGTTGTTTTATGTTAGAGATGTATAGATTGAATGTTTATTGTGTAGTTTGTATAATTTTTTTTGTAAATCTCTTCATTTGTTGTTTGAATTGAAAAAATAGTTTAGGATTATAGTAGATCTATGCATTTAAGATGTGAATGGTGTAGAAATTTTATAGATCTATGCATTTTGATGTTGAAGTGTTGTTTTAGGATTATTGCAAATCTCTTCAATTTTGGGATTTTTGTTAAATTAGTTAAATGGATGATGTTGAAGTGTTGTTTTAAATTTGAAATAATTATGTTAGGGAAAATTTTTACTTCCTAGGAATAATGAATTTAGGTTTAGAAAATTATCATATGTAATTTATATTCTAGTTAAACTATGAGCTTAATTATGTTCTATAATTATATAAATTCCGTTAGTAGAATCTTATAATAAAATTTTTAAATAATCTAAAAACTACATTTTTTAGAGAACATGTAATCAATTTTTTTTAAGGTAAATAAAAAAGTGCTAAAATGTTGTTAGGATTTTTCATTATTAGGAAATATTAATTGTAATGAAATTTATTAGTTATTATTTAGGCAATTGTACTTTAATTATTTTCCATCTTATACACTATTAATCATTTTAAGTTTTTTTTGTTCTTATTGTTTAACAAATTTAAAACTTACAATCATCACAAATATAAGATTTAACAATGAATTCTTAAAGTGCAATAGTTAATTAGTTATATATTAGGTCAATAGGTAATTTTAAAGTGCAATGGTTAATTTTAAAGTGCATCATTTTATTTTAAAGTGCAATAGTTAATTAGTTATATATTAGGTCAATATTAAGTGTAATAGTTAATTAGTTATTTTTTGAAAGTTCGATTGGGATGTTAAGCCCTAGTGAACTTGTCCCGAGGCTAACCAAGAGGGGGGGTGAATTGGTTATTTAAAAATTTCACGATAACAATGAAAATTTTTTCGATACTTAGCAGCAGAAACAAGTAAACAAGAACGAAAAGATCAATCACAGATATTCACCCAAGTAGTTTATATTGAAAAGTAAAGTGCAAAACTGAATCAGAAAAGCAAACCAGATTTTATAGTGGTTCGGTCAACTTGACCTACGTCTACTCCCCGGAGCCTCCCCTCCGGGTATTGCACTAAACAAAAAGTGTCTCTCCTTTTGCTCCCACAGCAAGGCGGAGAAGCCTATACAAACACCTCCTTTTCACCACACGGTGAGGCAGAGAACCCGACCTCCTTTTACTTCCTCCAGAAGTAGGCAGAGAACCTTCGAACTCCTTTTGCTTCCACCTGAAGCGGGCAGAGAACCCCAGATCTTCTTGCGAACGATCCTCCCACGACGAACACCGACTAGACGAAAGACGACGAGCGGAGAAGACGACTCTGATCCATGCTTTGAGCAACCTTAGTGAATCCCTAACTAACTCCCCCTCACAAGATCTTCTCTCTCTAGGGTTTCTCAGGGAAGGAAGGTAGCAAAAGATTTTTCTTGTTTTTAAGAAAAAGTTCTTTTATAGGAGGGCTTAAAATTTGCCCTAAATCTCAACTAGTCGGCCAAGATCATCATGTACGATCAGTTCAAATTCAGCTGTTTTAGCCTGGACGATCTGGCTCTTCTGGACGATCAGTAAAAAAAATTGTTCATATTATCCCGTACGATCCTGCGATCGTCCGGGACGATTAGTGCAAATCGAGGAAAATCGTCCAGAAGACAGTTCGGGTCGTCCAGAGAAATCTTTGCTGGACGACCAAAAAATGACTTGATCGTCCAGTACGATGGGGACATCGTCCTATACGATTAGTTCAAAAAGGCCCTAAATCATCCTATACATAGTTCTGGACGTACAGCTTAAATGCACTAAACGATCAATATCGTCCGGGACGATCCTGCGATCGTCCAGGACGATATGATCGTATCCACCAAAAATAAATTACTTTCCTTAATTACCAGATTAAATTAGGCATGATTGTAATGAATCGTCCGGGACGATCAGACCAAATAACTTAAAATAAAAACTTACCTAACTTGATCTGGCGGCTGAGAATTTCTGATTTGAGCATATCGTCCCGTACGATCCAAAGATCGTCCAGGACGATCTGCTTAAACAGACCCTCTTAACTTAGTCACCCTAATTAGGGTTTCTATTTTTACCTGATCGTCCAGGACGATGTCAATATCGTCCAGGACGATCTGAACAAAAATAGAACAGAAACTCTAATTCACTCAAGCTCTCCCCCTGAGTGTGTGTGTGCAAGGTTACTTAGCTAGGGGATCAGTTACATTACAATTGACTCAATAAAATGAAAAACAGTACATTGGACACACTTGGACCCGATCTTGACTTGGCTTGAGTGGCTCGTGGTCTTTTGTGCCTAAAACAGATTAGCCAAGCAAAACACACTGGAAACATGTTTGTCATCATCAAAACCAGATTTGCAATAATCTCCCCCTTTTTGATGATGGCAAACATTTATAAAGTAGTTTGAAAATAAAAGTAAACTAGGAGATCAAAATATAAATATTTTTTCAAATTTTTATTTAACAACTAAAACAATACAGGAAACATGACTCATAAAATAGAAACAGACATGACTACAACTGACTCCCCCTTTTGACATCACAAAAAGAAGGAAGGAAAAACAGAACACGGAAATAAAACATAAAAGAGACCAACTACAAAACAGGAAACTAAAACTGAGGCGGATCCTGATGATTTTTTTTTGATAAAGCTGCTCGAGAAAATCAGAATTTTTTCATTGATTTTAGATTCAAAAACCAATGATAGGATGATTGACAGCGCTGAAATCCAGAAAAGGTTGGAAATAATCAACTTTCGTAACTCCGACCCCGGGCACCTTATCGATGCAAACCTCTTTCAAAACAAAAATCCGATTCAGAAGAAAAGATATTAGATTTGAAAAGAGATCCTTTCAAGCCTCGTTCCAGAAAAATATCTGATATAATAGTGTTACAAAGTAAAAAATTAGAAATCAAGATTTTCAAAACTCAAGCTTTTGAAAATATTAAGTGGCGCACAGATTTCTCTAAGACATTTAACAATCTAAAAGGGAAGAAAGCTTGGTTTGGGCTCATTTTGTGCCTCTTTTTTAAATTGGTTGGCGCTTTGCGCATCTTTTGATTTTTGATACACTTTGTATATCCAATTTGGCAATTTCGCATCTTTTCAGTTTTGGGCTCATTTTATGCCTCTTTTTTAAATTATCTGGTGCACTGCGCATCTTTTATAAGCTTTCTCCTTTTCATAATCATTAAAGAGTCTCAGCTGTGAGATTATCTTACAGACATAGGAGATGACTCTCCACAGTAAGAAAGAACGATTCACAAAACAAAAGCCATACAACATATGATAAATGCAATCACTTGGTTTAGAAAATCAAACTAATGACTCAAGACTTTGAAAACCACTATTGATATTAGGCAGATTACTGTAGGAAGATAAAATAATCTCTATTTCAAAAACTAACATTTTAATTTTGAAGAGGATTTTTATTTAAAAGAAATTATACACCAGTAAAGGAGTTAGAGGAAGAGAAACAATCATCAATGTTTCTTCCCTTTAACAGATTCAGTGGAATCAATCACTGCTTACCAGCTTCCAAACCAAAACAAGGTAAAAACTCCCAATCAAAAATTCAGATCATCAGAAGTAGTGAGCGGTGATCAGATCTTGAAAAGCATAAAATAGTAAGTGCAATATATGAACCAGTAAATAAAAATAGGTAGAAAATCACAGCAAAGTAAATACTCAAATCAAACTAACAGTAAGGCTAACACAGAAATCAGCAGAAGAAATAAAATCAACTGAAAGTAAATAATCAAACCAAACTAACTAACAGAAATCAGAAATAAGAATACCAAAACTAACTAATAGAAATTAAAAATCAGAATACCAAAACTAACTAACAGAAATCAGAATACCAATCAGAACAATCATAAATCAGCAGTCATTAGAATCAAGCATTTATATCAATCACTCCTAATCTAGTTCTCAAAATGCTGAATGAGTCAAAGGCCAGTGGTTTAGTGAATATGTCAGCCAGCTGATTTTCAGTTGCTACATGATGTAGCTTAATGTCCCCTTTTATAACATGGTCCCTAATGAAGTGATGCCTAATATCAATGTGTTTGGTCCTAGAATGTTGGATTGGATTCTTAGAAATATAGATGGCACTAGTATTATCATACAGAATAGAATTTGTGCCAACAGGTACCCCTAAATCCAAAACTTGTTGCTTCAACCAAAGAACTTGGGCCACACAACTCCCTAAGGCAATGTACTCAGCTTCAGTAGTGGAAAGTGTAACTGAGTTCTGTTTTCTACTGGACCAGGAGACTAACGACTGTCCTATGAATTGACAAGTCCCAGAGGTGCTCTTTCTATCCACCCTACACCCTGTAAAGTCAGAATCAAAATATCCAATGATCTCAAAAGAGGTGCTGTGCCTAGGGTACCAAATTCCTAAGTTTAGGGTCCCTAAAAGATATCTAAGAATTCTCTTAACAGCAGTCAGGTGGGACTCTTTAGGATCAGCCTGAAACCTAGCACAAAGATAGACACTAAACATGATATCAGGTCGGCTAGCAGTCAGGTAAAGCAGTGAACCTACTATCCCTCTATACTTCTTCTGATCAATAGATTTTCCATTTGAATCCTTATCTAACTGAACTGAGGAGGGCATGGGAGTATTGATTGGCTTGGCTTTGTCCATTTCATATTTCTTCAAAATGTCCTTAGTGTATTTTGATTGATTGAGAAAGGTTCCATCATCCGTTTGCCTTATGCTAAACCCCAAAAAGTAGGACAATTCTCCCATCATACTCATCTCAAACTCCTTACTCATTATTTTAGAAAACTCTTCACATAAATATTTATTAGAAGATCCAAAAATTATATCATCAATATAGATCTGGACAATGAGTAAGTCATCCCCTAATCTCCTCAGAAAAAGGGTGGTGTCTATGCTCCCCTTAACAAACTCTCTTTCTAACAGGAATGTGCTAAGCCTCTCATACCAAGCTCTGGGTGCCTGTTTCAATCCATCTAAGGCATTTTTTAATTTATAGACATGACTTGGATATTGGGAACTCTCAAAACCTGGGGGTTATTCTACAAAAATATCTTCTTTAATTACCCCATTTAAAAAGGCACTCTTGACATCCATTTGAAACAGCTTAAATCCCTTATAACAGGCAAAGGCTAGTAGCACTCTAATGGCTTCCAATCTAGCTACAGGGGCAAAAGTCTCCTCAAAATCAATCCCTTCTATCTGATTATACCCCTTAACCACCAATCTTGCCTTATTTCTCACCACCACACCAGAATCATTCATCTTATTCTTAAAGACCCACTTGGTTCCTACAATACATTAATTTTTAGGTCTTTCTACTAACTCCCAAACATCATTCCTTACAAATTGATTCAATTCTTCCTGCATAGCTAAAATCCAAAATTCATCCGACAAGGCTTGATTGATGTTGGTGGGTTCAGTCATTAAGATAAAGGCAGAATGGTTTACTTCCTTCCTAAGTCCATGCCTAGTCCTAACACCTTCAGAAGGGTCTCCTAAGATCATTTCTTTAGGATGACTCGAAGAATATCTCCAATCTCTAGGAAACTCGGTTTGAGGTTCTACCCTTTCCTCCAAATTTGTATTTCCAACTCCTTGGGTAACCTCAACAATCTCTTCATCTTCTACTTCAAATCTAGACTCCTTAGGATCAGATTCATCAAACACTACATGGGTTGTTTCTTCCACCACCAGAGTCGTCCTATTGAACACCCTAAATGATTTTCCCACACTTGAATATCCTAAGAACACTCCTTCATCAGATTTGGGGTCAAATTTTCCTAAGGGTGATTTCCTGTTATTCAGAATGAAAACCTTACAGCCAAAGACATGGAGATGGGACAGATTTGGAGTTCTACCCTTAATGATCTCATAAGGTGTCTTGTTCAGTTTGACTCTCACATTCACCCTATTCAGCACATAACAGGCAGTGTTCACCGCTTCAGCCCAAAAGTATTTTGGAAGTGAATACTCGGCAAGCATGGCTCTAGCGGCTTCCCCGTTCTGTTGAGGGGTCCTAGGAGCTGAAAAATTATGACTAATCCCATGATTCTCACAAAAACTTCCAAATCTTTTATTTTCAAACTCCCCTCCGTGATCACAATGGATGGTAATAATCTCACATCCTAACTTCTTCTGAATCCAAGTAGAGAAAGATCTAAACTCATCAAATGACTCAGATTTATGTGACAAAAACTTAACCCAACTGAATCTCGAATAATCATCTACAATCACAAAACCATAGACTCTCCCCCCTAAGCTGGCAGTGCTAATGGGTCCAAAGAGGTCCATGTGAAGAACTTCTAAAGGTCTAGAGGTGCTAATGTCCTTAATAGAGTGAAAAGAGGACTGGACTTGTTTCCCCAACTAACAGGCATCACACAGGTGATCCTTAGTGAAATTAAGCTTGGACACACCTCTAACTAAGTCCTTTTGGGTGACTCTCCTAAGGGTTTTCATACTGGCATGACACAATCTCCTATGCCATAACCAAGACTCATCAGCAGCAGTTTTTAAGCAAATTGAATTATCAGAATTAATGCAACTTACATCCAGCTTGTAGACGTTATTGATCCTTTGCCCCTGCAAAACAACTTCATCATTTAAGCTTAAAATGTAGCCAGTGGGCAGGAATTTGATGTTGTATCCCTTGTCACAGAGTTGACTGATGCTCAGTAAGTTGTGTTTCAGTCCATCTACAAGCAAAACATTATCAATCATAAAATTCTTTGAATCACCAATTATACCTGAGCCTACCACCTTCCTGGTGGTGTTATCTCCAAGTGTAACCTTGCCTCCAGCTCTGGCCTCCAGCGAAATGAACTGATTTGCATCTCCAGTCATATGTCTAGATCATCCGCTGTCCAGGTACCACATGCTCTCACGAGGTCTTGTGTGAGAGCACACCTACAAAAGTATCAAACGTCAGTCTTAGGAACCCAAACAGGTTTGGATTCCTTCTTATGAAAAGAAGAATGCAATGCATGCGTGCTGTACTGTGAAACAGGCAGTTTGGGTTTTCACACCCAATTTGTACTATGGTGTACAATGCAGGTATGGGAAATATGTCCTAACATGCCACATGAAAAACATCTAACACCAGGAAAAGGGTTAGCTAATCTACGTGGGTGATAATGCCTCTTCCTAGATGTATATAAAACATGCTTTGAAGAACTTGCAACAGATTTTTTAAAAGGTGGCGGTGCATAAAACTGTTCAAAAAGTAGGCGGTATTTTGTTCTTTTCATAAGCACTGATTTTTACTTTCAAAAACTCAATATGTTTATTTAAACTTGCAATTTTAAAGGTTCTTGCACTTTCATTACTTTCTAACTCACATGCCATATCATTCACTTTCTTAAAAGCAACTTCTAATTCAACATGCGATGTTTTTAATAAATCATGCTCAACAGTTAAATCAGAATATTTTTTGTTCAAATCATCGAATTCATCAAGCAAAGATATGTGATTGGAATCAAGTGTGGAATGATCTTTAACTACAGAATCATGCTCTTTTTGTAAAGTCAAGTAAACTAATTTCAAACTAGCATAAGTTTTCTTAAGCTTCCTATATGATGTATGAATTTTTTCAGAAACTTCAAATAATTGATCGTAAGTAAGTTCACATACCTCTTCCTGGTCCGACTGACCAGGGTGATCATCAGCCATCAGACACAAGTTTGTTTCCTCCTCTTCAGCTTCAGTCTTAGAAGAGTCGGATGCAGAGTCTGCCTAGAACGCCTTCTGAATCCGCTTCTTGTCCTTTCTGAACTTTGGTTTCTCCTCACCCTTCTCCTTGCTTGGGTGAGCTTTAAGTGTAGGATAATCAGCCTTAATGTGTCTAGGCTTCCTGCATTCAAAACAAATAGATTCAGATGAACCCTTAAAATTTTTATTAGACTTACCTTTGTTCCACTTCTGATAGTTCTTATATTTCTTCCTTAGAAAGCTTTTGAATTTCCTTGTGATTAAGGCAACATCATTTCTATCAGACCCAAAAGTGCTAGCATCTGAATCTTTGGCCTTTAGTGCCACTATCTTCTCTTTCTTGCGTTCACCTGCATCAAGTTGCCTTTGGTTCACCCCTTGCTCGTAAGCAATGAGTAATCCAAGTAAGCTGTCAATAGAGTAAGTATTTAAATCTTTAGATTCAGTAATAGCAGTAATCTTAGCATCATAAGAAGCAGGCAAACATCTAAGAATTTTGTTTACTCTTTCGTAGTTAGTAAGTTCTCTACCTAGAGCATGCAAAGAGGTAACAATCTGAGTGAACCTTGTGTACATTTCTGAAATAGTCTCACTAGGTTTCATGCGAAAAAGTTCGTAATCATATAACAAGATGTTTAACCTAGACTGTTTGACTTCAGTTGTACCTTCGTATGTTATACATAATCTATCCCAGATTTGCTTTCCCGTTGTACAAGTAGAAACACGCATATAGTCTTCAGATTTTAAAGCACAAAAGAAACAGTTCAAGCATTTTACATTTAACTGTGCTAAATCACGATCATCAAACGTCCAATCAGCAAAAGGCAATTCAATTTTCATATTGTTAATCAATCTAAAAGGTGGTTCATATCCATCCTTAACTAACATCCACATGCGATAATCAATAGATTGCAGAAAAGTAGACATGCGTGTTTTCCAAAAATCAAAAGGAATATTATCAAACAATGGTGGTCTTGTAATAGAATAACCTTCAGCAGTATTACGATTATTACAGTTAGCCATGGATCAAATTTAAAAGTTTTTAAACCTAAATTTTGAATCCCGCTCTGATACCACTTGAAAGTTCGATCGGGATGTTAAGCCCTAGTGAACTTGTCCCGAGGCTAACCAAGAGGGGGGGTGAATTGGTTATTTAAAAATTTCACGATAACAATGAAAATCTATTCGATACTTAGTAGCGGAAATAAGTAAACAAGAATGAAAAGATCAATCACAGATATTCACCCAAGCAGTTTATATTGAAAACTAAAGTGCAAAACTGAATCAGAAAAGCAAACCAGATTTTATAGCAGTTCGGTCAACTTGACCTACGTCCACTCCCCGGAGCCTCCCCTCCGGGTATTGCACTAAACAAAAAGTGTCTCTCCTTTTGCTCCCACAGCAAGGCGGAGAAGCCTATACAAACACCTCCTTTTCACCACACGGTGAGGTAGAGAACCTGACCTCCTTTTACTTCCTCCAGAAGCAAGAAGAGAACCTTCGAACTCCTTTTGCTTCCACCTGAAGCGGGCAGAGAACCCCAGATCTTCTTGCGAACGATCCTCCCACGATGAACATCGACTAGACGAAAGACGACGAGCGGAGAAGACGACTCTGATCCATGCTTGGAGCAACCTTAGTGAATCCCTCACTAACTCCCCCTCATAAGATCTTCTCTCTCTCTCTCCCAACTCTCTCCTCTCCCAACTCTCTCTCTCTCTCTAGGGTTTCTCAGGGAAGGAAGGTAGCAAAAGATTTTTCTTATTTTTAAGAAAAAGTTCTTTTATAGGAGGGCTTAAAATTTGCCCTAAATCTCAACTGGTCGGCCAAGATCATCCAGGATGATTGGTAGATCGTCCTGTACGATCAGTTCAAATTCAGCTGTTTCAGCCTGGACGATCTGGCTCTTCTGGATGATCAGTAAAAAAAATTGTTCATATCGTCCCGTACGATCCTGCGATCGTCCGGGATGATTTGTGCAAATCGAGGAAAATCGTCCAGAAGACAGTTCGGGTCGTCCAGAGAAATCTGAGCTGGACGACCAAAAAATGACTTGATCGTCCAGTACGATGGGGACATCATCCTGTACGATTAGTTCAAAAAGGCCCTAAATCGTCCTATACATAGTTTTGGATGTACAGCTTAAATGCACTAAACGATCAAGATCGTCTGGGATGATCCTGTGATCGTCTAGGACGATATGATCGTATCCACCAAAAATAAATTTCTTTCCTTAATTACCAGATTAAATTAGGCATGATTGTACTAAATCGTCTGGGACGATACACGTATCGTCTGGGACGATCAGACCAAATAACTTAAAATAAAAACTTGTCTAACTTGATCTGGCGGCTGAGAATTTCTGATTTGAGCATATCGTCCCGTAAGATCCAAAGATCATCCAGGATGATCTGCTTAATCAGACCCTCTTAACTTAGTCTCCCTAATTAGGGTTTTTATTTTTACCTGATCGTCCAGGATGATGTCAATATCATATAGGACGATCTGAACAAAAACTGAACAGAAACTCTAATTCACTCAAGCTCTCCCCCTGAGTGTGTGTGTGCAAGGTTACTTAGCTAGGGGATCAGTTACATTACAATTGACTCAATAAAATGAAAAACAGTACATTGGACACACTTGGATCCGATCTTGACTTGGCTTGAGTGGCACGTGGTCTTTTGTGCCTGAAACAGATTAGCCAAGCAAAATACACTGGAAACATGTTTGTCATCATCAAAACCAGATTTGCAACATTTTTAAAGTGCAAGATTTAATTTTCCATCTTAGTTAATTAGTGATAATCCCCTTAGAAATTTCTATTATTTGACGTATATTATGATTTAATGAATTATTCATCTTTCATAGTGGAACGTATGTGTTCAATAATGAGTGGATGTGGTGCAACCTTCATGCTAGTGTATGGAGGTGTATTACAAGTGGATGAAAAATTCATGCCAAGTTATTCTGGGGGTAGGAATCGTCCCCTACATGTGCCGAGAGATATAAACTTAGAACAACTTAAGTTAAGGGTACTTCGAGCTCTGAAGTATGATCCTTCAAAGTATTTTGTGAACTTAGTATGCCGAGTGCCCGTGGGAAATGAGTTTGTTGCATCACATGTTGAGGATGAGGAGGTTTGTGAAGTTTTATTATGTCATGCTGAAACAGAATTTCTCATCTTGTACGTTGATATCGAAGAGATTAATAACACTGAAGATAATACTGAGCCTTTTAATTCACAAAGATATGAAACTTCAGGCCAAGCTGAAAGGGCAGATATGGTTGCTGGTCCTTCAAGGGTAGAAGCAGTAGAAGAACTCATTCATTAGTGAGTTCCCTATATCGCATATCAGTAATAGTTCACTAGAAATGTTTTACATTGCTTAATAAATGATCGATAATATTTATCAATACTATTTTCAATGTAGTGATACAGCGAACCAACATACGTATGAACCTCCGTTACATTCTACACAATCAGTCCCTTCAGATCATTATAATTATGAGACTATAAGTAGTGGCTCCAGTGAGGAGTGCTCTGAGGATGATGGTGTTGACCTTTTCCCTGTGGATACTGGTAGAAGTGTAGATGATAACGAGGAGATAAGAAATGTCATCCAAGATTATTGTTCTAGATCAGTTGGTAGTGATGATACAATGGTGGTCAATAATAACTATGCTGAGACATGTAGGACTACAAAGGAATGGGATAACGAAATAGAATCTGATGATTTTAATGATGAGGTCATGGTCGAGGATGAATTCTCAATTCCTAATGAATTGATTGAAGGTATGTGTTTCACAAGCAAGAGTGATCTTCAATTTGCCTTACAAGGCTGGTCAATTATGAACAATGTGCAATATATTGTCATAGCTTCGAATACACAGAAACTTACACCAAATAAAATTTCGCCACATCAATTTCTTTACCTTCATTTTGTGAAGCCCATTTCTATTTGAAACAAAATTAGCATGCTTTGGGTACTTGCTTCAATCTTAAAAGAACTTTCTTTAATATGTCTAAATGATAACCAAAAGTTTAATTTTTTAAATCTAATTGGTTAATATATAATTTTTTTAATCGAAAATGATTTTTTTTTTATTTGTGAATTGTGAATTAAAACATTTCATATGTATATAGGAGTGTAACATATTCATTAAAGTTTATATTAATTATATATTGATTGGAATATATTAAAAATTTGAAAATAGGCATTTCATAATATATGTAGTGTTAAAGAAGGTCAAGGAACGTAAGATGAATGATTATATAAATGAATCATAAATGGATTTTTTTAAACTGACTTCAAATTTTTGTAATTATATTTGGATTTAGATGCTATGAATCACTTTAGAGAATATAAAATATTATAAAGTATTAAAAATTGTCATACTAGTACTTTGGAAGGAATATAATTTTTTATGATTATTATAAACATATGCTATATAATGTAACATAGTATTTTATTATCTAATTTAATTTCTTCATGCCTCCTATTCACATTATTAATAGATTTTTAATTTCCATAACTAATAATTAATTTATGTAGAGCTCTTTATGCAAATCATACAAAGCTGGCAATATTAATCATTTTTGTGTAGATTGTTCTCACTAAGAATAGACCTAATCATATGTACTATTATTCTATTGTTATGCTCTACTACACCATTCTATTGAGATGTCCTAGTCGATGAAATTTGTTCCCCTATCAAATATGTTCAATTGAATAGTGGTTTTTTAGTATAAGGTGTAGGTTTCACATAGGGGAAAGTTCTTATGATTAATTATATCTCAATAATGTTTAACAATTAATTTTTTTTTAAAATTAAAATACTGATTTGTAAATTTTAATCAAAATATTGGTTTATTTTATTTTAAAGATTTTACTTTCAATTATTCTACTTTGAAAAATATAAATATATTTTTTTTGATAACTTACTTTACATTAAATTGATTTTACTCATTTCACCTTCTCTGACTTATAAAATTTAATGGATCAACCAAAACTATAATTTCAGGTTAATTAATCAAGAATGTACTTCCCCATTTGGGATGCTACCAGAACTGCCCCAACCAAGCAACGTATTAGAGATGGAAGTTGGCGCCTGCGTGAAAGTTTATATTTTCCTACAGATGAGATCCTTGAAGCCAAGGTAACATCAAATGAACTATTCAGGTGTGTTATCCATTCCTGGGATGATGATCAGGATTGCTTACTGTGGCACAAGCATGATGAAGTAAAAAAAATCAAGGAATATAGAGCTGGCCCTCAACTTCGAGATGTTGGTTGGAATTATCTACAGCACAGCTTTAGCGTTCATGACTGCCACCTTGTACCAATAGACTTCCTTAAGGGTCAAATTCGGGAACTTGGACTTGTTAAAGAAGGTATAGTTGAACCAGGGATTGGAAGGTCTATGCTAGATATAGACCATTGTATTCTATATTGTTATTGGTCTCCTGATAAAGATCAACACATATTAGATTCCTATAAAATGTTACTGCAAAGTCCTGAACATGGTAAGGATAAGGATTTTCTTAATGGAGAAGAATGGCAGCAAATACAACTAGAATTTCAGCTCTGCTTTAGATGTTGTCCTACCCAGACACAGCTTTAAACTCGTGTACGATATCTACTACAGCATATGTAATAGTAAAGAGTAAAATGTACAATTATTGTGTTTAGCTTTGTTTACATGTACAATAAATAAATGTATTTCAAGTTCTAAATATGTGAGTAAAAAAGCAACATTAAACCACAGTGTATTTTAATCACATAGTCAATAATTAAACTATTAAAGAAGTGTGATAAAAAATGATTACAGACTGTTTAATATTTTTTAAAAAATAAAGATTGATGATATGAGTTCAAATCACAATAATTAAAATAAAATTTGCAAAGCAAAAGTCTTTCGGTGATATAAATATTTACAAAGCCAAAAATTTTCAGCTCATTAGCAATTTAACTGGCAACTTATGCCAGGAATTTCACTGGCAGTAAGTCGCCCGATTAATGGGCGACTTATGCTAAGTCGCCCAGTTAACTGGCGACTTACTATAAGTCACCTTTTAAACGGGCGATTTATGCCTGATCCTTCTGAGGTGGCACTTCCTTGCCACGTCGGCGTATGAGGTAAGGTTAAGTCGCCCATTGGACGGGTGATTTTGCCTATTTTTAAATTTTTTTTATACATACTTAATCTCTTAATATAATTACTAATCATGCTTACTCTTAAAATTTTCCCTAAAGGTTTCTACTTTTATTAGAAATAAGAGGTAGTGTGATAAGCTTCTATTAGACCAAGTTCTCTAAAATATTGTTCATATTATATGTGATACTTCGATAAATCTTCTTAATGATCAGTCTATTCTCAAATTTTTTGTGGATGGTGAATTCATCTTGAAAAGAGTTTGGAATTGCTTTAGAATAATTCGAGATTGTAATAATATTTTTGATGAAATTTGGAACTCATCTACTCCTATTCATATTTCTTTATTCACATTGAGAATTCTGAAAGGCTATGCTCCTTTTTATAATAGGTTAAAAGAGAAGGACATTTGTACTACTTCTAAATGTCAATGTTATTTTCATCTTGAAACTTTAAAACATGTTTTTTTGGATGGTCCTATTGCCATTAAAGCTTGGTCTGCTTTGAAAAATGGTCTTGACTTGAATTGTAAGACAAATAGTAATAATTTCTTACTTTTCTTAGCTGATAGGTTTTCTAAGAAACCTAAAGGTCATATTCTTACCGTCATTCCTTTTGTAGTGTTTTGGTTTTTATGGTTTGAAAGGAATAACAGTAAGCACATTGGTATGAAAATTAATTCAGATAGGGTTATCATTTGTTTAAAGAAAAAAATTCATCATCTTGATAATGCTAAGTTGCTGATTCCTAAACATTTTAGCGGGAATGTTGCTTGGTTTCCTTTCTTTCATCTTGAGTTTGATAATGGTATTATGAATCCTATTTCCAAAATCGTTCAGTGGATTAAGCCTTCTAAAGATCAATTTAAATTTAAAATTGATGGCTTTGTTTCTTTTGGTGGTGCAAGCTGTGGTGCCTTAATTCGTGATCGTCAAGGTGTGTTTCTATATGGTTTTTCCTCTAACATATCTAATAACTATGTTTGTTTTTTTTTTTTTTTTACTTTTTTTGCTAATGGTATATCTCGTACTTATCGTAACTTTTTGGTCTGTATTTCTATTTTTTCCTATTCTATAAGCTTTGAAGAAAGGACCGAATCTTTCTACTTCTATTTCTATTTTAGCTAAGTCCTATATATTACATGAATGTGTTGGGGTTTATGCAGCTGGTTTTGTTATCCTCTGTCCATCTTGGTCTTGTTTATTCTTGCTTCCGGTTGAGCCTTGGCTCAATTTTTGGCTTAGCTATCGCTGGATTTTTACCTATGTTGGGTAATTTTAATTTTTTGCTCCTGTTATATCCTGAGATTATATTATCAATTTAGTTTTGGTTTTAGCTTTTTCCTAGTTATATTTACCGACTGGGTAAAGGCCAAGCGTTCTTGGGCTAGCTTCTGTTGCTTAGAATCACCTAGGATTTTCTGTTGTTGTCTTCTTCCTTTGCCTGCTCTTATCTTTCTAATTTTATATGCATCTGTGGTTATTAGTTGTGTGATTCTAAGCTTATTTGCTGGAGTTTAGTTGGTGCATGTAGATTCAATTCTGCTGAACTTGGGGGCCTAAATTGATGCTTCTGGGAGATGTTATTAGAGGTTACTAGCTCTTTTTTGGTCTTTCATTTGTTCTTACAAGAATTTCTGGTTGGTACCTGACTGGTCTTAAAAATTATTGGAGCTCCGGGCATTGGTGCTTTTCTTTTGGATATTTTGGGTTATGGCTTCTTGCTTGCCTTTATGTTTTCTTCTTGTAACTCGACAGGGATCTTTTACTCTTTTCGGTTTATTTTTCTTTTTGACTGTAGCCTATGAGCTTTTAAAGAGTTTTGATCCCTTTTAAGGACTTTGTAATCACTTATTTTGCTGATATAAAATTAACCTTTTCCATAAAAAATAATAATAAATAAATAAAAGACATCTTTAACTTTATTAGTTTATACAATATAAACCAAAGGTGTTATTATAACATAAATGTATTACAAATACAATCATAATTTAACATTTAAATTATTTCTCATTATTTAACAATAATGTTCACTTAATTTGCAATAATTATATAATTATATGTTAAATATATTAAAGTATTAAGGTAACGAAGAAGGGACCTGTGAATCTATAATTCAAGATCCAATAAATTTAGCCATTAATTTAACTCTTAAATTAAAAAATTAAAATTATTAATTTAATGTTATTTTACTATAAACATGAAAGTGCAATCTTGAATTTATAGTATAATATATTGAATTTAAAATATTTAATAATCCAATTATTTAATTATTGCATATAAAATAATCCTCCACAAAAAAGTTCATAATAAGTGCTAGTTAATTCTGTCACCTGTCTAACTACATGTTTTTCCTTGAATTCTAATTGATTTTTTAATGAAAAATAAACTGTATAATCTTATCACAAAATTTGGGCACTCATTTGTTTAAGTTATGAATTAATTATTCAAGGAAATTAATTTTCTGACTTTCAAAACTGAAAGGATTATATTCCATATCTATATATTAACATTCCTATCCATTTGTTTCATCGTGTTTCTAAGATACAATGATTAAGTTTATATTTTCCAAACTATTTTTGACTAAGTCAAAAAACCATAAGTCACAAATAAAAGTTTATTAGTAACTCAAGATTAACACTACAAACTTTATATATGATCACTATTATAATAAATTTTAAAATCTCTCTATTTAAAATAAAATTTATTAGAGAATTTAGAACTTATCTGGTGTAGCCCAATTTAATCATATTATATAAAGTATCACTATTCTTAATATGTCCATATTAAATAATATGGTTAAGACTATTCAATTCTTAATGTTGATGGACCATACTAATAATATTTAATTATAGATTCCTATTATAATTAATACTTATGAACTAGTTTAGATTATTAACCATAATTGAACCCACTTGTATATAGTTACATAATGAATTATGGTTAAATAAATAATCGTGGAATAAATATAATAACAAAATGATATATCAAATAATAATATTTATACATACTAAACATTTTTTTAAATATTTAATTTAACATAAATAATATTTTTTAATAATATTTTTTTGGGCACATTCCCTAACAAACTCACACTTGCCCTTAAGCAAATGAGTTATGTTTATTAATACCATTCATTATACATGTATATGAAAAAACTTTTTAGGCATCCTTCGTAAATGTATCAAAAATATTCTCTTCAGAATTTATCTTCTATACTAATACCTTATCCTTTTTCACAATCTCTATTATAAAATAATACTTTCTATCTATATGATTCGCTCTTTTATGACTTCTAGCTTCTTTTGTATTTGATGTAATTGCACTATTATCATAAAGTAGTGTTAAAGGCTTTTCTAAATTTAGAACAACATTCAATTCTATAAGAAAATTACACATCTAAACTTCCTCTTTTGCTACTTCTGCAGCAGCCACATATTTAGCGTCCATAGTCAATTCATAAATACATGATTGTTTTATATTTCTCTAAACTATGATTCCTTCTCACAAAATAAACACTAAGTAAGACATTTTACAATCTAGGAGTCTGACCTTATATTTTGATGATTACAGATATTATTGAATTTAGTTTCTCCTATTTTATATACTGCATATTTTTTCTGTGCATCACTAACATTTTAGGTTTAACATACACAAAGCATCTTTAGAGAATTAGAGCTCAAAAGAGAGTTGTATATGTTCGAATTGTTTAAAAGAGTCTGTAATTTATTTTTCTTGAGTCAATGTATGTAAAAAGGTATATGTTAGCTTAGCAAATGTGCACACATACTCAAGGAAAATGAAAAATAATTTTAATTTTTCTATCAAATCATAATATACAATCCATTCAAAAATAAAATAATTAAAATATTTAATTTAAATGAGAGAAATAAATTTCAATTATAACTAATTGTACTGTATGACCAGCAATCGTACTGGAGGATTAGCTATTATCAAAAATCTCGCTGTCAAATCAAACATACTTAAAATAGCCAAATTGAAATTTGAAAATCGAACTATTCATACTATACAAACCTATTCATACTATACGTTCTTTTATAATTTTGCCTAATTTAAATAAAAAAATTACGAAATCAAATCGAATCTGAATTAATTATAGATCATACTAAACGATCGTGTATCGTAAAGTATGAATCACTTGAACACTCTCAAGATGAAGCTTAGTTTGTTCTATATAATCCAACTATTAATTTGAACTAATCGTACAATATGAATTAGAATAATAGTGGACAATCTATGATGGTGTTGAATTAATCACACCGGACAATCCAAAATCATACTATACGAACATAATCAACATAATTAAATTTTTATTATTCTTAGAAGTCCACTATATAAACTATAATTAAGACTTTGAAAAAGTCTTTTGGCAGTATGAGGAGTATTCTTCTTGAGAGAGTTTGAAGAGAGAGTGTTGAGCGAGAAAGGGTGAGGTTGTGTGAGAGGGAGAAGATCCTTGTGGATTTCAAGGAAGCGTGAGAGGAATTTTCACACAGTTGCTCTAGCCACGTTACACCAACTTTCCTCCATGTGTCAGTGTTTGTCTTAAGGGAAGCTCTGTGAAGAATCCTTTCATGTCAATGACTGCAAACTACTCCGCCGTATTGATGCGATGAAAGGCATTTTAGCTCCCCACCGTACTGAGAAGGTGAAATGTATTTTTGCTATCCATTACACCAAGGAGGTGAAAGTGATTTTGGCTACTCCACCACACTAGGTTGGTAAAAGGTATTTCAGCTACTCTACCGCATTGGATAGGTGAAAATAATATTTTAAGGGTTTCTCTGCTTAGCTGAAGGGGCTAATGGAGAGTCACTATTATTTAGTTCAATACCCATATATGAGGAATTTGGTGAGTAAGCATAGGTTAAGTTGATCGAACCACTATAAAAATTCAGTTTATATTCTTTTATTTTTCACATTAACTTTCTATAGTTTTTACTTTCTTGTATATCTTATTTTTTTCAATTTGTTCGTGTTTGGTTATCATTGTGATATAAAGATAATTATGGTTGATCAAAATTGATTTTTTGTTAGTTATTATTAGCTTTTTCTAGAGAATCAAAAACAAAAAGTTAAATTTTCTTTTGGTTGACATTTTGAATTGTGATTGCTTTCGCATTGAATTAATTTATTTTTTAATTCAATAGTTTTGAAAAATATTTTAATACACCAATTCACCCCCACTTAGTGTGTCATTCCATAGTTGAAATGGTTTCACAACCAACTATTGAACTTTCAAGATATTGATTTCTTTCATCTCTATCTGATTAAAAGTCAACATCAGTGTATCCTATAGGGATCAAATCCCTTCTAGAATACACAAGCATATAATCTTGATTAAATCTTATATTCTATGACCTTTAAGCTTGCTGAAGTCTAATATTGATCTTTGTAATTTGTAAACCTTTTACTCTTAACCTTTATCATGAAGCCCTCTACTTATTGCATATATATAAATGCTTTCTTCTAGATAGCCATTCAAAAAAGCTACCTTGACATCCAATTTCATAATCTCATATTCATAATATGTGATAATGTATAAAAGTATATGTATAAATTTAAGCATGGAAACTTGCAGGAAAGTATCTTTATAATCAATTCACTCCTTTTGGGTGTAGCCCTTTGCAAGTATACTAAAAGTATAAGTCTAAAATTTTCCATCAACACCTCTTTTTTTCTTATAGATACATTTGCATCCTATTGATCTTACCTCGTTAGGAAGGTCTACAAGTTCCCAAATAAAATTGAATTACATTAAATATATTTCACGTTTCATGGCATCTAGCCATTTCTCATTATTAGGAATCTCTAGTGCTTATTTATATGTCAATGGATCATCATTTTCATCATATGATGTAACAATATATGCATCTACATCAAGTTTATAGTGAGAGGGTAATCTAATAACTATCCCACTACGATGAGCCATTAAATATTTCTGACTTGGAGTGGTGGTTTCTTGTTGTTGACTTTTAGCAATAATTTTTGTTTCTTTTGTGTTTGGTTCATATAACAATCCCTTGAGTAACACCTTACTTCGAGGTTTGAAAATTTTCAAATATTTAAATTTAAGAAAAATAGCCATTTTCTTTTCTTAAGGACTATAAAATAATCCTACTCTTGTACATTTAGGATTCTAACAAATATGCATACTTCTACATATGATTCCTATTTATCTTTTTTTCCCTTCAATACATGTGTTTGACCCCCCCTATATATAGATGTGTGCTAAACTAGGTTTATACCCATAGTATTACTTTAAATGTGCCTTAGATCCCTAAATTAAATTTGCTAAGGATGAGTAACTTAACATAGACCTAACCATATTAAGCAACATTCAATTTCTTCTTTTTATAATACCATTTTATTGTGGAGTTGCAGGTGTAGTGACTTGTGATATAATTCTATTTTAGATTAAATAATATATGATTTTTTTATCTAAATACTCACCCCCATAATATGATCGAAGTATCCTTAATGGCTTGATTAATTACTTTTCAACTTTAGCATAAAATTCTTTAAACTTTTCAAAAGTTTTAGGTTTTCTTATAATTAAATAATCATAGCCATATCTAAAATAATCATTTATGAAAATAATAAAATATTCATAACAATCTCTTGCTTGAATATTTAATGAACTATAAAGATCTGAATGTACAGGTTTGAGAGGTTTCTTTTACCCTTTCATATTTTCCATCAAATGGCCTCTTAATCATTTTTTCTTTAAATAAGATTCACACATCAGTAGAGTTTCGATTGTCAACTCTGTTAACAAACCACCCTTACAAGTATTTCAATCTTGTTTAAGTTGATATGATATTGTCTAGGATGCCATAGATATTTGTTATATATATATGAAATCTTTTTCCCTTTTTGTTTAGGTGTTTCTACTTTTATTTTAGTATTTAGTGGTGTGTTTCCAGTGAGATTTAACATAAAAAGTTCATTTTACATTATTATTGAAGAAATATTTAAACTATTTTTTGAAATAACAACCTCATTATTATAAAAAGATAGTCCAAAATATTGTTCAAATAACTTTGAAATAGTTTTAATATTTTTAGAAAATTTAAAATAAAAATTGTTCAATAATAGAAATTTTTTTCCAAAGACTAATGAATCCCACTAGTTGTGCTGATATTATACTTCCTATCCCCACTCTTATGACATAATCCTCATTAGCAATCCTCTTCTAAGAACTAAGCACCTACAATGAAGAACATATGATCAGTTGCACCTTAAATAATTATCCAGAATGGAATATCATTTTACTCTAAACATGTTTCAAGAACTAGTAAATCAAATTTACATTTCTTTTTCTTCTTTTCTTTTAGCTCCACAAGATATTTTCGGCAATTGCATTTCCAATGCCCTTCGATCCCATAGTAAAAATATTTTTCTATCAGTTCCTTTTTGGCTCTTTTATTTCTTTTATTGCTTTTACTCATGTTTCCTTTGCCTCCTTTAAGAATTTTATGTTTGTATCTTTCTTCTTCCTCATATTGTTCTTATGTCTAGAAGAAGGATGAGCTTCAACAACATTGATTCTGACTCTTTCTCATTTGTAATGGATTCAAAAGTTTGAAGTTCATATAGTAATTCAGTAAGCTTATATTTCAAACTATTCATAACGTAATTACTCTTGAATTGCAAAACCTCTAGGATAAAGTTTCTAAAATCATTCTAAAATTATCAATGATTGCTCCATTAATCTCATCTTCATGAATACAATTTATCATTTTGAGATCATGTTCTCGAATTGAGCATTTTCCTTCATTTTTGAATTCATAACTACTTTGATAACTTCATAAAAAAACATACTCAGAAGGATGCCTGGACATGCATTGGATAGATTTCATAATCTTGTATGCAGACATCATGTTTTCATGTTTTGATCTTAGCACATCAGACATGATAGCAAGGAGATAGCATCGTACTTATTACTTTATTCAATCCATTTATCATAAGCATCTCATATAGTACAAGAAGCATTGATGGTAGGAGTTGAAGGACATTCCTCAATTAAAAAAAAAAAAAAAACTTATTCTTTCACAAACAAGTATAATGTTCATATTGCTTTTCCATTTCATAATATTTTCATGGGTTAACTTTTCATTTGTTAAGATTGTGAGAATGAGATTCATCATGATAGCTGGAATAAATAAATAAACACATTTAAGAAATTTAGCATGATATATCATTCAAATTTTATATTTATCAGCATGATGCACAAGTAAATGATCTATGCCTCAAACAAATTATGAAATTATTTGTTAATGCCATAATTATGCTAATCTTATAAAAAATATGTTACCATAGGGTAAGTCATATTTTTATAAAATTAAATTGATACTCTTTCAATTAATAAATAAAATTAAAAAAATCTTATATTATCTTTATTTATTAATAATCGCTTATTTGGTCAAGATATAATTAACATATTTAATATATATCTTCATGAGTGCGACCCACTCTTTCAATTTTCTAAGATTTAAATTAAAATTGCCATTGTAGGTAGGTAATATTTAAAATATATCTAAAAGCTTATCTATAAGAAAAAACATGGTTATTGAATTAAATGGATACCTTTTATAGGGGAACGAAATATATGCATTGCTAGGCACTTCTTAAAACTCACGAAGTTGAATTAATAGTGGAGACAAAAGGTTTTATTATCATAGTACCCACTCTCACTCATTATTTATTTCATCTTCTAAAATATAAAATAAAATTCTATGCCTAATAAAAATATCATGAAATTTTCATATTAATTAACAGTAAATGTATACTTACTATTTAATTCATAAGACTAAACAATTATGGTTGAATTGAGTAAATGATAATTTTATTAAATAATTTCAAAACTAATAAAGATTTTGGCATGAAAAAAGGCATGGTTATTTATCTCTAGTGAAATATTATAAAATTGAATCGTTATATAAGAATAAAACATGGAGCTGTTATATAAGCAATGGTTGCATTTTATTTAAACTAACTCATGAGAAATACTCTATTTCAAACTTTCATTACATGATTTATTACTAATGTGGATTTATACAAAAAACCCACAAACGATATAAACATTAATCTTCAAGATGATATTATGATAGTTTTATATTTTATAGCTATTTGATAATTTGGTCTGAATAAGTCTGATCATTATAAAAAAAAATAATTATGAAACTATCATATAAATTTTTTTCATTTTCACCATATGAAAAAAACATTGATTGTTATGTTGAATTTGTTTAGCATGTAAAAGAATAATTTTAATAAATCCTAAAATTTGAATAAGTATAAGAAATGCTGGCTCTCATACCAATTGTTGGATTTATGGCACCCATTATATAAATGAAAAAAAAAAGATATAAAAAATTAAATTGAGACATTTTCAATATTAATTTTCATAATGTGGTTTTACATTATTTCAGGTAAAGATAAAGAACCTGTGGATTGAAGCTTAGCTGTAATGCTATTGTAGTTTTTTTTTGTCGATTTTTCTGGTTTATGTATATTCTTTTGTAGCCTATGAAGACTAATCAAGAGAATGTAAATGTTTACTACAATAGCATGAATTATATTTTTTGTTGTTTGTTAGTTTTCTCTATTGCAATTAATAAGCTCTGGATGTCAAACTAATCTGGATATTTATCAATCTAGTTATTAAATGAAAGATAACATAAATAGACTGAATTAAACATATACTAAAGAAGAAAAGAAAAGAAAATTTTCACTGTATATCTTGGGGAGTGACAGCTTACAAACAGTTTCACATATCATTCTTTTGCCTTGATGAAAATGAACCTCATTCTGTCATAAGAAGAGGAAGTCCTCTTCTTACTCTCTTGCACTTTTGGGGCCATTTTAGAATAAATTAAGTAGGTGAAGAGAAAATCATGAAGGAAAAACTTAAGAGAATTAAAACACAGTAAAAACAATAAAACTAACTCTTCCTATTTATAAACTCGATGAGCACTGTTGTGCTGTAATGGACAATATTGCAGCGCTTAAAAAAGCACTAACTGATATACATTTAAGCTGATAGAATGTTGCAGCTTGATAAGACATGGCGCTGCAATGCGAACATGGTAAAATGAAGCGCCACCTTTTGACCAATGGACCGCCATGACGTTTGACACATATGAGCATTGTAGTGCTTAGAAAAGATTACTACCGTATTGCCATAACTACTAATTATGGTTTTGACCTACTACTGCAGCTTTGAAGTCAGTGCTGTGGTGCTCAATGAAGAGTTATAATGAAAAACTTGCGTCGTTATGCACCATTGAATACAATATCATAGAACTATAGCAAATAGAGCATTTGGCACTGCGGTCCTACACATATGAGCGATGAAGTGCTATAGAAACCAAGGTATTGCTATGACTTTTAAGTATACAATGTTGTTGCATTGCATCATATACAACACTAAGGTGCTTAAAACATAAGAGTCTATATTAGTAATTATTAGATTTTCACAGCATTTTTCCAAAACTTTGAGTTTAGTTAGCCATAGAATTAAAATAAAACAATACAATTTTCTTTACTTACTCAAGAAAGATAGTACAAATAGAAAAGAGTTAAAAGATATCACTCATAAGAAAGGATCCTAAACCGAGCCAGCAGATGAATCCTTCCAAAGTGAATCTTCTCGTTTAACTTTGCTCTCCACACTCCTTTCCTCTATGAATGCTTGCTTGCTTGCGTATTACAATGTTAGCGAGCCAGTCAAAAGTATGTATTTTTCTCTCCTCTTGCCTCCCCTATTCGGAAACAATTCAAAACTACAACAATCCCACACACAAAAAGTACTATTTATACATATTACAGAATGACATAAGCACTGTGATGCTCGACAAGGTGGCACCATGATGTTACAATATGAAATAGCACTCAACTCTACTAAAGGCTCTTCACTGTGGCGCTAGGTTGACCCGATGTGGTTGTTTGTTGATCCGACGTGGTGGTTGACTAATCTAGCACAATGCTTCTTCTCCTTTACTGCTCTTCCACGATGCTACAAAAGTAGGGTGCAGTGGTGCTTGCCTACATCATCAGGTAAGCGCTCTAGAATTGAATTTGTTAACTAATTATCCTAAGACTCTAACCTTGCAATGTTATTTTCTGGTGTTGTAAAGCACTCTGGTGCTTACGTTAGTTCCACCGAGGCACTAAATTAATTATCATTTTTCCTAAGACTCTGCTATTGTAATTTCTTGATATGGCGGTGGGGTGTTAATAACATCGTGATGCTGATGGTTCTGGCATTGTGGCACCGGTTCCAAACTTGTGAATTTTTTCCATTTCCTGAGAAATTACCGCATAATATCAACTAAGCACAAGTAGATTCACTGGTATTTAATGAAGCAACCTTCAGTTTAGAAAAACTAAAACAAAGAAGCAAATAACAGAGGAGAGGTTATAAATGAAATATGTTTTCACAGAATGTATTCCATGGTCTTCAATATGTTCCTGTAGATATACATAGAAGAAGGGAATATTAGTTAGTTATAGATATTGATGAGTGAATGGCTGAGCTATCTATTTGTGATCGTGGCCATGAGTTGAAATGATTTCCTGCTGCAGGTAGTGGAGCAGTCTTGATAGGAGGGCTTGCTTACGTTATAGCTTATCAATATTGCTAACAGGCCCCCACAAACTTATGATTCATTTGGTTGAATTGTAAGTTTGTCTCTAAGAAACTTGAATCGATGAGAAGATAGTAGTTTGGTGAGTATATCTGCCGGTTGATCATGAGAATTGATGTGTTGAACAAAAATTTCCTTGGAGAGAATGCGATCTCTGATGAAATGGTAGTCAATCTCAATATGTTTTGTCTGAGCATGAAAAACTGGATTGTTGGCTAGAGCGAGAGCAGATGTATTATCACATGAGAGAGTAGTGGGAGAGGATGTGGAGGCTTGGAAGTCATTGAGAAGTCTTCGTAGCCAGATAATATCTGATGTGGTGGAGCCTAAAGAGCCATACTCAGCTTCTGTGGAGGATTTGGCAACTGTGAGTTGTTTCTTTACACACCATGAGGCAAGTGTGTTTCCTAGAAACGTGCAGTATCCAGTAATGGACTTGCGGTCTGAAGGATCTGATGCCTAGTCCAAGTCGGAGAAAGAACGCTATTACATGTCACCTCGAGTGATGGGGAGACCAAAGTGGAGTGTTCTTTGAATATAATGAAGAAGTCGTTTCAATGTATGTTGAGCTTGATCAGTTGGCTTGTGCATATGTTGACAAACTAGATTAGTAGCAAAAGCTATGTCGGGCCTTGTGATTGTGAGATATTGGAGAGAACCCGCTATTTTCTTGTATAAGACCAGATCAAAGTTGCCTGCATTGTGTGGTGCCGAGGTCGACTTGAGTGCTATTGGTGTGGGAGTTGATTTGCATTGCGTAAATCCAGCGGCTTGTAAGATGTCATGTGCATATTGAGATTGACTAAGGAAATAACCATTTGGTTTTTGAAGCACCTAGATGCCCAAGAAAAAGGATATTGGACCGAGTTCCTTTAAGGAAAACTTAGCCTGTAGCTTGCGGATGAGCTCTGAGATGCAGGTGTTATTGTTACCAGAGATAAGTATGGCATCTACATACATGAGGATGTAGATTTGAGTGATGTTGTTTGTGTAGAGCAAGAGGGAAGGATCAAACTTGCTAAACCGGAAGATAAGAGATTGTAGAAATTCTGTAAAGGTTTGAAACCACTGCCTTGGAGCTTGTTTGAGTCCATAAATGGACATGTGAAGTTTACATACATAATCTGGATGATTCGAGTCAGCAAAACCTTGTGGCTGTCTCATGTAAACTTCCTCTTGTAGTGTGTCATGTAAAAAGGCATTGGAGATATCTAATTAGAGAACCAGCCAGCTTCTTGTGAGAGTAATGGTGAGTAAGATCCGAATTGTGGGCATCTTGGCAACTGGACTGAAGGTTTCTTTTTAGTCAATGTCATACTCTTGGTTGAAACCTTGTGCGACGAGGCGAGCCTTGTATCTATCTACACTGCCATCCGTTTTAAGTTTGGTGCGATAGGTCCATCTGCATCCAAGTATATTGTGATGCGGAGGTAATGGCACAAGGGACCATGTTCCCTATTTTTGTAAGGCTGTAAATTCATCAGACATTGCCAATCTCCATGACTGTAACTTAATGGCTTGAGTGTAGCAGGTTGGGGTGGAGGGAGTTCGAGCTTTGGCGAGAAGATCAAAGTGTTGTTTTGGTTTTAACTTTCCTGTTTTGTACCTGGTGATCATTGGGTGATGGGAGATGTGAATGAGAGGAGAAGAAGGATTGGTAAAGGTAGTAGTAGCTGCTGTGGAGGGGGATGATGGTTTCGGTGAAGCTGTAGGTGAGAATGATGTGGGAGTGGAAGGCTGGGAGAAGGTGGAATGACTAGAAGTGATAGGTGGAGGAGTTGATGCATATGGAGGTTGTAAGGTGGAGACAGGAATAAGGGTAAGTGGAGAGTGAGTGTCGTTGAATGGAGTTGAGGATGTGGATGGATGTGAATTAAGATAGGGAAAGGTGGTTTCATGAAATATGACATGACGAGAGATGTGTATTTTGGATGTTTGAAGGTTAAAGCAACGATAGCCTTTGTGTGAGGAAGAATAACCGAGAAGGATACAAGCTGCTGAGCGTGGGTGGAGTTTGTTGGGGGATAGAGGACGAAGCCAGGGGTAACATAGACTTTTGAATGTTTTGAGGTGAGTGTAGGAGGGTTTGTGTCCAAGTAGGAGGTTGTATGGGTTGTCGGGACGAATGGTTTCGGAAGGAAGTCGGTTGATAAGATAATTAGCAGTGAGAAGAGCTTCCAACCAGAATATGATTGGGAGATGTGAGGCATGTAGAAGGGTGCGAGTTGTTTCAATAAGATGCCGATGTTTGCGCTCAGCTGTCCTATTTTGTTTGGGAGTGTATGGGCAGCTCATGTGATGTTGGAAACCATTTTGATGTAAAAGATTTTTAAAATTGTGAGATGTATACTCGCCTCCACCATCAGATTGGAGAATTTTAATGCGAGTATTGAATTGAGTGTTAACCATATGTAAGAACTGTTGAAATTTCTGTATGGTTTCATCTTTTGTGAACATGGGGTAGAGCCATGAGAAACGAGAGAAGTTATCTATAAAAACAACATAATAATTGTAGCCATTTAAGGATGAGATAGGTGCAAGACCCCAAACATTGTTATGAACAATTACAAATGGAACCGAAGTTTTCATTTCATTGATAGAAAAGGGTAATTTGTGGCTTTTAGCCACATTACATGAATTACATAAAAAGTTAGAACTACTAGAAAGACATATAGTGGAATTTTTCCTAGCTAAGAACTGAAGTAGTTGATGATGCGGGTGTCCCACTCGTGCATGCCAGAGAGAGATAGAGGTCGTGGTAGTCTTGAGTGCAGAATTTTGGGGAGATGGAATGATGTAGAGACCGTCACGCATCAGACCTCTAAGGATTGGTTGATGAGTCAGATTGTCCTTTATGGTGAAGCCAAAGGAATCAAAACAAATAGAACAGTTGTTGTCAGTTGCATATTTGTGAATGGAAATTAAGTTATAAGTTAGAGAGGGGACGTGGAGTAAATTTTGAAGATATAGCTTACGTTGGGTGTTGGGTAAAGGAAGGAGACCTTGACCACTGGAGTGGATTGGAAGGGATGTACTGTTTGCAATGGAGATGTTGTCACTGCCTGCATAAGGTAGAGGGTGCTGCAAGTGGTTGGCGTCAGATGTTAAGTGTGATGAACCCCTAAATCCAAATACTAGTTGGTATTTAAGTTGGCTTGTCCGGATGGTTGAGAGATGAGTGCTCGAGGAGGTCCTGATGGTTGGTAATTAAGATTGCATCTATGCCAGCAGTGGAGAGCAATATGACCTGTTTGTCGCAAATTTGACAAATCGGACGAGCATTGTCTGTAGTTAACTGAGGACGGGTGTTGCTAATTGGTGGTCTTGGAGAGTATCCTCTTCCGCGAAAGCTGCCTCTGCTTCGCCCAGATCTTCCTCGTCCGGAGTAGAGAGCCAAGTTGACTGCGACTGGAGTCGTATCGCTTTGGAGTTCATTATTAACGTGGATCTCTTCACTGCAGAGAAGTGAGTACAGTGTATCCAAGGTAAACTGCAATGGTATGGCACGGATGGTAGTCTTGAAAGGGTTATAAGCAGGTGGTAAGCCATTTAGTATGTGCATTATTATATCCTCTGTGTCGATGTGTGATCCGGCTGCTGCAATGCTGTCGATAAGCTATTTTATGGGAGAGAGATTGTGTCAAGGTAGAATCTTTCATCTAAATACTGTGCAGTTCGTTTTTAAGTTGTATCACTCTCGATATGTTGGTGGGTTGCAAACGGCTCGCTAAGGTGCTCCAGATTTCAGCGGTCATGAAAAGATGGAGAACATATGGAATCACAGAGGGTGAAATCGTGGACAGAAGAGCTGCTACCAGGTTTTGATCGATCAAAAGCCAAAGTTTAAGTTCAGGGTCAGAGGGAGAACCACTTGGACAAGTTTGTTTACCTGTTAGATAGCCGTCAAACCCGTTTGTAGTGAAGAGTTTGTAAACTTGCAGGCTCCAGATGGCGTAATTCTCATTTGTGAGTTGTAGATTGACTATAGACTTTAGATTTGTCATTATAAACTTCAACAGACCTGGTATAGTGATGTCCGCCATTGCCATTGACGGAGAAGGTGTTGAAGCAGTTGCAGATGTGACAGAGCCTTGTTCGGCCAATGAAGAAAAGCTGTGGAGCTTATAGCTCTGATACCATGAAGCAACCTGCAGTTTAGAAAAACTAAAACAGAGAAGCAAATAACAGAGGGGAGGTTAGAAATGAAATCTGTTTTCACAGAATGTATTCCATGGTCTTCAATATGTTCCTGTAGATATACATAGAAGAAGGGAATATTAGTTAGTTACAGATATTGATTAGTGATTGGCTGAGCTGTCTATTTGTGATCGTGGCCATGAGTTGAAATGATTTCCTACTACAGGTAGTGGAGCAGTCTTGATAGGAGGGCTTGCTTATGTTATAGCTTATCAGTATTGCTAACATTTAACATAATAAGACATTACATAAATTTTACTTAACAATGGGAGGTTGGTTTTGGGGTTTGACATGACAAAGGTTGGAAGAGTCGAGGAAGGACCCACAGCCATCATAAGCAATTGGTTTCCATTCTCATTGAATCTGAAAAGCTTGTTCTTTCACTACAGTAGTAATATCAATTTCATACGAATGAAGAGAGCCATTATCGACTTAAAGACAAACTCGGACAAAGGTTAGATTAGTTTTTTCGACCATGAGCATATCTGTGGACAAAGGGCACCCAATACATCTACCTATTTTAAAATTTTCCTACAAATTCCAACAAGACAAAGGTAAATCATGAATTTTGATCCCAAAGGGGATAGAGGAAAACTTGTCTCTATATGGACTGAAATGCGAACACTGTTTTTATAAAATAAATGGTTTTCCTGGAAAGAATTAAGGCCCTCTAAATCCTGGCCATGTTAAAGTCCTTAGAAGCAGAGAAATTAAATAAAAAGAAGCCATTAGATAGAGAGATCTAAGTGAAGGAACCTTTCAGCATCCATGTGCATTGATGGCTGAGAATAGGGCCTCGTAATAAGGTTTCTTCCTATGGAATAACCAACTAGAGAAAGGCTCCACTTTTTACCACCCTTAGATAATTCTTTTTTGGAGAAGTGTATAATCATGTCGGGAGGAGATAGAAAACACATAGGAAACATTTTGTAGCTAGGTTTCAGGCTACAAGAAGGATTTTCCATAAGGGAAGCTCTAGGGAAGAGAATGTTTCAAAGGTGGTCATTAGAAACGAGGTCAGGTAAGGTGGAGAAATTAGGAGGGTAAGAGCTAAAGGGCCTTTGACAGAGCCACAGGGAGGTACAGTAGGAGGCAGGAGGCTGCTAGGGTTAAAGAGGCGAAAGGGTTAAGGAGCGCACCTTATTTTCTTGGAGCCAGTACCGATCGCACCTCTCGGTCTTCTTGATAAATCTGAGCATTTACAAAGATTATGCCATGAGGAGTCAATATTCACCTTCGTTAGTCTTACATATCTCTTTGCTCGAGTTTTCCCTAGTTTCTGCTCGACTCTGATTAAATTCTCTGTCAATGCTAACTCAGATTATACTAAAAATAGATTTTTTTTCAAAATAGACAATCTGGTTACTTACACTATAAGAGCCAAAATGGCTGGCCAAATAATTTAAGCCAATGGGTTAAGCCATGCTCATTTAGATGGCTGTGTGATGGGTTGGTAGGCTTAAAATTTTGAAAGTAACGGTCCTATTTTTTAGAATATTTAATGGAACATGATCATTAAAATAACATGGAAGTGGTCAAATAGCCCTTGAGGATCTGTGAAAATTAGGCCAACAAATAGACTTCCAGTATGCATGGTTTTCTAATAAGTAGCAATGAATGTATAAACATTGAACAATAAATACTGTTAGGTAATGAGGATCAAACTCATGGGATTCTGAGCCTAAAGAGTTCATAACAGAGCTAAAAAATTGAAGATGTCGAGTCTATTATTTATTCAAGACTTGACAAAAGATGTATGCGTCACCCATAGCATCTATATAAAAATTATAAGATCTTAAGACTACTTTCTATTACAGGCCAAGTATGATATGGAAATGACAATCTTAACATTTGTACTAGACCTGATAAAAGCAACATGTATGAGCCCCAGCATTTAAATTAGATATGCAAGAATAAAACTGAATTGTATCAAACCTAGTGTTTGTAATGACCCGACTAAATGTGGCTTGATACCACATAAGTCATAGCATGTCTGATCATGGAAATAACCAAAAATTGACCCTATGATCTAGTTGGAGAAGTGCTGAGAAAAATTAAACTTCTAATTTATACAACACAGAGCCTTTACTAAATATACTATAAGTAGAAGACTAAATCTTAAAAATAAAATTTTTTATATATCATCCAAAAATATATGTATAATTTGAGCTCTATTTACAATAGTACTTGGTAATAGAAAGTACCACAAAAATAAAATTCAAGCTTGCAAAAATGAAATAAGACAAGAAGGCATAGCTATAATATAGATCAAAGTCTAATATCAGAACTACTCTGCTCACTCCTTGCCCTTTCCCTTACCTGAAAATGGAAGAAAAATTAAGAATGAGCTAACACTGCTCTGAAGGCTATTGTAGCTAAAATAGGAATCAATAACTCTAACTAAAAGAACTAAAAATATTGTGCAAAAAGTTGAAATTGAAATGAAAACTGATACTAAATTTTAATAACTACTTAAATAACTATTAAAATTGCACTGAAGTTAATTGAAATATAATGAAACATTTTTTAATAATTATCAGAATGGCCCCAAGGCCTCAATTTTTCATACAAAACAACTAACACAGAATCCCTTCTCACCTCCAATAGAATCCCTTCTCACCACCAACAAAATCCCTTCTTGCCACCAAAAAAATCACTTCCTAAGAAATATAGACCTCAGGCACTAGAATTTCACATACACATTATAAATTCCCTTTTCGGCACCAATAGATTTGTAATTTCCCTCTCCTCTATCCTCTCTATTCCTTCTCAATTTTCTCTTTTAAACAAATTGGCTTCTCTGTTAAATGAAATGGGAAAGAAATTGCATAAGTAAAGTTTTCTTAAGTGGATCAAGATTTTTTGTTAATGATATAGAGATGCAAAGGTAATTATGCCATTTGTTCAATTTTTGGTGTAAAATTTATATAAATCCATTTATATCTTCAAATCCAGGGATCCAAAAAATTATAAAAAAATATTCATAAGTTAGCTAAGCATGTCTAGAAGATTTTAGTAAAATCAATTTGCAAAATGGATACCTAACGGTCATAAAAGATTTAATTATACTGATATGTGTCAATTTCTTAAAGAATTATAATTAAATAAGAAGCTTCTTGTTTTCATATCTTAAAAGCCTATAAAATTAAGAAAAAATGATTATAAATATAACATAATAATATCTGTGTTACGGGAAAGACGATTTATAAATCTGACTTATAATAACTCCTAAAATATTATTAAACTATTGTAGATAAAAGTATATCTTTCAAAATTTAAGAGGTTATTACAATCTACCCACTTTAGAAAAATGTCATCCTTAACATTTCTAAACTAAAATAAGTTAAAAAAAACCTGGATATAACTATCCCATTTAGATGCATTCTTCCAAGTATCCTCTCTGGTTGTCTTGTGTTTCCTCGATAGCTTGACCATCATAATTTGTTTGCTCCTCAATTTTCATATATCATATGCTAGAATTCTATCTGGCTCTTCCCTATGGTGTTAATTTAGATGAACCTTAATATCATTAGTAGATAATATATTCCCAAAATTAGATACTAACTTTCTTATAGAAGATATATGAAATACAATGTGCATGTCTAACATAAGATCAGGTAACAATAACTTATAAGTAGAACGACTAATCCTCTCAATAAACTTAAAAGGTCCAATGTTCCTTGGACTTGGCTTACTGATTTTTCTAAATCATCTAACACCTTTTATAGGATTGAATTTAACATAAATAAAATTTTTATTCTAAAATTCAACCAATATATATTTCTGATAAAAATATTTCTTCTACCTTTCCTGTGCATACCTCAACCTTTTCTTTGATGAGATGGATCAAAATATTTCTTCTACCTTTCTTGTGCATACCTCTACCTTTCCTGTGTATAACTGATCTTAGTAATCTTTTGGTTATTAAAGAGATTTTGAGAGAGCATTGTGACAGGTCTTAGAGCTTTGGAGAAGGAGAAGGTGAGGTTGTGTGAGAGGGAGAAGGAGTGTGAGGGGATTCCACATTGTTGCTCCAAGCAGGCTTGCACCTTAATTCCTCCGGTGGCTTTGTTGATTTCTTGTGATTGCTCTAGGGGAAATACTTCAAGGCTAATGATCATTGGGTTCTCTTGCTTCACCAAGAGGGTTAAAAAGGATTGTAAGGTACTCTTCCTTCACTAGGAGGGTGAGAAAGCATCCAAGGTTCTCTACCTCACTAGGAGGGTGAAAAGGATTTTGGTACTCCGCCACACCGGGTTGGTGGAAGTGATTCTTGTAAGGGCTTATCCACCTTTTTGTGGGGGCTAAATGAGTGTCATTAAGAGTTTAGTGTAATACCTACAGAGGAGGATTCTGGGGAATGGAAGTAAGTCATTGTTTGACCAAACCACTATAAAATTTGGTATGTTCGTTCTATATTTTTCTTTATGTATTTTAATTTTTGAACTTTATATTTTCTGTGATTTATTTTCTTGCAAATCTATTTTGTGATTGGTTAGGACTCATTTCACAAAAAAACCAAAAAAAATGTCTTACAGTTTCTACTAAATCAAAACACAAAAAATTCAAACATTGACTAGCCTTTGCATTGTTAGATATCTTTTTCAATTTTGAGATTTGAATTTGGTAATTAAGTTTTCAAAAAGTATTTTTGAAAAATAATTTTTTTTAAAAGCACTATATCACCCTCTTTTGGTGCATCTTGAGCATTTCAACAAGGTTTAACACCCTCCTATGAACATTCATCCTTACCTTAATTTGGAAAACCCCATTACAAAAACTATTATCACCTCTTCCAATTTCCATTTGGGAATCAACAAAAGTTTACAAAAGACCACCTAGTCTTTAATTCTCTACCTTCACTAACTGCTAAGCTTCATACTTTCAAATAAATTATGGTACTTCCTTCTTGAATCTAAGACTCCAGAATATAAATTTCAAATCTCAGTATATCTTGCTAGTTCTTAGAGGAATAATGTAGCATAAAAAGTGTGCCTCAAGAATAATCTTAGCTCTCAACACACTAATTTAAGAAACCCACAATTTATTCTTACAGAAAATGACACTAGATTCATATAGCAAAAGTTTAAGTCTCTTACTAGACTTAATCTAACTACTAAATTTTAGACATTATGTATCTAAGATTTGAGCTTCCTGAATTCTTCACTGAAGAGTAGGTTGAACAATCATTTGAGCTAACCAACCTATATTTGTATTAAAAAATATCACCTCTATCTCCAGCTTCTCCAAATCTTAAATAAGAAAGTCTATAAAAGTGAGCAAGAAGAAAGAAGTACCTAAAATCATTATACTCAAACTATTGACCACTACATGCACCATACCAAACTAATATTGAATAGACATATTATAATCCTTGATAAATTCAAGCCATCTTATTTGCCTCAAATTTAGATCCTTCTGAGTTAAAATATACTTCATGCTCTGGTTCTCGGTAATGATCTTGCATCTGATTCTGTACAAATATTGTTGTCAAATTTTTAATGTAAATATAATGGCAGCTAACTCTAGATCATATGTAGGGTAGTTCTTTTTGTATGGATTTAACTATTGAGATGTATATACAATAACTTTATTATACTTCATTAGCATGCATCCTAATCTTTTTAGTGAAGCATAACTAAGAACCTAAAATCCATTTATACCTGAAGGAATAGTTAGAATCAGAGCATAAGATAAATGATCCTTCAACATTTAAAAGCTTTCCTCACACTCTTTAGTCCATATAAAAGATGCTAATGTTTGGGCTAGTCTCATCAATGAAAAATAATTTGATAAAACCCTTTAATAATCTTCTTATAGCAACTAGGTAAGCCTAAGAAACTATAAACATCCAAAACTATAGTAGGCCTCATTGAATCAAAAATAGCTTGAACCTTCTAGGGATCTACAGAAATACTAACACTACTCACTATATGTCCCAAAAATTAAATGATACTCAACTAGAACTCACACTTCAAGAACATAACATATACCTAATGCTACCTAAAAGTCTATAGATCATTTCTCAAGTGTTTTGCATGCTCAACCTTAGATTTGAAATAAATGAGAATATTATCTATAAAAACTCTGACAAAATAGTCAAGATACTTCCTGTTCGTCAAATCTATGATGGGGCATTAGTAACTCTAAATGGCATGACTTAAAATTCATAATGCCCATACCTTATACTAAATATAATCTTCACCACATCCTCCTCTCTCACCTTAGGCAGATGAGAACCAGATCATAGATCGATCTTATAAAATGCTAAGCAACCAACTAATTGATAAAAAAAAGTCATCAAACTTGATTCTATAAAATACAAAGCTATCACCATTATGAAATAGAGTTAAAATCTTCTTTAGACGATCAATCTGAATCCCATACTAACTCATCCACTCCATACCAATAATGAAATTAAATGTACAAATGGGAAATAAAATCAAATTAGATCTCTAAACCCTATTAGAAAACTCTAAATAAAAAAAATAAATTATACTAGCCACTATACTATCTCCCATAAGCAAAATTATAGATTAAGAAATAGGTAATAGCATAGAAGGCAGACTGAGAGAATCAAAATATAGCTCTAATATAAATAAATGACTTGCTCCAAAATCGAATAAAATATGAAAAGGAGATGATGAAATATAAGCCATGCCGATGAAAATATTTGGACACCCACTAACTTCTTCCTATATTAGACTATAAACCCATGGCTATACTAGAGTCAAAGTAATAAAACCCGTAACACCCCACAAACCGCCAAAATACTAACCTTCTGATGGCTCACCGACACTCCTATTAATAAAAATCTTAAAATATGATCAAGGTGGTACTATCCTTGGTATACACATTATTATTTCCTAGATCTTTCAGTTATCCAGTTAGAATGTCTAGAAGATCCACCCTATAGACACTCAATAATCTTGTATATGTACTAACCATAGTGAAAGCACTAACATAATACTCTATAATGCTGAGCACTATACCTCCTTCCATAATGCTGGCATAATGGTGCACCATTGATTGAACCTCCAAAGCTAGGAACACTACTTCTATCTTATCTCAAAGTAATTGCTACTAATTATCCCCTCCTTCTAAACTCTGTAGATCTGAACCTACTCTTCTTAGAATGGCTACTGCCAGCTTCCTAACTAATAACTCTCTTTCTGCTCGTAGTCCATCATTCTTGAACTATTCCTAGATTAGTCTATATCCTCTTGAACCTCTTGATATGCACGACATAATATAGGAGTGCTTCTATAATGTGTGAGTTAGCATTTGAATATTCTTAGGTTTTCTTTGATATGAAATGCCCAATAGATACGAAAGTATATATGTCGATCAAGTAATAAAGTGATTGAGTGAGTGTTGATCCCATTATAAAATATTCTGCTGGATTTTAATCAAACTAGTACTGTTTACTACAAATGTAGGGCTTATCATACTTAATGAAATTGAAAGGTTTTGTGTTTCTAACATTAATAGAGAATACAAAAGATGTTGAGATACCAATATATAAAATATATTTTTGATCAATATTTATAAAATAATTTTTTACTAATGAGACTCTTAAATATTGATGTATGGCAGAGCATATGCATCCCTAGATCTCTATCAAGTTTATAAGGATGAAAAGGGAGGTATAAGACCCTCTTACAATTCTAATGTCTCTATAGCACCTAGAAAGTTTAACATTCTATGTCTAAGTATGCTAACATTTCATTTCAATTATCTTATCTATTCCAATATTCTTTCATTGAGGAAATATATCACACTAAATATTAACTACACACATAGCCATTATATACATTAAATTAAGAATGAGAGATAATGAAAACTTCCATAATTTTATTCAAGGCATGAAAGTCTACATTATTACTTGCATTTTGTTCACATAATTAGCCCAAAACTCAAAAATTAGGTGCACATGGAAAAATTAGAAAGCAAACTCGTCTTCATTTCATTCATAGGAGAAAAGATGCAAGGGAAATAATAAGGAAAAACTTCACTAGTATATCTAACTCCTTCCTCCTCCAATAGTAGGATTGCTTATATAACACCGACTAAGATCTCTAATAAAAATATCTTTAACTTCCTTAACCTTGCTTGGACTTTATAATAAGGGGGCAGTAAAGAACTACACTAAAAAATTATAACACTTTGCTCAAAGTGACAGATCTCTCTAACAAAGAATTGAAAAACTCTTTGTAAGAGGTATAGAAATGGCCTCAGGCACCATGTCACTCAACATGGTGGTGCTGCGGTGTTAATAGATTCTCCAATGCGGTGGTCTGCCAATCTACCCAACAGTTAATTGAGACATTTGGTGAGTTAGATAGTTCATTCTTAAAAAAAAAAATTTTGAACATAACATCATGTCACTATGTGCAATATGATCGTCGAGAAGCAAAAGTCAGGAGAGTCGCTGGTCTAGTACATTTTAAGATGGAAAAATCTCTTAATGAAATGTGAACCCCAACTGTAAGAACAATATCATTGAAAATTCTCTTATAAAATATGTACAAGCCTATTGCATTTCTTTTGAAGGGTTCACAATAAAGACTTTTAAGAAGCTACTTAACCAGGTCAATAATCTATAGGAAGAGGCTTCTCAAATGTCATTCTTGAAGGATTTGTCTAATGAAAGGAAAGTATTAAAACCTCAAAAGTGTTTTGAGAAAAAGGTAGTTATCATGTTAGCAGTAGACAAAGGGAAATAACTAATGAAAGTCAGTCAATTGATTCTCTACCTCATCAATTCTAAGCAACCTTTTACCCTCTTAGGAATCCTTTCTCGACATCTTTTAAAGAGAAGATATCCAAAGTCTATTAATTTAAAAGAGAGTTGATAAGAAATTTTTTTCAAAATTTATTAAAGAAAGTAGACTTTAAATTACTAGAGGCTAAGAAGCCGGATGAGACAAATAAGCGGGATGATCTAACTTTTACCCCTATCACCACATGTTAGTCAACACGATTGAAGACTGCTTAACATTTAAAGATTGGTTTGAAAGAAATTTCAAATAGGGTAACATCGTCTTCCTGAAGGAGTATTTGGTAGATCTGGATCATGGATTTGTCTAGGTCATCTCAGGCTAAAATCTAAACATTTATCTATCCATTAACCCTAAACATTTAAAAAATTAATTAATAAATCTTTCTAACTTTCTTAACAGTTATTGATGAGAGCCTAGGGCCCAATCTTAGAGGTTAAGCTAGAAGTGTCATAAGAGGACATTGGATGATTTTCTCTCCAATAGTTATAGGAGTTATTGCAAAAAAACAAAAAGAAAAAGAGTGATATATTTGTTGAAATGAAATAAATTTTTGATGAGAGATGTATGGAGACGGTGGATGGTGGAGTGAAACTCCTATCCTCGCTGACTTTATATGACTTTTACCTTGTCCCATCTAAGGAAAAGGGCCAAAAAATTAATAAAAAATTCTTCTATGTATATTTTGATGATTGATAATAAAAATAAATGAAAATAAAATCCACTAAAGATCAAAATCAAAATCTAGCAATGATTGATGAAAATCTATTAAAAATGGATCCTTCAAATTTGACCTCTAAAGAGGAAGATGAACTTAAAATCTTATAGATAGTGATACCCCTAAAATTAACTTCCAAGGGACGTGATAAATTTCTTAGATTCAAATTCTCCATTAGATAATTATGTTGTATCACCTAAGGATAGCGTAGACCCTATTACAATTTGTCATCTTGAGGAGATCATGGAAGTGCAACTTCATGGTGGCAAAGTTTTAACATGTAGGCCTTTAGCTTAGTAAAAAGAAAAACAAGTCATATTTAATGATCCGATTCATTTAACTCAACAAGAAAATCCTCCTTAAGGTATATCGAGTCCTGAGTCTAATTTCCTAATGTTAATTATAACATCTTAGCTCATCATAGAAAATTGCCGGCTATGTTGAGCATCTACGATGCCCTTATTCTTTCAAAAAAAAGAGGGAGTCCTCAATACCCAGAGATCTATTTAGCTTATTTATTTGCAACTTAATAAGATGAAGCTATATATTTTAAAAAGACCCCTTGAGTAAGCTTTTTTTATGAGAATTTGCTTCTAGGGATTGCCGATCATAATCACCCACTCTAAATTTCTATAAATGTGGAAAATTTTAAATTATCAAGAGTCCTCATTGATCTGAATGCATCGGACAATGTTATAAACATAATGACTCTCATATATCTTAAAGTAGACACTCATAGACTTATCAATGATAAGATGTTGCTATGCATATTTAATGAGAAAGGTGAGAAGGCTTTAGGTTCAATTACACTTTTGTTAGAAATAGGAGAGTTAAAAAATAGAGGCTTAATTTCATATAATTGATTCGATGATGTCCTTTAATACACTTCTAGGTAGGCCTTGGATCCACGAATATATGATGGTTATGGAGGATTATGTTCCAAAAATTCAAAGTGATGAGCCTGAATTGATATTATATGAGAAGTTGAGTAGAAAAATTAAAGCCTTAATCTAAACCCCACTGTCTATTAGCAAGGTTACAGGTTAGTAGTTAAGGACTCTCCTAATCTAGGTGATGAAGTAGGTAAGGTATAGAAGTTCTTTCCTGGTCCATCCACTTTAAGAAATGAAGATGTAAACCTTCAGGAGGGTGATTAGAATAAAATAATGGAATTACCTTTTAGCTATTTCCCTCTATATGAGAAATTATATTTCTAAAGGTCTCACGCCATGTCAATGGACTAAGGGTCAAGTTAGATACCATGAAAGCCTTTGGAATATGAAAAATAAAAGAAATTTAAATAGTGGTATTGGCTTTGATATTGTTGGTTCATTCTATGAAAATGAGTATTGTCTTATGATAATGAGTCATCTCGAATCTGAAAGAGTCCTTATAAAAACCATCAATCCTTTTGATAGGCTTTGTTTAAAAATATCAGATGACTTAGATGAACTTCAAGTTAAGGATGCAACCCCCAAATTTCAGAAAGAAATTAAATCGATAATCAAGGAACTAAATGAAATAAACCTTGGAATAGAGGATGACCCTCACCCTACCTTCATTATTTCTTTGTTGAGTGAAGATGAATCAAATGATCTAATTGAAGTATTTTCCTAGTTCAAAGATTTCTTTGCTTGGTCATTTGACCAAATGCTAGGCTTTTCCTCTAACGTAGCAGTCCATAAATTTAGGATTTGACCTAACACAATTCTAATTAAGCAAGCTACTTGACGAATGCATCTGGAGATCAAATAAAAAGTTATTTCTAAAATTATGAAGTTGGTCAAGGCTAAATTTATTAAAGAGGAGCAATATTAGTTTTAAGTTTCCAACGTCATTCTGGTTTGAAAGAAAATTGGTCAAATTTGAATCTATGTTGACTATAGAGTTTGAATAAGGTATGTCCCAAAAATGAGTTCCCTTTTCTCATACCCAAACTCATGGCAGAAATTACCTCTTCTAATATTGTATTATCCCTTATAGATGGATCATCTAGGTATAACCAAATTAGATGGCCCAAAAATGCGAGAGAAATACTATATTTAGAACTCCTATAGGAATCTTTTATTATATGGTGATGCAATTTATTCTTAAAAATGCTTGTGCAACTTATCAACGAGCTATGACCTATGATGAACTTATTCATAATTAGGTAGAATTTAACATCGATGATTTAGTCATCAAAAGTAAATTCGAAGAGGCTCACTTATATGACTTAAGAATCATCTTTGAGCTATTGCATCGCTATGACCTCAAAATGAATCACTTGAATTATACATTTGGCATCACTTTAGGAAATTTTATGGGCTTTGTAATGAGGCACCACATAATTAAAATTGATCCTATTAAGATTGAAGCCATCTGAGGTATACAACCTCCTAGAAGCCTTACTCAGTTAAGGTCTCTTCAACGAAGGTTGGCATACATAAGAAGGCTCATTTGCAATCTCTCTAGAAGATGTCTACCTTTTACTGTCATAGCTAAAAAAGATTTTAAATTTATATAAGATGAAGAATGTCAAAATTCCTTTGAGAATATCAAGTAATACCTTACTGATCATCTAGTCTTGGTAGCCCCTATTCCAGGGAAACCACTCATCCTTTACACTGCTGCTTTAGATGAGTTGTTTGGTACCTTGTTGGATATAAAAGAAATAAAAATCTTTGGAGATTCTTAATTAGTTATTAACCAAATTATAAGAACCTATATAGTTTTGAATCCAAAACTCCTAAAAAATCATTAATACACAAATCAACTTCTTGAGATAATTTCCAATTATAACTTTTTATAGAATTTAGCGTGGAAGCAATTCTGTAGTAGATGCCTTAGTAAAACTTACCAAGGAATTCGCATGTCCAGAAAAGGACTCCATCTCTATATAAGTTTAGGGTTTATAGGTTCTAGCTCCTATAGATTTTGAGCACATTAATAAGAAGTGTTCTGAGATCCTATCTGTCTCTTTAATAAGTATTGAAGAAGGCAATTGGAGACCGCCTTTCAATGATTATCTTCAAGAAGGCAAACTTCCTTGTGATAAATTACTCACCGATCAAATTAAGAAATATGCCCTCTCATATGCACTTATGAATGAAACCTTGTACCATTGATCATTCGATCAGATGAGGCTATGTTGTTTAGAAAAGTGCAAGGCCCTAAAGATTATGAATGAGGTACATACTGGATTATGTGGTACCTATAAATATGGCCTCAAAATGAAACTAAAAATTAAAAGACTTGAATATTATTGGCCCTCTATGATTGATGATTACATGAATGTTGTAAGTCATTATCATTAGTGCTAAGTTCAAGATGTAGTTTTACATCAACCACCTAATATGTTCCATCCTATAATAGCTTCATAGCCTTTCAAGAGTTGGGGCACAAATATTATTGGGCCTTTTACCCTCCTTGTCCAAAGGGTCACCGCTTTATTTTAGTTATGACTGATTATTTCTTTAAGTGGGTGGAAGCAATTCTCTTATGCCAGGTAACATTACACCATGTTATAAAATTCATTTATGACTGTATCATATATCGATTCGACATACCCCACAGAATCATATCCTATAATGGGTCAACATATTCGATAATTGGTCTGTATTAAAAATTAAGATAAATAACTTTACAAGATGCCACGGTATTGATTGGAGATACTCAACAATCTATTGCCCATGAGATAATGGATTAGCTAAGGCCTTCAATAAAACTTTGGTACAGATCATCAAAAATACCTTAGATGGAAACAAATGCCAATGGGATGGGAGGTTAGTAGAAGCCTTGTAGGCCTATCAAACCACTTATAGGACTCTGACCCAATTCACTTTATTTGCCTTAGTGTATAGGTCCGAGGTCATGCTCCCTTTGAATATGTAAAACACTTCATTAAGGATTGCCGTGCAAAATCAAATTATAATTGAACAAAACACTCAACTTCAGTTAGGAGAGCTTGAAGGCCTTGAAGAATGCTAACTCCATGCTCAACAATACCTAGAGTCATATAAAACATGAATGATTCAAGCTCATTATAAGTTAGTGTAATCTAAGACATTCCAAGTAGAAGACTTGGTCCTAGTTTTTTGGAGGCCTATCTTAGTCCATCAAAAGATTGACATAAAGTTTGAACTGATGTGGGAGGGATCATTTATTGTAGAGATATTCTATGAGGGAGACTCCTACCAATTAGTTGATTATATAAGAAAATCACCCAATGCTCCCAGTCAATGGGCCTTTCCTTAAGAAATACTATGCTTGATGTAATCTGAATAAGAAATCAATGAAAATTTTTCAGTTTCAAATAGTATCAAATCAAGTTATCTAAAATAAAAATTACAAAATCAAATTTCTCAATCCTTAAGGTTAGGTGCAATTCACTATACTTCTATTCCTTAGGTTTAAATCCACTAGTGGTGGAGCAAGCCCTCTAAGGCACCACCTTAGTATCAAAATCAATATTTTTCTAGTCCTATAAAGATATGTATGAGTCCTCATGATTACTTTCCTTAAGACTAAATTCACTAATGATGGTACAAGCATCTTTGGCACCATATTAGCATAAAAAATATATCAAAATCTTTTGATCCTTTAGGGAAAGGTGTGAATCCCTAAGCTTCCTATCCTAGGATCTTTGTTAAGCTAGTGTTAGATTAAGTCTGTTGGGTCCCTTCAAGGCTTAGTCACTTTAGTGTCTTGAGCTTATGGGTAAGACCCCATGCTTCCTTTCTTTAGACATAGAGGTAAACTAAATTCAAAGGAATTTTGACCTTTTAAAAATAGGTATGAGTCCCTGAGCTTCTTATTTCTTAGGAGTTTGACTTGCTAGTGGTTAATTTAAGGCTGTCTGACTCTACATAGCTTAGCCATCTCTTTGGCATCTTAAGGTTAGGTGTGACAACCTATGCTCGTTCCTTAGATCTAGAGATAAATCAAATTTAGAAGAAATCTATCTACTAGGTATAAGTCCCCTGTCGGCATTCTTTATACTTGAGATTACGTGTGAGTCCCTATACTTCCTTTCCTTAAAATTTAAAACCCAAATTCAATCTCTTTGGGGTCCATTTATTGACCTCAATTTCATATGAGGTAAACTAAACCAAATTCAAATTCAATCTAAACTCAAGCTCCAAATCCCTTCAATTTGTAGTCACATAATGGGTATCATTTGACCCCTCAACATGGCTCATTCAAACTAACCTTTGGAAGCTCCTCCAATGCATTCCAAACATCATTTAGGATGTATTAAAACTAAACTCAAACCTCGGTCAAGTGTGGTTAACCAAATAAGCCATAGTTAACCAAATAGTCTTAAGCGTTTAAACATGCATTTTATGCAAAATGGTCTTCCCATTATATGGGATCACCTCTATTGAGTTAAAAATATATATCTGAACTTGTTTGAATTAACCTCAACCGTTCGTTAAACTAATTAACCATGTCAATCTGGTTTGACAAATTGACCCTAAACTTTAACCCAATCCAAACCCAATGCTCTAAGTACCACCAAACCATTAAAACCTTGGGTGGTCCATTGGAACCCTAGGAACCTTCTATAAGATACCCAACCCTTAGGCCCACATGAGTTAGCCATATGGCTTAAGCTAAGTACCAAAAAAAAGGGTCTTCTTGAGCCAAAATCCAATCTGAATCAAATTGATCCAAACAAGCACTTGCATTAGGTCCCTCTTGACCCCCTTATACCTTCCCTAAGGGGTCCATCCATTGGGCTCACTTGGGCTAGGCTAACCCAAAGTATCCAAAACTACCTTAAGCTAAGCCAATTTTGAACCTAGGCCATGTTAAGCCAAATTGACACTTCTATTCAGTAGTCCTAGGTCATATGCACCCACTATGGCTAGCCCATCCCTGTGCTAGCCTAGATTGGAATTTGAGCTAATCCAAAGTGCCCATGAATGACCTTCCCGAGCCATATTCACCAATTGGACTTCACTAGGCCCAATTAAGCCATGCATTGGGTTCAAGAAAATTCCAGACACCGTTACACATAAGCTCCACTTTGGTGGTGGCTAGAGGTGGCCATAAAAGATGAAACTGACCCCTATTTGTCCCCCCTTCACATGAGCCAAAGTCTACCCTCTCTCAACCTGAGCTCACCTCTATCTAGCTCAGGGAGCAATCTATGGTTGCATCCTCCAACCGAAAGCCATCTTGGGGGTCTTCCTGAGTAATCCTGACTTTCTAAAGCCATTAAGAAGGTCGGGATAGGGTAAACCAACCCAGACTCTCTCACTCTCTCCTCTCATTTTGAAAAGTTTACCAAGAGTTTCAAGAACTCTCCCTAAGCTTTCTAACCTCTTTGTTGCCCATCTTTGATGAGTTCAAGCAAGCTTCAATGAAGCTTCTCTGTCAAAGATTGAGCCATCATTCCAGTGCACCTCTAGGCATGGTCCCTTGAGGATAAAAGTTCCGTACTATTGGATAAAGCTGCTTGAACTCAGGCTTAGGCATTTGGAGCTTTCCCTGAGGTAAAAATATAAACTTGAGCTCCCTAACTAAGAAATTTGGTCAAGTGTTAAGTGAACCTTCAAACCAATGAATTTTGATCATTAGATTGAAGGTTCATGATCCTCTAATACTCTTAGTGAAATTTGGTTTCACTTCACCGATGGGATTTCTCAAATCACACCAAAAAAGCCTTATAGCTCAGAGCATGTATGGGAGGTGGAAGATGAAATCAGAACCATTGATCTTGATCAATGGTTCTGATTAAATTAAATAGTCCTTAGGCGCATTTCATCGTTGCCTCTTGATCCTAGTTAGGTTGGCTAGGGGGGAAATGCATGATATTATTAATGGCTCAGTCATTGGAAGGCCACTCAGATGGTGTTGTGCATAAAGTTTATGTTGACTTTGTTAATCCTTGATTAAATTTATAGAACAGTCAGTAAAATTTAAAAATTGTGTCTCCTTACACACTTAGCCAAATAGGGTGTTCTTAGGCTCATTAGAAAGGTCATGAGGAGCCTTACAAAAGCCCTATCGTTTTAAGCTCATATTTCCATATGATATTAATGTTATTTTCAAATGTGGCATCAATTAATTTACCAGAGCTTGAGCCTTTGGGAGATTAATATTGGGCATATTGTTGACATGTCCAAAATCAATCACCACACTTTGAAGTGGTTAAGGGCCTTAATAGGCCAAATTTAACTCATTGGTCAAAAATTGACCTAAAGGTTTAACTTGGGTTAGATCACTTCCCAATGAGCATTAGGGCTTGCATTTTGGTGTGTTGCATGTATGCTGTGTAAGTGTTAGAATACCCCTAATTTCACCCCAATCCTTGGTTTAGCTAGCCCTATTTAAATCCCTAAGTGCATAGCTACATGTTCATTAGATGATAAATTTAACTACATAAGGTAGTTCACCATAAGACCAATTTTATTGGGCTTGAAGCGTAGATCCAAGTAGAGCTATGTTTCAAATTTCATTGCAATTTGATATCATTTGGACAATCATTTAGTAATCCAAAATTTCACCTGCATAATAGACTTTATTTCTTAATTAATTCATAATTAAATTAAACAAAAAACTAAAAGTACAAAATAATGCTCAAATCACTCAAAACTAAATGTTGAACACAAGAAAAATAAAAGCCCCATCATCAACATTTATAATTTATAGTAATTTAAAAATTTAAGAAAACTTAATAATTAATTAAATAAAATAATTAAAAATAACTAAAAATATTGAAATGGTTGTGAACACGTGAAATCACCTCTAAGGGTCATTGGTGATAGTTGAGAGAGATTTCAAGAGGTTTGGAAATGATTTGGTTTAAAAATAATAAAAATTTCTATAATTAAACTATTAAATTATTCATTTAAGTGCATAAAATTTCAAAATTCATAACTAATTATAGAAAATTTCAAATTGAGAAAACTCAAAGGCATTGGACTCATCATTGGGTCTAGTATTTTTGAAAGATATCAAAGCATCAGAATTCATTGAAAATAAAAAAAAGTTAATGTTTGGTCAAATTTAATTCACTAAAATACCTAAACTTGTAAAAAAAAAAAACTTGCAAAATTCATAACTAATTTTACAAAAATCCAATTCACACAAATTAAATTGCATTAGATCAAAAATAAAATGTAACATTTATTAAAAATATTAAGTTTATAGAATTTATAATAAATTAGAAAGTCAACTTATAGTCAAACATATGTAAAGCCATTAATTAAAAAGTTTAACAAATTCAATTAAATCTCAAAAGTTTAGAAACCCAACCAACTTAATGAACTTGAACAAATAATCAAAATGTTAATAAAATAACACCAAAGGGTAACTGCTAAGTAACTCAGACCTACGAGGCTATTAACTTAGCCCTAAGGAGGGTGAAATAAATCTCACGGTCTTGGAGTAAATAAAGAAAAATGCCATCTAATCCCAATAATAATCTATAAATTATCTAATAGAGCAATCATGATAATCTAATCAATAAAATAAATTGAACCTAAATCCAAATATTTTTGCTAGGTAACTCGATCCTACGAGGCTATTAAGTTAGCTCCAAGGTAGGTGAAATAAACTTCACGGGCCTGGTGTAAACAAAGGGAATTATTATTCAACTTAAATAATTATTAATAAATTACTAATAAGTGGGTTCCTTTATACCTTATCTTAGACTCCAATTAGAAAGCATAAGCATATTGGAGTTTAAGGCTTAAAGACTAAAACACCTAATTAAAACTAAGGACTTTAGAGAATTAATGATTATTCAACTTCAACACTTAAAATTCATGTTAAAATGGATATCAAAATATTAATAATTAAAATCAAATTAAAATTCCTTTAGCCTTAGAAAAATCAAAGTAAAATGCTAGAAAACTACAAACAATAATCGTCTTAGAATATAGTCAAACCACACAGCCCCGATGCAAACACTATAGATAGCTTGTCATGGTAACCAGTGCTAATTTTAGGCTAGGTCGTTGTTCTATTGCAAATGTTTTCCTTTGTGATGTGGATTTGTTGTGGATTTCTATGCATGTTGATTTTATGGTTTTGATGTGATTTTTAATGTTTATATATGATGCTTTTTCCATGCTGTTTATAATACGATATGTGATTGAACTAAATTTTCTTAGGATTGGATGTTAACATATTTTCTATAGATGATCAAGCTTATGCAGGGTTTTAAAAGGGAAGCTAATTAAAATGTGATAAATAGAATTTTTTGCAGGTACTTTCATTGCCCAACCCCCTAAAAATTAAAAGCATTACCATGTTGACGCATTTAGTCAGAAATGAGCAAGTGATTATTATGTTTAGACTTTTTGTGGATGATTTTCTATATATATTGCTTTTGTTGGCTAACATATAGGGAGTACAGAGTCATTTTGAATTTTCATATGTAATTTAATTTAAGAGTTGTGCAAGTCATTTAAAGAATTGCATTAAATATGAGGTTTGAAATTCAAGGAGGAATGAAACATCCTTGGTGGAGAGTTCATTCCATTTATATATTCAAATTTAGATGAACGCAAAGAATCTAAAGAAAGAAGGAGAAAGCCAAAAAGGTTTGAAGATTAAAAAGAAATGCCTTCCTCTAAAATGAACTTGGACATTCTGTTGGATTTGAATCCTAGTTGTTATCGATGGAACCAGACCACCACTACTTTTCTTACAAATTAGGTTGTAATTAAGTGGCATTTGCCACATGGCATTTATTCGTATATACTTTGATTGAGTTTTGAGAGTTTTTCTTAAATCATTTTATGCACTTGAAATTTCCTGCTTTTTATAGGTTTATTTCTTGCATATTCCTGTTTTAGCTTTGAATATGATTAGACACTTAAGGATAATAAAATTTTCTACTTGTAATTAATTAAATAAATATTTAGGCTCACATAGAAAGAAAAACATTTTCTAAGAAGTAAGCTTGGGCTCATTAGGAGTTTTTCACGCATACATATCTATCTTCTCTCCTTGCCAGGCACCTCCCCTCCTAGGGTCTTGGCAAATCACTTGACCTATTAGGGAGGGTGCAATTTTGTCTAGGGAATGTTGTGTATCTCTTGAAAAATTCTATTTTTTATGCCTATTTTTAAAGTTCAAAGCATATATATTTATTTTTTTGCATAAAGGTCAATTTATATGTAGTGCATTAGAAATAAATAAAAGCTAATTAAGATTTAATTCCATCAAGCATAATCCCACCATACATGAGTAAGATGGCCAATTAGGGAAATTCTCTAGATGTTGGCCATAATTATTCAAAACTTAAATAATTAGCCTTACCTATCTTTCATAAGATCGGAGTCATGATTTTAAAGTGTTTATGTGGTTTAGCTTGCTTTCAAATCTAGGCTGATGTAAGCGCAGAATTGTGTTTCATTAGTTAGGTTTGGGTTACTATTATATAGTGCCCAACTTATATCTAGATTCTAGGGTAGACCCAAATCTTAAATCCTCAATATTAGGAATTTAATTCCAAATTTCTAATAAAATATAAACTCAAACTAAATTTTCTCTCCTCCAAATTTAAAGCCCAATATAGGATTGGTCGGGGCACTTTTGAATAGTTTTTAGAATCCTAAACTATTCTCTACCCTTTATTCTTTGGCCTCCAAAATAAATGTTTAAAATCTAATTCAATCCTAATTGAATTCCAACATCCCTCCTTTCATATCACTCTTTGAAGGCTCGAATAAATTTTTCTCGAATATTCTAATCAAGAGTATTCGTAAGAAGGCTAAACTTCCTATGATGTTATTAACTAGGAAGGTTTACCTTTGTATGAAATTTAAGACCCTAGATAAAATAAGCCCTATTATATTTAGTCTCTAATAGAATGGGGGAAAATTATTCTCTTAATAATGTTAAAATCAAAGACAATCATTATTGATGGTTAATAATAAATGATATTTCTTTCCTTGGGAAGATATACCATTTCTTAGCATAACTTTGATTATGAAGTTAATGATAATACATATAGATTATCATTACTAAAGACGTGATCGAACATCATTTTGACACTTCGAGGTCATATGTGGTTCCTTCTTGAATTTTGTTGTTATAGTCTAGATGAAATTTATAACTTTATGATCTAAACCCATTAGAGAATATTATTCTCACATCCCGATGTGATATCTCATTCATAATGATGTATTTAAATTCAACATTGAAAATCCAAAATTCTATATTCAAATTTTCCTGAAAAACACAATTACCATTGATTTACTTATTCACAAAAAAAAATTTACAAACACACAAATGCTATTCTTCACAATCTAAAAAGAAAAATTCTCCATTCATCCCATAAGGCTATTGTCCAATCAATACATATTAAATGAAATGAAGAGAAAATAAGAATAATAGACCACTACAGTAGATGACCAGTAGTAAAGAAATAAATACTCCCAGTAAAGACAATATACTTCAACACCTAAACCAAGATGCAAAGATGAGAAAAAGAGAAATAATAGAATACCCCAACAAAGAGAAAAGATAAAAAATAAAGGGATATGATCATAACAAATCAAAAATATGTAAAAATTGAAACACCTACCATGGTAAAGAAAAGAGAACCTGCTAGACCACCTATAGACCAAAGGAAAAAAAAGAGACTTAAAGAAAATTTCTCCATTCAGACAGCTAAAGCTATTCTTATTAAATACTTAAAATGGAATCACAAAGAAAAATAGAAAATAGGCCACAAAAAATAATAACCAAGAGGATAGATAAAAAATTCAAAAATATCCAATATCTAGCTACAATAAAACCATAATGAAGAGATAAGAAGACAAGAAACCACATGCCAATAGGAAGAAATAATACAGCGAGACCAACATCAGACTAGTAACCAATAAAGAGAACGAATTATTTTCTAATGTAAGGTAAACCAACAGCGTCAAGCCTAACCAGACCATTCAAAATTCTAAAAGTATGCATTATTGAAATATTCAACATTGACCAATGACACTCCATTTTTAGCTAGCCAATTAGCATAGGTATTCCCCTCTCTCTAAGCATAGGAGATTCTAAAGGTAACATGAGCTAAAGAATCCATAATTCTAGCAAATAAGTGAAAAAGAGATGCATAATGGCAACATTTAGCAAAATCTAAAGCAATAAGAACTTTAGAATTTGATTTAATTCAAATATTCTTTGTATTTTTAGAAATGCAAAGGTTTTTCCCCAAAGATAAAGGGCTCAATTCAACAAAAATCACTTTATAACTAGGGAGAGGGGAGGAAAAACCATATAAGAGAACACCTTTAGAATATCTTATAACTCTAACATAACCAGAAACATTAATGGAAGTGGAACCATCAATGTTGAGTTTAACATACTCCATAGGGGATTTAATCCACTAAAAAATCTTATAATTGGAGATTTGACAATCATTAGCAGAGGAGATATTAAAAAAAATAGAGTGAGAGGTAATACCTTAAAAATTGTTATGTATGATCATATTAGGATTAAAAAGAAGACGTATCTTATTCTTAAGCCAAATTATAATTCTATTCAAGCACATCTTTATACCATTGTGTTTATAGTTATTCCTTTAATCCATTAAAACTAAAAACCAACATGGGAATAGCAGTAAGGATATAGCCTTTAGTTTTATTAACAAATAAGTTTGATATGAAGGAAAAGTAATTATTGGAATTATAGTTAAAGGACACTGATAAAGCATTCTCTAGAGCAGCCCACACTCTAAAAGCTATCGGATCATTCAATAAGATATAATTTAAGGTTTCACTATGGAAACAACATTACATTTAGACACAATAAATATACCCTTTTTTATAATCATGTTGTCCACAGGTATGAATCCATTGATAATTTTCCAACAAAAAAGGAGATATTACTAGGAGTGGAGGAGTTCCAAATTTTATCAAAAATCTTATTGCTTTGCCTATGAGGTCTAAAATGTCAAAAATTTCCTTGAAACTAAATTCAACATTCATAGAATATTTAAAGATAGGAAAATCTTAACCATTAGGTTTTAAAGGAATATCGCAATTCATTCTCACAATATTTGAAGAAAGCAAATCAGAGAGAAGATTTTGGCACCACCAACTATCCTAAATGAAGGTGAAAACCTCAACATTGGAGAAAGAGTGGATGTTAAAAATTGTGTGAAAAGAACCAAAACCAGTCCAATCATCTTACTAAAAAGAGGTGGAAATAACCTTACCTAAACCCCAAAGATAGACATTTTCCTTTGCCACTTAATTTTGCACAATCTATTCCACACAGAGGAATTCCCCTTTTTTAAAAGTACAAAGGCTAGGATGTGATTGATTATAGTATTTAGCATTCATGAAATTAGTCCATAAGGAGGTGTTAATTTTGAATTTCAGGAAAAACCTTGTAGGAAAAACCTTGCACCATATGATAAATATATTTGCAACCCAAACCACCTTCATTATAAGGAAATATACAAGAATTCCACTTAGACTAATGATATTTTTTGGAAGTAGTAAAAGTACCCCACAAAACTTTATTTATAATGTTTTATAATCTATAGCAAACCTCCAAAGTAGGGTTCATAGTATGTAACAAAAAAAATAGGCATGGAGCATAACAAACTTTTGATGAAAATTAATCTCTACCCATAGACATATAGTAATATTACCATGAAGATAATTTCATAACAATTTTATCAAACATTTTGTCAAAAATAAAAGTTTTCAAGTAACCCTTCTGACAAGGGGTCCCCAAGTAATAGAGAACTAATGATCGCTGCTTAAAGCTAGTCTAAAACTTATGAAATTTGTTCTGTCCAAAGTTAAAACCTTCCCAACAATAAATGATATATTGTTGTTGCTAAAGGTGAGACCACTCACTTTTTCGAAAGCATTAAGAAAAGGTTTAAGTTTTTTCACAATCTTTTTGGAACCATTGAAAAATATAATTATGTCATCTGCAATATATAAATGACATATGTTGCAAGCTCAAGAATTTATAAAGGCCAATCCCTTTATATTATATAAATTGTGATGCTAACCTCTAGATAAGTATTTGACATTCATAATATAAAGGGACATAGATAAAGAATCACCATGCCTTACCCCTTTGCCATATTTGAAAAAAAACTATGAGACTTACCATTAATAAGGATAGATAACCATACATTCTCCACAATAATTTTCATGAGAGCCAAACTATTATCATCAAATCCAAATAGGTGCAAAATATTAAAAGATTAAAAGACCAACTAATATTATTATAACTTTTATAATACCAAGTTGAATAATTAAATTATGACTAGGGGCCTTTTAATGAATATCATGAACAAGTTCCCGAGCAAGCAAAATATTTTCAAATATATCTCTACCCCTAACAAAACCAGTTTGATGCTTAGAAATAAATTTAGGGAGAATGAAAGACATTCTAGTAGCCAAAATGCTTGAAATAATTTTGTTAAAGGTATTACAAAGGCTAATAGATCCAAAATTATTTCAATTAGATGGATTATTACATTTGGAAATGAGAACTAAAGAAGTACTTGCTAAATACTTAGGAATGTCAGCACCCATAAAAAAATACCAGATAGCTTTATATAAAACATCTTTAATGATATACCAATAATTTTGATAAAAAGAAATAGTAAATCCATCGGGACCTACGACATCATCCTTATTCATAGCATTAATAGTGTTCTAGATTTCAACTTCATAAGGGGAATTAAAAAAAGTAAAATTGTCATCTTGAGAAACAATAGAAGCAATAATGTGGTGATTAGAAATGTTCAGAACATCCCTAGACTCATCCATTAGAGCCTTAAAATGAGAAGTATCTGAGGTAGAAACGGCATCCTGATCCTTAGATAAAAAAACTAGAATGAAGTTTGATTTTATTAATAGTGGATCTAGCTTTACTTTTGTTAGCAAGAGCATAAAAATATTTAGTATTCTTTCCCCTTCAAAAATGTGTTAGAAGCCACCTTTTTTTTTTTGATAAGCCTCTTCTTTGATTTGAAGGTCAGAGAGAATATTTTTTGCATTACTTAGGGCTTCCTTATTCATCTCACAATTATTAAAGACAAACATTCTCAAGACAAAGGACCTCTTCCTAAGCTTTTAGAATATTAGAAAAGATCTTATCAAATAATTGTTTATTCCACCATTTGAGAATTTGTTTAAGTCTTTTCAATTTAAAAGCAAAGAAAATAAAAGCATTAAAAAGACAAAACAATATAAAAAAGCTTTCCAATTATCACTGGCCAACTTGAAAAAGTCTTGTGACTACAGCCACATGTTTTGAAAATGAAAATAATTAAAACCATTAGTGTTATGCAAATTAATTTTGGTAATTAGAGGTACATGATCCGAAGTAGTCCTATTAAGATGTTCCACATATCATTATTGAACAACTTTTTATCAAGTCTTCCCCAATATTTTCCATTAGACCAAGTAAAAGAAGAACCGGTAAAACCAATACTAACAAACCACATTCAAGAATCATGTTATTGAAATCATCAATAGTAAATAAATTAGGTGGAGAGCCACCTAATTTCTAAGAAACAATAGATATTATGTTAAAGTCTCCACCCATAAACCAAGGACCATTAAAAGAATTAGCAAAATCCTACAATCTTTACCACAAATGACTTCTTCAAGATTTAGAGCATTTAGTATAAATAACAGAGCCCATAATAGAGAAATTATTAATAGAAAAATTACAATGTAACACTTGATCAAAGTCACTCAAAAAAGAAAGTTTCAAAGATTACTCTTTCCAAAAGATCCATATTTTGCCCAAAATGTTGGAACATGAAAAGTGAAATCCCAACAATATTTGGCAAAGGAATATGATGGAAGAATCAACCACAAGTCCAATGATAACTAAAAATGAAATGTTGTGAATTATGCATAAATTTCTCAAATGAGAATGAGTATCCAATTTACGAATACCTTTAATATTCTCGATGATGTAACTAATCATGAAACATTAGTTAAAGTAGTAGAAGGAGATCTATGATTTTTTCTTTTTATTTTGTTCTTATTAGAAATCCTTGAAATATCATCTAGGGATTCTTGAAAATTTTTTGATTTAAATCTTTAATAGTTTGATTATAAGAAGGCTTCTTTGATGATTAAATTTCTCCATCTTCCCAATCAATTTAAGCAGAAGGGGAAATTTCGTCAAAATTACCCATAGGCTAAAAATCACCAGGAATAGGCTTTAGGAATAGCAATAATATGCACCATATTAGAAACATCCATACTACTCAATGGTTTATCACACTCCAAAACATTAGAGTTTATAGTAGGGATAATACCTTGATTCGAATTCACACTAAGCTCATAATTAACAATGAGATCATTACTCATTATATTACCAGGATGCTCAGCAAAGTAGGGGACTGATTATCTTCTACCTCCTCATTTTTGGAATTGTTAGTATCAGCTATATCAGCATTAGATATATCATTCAAATCTAAATCTGAGATATTACGATTTTTCCCATTAGTCTTAGTTGTGACAAATTTATTTTTTTCAACAAATCTTTTCCTCGAATGAGGTAGCCAATTTTTTTTGTCTCGAGCCATGCTGAGTTAGAGAACTGCTTTGTAATGTCAAGATACACTAGAACCCTAGCAACAAAAGATCTAATACCATTTATAGTTGCATTATCACTTTTTAGGGGTGGCCAAATGGGGCAACCTAAGCCATAAAGAGTCCTAGGAGAAAATAAACGAGGAATCAAATTTGGAAAGGACATCCAAATTGGCATAATAGGTGATTCTACAATAATAATAAATATAGGAGACCATTTAATTAGCTTCATGAAGAAATTGGAAACATAATAAGTTCTGTGACAAAAAACCCTACTATAGTCCAAGTTATTCAAGAATTTTATTAAACATGTTGCTGATCAAGAAAAGTGGCAAAAAATTCTCCACAAAGTTTAAGGTTAAAGAAAAAACTTTTAATAAGTTCTAGTTTAGGTTTACAAACAAAAAATTTCTTAACCAAAGAAGATTAAATGGAGTGGCTAAAGCCTCAATCTCTTCTCCCAAAATCCAAAGATCAATCATACCACTATGGGTAGTAACTTTTAGATCAAGAAAATTAGCTAAAGAGGATGAGCTGAAAAGGGAATCCTTAAATGTACAAGATTTGTTTTAATTCTTAAGAAACCTAGGGTCATTTAAAGAAACATGGTTAATCACCATTCAAGCAGGAAAATCCTTTGACAGTGGAAGAAACATAAAAAATAATGGGAAGAAAATTGAAAAATGAAGAAAAAGATTAGCCGACCGAAGGTCGACTGAAAAAAAAAACCAGCATAAATGAAAGGAAAAGAAGAACTTCCCCTAGAGAATATCTAAAGAAGTAATGATCTACACCAGATTATAGAAGCAAGCAAAATGACAGGTGGCTAGGGTAGAAACTCTAGTAGAGCAGTCAAGAGAGCTCTTGAATTTCTAAAGGATGATGAGAAGATGTTAATTAAATTCTAAAAATTGAAAATAAGTTCAAATAATTAAAATCACTTAACTTAAATAAAAATAGGTAACATTATCAATAAGATTGATTTATCATATTTATACATCATTTATGTAGCAATAATGTTTGAAGTAATTATAATTCATTTATGATTGATTTTTCATATTTATAAATTTAAATTAGGTTATCCAAATTGTCATGAAGGCTTCAATTTTGTGGATAATTAAGAACTAATTTGATTGTCGATAAATTCAAAGGCACATAAGAGTTAACCCTATCTCGACCCTTAGAACTCAACTATTGAACTCGTCCAAATGACCCACAAATGCACCTACTTATTATGATTTTTCATTCATTCTTTATAAACGTGTGATTCTGTTATTTATAAACATATTTAGGATTCAAAATATGATTTAATTCTTAATTTTGATTGCTTTTTTTTTTCATAATCATTATGACAAGTTTAGGGTGTACGTGTACCCATTTTTCTAGGGATTTAGGAATTCATAATGAGTGGACGATCAACATTGCTTATGCTCTTGTGTGATGGAAAACTAATTATAGATGCTCAATTTTCACACACACACACACACACACACACACACACACATATATATATATATATATATATATATATATATATATATATATATATATATATATATATATATATATATATATTGGAGGTCATAATCATCCTTTATAAGTGCCAATAAACACAAACTTAGGGAAACTTAAGTTTAGTGTGCTTAGAGCACTCAAGTATAATGCATCCAAGTATACAGTAAACTAAGTCTATCTTTTTCTTGTTGGGAATGATTTTATTGCATCACATATTGAAGATGATGATGTCTGTGAAGTTGTATTAGCTCATACTGTCAAAGAATTTATTATTATGTATGTGAAAGTTGAAAAAAAAGGCATAAGAACAAGTAATGCTGAAAGCCTAACCTTCCAAATTTTGTAAATCCTTTAACATGGATGATGGGGCAAAGACGCATGATGGTGGTTCTAGGAAAATTCTAGTGGAAAAGCCATATGTTGAGTAAGTAGCCCATTAAACTCAATATTAATAAGCATATCCTTCTTAGGTGTGAATTGGTCTTTACCAAAACATATGTGAATATGATGTACTGTTATACAAAATGAACATGGACTGATTGATCCAGGTCCTTTGACATAATCATCTCATGAAAAGTTTTTGGGAGATAATGAGTGTAAAGCCACCATGCCTATTATTCACGAAGGTTATGAAACAATAAGTAGTGGATCAAGCGAGCAGTCTAGTGAAAGTGTTGATGACATACTCCCTGATTTACATGAAGTTAGTGTACCTGATCATGATGACATCAATAGTATTATTTTAAACTATTATAGTAGGACTGCTGACACCAAATATGGAATGGTTGCTAACAATAACTACATAGGAATATGTTGGATAAACCGTGAGTGGGATGAGGATATAGCCTTTGAAAAGTAGTGGTATCAACTTAATAGATCAAAAATTATTAATTACAGTTGATTTAATTGAAGGGATGTGTTTCACCTTAAAATCTAACTTGCAATTTGCTTTACATGGCTGGTATATTCAAAATAATGTTCAGTTTATTATTGTTGCAACGAAGAAGAAGAAATTCACAGTTACTTATATATAACATGAAAGCTTGGCCAAACCTTACTTATGGAATTTGCATGTAGGTGTTAGAAAGCATTTAGATTTTGTTTGGAAGATCACCTCTATAAGACATCAGCACACATGTACCTACCCCATTCTTGCTTTTAGCCACAAGTAGTGCAATTCATAATTCATCAGCTATTTTGTATTACCTACTATAAGACAACAAATGGACCTTAAGCTTAGAGAGATCATAGATCAAATTGAAGGAAAGTTTGATATAACTATTTCTTATATGAAGGCTTGGGTTGCTAGGTGGGAGGATGTTAAGGCTGTATACGATAGTTGGGAAGAATCTTATCGAAATGTGAATCTTTTTATGCTAGCCATTGTATCACCAAGACCAAAATCAAGTTATAGGATATAATCCTCAGATACATATAGGTTTTGAAAAATTTTCTAGTTTAGTGACACTTTTATTAATGAGTGGAGGCTCTGTCACCTAGCTCTTGACCTTAATGGGACATTCCCACTTGGTAAATACAACCTTATTGATTACAGTTGGAATGGATATAAATGATGGCCTTTTCCCACTAGCATTCACAACAGTAGAATTAGAGTGCAATGAATCTTGGATATGTTTCCTTAGAGCTATTCATGTGGTGCTTCCTAATATTAGCATAAGATCCCATCTATGCATCATCTCCAACAGATATGTTTCTTTGGTTCATGGATGTTAGGAATTTTCCTACTATGGCACATCATCACTATTTATGATATTTACATGAGAAATTTAAAAAACTTGTTAGATAAATGGGTGTATTTGATGTTTATTTTTATGCCAAAATATGTACACAACTTAAAATACTGATGAATTTGAAAGTTTCACCAATGCATGTTGGATTTCCTAAACATAAATCTAGAGATACAACAGTGGTTGATAGACCGAGATGTAACATGCTGGGATTTAACACATGATAGTGGCTATCGATATGGAGTCAAAATGACTAATGCCTTGGAGTCCTTTAATGGGGTATTAAAATAAGCATGAGGTTCACTTATTCATGCATTAATCAATGCTATATAATACAACATCATAGGCATGTTTCTGTACCGACTGGAGATAATAACCTTTAAGAGCTTCAAAATAATAACATGTTTGCCACTTGTACATAGACAACATTAAGAAGACTTGAGAAAGAGGCAAAGGTGATTTCTAGAACTAGTTTGAATTAACAAGCATGAATTTTAAATTTTTGACATATCATCAAGATCATACAGGGTAGATATATTAGATGATACAACTTGTATGTGCACTTTTGTAGACCCTTATTGTATGGTTACTAGCCCATTCTTTTTTGTTGATCAAGGCTCATCATAAGACTTCTTCAGTTACCCTATATAGTAGGATATGTCATCATGGTTCAGTCTAGTGTTTGTTTTGTCCACCATACAGCCTACAAGCAAGGCAAACATTGAACAGCCTGAGCAGCATCACTTATGAGGCAAACCACTTTGGCCACCACAATACTACAAACCTAACACTGATGACATACCACGTAGGACATACTGGAAGTGTAAGATTATTTAATGTTAGAGTTGTTATCATTTACCTTATCTATGATGTCCTTAATTGTACTATGTCATGTATCTTGAAGTCTTCCTTAATATAGTGACATGAGTTCTTATTACATAAGCTATTAGCTAGGGATTCTTTATAAGGGCAACTTTTAAGCCTAATTAATGATAAAAATGATGTAAAGAAAATATTTTAATAAAAAAATAATCCCATTATAATTAACTATATAAAATTATGCCTAAACATTCAATAATTACTATAAACAACCTAGACAGCATAACTACACAAAGATAATATAATGACAAAGCATTAGTTTTCATTAAGCAACATATGCAGGCAAGCTTGGATTTGGGTTTGAGTTAGATAACAACTGAAGTAAAACTCACACTCATACCATAGGTCTAGCTAGTCTGCTCCATTTAGGAATTTCTTTCTCTTACCTTAAGGCAATGACTTTTTCATCCAAAATAAAACCTTCCTCACCAGAATCTTATGGATGGTAAAGAGTAACATGCTGAAGATCAAGTGGCAGTCTTTGAACATCGGCTGAAGTACCACCTTCTCTTTCACGCTGTATCTCATGAACCACATCTAAAGAAAGTGAACGCCAACGAGATGGCAATCTTGTTCCAAGAACTTCTCTTCTACATATTTTCAAGCAAAATCATTTAAGAATTCTCACATCTTATTGGCATTTATCCTCATAGCTTCAGCATGCAAAGCCCTGAGTAAATAATCCCTATTGGTTGTCCAGACATGCATGCAACAACTAAAAATTTTATTTTCCTTCACCTTTAGCTCTAGCAAACTACTAATGACCTTGCCATAAAAGCATGCATTCGTGAGCTTGTAATATCCAACAATTTTTTTGTCGGGATGCCTCGAGGCTTCTGAAAGCTCACCCAATGAATTATAAAGAAAAAAATATAAAATTGAAGAACTCAACTTTTTTGCCAAAAAAAAAAAAAACCTAATACAATCAACTGCACTCAATATTCTACTCCATTATTAGATGTATCACTTATACAGCAGAGCTTAAAGAAACCACACAATATTACTAAAGTAAAAAAACTTATTTCTACAAAAATTTTAATGATATACCTAATCTATTACAACAGCAATTGATTGGAAATTAGTGATGTATAGCTCACATAATTTGACAGGTTTCTACCAGCAATAACTTTAAATAAATATTTTTTCTTAACCATCACACAACAATTAAAGGATCCTATGTTATAAATAATAATTTTGCTAGCAGTACATTTACATGATATATTACTAAACACTTAATATAAACAAACTAAAAACGGAACTCCAAATTAATTTTTAGTTACTCTATTGTTATTTGGTCTAATCATTTGGAGTAATTAAGTTTAATAATATAGAATATCTAGAATACTTAAATGACAAATTTTTAATCAATTTAATTTGATTTGACATCACTGCTATGCTGCTCAAATAATTTCACATTCATTATGAAATTGAGGAATCTAATATGGCAACACAAATCAGCCTTTAATAACATATATAGATTTTATTTATAAAAAAAAAAAGACTAAGTCGCCCTTTCAATGGCTGACTTACACAATCAAATATAGCCACTTGTTAAATGGATGACTTTGACTACTTTTTTTTTCGATAATTATTTAAATAATTTAATTTTCTACTGCACCTATTTAAAAAATTTTCCCAAAGCCCTACCCAAACAAGTAAAAAAATATGAATGCACGATGAATGGAGATAAGTTCTTCCTCATCAATTTTTTTAATTCCATGAATGAAATCAATCCTATCCTGGCTCAATGAATATTTCTCATTTTCCGAGGACATCAAGCTTATGCAGTGCTATATAAGCATTCATTTCTAACCTTAAACACCCAGTCACAACTGAAGGCACATGTTCGTCTTTCATATTACCCTCTCCTACAAACTTTCGAAGAAAATGGCTCATGGTTAATTTCTAAGACATTAATCAAGTCCAACACTTTGATTTAACACAACGAGGCATATTACATACCCTACAGCATAGATATATATGGAGAGGGAGAGAGAGAGGGAGAGGGAGAGAGAGAGAGAGGGAGATAATGCGAAGCTTTACCTGTTCTTCCTTCCAATAAATCATTGTGCATTCCTTCAACTTTCATATTGATAGCGTTAGGAATCTGGTGTCGTTATTTAAAATTAGGTACCTGCTCTGAAGTGATAGATACTCTTTTCAAGGGGCAAAGACATTGAGTTCCTCGCCATCATAGTGCAATGCACTTAACATAAATATGTCGATGCAACAAAAAAATTCCATATTAATTTATCGGCCAAGATTTCTTTGCAGTCGTTAAACCGCACTCGAGTACTCCAAGACTGGTATGAATGTAAAGAAGTGACTTTTTGATGGTAACTGCACATTCAGTAAGACACATCGACAAGATGCAGTACCTACTTGAAATATTCGCCTTACAAAAAGCCAAGCAATCATGCTGACAAAGAACAAGTTGAGATAATACAAGAACTGACGTAACCTGGGTCGGCAGTTTCGTTTCTATTTTGTTTCATCATACTATCAAGTACACTTTGCCACATGGAATTAACCTGTAATGGGGAAAGACAGATGCGCTTCTGTCATTATTTGAAGACAAATCTTGGTGAAATGTTTTCCGATGCAACAAAAATAAAGAGTGAAATTGAAATCAACTTAATACCTAGGATGTCCACTTATCATAGAGACCTTATTAAAGGAATGCTATGGTATCAAATTATATTTGATCAGACAACAAAGAGTAAGTCTTGACAGCATGGATGGACAATTGGCACAATGTATAAAATAATTCACATCACTTTGAGTAAAACATTGGATTAAAATCCTGTTTGATGCATAAATTCTAGCTGGGAGAATGATAGTTGATTTCATTTGTCTATCTATGGGAGCCAAGCTGATTTTAATTGAAAGTGTCTTATGTTCTCTTCGTATATATTTAATTCAATATAGTAATCCATCTTTAGAGGTTTGTTCTAGGTTTGATAGGCTTATCGATAAATTTTTGGGGTTCTTCCCAGGATACTAAGAAGATCTATTGGGCGACTTGGAACTCTTGTTGCGGTCCTTACAGTGAAAAGGATTTTGGTTGCAAATCGGTCTTTCATATGATTAAATGCTTTTCTTGTAAACTGTAATTGAAATTTAGAAGCAATAGCACTCTTTGGGGCCAATTATATGAATCATAAATATGATAAGAATATTCACCCCACGCAGTGCTTCTTTAAAAATTGTCAATCACCTACTTGGGCTAGAATGTGTAAAATCAAATGGATTTGGGAGTATCATCTCCAATGGGGTATTGCTAATGGATATTCTTATTTCTGGTAAGATGACTAGATAGGTTCTGGTTTTAGACTCTTTATGCAATACTCCCCTCCATATCTAATCTTAAGGTTTCTCATTTTATGGTGAATGGTAGATGGAATTGAAGCCATCTTTTGGAGTATATTCCTAATCATATTGTTTATGTTATTTGTGAGATTTCTATTAATATGCATACTCAAGATCATATCATCTCTAAGCAATCTTCTGATGGGAGCTTCAATGTAAAAATAGGTTTGGAATGGCTTTAGAGAGAAGAAGGTTTACAATAATACTTATGAGAAAATTTAGAATTTTCTGACTCCAACTAACATATCGTTATTTAATTGGAGCTTGTCAAAGGCTTCATTCTTATTGATGAGAGACTTAAAAGAAAAGGGTTTCTTATCCCTTCCAAATGTCAATGTTAAACTGATGTGGAATCTTTTAATCATGTTTTTCTCATTGGTCCTACTGCTGCTAGAGTTTGGGCTTTATTTGGTTATGCTTTAGATGTTAACTTTAGGCAATATTACTAATTGTTTGGTTGCGCTTAGGAAATGGTTTACTAATCAGACTAATGGCCACATTATTACTATTGCATGTTCCTATGGGTTTTTTATGGATTGAGATGAATAATAGTAAACATCAATGCATTAAAATGAACGCGAATAAAATCATCATTGGTCTCAAAAACAAAATTTACCAACTTCATACTTCGAATCTCTTGAAAACTAACACTACAGGAAAACCAGGTAATACCGGCAGAATTTCCAGTGGAATTTCCAGCAGATATCACTATGCCGGAAACAACGACGGCATTACTGGCGGAATTATTCGTCGGTAAGTTTACGACAGATTTTTCGGCGAAAATAGTGTCGGTGACTTACCGGCGGTGAAACCGCCGGTATTGCGCCGGTGTTAGCGATTTATCGACGCATATTCCGTTGGTAACGTCCGGCGGATCTTCCGGCGGATTTACCACCGGGTTAATTAAAACTCGATGAAATATTACCGACGGATATGCCGCCGGTAAGGGTACCGGCGGATATTCCACCAAAAAATATGCCGGTAATTCCAATATGTCAGCCCCTGCCCTCTACTTCAGGACATTCCGCACCTGTTCGACTTTGCTCCTTCGATGACATTCCGCACCTGTCCGACTTCGCCCCTGCCCTCGAGCTCGCTTGTTGTTCTCTCCTTTGACGACGTTTCGCACCTGTTCAACTTTGCCCCTGCCCTCGAGCTCGCTTGCTGTTCACTCCTTCAATGATGTTCCGCACCTGTTCGACTTCGCCCTGCCCTCGAGCTCGCTTGCTATATAGGTAACTTTTTACATACTTTTCTCTACTATTCGAATTCACTCCTTTGACGAAGTTCAACTTCGCTCCTTCGACGCAGTTCGACTTTGCTCCTTGATGCTATTCGACTTCACTCTTTTGACGACGTTCCAAACAGGAGCTCGCTTGTTGTGTAAGTAACTTTCTCCCTTTCGCATAATTCAAGTTTACCTTTAACTTCCTTTCTAGTCTTATCAATAAGAAGAATATCATCAGCAAAAAGCATTCACTTTATCGGTGGATTCTGTCTGCCAGTAATGGCTATTTTTCCTGTAGTGTAAGCAACTTAGAGAAAAATCTTCTTGAGCTGCTTTCTTTAACATTTATCATGGTAGCAATATCTTTAATGATCATCCTTTGATTTTTCATTGGAGGAAGCCTATATTAGATCAATATAAGGTAAACATTGATGGTTCGATTAATATGTTGGTTGCTGGGTGTGGTGGTACTATTAGGGATTCCAAAGGGCATTTTGTTCTTGCTTTTACATCTCAGATTTCCAAATGTTATGTTATTATGGATGAAATGCAAGCTCTTCACCATGCTTTCTAGATTTATGTTGAAAAAAAGTGGAGGAACATTTGGATAGAGTTAGATTCTAAAATGCCGATCTCTCTTATTTCTAAAAAATCTTGTAATAATGATTTGCTCTCCTATTTATTCAGAAAAAATATACAATTTTTGGAGAAATTTCCTTAGGATATCTCTCATATTTAGAGAGAGAGCAACATGATTTTGGTTGGCTTGCTAAAAATCACAATTCGATTCCAAACTCTATGACTTATTTCAACATGAATAATCTTTATGATATTAAGGGAATGTTGAGGATAGATAACATTGGTTTCCCATAAATCAGGATGAGATAATTTCTCTTTGGGGGTTTGGCCTTTGGTCGGGTAATTTTTTTTTACTCTAATCTCTATTCTTGGGTTTCAAAATATCAATTCATTTATGGGACCTTCTCTGTCTATGTGGAATTGTTGGAAAATGCTGAATTAGTTGATGCAATTTATTATATTTTGTTATCATTTTATTCTTCTTATTGTTGGTAACTGTTGGTCTTGGAATATCTAGTTACTTTTCTTATTGTTAGTTCTCTGTCATATGTCGATTTTATTTGAGTCTTCTTTAGTTTTTTTTTCCTTGTTGGTTTTGGGTTGTGGCTGGGTCAGGTTGTGGTCTATTGTTGGTCATTGTTTCCTTCCCGTTGGATTGTTTTCTCTGTGAGCTTAGGCTCTATTTCTTTACCTCAGTTCAGGGTGTTTCTATGGTTTGTTCCTCTAGTTCTGTGGCTGCTACTTCTAGTTTAGGTTGTTGTTCCTAATGCTACCTTGGTTTCTGCTAGTAATTTATTGCTCTCTTGGTTGTTGGTGGCAGCTATGGTGTGTTCTTCATTTTGTTTATTGTTCCTTCTATTAGGCTTGTTGGTCAATGTATTTGGATTTGACCATTTTATTAGTTGATTCACTCATTGGTTTGTTGAGCCTTTTCTTCTGTAGGCATTGGTCCATTTCAATGCGTCTTTCGATCCATCTTGTTTATTTGTATAACTATAAGGTTTGTTCCCCTATTTTTTATTCCGTTGTTTGGATTATTTCTTTTGGGATTTACTTTGCAGGAAGTTGCTCCTTCATCTTGGTCAATCTTCATGTATTTTAAGCTTGGCTCTGGTGAAGGATCATCTTCTTTTTTGGGCTTGGCTTCTAGCTTGCCGTAGTTTTTTTTCTAGGTTTTCCTTTCTTTTTGTTATGTTTTATCCTTTATTATAGTAGGGATCATTGGCTCATTGGGTTTCTTTTTTGTTTTGAATCAAGCTCATTGAGAATTTTAGAGCATTTGATCCCTTTAAGAACTTGAAATTCTTTTGATGAATTAACACTAGGCCCATTGGTGGGTTTTATCCCTAAAAAAATATATTTAAAACAAAATTAAATAATAGCAGTATTGAAATAGAATAAGTTTATGGTGACTTCTGTTAGCAGATGAAGCAAGTTGCAATCAATCCCTCTATAATTGGTTTTGAGACAAGTACCATGTAGTTTGGGTTGGGGTGACTCAAACTATGCTTTGGTGAAAAGGTGCTACACAGACTTAATATGAGGGAGGAAAAGTGTTGCAAATCGGATTTTGATGATGACAAACATGTTTCCAGTGTGTTTTGCTTGGCTAACCCGTTTCAGGCACAAAAGATCACGAGCAAATCAGCTAACTCAAGATCGGGTCCAAGTGTGTCAAATGTATGATTTTTCTTTTTTTTATTGAGTCAATTGTAATGTAACTGATCCCCTAGCTAAGTAACCTTGCACACACACACTCAGGGGGAGAGCTTGAGTGAATTAGAGTTTCTGTTCATTTTTTGTTCAGATCGTCCTGGACGATCCAGCCAAAATAGAAACCCTAATTAGGGCGACCAAGTTAAGTGAGTTTGATTAAGCAGATCGTCCTGGACGATCTTTGGATCATACGGGACGATATGTTCAAATCAAAAATTTTCAGCCCCAGAACAACTTAGGCAAGTTTATATTTTTAGTTATTTAGTCTGATCGTCCCGGACGATACGTGTATCGTTCTGGACGATTCAGTACAATCATGCCTAAATTAGTCTGGTAATTAAGGAAAACAATTAATATTTAATTGATACGATCATATCATCCTGGACGATCTCAGGATCATCCCGGACGATCATGATCGTCTAGTGCATTTTAGTTGTACGTCCCGAATTGTGTTCAGGACGATTTGGGCACTTTTTGAACTAATCGTACAGGACGATACCCATATCGTCCTGGACGATCAAGTCATTTTTTGGTCGTCCAGCATAAGTTTCTCTGGACGACCCGAACTATCTTATGGACGATATTCCTTGATTTGCAGTAATCGTCCCGGACGATCGCAGGATCATACGGGACAATATGAACAACTTTTTCTACTGATCATCCAGAAGAGCCAGATCGTCTAGGCTGGAATAGCTGATTTTGAACTGATCGTACAAGATGATCTATCGATCGTCCTGAAAGATCTTGGCCGATCAGTTGAGATTTAGGGCAAATTTTAAGCCCTCCTATAAAAAATTTTTTTCTTAAAACAAGAAAAATCTTTTGCCACCTTCCTTCCCTAAGAAACCCTAGAGAGAGAGAGAGAGAGAGTTGGGAGAGAGAGAGGATCTAGTGAGGGCGAGTTAGTGAGGGATTCACTAAGGTTGCTCTAAGCACGGATCAGAGTCGTCTTCTCCGCTCGTCATCTTTCGTCTAGTCGGTGTTCATCTTGGGAGGATCATTCGCAAGAAGATCCGGGGTTCTCTGCCTGCTTCAGGTGGAAGCAAAAGGAGTTCGAGGGTTCTCTGCCCGCTTCAGGTGGAAGCAAAAGGAGTTCAAAGGTTCTCTTCCTGCTTCAGGAGGAAGCAAAAGGAGGTCGGGTTCTCTGCCTCACCATGTGGTGAAAAGGAGTTTTTGTACATGCTTCTCAGCCTTGCTGAGGGAGCAGAAGGAGAGTCACTTTCTGTTTAGTGCAATACCCGGAGGGGAGGCTCCGGGGAGTGGACGTAGGTCAAGTTGACCGAACCACTATAAAATCTGATTTGTTTTTTTTGATTCAGTTTTGCACTTTACTTTTTGATATTAACTGCGTGGGTGAATATCTGAGATTGATCTTTTCATTCTTGTTTAATTGTTTCCGCTGCTAGGTATCGAAAAGATTTTTTATTGTTGTCATGAAACTTTAAATAACTAATTCACCCCCCCTCTTGGTTAGCCTCGGGACTAGTTCACTAGGGCTTAACATCCCTATCAAACTTTCAAGTGGTATCAGAGCGGGATTCAAAATTTAGGTTTAAAAACTTTTGAATTTGATCCATAACTAACTATAACAATCGTAATACTGCTGAAGGTTATTCTATTACAAGACCACCGCTGTTTGACAATATTCCTTTTGATTTTTGGAAAACACGCATGTCTACTTTTCTGTAATCTATTGATTATCGCATGTGGATGTTAGTTAAGGACAGATACGAACCACCTTTTAGATTGATTAACAATGTGAAAACTGAATTGCCTTTTGCTGATTGGACGTTTGATTATCATGATTTAGCACAGTTAAATGCAAAATTCTTGAACTGTTTCTTTTATGCTTTAAAATCTGAAGACTATATGTGTGTTTCTACTTGTACAACGGGAAAGGAAATCTGGGATAGATTATGTATAACATACGAAGGTATAATTAAAGTCAAACAGTCTAGGTTAAACATCTTGTTACATGATTATAAACTTTTTTGCATGAAACCTAGTGAGACTATTTCAGAAATATACACAAAGTTCACTCAGATTGTTACCTCTTTGCATGCTTTAGGTAGAGAACTTACTAACTACGAAAGAGTGAATAAAATTCTTAGATGTTTGCCTGCTTCTTATGATGCTAAGATTATTGATATCACTGAATCTAAAGATTTAAATACTTACTCTATTGACAGCTTACTTGGATCACTCATTGCTTACGAGCAAGGGGTGAACCAAAGGCAACTTTAATGCAGGTGAACGCAAGAAAGAGAAGACAGTGGCACTAAAGGCCAAATATTTAGATGCTAGCACTTCCGGGTCTGATAGCGATGATGTTGCCTTAATCACAAGGCAATTCAAGAGCTTTTTAAGGAAGAAGAATAAGAATTTTCAAAAGTGGAACAAAGGTAAGACCAGTAAAAACTTTAAAGGTTCATCTGAATCTGTTTGTTTTGAATGCAGAAAGCCTGGACACATAAAGGCGGATTGTCCTACGCTCAAGGCTCACCCAAGAAAGGAGAAGGGTGAGGAGAAACTAAAGTTCAGAAAGGATAAGAAGCGTATTCAGAAGGCGTTCTGGGCAGACTCTGCATCCGACTCTTCTGAGACTGAAGCTGAAGAGGAGAAAATAAACTTGTGTCTGATGGCTGATGATCACCCTGGTCAGTCAGACCAGGAAGAGGTATGTGAGCTTACTTACGATCAATTATTTAAAGTTTCTAAAAAAATTCATACATCGTATAGGAAGCTGAAGAAAACTCATGCTAGTCTGAAATTAGATTATTTGATTTTGCAAAAAGAGCATGATTCTGTAGTTAAAGATCATTCCACACTTGATTCCAATCACATGTCCTTGCTTGATGAATTTGGTGATTTGAACAAAAAATATTCTAATTTAACTGTTGAGCATGATTTGTTAAAAATATCGCATGGTGAATTAGAAGTTGCTTTTAAGAAAGTGAATGATATGACATGTGATTTAGAAAGTAATGAAAGTGCAAGAACTTTTGAAATTACAAGTTTAAATAAACATATTGAGTTTTTGAAAGTGAAAATCAGTGCTTTTGAAAAGAACAAAACACCGCCTATTTTTGAACAGTTTTTTGCACCGCCACCTTTTGAAAAATCTGTTGCAAGTTCATCAAAGCATGTTTCATATACATCTAGGAAGAGACATTATCACCCACGTAGATTAGTTAACCCTTTTCTTGGTGTTAGATGTTTTTCATGTGGCATGCTAGGACACATTTCCCACGCCTGCACTGTTCACCGTAGTACACAATGGATGTGGAGACCCAAACTGCCTGTTTCACAGCACAGCACGCATGCATTGCATTCTTCTTTTCATAAGAAGGAACCTAAACCTGTTTGGGTTCCTAAGACTAACGTTTGATATTTTTATAGGTGTGCTCTCACACAAGACCTCGTGAGAGCATGTGGTACCTGGACAGCGGATGTTCTAGACATATGACTAGAGATGCAAATCAGTTCATTTCGCTGGAGGCCAGAGCTGGAGGCAAGGTTACACTTGGAGATAACACCACCAGGAAGGTGGTAGGCTCAGGTATAATTGGTGATTCAAAGAATTTTATGATTGATAATATTTTACTTGTAGATGGACTGAAACACAACTTGCTGAGCATCAATCAACTCTGTGACAAGGGATACAGCTTCAAATTCCTGCCCATTGGCTGCATTTTAAGTTTAAATGATGAAGTTATTTTACAGGGGCAAAGGATCAACAACGTCTACAAGCTGGATGTAAGTTGCATTAAATCTGATAATTCAATTTGCTTAAAAATTGCTGCTGATGAGTCTTGGTTATGGCATAGGAGATTGTGTCATGCCAGCATGAAAACCCTTAGGAGAGTCACCCAAAAGGACTTAGTTAGAAGTGTGCCCAAGCTTAAGTTCACTAAGGATCACCTGTGTGATGCCTGTCAGTTGGGGAAGCAAGTCCAGTCCTCTTTTCACTCTGTTAAGGATATTAGCACCTCTAGACCCTTAGAAGTTCTTCACATGGACCTCTTTGGACCCATTAGCACTGCCAGCTTAGGGGGGAGAGTCTATGGGTTTGTGATTGTAGATGATTATTCGAGATTCACTTGGGTTAAGTTTTTGTCACATAAATCTGAGTCATTTGATGAGTTTAGATCTTTCTCTACTTGGATTCAGAAGAAGTTAGGATGTGAGATTATTACCATCCATAGTGATCACGGAGGGGAGTTTGAAAATGAAAGATTTGGATGTTTTTGTGAGGATCATGGGATTAGTCACAAATTTTCAGCTCCTAGGACCCCTCAGCAGAACGGGGTAGCTGAAAGGAAGAACAGGACCTTAGTGGAAGCCGCTAGAGCCATGCTTGCCCAGTATTCACTTCCAAAATACTTTTGGGCTGAAGCGATGAACACTGCCTGTTATGTGCTGAATATGGTGAATGTGAGAGTCAAACTGAACAAGACACCTTATGAGATCATTAAGGGTAGAACTCCAAATCTGTCCCATCTCCATGTCTTTGGCTGTAAGGTTTTCATTCTGAATAACGGGAAATTACCCTTAGGAAAATTTGATCCCAAACTTGATGAAGGAGTGTTCTTAGGATATTCAAGTGTGGGGAAATTCTTTTGGGTGTTCAATAAGAGGACTTTGGTGGTGGAAGAAACAACCCATGTAGTGTTTAATGAATCTGATCCTAAGGAGTCTAGATCTGAAGTAGAAGGTGAAGAGATTGTTGAGGTTACCCAAGGAGTTGGAAATATAAATCTGGAGTAAAGGGTAGAACCTCAAACAATGTTGCCTAGAGATTGAAGATATTCTTCGAGTCATCCTAAAGAACTGATCTTAGGAGACCCTTCTGAAGGTGTTAGGACTAGGCATGGACTTAGGAAGGAAGTAAACCATTCTGCCTTTATCTCAATGACTGAACCCACCAACATCAATCAAGCCTTATCGGATGAGTTTTGGATTTTAGCTATGCAGGAAGAATTGAATCAATTTGTAAGGAATGATGTTTGGGAGTTAGTAGAAAGACCTAAAAATCAAAGTATTGTGGGAACCAAGTGGGTCTTTAAGAATAAGATGAATGATTCTGGTGTGGTGGTGAGAAATAAGATAAGATTGGTGGCTAAGGGGTATAATCAGATAGAAGGGATTGATTTTGAGGAGACTTTTGCCCCTGTAGCTAGATTGGAAGCCATTAGAGTGTTACTAGCCTTTGCTTGTTATAAGGGATTTAAGCTGTTTCAAATGGATGTCAAGAGTGCCTTTTTAAATGGGGTAATTAAAGAAGATGTTTTTATAGAACAACCCCCAAGTTTTGAGAGTTCCCAATATCCAAGTCATGTCTATAAATTAAAAAAGGCCTTATATGGATTGAAACAGGCACCCAGAGCTTGTTATGAGAGGCTTAGCACATTCCTGTTAGAAAGAGAGTTTGTTAAGGGGAGTGTAGACACCACCCTTTTTCTGAGGAGATTAGGGGATGACTTACTTATTGTCCAGATCTATGTTGATGATATAATTTTTGGATATTCTGATAAATATTTATGTGATGAGTTTTCTAAAATAATGAGTAAGAAGTTTGAGATGAGTATGATGGGAGAATTATCCTACTTTTTGGGGTTTAGCATAAGGCAAACGGATGATGGAATATTTCTCAATCAATCAAAATACACTAAGGACATTTTGAAGAAATATGAAATGGATAAAACCAAGCTAATCAATACTCCCATGCCCTCCTCAGTTCAGTTAGATAAGGATTCAAGTGAAAAATCTGTTGATCAGAAGAAGTATAGAGGGATAATAGGATCACTGCTTTACCTGACTGCTAGCCGACCTGATATCATGTTTAGTGTCTGTCTTTGTGCTAGGATTCAGGCTGATCTTAAAGAGTCCCACCTGACTGCTGTTAAGAGAATTCTTATATATATTTTAGGGACCCCAAACTTAGGAATCTGGTACCCTAGGCACAACATTTCTTTTGAGATCATTGGATATTCTGATTCTGACTTTGCGGGGTGTAGGGTGGATAGAAAGAGCACTTCTAGAACTTGTCAGTTCATAGGACAGTCATTAGTCTCCTGGTCCAGTAGAAAATAGAACTCAGTTGCACTTTTCACTGCTGAAGCTGAGTACATTATCTTAGGGAGTTGTGTGGCCCAAGTTCTTTGGTTGAAGTAACAAGTCTTGGATTTAGGGGTACCTGTTGGCACAATTTCTGTTCTGTGTGATAATACTAGTGCCATCTGTATCTCTAAAAATCCAATCCAACATTCTATGACCAAACACATTGATATAAGGCATCACTTCATTAGGGACCATGTTACAAAAGGGGACATTGAGCTACATCATGTAGCAACTGAAAATTAGCTGGCTGACATATTCACTAAATCATTGGCCTTTGACTCATTCAGCATTTTGAAAACTAGATTAGGAGGGATTGATATAAATGCTTGATTCTGATGACTGTTGATTTCTGATTGTTCTGATTGGTATTCTATTTTCTGTTAGTTAGTTTTTGGTTTGATTATTTGCTTTCAGTTGATTTTATTTCTTCTGCTGATTTCTGTTTTTAGCTTCACTGTTAGTTTGATTTGAGCATTTACTTTGATGTGATTTTCTACCTATTTTCTATTCACTGGTTCATCTCTTGCGCTTACTGCTTTATGCTTTTCAAAATCTGATCACCGCTCACCACTTCTGATAATCTGAATTTCTAACTGGGAGTCTTTACCTTGTTTTGGTTTGGAAGCTGGTAAGCAGTGATTGATTCCACTGAATCTGTTAAAGGGAAGAAACATTGATGATTGTTTCTCTTCCTCTAACTCCTTTACTGGTGTATAGTTTCTTTTGGATAAAAATTCTCTTCAAAATTAAAATGTTAGTTTTTGAAATAGAGATTATTTTATCTTCCTACAGTAATCTGCCTCATATCAATAGTATTTTTTAAAGTCTTGAGTCATTAGTTTGATTTTTTAAACCAAGTGATTGCATTTATCATATGCTGTATGGCTTTTATTTTGTGAATTATTCTTCCTTACTGTGGAGAGTCATCTCCTTTGTCTGGAAGATAATCTCATAGTTGAGACTCTTTAATGATTATGAAAAGGAGAAAGCTTACAAAAGATGCGCAGTGCACCAAATAATTTGAAAAAGAGGCATAAAATGAGCCCAAAACTGAAAAGATGTGAAATTGCCAAATTGGATACACAAAGTGTATCAAAAATGAAAAGATGAGCAAAGCGCCAACCAATTTGAAAAAGAGGCACAAAATGAGCCCAAACCAATCTTTCTTCCCTTTCAGATTGCTAAATGTCTTAGAAAAATCTGTGCGCCTCTTAATATTTTTAAAAGCTTGAGTTTGGAAATCCTGATTTCTGATTCCTTACTTTGTAACACTATTATATCAGATATTTTTTTGGAACGAGGCTTGAAAGGATCTCTTTTCAAATCTAATGTCTTTTCTTCTGAATTGGATTTTTGTTTTGAAAGAGGTTTGCATCGATAAGGTGCCCGGGGTCGGAGTTACGAAAGTTGATTTTTCCAACCTTTTCTGGATTTCAGCGCTGTCAATCGTCTTCCTATTGGTTTTTGAATCTAAAATTAAGGAAAAATTCTGATTTACTCGAGCAGCTTGATCAAAAAAAAAGCGTTGCTTTTATGTGTTTTTGCTGTAAGTTTTATTCGTTTTTGTTTTATTTTGATTTCATGGTTGTATTTTTGGGATCCTGATCGATCATCTTCATCCTTCATCTTTTTCTGTTTTCTTCACATCGTCCTGGACGATACACCGATCGTCCTGGATGATCCTCTTCATTCTCGACGATCCAAGCATCGTCCTGGAAGATTCATTCAAAATCGTCCCCACACTGCTCCTGCTGCTAAAAAAATCCCAGTTATTGGTGATCGTCCTGGACGATCCTTACATCATCCTGGATGATATGATCCATATCTTCCTAATCTGATCAAACAGCTGACATTACACCAATTATTATCGATCGTCCTGGACGATCCAGCTCATCGTCCTGGACGATCCACGTGTTAGCCGCTGGACGATTCGAATTCGGCCCGTCCGACATATTTATTGCATATCATCCCGGACGATCCACCTAATCGTCCTGGATGATACTTTTCGTCAACGGTCGTCCAGCCTGACTCCTCGGGACGATCGCCTGTGTCTAATCGTCCTGGACGATCTCTGATCGTCCTGAATGATCGGACTGCCTTTTTGACCAATCGTCCAGGACATCATAAATGACCATATCATCCCGGACGATGTCGCAATCGTACGGGACGATCAGTCCATTTTCTATATAAACAGCAGTTTTCTTAAGGATTTTCCACACCTTTTTTCTTCCACTCTTCTTCTACTTCCTTACACTTTGGATTCCTAATGGCTGGTGGCAAAAGGTCTCGTCAAAAGGGTGCCAGTTCCTCCCGGGGACCGGTTGATCCTCGCTTTCCCAATGCAGCCGATCAGGCTGCCTACGAGCGATACTGCAAAAATCATAAATCCCCGCACTTTCACTTATCCTGTCCTTGACCTCTTCGCACACACCTCCCTCACCTTCATCATGACTCTCGCATTTACCTTTAGCTCGGAACTTCTCCGCATTTTCTTTGCAAACTTGCAGATTTCGACTGATTATTCCACCCTCCACTGTTATGTAAATCAACGCCCCGTTGAACTTACCTACCAGGACTTTCATAACATTCTCCAACTTTCCGTTACCGGCGACAAACTCCACACCCTTATCACCGACCCAGGCTATGATTGGAGTGTCGCCAATCATTTCCTTCGAAATACAAATGCCCCTTATCATGACAATGCCTGCTCCACACTTCTTAAGGATGCCCGGACTATTCAGCATGTTCTTCGTTCCTCCGTCATTCCAAAGGCGGGGGATCGAATTCACATCACCCCTCTCCTGTCCTTGACCACCTACTACATCCTGGCCAATAGGAAATTTAATGCCACAGACCTTATTATTCGGTACCTCGAGCACCTCACCACCATTCGGGATCCAGTTAGATCAAGTTAGGCAAGTTTTTATTTAAAGTTATTTGGTCTGATCGTTCCGGACGATACGTGTGTCGTCCTGGACGATTCAGTACAATCATGCCTAAATTAGTCTGGTAATTAAGGAAAGTAATTTATTTTTGATTGATATGATCATATCGTCTTGGACGATCGCAGGATCGTCCCGGACGATCATGATCGTCTAGTGTATTTCAGTTGTACGTCCCGAACTGTGTTCAGGATGATTTGGGCACTTTTTGAACTAATCGTACAGGACGATACCCGTATCGTCCTGGACGATCAAGTCATTTTTTGGTCGTCCAGCACAAGTTTCTCTGGACGACCCGAACTGTCTTCTGGACGATATTCCTCGATTTGCACTAATCGTCCCGGACGATCGCAGGATCGTACGGGACGATATGAATAATTTTTTCTACTGATCGTCTAGAAGAGCCAGATCATCCAGGCTGGAACAGCTGATTTTGAACTGATCGTATAGGACGATCTATCGATCATCCTGGACGATCTTGGCTGATCAATTGAGATTTATGGCAAATTTTAAGCCCTCCTATAAAAGAACTTTTTCTTGAAACAAGAAAAATCTTTTGCCACCTTCCTTCCCTGAGAAACCCTAAAGAGAGAGAGAGAGTTGGGAGAGAGAGAGAGGATCTAGTGAGGGGGAGTTAGTGAGGGATTCACTAAGGTTGCTCCAAGCACGGATCAGAGTCGTCTTCTTCGCTCGTCGTCTTTCGTCTAGTCGGTGTTCATCGTGGGAGGATCGTTCGCAAGAAGATCCGGGGTTCTCTGCCCGCTTCAGGTGGAAGAAAAAGGAGTTCGAGGGTTCTCTGCCCGCTTCAGGTGGAAGCAAAAGGAGTTCGAAGGTTCTCTGCCTGCTTCAGGAGGAAGCAAAAGGAGGTCGGGTTATCTGCCTCACCGTGTGGTGAAAAGGAGTTTTTGTACAGGCTTCTCCGCCTTGTTGAGGGAGCAGAAGGAGAGTCACTTTCTATTTAGTGCAATACCCGGAGGGGAGGCTCCGGGGAGTGGACGTAGGTCAAGTTGACCGAACCACTATAAAATCTGGTTTGTTTTTTCTGATTCAGTTTTGCACTTCACATTTTGATATTAACTGTGTGGGTGAATATCTGAAATTGATCTCTTCGTTCTTGTTTAATTGTTTCCGCTGCTAGGTATCGAAAAGATTTTTCATTGTTGTCATGAAATTTTAAATAACCAATTCACCCCCCTCTTGGTTAGCCTCGGGACTAGTTCACTAGGGCTTAACATCCCTATCGAACTTTCAAAAAGCTGGTTTGCACTCCCCTGGGTAGTCACTTTCAGCTATCTAAGGAACAATCACCCAAATTTGAAGCAGAGCAAGAACAAATGGAGAGGACTCTGTATGCTTCAGCTGTTGGAGGTTTGATATATGTTATGATCTATGCAAGAGTAGATATAGCTAGCATATGCAATGAGAGTAGTCAATAGATTTATGAGTAACCTAAACAAAATTTATTGGGAGGCAATTAAGTGGATTTTGAAGTACTTGAGTGGATAAGTTGACAAAGTTCTTTGCTTTGGAGATGTAGGGATTGATCTACAAGGACATGTAGATTTTGATCTTCTTGGAGATCTTGATGGTAGGAGAAGCACAATTGGTTTTTTCTTCACTTTGGGAAAGACTGCAGTGAGTTGACTTTTAAGTTATAGAAGATTGTTGCACTTTTAACCATAGAAGCTTAGTATATTGCTATCACTGAGATTAGCAAGGAGATGATATGGTTGTAAAGTTTCATGGCTAAACTTGATAAGGCCCAAAGGAATGAGAAGTTGTATATTGACAGCATGAGTGCTATTCATTTTGCCAAGAATGCTACATTTCATTCCATGATGATGCACATTTAGATTTGGTATGATTTCATCAAATCACTTCTCGAAGATGATTAATTACCTTTGGAGAAGATACATATGGCCCAAAATCTTGAAGACATGCAGATGAAGACAGTGATAGTTGATAAATTGAAGCTGTGTAGCATCCATTGGTCTTCATGAAGGATGAGAGCACGAGTGTGCCGCACGACAGGTACTATGATTAGTTTTGTAGATCGGGAGAAGAATTGATAGCAATCAATTTCCAAGTGGGAGATTGTTAGTTTTTTGTGCAATAATCTTATTTTATTAATCAATTGGGTACTGTTTCCTTGAACCTCATTTTAGTTTGTCGGGCTCGCTAGGGGTTGTATGTGGTTCTCCCTCTACTAAATTTTATTTTCCTACAGCACCCTAGCACTGTGTACTTGAGTATCCTAATGCTATAGGGAGAAGAGAGACAATTTCATATGCTTAGTTTGCATTGTATGGCTGGGAAGATTGTTCAGAGTGAGTGATTGCAATGGATGATGACAAGAAATACAAAATATTACTCAATTGAACCACAAAAATCCAAATATTGCATGGACAAAATGATTGCAATATTATTATTATTATTTTCATTAATATTACTATAAAATTTCTCCATTATATACACAATACAGTACTTTAGTACAATTTTCTAGCAGAGCACACGAATAGCAAAACATAAACTCCTTATCTAAAGCATATGAAATAAAAAGACTATGGGATATATCATGAACCATCATCATTACTTTGCTTTCTTCTTCCCCACATTGTGCTTTTTTCCTTATTCTGGAAGAGGGATATCAGCAAGATCTTCTCTATAAGGCACAGTTTCATTCTCTCTGTTGCGATTCGAGTGAGTCATACCCTTCTCCAGTTGAATTTCAGTGGTGTTTGAAGTATCTATAAAAGTGATAATCTTATCTTTCCTGAAAACTAAATAAATAACAGAAACAATATAGGCAGCCATTAGAGGGAACACAAGCATTCCAATGAATACAGTAGCAGCCTTTGGTAAACTGCTATGGATAATCCAACCAACGAAGCCAGTGCTTAAATAATATATGTTGATGCCAATGATGCCTGAACCGAGGATCCATGATGCAATAATGATCTGCAATAGCTTCACGTAAATATGAGTAATTTCTTGTAAATGAGGAAATGATTAGAAATACTAACGTAGATGGAGTTCTTGTGTGGGCCCATTTTGGTTCGGCTGCTGCTAAATTTGAGAAGGGGAATTAGTGCAAACGGCAACTCGAACGACAGTATCATCTGCAGGACCCAAATTAATTAACTGCTGTTAATGCTTATTTGATTTTAGCTTTTTTTTTTTTTTTGCGACAGTTGAGGAATTCGAGTCCGGATGAGATGGGAAGAACGTGTTCCGTCGACCACTCGGCCACAAACCCGATCTTTTAGCTATTTGATATAAATGAGAGAAGTACTTACTGATGCAATAATGATTAATCTTCCCGCACCGGAGGATCCACCGATGACGGAGACGATAAGGCTGGGAGTTATGGCGATTGATCGCGTCATGAGATTTCTCACCCACCTCTTCATTTTCAAGTCCAAAAATCCCTGCATATTTAACCTTTTATTAATACTGTAACTTGCGGAGTAATTAGATTTTCTTTGGGATGACTATTTTACTGCCGCTCAAATAGTTCTTTAGTACTAAAATAAAACTTCTAAGCTAAAAAATTACTTTATAAAATAATAAGAAAGTCGTCCCAAACAAAATTTAGCTTCTTTAATCTATTTTAGATATCATTTGCCTGGTTGACTGTAAATTGAAAGTATATTTTGAAAATGTTAATTTTCTTATATTCTTTTAATATAGAGATTCCATACGTAGATGCGCAGAAATATTAGAAAACAGTTGTCTATTTTATCATTACTGCAACAGTAAAATAACCTGAAGAAAGTTATCGCAGTTACCTGCATGATGTACTGTCCAGCGTATGTTCCAGTTATGGCCGAACTTTGGCCTGAAGCTAGTAAAGCGATTGCATAGACTATGGAGCTTGATTTTCCTAATACGTTCTGTACATGGAATAAAATAAATAGTTATAATAATTTCTAATATTAACAAGTGGAAAAGCGTGATATGTGTTTGGAATTCCTAAAAAAAAAAAATTAATTTGTAGCTATCAACTTTTCTTTTTCATTCAAGCTAATTGAACAATTTACTTTTTTCCTGGTTTTATAAATATTAATAAAAATTTAACTTCGAAGGAATTTAATAAAACCTAGAGCATTGTGTTTGATCAGAGAAGAGGATTCGAATGCCACATTTGTTAATTAAGGGTCAGTTAGGGGGAAAATTATTACGTCCGGTGTCCGGATTCGTCCGGAAACGAATCCGGATGCGCCACGTCACCCAGGGCCCAGTGCATTCGGGTGATGTGGCGCATCCGGATTCACCTCCGGATGGTCCGGACACCGGACGTAATAATCTCTCCAGTTAGGGACAACCCTCTTGCTGCTTTGGTTTTGTATCATAGTCATAATTTTTATTTGACTATCGCTTTTTTGTTGTTTTTCAATAAATTTTTGTAAAGAAAATTATTTTTACAGCAGCTTTACAAAGAATTATGTTCCTTACAATAACTTTTAACTATATTTACGAAAAATTTTAGCCGTACCAAGCAAACTCTAATTCCTTAAAATAAAGTTTGAAAATGTATGTAAAATAGACTCCAAATTTAATTTAAAGAAATTATCGGATTACTAATACTAACTAAGAGGTTTTTTTGAGCTATGGGCCACTACTTCCATCTAAATTACCAAAAAAAAAAAATTCTACTTATGTAATCTTTGTATACAGTAAATTAAAATAAAAGAAACGAAAAAATGTTTCAATATCCAAATGTATAATATAAAAGAAAAAATAAAAATGATCGGTAATGCTTTTTATGATATTTGACATGGCTAATCAAATAACAAAAGTTAGCTCTCTTTATGATCCTATGACATATAGTAAATAATAAATGCATAGCAACTTTGCTTTATGTTTAATGCTCAAATTTCTATATTAAGAGCAAAAAAAGGAGAGATATAGAAAAAGGGTTTCAACCTTGAGTAAGAAGGAAGCAGAGTCTAGGGTTAGATTTCCACATTGATCAGCTTCTTCTGAAGAGAGATTATTAGCATAACATACAGTTCCCGAAACAGAAACGACAGCAATGTTGATGAGTAGCGCGACAAATAATGCTATGCCACTCTCGAGGAAGAAGTACCTGCAAGCACTCTAATTGATAGATAAAAAAAATATGCTTAGTATCTCTCATAGTCATTATAATTATTATTTGTCATGCTCCTACGTGTTGCACAAATTTATTTGGTAAAATATAGCTATAAGTTCAAATTTTTAATGGGGCATTTTCAATTGTCCTTCTTTATTTCTTACATATTTGATTAATAATCAAATCATTAAAAGGTTGACAAAAGAAAATCATAATAAATAATGTGATTTTGAGTTTTAAGGTTTTATAAAATGATAGAAAAAGAAAATGAAAAAATTTCATTCATATATATATATATATATATATCTCTTTTTGGAACAAATTTGATACTAAAAAAAGATTCTACTTGTTTTGTCAATTTGTTTCAATGAAGCCTTACATGATAAATTATTTGGCCTATTTGATATAATATCAAAGACATAATTATTATAAATTTTGACTAAGCAACGGTGCTAATGATCCTTTTCAGATATGATAATAATTGTATGATATAAATTATATTAAGATGAATTTTATAATTATTCAATGCTTTTCAAATTAATAGACTTTTATTTTTTTAATAAATAAAATTAATTTTTAAATAAATTAATAATTTTAATACTCATTCTAGTATAATTTATATTAAAATATCATGCGATATTAGATAATTCTTTTTAGAAGGTACTACTTGCCTATTTATTCATTTACAGCTTATGTTCTGCAGATTTATTTCTTTATTAATTATTTATTTTTTTTTACAGGGCCAGCCAATAAGGATCCTGTCACCAGTCGCATCTACACCGCCATACACCTTGTCGGAAATCATTTTGTCTAATAATAAGTAAAAGCGAAACGTACAGAATTCCTTTGGATCAGTTTGATCAGAATGAATATCTTTGGAATGTAATATTTCAGCAAAATAATAATAATTATTATTATTATTATTATGTACATATCACTCAAATATTATCTAATAATGAAACTAATATTTATTAATTTTTAATTATCAAATATTTATATTTATGCATGTCACCATTACTAGAAATTTGGCAGAGAAAAATGAAATATTTTTTATCATAGATTTTAATATTTAGATAAAATTTTAAAAATTAAAAAAATACTTAATAATTTTATATATAGGTAAAAAATAAATGTTATTTTATGTATGCAATTGCCCCAAATAAAAATGAGAAATATAAGTTGAAACTCACATTTATTCCTTTCACAGAGGCTGGAGTCTTTCTAGAGAGCACCAAGGCAGAGTGAAGGAAAAGATTATGCCTGTTATTCACAATTACCTGATAAATCTTAGCAATTAATTTGAGCTGAAGTAAATTAACTAAAAGAAAGTTATAATTTTCAAATCTATGAGTACATTTTCTTTGAATTTTCTTTTTTTTTTTCTTAAACTTTTATTTGATCGAAAGAAAACTAAAATAAGTTTTACAATTATTTAATAGATATAACTTACGGCATAATAAGAGCTCCAAGAAGAGCAATTGCATCAGCTGTGGCACCGTTTCCTTTGAGCCTAGGCACGAAAAGCCCCTTCATAACCTCAGATGCAGGAGGTTTGACATAGCTCAATTCACCAAAATAGCAACCAGCCAAAATAAACACAAGCACAGATATCAGAAGTTCCAGCTTTCTCACCTGTGTATATAATTTATTCGCATATCAAAACTTTTAAATTACATGGATATTTAATTTTCTAGCTATGTTTTCTCGGTAGGTAATGGCTTCTTAAATATGTAAAAGTTGTTAAATTTGTTTAGGCTTTGCCTTGCATTTAGTTTATGCAGACACTACAGGAAAATCGTCTATTACAGACGACAATTTCTGACGGAATCCATCAATTTTCCGACGTTATGAAAAGTTCCGGCAATTTAAAGACGAAACGAGGCAAGCGAAATGAGGAAGAAGGAGAGGGGGGTTCAGTTTAGGGCACTTACCAACGTCATTTCCGACGGTTTCAATTGCCGAAAATAAGTAACTTAAAAATGATGGCTAAACCGCCAGTAAATACGTCATTATAAGAATATACCGGCGGTTTGTCCGGCAGTCATTTGACCGCAAGAAATTCTGACGGGTAATTGATTTTGTACCGGCTGTCCAACCTCCAGTAAACAGCAACGGTCAGATCGTCGGTATTTAGTGAATTAAAATGAAAATTTGTTGTGTATACAATGACTAATTTAATGATTGTTTTCTAATCATTGTGAATGAAGTTTTGAAAACTAATTTAATTCTTTTTCATGTTGACTGTGCTTGGTAAGTAGCTATAGGGACTTTCCCAAAATCAATTTAAGATGAAATAAACCGTCAGGGATTTCTAAAATATTAGCATAATGAGTTCCTTTGTCTGTTCTATGCTTGTTTCCTTCTTAATATTTTTGGTCTCTTTCAAATTTTACAAAAGATTTCAAGTTTTACACGGCAAAGATGGCAAGCAAAACCAAGTGGCTAAGCCGACTAATTAGAATGAGTATAATCTTTTATTTATAAAATAAAAATGCAGTTAAAATTCATTGAGTAATATTTCGCATACGGCAAATTTAATTATTATTTTTTTACATAAGCACAAAAAAGGATATTTATATTATATAATAAAAGGATAAAAGCTAATTTCTAATTGATTTTGAAAATTATATTTGTAAAAAGATGGATTTATAGATTCATCTGCAGGGTTGGTTAAAAAATTACGATATCAATGTTGAAATTCTATCAAAACCTTTACAAACATTATTATTTAATTTGCACATAAAATGAATAAAAAAAATTATTATTCTCTAAAACAAACTTTCAGCCTAACAGAAAACAAATGCGACCTTGATACTGTTCTATGTCATTTGGATGATTAGTTAAATCACACTAACCCCATATCTCTGCAATCCAATCAGCAGTAGAGTGCTACACCCAGTAAGAAGAACGCCGGCCCACACTGGTATATTAATCAGTATATTTAAAGCGAATGCAGTTCCAATAACTGCACGTTTATATAAGAAAAAACCATTAACAACAAATAACTCTTATATATATAAAGAGACAGAAGGAGAGAGAGAGAGAGCTTAAAATATGGAAAATGGATATATATGAATCACCTTCGGGGATATCTGCGGCAATTACTGCAGCCTCTGCAAGTAGCCATAAGCAGTATTTGACAAACATAGGGTATTCAGCCTTGCATAGTTCAGCCAGATGCTTTCCTGCATTATAAGCGATATACAATTAGAAATTTCAGTCACGAAATCTTAAAGATCAGCTTCCTTCACTACAATTATACTAATGTTAAGCACCTATTATAATTTAAAATAATTATTTTTTGTTATATCTTGTTTATGTTCTTCAATATAACAATTATTATTAGAATTGTCTGACAAAAATTTGATCATAATAATTTTTATATTTTTTGATATGCTCTGAAATGAGTGAAATAAGTGGGTAATTATATTGCACATATTTCAAAAAATATTGTAAGTATTCTAAGATTTATCTTTGTCAAAATTCTGTCAGATATTAATTCTCACCTTAATTTTTTTTAATCTTCAAAAGGATATTACACAGTCAATTAATCAAAATCAATAATTAAACATTTGGTTGAATGGTACTGTTACCTGTTGTTACTCCAAGATTTGCAGCCAGTGATTGAATTATGAGCGCGAAGGCTAGTCCAATCAGAATAACCCATAATAGCTGTATACAGTTTTGGGTTAGTTCCAGTTTTCTAATCAACTTAATCAAAACTTTTCCTTTAATAATCAAACTTATTGAATCACTCTGAAACCTCTTACCTCATATCTATGATTAGCCCCTGCCTGCAAATCCGTCTCCACTGTTCCATATTTCCATCATAATTAGCAGTGTCCCACATGCAATAATCTTAGTTAAAAACGACATAATCATAGAAAGCTAGCTAGATATAGCTAGTGAGAAGCTAATTACAGTTTCCAGGGTCTAAATAAGCCAACGAGACAAGAAACCCAGGCCCTAAGTGCTTCAGAAACTGCTTCCATGCAGCTGCCTATACACAGAAGAAAACCATCAGTTTCTCAGAGAGATTCAAGTTCTGAAGTGGGAGGAGTTCCTCCACATATAACTTCCTTAGAATTTTTCACCTTGTCTTCTTCGGTGGCTGAATTCCTCGCTTCTGTGCCACCATCTTCTATTGAAGACACTCTATTGCTTCCCTTACCAGGAGCAGTCTCCCTTCTTATCTCTCTCCCATCGATATTATTAGACTCCATTAATGCTCTCTCTCTCTCCCTCCCACTCCCCCACTTTGTTAGCTGAGAAGGTACATCATATCGTCTCCTTAGCCTACCATTTATAAGCATATAAGCATGCTGTAACGCGTAAGCAAATGCCCATTCTCGGTTTCAAAACCTTCATGCAATTTTTAATTATTCATGGGATCAGTAAAATTTGAGAAAAGTTAATGCGGAAGGATCCATTGTTAGACTTCGTGAACCAGTGGCAATTTTGCGCAGCTGTCAGATTGTCAGTGGTTCTTCTAAGGACTGCGGGATATCAATTTGTTCAGGATCGTCGCACTCACGTCCTGTTCGTTGTGTGGCCCCTAACGTGCCACCCCGTATTCAAATTTAGCATCATACATCTTAGCGTAGTTTAAGCGGCTTAATTGACATTTAAAACGATATTTAGAGGCAGTACGTTCTATTATAAAATACATTATATTTTGAAAAAAGTAAACGTTTGGGATTTATATAGTTGCGGGCTTGAATATATTTGCTTCGGGTCTTTGATTTGGACTCATTTGGGCTCGGATTAAGTTGGGTTTGGTGTCGTTGGGTTCGTATTTTTGAGACCTTCAGTTCGACTGTAAGTTTGCTGAAATCGGAGTTCAGATGGTTTCCAATTTAATTTTTGAAATTTCAAATTTGATTTTATGTCGAGATTCATATAATTTTTTGATATATATATATATATATATATATATATATATATATATATATATATATATATATATATATATATATATATGCCGATTTTTCATTCTGAGCAGTTGCGTTGGACTACGGCCTTTTTCCGTACACCAATAAATTATCCGATAGAGTTCCAATTTTTATTAGATTAGGACTGCCAAAATTTTAATTAAAGCAAATTTTGAGATATAATATTAAAAGTCGTCGTTATTAAAACTTGCATTTAAGAGCCGCCATTTGACCGAACACGAAGCACAAGTGGATGAGGAGAATATATATTTGAATTCAAAATTTAGAGAATTAACTTTAGGATAATTCAAACGCTGATTTCAGCAAATATATTGTCAAATTGAACATCTCCCTGAGAAAAACTTACTGCCATCAGAAGTGAATTGATCCAAAGTCCAAATAAGCAAAAGATCAAACACTTAAATAAACTATATTTTGAAGCTTAGGGATGTTAATTAGACAATTAAATATTTTTTAAATCTTTTATGCTTCTCATAATATTCAACATCTCTATGAGAGGAGTCTAATAAGCCTACGATGGTTAATTTTGACATCATTAGGGTACTTTAATGCTAAAAAAATGAGTTGTGATTGAGTGAAATATTATGTTCCACATAATGAAGTGTTTTGGGATTTAGACTTTATTTGGGAAGAGTCTCACTCTCAAAACTACAAATAGACTTCTCCTATCTATGTGAATGGAGGGGATGGGAGATTGGGAGAGCTCAGAGGTTTGTAAAATCTCCATGATCTACCCGACCACCCCCATATGGCCATAGCCTGACTACTTCTATCAAACCACCACCCGACCATTGCCATTGAGCGAATGCCTAACAACAGACATTCGTACACCATTAAACTACCACAATATAGCCATCTCCTATCCATCAACAATAGCTTACTGCCCCTCTACCACCATTAGCTCATCACTTAACTATGCCATCAGCCTAACGCTTAAATACCTCACTTGGTCTATTGTTGAATCGTAACCATATATCAGCCCAACGCCAATTCATCGTTATCGGGAAATCATCATCTATTGTCATTGGGCCAACACCCATCCATTGGCCCACTATCTATCCACCACTATTAGGTCATCGATCAACCACCACCATTAGGACACTGCCTCAACTAGTGACATCAAAACACAACCAAATCATCGCCACCATACCATTAACTTCAAATCAATGCCCATTTTCCATAATGAGGCCACTAACTGAATGGAGCCATTCGACCATCACCCGAAATTCATTGATAATTCACCACTTGACTATTGCTGTCAGGCTACCCTAAAATCATTTTCGTCTAAACATCACCATCAAACCTTCAAGCAATGCCACACTACTACGATCCTTTGACCACCCCACCAATGCTCAACCATAGTCCTTCAACTACCATAGTCTAACCAATATTACAAGCCATGATCACTTAGTTATCATTGTATGAATGAGATCTTCTAACCCACAATGTCTGATTTTGGTTTCCTAACCACCGTGGCTCGATCACTATCATTCGGCCATGATCCTATGACCACCATCAACAAACTTTGATCCTCTACTATTTCCAAACTATAATCTCCCAACTATTATTATTCTACTACAGAGCCATAATCCAACTTGATATGACTATAGAAGGAATATATCCTATCATGTTTGAAAGTTCGATAGGGATGTTAAGCCCTGATGAACTAATCCCGAGGCCAACCAAGAGGGGGGTGAATTGGTTATTTAAAAAATTCGTGAGCAACAGGACAAATTTTTTTGATAATTTGCAGCGGAATTAAGTAAACACAGAAATAAAAAGATCAACCACAGATTTCACCCAAGCAGATAATAACAGAAAAAATAAAGTGCAAAAAATAATCAGAAAGAGCACACAAGATTTTATAGTGGTTCGGTCAACTTGACCTACGTCCACTCCCCGGAGCCTCCCCTCTGGGTATTGCACTAACACAAAAGTGACTCTCCTTCTGCTCCCACGGCAAGGCGGAGAAGCCTGTACAAAACTCCTTTCCACTAACCTGGTGAGGCACAAAACCTGAACTCCTTTTGCTTCCTCCTGAAGCGGGCAGAGAACCCGGACTCCTTTTGCTTCATCTTGAAGCAGGCACAGAACCTGAACTCCTTTCGCTTCCTCCTGAAGCGGGCAGAGAACCCGGATCTTCTTGCGAATGATCCTCCCACAGAAAACACCGATAAGACGAGAGACGACGAACGGAGAAGATGACTATGATCCTTGCTTGAAGAACCCTTTGTGAATCCCTCACAAACTCCCCCTCACAAGATCCTCTCTCTCTATCCCAAGCTCTCTCTCTCTCAAGGTTTCTCTGGAAAGGAAAGTGGTAAAAGATTTTTCTTGTTGGAAGAAAAAATCTTTTATAGGAGGGCTCAAAATTTGCCCTAAATCTCAACTGATCGGCCAATATCGTCCAGGATGATCACTAGATCATCATGTACGATCAGTTCAAAATCACCTGTTTCAGCCTGGATGATCTGACTCTTCTGGACGATTAGTAAAAAAAAGTTGTTTAGATCATCCCGTATAATTCTGCGATCATCCGGGACGATTAGTGTAAATCAAGAATTTCGTCTAGAAGATTGCTCTGGTCGTCTAGAGGAACTTGTACTGGACGGTCTCAAAATGACTTGATCGTCTAGGACGATATGTCTATCGTCCAGGATGATAGGTCTATCGTCCTGTATGATTAGTTCAAAAAGTTTTAAAATCATCCTGAGCACCGCTCTGGACGTATAGGTGAAATGTACTGGACGGTCATGATCGGCCCGGACGATATTGCGATCATCTCGGACGATATGATCATATCAATTAAGTATTAATTATTTTTCTTAATCACCAGACTAATTTAGGCATAATTTTACTAGATCGTCCAGGATGATACACATATCGTCCGGGACGATCAGACCAAATCACCAAAAATAAAAACTTGCCTAAATTGATCTGGCGGCTGAGAATTTTTGATTTTAGCCTATCATCCTGTACTATATTAATATCATCAAGGAAGATCAGCTTAATCAAACCGACTTAACATGATCGTACTAATTAAGATTTCTATTTTCATTGGATCATCTAGGACGATATAAATATCGTCCAGGACGATCAGGACAAAATTTGAACAGAAACTCTAATTCACTAAAACTCTCCCCCTGAGTGTGTGTGTGTGTGTGTAAGGTTACTTAGCTAGGGGATCAATTACAGTATATTTGACTCAAGAAAGAAAAAAAAATTACATTTAAACACACTTGAACCCGATCTTAAGTTAGCTTGAATTGCATTTGATCTTTTATACCTGAAGTGATTAGCCAGGCAAAATAGAACACAAACATGTTTGTCATTATCAAAACTATACTTCTTGAATCCAGATTTGTAATAATCTCCCCCTTTTTGATGATGGAAAATATTGATGCAGTAGTTTCAAATAAAATAGACAGAAGTAACCAATGCACGTACGAAAGAAAACATTTCATTTCAAATTTTACTAAACACAAAATACAATAAGAAAAATAACTGCAAAAAAGAATAATACAAGAAATAACTAGAACAGTACAAGAAACTACTAGTCACTCAAAACACCTACTCCCTCTTTTGACATCACAAAAAGGAGGAGGAACATACACAACAATACAAATAAAAAATAACACAAAATACAAAGCTAAAAAGGAGGCGGATCCTGATCAGAAGGATGAGGAGATGGTGGCTGAAAGTAACTATGAATGGCGATAAAGTGTGCTCCAAACCAGGCAATGTCCTAGTTGTGCTGTTGTTGCTACTAAGCAGCGTAGGTATTGAAGCGTTGTAAATCCTCAATATGCCGCTGCTCCTGGGCAACAATATAAGAATCAAATCGGGCCTCCCATTGGTCGAACTGTTGCACCAGATGATCAAAAGGGGAGTTAATATGAAGGGGAGCAGGTGCATCAGGTGCAGGAGGAATAGGAACAGCTTCTTCCTCTTCCTCCTCAACATCTGGGGCGTACTCCAGATATAGTCGGGTACTGTGGAGTACATGGAAGGAATGTTTTATGAAGTAGGAAGAAGGGACATTGGCAGGGACTGGATATTGCAGATCATATTTAGTTTCTAAAGCATATATAATGATGTGTCCTAGAACTAGATTTAGGCGTCGTCTATGGACCGGATCCCTAATTGTAGTAAGATACTCGATATAGCAAAAAAGGAGATCGGTAGCATTGATTTCTCAATAGGCCATGATGTAATAGGTGGTCAGAGAAAGTAAAGGGGTGATGTGAATGCGATCCCCAGCCTTTGGGATGATGGAGGAACTAAGGACATGTTGAATGGTACGAGCATCCTTAAGAAGGGAAGTGCAAGCGTTGTCGTGGTAGGGGGCATTGGTATATCTAAGGAAGCGATTGGCGACACTCCAATCATAATCAGGATCAGAAACTAGGGTGTGGAGTTTGTTGTCAGTGACGGAGAGTAGAAGGATATGGTGAAAATCCTGAGTGGTGAGTTCTACAGGTCGCTGATTAACAAAGGAGTAAAAGCTGGAGTAGTCAGTGACGATGTGAAGATTTGCAAAAAAGACTCGGAGAAGTTTAGTGCTGAATGGGAAGGCCAGGGTGAGGATGAAGGTGAGTGAGATATGCACAAACAGATCCAGGATATGGTAGATAAGAGTACGGGGGTTGACGATCTTGGATTGTGTGATTCCAACTTTAAGATAGCGTTGGAAGGCAGCCTGATCGGCTGCATTTGGAAAGCGGGGATCGACATTTCCTCACGAGGAGCTCACACCTTGATGCCTAGATCTCTTTCCACCAGCCATTAGAATCACAAGAGAGGAAGTATGGAAGGAAGAGGTGTGAAAAAAATTAAAGAAAATGGCTGCTTAAGTAGAAATCGGTCGGATCATCCCGTACGATCGCAGGATCGTCCAGGACAATATGAGTAATTATGACAGCCAGGACGATTGGTCAAAAAGAAGGTCAGATCATCCAGGACGATCAGAGATCGTCCAGGATGATTAGAGACAGGCGATCGTCCTAAGGAGTCAAGCTGGATGACTGTTGACGAAAAGTATCATCCAGGATGATTAGGTGGATCGTCCCGGACGATATGTAATAAATGTATAGGACGGGCCGAATTTGAATCTTCCAACTGCTGACACGTGGATCATCCAGGACGATGAGGTGTATCATCCAGAATGATTTCCAATAATTAGTGCATTCTCAGCTGTTCGATCAAAATCAAGAAAATTGGATCATATCGTCTAGGATGATGTAAGGATTACCCAAGACGATCACAAATAATTGATGCATCTCAGCCGTTTGAACAGAAAGGGGATGATTTGAATGGATCGTCCAGGATGATGTATGGATCGTCCAGGATGATGTAGGAATCTTCCAGGACGATGTGAAGAAAAAATAAAAAAGATAAAGGATGGAGAGGAAAAATCAGGGATTCCAAAAACACATACAATAAAATGAAAAACACAAGCAAAGTAAATAACACTGGAAATGAGAAACAAAAAACACATAAAAAATAATGATTTTTTTGAATCGATCTGCTCTAGTAAATTAGAATTTTTCCTTGATTTTGAATCCAAACACCAATAAGAAGATGATTGACAGTGGTGAAATCCAAAAAAGTTAGAAAATCAACTTTCGTAACTCCCACCTAGGACACCTTATAGGTGCAAATTCCTTTCAAAATAAAAATCTAATTCAGAAGAAAAGAAATTAGATTCAAAAAGAGATCCTCTCAAGCCTCGTTCTAGAAAAGTATCTGATATAATAGTATTACAAAATAAAAAATTAAAAATCATGATTTTTGTCTCAAGCTTTTGAAAATATTAAGTGGTGCATGAATTTTTCTAAGACATTTAAAGATCCAAAAGGGAAGAAACCCTATTTCTTTGTGGGCTCATTTTATGCCTCTTTTTCAATTTGTTTGGCACTTTGTGCATCTTTAATTTTTGATACACTTTGTGTATCTTTTCAATTTTTGGAGACATTACGCATCTTTTTAGTTTGGGCTAATCTTGTGCCTCTTTTTTATTTTGCCACTCTTTGCGCATCTTTTGTAAGCTTTCTCCCTTTCAAAATCGTTAAAGAATCTCAGCTGTGAAATTACCTTCCAGATATAAGAGACGACAAATCTCACTCTCTACAATAAGGAAGAGTAATTCACAAAGTAAAAACCATACATCATATGATAAGTGCAATCACCTGGTTCAAAAAATCATAATAATGACTCAAAACTTTAAAAATACTATTCATATGAGGTAGATTACTATAGGAAGATAAAATAGATCTCTATTTTAAAAACCAACTTTTTAATTTTGAAGAAGATTTTTATCCAAAAGAAATAATACACCATTAAAGGAGTTAGAGGAAGAGAAACAATCATCAATATTTCTTCCCTTTAACAGATCCAGTGGAATCAATCACTGCTTACAAGCTTCCAAACCAAGAACAAGGCAAAATCTTCAGTCAGAAATTTAGTTTATCAGCAGTAGTGAGCAGTGATCTAATTTTTGAAAGAAATAAAATAATAAATAAAAATAAGTAGAAAATTGCATCAAAATAAATACTCAAATCAAACTAACAAAAAGACTAAAATAGAAATCAACAGAAAAACAAAAATAACAAAAAACAGATAATCAAATTAAACAACTAACTAATAGAAACAGAATGAAAAGCAGACAAATCAGAAATCAATAGTCATCAGAATCAAGCATTTATGTCAATCACATCTAATCTAGTCCTCAAAATGCTGAATGAGTCAAAGGCCAGTGGTTTAGTAAATATATCAGCCAGCTAATTTTCAGTTGCTACATGATGTAGCTCAATGTCCCCTTTTGTAACATGGTCCCTAATGAAGTGATACCTTTTGTCAATGTGTTTAGTTCTAGAATATTGAATTGGATTCTTAGAAATACAGATCACACTAGTATTATCACACAGAACAGAAATTGTGTCAACAGGTAATCCTAAATTCAAAACTTGTTGCTTTAACCAAAGGACTTGGGCCACATAACTTCCTAAGGAAATGAACTCAGCTTCAGCAGTGGAAAGTGCAACTGAGTTCTATTTTCTACTGGACCAAGAGACTAACAACTGTCCTATGAATTGACAAATTTCAGAAGTATTTTTTTTATCCACCCTACACCCTGCAAAGTCAGAATCAAAATATCCAATAATCTCAAAAGAGGTGCTGTGCCTAGGGTACCAGATTCTTAGGTTTGGTGTCCCTAAAAGATATCTAAGAATTCTCTTAACAGCAGTTAGGTGGGACTCTTTAGGATCAGCCTGAAACCTAGCATAAAGATAAACACTAAACATAATATCAGGTCGGCTAGCAATCAGGTAAAGCAGTGATCCAATTATTCCTTTATACTTTTTCTGATCAACAGATTTTCCACTTGAATCATTATCTAACTGAACAGAGGAGCTCATGAGAGTGTTGATTGGCTTGGCTTTATCCATTTCATATTTCTTTAAAATGTCCTCAGTATATTTAGATTGATTGAGAAAGATTTTATCATCCATTTGCCTTATGCTAAACCCCAAAAAGTAGGATAATTCTCCCATCATACTCATCTCAAACTCCTTACTCATTATTTTAGAAAACTCATCACATAAATATTTATCAAAAGATCCAAAAATAATATCATCAATATAGATCTAAACAATGAGTAAATCATCCCCTACTTTCCTCAGAAAAAGGGTGGTGTCTACACTCCCCTTAACAAACTCTCTTTCTAACAGGAATATGATAAGCCACTTATACCAAGCTCTGGGTGCCTGTTTCAATCCATATAAGGCCTTTTTTAATTTGTAAACATGATTTGGATATTGGGAACTCTCAAAACCTGGGGGTTGTTCTACGTAGACATCCTCTTTTATTACCCCATTTAAAAAGGCACTCTTAACATCCATTTGAAATAACTTAAATTCTTTATAACAGGCAAAGGCTAGTAGCACTCTAATGGCTTCCAATCTAACTATAGGGGTAAAGGTCTCCTCAAAATCAATCCCTTCAATTTGATTGTATCCCTTAGCCACCAATCTTGCCTTATTCGTAACCACCACATCAGAATCATTCATCTTATTCTTAAAGACCCACTTGGTTCTCACTATACTTTGATTCCTAGGTCTTTCTACTAACTCCCAAACATCATTCCTTACAAATTAATTCAATTCCTTTTGCATAGTTAAGATCCAGAATTCATCAAAGAGGACTTGATTGATGTTGGTGGGTTCAGTCATTGAGATAAATGCAAAATGGTTTACTTCCTTCCTAAGTCCATGCCTAGTCCTAACACCTTCAGAAGGGTCTCCTAAGATTAGTTCTTTAGGATGTCTCGAAGAATATCTCCAATCTCCAGGCAAAGTATTTTGAGGTTCTACCCTTTCCTCCAGATTTGCATTTTCAACCCCTTGGGTAATCTCCCCTACTTCTTCTTCGTCCTCAACTCTAGTCACCTTAGGATCAGATTTATCAAACACCACATGAGTTGTCTCTTTCACCACCAAAGTCCTCTTATTAAACACCCTAAAGGATTTCCCCACACTAGAATAGCCTAAGAACACTCCTTCATCAAATTTGGAGTCAAACTTTCCTAAGGATGATTTCCCGTTATTCAGAATGAAAACCTTACAGCAAAAGACATGGAGGTGGGACAGGTTTGGAGTTCCACCCTTAATGATCTCATAAGGTATCTTATTCAGATTGGATTTAACATTCACCATATTCAGCACATAACAGGTAGTGTTCACCGCTTCAGCCCAAAAGTATTTTGAAACTGAATACTCAGCTAGCATGGCTCTAGCAGCTTCCACTAAGGTCCTGTTCTTTCTTTCGGCTACCCCATTCTGCTAAGGGGTCCTAGGAGCTGAAAAATTGTGACTAATCCATTGCCCCTCATAGAAGGTTTCAAACTTCACATTTTTAAACTCTTCACCATGATCACTATGAATAGTCAAGATCTCACAACCTAACTTCCTCTGAATCCAAGTGGAGAAGGACTTAAATTCTTCAAATGACTCAGATTTATGTGACAGAAATTTAATCCAAGTGAACCTCGAGTAATCATCAACAATCACAAAATCATAGACTTTTCCCCCTAAGTTGGCAGTGCTAATGGGTCCAAAGAGATCCATGTGAAGGACTTCTAAAGGTCTAGAGGTGCTAATGTCCTTAACATAGTGAAAGGAGGACTGGACTTGCTTCCCTAATTGACAGGCATCACATAGGTGGTCCTTAGTGAACTTAAGTTTGGGGACACCTTTAACTAAGTCCTTTTGGGTGACTCTCCTAAGGGTTTTCATACTGGCATGACATAATCTCCTGTGCCACAACAAAGACTCATCAGCAGCATTTTTTTAAGCAAATTGAAACATCAGCTTTAAAGTAACTTACATCCAGCATGTGGACATTATTGATCCCTTATCCCAGCAAAATAATTTTATCATTTAAGCTTAAAATGTAGCAAGTGGGCAGGAATTTGATGTTGTATCCTTTGTCATAGAGTTGACTGATGCTCAACAGGTTGTGTTTTAATCTATCTACAAGAAAAATATTATCAATCATATAATTCTTTGAATCACCAATTATACCTGAACCTACCATCCTTCTAGTGGTGTTATCTCCAAGTGTAACCTTGCCTCCAGCCCAGGCCTCCAGCAAAATGAACTGATTTGTATCTCCAGTCATGTGTCTTGAACATCCGCTGTCCAGGTACCACATGCTCTCACGAGATCTTATGTGAGAGCACACCTACAAAATCATTAAATGTCAAATTTAGGAACCCAAACAGGTTTTGGTTCCTTCTTATGAAAAGAAGAATGTAATGCATGTGTGCTGTGCTGTGAAACAGGCAATTTGGGCCTCCACACCAAATGTGTACTACGGTAAACAGTGCAAGTGTAGGAGATGTGTTCTAACATGCCATAAGAAAAATATCTAACACCAGGAAAATGGTTAACTAATCTACGTGGGTGATAGTGCCTCTTCCTAGGTTTGAATGAAACATGCTTTGATGATTTTGAAATAGATTCTTCAAAAGATAGAGGTGCATAAAACTGTGCAAAAGTAGGAGGTGTTTCATTTTTCTCAAAAGCACTGATTTTAACTTTTAAAAATTCATTCTCTTTCTTCAAACTTATAATTTCAAATTTTAATGCTCCCCTACTACTCTCCATGTCACATGCCAGATTGTCTAATTCTTTAAAAGCTTTTTTTAAATCAACATGTGAGGTTTTCAGTAAATCATGTTTAATAATTAAATCAGAATGCTTTTTGTTCAGCTCATCAAATTTATCAAGTAAAGACATGTGATTGCTATCAAGTGTGGAATGATCTTTAACTATAGAATCATGCTCTTTTTTGCAAGGTTAAGAAATCCAATTTCAGACTAGCATGTAATTTCTTAAGTTTTCTATAAGATGCATGAATTTTTTCAGACACTTCAAATAATTAATCGTAAGCAAGCTCACATACCTCTTCCTGGTCAGACTGACCAGGATAATCATCTGCCATCAGACACAAGTTTGTTTCCTCCTTTTCAGCTTCAGTCTTAGAAGAGTTGGATGCGAAATCTACCCAGAACACCTTTTGAATCCTCTTCTTGCCCTTCCTGAATTTGGGTTTCTCCTTACTCTTTTCCTTGTTTGGGTGAGCTTTAAGTGTAGGACAATCAGCCTTAATGTGTATAGGCTTCTTGCATTCAAAACAAACAATATCAGATGAGCCTTTAAAATTTTTACTGGACTTACCCTTGTTTCACTTCTGAAAGTTCTTATGTTTCTTCCATAGAAAGCTTTTGAATTGCCTAGTAATTAAGTCAACATCATCGCTATCAGACCCAGAAGAATCAGTGTCAGTATTGTTGCCCTTCAGCGCCACAATTTTCTCCCTCTTCTTCTCACATGCATCAAGCTGTCTTTGGTTCACCCAAGTAAGTTGTCAATAGAATAATTGTTCAAATCTTTTGATTCAGTAATTACAGTTATCTTAGCATCAAACGAAGAAGGCAAGCATCTCAAAATCTTGTTTACTTTTTCATAGTTTGTAAGTTCTCTTCCTAAAGCATGCAAAGAAGTGATAATCTGAGTGAACCATGTATACATTTTAGAAATAGATTTAGTAGATTTCATGCGAAAAAGTTCGTAGTTATGAAGCAATATGTTTAACCTAGACTGTTTGACTTCAGTTGTACCTTCATAGGCGATGCACAATCTATCCTAAATTTCTTTACGAGTTGTACAAGTAGAAACACACATGTAATTCTTAAATTTTAAGGCACAGAAAAAATAGTTCAAATATTTAGCATTCAGTTGGGCTAAGTCACGATCATCAAAAGTCTAATCAGTGAAAGGCAGTTCAGTTTTAACATTATTAATCATTCTAAAAGGTGGTTCATAGCCATCCTTAACAAGCATCCATATGCGATAATCTATAGATTAAAGAAAAGTGGACATGTGAGTTTTCCAAAAATTAAAAGGTATATTATCAAACAATGGCGGTTGTGTGATTGAATAACCTTCAGCAGTATTATAATTTCCAAAGTTAGCCATGGATCAAATTCAAAAGTTTTTAAACTTAAATTTTGAATCCCACTCTGATACCACTTGAAAGTTTGATAGGGATGTTAAGCTCTGATGAACTAGTCCCGATGCTAACCAAGAGGGGGGGTGAATTGGTTATTTAAAAATTCATGAGCAACAGGACAAATCTTTTTGATAATTTACAGCGGAAATAAGTAAACAGAAAAATAAAAAGATCAACCACAGATTTCACCCAAGTAGATAATAACAAAAAAAATAAAGTGCAGAAAATAATCAGAAAGAGCACACCAGATTTTATAGTGGTTCGATCAACTTGACCTACGTCCACTCCCCGGAGCCTCCCCTCCGGGTATTGCACTAACACAAAAGTGACTCTCCTTCTGCTCCCACGGCAAGGCGGAGAAGCCTGTACAAGACTCCTTCCCACCAACCCGGTGAGGCAGAGAACCAGAACTCCTTTCGCTTCCTCCTGAAGTAAGCAGATAATCCGGACTCCTTTCGCTTCCTCCTGAAGCAGGCAAAGAACCTGAACTCCTTTCGCTTCCTCCTGAAGCAGGCAGAGAACCTAGATCTTCTTGCAAATGATCCTCGCATAGAAAACACCGACAAGATGAGAGAAGACGAACGGAGAAGATGACTTTGATCATTGCTCGGAGCAACCTTTGTGAATCCCTCACAAACTCCCCCTCACAAGATCCTCACTCTCTCTCCCAAGCTCTCTCTCTCTTAAGGTTTCTCTGGAAAGAAAAGTGGCAAAATATTTTTCTTGTTGGAAGAGAAAGATCTTTTATAAGAGGGCTCAAAAATTGCCCTAAATCTTAACTGGTCGGCCAATATCATCCAGGATGATCGCTAGATCGTCCTGTACGATCAGTTCAAAATCACCTATTTCAGCCTGGATGATTTGGCTCTTCTAGACGATTAGTAGAAAAAAGTTGTTCAGATCGTCCCATATGATTCTACGATCGTCCGAGACGATTAGTGTAAATCAAGAATTTCATCCAGAAGATCGCTCTGGTTGTCCAGAGGAACTTGTGCTAGATGGTCTCAAAATGACTTGATTGTCCATAACGATATGTCTATCGTCTTGTACGATTAGTTCAAAAAGTGCCAAAATCATCCTGAGCACCGCTCTGAACGTATAGGTGAAATGCACTAGACGATCATGATCATCCTGGATGATATTGCGATCATTCTGGACGATATGATCGTATCAATTAAGTATTAATTACTTTCCTTAATCACCAGACTAATTTAGGCATGATTGTACTAGATCGTCTAGGATGATACATGTATCATCCGGGACAATTAGACCAAATCACAAAAAATAAAAACTTGCCTAACTTGATCTAGCGGCTGAGAATTTCTGATTTTAGCCTATCGTCCTGTACGATATTAATATCATCCAGGATGATCAGCTTAATCAAACTGACTTAACATGATCGTCCTGATTAAGATTTCTATTTTCACTGGATCGTTCAGGACGATGTAAATATCATCTAGGACGATCAGGAAAAAAATTTAATAGAAACTCTAATTCACTAAAACTCTCCCCCTGAGTGTGTGTGTGCAAGGTTACTTAGCTAAGGGATCAATTACATTATTTTTGACTCAAGAAAGAAAAAAAATTACATTTAAACACACTTGGACCCGATCTTGAGTTGGCTTGAATTATATTTGATCTTTTGTACCTGAAATGATTAGCCAGGCAAAATAGAACACAAACACGTTTGTCATCATCAAAACTATAGTTCTTGAATCCAGATTTGCAACAATGTTGCCTTATAACAAGCTAAATCCAAGATCTCTATTTTGGAAAACTTTTAAAATTTCTTCCTCAATATCAAATGAAAACCAATAATAGACTATAAAACTACTAATAATATCCCATATACTAAAGATAAAATCATCCAATAAATAACTTTTCATTTCATCATCAAAATGTATATATAATATTTTCACTACCGCACATGACTACAAATTGAAATACATAACATAGTAGACTAAAGTAACTAGCCATGACTATACAAAATTAGAAAAAGAAATACCTAAATAGTCACAATAGATTAGATTCCTTAATATTCAGCTACTCAACTAGCTCTTTTCCTTTCTCAAACCCTAAAATAGAATAAAGATAAACTGTGAGCCAACACAGCTCACCATGTCAAACATACCAATCAAATTACCAAATAATTCTTTTATTAAGTATTCATATGAGTTTTTAAAGCAGTTCATAATAATCATTGCATTGAACAAAATTATACTTGTAGTTTTAAGAAAACATAAATAATATTACAATAAATAAATAAATAATACTTCATACATTATAGTAGAAAATAACATATTTTTCTCATATCCTTATACCTCCCATCATAAAAAAATTAAGAGAATTATTGCCCTGATGACTCCCATGTTTGCATATCAAAAAATAAATCCTTATGACTCCCAATGTATAGGATCGGAATGTATAAAAAATATTTTCAAACACAAGTAGAAGGGTTTAAATACAGGACTTAGCACATCACCTCATTAAGATTGAGCCAAAATGGGTAGAATTACAAATTGATTTTGGAAGTGTCACAACACTCTCTTACTCAAAAAAATTTCATCCTAAATATTTTAGAACTTAGATCGTCAAAACAGATTAGGATATAACTTCTTCATCATAAACTCCTCCTTAATAGCTTCTCTTTTATTCTTATTTTTTCATAGAACTAATCACTTAAATTTGTTTGTTTCTTAACTTCGTAACATTATAAGCTAAAATACTCTGTAATTCCTCTCTAAAACTTAAACTGGCATACTTCAATGTCTTCAGCAAATACACAATTTTTAGAATCAAGTACCAATTTCCTTATAAGTGACATGTGAAGCACATAATGACTGTCAGACATGTGATTTGACAATCATAACATGTAGGTAGATCTTCCAATTATTTTAATTACTTCAAATGGTCCAATGTATCTCTGACTCAACTTTTCTTCATTCTCAAACTTGTCGATACCTTTCATTGGTCTAATTTTTACATATGAAAAATCTCCCACTTGAAACTCTAATGTTCGATGCTTCAAACCCTAATACTTATGTTTCCTATCTATATAGATGTCAATCTATCCCTCCTCAAATGAATATTTTCTACAGCATCTTCGACCAAAGCTGTCCCTATCAAATTTCTTTCACCCGCCTCTATCCAAGATAGAGGGGTTATGTATATTTTTATCGTACATAGCTTCTTAAAGGGCCATAATTATACTTGACTGTAATCTATTATTGTAAGCAACTCGATTAGAGGAATGTGATATTCCTAGCTACAACCAAAATCTAAACTATATTAGTCCTCTTAGATTTTTTTAATAGTATGAGGATGAAAAGTTGTATTGAAGTATAAATTTATGCTCAAACCTTGTTGAATACTTGTTTATAATTTAGTGGTAAACCTGTCATATCTGTCAGAAATGATCACCTTCAATATTCCATGTAGTTTGGTGATAATGCACATTTAACTAAGCCAATCTGTCTACTAAATTTAATTATTGTATCATACACCACCGAAAAATCACATATTATTGATGAAATTTTTGGCGAAAAATTCTTTAGTTTCTGGCTGATTTGAAAGTTTTCTGGCAATTTTTTTCCCCGATAAAATGAGTATCAAAAAAAATTTTTGTCAAAAAAATCGTCAAAAAAATTTTTGGGCAGAATTTTTTCAGTGGAAAATTTTCTAGTGGCTGTTTAATGATAAAAATTTGACAAAATAATTAAAAAAATAATAAAAAAGATCAAGCAAGCTGCCCACCCGCCTGCCCGTAGTAGCTGGCTACTAGCCGCCCATGAATGCTGCCAGCCTACCAGCCCTCTTGCTCACACCTGGATTCGAACTCACAACCTTCTGAATTTCAAAGAGTCTATTGGTTTGCTACGCTGCAAAATGTGTTACCAAGTTATCTCTTTTATATTTAAATAATAATAATAAGCTATTAAATTATAATTAATTAGAATAAGCTATTAAATTAATAATAAATTAATTAGTAATTTAATAACTTATTTTAATTATTTAAGAATAAATTAAAATGAAATAGTAAATTTAATAATAATTTAAAATTTATTATTTTAATTAATAATTAAGATAAGTTATTAAATGAATAAATCATTATGCTAAATTATTAAATGAGAAATTAATCAAAATAAAAATTAATAATTAATTAAAATGAGGTAGAAAATTAATAAGTAATTAAATTATGAAAATATAATTTTTTTTATAAATTATTAAAATCCGCTTGAAATACCGCCGAAAACAAATCCATTAGAAATTTTGCCAGAAAAGCTGTTTAAAAATAAGTCAGAAATATGTCATTGTAATCCGTCGAAAAATTTGCTGGAAAATAGTATGCTGGAAATCTGCCAAAAAATCCACTAGTAATAGGGGATTTTCCTGTAGTGATAATAGTATGAGTAGACTTCATCAGATGATTTACCACAACCTAGATAGCATCATGCCGCTATCCCGACCTGAGAAAATCCATAGCAAAATCTATAATCACCTCTTCCCATTTCACTCTGAAATATATAACGACTACAGAAAACCTTCCATTCAATATTGTTCTACTATCTATAACAGATAGACTTCACATTTAGAAATAAAATTTATTACATTCTTTCTTAGTCTAAGCCACTAGAACATACATTTCATATCACTATACATTATGCTGCCTCTTGTATAAATAATATAGCCAAAATAATATACCATGTGTAAAATCTCTCGCCTCATATCATAGAAATAGGAATCCATAATCTTCTCATTTAGAAGATAATAATAAAATAGATACTCATAGTTCAGACTTCTTATAAAACTTGATCTAATCAATAAGATTTAGATATCTTATATCTGACTTATGAGATTCTTGGATCCTTTCTAAGAAAGATGGTTGTATAATCATCTAAGTTCAAATACTAGAATCATGATCAACATGAGTAATCTCCTCCAACTGAAGTCTCTCCATATCCCAATTTAAAAAATCATCAAAGATAATATGAATATGTGATATTCTAGAAGACTTCTTGGTCAAAGCATCTGCTACTATATTAGCCTTATTAGGTGAATATTGAATAGTCAAATCATACTTTAATCAATTTATGCCATCTCCTTTTTCTTAGATTTAAATCCTTCTAAGTGAATATATGCTCTTAACTCGAATAATTAGTAAAAATCTCACACCTGATTCCATATTGATTGTATCTCTAGATCTTCAAAGAAATTATAATAGTAGTAAGCTCCAAATCATGTGTTAGATATTTTCTTTAATGTGGCTTCAAATTCTTGAAATCATATGCTATAACCTTCCTATGCTGCATCAATAAACTTCTTAATCCTTTTAGTAAAGCTTTACTAAATATCTTAAATCCTTCCAAACCAGATGGAAGAGTCAAAATTGGAGCAAATGTTGAATAGTCCTTCATCTTTTAAAAGCTAGCCTCATAATTAGATATCCGAACAAAATCAAATGAATTCTTAATCAGTCTCATCAGAGGTGTCAAAATATTAAAAAATCCCTTCATAAAATTCCTATTACACCTAACCATACTTAAAAAATTATGTATCTTAGGTACAGTAGTAAGTCTTAGGCAATCACTAATAGCCTAAATCTTTTATGGATCTATAGAAATACTCGTACTACTCCTCACATGCCCTATAATTGAAATATTCCCTGCCATAACTCATATTTTAAGAGCTTGGCATATAGCTAATGCTACTTCAGAGTCTCCAAAACAAGTCTTATATCTAACATGATCCTCCTTAGAAGTAGAATACATTAAAATATCATCTATAAAGATGATACCCTATTCATTAGATCCTTGAAAATAATAGGTGCATTAATCTTCATCACGTCAGCTTCTCTAACTTTCACTTGATAATATTAATTTTGTTGATTGATCTTAGAAAATATAGAAGATCTTGCAAGCTGAATAAATAAATAGTCAATCCATTAAAGAAAATACTAATAATGACTTTATTTAATTCTCTATAATTGATACACATACACATCACACCATTCTCCTTCTACACAAATAGAATAGGTGCTTCCCATAGAGACTCACTAGGATAAATAAATCCCATGTCAATAAACTCTTGAAGCTACACCTTAAAATCTTGAAGCTCCTTTGGTGCCATCTTATATGGAGCCTTAGCTATTGGGGCATACCTAAAAATAGATTAATAAAGAACTCAATATTTTGAGTTGGAGGCAAACTTAATAACTCCTCAGGAAAAAAATTAGAAAACTCTCATATAATCAGGATATTAAAAAGAGATCCATAATATACTATACTATCCCAAACTATTGCAAAAAACACAACACAACACTTCCTACATAGCCTGTCTGCTTGCACAATAGAGATCAAATAAGATGGAATACCTCTAAATAACTAAAATAGGCAACTCTCATACCCAAAAAATAATGTGACCCTCATCTTCAAGTAATAAATCCAGGCCTCATACTAGCTTAACTAGTCCATACCCAAAATGACATCTAACTCAAAAATAGGTAAAATAATTAGATCATATCTCCACTTTCTATTCAATATCATTAAGTCACAAAAGAATACCCTACGAGCTATCATATTCTATCTAGTTGGTAAATAAATAGATAGAGTAAAATGCAGTCAAATTGAAGGCATATGTAGTAAATTAAAGTAACACTTATAAATAAATGAATGATTGGCTCTAAAATCAAATAAATATGATAGGTCTGATTAAAAATATAATTCATACCTAGAATGACATTTAGAGAATCTTGAGTCGCTTGTTGAGTCAAACTATATACATATGCCTAAATTAGATCCAATGCAAAAGAACTATCAGGCTCTCTCTGACCTAAAGGTGGTATCCCTGCTACAGAACCTACTATAATACCAGAACCACTACCTTTACTAGATGATCCCTTAGCAAACAAGTGAAGTGGAACTATCCTCAATCTTCTTGTTGATTTGATAGAACACTCAGATTAAGGATCAGAACATCGGTCTAGTTTTAATTATAGACACTTAGCTACCCTATGCCTAGTTTAACCACATAAAAAATATTATCCTATTATCTATAGCACTGGCCAAGCTATCATCTTCCATAACTATAACATATAGATAACCTATTAACAGAACCTCAAAACTTAAAAACATTATCACCATTACATACCAACACTAATTGTTCACCTCTCCTAGACTCTCCTTGTAATATTTGTCAGCTAAAATCTAGGTAATTATTTATTAATAATCATTAGTGCTAATTTAATTAGTGATTATGAGTCATATAAGATAAAAAAGGTAGACAATAATAAAGGTTGAGGTCTAAGAATATAAAATTTAAAGTTTGGAGTTTTTTTTGGTGTCATGATACTATGGATGGTAGAGCTTTAGTATTGAGCTCTTTAATTTTTGGGAAAAAATTAGGTCTAGGCTAGCATTACAAAGTTAGGAAGCACCACCATAGTGTTAGGTCTCAAGAGAGCATCTAATGGGAGAATCTAAAAAATTCTCTGTGGGAACTACAACACTGAAATATGAGTGCTATGATGTTTCTTCAAAGTTAGTGCTTTTTTACATATTAAAATATCTCAATCTATTTTTCCATTCTGATTCATCCACCTAGTTTTCCAGAGAAGAAGAGAGGAGAAGGAGGAGAGGAAGAAAGAGAAAGAGAGGGAGGAGATTTGGAGGCTAGAGCTCATGAATTGATCATTAGGCCAATTAGAAAAATTTTAGAGCTACAGGTAAGCTTTTGAATCCCTATCCTTGATTCTAATTCATATTATTTTTATAATAAGTTATGGTTTAAAATAGTTTTTCTTTTATTTTATGACGGTATCATCATGTAATGTTTTATATGTTGTTGTACACTCTATTCTAAATGGTTTGACTATAAAAATTTGTATTTTTACTGGTTGGCTTTTTCGATTTGATTTAATTTCTTAGTATATTATTGAAATGAGGCTTTCCTGAGAAACACAGTAGTTACATATAGGTCTTGAAATATCCACGTGAATGCTCCTTTAAAAGTAGAAATAAAAAAAGAGAAACTTCAGTGAGTATTCTTTTTTATGAGCAATATGGTATTTTATTAACAATTCTTGCATCATCTAAATATTATATCAAATGTCAAATTTAGTTATAGTTACATTGCATTTCATTTTACATTGCATGGCATAGGAGATGTTAAGCTCTAAAATATGGAGAAGTGCACTCTTTATTATTTAATAAGGTCTTTATATGTACTCTTATATCCCTATCTGCATGATACTAATGCGCGAGAGATTCTGGCCCCACTTACTGAAAATAGGTGTGGGAGGTTAAGTAACACTATAAGACTCTTTTGGCCCCATCTACCTGATGAAAATGTGAGAGAAATTTTGGCCCCACTTATTATATGTAAGTTTGGGAAGTAAAGGGAGGCATGAGTTGAAGTGAAGTTATAAGTAGGAATCTAGATATGTGCATGAAAATCATTGCATTACATTTATATTAATAAGCTAAGTATAAATAATAATATATAATGAATGTTTAAAAGTTTAAAACTTTGTATGAGTTTTGATGTAATCTGAAAGTTAAGTGCAAATGAACTTCTGGGAAAGTATCTAGAAGTCTCTCTATAAGTGGATTGTAAGTAGGTGAAAATGTTGAGTATGTTCTGGAAGTATCATACAAGTTTACTATTTTTCCTATCACTTTAATATTTATTTACTTCATTTTTATTTTATTGAATATTAATATTTAAATGAATTAGGATAGGAAGACTAATGAGCTAGTTATGCTCATTCCATTTTAAATGTTTCAAGAAAAGGTAAAGGTCTTATATGAGTAGATCACATTATAGAAGTAGGCTTTAGGGTCCTAGAGGTTGAGGTATTATTTATTTTGCAATCTAGTATTTAGTAGTTTGTTATATAGACTTGTGAGTTTTGGATTGTTGTATTTATATTTTTAAGAAAAAAAATTGTGTGATACTACTTTAATAAATTAAAATATTTGTAGCTCTGATTGTTATTTTTGAATGGTTGAGTTAAATAAGCAAAAGTTTAGGTAAACCAATCCTTTCATTAGATCTGAGGGCATTGTAATGGTATCAGAGCAATAGTTTAGAAGGATTAGAAATTGTGACTAGAGATGTAGTGAAAGAATTTTATTGGTAAGGGGAAGGAGTTTGGAGTCTAGTATAAACTATCATTGGTTTGTTATATTATATAATTGAATCTACCTATTCTTATTTAGATTAAAGTGTTACTATATCATGAAACCCCAATATCAAGAAGCAGATAATCAATGAGGCATGGGGTAGAATGGCTAGAGTAAAATGGGAAGTGATAGATAAGAATCTATAATTATTTTTTAGATTGAAGTCACATCATTATCAAGGTACTGTAGAACCTCAGATAGGGAGGATTTATTATTACATGTAGAAAAAAATCATTTTATAGTATATAATACCCTAAGGGAAGGAGAGTTCTATCAATCAAATTTCTAATAGATAAAGAGGAAGAGTGTTTGTGGGTAGATAGAGGAAGAGATTTTAGGGTAGAGCTAATACAAAAATTAGTCACAAAAAGTTCAAAGAGACTTTTAAAAATTAGTGCCACCATCATCCATGTAGTACAACTATTAGTCCTTTCTGATACTGGAGGAGGGGAGCAAGATTGTGATGAGTTAAGAGGTAGAGTATACAACTCTTTATAGGCTTTCCCCCTGATTAGTTAGTACCCTAGAAGAAAAGTATTATAAATTCTTATGAGGTATGAGAGATAGAAGGAAAGATATATTAGTTCTATTTCATATTTGTGATTTCTCTAAGATTATAGAGTGGATAGGATGAGAGGGAATGATCTGGTGTCCACCCAGTAGAGATATGTTGGAGAGCCATCTAGGAGTGCATTTCATGGGAGGAGGATGAGAAGGGAGGCTGGAGATTCTAGGAGGGGAGGATCTACAATATTCAGGAGTAGTGGAGGATCTATATTTATTAGTAGTGCAACTATTTGTGGTTTTTATAAATGGAGACACACTGCACGATGTTATCTCTATAAGGGTTAATGCTTTAAGTGTGGCCAGATGGGTTACAAGGTGGTACATTGTCTATAGAGAGTGTCATGGAGTAGGCTTGAAGCTGGGGGTAGTAAGATTCAAAGTCATCTTGCCCTATTAAGAGTAATTATTATGGCCTCCTTCACCCATAGTAGAGGTAGATTTAGAGGGAGGTCATCTAGTGGATAAGTAGGAGGAGTTTAGTAGGAGTCTATTCAAGTTGAGCTATTGGTGTAGCTCTAATTTGGCCTAGAGTTTATAGTTTACTCAATAGGAGGTGGGAGAGGCACCAGATATAGTGATAAGTATGATTTATATTATTGAGCACCATTATAGTATTCTTTTTTATTATGGTGCTAGTCATTCCTTTTTGTTCGAGCATATTCTAGATGAATTGAGTTTAGCTTCTCTTTCATTATCTCCTGCATTATTTGTTATGTTACCAATAGGATATCCGAATCATACAAATAAAGTTTGTTCACATGAGCTTGAGATTTTTGATAGGAAATTGCCATATCTTCTGATCTTATGGTCTCTAAAAGAGTTCATAGTAGGAATGGGTTGGTTGAGTAGGTAATAGGCTCAGATTAATTGTCATAAGAAGTAAGTGTATGTGTGTTACTTAGGAGGTGTTTTTTTTCTGTGTGTTAGGAGTGCCTTATCATCTCTTATTTCTATGCTACAAGTTGATAAAGCCCGGAGAAGAGGAGATTCAACATTTTAAGCCTATTTGAGAGATTTGAATAAATCTATTAAAGGTTTAGAAGATGTTCCATTAATGAAAGATTTTCTTAACATTTTTCTTAAAGAATTAACTTAGTTACAACAAAAAAGAGTGGTAGAATTTTATATAGAGGTGGTGATAGGTATAACTCTAATAGCAAAACCTCATATAAGATGGAACCTAGGGAGTTGCAGAAGTTGAAGGTGCAATTATAGGAGCTATTGGATAGAGGTTTTATAAGGCCAAGTGAGAAACCTTTGGGTCCTCTTGTATTGTTTGTTAAAAAGAAAGATGGATTTATATACATATGTATAGATATGGGGAGCTTAATATAGTGACAATAAAGAATAAGTTTCCCTTGCCTAGGATAGATGATTTATTTTATCAGCTTGAAGGTGCAGCTATATTTATCAATATTGATTTGAGATCAAGATAAAACCAATTGAGGGTGAGGGAAAAGGACATAGCGATGATGGATTTTGATACTATATATAGGCTATATAAATTTATTGTGATGTTGTTAAGTGTAATGAATTCTTTATCCATAATTATGGATTTGATGTATTAAGAATTCAAGAAGTATTTAGATTAGTTTATTATTATATTCATCAATGATATTCTAGTTTACTCGAGTCTGAAGAGAAGCATGCAACCCATTTGAGGATGGCTTTGGAGATGTTGAGACAGTATAAATTGCATGCAAAATTTTTAAAATGTTAGTTCTTATTGACCTTTGTAACATTTCAGGGGCATGTAATAAGCAAGGAAGTGATTTTTATGGATCTTCAAAAGTTATACACTATAGTGGACAAGCCGAGGTCATCATTTGTCACTAAAGTGCATAGTTTTCTTGTCGTGATAGTAAATTATATGAAGTTTATCAAAGGCTTTTCATAGATTACCATAACTCTGATGAGATTAACTCAGAGGGTTGTGCCATTTGATTAAACATCAGACTATGATGACTGCTTTCAGAAGATGAAAGACTATTTGTTATTTTCCGCTGTGTTGATTATTCTATAAGGTACTACATGATTTTAATTATACAATGATCCTTCATTAAAGGGTCTTGGATATATTATGCAATAGAGTAAGAAAATGGTGGCTTAGGCTTCCATGTGACTGAAGCCACATGAGAAGAACTACCTGGCTCATTATTTAGAGTTAGTAGTAATTATTTTTACATTAAAAATCTAACAACATTATCTATATGGTGTTAGATATGAGATATATACTGATCACCAGAGTCTGAAGTATATTTTAACTTAGAAAGAATTTAATTTAAGGATAGAAGGTGGTTGGAGTTGATTAAGGATTGTGGTATGGATATCATTTATCAATCAGGCAGAGTGAATGTAGTTGATAAAGCCTTGAGCAGGAATTCAATAGGAGTGGCAATATGTTTAATTAATCCTAAGTGAGCATTGATTAGGGAAATAGAAAGGTTGGAATTAGAAGTGGTGTGTTCATCTGATGTATCTACAGGAAACATTTCTTAGATGATAGTTCATCCTTTACTGCAGTATATGATTAAGGAAGCTCAGAAGACAGATGAATAATATGTGAGGTTGATAGATTAAATTCAGTATAAGAAGAGAGCTAAGTTGCAAGTAGATGAGTAAGGTGCGGTTTTCTATGGTAGCAAGTTATGGGTCCTAAGTAGTGGTGATCTGATGAAGGAAATTTTGCATTAAGCCCACTATTCTAGGTATACTACTATTCATCCAAGTAGAAACAAAATGTATCATAATCAGAAGTGTATATTCTTATGGCCTAGGCTAAAGTAAGAAGTCACAGAGTTCTCTCTAAAGTTGAAGCATGTCAAATGGTGAAGATTGAGCATTAGAGACCTAGTGGTTTGCTGCAATCATTGTCTATTCTTGAATGGAAGTGTGATGAGATCACTATATATATTGTTATGGGTTTTCCCATGTCTAGGCAAGGTCATGATGTAGTTTGGGTGATTGTAGATAGATGACCAAGAAAGCTCATTTTCTATCAACGAGGCAAAAATTTTTGCTAATAAGTTGGCTTAGCTGCACATAAAATAGATTATCAAACTGTATGAAATCCCTAAGGTCATTATTTCTGATCTTTATGGTATGTTTACCTCGAAGCTATGGAAAATCATTCAAGAAGGCCTAGGGATGAAGTTAAATTTTTGTATAACCTTCCATCCTCAAATAAATGGGCAATCCGAAAGGGTTATTCCAATTTTTGAAGATCTATTAAGGCTATGTGTTTTAGATTTTGATGGAAGCTAGGAAGATCATGTGCCATTGATAGAATTTGCTTATAATAACAACTTCTAGGTTAGTATTGGTATGGATCATTATGAAGTTCTATACATAAGGTGTATGACACGATTATCTTTGTTTGAGATTGGAGAAAGAAGGTTAATTTGTCCTGAGATGGTTGACAGTGCTACTGAAAAAGATTAGATTGATTAGAAAAATGCTAAAAGTATATTAGAATATGAAAAAAAAAATATTTTCATCCAAAGTGTAAGTCTAAAGAATTTTAAATAGGGGATTTTACATATATGAAAGTTAGTCCAATAATGGTGTGAGCCAATTTGGATGAGATAACAAGTTGTGTCCTCATATATTGAATCATTTGGAGTCACTAAGAGGTTTGAAAAATATACTTATATGTTATTTCTACCAGACCATATGTCTGATATCTATAATGTGTTTCTATTCACCTCATTCTTTTGTGAGGTCAAGTATATCAAATAAAATTCAATCCTAGATCAATCCAAATTAGAAATCTAATTCAAAATTAAAAATCCAAATTCAAATGCTCAAATCCAAATCCAAAACCCAAAACCCATTTGGTCAAAAACCAACTTTTGGAAAAAATTTAAATCCTTCAAAACCCTATCAAATGACCTTAGATTCATGATTAGTTAGTTTTATATTGATCAGACATGTCCCTAGGGTCGACCATATCAATTTGGAAGCATTTTGAGCTTTCTAACCACAAAAACTAAATTGATTTCTAAAGGCTACAACACCTTCAAATATTTACAACCTATGTTACTAGACCATATATCTTGCACCTTGGAAACCTCCCCAAAATCATTGGTCATGTTCATAATCATTTTCATGATGCATTGAATCAATTTGAGCTCTTGGTGGAAAATGGTTGACCATGATGCCACTGAACTCGAATACCTCTTGAAATTTAAATTTTCTAATAAACTCTACATGGCACATTAAAACCAAACCTGTTGAAACTCGAGCTCACGAGTTTATGTTTTTGATGATACTAAATATTATGTCTCACATCATTATGTCTACTTGTATTTATAATGTATATTTATTTATGTGTGTACTAACATTTCAGGAACATCATGCACCATCCAACTAAAATATAAGGCTCAAGATTGGGTTGAATAGGTCATACTGTAAAGAGTATGTAATATTCATTGATGTATTTTTAATTCTTGAGTCAATTCCTATAAAGGTTTATACTAGCTTGATGACCATGCATATATACACTCAGGGAGAGTGAGAAAAATGTTGACCTCTACTAAGGCAGCAAAAAAAAAAATGAAAATAAAAAAAATTCTTAAATGATTACATACCTGCCATCACCCATGCCCAAATCCAGTCGTATCTCTGTCGAAGCCGCATCTACAGTCGCAACCCATACCCTGTAGCGCCGAACTGTCGCTTCGCATGACTTCCCGCTCGCCTCGACCTCGCTCCCCCAGTGTCGTTAAATACTCGAGCATTCGCAACTTCCGCTCTCAGCTCACGCACTACCGAACTCCCTCTCTGCCTCTCGCAAAGCCTCCGATCTTCCCTGCCCTAGCCGAAATTCCTCCACACAAAACTTCGTTCATTACTTCTCATCCCTTCTCTGTTGCGGCTCAACTTCCCCCCATTCGACGACTTTCCATTCCCGCCGGATCGGAAGTTGCGACATTTCAGTCGGAAGCAACAACGCGAGCTCGCCAACTGTGAAGGAAACTTCCTCCCATTCGTTGCTTCCTTGGCAGAGAGAGAGAGAGAGAGAGAGAGAGAGAGAGAGAGAGAGAGAGAGAGAGAGAGAGAGAGAGAGAGAGGGAGAGAGATAGAGAGCTTTCCCCCTTACCTAGCCGCTCATCTCCGATCTCTCTCACCAAGCCGAATCCTCCGACCCTGCCTAGACCCGACGCCGATCCTGCTTCTTCGACGACGATCCCTTCTGTTGGATCGGAAATAGCGGTGGGAGCTCGTTGCTTGCGAAGGTAACCATCCTTCCTCCCTTTCGCGCTTCTGCGGCTAAATCCTGTGAGTGACGAGCAAAAGAGGGAAGCTCAGGATTTATTCCGCTGTGAGATTTAGGGATCACTCAAATCCCATTTGGCAGGATTTAGCATTAATCCTGCTCTGATCCTGTATTAATCCTACACGAATCCTCGTTAAGTCCGATTCTAATTATAATTAATTGTAATTAATTTATAATTAATTATAAATTAGACTTAATTAATTTATAATTACTTTTAGATTAATTATAATTATGATTAATTATAATCAATCTATTATTAATTATAAATTAAGATAAATAATCTTTAATTAATTTTAAATTAATTATGATTAATTAAATATAATTAATTATAATTCATTTATTATTAATTATAAATTTAAATAATTAATTTATAAATACTTTTTTAAATTAATTATAACTAATTATAAATCATAATATAATTAGTTATAATTAGTTTCTTATTATTTATAAATTAAATCCAATTAAGTTATAGTTTGTTTTAAATAATATAATTAATTATATATTAATATAATTAGTTATAATTAATTCATAATTAATTATAAGTTGAGTTTAATTAATTTATAACTAATTATGAGTTAACTATGATTAATTATACTAAATATAATTAATTAATTATAGACAATTTATAATTAACTATAAATTAAGCATGCAAACATTACCCCGCCGACACCGTCAGGTATGGACTTCTGAACCTAAAAACTCCGAGAACTTGCTTTCGCGTTCACGGCGGACCGGGAAAACACCTATGCACGCGCTTTATTGCGCATGGTGGGTTGGGACCCCGGTGCGGTGCCTACGACGAGAGGGGTAATCTCCGAGAACTTGCTCTCGTCATTTGTGGCGGATCGGGAAAACACCTATGCACGCACTTTATTGCGCGTGGTGGGTTGGGACCCCGGTGCGGCGCCTACGATGAGACAAGGTTATCTATAAGTACCCTCGAGCGGGGGGAAATCAAACTGCCTTTCAAATAGGTACCGTCAAAGACCCCATGCACGCGCTTTATTACGCGTGGTGGGAATGAAGACCATGGCCGAGGTGTCTCAGGACACCTACCATGCACGCGCTTTATTGCGCGTGGTGGGAAGGCCCAGACTCTTGTCGTTTTTTCCCCTAAATGGGGGAGACGCCGGGAGGCTGCCGAAATTTCGGGTGATCATATGACTGTACTTGGACTTGATTAAACTCAAAAGAAGAGGACAGGGACTACACTTGGACTCAAATTCGAATCGATGGCAAATTAAAAATGAACTCTAATGGACATACTTTGAATTTGGAATAAAACAAAAGACTTGATCTGAACTTGCACATGGACCATAGAGGACTTGGACAAGAATTGGGCAGTGAAAACTTCAAACTTGAACTGAACAAGACTATAAAGGACTTGGACTTTAATGACCTACATGAAATCAAGCCTAAACTAAAGTGCAACAATCCAAATTCAAATAACAGGGAACTTGCGAAGGACAGCAGGGGACTTTGATTTGAACTCAAATTAAACTCATCTTGAACTTTACAAAGAACATAGTGGGCATGAATTGAGAAGTTTGAATCCAAACAAATTTGGTGTGGATCACAAAAAGAGCTTGATTTGAACTTGAACATCCGAGCTTAATGTGATAACAAGGAATTGGACTCAAATAATCAATGAGGAATTTCATTTGAACATGAAATATTGGGAAATTTATCACCTTGATTAAGATACTCACATGTTTGAAATCAACAACGCAAGATCTTCAATCATGCAATCGCCTACACACGATCAAGAACTTCAGACATGGCATGTTTGCAATCAACAACATAAGATATTTGACTAATATGAGTTCAAGTGTAAGCTTTCAATGTACTATGAGCAAGGCTCGAGGATGACGCCCACATAAATCTTGTAAATATCATTCATCCGCAAATGATAACGGAAGCCCCAACAATTGAGCTCTACTTGAGATAATTTACACAGACATTAAAGACCCTCAAGAATACAAATATCCACTTGCAAACTACAAGCCATTCTCAAAAGTAATGAAGATCATATGATCTCTAGCATCAACCATTTACAAATACCAGTGAAGGTTCATGAAATGGATTGGCTTGAACAAATCTACAAGGAGCCTGCAGTGAACATGACAGTTTAACATGCGAAGAACCATAATCAACGAGATTGAAGTTTGCAACGATCTTCATATCAGCTATGAGAAGAGACTCCTTATGTATACAACTCTCTACAATTAAGGCTGACACACAAGCAGGTGAACGTAATGAACCTGCCTACAATTGGCAATGCCCTCCCTATAAGTGTGTACAGAAGCATGCAATAAGCGCTAGGATATTCGTACAGTCCATTACAACATAAGGAGGAATAAACATCTCTATCACCTACAAAAGATTACAATTCATCGGAGTGGATGTAATACCTTACAATTCAAATATTAGCAAGAGTTATGAATCCATTACGGGCATGAATGTCTACAAACCACCATAAGAATACCCACACGCAATTATAGAGGCTTTCGTAGGCACAAAAGTTCACCCGTAACATGTAAAAGGCAACAAGAAATACAATGCCAATGTAAAGAATCCCTTGATCGTACAGGAGTTGGTGCAAGGGTCCAATAACACTACAAGGTGCTCATATCACAATCAACATGTCAGTTGAAATCAGAAAGATTTGACATACAGTGAAAACAACGATATGACACATCAAAATGTATTCGAGTAAGCGTCAATACACTGTATTGTGCCTACTAGAATTAATGGTCAATACTTGACAAATGTGTTGCTAAAGGCTGATGCAAAGTTTGGTGGCCTAAACTCACAATTACGCATAGAAAAGTACATCTGTCATTCCAATCATCTCAAGGACTGCAACAAATACAAGCTCTTACGGGCTGCCATAGGAGACCCTCTGTAAATACAAATCATCGTCTCCAAATAAATACAGAAAACCATCATCAAATATGAGCTCCCACAAGCCGCTGCAAAACGCCACCGGATCCGCAACTTTCATGCAAGCGGACAGAATGGGTGTACAGATATTTCAAGAATACCCCTGCACGTGTGCACTTTAATTTGTATACACATAGGTGCACTAAAAGGGGAAAATATAATCATAACCCGCATGGGCCCCGGCGAGCATGTTATTGGTACACACGTGACGTCTAGGGATGCTGCGCGGGTCATTAAGTGAATTCAAGTTCGAGCCCGATCCTTCTATTCAGGTAGATAGGAGTTGAAACGGCTCGAACTATTAAATAAATATACGGTCGTGAGGTCAACCGAGATATTTATTTTATAGTTCATATTAGGACTTCAAGGCCTATAATCAAGAGAATTCACTAACAAAGGTCCAAAGCCTATGAAATCTGATCCTCTGTCGGTAGCTCGACAGAGTGGACAAGGTTCGATCCACGAATGAGAAATGACCCCATCTACCCCGATGATGGCCGTGTTGAATGAAAATATCAACCGGAGGGGTCCATTTCAAATATTTCAAAATACCACCCAAACTCCCACAAAATCCAAAACTTCAAACTCCAAAAATTCCCAAAATCCCAAACTCCGAAAATATTTAAAAATTGAAATTCAACCCATCTAACCACTTAAAGTGAAATTTATCCATCCTCCACAACAGTTTGCCGAGGTGGATAAATCAAAATATACTTCAGCTCACATAGAGCTAGTGCATAGTCGAAAATATCACTAGGATCCATTCTCAAATAATCTCCTGCCAGCAAGGACGTGGTACGAGTCCTCTAACCGGCAGTTTCGCCGCCAAATGGCACTGCAGGATAAACGGTTATGACTCAGGGCCCTCTGAACCAGGTGGTCGCCGCCAAATGGCACCATTATATTATGGTTATGGCCAGAGCCCGTATGCTCCCCAATGGCATCAAATCCTTGAGATATGAATCAATAGGATATGATCGATAGGGCACAAAGCCCTCTGTTAGCTAAGGTGGATTCAAATTTGTCCCCTTAGGCAAATATTCACCCCAGGTCTACAAGGTACCCTTGGACGAAGCAACCCATGGCTGCCGACAAGGATCCTTCTGTCAGGTTGGGTCGACTACCTCCTCTGATTAAGTAGACCAGGGATCACGATGGCCCGGGACGACGGAACCATGGGATCTTGATCGGGTCTATCATCCATTCCCCCACCATCCGCTTTAAGTACAAGATGGTGAAAATTTCTACTTTAAATATTAAATCCCCCAATTTTCAAAATCTTCAACCCATGCTGCTATTGTATGCCAGATAACATGTATTCTCTACGTATCTGATTGACGACTAGCCTTAATCGAAAGTTCTCTCTCGTTACCGGGAGGGGTAATTAACTATAGGGGCTTGTGCCTATAGGAAACCAGAACTCAGATCATAAAGTCCTCGCAAAGTGAGGGCGAAATCTCTGGGTAGTGTCTTATCTACTATCTCATCTGCCTTCCAAAATTTACCACGGAACTTAAATCGTTAAAACTCCCCCCCGAAAAAGAAAACAAAAAGTCGGGCGGAGGCCGGGGCCAAATTTTCGGAGCCCACAAAAAATTTTTAAAACCAAAATTATTTTACCTAATCATACTATACAACTTACAATCATACTGTACGATTTGTATAGAAAGAATGGGCTTGATGGTTATTTGAACATTTAGTTTCAGTGAACTAATCGTACTGTATGTTCTAAATCGTACTGTATAATTTATTACGATCTCAAAACCTTAGTTGCCAGATAATTTAAGTAAGTGAATTTCTAAACTAATTGCAATTATACTGTACGATCACATGAAATCTTACTTAAATTAACCCCTATAATTAGTCAATCAAATCTACTTATTTTTGTATTCTAATTATACTATATGAACTTGATCGTACTGGACTATTTACAGAGTACGACTTTGGTCATCCCAAATTTCATCCTGGATGAACTGCAGGTTAATTGAACTGGTCGCATTGTACGAACCTGAGATCATATTGTACGATCTTTGAGGAATGAATTAAATTTTTAGGGTTTTTTGAAGCCCTCTATTTATGTTTTCTCCAAAGACTTTATATGTATCTTTGGCATGCATTGAGCCATTTTTCTTCTAGAGAAAACTTGAAGATCAGAGAGCCTTAAAAGGGAGAGAGGAGAGAGTGGAGTTTGAGAGGGAGAAGATCCTTGGAGGGGGTTTCACACAGTTGCTCTGGCAAGCTTACACATTTGTACCATCATTGTCAAGGTTTATCTTGAGGGAAATTTTGGGAAGAAGAAGATCTCTTTGGTATCAAAGGACCTAGCTACTCCGCCGCACCGGGGAAGGTGAAAGTGATTCAAGTTTCTCTACCTGTGAAAAGATTCATGGTTCTCTGCCATCACCAGGAGGGTAAAAAAGGATTTAAGGTTCTTTGCCATCTCCTGGATGGAAAAAAGGATTATGGTCCTCTACTGCACCGGGTTGGTGGAAGAGATTTTGTAAGGGCTTCTCTGCCTAGCTATGGGGGCTAAAGGGGAGTCACTAAAGGTTTAGTGTAATACCTAGAGTGGGTAACTCCGGAGAGTGGATGTAGGTTAAGTTGATTGAACCACTATAAATTTTTGGTGTGTTAGTTATTGGTTTTATTTTTTTGCACTTTATTTTCCACATTTATTTTTATGATAATTATGTAGTTGAAAATCTCTGATTTTTTATTATTATAAAATTCTTTGCTTCCACATTGAGAGATAAAATTATCAATTTTTAGATGTTAAAAAATATTAAAAATGGGGATTTTTCTTTTGGTTTAAAAAGTTTTAATTAACCAATTAATCCCCCCCTCTCTTGTTTAGCCTCGGGACTAGTTCTTTAGGGTTTAACCACCCTCATGAACTTTCAAGTGGTATCAAAGTGGGATTCATAAATTATGTTTTAGAAAACTTTTAAAAAAAGATCAATGGCTAACTTTGAAAATTATAACATTGTGGAAGGTTATTCAATCACGCGACCACATTTATTTGAAAATATTTCTTTTGATTTTTGGAAAATTTGAATGTTTACTTTCTTGTAATTAATTGATTATCGAATGTAGCATATAATTCAAACTGGTAATTATATACCGTCACGTATTATAGATGGAGTCAAAATTGATATTCCTTTTACTGAATAGAGTAGAATAGAACAAATCAATGCTCAATTGAATGTTAAATGTTTGAATTACTTTTTTTCTATGCTTAAAATTCTGAAGATTACATGAGAATCTCTACATATACTACTAGCAAGAAAATTTGGGATAAACTATGAATCACATATGGAGGTACTAGTGAAGTCAAGTAATCCAAGTTGAACATTCTACTACATGACTTTGAACTTTTCAGCATGAAATCTTATGAGACTATCTCAGACATGCATACTAGATTTACCAGATAATAAAATCTTTGTATGCCTTAGGTAGAGAAACTTCAAACTTTGAAAAGGTTAATAAAATTCTACGTTCTACTTGATAAGTTTGATGCCAAAGTCATTGCTATTTATGAATCAAAAAATTTGAATGAATATTCTATTGATAATCTTGCCTACGAGCAAAGTTCGGGTCAAAAGCTTTTGGATGTAGGTGAAACTATAGTGTTAAAAGCTGAATATATTAATGAAAATGACTTAGTAGATGATGAAAGTGAAGAGCTAGCATTGATAACAAGCAAATTAGAAAATCTACTAAAGCACAAGCATAATCATCAACAAAATTGGAACAAAGGTAAAAATGATAAGAATGTTAAGATTTTTTTTGATGTTATTTACTTTGGATGTAGAAATTCTGGACATATCAAAAATGAGTGTCCTAATTTAAAAACTCTTCTTGCAAAGAAAAAGAGTAAAAATAAGCAAATTGCAATAAGGTCATATGATAAAAAATAAAAAATCTCCTAGGCAGACCTAGCTTCTAAATCATCAGACTAGAAGCAAGATAATGATGTATAAATATTTATTTGTGTGTTTATTTATTTTTGTTGTTAATGTGTGCGTATATTTTTATTCATTGTGAATGTGTTTATTTTTTATGTTTTTCTTTATGTTAAAAAAAAAGATATTTATGTTTGTATTATTTTATTTTATTTTCCATGTATGTTTTTAGAGCACTCTCTTTTCAGCACATACAAATCACATCTCACATCATATATGCATAAGAGAATCAATCACTTCACTATAATCACATTTTTTCTTAAAATGAAAAATTTTACCTCTTTTTTATTTTAAACTTTTGGTGAGTGATTATTGGCTTATCTAAATAGTTAAAGGAAGAGAAATTGATGACTATCCCTTTTCCTCTAACTCCTTTAGTGGTGAAACTTCTTTTGAATCAAAATCTATTTCAAATTAAAAATAGGACTTTGAAATAAAAATCAATTTATTCTTCCTATAGTTATCTATCTCATATGAATAATATTTCAAATTAATGGATCACTTTCAAGCTTTCTTAATCAGGTTGTTGCATTTATCATATGGATATGATTCTATTTTTTGGTTTACTCTTCTTTATATTAAAGAGTGAGTTTCTCTTCACTTATATCTAGAAAATAATCTCACAACTAAGAGTCTTAAATAGTTTTGAAAAGAGGCAAGTTCACAAAAATGACAAGAGGCACATAATGACCGCCAAATAATTATAAGATACACAAATTGTATCAAAAATCAAAGATGCATAAAGTGCGCCAAATAACTAAAAAAGAGGCACAAAATGAGCCCACAAAGAAATAAGCTTCCTTCTCCTTCAAATCTTTAAATCTTAGAAGAATCCATGTGCCACTTGATATCTTCGAACACTTGAAATTAAAAATCATGATTCTTGATTCATTACTTAACAATACTATTCTATCAAATAGTTTTTTTAAAACAAAGTTTGAAAATATTACTTTTCTTATCTAATTTGTTTTAATTAGATTTTTATTTAAAAAGGAATTTTGACCTATAAGGAGTCTGAGCTAGGGTTAACAAATTCGAATCTCTAACCTTTATGGCGTTAAGCATTATCATTGCATTTCTTACTAAGCTTTTGAATAAAATCAAGATGTAACTTTCTTATTCCAAGAAAATTTACTGAAATTAATTAATTATTCTTAAACATCACCACCACCTACACCTGATAAGGGTCTATATGATTGTTAGTTTATTATGTGTGTTATGTTTTAGATTTTTTGTGTTTCTCTTCTTTTTGATAATGTCAAAGGGTGAGAATGAATTTGTCTGGTTGTATTTATGGTTAGGTTGTACTGTTCATCTTATATTAGCACTTATTTTTTATTATTTAGTTTCTAAAATTTATTTATCTTTATAAAAAAAAACTTTTTGATTTTCCCCTATTTTTAATATAATTATCTTAGTGAGGGGGATTTTAGGAGAAAATATTTTTAAATTTATAAATTTAACTAATAATATTTGTCATCAACAAAAAGGGGGAGATTGTTGCAACTCGAGCTCACGAGTTTACATTTTGATTATAATAAAGATTATGTCTCACATCCTTATGTCTACTTATATTTGTAATGTATATTTATTTGTGTATGTACTAACATTTTATGAACATCGTGCACCATCCAATGAAAATACAAGGCTCAAGATTTGGTAGAATAGGTCATGCTATATAGAGTCTTTAATATTTATTGATGTATTTTTATTTCTTGAGTTAATTCCTGTAAATATGTATACTATCTTGATAACTATACACACACACACTCAGGGGGAGTGAGAAAATTTTTTAAAACAAATTATTTGAACTAATCTTACTGTACGACTTATAATTATACTATACGATCTGTATAGAAAGAATGGACTTTACAACTATTTGAATATTTAGTTTCTGTGAACTAATCATACTGTACAATCTAGATCATACTGTACGATTTGTTACGATCTCAAAACCTTAGTCGCTAGATAATATAAGTTAGTTGATTTTTGAACTAATAGTACTATACGATCATATGAAATCTTCTTAAATTAACCCCTATGATTAGTCAATCAAATCTGCTTATTTTTATATTTTGATCATATCATACAAACTTGATCGTACTAGATAATTTATAGAGTATGACTTTGCTCGTCTTAGGTTTCATCCTAGACGAACTGTAGGTTGATTGAATGGGTCATACCGTACAATCTTGAGATCGTATTGTATGATCTTTGATAGCTAAATTAAATTTTTAGGGTTTTTTGAAGCCCTCTATTTAAGCTTTCTCTAAAGACTTTGTATTTGCCTTTGGTATGCATTGAGTCATTTTTCTTATGGGGGAAACTTGAAGAGAGAGCCTTGAAAGGGAGAGAGGAAAGGGTGGAGTTTGAGAGAGAGAAGATCCTTGCGGGGTTTCAAGGGAGTGTGGAGGGGGTTTCACATGGTTGCTAAGGGAAGCTTGCATCTTAGTACCATCATTGTCAAGGTTTGTATTGAGTGAAGTTTTGGAAAGAAGAAGATTTCTTTGGTGTCAAAAGACTTGGCTACTCCACCGTACTTGGGAAGGTAAAAGTGATTAAAGGTTCTCTGCATGTGAAAGGATTTGTAGTTTTCTGCCATCATTAGGAGGGTAAAAAAGGATTAGAGGTTCTCTGCCATCTTCTAGAGGAAGAAAAAGAATTACGGTCCTCTACTGCACCAGGTTGGTGGAAGAGATTTTATAAGGGCTTCTCCGCCTAGCTGTTGGGGCTAAAGGAGAGTCACTATAGGTTTAGTGCAATACCTGGAGTGGGTTACTCCGGGGAGTGGACGTAGGTCACGTTGACCGAACCATTACAAATCTCTGGTGTGTTTGTTCTTGGTTTTATTTTTTCGCATATTATTTTCAACATTTATTTTTATGATAATTGTATGGTTTCTGTTATTGTGAAATTACTTTGCTTCCACATTGAAATATAAAATTATTAGTTTTTAGATGTTAAAAAAACATTAAAAAGGGGTATTTTTCTTTTTGTTTAAAAAGTATTTAATTAACTAATTCCCCCTTCCTCTTAGTTAGCCTCGGGACTAATTTTTTAGGGTTTAACCACCCTCATGAACTTTTAAAACCTTAAAATCTCCTCTAATATATCCAAAATATAATTTTGAGTGCACTTAGCCTAAACCTAACCCATGGTAATATTTGATTGACCAATTAACCTTGGTTAACTAAAAGGCCATTTGAAATTGCATTTTATGCATGAAAATCAGTTTAGGCCCCACCAAACCTTAGAACTGCTTCCAAAAAATTTAAAATGTCATTTAAAATTTATTTGACCCCACCTTGCTCCCTAGTAAACTTGGTTGACCAAGTTAACACTTAAGTTGACCAAAACACCCATAAATGCTTTAAAAATTCAAATCTAAAGACTATGAACTTGTTAATGAACCAAACTCATGGGGATAGTCCATGGGGTCACCATGAGTCTCCTAAAAAAAATTTCAGCCCATGAGCCCTGCTAGTTTTGTTAAATTGGTTGAACCAAGTGAACCAAAACAATTTTCTTCAGCTAAATCTCCATTCTTATTAATTAAATTTCACCAATGGATGTAGTAGGTGTTTTGTGGCCTATTAATTCAAACCAGGTAAGCCCAACCCATGTGTTAACTTGGCTCAACCAATAAGGCTAATCCAAATCCTCTAAAACCAAAATTATTGGACCCAATACCAACCCAACCCAAATTGGATGCTTTAAAAATTTAAAATAAGCTATAGAAGTTCCTTTTCACCTACCCCAAGCAACCCATTGGCTCAATTTGGCTCCACATGCGTAAAACTCCAAAATCCCTCTTTCCACATCACTTATCCTTACATTATCCTTCATCTACCCAAAAGGGATATCCCCTAACAACCATAGCCTTATGGAAAACATCAGGGGAAGCCTCCAAATAAATCTCAGCCATTGGTGAAGGCTTCATGGCTTAAATTAGGGAGAAGATGCTGGCTAGAAGCCATATTCCCGATCTACAACCTCCCAAGCCTCATTCTTCTTCATACGAGCTCCAAACAACTCTCCAAGCTCCCTCATACCCTTTCTCAGCCTTCCATTGCTACAAAAAAAAATCTCCACTTTTGAGGAGAAGAGAATAGAGAAAGAAAGACATCAAACACAAATAACTTCTGATCTAATGGAAATCAAAGCTTGGAGACTTCAAGAAAGTTGTAGAGGACATCTCTAGAAGCCCATAGAACCCAAAAATAAGAAGATTTATCAACTTGATAGAGATATTTTCCCATTTGAAGGTTTACATTTTAATTTAAAACTACTTTAATATTCTAAGGCATGGAGCCCACAAACTCTACGGATTGAAAGATTTGGATACCAAGAAGTTATATTTCAAATTTCATAGAATTTGGATGAGGCTTCCATCCTCGTGCTCGTTGTGATAATAACATAAATAAAATTATGTGAAGTAGTTGTTAATTAATAGGTAATGAATTAAATTAATTAAAAATCATCAACTAATAATCAAACCTAAATAATCATTAACAAAATATTTTGGATTTAATGCATACCCCTATACTTGACACCTTTTAGGAAGGTAATGGCATATTAGATTGCATGCTTTAAAGGCTAATTAAAATATTCTAATAAAATAAATTCATTAATCAATTTAATAATTAAAAAAGTTGATCTAAAAATAAATTTCAAAATATCAAATACATTAACACACAAACTCAATCTAAACTCCTTTTGCCTTTCAACACATCAAATTTAATCAATAGAAAATTTTAAATAGTCATAAACTTAAAACATTACCAAGACACACAGCCTTATACACACACTATAGATTTCTTGGAAGGATAACCAATTCTATTTCTAGGTTAGGCCAGTGTTCTTTTACATGTGCTTTTCTCTATGACGTGGATTAATCTGGATTATGTTGTGATTCGTGATGAGCATTTAGATTTCTTTAGGTTAGGAGCAATCTAGATGTTTATTACTAATCAAATCTTCTACAGGTGGCCATGCTTATATAGGGTTATAAAAAGGGGACTGAAATTAATCACTATTTAAAGCTAATCAATTTTTTACAGGTGATTTTCTATTTAACCACTTATCATTAAAAGCATGGCCAAGATATAGTTTGCTAAAAAATGAGTAAATGATTGTGATGCATTGTGATTTTAATATTTTTCATATTTTTAATTGCTTCACTAACATGCAGGGAGTTTGAGCCATTTTTAATTTTTTAATTATGTGATTCAGAGAAAGAAAAAGTTGTGAAAGTTTGAAATAAGGCATTTTTTTCAAATGATTAGGGATCTAAAGAGAAAAGAATATCCTTAATTGGGGAGATTTTTCATTTGGATATCTAATTAGGTAAATATAAAAGCAAAAAGGGAAGAAAGGAAGATGATCCTGGAAGAACTAGAAGAAAAGAACAAAGTTGAAGAAGAAAAAGTAAAATGCCTTATCTTAATACTTACATTATTTCATAGGTGTAGAATCAAAGTTGTTGTTAGTGGAGCCTGATCACCTTTATTTTCAATAGACTCTGAGTTATATATTAATTGTCACTTGACCTGAAATTTTCAATAATTCATCACTAGGTTTTTTTTTTCACTTTTTTGCCCTTCGCTTTATCATTTTCCTCGCTATTCTAGGGCTTCTACTGGCTTGCAATCTTGAGGTCCATTTTTTTTGTTTTTTCCTCTTTGTATTTCGTTACTGTAAGCTTTTTCGTAGCCTAGGGCCTATTTTGGCCCCTGGTGTTTTTGCTTCTACATATGATATTTTATTTTGTTATGGTTTTCTTTTCTCTGTTCTTGATGGAGGCTCCTCTGCCCTCAAATCTTTGGGGATCTAACAAACCATTTGTGAATGGAAAACTTTCTAATTTTACTGAACTTGATAACTCTTCCAAATCCTTTTATGATGTGGTTTCTGGCACATGCTCTTCTTCTCTTCCATCAATCTCTTTTGTGCACCCATCCTTCAAAGAAATCCAACGGTGATATTTGGTGAAGATATAGTTGAAAAATTGGCTTCTCCTTTCGAGTTTACTCTAGTGGGAAAGTTTTCCCTGCGTCATCCCAATCTAGACACTATATGAGCTTTCTTATTAATCTTAAATTATATGGTTCTTGCTCTGTGGGTTTGTTGGATCGCAGGCATGTAGTCATACAACTTTCTAATGACCTCAACTATAGTTGAGTTTTTGCTAAAAGAGCATACTATATTAATGCTTATCAAATGACAATACATAAGTGAACCCCCCTTTTTTGATATTAAAGAAGAGTCTCCTATCGTTCTAGTGTGGATTTCATTTCCTAACTTAAGATAACATATGTTTAATTATTAAATCATCCATGCATTGGTCTTTATTTTTGGAAGACTGCTCCAAATAGGCCAAGCTACTGCTGCTCATTCTCATCCATCTCTTGATCGTGTTCTAGGAAAGCTTGATATTATGAAAAAGTGCCTAAAGAAAATTTGGGTAGTGCCTGAGAACATGGGATATTAAGAAAAGGTTGATTTTAAAAACATACCCCTTTTTGTAAACATTGCAAAATGCTCAATCATGCAATATCAGATTATTTTATCTTGTACACCCATGTAAGAAAACAAAAATCACTGAATAGAGCTATATCTTATCCAATCGATATGGAAAATGTTTTGGAACCTTCCATTGCTAATGAAAATATTGTTGCTCATGCCCGTATTTCTGACAATGTTCCTCCTGTGGATGCTGCCCCTGCCCCTAATGCTAAGGATCTATTGGATGGCTCATGAGAGGATTGAATTAGTTCTCAACCTCATAACCCTTCTATTATTCATGCTAATAACCTGAATCTTCAATTACAGGGTGCATCAGATCCTGCTATGGTGGATGATATCCCTCCTTTTAATAGCTTTTTTGTGAGTTCTTCTTTACCCCTATCTCAAATGCCTTGTATACTAAATTGAAATATTGATAGTGTTCAAAATGCTTTGGTTTCTTGCAATAATGTTGATATTAGTGAAACAATTTTTTATTCTGTGAAGTTGGCTGCTCTTGAGAAAGAAATTTCTCTTGATGATTATGATGTTTTTAAAAATTCAGAGAAGAATAATATGATTATGGTGGTAAATGATACGATGGAAGAAGGTGAATTTATTGATACTATGTATAAGGATATTAATTTATATTCTTCTATTAAAAACCTCACTATTTTGATTGCAGCTTCTTCTTCTATAGACAAAATTTTTGGATGAAGATCGCAAGCATCTTAATAATAATTTCACTAAAGTTGGAAAGAAGAAATACAAAGCCCTTAAAAACATTATTTTGTAACTCTTAGGAGCACTAGGTCTCAAACTTTTCATTATTCTTCTAATATTTAAGTCCATTTTTTAGAATGTGAGGGGTATTGGTTGTCTCTCTTCTAGGAGTAGGGTATAAAATACCTATAGAATTCAAAATATTTTAGTTTTAGTTCTTATTGAGCTTTTTATTTCTGCTGTTAAGCTTATGTCCATGGCTATTTTTTGGGTTTTAAATTCACTTTGCCAATCATTCTAACAAAATTTGAGTTTCTTAGAATAGCCTAGTTAAAGTGGATTTCATTGCTAATTTTAAGCAATCCCTTCATGCTTCGATTGATATGAATAATTTCAAATGCTATACTCCTTTTTTTATGCTTCTTCTATTAGATTTACCAGAAGGAGACTTTGGGAGCATCTCTCCAATTTCTTCTCTTTGGTGGATTTACCATGGTTGGTTAGTAGAGATTTTAATACTATATCTTCTCCTAGTGAGAGATTAGGGGCTCTACTCCTCATTCACTCTCCATGGAAGAATTTAACATCATGATTAGATTGTAATATTTTGGATATCAATTTTTTGGTAGTAAGTTCAAATTAGAATCATAGTAATCTCTGGAAAAGACTTGATCATGTTCTTTTTAATAATCACTGGATTTCTAATTTTCCTCTTACTCATGTGGGGCACTTATGCAGAACCCTTTCTAACCATGCTCCTCTTTTAATTTGTATTAAATTTCTTGTAGATCAATCTCCTTCCATGTTCAAATTTCAAAATATGTGGTTTATTAATGGTAGGTTTCTTGGTATGGTGAAGGATAACTATAATTCTCCCCTTCTGCCTGATAATTCTTATGTTGGTATGTTTAGGTTCTGGCTGAAGCTGAAAGGCTGAAATTCAAAGCTAATTGATGGAACAAAAATGTTTTTAAAAATATTTTCTCTAATATTATTGAAGCTGAGTAGAAAATCATGCATTTGGAAAACTCCTATATGAATGATTCTAGTGAGGATAATCTATTTTTATTACAAGATTTTAAAAATGTTCTAAATATGCTTCAAGCTTAAGAGGAAACTTTTTGGAAACAAAAAGCAGCTACTAAACATTTATGTGAGGGAGACAAAAAATGTTAAATTTTTTCATGCTTCTGTTAATATAAACATTGCCAGAAGTATATCCATAAGATTTATCTTCAAAATGGAATTACCAATGAGTCAAAGGATCATATTATTTCTTCTAGCAATAATTATTTTGAAAATCTTTTTACCAAAAACGTCTCTCCTCGGCCTATCTCTCAGTCCCACCTCATTCCTCACTCGATTTCTACTGAAGACAATGCTTTTCTATTAAATCCTCCTTCAACCAAAGAGATCCAAGATACTATTATGGGTATGAACAATGACTCTATGGTTGGGCCTGATGGCTTTACTACTTGTTTCTTTTAAGAGGCCTGGGATATTATTATAGAGGACCTGGTGGCTATGGTTTTAGATTTTTTTGGGGGTTCTCCCATACGTAGATACTTTTCTGCTGCAGCTATTATGCTAGTTCCTTAGAAGAATGTTATTAATAATTGGGAGGATTTTAGGCCTATTAACCTTTGCACCTTCAACAAACTTATTTCCAAGATTATCATGGGCATGTTAGCTATGTTCCTTCCTAAGATTATCTCCCCTACAAAAACTGGTTTTTTAAAAGGGAGAGCAATTTCTAAGAACATCTTGCTTGCTCAAGAGATGATCCATGAGATTAATGGTAAAGTTAAGGGTGGGAACATCATCTTTAAGCTTGACTTTGCTAAAGCATATGATAACATTTGTTAGGATTTTCTTTATGGTGTCATGAATGCTTTTGGTTTTCATCCTCAATTTTTACAAATTATCAAAAATTGCATTGAAAATTGTTACTTTTCTATTGTCATTAATGTTAAGAGTAATGGTTTTTTTAAAGCCTGTCAAGGCCTTAGGCATGGTGACTCTCCTTCCCCTACCCTTTTTTATTATTGCTATGAAATTTTTGTCTCGTGGTCTAGATGACTTGTTTTAGAATCACAAATCCATGTATTTTCAATCTATTGGTTGTTTGAACATTAACCACTTAAGTTTTACAAAAGATTTTATCAATTTCACTAATGGTTTTATTAGGATGATTTCTCTCATGAAATTTATTCATGATTTTGAGGAGAATAGTGGTTTATACATAAACTCTAACAAAAGTTATTTTGTCACTACTAAAAGCATTTTTATCAATCAGATTAATAGCATCAGAAATAAAATTGGTTTTGTGTATAATGAGCTCCCTATTAAATATCTTAGTATTCCTCTTTATACATGGAAGAAGAGATTGTTTCTCTTTGATAATATTATCTCTTATATTCATAAAATTCTTTCTTCCTGGGGATTTAATTTTTTTTTCTTTTGGTGGTAGACTATTTCTTATTAAGAGCATTTTATGTTCACCACCTATTTATATATTTCAAACCATTCATCCTACTAATGCCATTTAAACTCTGATTGAAAGGCTTTTCAATAAATTTTTTTGGGGTTCCTCCTCTGACAATTCAAAAATTCATTGAAAGTCTTGGAACAAATATTGTTGTGTGTTGGATGAAAGTTGTTTGGGTTGTAAGTCTTTGGTGGAGTTGGCCCATGCTTTTTCTATTAAACTTTTGTATGCTTTTAGGGCTAAGCAAAGTCTTTGAGCTAAAATTTTGAATTGGAAGTATTACATGGGTAAACACCCCTCCACTTGTTACTTTAAAAGGGTGATTCTTCAGTTTGGAAAGGCTTTGTAATGTGAAATGGGAAGCTGAAGACCCTATCAGTTTGGGTATTAGCTTTGGTAATATATTTTTTGGCAAGATCATTAGATCGGTTCCTCCTCCTTTAACACTTTATATTATATGCATTCTACTTCTCTGATTAAAGTGATGAATTTTATTTATAATTATTCTTGGAATGTTCCTAAACTATTGGATGTTATTCCTAATCATTTAGTTCAGTAAATTCTTAAAATTCCTATTATGGTTGATGAGAAATATTGCATTTAATTTAAAGCCTCTTCTTTTGGTAATCTCTCTATCGAACACTTGGAATCATTTTAGGGAAAAAAATAATGTTTTTTTGGATTTTTTCCATGATTTGGCACAAGTCTATTCCTACTACTATAGCTATTTTATTTTGAGGTTGTTGCATAAACTTATTCCTACTTATGATAACTTAAAAGCTAAGGGTTTTTCTCTTCCTTCCAAATATCTTTGTTATAAGCATGTCAAAACTATGAACCATGTGTTTGTGTCTGGTCCTATAGCGGCTAAAGTTTGGATTTACTTTGATGATGTTTTTAATACCAAGCACTTCAAGTCAGATTCTACTATTTCTTCCATTTTAAGAGCTTGGTTTTCTAATTTAGAAGGTCACATTGTTAATGTTATTCCTGTTTCCATTCTCTTATTTTTATGGTTAAAGAGAAATGATGCTACTCATAATAATCAAAGTATGGACCACATAAGAGTTATTTTGAGAATTAAGAGAAAGGTTTGCCATCTTTATAATGTGGGGCTTTTATGTGAAAAAAACTTTGAAAGTTATGATAACGTGGCTACGATTTTTGGCTTGAACATGGTGTTGGGGGTATGGACTTATAATTCTAGAATTATGCATTAGTTTAAACCTCTTAGTCCTCTTATTAAACCTAATTCTGATGGTTCTATCAGATCGGCTACCTCTGGTTATGGTGGGATCATTCATAAATGCTATGGTGATGTTATTTTGGCTTATGATGGCCTGTTAGATTCCACCTTTGTTATCTTTGTTGAACTTAAGGACTTATGCTATGACCTTAACCTATGTCTTGCTCTTAATTTTAAAGATATTTGGATTGAAATTGATGCTTTGCTTTTACTCCAAATATTGCAATATTTCTTATAACATGAGCTATTTTACATCATCAGCGAAATCCGAATGAATTTTTCCCATTTCAATTACCAGTTAACTAGTGTTTGGAGGGATGCTAATTGTTGTGCTGATTGGTTAGCTAATTTTGGTTGTTCTTTTAATAATTTTATGAAATTTTTTCTGCCCTGTATCCCCAAACCTCTGATTGATCTTATCAGATGTGTTAAAATAGGTCTACTTTATGTTAGGCTTTAGTTGTAGTTTTATTGTATGGGTCTATTAGATTTCATTGCCTATTTCTGCTTTATGGTTTTCTCTTATTGTCTCATTCTACTCTCTACTCTATAGGTTATCGAAACCTATTTAGATTTTGTTAGTTTTGTTGGGTATTTTTCTATAGTTGATCATTCTTACAGATTATTTTGTTGTCTGTTTGTCTTGGTCTAGATTTTTAGCTACTTTGTTTTGGTTTTCCTTATTGATTGGAGATATTGTATGAATTTTTATGCCAGAATTATGTGTATTGCCCCTCTGGATGTTGGTTGAGTTTATTGTAGCAGTTCCTCTATGTCATGTTTTATTTATTGAGACTGTACCATGCCCTATATGTTGCCCTATTCTGTTATGTCTGCTTATGGGCCTGAGAATTTTTATGTTCAGTTAGGGGTCTCATGTCCCCTTTTATCATTAGATCTTTATTTCCATGCCTTTAATTTTCTTTCTAAAATTGGTCTTCATTATTCATATATGCTTCACTTCCATCTTATTTTGCAGATTTATCCTTTTACATGTATTCAGGTTCTCTTTATCCATTCGCAAATAAGGTTAGTTGGCAGGAAGATTGTGTTGATAGCCTTATTTCTGAGTACCATTTTTTGGATGCTTGCTCCTAGCCGCCCTCAAGTTTTCTTAGGTTTTCTTAACTTGTATTTAGATGGAATCTTAGGTTTTAGATTTTTTTTTTTTTGGTAGCTCTTCTGAGCAATAGTGAGCTTGAGAATCCTTTTAAGGACTTGTATTCTACTTTTTATAATAACTCATAAGCCCATCGATGGGTATTAATTAAAAAAATTCAATAATTCATTAAAATTCAAATTAAATTCTAAAAATTCAAGATAAATTTCAATATATATTAAATCAATTGAACTTTAAAAGAAACATTAAATACATATTAGCAAATTTAAAAAACAAAATAATTTGAAAATTAAATAAAATTCAATAAATAAATAAATAAATAAAATAATAAAAAATATAAATAAATTATCAAATGACTTCAAACTTTTCTAATCATCATCTTAGGCCATTCTTGACCTCTATTGATGGTTCCAAGTTGATTGGAGTTGGTTTGGTTTAAAAATCAAAACTAACCTAAATATTGGAATAAAATAAATTTATTTAAATGGCTAATTTTTATTAAAATTATAATTGCATAAATAATAATCATAAAAATACAAACTAAAGTGCAATAAACTCAAAATAAAATTTAGAATTTATAAAAATAAATAAACTTAAAAAATTTATAAAAAAATTAAAATTAAACTTTGGCCAACATAGTTAATAAAGAATAAAAGTACAAATAAAGTTAATAAATTAAATAATAATAATAATAAATTAATAAATAAAAATAATCATAAAATGAAATATTTAAACCTAAATAAATTAATAAATAAATAAAAATTCATTAAATTTAAATTAAATAAATAAAATAAAAAATTAAAAAGAATTAATTTAAAATAAATCAATATTTTTAAAACGAATTGAATAAAATAATTTAAGGGATTAAAAGAACTTATTAAAAATTAAAATAAAATTTTAAAATTCAAAATTAAGATAACTAAAAAAATAAGAGAATAAAAATTTTAAAAATTATTAAAAATAATTAAATTAAATTAAAAACTTAATTTAATTCAAAATAAATAAATAGATTGAACTTACATAAACATGGAGGCTATATGTGCTTAATATTTAAAGGACTAGGACTTATTAATTAAATATTTCAAAGTAATTTGAAGTCTTTAATATTCATAATTCTTTAAAACACAATAAATAAATCAGCTCTAAGGATGGGAACAAATGCATTACAATTATGAGCCTTAGAACTTGTTTATTATTGACTTGAAGCGTTTGGAATCATTAATTACCATGGTTTTTTATAACCTAAAATAAAATAACATAAATAATTAAAACATTTTAATAAAACATAAAACATCAATATATTAAATCTTAAACTTTAATTAAATCACTTTGACATGATAACAAAAAAATATAAATAAATCATAGACAACTTCAATTAAAAATAAACCAAAGATATATAAAAGCTATATAGCCTGACACGCACTTTAGAAGGTTTGCTAGGACAACTGACTCTAGCCTGGGTTAGGCAAATGTTTCCTTTGTGCTTTTTTGTGATTGGATTCCTTTGCTTGGAGGGTGTATTTGCTTTGTTTGTTTACTTTCTTATACTTTGGATGTCATACATGCACTTTATTTTCCTGCATTGCACTATACTTTATTACATTGTACTTTACTTTATTTCATTGCATTTTACTATATTGCATTACACCATTACTGTATTAGTTTGCATATACATTTGCATTAGTCTAGTCCAGATTCAAGTTTTGTTTATTGCAAAGATTTAATGTAGAATGTCAATAGGATAAATATAAATTTAAAGAGTCCATGTAAATATAAATTTGTAGATTCTTTGTATACTATATAAAGTTGTAAGGATTTTGATGGTGCATGCTTATATACATTTGTAGGACTCCAAAAGGGTATGAATCCTCTTCATTTAAGCAACATTTTCTTTTAGGATTCTATAGAAGATCCAAGAGCTAGAAGAAATGAAGACTAAATATGCAACCACATTTAAATTTGAATTTTTTCATAGGTTTAGAAGTTAATGCTTATCGTGGTGGAGCCTAGCCACCTTTCCTTTATAGCACAGTCTTGATTATACATTACTTTCATTATAAATATAAATAAAAGTTTATTGATACATTACTTCATAAATCATGCATTGCATTTATTGGGATGGTATATAGATCTTTGCAATAGAGGGTATATTATTTTATAGGTTTTGGCAGCGTATGTGTTCTTATCTTTGTATAAGGAAATATGAATTAGATATAGGATGATATAGTTTGGTACTATATACACAAAACACTTTTACCTACACATGCATACATGCATGTATTTTACATTCCTGAAACGTACACAACCTACCAATCACGCCTATAGTCAGGAGGGGAGGAGTCCATGGCACTGGGAATTGCTCTAATTTTCCCTATGGATTTAATGTCGTTATGTTGCTGAATTTTTTAAAAAAATCAATCATGTAGATTAGATTAGCTTTCTAGTTTTATAATGCATTAAGTACATCTTAGAGACCATAGAATTAAGTAAAGCATTATTTTAAAGTGCATTTGCTAGGTGCATGTTATCTTTAAAAACTTTCATTGATGTTTGAATTCCAACCATAATTCTAGTTAAAAATAATAGCTACCTACATGCATACATTAAATGTAGCATTATTTTAAAATGTGGGTTTTAGGTTGTTAGCTGGTTGTCCACTCTAAGAAAACATAAGTTTAGATTGCATAAGCACATTCTATATCTCCTCGATAAGAGGGTTATCTGATCTTCTATATAAATTGAAAACTTAAACATAAATTCAATCATGTTCTAAACCAGTAAAGCCAAAAATTAGTATAGGTTAGAGTGTTTCTATGTATAAAAAATCTTAAACACTCTCTTTCTTTCTTCTATTAACTCTATGAGTAAGTGTTCAGGCTTTGTTCCTTTTTCCAATTAGTAGGTTAAAATTCAAATCCTTGATGTAAACTTTGTAAATTTAAAAATTCTAGTCCCCACTTTAATTAAAAGTTTTTTGGAAGCTTGTCTTGAGATGTAATTGACTATAAAGGCTTGTCTCTCTAGGAAATCTAGAATCTAGTAAAAAAATAAAACCTAATTCATTTCAAAAATAAGGGAATATTCTCTTGACACAGACTAAAGCAGCATACATTGGTTAATTCCATTTTTAAAATGATAGGTCAATGTTATATTCATCCTCATCCTTCAGAATGAATATTGCATTCCTTATGCTAAGCTTGATTAGAAAGTATATTTTGTTCCTATTTTTGAATCGATGGTAAAGCATTGGTTTGTTATTCAAGACGGTATGATGTTAACTATGCATATTTGATTAGATAAACATAAATCAAATCAGTTGCAAAATTAATTTTTTATTCACAGAGCCATCAAAACTAAATAAAGGAATCTTTAAAAAAACAATACTAAATCGCAATGAACTCCAAATAAAGTGTAGAATCTAAAATCTAAATGTCAGACAATGAAAATTAAAAGTTTAAAGAAAACTCAATTTTTTGGTCAAAGATGAGGATTAATCTTAAATAATAATAATAAAAATAAAAATAAAATTTCTAAATTATCTAATTAATGGTTTAAAAAAATTAGAAATTTCATAAATGAATCATTTATGAAATTTTATAGGTGTAAAACATCATTTAATCATAAATTTAAATAGATATGAAATTGTTCATTAAATAAATTTAAATTTCCTAAGATTTATAACAAATAGATTTAATTAAGTGAAATTAATTAATAAATAAGATAAATAAATATAATAATAATAATAATAATAAATTAATTAGTCATAAATCAAATTAAACAAACCAAATTATAAAAAAAATTAATTAAAAATTAAATAAACATAATTAAAATTTACATAATTCAATTTAAATAAAATAAAACTATAGATTAAATATAAATAATTTAAATTCAAATTAAATTATAATACAAATTAAATATAAATAATTAAAATTAAATAAATCAATTTAAAAAGAATAAAGCTAGTAATTAAATTCAATCAAACAAATTTAAGAAATTCATTTTAAAATAAATTTAATTAAATTAATAAATTCTAAAATATTTAGCTTTTATGTATTTGCTTCATTCTCTTGGAATGAAACAATGCATTCATTCATAAAAAGCCTAGTATTTATTGATTGATAATTTAAATTCACTTTGAAGTTATTAATTAACATGGTTCATAAAAACCTAAAGCTAATAATCAAATTTAAATAAATAAAATCCATTAATAAATTATAAATCATTGAACTTTAAACTTAAATTAAATCCCTTAGCCTATAACATATAAATTCAATTTATAGACAATTCAAACCTGAATCCACTTAGGACATAACCAAATCACACACTACAAAAAAATACTCGCTATTCGGGCACATTAAAGTTCCTTAATATGTACATGTTAGGACACATGATCTATTAGAACATCTTATAACAGTGTCATGTAAATGAATGTTTGCGTAGGGTTAAGGGTACCTTTATGTGACCTAACAACTAAACTTGCTTAGCTAATGAATATGATAGAATATAAATCAGTCATAAGGTGCCTTAATTGACTATATTTTCCAACACATTCATTTGATGAAAAATGTGGATAAATACCACTAATATTAGGTGTAATAAAAGGTGAGCTTTGTAAATACATTTATTTGTTGGAAGATGCATAATAATAAGTCAAATTTAAATTTCCCTAAAAAGTGTGATTTCTTAACACTTTAACTTGATGTTCCTTGTTCAGGTTCCATCATTGGGAGAAAGCTGCACTAGCACGCCTGAGCTTATATTCATACTTCTTCCATGGATTTGCAACATAAAAATACTATAATTAGTTTTGAAGGAAAAATTTCACATGCAAAAATGCAACATGCAAGTATACGATGTATTACAATAGTTTAGGAACTCCAAATACACATAACAAATAAACAACTTATATAAAAATCATCTTAAAGTTTGTAAGACTAGAGAGAACATCAAAATTAAGCAGAGAAAATATTCTTAAGTATGAATAAGCAAGCATCGGATAATAAGAAAAAGAAAAAGTAGATATTTTTTAAATAACCAAGTAACCTTTTGAGCTCCTTTTGCGATGCAAATTCTACATGCCCAAACCCCTTGAACTATCCATAATCAAATCTTGCTAACTGAACATCAGTAATTTCCTCTACCTTTTTGAAGAAGTCCACTCCAAATGAAAGAAAAAAGGAAAAAAAATTTCGTTGTCCTATTGTGTATGCCCATGTTTTCTTTCTCAATAGGAGTTTTTTCAAACAATTTGCAACTATAAAATCCTTATGTTGCAAGAATTTATAATTCCTCATATGTCAAGATAAGAACAATCGAATGCTATCAGACTGAAGAAAATCATAGGTGCAAAACATTATATGATGTCAGTATGCCCAAAAAAGGAAAAGCAAAACCTCCGCAGTTGAAAAGAATTCAGAATTACCTTCAAATCGAGATTCAAGGTGTTTCCTTTTGGATTTGCTAGCGCCATTGCATTTTCCCATAATATCAACGTTAAAGATCAGAAATATCAATATAAACCAAGGTTTGAAGAAAGATAAGTTTATATCATCTTTGTAGATTACAAAGCTCACATGTCTTCCTGTATTTCAGAATCAAAATCCTTAAGCTGCTTCTTAATTTTCTCTGCCACAATTGAAATAATATCACAGCTTTCTTGCTTATTTGTAATTATATCTTAGAGTTTATTATTCTCAATGCTAAAGCCAACTGGCTCACTGCCCTTCACATGAAATTGAAAGGCAAGAATAATGCAATGATTAGGCTTAAATGTGTCAGGAAAAGTGGACTATGACTACTTCAGAGTGGTTCATTTGCCATTTCCATTGTCAAACATAATTTGAAACCACTTCAAAGTGCTCCAATATGTTTGAATTGGAAAGTGGGTGGTATGAAGCTATATACTCGGGAAATATATTCATATGTAAATGAATAAAAAAAATTTTATCCATGCCAAATTATCCTTATCCAAATTTGACATCTAAGGAAAATGATAATTCAAGTAAAGGGTAGTAACTAAACATCTAAAAGTTCATTAAAAAGTTGTAGGATATTTAAAAAGTTGTAGGATATTCTAGTGCAATCAAAATTGTCAAGAACCTTACTTATCTTTCTTCAACATAGTTAAATTTCGAGCAGACCACATGAGTCATATAGTATATTTGGTAGTTTAGAATTTAACAGGGGAGTGAAAGAATGGAAAATGTCTCCTTCTTCTATGTCTCTATTCTCTATTTTTTTGTTGTTCAGCTATTTCTTTCTGCGGCAATTCTATCAACTAAACAAGTAATACTGTAAAAACCTTAAAAGAATATTTTAAACATGGATGAGGATAGAATAAAATCTTCATTATTTACAGTTATCTGCATATAAGAAGTTAAATATATCTTTCATTAAATGTCAAAAACTAATAAATTTTTCTTCTTATTACACCTTATGAGCAACTAATTATGCCCAACACTTGTGTAAGAGAATTATAGGTTTAGAGAAAATTGATAATAGAAGCATATGCATTTCATAAACTATTTAGTGAAAAAAGTACACTAATGATCAGCACAAATGGAGTACAGGAGATGTCATGGCCTCAATATTTCAATGCTAAGGTTCAATTTAGTACTTCAATTACATGCAGATTAAATTTTTAGCCACGAGGCCAAGTAAAAAAATAATGTTACTTTATGATGAATAAATTTTTTTATTGACAGCCAACTTTAACGGTTCACATTAAAGAACTAACAAAAATCATGAGAAGAATTAATAATGGCAAGTGGAAACAATTAAATTAATATAAAAGTGTTTATAAAGGAAAAAAAAAAGATCAAGGAGAAACTTGAATCATAAAAGGCATATGAAAATTATTAAATTACAAGGAAGTTGCATGCAAGAAAACCTGATCAAGGCGTGTTTAAATACTGTGGGAAGGAGATCATCTCTTAGTTTAAGGTCATTATCATATCCATTGTTTCTCAAAAGTGTCCAAATAGTTTCAAGACGGCCCTTTTCAATAAAAAGGGCATGAAGAAAAAGAAATGTGGTCAAGGTAAGGCCATACTTTTTAACACCTTCAGGCATTTTCTCCTACACAACCTCTTGGACACCCACAATTTCAGAAGGTTGGAGAGGAGCATTATAACATCTAACCTGAAGAGAAAAGCAATAGAATGATGTCAAGATTAACATGTTTGTTTAATAAAAAGATGAAATAGGGACAATATATGATATAATAAAGAGAAAAAAGCTTGAAATCGTTCAATTCTACATCACTCAAGGCACCATATCTGCCATGGTTGGATAAAATAAATATCCATTTTAATTCCCTCACACACCTAGCCATCAAAGGTTGTGTTTCTTGGTCAAAAAGTGGGGAAGTTGGATGCAACATTGCCTTCTCATTTGCTGTGTAACACGGCTATGTACCACTATGTACTAGGTGACGTGACTCATTCTGATTAGCCTCCTGACAATCTGGTGTCCGCACAGAATAATTTCTCTGCCTTTTGAGCATAGTAGAAGACCTCGGGAACCAAGATGAAAGCATAGGTAGTGTCAAACTTATCAGGATATAAAGCAATTACTTCAAAATAAAAATAACAAGGGTAAAATGGCTTGACTAGGTGAGATGTAGTAAAAAATATGCATACACACTCAAATACTCCTACTCATGTAAAAAGTGCAAGATGCACCAATAGCATACATAGCTATTATTTTATTCTAAAAATGAGCATATTTAATATGCTTTTATGATACCAAAATAAAATGCCAGCGAGTATTATCAACACAAATAAGATCATTCTACTTTCTTGTACAGAGGACATGAAACTATGAACTCTTTTAATGAAATATGCTTAACAATCATAAAGATACTCAGTCACTAATTGAAGTAGGAAGCATGCAAAAGAAAAACCAGTATCAAACATGGTGACACTAGCAAATCAACCTGATCTATACATAATGATCACATAGCTCACAAACAGGCCAGTGAATTAACAACACAACAACAACATTCCAAAGATATATCCTAACGATCCTTTGTCTTTTAAATTGGCATATTGAAGAACAAAAACCATCATCAAACAATGTACTTCGTTGAGTGGTTATGACTACAATGAGACTCTAATACCAATAAGATGTAGGATTACCTAAGAATAAGAATATGAGGCCTAAAGAAACTTTTTTTGTGGATTCAATGGTGTAATGATATAAACACAAGTGAATGACCTTAGAATCCCTATTTTTATAACATAATATGATATTTTGGTCAAGGTTTAATGATATTAGGCGTTATATTTTAAAATAAATGATTAATATAAACCATAAATTGAACTATTGGCTATAAATTATAAAATTCAGTATTTATCATAGAAACACAATAATGAAATTAAGAGATATTAAACTATAATTTGATTCCAACAAAAAAGCCCTTATCTAGTTCATTATGATAAGTAGAAACAATATATAATTATAATTCTAGCATGTTTTGAGATTTGAAAATATTCGTAAGTACATCCACAATGTAAAAGAAAATGCATCAATAGATTAAGAGAAAGGGGAAAAAGGATGATGACAAATGATAAAATTAGGAGATGTGTTATTTCATAGAATCATCAATCCATTAGGATGCATCGACCACTGACACCAACTTTGAAAAAAAAAAAAGTCTATGGCATAAAAAGAAACTCCCTATTGCGACATACCTTAAAGCCCTCAAATACATTCTCGTGTGGTTATGTTCATCAAGAACAACAACTACAATGATGACTAACATTCATGTGAATAATAACACAATATTATTTGGTATGAATTATAATGGAAGATAAAATTATTGTTCATGGTGTTGAAAGATTGTGAGGTCTCAAATATGATGATAATGATAGAATCAAATGTCCACATCGCCTATTTGTAAGAGAATTCTTAGGAATATATGGAAGAAAACATCTATTGATAAATAATTTGAGATATAGAATTCATCCTAACCCTAGCTATTGATTGTCTCCACCCTCTTTTTATTTTGGCTCTGCTTCTTTGACATAGAAAGTCTCTCTCAGCAACTTTTCCTTCTTTTTATTCTACAACATTTTCTAACAATTCTATTTATCAACATAAGATTCAACATTCTTTCTCAAAATGATTCTTCTATACCATTGTCTAGACAATTATTAGCAAAATCCACTTCTCATGTATACCTAAGGAAGATCACTCGTAGCTTTGGTTCTATTTGGAACATACAAATCCTTTTTAGAGAATTTTTATTTCAAATTGTGAGAAATTCTTCATAAGTATTAATTAGTTTATAAGAGGTGGTGTGATAGGGTTCTATGCAAGAATAAAGATTTAACCTAGCTATCACAATGGATTTCTACCAACAACCTGATTGTTTCTCTAAGTGATGGTAGGCAAAGATAAAAGATCAGAAGAGAAGATTTTCTATCTTGATTATGATAATAGACTTTTGGAGGTGGGGCAAGAAATCATGAGGAATTGGTAGAGAAGTATGCCTTGGGCACGAAGAAATTAGTTTGGACAATGGTGCGGCGTACCTATGATGTCAATCAGAGGAAGAAATTGCAAACCAAGTGATGATGTAGGCATTTGATCAAGAGGAAGAGGAATAAATGTGAGCATAGTGTTGCAGTAGACATAATTAAGCATTCTCTATGAGGATGAAAAAACTGCACTATAACCTAGCTAGTTCACAAACCCATGATCGAATGAATAGAAGGAGGATAGATAAGAGCACACTATTTAATATGAAATTATAGGTGTCTTAATATATTATTGTGTCATATAAGTTCTTTTAAATTTTCTACACCTTGTTGATTGTGGATTAATATTTTAGTGAATGTGTGATGATGTGAGTGTTTAGTTTCCTACACTTATATATCTATGGTGATGATGTGATTGGCGGATTAGATTATTCTAGGTTAGGAGCAATTGATTCTACTAATCCAAATTTTTCGTAGGTGGCCATGCTTATGTAGGGCTTTAAGAAAAAAGGGGCAACATGTTTTCTATAGTGCTTATATATATATATATATATATATATATATATATATATATATATATATATATATATATATATATATATATATATATATATATATATATATATATATATATATATATATATATATATATATATATATATATATATATATATATATATATATATACTTTAGTTTGTATTCTAATCCATGTAGGTGTATAGAGCCTTTGTATTTTATATTAAATTATAAATTGATAACAAGTTATAAATATATAAAGTTATGGATGTCAAAATAAAGTTGTTTATTGTCAGGTAATGAAGTCCAAAACAATTAATCTTCTTCCTAAGGATAATATTCTTTGGAATTCTTTAGAAGGATGATTGTAGTTTAGAGATCCTGAGAAAGACTTAAAGTCCTATATAAACTTCATTTTATTTACAGGCTTGCATTATGCTAGATGTAGAAATCCAAGCTTATTATATGTGGAGCTTGACCAACATTATGTTTCCTATAGTCCCTTGGTTGAATATTAAGTGGCAATTGTAACATAGACTTCTTATTTCTTTTATACACTTTGATTATTGATATGATTATGAATTAGAGCTTGTCTACTTTCTTTGGTCTCTTAACATTGCATGTGATTTGGCATGGATACATGTTAGGCTCTTAAGATATCTATAGCTTTATCATTTTAAACACCCAACTTTACTTTTCTACAAGCATAGTATGCATATTTACCTTTTTGCTATGAATAAAAAATTTATAAATGTTAGCAAGAAGGTAAGGGAAGCCTAATCGATAGGGTTAATCTACTTTTCCTATATGTATTAGGGCTATTATGCTGCAAGTTTTTCGAGAAAGCCGATCATGTAGATTTGCACTAGTTTGTATAAAAGATTTAGAAGTTAGGGAAAAATACATTTCAAATTGCATTAATTAAGGGCATTTAAACCCCTGACATCTGTAAATTCTAAACCCTAAATCCTTCGCTCCTAAGTAAATAATAGCCTACCTATCCTAAATAAATAAATAAATAAATAATAGCCTACCTATCTTGCATACCATTCATACCAGAACTAAGGGTTTTAAAGTGCTTTAGGTTATTTAGCTGACATTCCACTCCAAGAAGATATAAGTCTGATAGTGTGTTGAACATCCTTTTAAATTCTATTTTTGAATTAAGGTATGAGTTCCATTGCACAAACTCTTGCACTTCTATAGACTAGGTTTGAATGGTTATTTTATAATGGTTCATCTTAGGTCTAGGTTATGACATGGACTAAAATTATATGACCTAATAAACTCAAACATTAATTCAATCTTGTTCTAAAATATTAATGCCCAACAATAGAATAGGTTAGAGTACTTTTGAGCTTCTAAGAATCGTAGTGGTCTTTTCCTTCTTCTTAAGATTCAAGAAAGAACTGATAAACTTTGATCCATTCCATGTGATAAATCTCTAACTTTAAATCCTTGACTAAATCATTGAATTCTATAAATATTTAGTCACCACTTTAATCGAGAGCTTTTTCAAGAGCTTCTTTTGAGATGCAATAAACCATAAAGGCTTTCTTTATGCAAAACTTAGAACCCTAGCATAAAATTAACCTTATTTTAGCTTCTCTAAACTAGGTAAAAATTCTTTGGGATTGTAAATAGTTTTTTTTTAAACCTACTTTCATTTTCAAAAATGATAGTTGAATATCATTTCTATATTTTGATATATTATTATATTCTTTATTATTCATTTGATCAAGAAAATGATAAAATATATCTCTATTTTAAAATCAGTAGTAAAACAATATTTCTATCTTACGTGATGATATGCTACACTATGCGATATTTGATTATAGAAGTATAACATTCAAAATTGTGTGGTTGTTTATTTCCCACATTGCGCTAAGCAATGTGGCTAGTCTATCATATTATGCTTTAGGGTTTCTTTTCTAATGTTTAATTTGTTTAAGGATCTAGGGAAATTTTATTTAAATTTAAGTTTTTATAAATTAAGGATTTATTTGAACTTTCATGTTTTTTATTCAAATTTTAATTTAAAGTGTTTAAGAAATTTTTGAATAATGAACTCAAAGTATAATAGGTTCAATGGTTAGCTAATCATATGCATATATAAATGCAATCATCATATCCAAAAGGACAAAATGAACGCATAATTATAGTCGGACTTGGTCTCCAACATCATTCTTGCAGAACTAAGTAGTACTATGGATGATTCCTCCTCCTCTAATGCCATTGTCGCATTTTTGGGCTCCCTTCCTCATCCTCCATCAGAACAACCCCAACACTATCATTGTAATGCGAAAAGACCTAAATTGGAAGAATTATCTAATTTATCATTCATTAATCAGCCAGAGCTTTTATAAAATCATCAATATAATTCAATATATTACGAGAAAGCAAACATAAATATCATATAATTCAAAATATTTCATTATACTCAATTACCAAAATATTATTTGGAAAAGCTAGAAGATCTCATACAACTAATAATCTATCTTAAGGTCCTACGTACAAAAGAATAAAATAAAATTCAAAAACAACAAAAAAAAAATTGAAATCACTAATCAACCGCACTCTAGAGGGTCCTTATTCATTGATATGAAATCAATAAAACCACATAATGAGCTTATAAAACCTAACAAAAACTAAAGACTCACAAAAGTTTTCAATGCGAGATTTAAGAAATCAATATGCATGCTCATCTCAATCAATAGAATTAATAACTTTCAATATAATCAATGACCAGTCATCAATAGTATGAATCAATATGATTAGTAATGAAAAGTAGGAATAATTATTTTGAAATCTGAATATTAGAAACATGCGTGAGAAAGTAAATGCGGTAATGATCAATTAATCAGTACAATAGAAAATAATACATCAACACTGCAATCATTCAGTATTAACGTTCTATCAGTGAGATGAATAATGAACGTACATGTGTCACATCAGTATAACATGTATCAGTCATGCTGACATATGTCTAATATAGAAGCCTATAATTAATAAACCATGAATGATATAACAACTACCCTTCCATGATTACATGTAATGATTGTGTTCATCAGGCTTTAGTTATATCATTTACATGAAATTCAATAATCATATAAAAATACATATTCACTAATATAAAGTGCATGTTAATGTTCTAGTAAGCTGTATACTAAAATCCTAATTTACTACAATGCAAATATACCCTGCAAATCAATTTAAGCTACCATTATATTTTAACATACAATTCAATAAAATGGCCAAATCACTTAGAAAATTATAACAATCAACATACTCAGTGAAATTCAATAATATTACAGTTAAAATGTCCATATCAATCATATCTTTACATATACAAAAAATTAAATAAAAAAAGCTTGATAAATAAGGAAAAAATATATTTCATCACTTTTGAGGGGATTTAAATCATAGAAAACAAGATCACTAAAAATAAAAGTACGTTTGGGGTTACTTATAATGATTTAAAGACTTTTCTTGGTGGAGCAACAGACAAAAATGACCAAAACTTGTCTTTCTCTCTCTTCCCTCTCTACTCTCCATTTCCCCCTCTTCTTCCTTCCACGTCTAGGCTAGTGAAATGAGGGTTGGAGCTTAGTGTTTAGGTTTTAAAAACTAATATATATGAAAATGCTATTTATGTCCTAGCCATCACGCCGCAACATTGCATACTAACTCCTAGCACCATCGCGCTCGAACACCCTGACGCCATTGCATTGAATTATTTTATAAAAACCTGAGAGAATCGATGCTGAGGTGCCACTTTATGGAACTTACCAGTTCCTAGCATCGCTGCACTCACAAACACAGTGTCGTACAGCTCACATGCAGATTGTCAAATTTTTATAATATTTTAAAAAAATTATTTTAAACTATTTTTGGGTTGTTACAACCTACTCACCTTGGAAAATTGTAGCACTCGACATTTCCAAGATCAATATAAAAAATAAATCGATATGAAACAAATCTAATCTAATTTATAAGTTTAGCATGATAAATTAATTCAAAACAAAATAAAACAAAACCAAAATTAGTCAAAATAAATGCATTCGATAAAAAAACAAATTAGTATCACCTCCATTCCCCTTTCAATCAAAATCCAATACATCACTAATTATTAACTTATCATTCTTTGCATTCAACTAATCATGAGTTCAATTAGTCAATTATATTCATGCATGTCATTTAATATGCTATGCAATAATTCACTACAGAAAAATCACCCATTATTGGTGGATTTTCCGGCTAATTTTCGACGGACTATTTTTCTACGAATTTTTCGGCGGAATTCCGATGGATTACGATGAAATATTTCTGAAAATTTTTCGAGCAGATTTTCTGGGGGATTTCCAACAGAGTTCTGGCGAATTTGTTTTTGGCGGATTTTAATAATTTCTTAAAAATTTATATATTCATAATTTAATTAATTCATAATTTATAGCTTATTTTAAATAATTATTAATTTAATAAATTATTAATTATATAACTTATTTTAATGATTAATTAAAATATTTAATTTTAATTTATTTTAAATAAGTTATTAAAATATAAAATTAACATAAATAATAACTTAAATAAGTTATTAACTTAAATAGTTAAAATAAGTTGTTAAATTAATAATTAACTTATTTTTAATTTAATAATTTATTTAATAATTAATTAATAATTAATAATTTAATAACTTATTTTAATTATTTATTCATTTTAATATTTTATTTTAATTTATTTAAAATTTTAATTTCTATATTATTCTATTTAAATATAAAAGAGTTTGCTTAATAACGCATTTTGTTCCACAACAAAGTGGTTGAAATCCCACAGGTGTTGTGAATCTCACAGGCAACACAGCACGAGTGGGCAAGCAACCAGGCAGCGCGGGACTGGTGCGGGCTGGTTGTCAGGCGTCTAGGTAGCTCGGGCAGGAGGGTGGCCGGGCAACGTGGGACGGGCGCAAGCAGGCGACCTGGCAAATGCAGGGCAGGCTGGCGATCAGGCGTTCGGGCAGTACGACGAGCAGCATGGTAGGCAGGCGGGCAGGTTTTTGGGCAGTTGGTGGTTGTTAGCTTCAACGGGCTTATTCTGGTGGAATAAATTCTGCCAAAAAATTGTTCCTGCGATTTTTTTTGAAGGAGAATTTTTTGGATGCTTATTTTACCAGCGAAAAATATTTCACCGAGAGCTTTTCAAATCCGACATAAACTTAACAATTTTTCATCAAAAAATCTGCCGGTAATACGTAATATTTTGTAGTGATTATTAATAAATCAATTTAAATGCATAGGATTAGGAATTCTACTAGTGGATTCTCCTGGCGCATCTTTGTCACTCTGCTAAATCAAACTGTAAACTCTGAGTTGTACTAGTATAGTAGTATTTTTTTTTATTCTCTCTAACTTTTTCCAGCTCTTCATTCATCTTGCCTAAAAATGACCCTTCATTATATCCTCTGGATCCAACAGTTATTTTCTTATAACCTTACTTGGACTGTCCTGCTCTCAATCATGATCATGTTCCCTGTTGTTGTTATGTATAATTAGCCATCCAATATCCTTATTGTCCACATTTGAAACACTATCTGATCATTAGAAAACACTATCCAATATTCCTCCTGCCACATCAAACACTCCAGTACACTCCCCACACTCTCTGCAGATCCTTTCCTACAATAAAATCTACTCCTCTTTTCCCTGTTGTCTCCTCTAATCATATCACCCCTTATCTCTTCCTGCTTATGTCATGTTTGAATATTGGTATAGCTAAATAAATTTCCACCAGTCTTACTCTCTCAACCAGTTTTAAAAACTCTTGAATTCTCAATGGCACTAATAAATGACTCAACTCATCCTTCAATCCTCTAAAAATTTGTAATTTTCTTCAGTAGTATTAATGGATTGGGGGTGCATGATTAGCTTATGTAGTGAACTTGACTTCATATTGAATCACCATTTTGATCCCCTACTCCAATCTCATGCAAGCTTCTTGCATCTATTGTCAAGCTGAGCGAGGTACAAATAAGTCTCTAAAAATAATAATGAAGTCTACCTAGGTAATATATGTATTCATCTTTCCTTAGAATTTATCTCTATGCTATCCAATCTACCATCTCTCAGCTTCTCTTTCAAATAAAAAGACTGTTAATGTTTCTTTTTTTATTCTCTAAGCACTATATACTATCAAAGATATGCTTGTTGATATTATCTACCTCATGACTTATTTTAGTGATTTTGATGATAACAAATATATGCTTGGATATTCTAATTTGTGTGCTAAGTATTTCAAATATAATGATTTGATGGATATGCATGATAATTACTTATATGGGATGCACATTGCACAACTCAAGTTCAATCAAAATTTGAGCTGAAGAACTCAAGATAAACCATCTAAGATTTTTATATTGACATAGGACTATCTTAGAGGTTCATTGATATATACTTGTATGGTTTGATTTGCTCACAATCTAAAGATCTATTAAATAACTTACATATTATTAATTAAACATAATAAGCTTGATTTAGAAATCTATATGATTTTTTTATTAAATAAATTTTATATGCTTCATAGATTACATAAATGTTATCAAATATGGAAAGATAATTAATTAGAAAAATTAAATATAATAAGCTAATTTGGTAAAAAATTTATTATATATTCATTTTGAATTAAACTTATTTAACATAAATTTATTGATATATAATTAATTTTATCTAAATTATATTATATTATTGTATGAATATTTAATATATCTTTAAATACATTAAAATATGCATAAGTTTTTCTTTTGTCAATATTCTAGTAAGTTGAATACCAAAAACCTAATTTGCTATAATGCAAATATGCCCTACAAATCAATTTAAGCTGCCATTTCATTCTTACATACAATTCAATATACTGACCAAATCACATATAAAATCATAACAACTAATATACTTTTGTGAAATTTAATAATATTACAGTCAAAATTTTTATATCAATCATATCTTATCATATACAAAAGTTATATAGTAAAAGTTTGATAAATTCGAAGAAAATATATTTTTATCATTTTAGGGGGATTTAAATCATAAAAAATAAAATTATTGAAAATAAAAGTAGCTTTCATGTAACTTAAAATGATATGAATACTTTTCCTAACTAAAGTAATGAACGTAAATGACAAAACATAGCTTTCTCTCTCTTCACTCTCTCCTCTCCCTCTTACTTTCCACCTCTTCTTCCTTGCATGGAAAGGAAAAAGAAATAAGGGCTAGGGCTTAGTGCTTAGGTTTTAGATTTTAATAAATATAAAAGTGTTATTTATGGCCTAGCACTGCGGTGTTCAAGTGTTACAGCATTGCAGCACTGTATGTTGATTCCTGGCATTGCCATGCTCGAACACCCCGGCACCGTTACGTTGAATTATTTTTAAAAACCTAAGAGCACCCCCACCAAGGTGCCGCTTTTGGAGCTTACCAATACCTAGCGCCACTACGCTCACAAGCACAATGCCACAACGCTCACAAGTATATTTTAAATTTTTTTTATATTCAAATAAATTCATTTTAAACCTGTTAACCTCATTTTTGTATAAGGTCTTTATTTTCTATGACTTCCTCCAAACCTTATGATGGGGATGTGGGTTAGTATGCGGTCATTGGAGTTACACAACGATCTAAAGTAAAATATAAATATGCTTAGGTTTTCTTTAATATTAAAATGGTGAATGCCTACTAGATACACAAGTATATGGGTCGATCAAATAATAAAGTGATAGAGAAGAGTGTCAATCCCATGATGAAGTGTTTTGTTTAATTACAATTAAACTATTACTATCTAATATAGATGCACAATTTATCCTATAGAATGTAAAGCGGTTGTTTTTAGTCTTTCTCAGTTAATGAAGATTTGCAAAGAAAATTATATACTTAATTAAATAAAGTATTTTAAACTAATGAATGCAAAACAACATAGTTATCCTAATAAGACTCCTAATTTTATATGTGGATCAGAGTATAAGCATCCCAAGATATTTATCGATCTTGTAGGGATAAAAAGAGAGGTTTATGACCTTTATACAATTATAATATCTCTATAAAACTTAGTAGGTGTAACATCCTATGTCTAGGTATGCCAACATTTTATTTCAATACTCCTATTTGTTCTAATATTCTTTCATCGAGGTAATATATCACACTAGATATTACCTACATACATAGCTATTATATGCATTAATTTAAGAAATAAAATAAATTAATTCAAGGTATAAGAGTATACATTAGTATGTGCTACATGTTTACATCATTAGCCAAAAACTCAGAGATTCAACTAGATATGAATAACACAAAAAAAAAACTCATTTATTCATTCATATAAGAAAAAGATACATGAGAATCAATAATGATAAATATCATAAGGAAGGATCAATTAATATTCTAAACATTCCTTCCTCCAACAACAGAATTGCTTACACAATACAAGTTAAGATCTCCAAATAAAAATATTTTGCCCTTTCCTAGTCTCTCTTAGACTTTACTCTAAGGAGGGAACAAGAGAAAGACACTCAAAAGTATAAGACTCCACTAAAAATGACTAAACTCTCTAATAAAAGAACTGAAAAAACTATTTATAACAAGTGTAGGATCAACCTCATGCATTACGGCGCTCGACATGGTGGCATCACATTGTTATAAGATGAACTAGCATCTCGAAGTAGTTGGGCTTTCTCCGCTGTGTTGCTACGTTGTCCTAGTACGTTTAATAGTTGAACCGACATGTCTTTTAGCTGAGTCGGCATGGCTCGTCATTTTTGTAATTGCTTTGTGCCACTATAAAAGTACAAAATTAGGACGCTTGAAAGTGCAATCCAATGGTGTGGCATCATAAAGCTTGGCTCTCTAATAATCAATTTCCTGAGACTAAAGTGTTGTGGCACTGATTTCTGGCATAGCAACGTTGTGATGCACTACAACACTAACCTTGGCTCCACTGCAATGCTAATTTTCCTTAAATTTCAGAGTAGCCAGCACTGCAATTTTTGAATTAGATGCTGGGGCGTTGTAGATGGCAACACTGCGCCGTTGAATCTGTGGGCGCTACAGTGCTTGTTCAACACTTGTAAATTTTTGTCTTCTCCTAAATATTTCTTGTACAAACACAACTAAAACATGTTTCCACTGAATTTTAACACAATAAACAGCATATAATTTACCCTTAACATCTTAGATTTTCCTACCATAGTGTAGAAAATCACCTCTAGGATTCCATCTAAGTGGACTTGCGATGACATAGTATCGACCAACCATAGAAGTCCAATGAATCTTTAGAATACATTTTTTTTTTTTGAATCTTTAGAATACTTCCCGCTAGCTCGAGGTAAGTGATAGGATTTTCCTCATTTTCAAATCAAAATCAACAAATAATCTTGTCAACCCTTTAATTTGGGTCGAGTCGAGCTCAATCTGACCAAAACCAATTTGATTCTAAACAAGACTGTGTAATTTAATCTCGTCAAGTCAATTCGATTCAACTCGAGTCCAATTTGAATCTAATGGGGGTTCAGGTGACATTGACTAACTTATCTTGAGTTTATTTTAATCAAATGGACATCAGCTTGAATAGATTGACCCAATCCAAACCTGTTCCATTTTTAAAAAAAATCAAAAATTCAAATGAATCAAATCCGATTCAATCAAATCAACATTAACTAAATCAAATTGACATGTCTTGACTCAAGTTAAAATTAAATAACAAGAAATTAATTCACGTTTACTCAATCAAGCTGATTTCAAATTAAATAAAGTCAAGCCAGTCTAAATATACTGAATCCAGTTATGTCGGATCAATTCGACTTAGTACCAAGTCAATTCGATTCGACTTGAAATCAATTTCACTTCGACGGCTCTGACTAGATTAAATTAACTCGACTTGAGTTAATTTAAAATAAAATGAAGTTAGCTAGTTTGAATCGATGCAACTGAATTCAATCCCAATTTAAATCTGGCAATTGGCTAATTAATTCAATCATTTCATTTTAAATCAGCCCACCAATGCATTTTAAATGCAACATTTAATCTTAGCCGTTGGATCAAGTTGTGACAAGGGGCAACAGGTCTTTTTCTCCTCTGTAGTCATTAGGTTTCTAATGAAGAGGAGTGACTGTTGGGGGAGCTATTATTCTGTGTGGACAAAGGATGGTTCTCCCGTCCGATTATGCTTAGGTACCGAGTTCGGTACCTAACAGTATCGAGCGGTACCGACCGTGGGGTACCGATCGTGATATATTTTTGAGGTGAAGTGGTACATATTTATTGGTCTTAAATCCTGTTCCTGTTTTTTTTTTTTGTTGTTGGGGCGGGATTTCATCGAATCCAGATGATCCAGTCGATGCAGACGAAGGTTCGAGGAAGAGAAAAGGGCGCGGAACTCCTGTGTGCGGTTGCAAGGGATCTCGTGTGTGAAACTCCTCTAAGGGGCTATTTGGTTGCCTAAAAAGAAAATGCAGTGTAAAGTAAATGCAATGTAAAATAAATGAAGTGCATTCTGAATACTTTGAGTCTGTTTGGTTGTCTGCAAAGTAAACGCAGGAGAACTGTTTCCCTTGTTTGCTTAGGTATATTCAGAGTAAAGTAAAAACGGTGTATTTGTAATAATTTTTTTGTCATTATAACTAGTGTATTTTTAAAAGCAGTGTATTTATAATAATTAATATTATTTGGTGTTATAAAATAAAACCAGTGTATTTATTTATTACACTATCTTATTATAAATTTTTTTGAGATTATAAAATATAATATTCTGCTTTGTATTAATAGTTTTCCATTGACTAATAATACAGATATTATACAAACTTTAGCAATTCTTAATCCTACCAATTCCTTCCCAGCCAAAAAATGCGATAATAAATATATTGCTGAAATTAAAAAAAAAAGCTCAATGAACACAAATGTTGCCTACTTCCGTATAACCAAAAATCAAGAAAGAGTAAAACAAAAAGGCCAAATCCCAGTAAAGCTTCTTAACTGCAAGAAATGGTAGCCGGAGCTGTCTAATGTTTGAAATGGCTTTGAGGAATTTAAACAAACAGGGAAGAGGCCAATGCCCTTGAGGAGTTGATCCCAGGTCTTGCTGCATCTCTTCCGTGTCATCCCGTTGTAGATGAAGCTGAACGGTTGGAATGTCGCCGGAAGCCACCGTCTGAGCGTTAGACACTCGCTGGACCCGGCAGCGAGGTCGCCAAATCGTTTATTTTTCCTGAACGTCCGCAACGAGACCGCCCAGTTGTCGATATCTCCGGCAGGATTCGGCCGGAGAGGCTGTTGTTGTCTAGGTTTAACCAGATGAGGCTGCTGCATTGACCAATCTCCTGCGGGATTTCTCCGGCGAGTTCATTGTTCGCGAGCATGAGCCGTAGCAACGAGGTCAAGTTGGAACTTTATCATATGCTTTTTCTAAATCAATAAATATCATATATAAATCCTCTTTATTCTCTCTATATTTCTCCATCAAACCTCTTAATAAATGTATGGCTTCCATAGTATACCTACCCGGCATGAATCCAAATTGATTTTGAGAAACATTAGTATCACGCCGCAACCTATGCTCCATAACTCGTTCTCATAGTTTTAAAGTATGACACATTAACTTAATTCCTCTATAATTCGCAAAATCTTGTGCATCGCCTTTATTCTTAAAAATAGGGATTAACAGACTCATTCTCCACTCATCTGGCATCTTTTTAGTCTTGAAAACAGTATTAAAAAGTTTAGTAAGCCAAAAAATTCCTTCATCTCCTAAACATTTCCACACCTCTAAACTAAGGATAAATCACCCTAAAGATATAATTAATTAAGCTAAAATACAATGTGAATGAAAATTTAATGAAATAGAACTCAATTTTTTCATATATATATATTGGAAATCAAATTAAATTATATTAGATCAAACTAAAATACACACCCAAATTTAGTAACACAATTAAATTTAAATTAAAGTTAAGAAGATTAATCAAACTAAATAAATCAAATTAAATATGAAATTAATTTAAGGCAAATAAAATGTAAATAAAATAAAATTAAATGAAGTGAAACTATTCAATCATATAAATAAATGATAATAAATAAAATACATACATAAAGCTCCCAAATTAAACCACTAAAAAAAGAGTAAACATTTTTAAATGTAAAGATCAAGAATAAAATTGAAAAATAGAGGAGAGAGAAAGTATATAAAGAAATAATAATAGAATAATAATGGATAACTCAAATACTAAATAAATCATTAAAAATCTAAGAAAATTCAAAAAAATTCTGAATAAATTTTAATAAATGCATAAAATCATAATGAATAATAACCTACATCAAGACATGTGAAATCAAATTTAAACCAACAACAACAACATCAAGCCTTTATCCCACTATGTGGGGTCGGCTGCATAAACCCTTTTTCTCTGTTGTGCGCTGTTAAAAGTTAAATTTTCATTTAAATCTAATAAAGAAAGGTCATTTCTAAAATTTTCTAACCAAGTCTTTTTAGGCCTACCTCTACCCTTCTTAACATAAGCCAAATCTAATGCATCTACTTTCCTAACCGGATCATCGGAAGACAGCCGTTTTATGTGACCAAACCATCTAAGGCGACTCTCTCTAATCTTATTTTTCACTGGAGCTACTCCAACCTTTTCACGTATATACTCATTTATTATCTTGTCTCTAAGAGTAAAGCCACTCATCCAGCTGAGCATCCTCATCTCTGCAACACTTAACTTAATATTATGCTTCTCTTTTAATGGCCAACATTATGCACCATAAAGCATTGCAGGTCTAACCACCATCTTATAAAATTTTCCTTTAAGTTTGAGGGGGACATTTCTATCACACAACTAGCCTGGTGCATTCCTCTACATCAACCATCCAACTTGAATTCTATTAATAATATCCTCATCCATTTTACCATCACTCTAAACAATAGTCCCAAGGTACCTAAAATGTGTACTCTTCTTAATTAGTTGATCACCCAAAGTCACAATCCCTTCACTAGAACTTTTATTACTAAAATTACATTCCATATATTTAGTTTTAGATCTACTCAAACGAAAGCCTTTAGACTGAGTTGACCTTAATAATTCAAGTTTACTTTCAACTCCCTCTCTAGTCTTATCAACAAGAAGAATATCATCAGCAAAAAGCATACACCAGGGTACAAACTCTTGCAAATGTCTAGTGTGATAATTAAATCTCAAATGAACTTGTTTAAAATTCATCCAACACACTGGATGTAAAAAATCTTTAATTATTATAAAAAATCATTAAATTGAGTTATGCTTATGTTCCTTCTTCTCAGATGAAATAATTGCATTTTTGTGTGTATTAGGATTCATTAGTGAATAGAGTTTGTTATACAATGGACTTTGTCCTCTAATTTGTTCTTGAGAACATAAAATTATAACTCAAACAGTGAATTTTAAAATTCTAATTGACTCTAGACCCACTAATAATTACACTTGAACAATCCATGAATATTGAAGAAAATAAAATTAGAAAATAAGATATAAAGCTTAATAGGACGACACTCACCTAGCTTGGCACACGTTTAGAATTGTTTGTTAGGGAAACCAACTCTAGCTTAAGGTTAGGATGTTATTATTTCCTATGTTTTTTTGAAATGTGAAAATCATTTTTGTCATGGTGGGTAGGTGATGTTGTTTGATGTGGTTGGATGCATACTTGTCAACGGCGAATGGCGCACCATGGCACAAAGTTCCCCGTGGAACCATGGCGCACAGCGCACGGCACGGTGCGCACCATTTTGAACACGGCATAAAATAAAAAATAATTATAAAAATTATTATATGGATCATATTTTAGAGTATCAATCTAGTTGGGTAAGGCTTGATTGAATATGTTTGTGCTCCAAAGTCGAAACCATTAAAGTAAGCTTCAAGTTCATTCCAAATTTCTACTAAAATAATTGCAATATTATTCCCCAAATAGGAAAATTAGAAAGTACCATTCAAATCCTACTATTTTAATCATATTAAATAATTTTAAAATTAATTATTATATTATTTTAGAAATTAAAATATATAAATATTAAAAACTATTTATAATTATATTAAGAAATCCATAAAGTTCAAATTGTGTGCTCCGTGCACCATTGCGTCATGCGCCATGGTGCACACATGGCGCAAATGACACGCGCCAACTTAAACATGTGCGCCACGCCGAGGCATGCGCCATGGCGCGCATCATTTTGTGCCATTGACATGTATGGTTGGATGTGATTGACTCTGTGATGATTTTTTTGTGATCTATGATGGGCATATTAGATTTTACCCCTAGGGTAAAAGCGATATGGATATTTATATTTGTTAATCTAGTTTTATGCTGGTTGTCATGCTTATGCAAGCTTATATGGAGGCTGAGTTATAATTGAAATTTTAAATTAACATGATCTTGTGTAGGTGCTTACGTTGTTTTAGCCCACAGTTATTATAAGTATGACCTATATACAAGTTGCTCGAAAACGAGCAAATGATATTTATATAGATTAGGTAATTATTTTTCTATAGTTTTTAAATGATTTTCATACTAACTATGCAGGAAGTTTAGTGTTCCTTTTTAGTTTAAAATGTAATTTGAATTCATGAGTTGTGAAAGTCTTTATAAAAATTGGTTGTTTATCGAAGAATAAAGGAACTAAAAGCAAAGAGATCTCTTCCCTACTTAGGAGATTTCTTTCTTTTAGTGGCCTTTCTAGAGGATGAACAGTAATAGGAGACTTGAAGAATAATAAACAAACAATTTATTACTTTGTAAAAAGACTTGCATCATTTATAGGGGTGTCAATATTTGACACAACCTGAAAATCAGACCCGAACCCGACCCGACCAAAAAATTTCAAGTTAGGGTCAACTCGTTCGGTAAATGGGTCGGGTTCAAGTTCCAAAATTTGGCACGTTTGAAAAATCAGGTAGGGTCCAGGTCAACTTCAGGGTCAACCTGCTAACTTGAAGTTGACCCAGACTGACCTGGACTGACCCGATTCGACCCCAGGCGCAGACGCACCGTCCTAGTCCATTGGCTCTTATAATGACAGGCGATAGTGGAGGAGAAGAGGCCACGGGACTATGGGAGGGAAGATTGGTGAGGAACTTGGAAGCGCCTCCAGGTGCCATTTCATTGCCTCATTGGCTCCTTCGACAATGTTCCTTTCTATCGGGTTGGAACTCGGAAGTCACGACTGCTCGACGAACTCGCTGTTCCTTTTATTGGATCAAAAGTAACAACGACGATGGGACTCGGGAGGGAGGGAGCTACCTATCTCATTGTGATTTGCGAAGGCAAGCAATGCCTTCTTCGACGACGTTCTTTCCGATCAGGTCGGCAGCTCATTATTTTTTGTTGGATTGGAAATAAAAATGACGAAGAGTTGGCGGGTCGTGTCGAGTTGACCCGGGTTCGAAGCGGGTCAGGTTCGGGTCCAAGAAAGTGACCCATTTAAAAAATGGGTCGGGTTAACTAGTGTCGGGTCAGTTACGGGTTAGACCCGAACCCGACCTGTGACCTAATTTTGACAGCCCTAATCATTTATAGGTTTAAAAATCTAGGTTGTAGTCAGTAGAGTCTGGCCACCTTTACTTTTTGCAGATGCTAGTTTGTATTAACTAGCACTTGGCACATTTGACATTATGGTTTAATTGTTTATTGTTGTGGCGTGTTCACTTTTTGTGCGCACTAGAACTCCTGTATTTTCTAGATTTTTTTGCATGTGATTTTTGCTTGGATTTTGCTTAGACTCTAAGAAAATAACATCCATTTATACTGATAACCAATAAAAAATTAGGTTAACATAGTAAGATAATTGATTTATAAAGTAAGTCATTTCTCATATGGAGTCGCATAAATCATATCCTTCTTTCTTTCCTTCTTAGGCACCTCCCTACCTGCGGGTAGAAATCGACCACCCGACCTATGAGGGTACAGTTCTGACATAGAAAGTTCTGCTCTTCTAGAATAAAATCTATTTTTAAGCTTTTTTAAAACTTCACATTTTAATTTATTGCATAAGAGTCAATTAGTATGCATTGCATTAAAAACTAATTTAAAAATAAAAATTTAATTGCATTAGTTTAAAAACATAACCTATCATTCATGGTTTGAGACTATTTAGGATTTGTTTTAGTTTTTGGTCTCATTTCTAAATAAATAATGGTCTCATTACTATCTTCATAAAGACTTGAGTTATGATTTTAAAGTGATTAGGAGGACTTGTAGCTATCAATTCCTTTCCGGATAGGAGTACATGTCCAGAAGAGTCAGGCATTCCTAAAACTCTTTTTCAATGGGTCAAAGATATAAGGCCCATTTCATTATCTTGCATATCCTTAGACTAGGTTTGAATCACTAACCTATAGTGGTTCACCTTAGTTCTAGGTTTCGAAGCTGACCCAAAATCATAAGTCTCCATCCTCCTAAAATATAATCTCACATTCTAATAAAATGTCAACTTAAACAACAAATTCCATCTTAAATTATAAAGCCTAACATAGGATAGGCTGGGATTGCCTTTGAACTTCTCATAATTTGGTACCCCTTCTTTTCTCCTTTGACTCATTAGGAACTATTCAATATTAAGCATTCTCCTTTGATAAATTCTAATTTCTATCATCATCTTCAATTTTATAATCAAAGGGTATGAAATTACTATTTTTAACCAGAGTCTTTTTAGAAGTAACCTTCTTAAAATATAATTAACCATATGAGCTTGCCCTTATGGGGAATTGAGAACTCCAGATTAAAATAAATCATAGTTTATTCTTATAAAACAGGTGAGAAATCTCTGGGAATATAGATTATTTTTTTAAATCCATTTCTATTTAGAAATACATTGATAGAATATCATTATTGTCTATCTAGATGATATGATATTTTCCTTATTATATTTGATCTTAGAAATGATACATTTTTCAAAATGCATTTATACTTTCAGATCCTTTATAGAATATTATATTCATCTCTTGAGATGATATAATATTCTTCTTATTACATCCGATTGTAGTAATGGTTAAATTTTTAAAACTCATTTATCTTTTCAAATACTTTCTATAGAATCTCATATTCATCTTCTGCGATGACTTGTTATTCATTGAATTGTATTTGATTATAGAAATGATATTTTCTAAAACCCTATTTTGACATTAAATCCCTTATATAACACTGTGTTTGTTTCACAAGATAGTACTTTATTCTAAATGTAGTATTCAATCTCAAAATAAGAGAGCACACCGAATTTACGTGCCATTTATTTTCCCACAATAGCATTTTTTGGTTGTTACAATCACAGCCTACTCCATGGAAGATAATGAGCTTTGGGCTCGCCATCTTCTCAGCGTCGGCTATGAGCTTATCATTGCATTTTATATCCTCTTCCGCCCCCTTCCAAACACACGCTTACTCCCCCCACCCTCTTGATATTTTTAGTGGCAATCATTAAATATTTAAAATGCTCTTACTCATTTTACGAAGCTAGTGCTAAGGGCTTTCATAGCTCCATTAACTCCTCTAATAGAAAACTATCAATATAAAATTTGAACCCATTCAATCAAGTTTTTTAATTATACTCTTCTTGCAGAACTTTCTTCATCTATCTTATTCCAACCTTAGAGTTGTATACCGAAATGAAAAAGGAGATGACAGTAGAGGAGGTTTTGAGGGTGATGAGAATGGAGCTTAGTTATGCTCATGATGAGCTTTACATCGAGGCTATTATAAATCACTGTAGACTTAGGTATGTTCTTCGGGTTCTCTGCTCCTTTTATATTTTCTTATCTTTTCGGTGTTTCTCATAGTTCCTAAGGATGATTTTTGGAAGTTTAATATGACCATCACATATATTCTTCTTGTGACCTCTATATGCCTCGATGTCACAACTACTATTATGCTTGTGTTCTCAGATTTGATGGTTATTTCTCTCCTCATTGTTAATAAGTTGAGCAACAAGAGTGTATTGCTTGCCAAATGCATTGCTAGAATTTTTTTTTTTTTTGAGAGAGAAACTATTGGTTGATAGAGATGCCACAGTTGAATATACTCAATAATTTCCTAAAGATTTTTGCACCAAATGAAGCTCTTCATCGAATAATAATCAACTGGATTATAGAAAAAGCTAAGATTAAAGCATGAGACAAAGTTGTATATACGATGGATGAGATTTTTACCTTGCAAACGCGTCAATTAGCACATGCAACGGAGGAAATTATGAAAATCATTGTGTCATATGTGCAAAAATGTTCAATAGTTGTCTCTGTTGATTAGGCTATCTCGGGACATGATCAGCTTTTAAAATTCAATAAACTGGCAGGCTTCTCTACTCTCTGGCAAGTAATAGATTGGGACATCCTAATCTTGTTAAGCTTTTAAATGAGTTGTCACCTGATCAACATGTTTTTATATGGCACATCGCCACTGAGCTCTTGTTTCATTAAAATCCAAAGTCTCTACATCCGTTGTAGGCTCATCAAGGAGAGATGGAAGAAGAAGAAAACATATCAAGAGTAACATGAAATTGTTAAAAAATAAAAGCTTATAAGCACTTGTCGAACTTCATGATACCTATAGTGCGGATGCGATCATAAATGATGTCTACCATAGTAAGAGCGAGCCTAATGTTATTCTATCATGCATTTGATGATATGTTTCAGCACATTTGCAACTACAAAATGTAAAATATAGAAGTTTAGGAGGTGTGTAGAAAGATATTGACTACTCGATTTGTGTAAACTAAAAATTTTATTTATCATTGCATGAGTGCTTGCTTATCTGATGCTTATAATTAAGGAAGAAGAGAGATGGCAAGTCTTGACTATGATATGGGTTGAGCTTCTAATTCATAGTGGCAAGGAATTTACGGGAGATCATGCATGTAAAGTTGTTGAGCAGTGGAGGTGAGTTTCTAACTTTCATATGGATTTTATACAAGCATGTGGAGATTGGTGATATATTTGATATTATAGTTGGTAACCCAAGAAATTATCTTATGATGGTCAAAGAGCTTTTATTAAAGATTAAACTTCATCTACATAGTAGATCATAGGCCTATCAAAAGTTTAATGGGAAATATTTAGTTGTTATGGATCAAAGCAACATATGTATGGTGTTATTTTTCATTTTCTGTGTTTTTTAAAAGGATAATCTATATTTTGTAGTCTTGCATTGTATTATTATATCTTTTGGTCATAACATACTTATTCACTTATTCATTTAGTGAGGGGGAAATAATCTACCTATTATATTTTATCCCTTCACACCAATATTGGCTTGTCATCATTAAATAGAGAAAGATTATGGAATATACACCTATGTGTAGCTCTCAATTTTGATTTTATGATAAGAAATCCTTTGTAGTGCAGTCTAATATTTGCTAATTGTTATCTACAAGTTAATCAAGTCACGACAACCGTTAAGATAATTTACATATTAATCCAGCCATAACACTCATTAGGATGATCCTAATGACTCACTAAACAGACCACAAAATTATCTATTAGTTGTACCTCAATTTACGTGAGCACAACAACCAAAACGACAACAAAACTACAGCTGCTACCTATTATTCAAAGTAAAGAACCAGCAGTCCTAAATTTTAAGTTATGTCAAATTATATCACTGACTCATTACTTAACTATATATGCTGTTTAGTATCCTAATCTAAAATATTGTTGAGAGGCTATAGTTTTACTGCTCCGAATGAAAAACAGACCCATTGACGTTCTATTAAAGGTTACTAGATACAACTTTTGTAGATAGTCCTCAGGAGCCTAAAACTTCTCGTAGTGCTTATATTATAAGTTATGCCAAATTATATCAGTGAACAGCTCATTAAAATTTACCAAATTACAATACTCGGTAGAACTGACAGACAAATATTGCATTTATTGATAAAAATTGTACAAAGAGATCGTAGTGGTAGTGGTACAGTCCCTACTAATATAATCGTGTATGACAAATTAATAGCTGTCCCATAACTGGAGCAGCGCATGGAAACCGTAATGGCAAACTCAGACCATTGCCAATAAACTTTTTGACCACTGTTATAAGAATTTCTTTAAGAGAATAAAAAAATATCAGTGAACAAAGCATATTGGCAGGAATACTAGTGCCATATACATTTAACATGCAAGGTCTTTCAGATGCTAGCAATTAGAAACTCTGTCGAGAAGCAAGTATGCTTAATTGAAACGTGATGCCTGTTAACTGCATATTTCTTGAAATGACTCTCTTTTTCGAAGGAACCATTCATCTTCCAGTTCTTAGTTGTTTGTTTGCTCTGCTGGGTCTTTACCTTTTGCATTCTTCAGCACCAGACCTGTGTTCAATTACAATTTTGGAGTATAAAGCAGAACATCACTTACCTAGAACAGTCTGCTGAATTGCTGGAAGATTCAAATTATGAGAACGTGCTTTCAATTTGAAGATATGAAAATAAATTGTTACAAGTTTGAAGATGGCCTTTACACAAGGGAGAATATAAACGTTGTGTATAGTCTGATCATCTTGTCATAGTAAAAGGCATAATCTGATTTGATGACATTTGATGTAAGATATGTAAATGTTAAACAATTTTTTAGTGTTTTGTTTCAAATGAGGAAATATTATTCGTTGAAAAAACTTGGGAATTTCATCTTCTCAAATAAGACGAGCAAATCCTTCATTCTGATCAAGTGTGAAGCCCTTCAGCAAGAATGGGAACCACCGAACTACTACCATATATCAATACCTGTTGCCATCAATTCACTAACTGCTGATACCTTCTTTTACCAGTCATCCTCCAAACCACCATCCTAGACTTTAGTATATTGGTCCCTGTCACACTGCCTTACTCTCCAGTCTCATATGATTGACATTAGGAATGACGAGAACAATTTTGAATAATTTCAGATTTCGCAAAGGAGAGAGACCTAAAAACTCAATTTCAAAGTTACAGAAAACTGAGGACTCGAGAGGAACAGAAAAATGCAGATATTGATCTGTGTGTTAAACTTCAGCTACGTGCAACATAATTGATAACAAAATTATTCTTAAATTTTGGCCTTTGACTGTAGGTGCTTGTAATGCGCATGAACAAAATTAGTTTTTAAATCTTTTATATGTCAATAGTGCAAGTGATTTCAATGGTTGTAAATTCGATAATGTAAGAAATTGTACGTAAATCAAATATTTATACATACTATACTTATTTTTCTCTTTGTACATGTATGACATATAATGTGTATACAATTGAGTCGTCAAAAGAGGTTCAATGCAGAAAACTTGTATTAGCGGCGTTAAATATTATAAATGAGTACTACGAAATGTGTATTTACAAAATTTCATGCATGACCTCGACATATATTGGAGATAAATGGATCAGCAAGTTACTAGTTGGTCATTGTGTGACGTACTGACGTTTCATAGTAATGTTTCATTTATCTCAATCAATTTTTTTGTGCATATTTATATGATTTGGTAAGTGCTCATAACCTACATGGTTCGTCAAGGGCAACAACGAGAGAAGTACTAGTGATCATTTATAAATTAGAATCACTAAGGTTAACATGTGAGCTTTCTCAAAATTCAATGAAGATTATCAGTAGGCATTTCTCTATTGTTTTGCCCTTCTCTATCTATTTGTTTACCAATCTTCAATGGATGAAACTCGAGTGGATTTTCAAATATAGGAATTGAAAGAGATGAAATAAATGAAACAGAATAGTTACAGTTTTCAACTTGTTGTCATTCAAAAGTTTCAATCTAGCAAGCTCTGGTTGGCTTCGAGGAATTGACAAAGATTAAGGCTTTGTTTGGGACCGTTTTCTTACTATTTTCAGAAGCAACTTTCTAGTACAAAGTCTTTTAGTTTAAAAAATTTTTGTACTAAAAAGGTGTTTAAGAAAGCAATTAAAAAGCCGTCCCAAACGAAACCTAAATGCAAAGGAAATCTTTATAAGAAGAGAAAAAATATGAGAATGGCACAAGAGATAAAGTTGTACATGATCTGGAGAACTACTGACTTAAAACTTACACCTTTTGAACGCAACAACAAACACATGCAACCCAAGAGCTTCTATATATCATTGTTTTCCATTTACAAAGACGCTCGCATTTATCACGAGAGGAAATCAATAAACCAGTGGGCTTCAAGTACAATCACACCATTGATTAGGTATCCCAGCATTTATTCAACTTTTAAAGGGATGTCAATTAATGAACAAGTTCTCAAGTATGGCGCATCTCTGCTGAGCTCTGCTTCAGCTGGAAGCAATAATCTCTACATTCTCATACGCTCTCATAAAACAAATATGGATAGGAAAGCATATCGAAGAGTAAAGAGAAAGGTCTCGAAGATGAAATCGTGCGAGTATTTGTAAAGCTACATAATGCACTTAGTGTTGATGTCGCCACAGAAGATGTCTGCCATGAGAAGAGCGAGCTTGGTGGCCTTCGAGAATGTTGCTGATGATATTGTTCAATTCATTCACAGGAGTAATGATGATGATCGTCACTTGGTGATGCCAAATGCAAGAGTTGAGACTAAGGTCTTGATCAAGCTGACAACAATATCGCCATAAAGAACTGACATAAAAAGATTGATGAGTCTTACATGCTAGACGAGCATTTCCAGTATGAATAACAATTAGTGACAAGAAATTTAATCATAGATCTCAGTTGACTGCACCTCATGTCTATGACTAAGACTGGACAGCTTTTAATGACTATTTTTTGTTGTTTTAAAGAAATTTTTTTTTATTAAAAAGTTATTATAAAAAATAGCAGAAAAACTATTCCAAATGAAGCTTAAACTAAAGTAGAACTAAAGTGTTTTTGTAAGTATATGCACTTATTTAATGTTTATGACTAAAAATCTCAATTTATAGTGTACACGTAGACTTTATTCTAAAAATTTCAAATTTTGATTTGAAAAGGGGGTTAACAAATCACATGTTTTTTTTTTTATTTCCAAAATCCCAATTAAATTTCTTTGATAATTTAAAAAAGTTTCTTCCAAACATTTTATAAGAAATTTCTAATATTAGATATAGAATATATTGTTGAATAATAATAATAATAATAATAATAATAATAATAATAATTCCTCGGAGGTTAGGAGCCAACTAAATGCTTTTAAATCTTTTTACTTCATTTTATTTTAAGGAATTAGTCTATCAAAATACTTTTTATTATTTTTCAATATTAGAAGCTTCTATCAAACCTACTTCTTTTTGTCGTAAACTTTTTAGTGGCACTAAAACCTTCTCATATATCTTACATGTTTTTATAGATTTGCCAACGAATTTGAATTTTAATTTATTATTATTATTATTATTATTATTTAATTCACAGCAAGCTAGGTACTTTCCTTTCAATGGAAAGTTACATAGTCTAAAGGTCTGAAATAACTTTCTTACTATTTTGATTTTTAGATTGCAATCACATTTATATTTGGCTATTATTTTCTCGCTGATTTCAAAAATTCTTAGTGCTAGAAAGTCACTTTTTATAACAGCTCTCAAGAAAGTTACTTTCTTCACAATAATTTTGCAACCACTTTTACAAAAAACATGTAGTTATTTGAAACTTATTCTAAAGGTCCGTTTGGAATGGCTGCAGCTTTTTGTAAAGATAGTTGTAAGACTATTGTGGAGAAAATATTTTTTGGAAAGTTGTTGTAGAAAGTAGCTTCCTAATAAAAAAATTTATTGAAAGTGGTGAAAAAATAGTGATCAAACAGAAATTATCATTGTGATCTGAAAAGCAAAATAATAAGAAAACTGACTCAAATGAAATTTAAGTTCAAAGCTCAAATTGATTAAAAATATTGAAAGTTATGACAACTTTTATTAACTATCTCATTATTATCTCTTTATTTATTGTATCTCATTTTCAAAGTGAGTGAGTTCTATATATACTTTACTTATTATGTATGGAAGCATTCAATTTATTTTATTAATTTTTCAATTTGCTCATAAATTTTATAGCATAAATCAACTATGCACGTGATTACATATATTATAATAGAAGTATTATAATTTTCATTAACTATCTAATTACCATCTCTTTATTATTTATATCTCATTTTCAAAGCCCTCTTAGTTGATGAGTCATATCTCAAGCATAATAATAACTATCAAGGATATGCATTAATCATATTGGCAATGGAGTGCGCTGATATTGTCAATGTTGATTGTGTACATTATCTTTGCTAGTGATTGGGAGCACAACTATATGATTCTTCAATTTGGGAGCTCTTAGTCACACATAGGGGAATAAATGTTTAGTTATAATTTCTTGGAGTGATATTTTAGTCATTTTAGTCAAAACTGATAAACCTTTCATGGTACTGATTTTGTTGATTCTCTCGATAATATAAGTTTCTTTTAGCATTTAATTATTTTCTTGAAATTAAAATATAATAATTTAAGCTTATCGAATTCCTCATATTGAGACACTCATTTTGAGCAAAATCACACAATATTCTAAGATGATTTGGTCCCTCAAGCAATATTGTACCATTTTCAAATATTCGTTATATCTACAAAACTTTGCTATGATTGGATCGAATCTCGAGACAAATTTAACTTAGAAATTTTTGAAATAAAATTCTTGATCATCAGAATTTTGATTTAAGCAAATTTAAAGTCAAACTAAATGTCTCGACATAGCAAACCCAACAATATCAAAAGTGGCCAATCTGAGCATGGTTGAGATCAAGTCAATCATTAGAAGCATAATTAAAAACTTCAGATATTAATTGGATAATAAAATAATCTTCTAAATTGCAATGCTTATAGTCAAATTGAGCAGCTCAACATGACGGATCCAATGAGCCCAAGATCACTCAGTTCAAATGTTGTTAAGGCACTTTATTGTTGAGTAAACAATTTATGATTCAAGAAATCAATATGAAAAGTACGATGTAGTGTTTTGGATTCTGACAAAATTTATAAATGCCCCTCTTAAAAAGATGATAAATAGAGTCGCATTCTCTATATAGAGAAAGTCCAAGAGTCGAGAGAGAAAGAGAGCTGCTTTGCATTTTCTTGCACTCGTCATCGCGGATGACCACAGCCAATTCTCTATGCTCGCGATGACCATCAACTCTCACCGACAACCACCACCAGCAATCGTCGCCATTGCCTATAGACTTCAGCTAATGATCTAACATTGTTGTTGGGTATTAACTGTTTATTTGTGGATAATTGATTTTTGCAATCCCTATAGAAAAAATTAGACATTTTTTTTCTAAAATAATCCTATCTTCTTTAATTGTGGGAAAGGAAAGATTTTTGTATCTTCATATATATATTGAATTTTTCAACTTGGCCAGATTCGATGGTTTTTTTTTCCTTTTGAGTTTTTCATGTAAAAAGTTTTCTGACCTTTAACAACATTTTATCTGTGTTTGTTGAATTTTTGTCCAACTCTAAGATAAAAAATACCAAATCTGCCTATGTAATTTTTGTAACAATAATTTGACAATCTAATTGGCGGCGATGGGTTTCTTTCAACGAAATATTAAATTGAAAATAATTTCATTAAAATTAGAGCTCTGATGATCACAGAGTTAATTTTGAAAATTTTAATTATATATATTTTACATCATTCCTCAATAAAATTAAATTAAATTAAATTGTGCACAAGATTCCTTATGAGTTATGATTTTCTCTCCAAGGTAGGAAACCCTTTTAGAAGCTGTTCAATGGACTTTTTAGGTTGGGAAGCTGCTACATGCATGCTTTCACTGCAGTCTGCAGTGTGTAACATCGTCAACACAAATGGACGGAAATCAAGTTGGACCATGTATCCATCAAGTACCTACTGTTTTATTGTCTTGCGGAGTCAGTATTTAAAAATTTCGAGGAATAAGTATTTAAATATAAACCTGTGCAGAAATGAGGAAGGAGACAATTTTTTTAACAAAGTTTTTTTTTTTTTTTTTTTGAGAAAAGCTAAGGGTAATTATGCCCAATTTTCATTACCTAATGAAAAGATTATAGAAGAATAGTAAGAAAAAAAACCTTATAATCCCTGTAAAAAGATCTTAAGCAAAAAAGCTTAAAAAAATAAAAAGCACCAATGACTAAGGATAGAAAAACTAAGAACCACAAAACAAAAGGTACTTAGAAAGGTTAATATCCATCCCGTGCATAAGATAATATAACATAAGCGAGCCAAATCCCTTAAATAACTAAAAATGACCAGACATGCCACCATTGGTAGCCGAGCCAACCATCCAAGAGATAAAAATAATAATAGAAGCATCATACCCTTGGTTACTAGGATCGACCATCCAAATTTGGAAATTGGTTGTCGGGTCAACCTTCCAAAGGACAATTGAATGAGACCCATTCACCATAATCCCTTCTCCCTAGCGGCCAATCAATAAAAATAGCACAAACTCCAGTAGGAAGCAAATTTAATTATAGGCCTACACAACACAATTCCAACAAACAAATCCAAAAAATAGAAGAAAAATACTCCAGCTAAGAACCCACTCCAGCCAAGCAACACCAAATGCAATCCTCACTGAACCAAGTGCTTACTAACATGATAAGATCTCTATGATGAAATTTTAGCCAAGACATCCTTCTTAATTAGCCTACCAACAATTGTTGCACAATTAATGTTTCCAGCAAATTTTCTATTGTTCCTTTCTCTCCATATGAAATATAAAGAGAAATAGGTAATAAGAAAAAAAAAACTTTTTACATCCTTCTCCAAAGTTGATATAGAAATAAAATCTAAAACTTCAAGAAGTGTTGGCCTAAGAATAAAGAAATTTAATCTCAGCACCAAATCAAAAATAACGAAGAATGAAAAATCACACTCAAAGAATAAGTTATTATGATTCTCCTCAGCTTAAGCACATAAAACACATGTGAGTGGAACATTTAAATTCCTTTTAGAAAGAATATCTACCATTTTTAACCCTTTCAACAGTGCCATCCAAGCATAACACAAAAAAATGCAAAGCAAAATTCTTATGCCAGATAAAAGAATACCATTCTACCTACGTTAAACCATTATAAAAAGTAGCATGAAAAATCCTAAAAGGTGGGAGAAGCACACCACCCAAAGAGATATAAGAATCGAATTGATTAGTAATAGAAATAGAAGAGGCTACCTGTGAAACAAAATAAGCAAAATAATTTGGCAAATTCTAGCAACCAGCTGTTATCATATTACATACCAACCGAGGCAAACTGAAGAGAAGAGCAACAATTAGAATCCACCATCTCATGTAAAGCTCTGCCCCAACACCAAGGGTCCAAATAGAGGGAAAGGGAGCTATTAGGATGAATGATGAAAGAGATCTTGCTTTTAATATCCTTAGCAGTGGAACAAATATTTTTCCAAAAAGCACAAGCCTTAGGAAGGGGAGGATTCCAAAGAGGAATAAACTTGTGCTTAACCCAACCAATTAACAGACAATGATCACTTTAAATATGCTATATAAGAGAACAACTGAAAGCATACTATACTTAATTAAGATCAATAATACCTAGACCCAAACCTCTTGGGCCGACAAACATCTTTCCAAGAAATTAAATGAATCCTTCAAGCATAAGCATCTCCATGAAATAGAAATTTAGACCAAACCTTCCTAAAAAACTTGCTACAATATTTAGGAAGACACTACAGGAAAATCGCGCGTTACCAGCAGCCCAAATCGGCTGAAAATTGTAAAATTTTTCAAAAAATTTGCTTTTTTGATGGATTTCTAGCGAAACTTCACTGACAGTAAAACGCTAGTTGGAAACCTTTTTCCGGCGGAACAGTTCCGCCAGAAATATTTTCAGTGGGCTTATCGATGGAATATAGCTGTATAATGCATTATTTTTTAGTCATTAGTATCGGTGGTTTATCCGCAGGAATTTCCGGCGAAAACTTACCGTCGCAATTTTCGATGGATAATCCATCAGACATAGACCGACGGATTATTTGTCGGAAATTCCAGCGGTAAGTTTCCATCAAAATCTTGATACATTTCATCGTACCTTCATTTTTAGTGGATAATCCGTTAGAAATTTGTCAGAAACCTATAGCAAAAAAAAAAAAAAAAAACAGCACTCCCTTTTATGTTTATATTTTCTACAACACAACAAACCTGCATAAAAATATACAAATACCATATTCATTAAACATTGAACACATACAAATAGTTTAACATTTAACAAATTGTTTAATAACAGATTTGAACGTTCCAAGTTCATTGAACATTCACCAAACATTTTAAACTTAAATATAAAGTTTGTTCGATGCACACTAAAAACGAACAATAAAATAAACAACTATATAGATGAAATGTCCAACAAATAAAATAGATGACCAGAAATAAGGAAAAAAAAACTAATTAGAATCAATCTCCTTCTGTGCTGATGCTCCCTGCTTTCCACTGTACTACTCCCTCAATTTTCGTAGCTCATCCAACAACTAAGTTTGCTACATATGTATCAGCATCTGAATGTTATCTTGTGATTTTCTGACTTGATGTTAAACATTCTAGGTTCTATGGAAATATTATAATTATAGGAAGGCCATAAATCTCTCTTCTCACCTCTACAAGCTCAATAGAGATCTAGGGATGTATATGCTCTGATCTACATCTAAAATTAAGAGTCTCATTAAAAAAGCTATATTATTTTGCATTTATTAGTCCAAAATACTTTATTTATCTTATTTTATAATTTTCTTGCAAGTCTTCTTTTATTTATGAAAAATTTTAGAGATGAAAAACCTAAAGTATTTAGTGGAACTCACAATCTGACTAAAATTTGATGCAACTCAGTAAATTTTGAGGATTGGTTAAGCTAAATGAAAAAGCAATTTTATAGACATAATTACTAAAAAAACTTGATTTTCATGGAATTATGCTTAGATATAGCAAACTTATATTACCATCCATGACCACCACATGAAAGGAGTGGTGGCTGAGCACTCTTAGTAAGAAATGACTATTTTACTAATTTCATAATTAATATTTAATCATTTTAAATAGCATTTCTCTCATACCTTTGAAAAAAAAATGTCCAAATTAAAATTTTTGAATTTATGAAGTTCTAAAATTTTAAATTTTAATTCAAATTCAAAAATCTTCAAATATTCTAAAACTAAACAAATAAAAATAAGTAAGTTTCACGAACACATAAATATTAATAAAATGCAATTAAAAGTTAGTTAATCAAGTCTCAGTTTAACACCTCCTTATGTCATATCATTGAGGCAACCCAATTTATTATTCGTTACATAAGACAAACCAAACCTTGCTGACCTATAATTTGATTGAAGTTAGATGGCCCTCTTACCTAATCAAATTCTAAGTAGGTTAACTTAACCTATTAATTACTTGACTACTCTAGGTCAAGCTATGCCTAGGATAACTCATGAAACATAATTGAGCTCAAGAAAGCCTAATTGGTAGAATCTATATTAATGTCCATAGTTTAAGGTCATAAGAAAAGTGATAGAGCTTTCATAGTAGTTAAAGATACTTGATTAAACATCCCTTATAAGATTTATGATGGATGAGCTTTATGATTATACTAAACTTACTTTTTATATAACTTCATTACCATCAATTTTTTGCAGGCCTACCTAGTATGGGTATTATATACATATAGTTATGCTAACCACATAAATGTCAAGTTGTCTGCGTCACTTTCCTTTAAGTATCATATACAAATGGATAAGTTAGATAAAACACAAGATCATTTAGTTTTTGTATCCCTTTGTTGATGACAAAAACTTGTCAAGTTCAAGAGAAATAAGGAGTGCACACATCAAAAATTCAAAAAGAGAATAGAATATACAATTCTTGAAAAGCACTTGATGAGGAGGTGGAGAGGAATCAACCACAAGAAAAGAGTAAATGAACAAAATAGTTCACTAAGATATTTTAGAGTGGTTTGATCAAGTGAACTATGTTCACTAAGCTGGTAATTAAGATGAGTTATTACACTTCAAAGCATATTATTAAGGTTGGGATCTTGCAGATTAAGATATAAGAAGGGAGGGAGGAAATAACTATAGTGGTTCCCTCTAAATGAATTATAAACAAGCCACAAGAGATTTTAGAAGAGTGAATAAGAAATAGATAATGGCGACCAAGCTTTGCTTTGATCAACATAAATACTATGTGAACTTACTAAAAACTCTATTGGAATTGTGTAGCTAATATATTAGTAAATTAATCCATTTGATAAACTCCTACTACTAATTGGTCCAAATTATAACCTCTTCTAAGATCTCACCTATCTCTTATGCAAAATTTCAACTTTAATGATTTTAATTTCCTCACAGTATCACCTCTCCTTTGCTTCTTCCATAGAACTTAAATTATATTTCATGCTAGTTTTACTTTGGTGTGTTCCTGATCGGAGTATTTTTACAAAGGAGCACGTGTTATGTTGATTTTAGCTGAAGGAGCATGAATGGGGAAAAATTTAGGTTGGAGCAAACTAGTCGAATAGTACGGTGCATTCAAAATGCATTGAATAGTATGGTGCATTCAGATTGTGGCGTATAATATGGCATTTTCTTTATATGCTGAATAGTACGGTATTTTCTATCTTACCCAAATTTTCATGTTATTCTATTATGTAATGTAAGAGTTTAATGTATAAAAATTATAATTTTATTTTATTTGTTAATTTTAAAGTATATGATAGTTAGTTATAAGAGTAGATATATAATAAATGTATTAGATATATAATTATATGTTACTTATTTTGTAATAATATAATAAATAGTTTAATATGTATTTAGTTGAGAATGAATTAATAATTATATTATAATTAATTTAATTATATAATCATGTTATACTTAAATTCAATTGACCTAAATAATTAATTTAATTGATGATATCATATAATTCTATCTTAATATTTGAATAGTTAATAAAATATTAATTAATTTGAAGTTGTATTATCAAATCATAGTTATTAGTATTTTAGTTGCTATGGACTTTAAATTTCTCTTTCCAAGTTTTATTCATATCATTAAATCCTTTTAAGTTTGTCTCATTATTTATTTATAGGATACTTCTTGAAACAACAATCATATCAGATGACCTGTAAAAATGTATGGTCTAATCAGGCAATATTATAATTTGAACCTGCATGTGGAGATGAGATATGCACAACCTTAGCTACTTAAAAGAGGTGCATTCACATATCACATAGAATTGTGAAGATTTGAGTTTAAAAATTCAAAATGTATTGGCCATATATGGAAATGATTCAAGACACCCCCAATAAAGAAATGTTTGATGATGCAACCATAATGGATGCTTGCATAGCACGAACTGGTGACAGTCTATTGAATTAAAAGGCGAATGTGAATGAGTTATTTAGGTATTGCATACATGAATGGTCAGAAGATGATGATGTTGACCTTTGGAGTGTACACGCTGAGGTACTGAGGGTAACACTTTATATGACAAGATATTTTCTTAATGCTACTAGTTAGAAATATATTCAAATGAGATTCTTGGAAGAAAATGACCATCTTAAGTCCTCATTTCTTACAGATGTGATATTATGAGATGAGATGTAAGAGAGAGGGCCAGATGTTTTCTACAGTAACCTTGACATTGAGTATATGATTTTATATCATAAATGGTATTCTACTTATGACGAGTTTATTTTGGATTTCTATAACAATCGAATGAAGGAGCTATTAATTGAAGGTAAGCTTAGAAAATTTATGAATGGTAAGGATTGGCAAGATCTTTAGTATGAGTTTGAGTTTCATCTCAAGTGCTGCCCAACTCAAACCAAACTCCAAGCACGTATGTATATACTACTTAGGAAATAATAAAGCCATGTAGTATAATGAATGTTAGTTTCATTTTTATTTTTTAATTTCTTTTGCGTGCATAATAAATATATTATCTAAATGGAGATCAATTTGAAGTATGGATTGTTCTTTCAAAACTACAAAAAGAAGTAAGATTTCAGTAATTTCAATACTAACTTCATTTTAACTTGCAACATAAGTACTTGATACATTGATGCATATGTGATAATAGAACTTAAAAAATAACGTACATCTACCAACAACATGGAAGAGCATCATTCTCGGGGGTATATTTCATTGGGCCTTTTCATCTTCACCTTTGAAGCTGTGGCTCCTCATCCACCTCCTCCTCATGCTCCTAAACTTGTGCGTACTGCTACGATGTTTATCTTCCCAGTAAGAGTATGTCCTACTATGAGGGGGAAGATGGAAACCCAACATATGACATATACTCTAGTATAACCATGGGAAATAATGAGTACATAGGGGGTTATTATGACTACCTGCTATATTACACATCTACTATCTCACTAGCCTGTAAATCGTATGAGCTCCAATGCTATGAGGAAGGTCCCATTCCTATCATGTCATAACCGATAGAGGGTGTGTACATGGAATGTATAGGTGGATCATTCTCCATAGTCTGTCTCCCTAAAAACCTTCAAAGATTTAGCCTAGTTCATTTATGATGGTGGCTACCTGTCGATCTGGAGGGAGCATCAGAGATTGAACATTTAGCCTGTTGAACTCTATTTGAACCTATTACATCTTTCCTAGAACAGGTCTTCTCCTTTGTGGTGGTGTCAAAAGTTATGTAATCTATGTCAACTAATCTATAAACTCTAATTGAAAGCTCTAAGACCTGGTCAACAACCAACTGCAACAATTTTACATTCTCCCCGTAACCCCCATCCAGTGGCTCAAGAATAGTAGTTAACCATATGTAGTAGTCGGCTTTAAAGATATATGGAAGTAGTAGATATGAGCTTAGCAATAATTTAGTATAAAGTATACTATAGTAACTATATGGAATGTAATTGATCATACGTACCATTAATCTCATGCCAGACAATCTTGGGAAGAACATCTCTGGCGGCTTTGTCCATGGCTATAATATATAAATAGACACCCAAGACCTATATAACCATAGGTACGTGCCCAACTCCCGATTACCAGTACCTTCTAGTGGAGTAATTGGAACAACATATGATCTCCTTTCTTTTCACAACTGAAGGTAAGCTCGATATTGTATTGTTCAATCTAAATAAGCTCATCCTCATCTATCAATTCTCTTGAAACCTCGCTGTATTAGTTTGGTATCAATGAACTGTACTCCCCCGAACTGCTTCATCATATGGTCGGGGAGGTGCCACTCATCACACTTTGAACTTATTAGTGGTACACGTGCCATCCAAATATCCATCCCATCATAACATTATTGAGGTAGGGTGGCAAACACTTCTTTCGGGTATGTAGCCATGCTCACTTATCATATCAAAATTTGTAAAATGTTAACCCTATAAAATTATATATAAGTTATTTAGAATGTAAAATATTCTCATACCTAAGTCATCTGCAAATCATCCAAGTCATCCTGATATGTCACTGTGTTTCCTGTTGGAACCTCATGTATCCGATCTTCCAACCTACATACTAAAAGGATAAATAATTAAGCATTAATCAATTATAATAAATATATGTATTAAACTTTAATTATATACCTACACCCTAGTGGTCACACACCTAAGTCGTATATGTGGGGGACTCGTAGCGTGGGACTTCTAACATGAAACCTCTCTCAGGACCATACTTGAAGTAGCGCAACACATCCAGTTATGTAGGTACGTGTTGGGTGAGTTTCATGACACAGCTCTATCTAAAGATGTGCTAGGACCGCACTATTAATAAACATCCTAACAAATATGTAACGTCCTAGAATCAAATTTGAAAGAATTATTTTATTTACCTTTTTTAATTAATTAACTAGAGCTTCAAACAATAAATCTGTATATCTAGTAAAGTCAACTAACAATTACATACCTCAAAATATTACACCATATTTATTCTTTCAAAATTAATATACAATATCCAAGAGATTAGTACAATCACTAATCTATATATCACAAACACCTGACTACAAAAAAATAAAGGAAAATACATAACAAAATCTAAAGAAAATTTGAGAATCTCTACCAATCTCACTCCAACTAGTCCTAACCCCCTTCCCTGACCTGAAATCATTTAAACCACATATAATAAGCTAAACAGTCCATTACAAAAATTAAAACACTGTCACTACTATCAATACAAGGCAAAAGAATCAATATATATATATATATATATTCAATTCTAGTCAATATCAATCATCATTTAATATATGCAATAAAAATCTTAAAAATTAATACTAAAATCAATATGACCAGTGAAATTAAAAGAGATCTATTAAACAATAAGACATACAGTAAAGAGTAGCATCACTCAATGAATCATGTCAGTATGCTGTGCTATATTATATCAATATTAATGATAGTATAAGCAATTAATCTGTTAATCAGTTTAATATACTATAAGGTAAATATCATCATGAGTATAATTATGAAAAATAAGGCATGACATTCAATTTTAATGTGATATTTTCTTCTGTATATCTGTCATAGCTATCAATCTATCAATTTTCAGAGGTGATCATTTAAGAGTCATCACCCTCCACCCTTCGATGTAATTCAGTCAATTAATTACATGCTATAATAAGAATTACACTACCAAATTTTTATTTAAAGGAAAGCCCATCGGCCCATGCTCCTATGCAGGGTATTATATTTTAAGAGCCAACATGTATTCATTATAGTGTTAACAACCAGTCTTTCTTGCTTACATACAAATTATATATTTTTCTATGCAATATAAGTTAATATCATGTACAAAATATATAAATATATAAATACAGAGAAATATATCAAATTTGTATACTATGCATTTACTTCAAAAAATTATATCTTTCAATTTAACTGGTGAAAATTCAATATGTTACAGTCAAAATGCTCATATTGATGAGATATATCACATACAACAAGTTATGCGGTGAAAGTTTTAACAAAACAAATTTATCCTCATTTTTCGGTAACAGAAAAATAAATTTGATCAAAACATATCAAAAATATAAAATTATTGAAATCAGAGATAGGGTAATTGTCTCTTACAATGAGACGAGCAAATTTCTTAACAAGCTCGACAGAAAAAAATTGCATCACAACCTTCAAAACATAACTTTTCCTTCTCTCTGTTCTCTTTTCCTCTCAAAATTCCTAAGCCATCTCTCTGTTGCCCAAAAAAACTAATGGGAAATGATGTTTAATGCTTTTTAAGTTAATGGAATTAGATATTTAGGATTTAAAATAATAATATAATATTATTTAATTATATAATTTAATCAATTATCAATATAAAATTCATATAAATCATTTTGGGGTTTTAAAAATTATAAAAAAATATTCATAAATTAACTTATTTTATTTAGTAAATACAGGTGAAATTGTTTTGCAAAACGAACACCTGACAATTCCAAAATCCCCACTTGTACCGATAGGTGCCAATTTCTTAAGGATTTGCACTAGTGCTCAAAAACTATAAAAAAATCTTTTAATTAAAATAATACAATATAAATGCTTTGATGAAGATGATTTTCAAATTTGACTTAAAATGACTCCTAAAAAAATTATTTATTTGATTCAAAATATAGGCTATTAGAAAACTTGTCCACATCCATAAGCAGGGGCAACCACTATAAAAACACATGTGACCGTGGCGTGTCCAATATTAGAAAACAACCAATTATAAATAGAATGTACGCCAGGATATGCTGCAGGGAAGGCCCGGGTGCTAAGACATCATATGAATCCTTGTAGAAAGTCCAGCGGAGCCATCGAAGAGGGAGCATCGACTCGACTTGAGCTGTGCCCATCTGAAAGGTGGCCTTACAACTACAGTTCATTCGTCTAGATCATAACCTTATTACAGCTTTGGTCGAGAAATGGTGTCCCCTGACGAACACCTTTCACTTTACGATCAGAGAGATGATGATCACGCTTCAGTGTGCTTGGTCTTAGAGTTGATTCCCCCCCCCCCCCCCCCCCCCCCCCCCCCCCCCCCCCCCCGCATCAATCTAGACATGCTACCGAAAAAGGAGGACAAACATAAATCCTTTAGCTATCTTAAAGGGAACAAACTCACCATGATAACTGCCTAATTATAAATTCCAATATTCAATTAATATTTGGATTACACTAATAACATTATCTATTATTTATCACATAACTACTTTAAAATAATCTTGTCTTGCATTATTATTTCGAAATTTTACATATACTAGGAATCAACAAAAAAATTCCATTTTTAATGATTAATTTATAATTACATAATGAACTATATCATTAATTACTAAATTATCTAAGGTAATTTACTACAATTATTTATAAAATAAAATAAACTTGGTACTGAATGTAATATATTACATAGTGAGTAATAAATTCGTAAAAAACTTTTAAATTAAAAACCTAGAAAACTAAACTATATGGCAGAGAAAATTAATGTGACTTCTATTAGGTCTTCCTAAATAATAATTTCGATTTATAAATATCATTCTAATTTATGTATAACATACAACTATTTTTATTTTTTTTTATCCTTCTCTCGCTGGAGATTATTACTTCCTTTAAAACCACACAAAAATAAAATAATGTTTACATTGTATTTTTCCTAATTTTATACCACAAATCTGAACATTTAAATTATAAGATTGCACAAAATATAATTGCTTTTTTATGTCACAAAATTCTTCTGTTTAATATCAGCAATTTTTTTAAAAATATATACAATAGATTGATTTAGTTAAAATATTCATTCAACAAAGAGTTCAATAATTTTAGCTCATTAGAACAATTGGAAATCTGTACAAGCAAGATCGAACACATTAGGCATGATTAATTAAAGGAAATATTATATTAGGTTTATAATTTTAGAATTTCTTCTTCTCTCAAATCTCAGGAAAATAAAATACTTATAAGAACCTTTCTCTGTCAGATAAGTTATGTTGCGGACTCAAATATACGCGGCGATAGATTTTAATTTTCCGTCTCAGCGTTGTACGTATATCCAGCACACAAACAGAATCGAAATAGTAACACCAGGATTTTTACGTGGAAAACCCTGGAAAGAGAAAAAACCACGGGGCCACGCCCAGTTGAAAGAGTTCCACTAGTGTTGTTTGAAGTACACGAGGCTGATTCGTCCTTTAAATTCAGGACGATCAGATTACAATGAGTATCAGTTATAAGGACAAGCAGAGTTTCGACGTCACTTGAATGTCCGGCAGAATTCCGGCGTCACTTGGAAAGAAGTCCGGCGTCACTCGGACGTCGGGTAGAATTCCGGCGTCGGGCAGAATTCCGACGTTGCTCCCGTGTCGGGCAGAGCTCTGGCGTCCCTCGGGCGCCTGGTGGTGCTTCGGTGGTGTTCCGGCGGTGTTCCGGCGGAGTTCCGGCGGTGTTCCGGCGGTGGTCGAGGAGGAGCTGTTCCCTCCTAGGCTTCTCTTCTCTTCTTCTTCTCTTCTTCTCTTCTTGGCTTGGGGTCCTCTCTTAAGAGAAATGAGGGGCTATTTATAGTTTTTCTGGAGTGGCATAGCCCGTAAATATGTGAGGGATCAAGGGCAAATAAGGAGTGATCCGGATGAACGGTCGATATTGAATCCCTTGATCGTGAACCGTTTATCAAGCATTTCAAGGTCTTAGTGATATCAGAATTCTGCGATCTTGGACTCGTTGGATTCGTCTCGTCGAGTCGCTCGATTCGAGTATAAGCTCGTCAAAATCGGAGACCGTTTGGTAACTCAAATTACTGTTTGATGCTTCCAACAGCACTTTGGGTACTTGATTTGGACTCACTTGGGCTCGGATTGAGTCGAATTTGGTGTCGTTGGATTCGTATTTCCGAGACGCTCAGTTCGACTATAAGTTTGCTGAAATCGGAGTTTAAATGATCTCCGAAATAATTTTTGAAGTTTCCAACTTGAGTTTTTCCTCGAGATTCGTGCCCGATCAAGATAATTTTTTGATGACGTATCAGTTGCCCCCCTATTTTTGGACGTCAAAGCTCCAGGAGTCCAAAAATATATGTGTCGGCTTTTCACTTTGGCAAAATCGTAAAAATTTACGTTCCAAAAAGTAAATGTTTGCTCGAACTTGATCATAGAGGCCCCGTTGAGCTCCGAAAGTGTCAAAATTGAGTCCGGAACGTCGAAAAACGTGTCCGGGGACCCCAAAAACGCCGAATTTGGACCGTCCGGGCCCGAAATCGGAGCCCGGGAACGCGTAGACGGCCGAACCGGCCGGCTGGCCGGCCGGCCGCCGCCCGCCGCCGCCTGCGGCGGTGCCCGCGCCAACCGGCGCGTCCACGCGCAGAACCGCGCGAAACCGCGCGGGGCGCGGTTAATTTTTAAAAAATATTATTTTTTTTTTTTAGTGGCGGGGCCCAAAAAATTCCGAAAAAATCCCAAAAAATTCCGAAAAATTTGAAAAAATTCAGGGAATTTAATAAAATTTTGGAATCCTCCCCCCCTCAAAAATAATATAAAAAGACCCCCAGGGCCTAGGAGAAACTCGCCCCTTCTTCATTTCTCCCTCTGGCTTTTGGCATTTTGAGGCTTTCCGCCGTTTTTGAGTAGGTGACTTTCCCTACTTAACTCGGCGCCCCTCCTTTTGCACAGAAGTTAGAGTATTCATCTCTTCTCCCCTCTAGTTTCTGGCATTTTGAGGCCTTCCGCCGTTTTTGAGTAGGTGACTTTCCCTACTTAACTCGGCGCCCCTCCTTTTGCACAGAAGTTAGCGGTTTTCCCTCTTTTTTCTCTCATTCTGGCTTTCTGACAGTTGAGGCATTCCGTTGTTATTCAGTAGGTGATTTTCCCTACTTGAGACAACGGCCCTCCTCTTGTACAGGAGTTAAAAATTTCTTTTCTTTTTCATTCCTTCATGTGGAGGTGAGATGTTAGTCGGAGGGAGTCTGAAGATGGTCGGAAGTCAGACGTCGGGAAGAAGTACGGCGTCGGGTAGAACTCCGACGAAAATCCGTCGGCGGGAAGAAGTCCTATGACGGGTAGAAATTCGGTGTCGGGTAGAAGCCCAACAAACATCCGACGATGGGCAGAAGTCCGACGTCGGGAAGAATTACAGCGTCGGGTTGAAGTCCGACGAGGGTCCGACGACGGGCATAAGTCCGGCGTCGGGTAGAAGTTCGACGAAAGTCACGCGACTGACAGAAGTCTTTCAATGGGAGGAAGTTCGGTGTCAGACATAAGTCTGACGAAAGTCTCGCGATTGGCAGAAGTCCTGCGTCGAGTGGAAGTACGGTGTCGGGCAGAAGTCCGACGAAAATATTGGGCAAAATTCCAACGAAAGTCCGGCGACGGGCAGAGACCCAGCAACGGGAAGAAGCTTTTCGTCGGGTAGAAGTCCGATGAAAGTCCCTCGACGGGCATAAGTACAACGTCGGGTAGATATCCGAGGCAAGTCACGCAACTGGCAGAAATACAACGTTGGGTAGAAATTTGACGAGGGTCTAGCGACGGGCAGATGATGGCCGGCGTCCAGTAACATTGTGTTAAGGCAATATTCATTCATACTGAAGTGTGCCAACATTAGATATTACTGAATCAAGAGGCCGAAGTAGTGTGGGATGCCAATATTCTGGCAATACACTAACACTGTCAACTGAGTGGAGGTCTGATGATGATCCAGTTATGTCCTTTCTTTAAAGGAGCAGTTGTAGGAGATGCTTGCGTGCAGTAAGGGAGAAGTCACTTAAATCCACCAAGGATATTTGACTGTGTTAAAGTTACTTGTTACTGGATGATACTAGTTTGTATGAGTGTCACCAGTGTACCTTTTGATTTCAACTTCTGGTGAGAAGAAATGTATATTTGAATCTGAATTTATGTAACTCCAATGATATTGTATATGAAATGAGGATTTGTCCCCTAGAGGGACCTGAATTGTTATTGCATCTGTAAGACATGCTTTGTGCTTTTGATGTATTATTAGTTTGAACGAATGTGAGAGACATCCTTTTAGGATGTTTGACATATATGAGACTGTAAGTCAAAACCCTTGCTTGATGACGTTAAGGGAAGATGTTAGATTAAATCTCCCCAAGAATGATCTTCCAATGATTGGGATACAAGACATCATCCAATGACATTTGACCTATATGAGGTTGTATGTCAGAGCCCTGCTCAATGACGTTAACCTGTATAGGAGTGGTCGAGGGAATCCACCAAGGATGTGAGACCTATTCGAGGTTGTATGTCAGAGCCCTGCTTGACGACGTTAACATTTATGAAAGAGGTCGAGAGAATCCACCAAGGATGTGAGACCTATCCGAGGTTGTATGTCGGAGCCTTTGCTCGACGACGTTAACCTGTATGGAAGAGGTCGAGAGAATCCACCAAGGATGTGAGACCTATCCGAGGTTGTATGTCGGAGCCCTGCTCGACGACGTTAACCTTTATGGAAGAGGTCGAGAGAATCCAGCAAGGATGTGAGACCTATCTGAGGTTGTATGTCGGAGCCTTTGCTCGACGACGTTAACCTGTATGAAAGAGGTCGAGAGAATCCACCAAGGATGTGAGACCTATCCGAGGTTGTATGTCGGAGCCTTTGCTCGACGACGTTAACCTGTATGGAAGAGGTCGAGAGAATCCACCAAGGATGTGAGACCTATCCGAGGTTGTATGTTGGAGCCTTTGCTCGACGACGTTAACCTGTGTGGAAGAGGTCAGATTGAATCCCCCTGGGATTGATCATCCAGTGATTGAGACACAATAAAGATTGTGTATTTCTCGAATCAAGGATAAAGAGACTATATTTGTCAGTAGTTTTTCATTGTCATTTATATTCTTTTTTAAAGAAAGAGACAATATCAAAACTGGACGAACAACACATTATATTACTGTAAGATAATACAATAATTCCCTTGTACAACAAAAGAGATGCATATAGGGACAACCACATCATTTGACTTGGTAGAAATACCAAGGACATTAGAGTGACATCCTACTGATCATAGAAGAGATACATGGTGACACATGACAAGTAGTATTACTAACACAAAGGTTCAAGTTGCAGCATTACTCAATCTCACCAACCATTTGAATATTATTCAATGGTTGTCTTTGTTGTTGTTGATTTTGCCCCCCAGTGGGGCGAGCTTCTTCTCGGGTAGGTGGGTTCCCAATAAACTGTCGAAGATAGCCCTGGCGGATAAGTCTTTCAATCTCATCCTTAAGTTGCCAACATGCTTCAGTAGTGTGGCCACGACTATGATGAAAGTGACAGTACTGATCTTGATTTCCTGTATTTGGCTTCAAAGGATGCGACCATTTCACTTTGTCCTGATCTTGAATCGCCATTAACACATTTGCTCGAGATGTGTTGAGCGGAGTGTACTCTTTCTCCTGCCGAGGTTCTCGTTGTGGTAATGGGGGCCTAGAAGGTAGATTGCTATTCCCTTGCTTTTTCCATTGTGATGAGGGAATTTCCACCTCAGGTGCTCCCTTACGCTTCCCAGTGGTTTGCTCGAACTATTTTCTATGAGCATTTATTGCCTCATCTGCAGATATCTGCGCCTCCATACGATGGATCAGATCGGCATATGAATGAACAGTGTCGCGCATAAGTGCCGAATAGAAAGGACCAGGACGAAGGCCTCTAAGGAAGACCCCTCGGAGCAATTCTGGGTTTAGTCCTGGAATCTGTCGTGCCTCGGTGGAAAATCGCTGAAAGTACTCTTTTAACGATTCTCCCTCGTTTTGACGAATCCCGGAGAGGTGGGAAGAATCTTTAGCAATTCTTCGATTGGCTACAAACTGTTCAACGAAGGCTTTGGCCAATTTGACGAATGAAGGGATCGTTCCAGATGGAAGAGAATAGAATCATGTTCGCGCCTGTCCTTTGAGTGTAGTAGGAAAAACCTGACATAGGAGGGCATCCGAAGCTCGCTGGATATGCATGATGGTTCTGTAATGATCGATGTGCTCGTACGGGTCGGATGTCCCATCGTAGGAATCGATGCTTGGTAGTTTAAATCCTGCCGGAATAGCATGTTGAAGAATAGCTTCTGTCAAGGGTGACGACTCCTGCAAGTCCCACTGACGAAGGGGTTGCCTTATGCCTCCTGTAGGGAACTCTTCTCGGACCAATCGTCGCAGTTCGTGGTGAAGGGCATTGCGAGGGAGCTCAGCAATGTGTGGTCGGGCTAACTCTTCGGGGAGGTCCAAAGGAATACGAGGTTGCCGACCTGTGTGCGAAGGATGGGTAGAACTTGCTATATCAGCCAGTTCATTATCTTGATGCGACTGCGAACGCCTCTTGAGTGGAGGAAGAGGAATCTCGTCTTGAAGATGTTCGATTTGAACAGCTTCGACACGTGGTGGATCTCGAGGGAGAAGAACCTCCTCCTGAGGTGCTAGGGTCGGTTGTCGAGTCTCTCGCAAGAGTTGTAGGATCTCGTTTTGAGATTCTTCCATCTTTTGAATTCTCTCTTCTAGGGAGGGTCCCGAGGTCCCTTCTCCAGGTGCGTTTTGCCCCCCGGGGTATAAAGAGGCAGATATCGGGCGTCTATGATTCATAGACTGATTCCTGGATTGATGAGAGTGAGAGCGGGAGGCTCCTATGAGGCGACTGCTACGCCTGTTGACCATCGTAGCAATACTTGAAGTTGTGGGATAAGATTCCCACAGACGGCGCCAAACTGTTGCGGACTCAAATATACGCGGCGATAGATTTTAATTTTCCGTCTCAGCGTTGTACGTATATTCAGCACACAAACAGAATCAAAATAGTAACACCAGGATTTTTACGTGGAAAACCCTGGAAAGGGAAAAAACCACGGGGCCACGCCCAGTTGAAAGAGTTCCACTAGTGTTGTTTGAAGTACACGAGGCTGATTCGTCCTTTAAATTCAGGACGATCAGATTACAATGAGTATCAGTTATAAGGACAAGCAGAGTTTCGACGTCACTTGAATGTCCGGCAGAATTTCGGTGTCACTTGGAAAGAAGTCCGGCGTCACTCGGACGTCGGGTAGAATTCCGGCGTCGGGCAGAATTCCGACGTTGCTCCCGTGTCGGGCAGAGCTCTGGCGTCCCTCGGGCGCCTGGTGGTGCTTCGGTGGTGTTCCGGCGGTATTCCGGCGGAGTTCCGGCGGTGGTCGAGGAGGAGCTATTCTCTCCTAGGCTTCTCTTCTCTTCTTCTTCTCTTCTTCTCTTCTTGGCTTGGGGTCCTCTCTTAAGAGAAATGAGGGGCTATTTATAGTTTTTCTGGAGTGGCATAGCCCGTAAATATGTGAGGGATCAAGGGCAAATAAGGAGTGATCCGGATGAACGGTCGATATTGAATCCCTTGATCGTGAACCGTTTATCAAGCATTTGAAGGTCTTAATGATATCAGAATTCTGCGATCTTGGACTCGTTGGATTCGTCTCGTCGAGTCGCTCGATTTGAGTATAAGCTCGTCAAAATCGGAGACCGTTTGGTAACTAAAATTGCTGTTTGATGCTTCCAACAGCACTTTGGGTACTTGATTTGGACTCACTTGGGCTCGGATTGAGTCGAATTTGGTGTCGTTGGATTCGTATTTCCGAGACGCTCAGTTCGACTATAAGTTTGCTGAAATCGGAGTTTAAATGGTCTCCGAAATAATTTTTGAAGTTTCCAACTTGAGTTTTTCCTCGAGATTCGTGCCCGATCAAGATAATTTTTTGATGACGTATCAAGTTAAAATGTAAAGCTATTTTTAAAAACTATTATATAATTTAAGTCAAATATAAATTATTATATAACTTAAAATTTAAAAGTATTTTATAATTTACAACTATTTTTCTTCTTACAGTATACTTAAAATTTCAACTGCCATTTGCTCTTACGTAATTTTCTAACCTCAACACATAAAATAACACTAACCTCACAAGCTTAATCGAGAATGCAAGCTTAGGTTTAATTGCCCTCTTATTTTATCTGACCTCACAAGCTTAATTGATCTCTTGCTTCAGCTGAGATGAAAGCGTGCTCCATCGATTTGTGCTCCTCCCACTAAATATTATTGCTTACGTGCTCCATCTTAAAATAAATGAGCACTAGTACTTTGGTGTTATACGCTACCTTTTTTATGTGCTTTAGATCAGCAACATTTACTGTGTAAATTAACCATTTAATCCTTTTAATAGAAGGCTTGTCACCACATCCAAGGGATCCCTCATGCAAGGGATCCCCCTCTTCCTCTAAAGTATACATCCATTAATATAGATGGATCCTCTTAAAATTAAAGGGCCCTTTAGACAAGATCCTTGTAGTTAGTAACTTGGAAATCCATTCTTCCGAAGAAGCCTTATATGTTAATATGCATTTTTCTAACCTTTCCTTACTTATCTTGCCTTGAACTTTCTGTGGTCTATAATTAAGCTTTTATGATTTCTGATGAGGAAATCATGCAGTTTATGGATCCTTTTAGGTTCTTTTTGGCAGGAAGATTTGTGCTCAATTGAGCTAACCTGGATCAGATAAGGTCTTTCTTCTTTAACATATGACTTTCTAGTCAATTCTCCACTTGCATACAATATGCTAAGCAAATTTTCAAAAAGCTTACTAATGATCTAGACTATACAAGAATATTGGCTTGTCACTCTTGTTATATTACCAACAGCCAAATGCATTTTTCAATGAACTTTTTTCTTCTATCAACTAAAAGAAGCATTACTCTTTGTGGTTCAGTTTGTTTCAATAGATTGTCGCCTTGTTCTTATAAAAAATTTCCTTAATTCATTATTCATCTAAATTTTACAATCTATAAATTCAACTTTTATGTTTACCATCAAATATCAAGCAAGAAAGAAGATTCCAAAGTGAAGAAAATCAAAGTTATGGACTGATATATGGAAGATTTCATTCAAAACTTGGTTGGTTATGGTTGAGCCCTTTCTTCTTTTTTTGGGATATTGATAAATATATTTGAAAGCCTCTTAGATGTTTGTTTTTTTTTTCCTTCGAGATAATTTCTTTCCTCTATAATTCTTGTCAAACATTTTGATTTCCTTCCGATTTAGGTCTAATGTCAGGTTATTGCTTCGCAACTGCAACAGTGTTCTTTTCTTGATGCCTTAAATGATTGCATTTTTAGGTGGGGTTATATTTTTTATTCATCATGTAATATTTTGTCTTATTTTATCTGCTAACTTCAAATGTATTTTATTTAATAGCTCCTTTCTTTGTTTGGCGTATTATATATTTTATTCATTTTTTTAATAATATTGTGTTTCAACTCTAATCATTAAGAAAAAGGAGGATTAATATATTTAGCATTCAAAATTTTCTCAGTCACATAATTGTTTTGTAAACTTTAATACTCACATAATCTAAGGCATTTTTAACTCCATTAGCATAGCCCTAACATGTTCCATCGCAAGTTCCTTTTCGGCCTCATCGATGTATTGACCTAACGAGTTCCAACACTACATTTTTCTTAAATCGGTCCCCTTGATACATTGCCCTAATGAACTCTAATGTGATTTCCTTGTGCTTCGTCAATTGACGTCCTGCAATGAAGACAATGAGACTGCTAATTGCTAAGGATGCAAAGGTCATAGAACCAACTTCATGAGAAGGCAGACGAAAAGAGATTTGGACGATATTTTTGGATGAATGATATTTTTATTGATATTTAAAATTTTAGCTATTTAAGTAAATAATTAAATTTAAGCCTTAGATATATAAATTACAAATTTTATATGATTTGCCAGTAAATCCCCTTTAAGAAAAAAAAAAAAAAGATCACACACTCTAGTTGATAGCCAAGCCCAGGCCGCCGCCAGATCTGACCTGCCTCCTGCTCGTGCCCTTATCTGGGACGGAACCCGCACTTCTCCGGCCATTTCCAGCCGATACTAGACTAATCATTAACAAAAGCGAGACCATACATCTTAATTTTTCAACTCGAGATGCGCATCGCTCCGCTGCTAATCCCAGATCTGCTGCTAGTAGCAGCCGTTTCCGCAGCTCTTACAATGGCCACGGTATCGCCGGCAGCAGCTGAGAGTTGTCCGATGAACCTGAGTTACGTAACCCAGTTCTCATGGGATCACACGTCTTGCCTTCCGAGCTCCAACAACATGACCAGTTGCTGCACGACTCTTCTCAGCGTGCTGGGCATCGGACTCTCTCAGCGCCTCCGCGTCACCTCCCTCTTCCGTCTCCCCTCCGTCGCTGTCTCTGCCGTCTGCCTAGCCTCCTTCCAGTCCCGGCTTTCCGAGCTCTCCCTTCCCTCCTCCCTCGTACACACCTGCTTCCCTTCTCCCAACCGCTTCGTTATCTCTCCGGACTTCTGCGACGGCATCATGTCTCTCCGAGACTGGAAAGTCCGCCTTGGGAACTCCACCGCCGTTGACTCAGACTGCGCCCCCGATCTGCGCGACCTTACCCGCTGTTCCGCCTGCCTCTCCGCCGGCTTCCAGATTTCCTCCCGCCTCACTGCCCTCGACGGCAACACTTCCCACGCCACCAATTGCTTTTACCTCACCGTCACCTACGCCGCCGGCATCGCCAACAAATTCGGCCCCGAGGATCCCCGCGCTTACCTCTGCATCCTAGGCCTGGCCGCCCCCAACTCTCCCCATCCCGAATCCTCCTCTCCACCCTCCCATGCAGCTGTCTACGCCTCCTCCTCTGCAGCCGCCGCCTTCTTACTCCTCTCCGCTGCCCTTGCCCTCTATCTCTGGCGGTCCCACCGACAGAGAAGAAACACGGCCGCCGCAGCCGCCGCCATGGATAGTCAGTTTTCCTCTTCCCGGCCACACCCTCGCCCCAACACCGGCGCCATTTGGTACAATATACGGGAACTCGAGAAGTCAACAAATTACTTCTCTCAGCGAAATCTTATAGGCCGGGGTGGTTTCGGCGTGGTCTACCGCGGCGTACTATCCGACGGCAGCCCTGTCGCTGTGAAACACGTCCTAGAATCGGACTTCCAGGGCGACGATGAGTTCCGCAACGAGGTAGAGATCATAAGCAATCTCCGCCACCGCAACCTCGTCCCTCTCCGCGGCTGCTGTATCACCGGTGCTGAAGCCGATGAAGGAACGCAGAAGTTCCTTATCTACGACTTCATGCCCAATGGCAGTCTCGACGACTACATCTTTCGCGACTGCAGCAAGCGCCCCCCGCTTACCTGGCCGCAGAGGAAGAACATAATCCTTGATGTGGCGAAAGCGCTGGCTTATCTGCATTACGGGATAAAGCCGGCGATCTACCACCGCGACATTAAGGCAACCAACATCCTTCTCGACGGTGAGATGCGGGCGAGGGTGGCGGACTTCGGGCTTGCACGGCAAAGCCGAGAGGGGCAGTCGCATCTCACTACTCGGGTAGCGGGGACCCACGGCTACCTTGCGCCTGAGTACGCGCTCTACGGCCAGCTGACAGAGAAGAGCGATGTTTACAGCTTTGGAATGGTGGTGCTGGAGATCATGAGCGGGCGGAAGGCGCTCGACATGGCTTCACCGTCTGGCGTTGTGCTTATTACCGATTGGGCGTGGACGCTTGTGAAGGCAGGGAGGATTGAGGAGGTGTTTGACATGGCGGTGATGAGTGGGGAGGGAAGTGGGCCGAAGGGTATCATGGAGCGGTTTGTGCATGTGGGGATTCTCTGCGCGCATGTCATGGTGGCCTTGCGGCCAACTATTGAAGAGGCATTGAGGATGCTAGAGGGGGATATTGAAGTCCCGGCAGTTCCCGACCGACCGATGCCATATGGCCATGGAGCTCTTGACGGTGGGGAGGGGAGCAATTTCACTGCGTCGCCCACGCTGAGTGGCTTCGTTCTTAACGTCGGAGACATTCTCCGGTGAACCAATTTCACAAGGATACGGGAGCATTGGAAACTTGATATCTCTGTTCGCTCCTCCTTCATAATTGATTTTAGCATGAGGTTCATTGACTGGGAGCTTAAATTTCAAATCAAGATATTTTAGATTGACTGTCTTACATAAGCATCTATAAATTTTTTATTAAATTCGTTAAAAAAAAAAAAAAAAAAACTACCGTTATGTTTTGCTTGACATTTTCTGAAACTGTAAGACGATTTTAAATGTTTTGCTAGAATTTTATTTATAATGTTACAAGCTAGATAATTATTAATTAAAAAAAAAGTAATGAGATATGTTTTTGATTTTTTCGAAAAAAATCATATGCACGAAGCAGGAGGAAGGGCTGGACAAAATTTTCATAAGGGGCGGAGCTTTTTATACAAAAAATTCATTAATTTATGAACCAGAAAAAAATGATTTTATGTGCATTAGAATTCTCCTATTTCGATAAAAAGTGCCCTATATGTTTTTGTTTGGGGAAATTGGCCTAAAATTTAATTATGATCGGGCACAAATCTTGAGGCAAAATCAGGTTGGAAACTTCTTATATTAAATTCGGGATAATTCGAACTCCGATTTCAACAAACATATAGTCGAATTGAACGTCTCGAGAAGTCGAACTCAGTGACACCAAATTCAATGCAATTCGAGCTCAAATGGGCCCCAATCGAAACCCGAAGCACCTTTGGAAGGTTTAAACCATAAATTGGATGACCAAACGGTTTCTAAATGTGACAATAAATTTTGGTTCAAATCTTATTCGAACGTTATTTGAGCTTATATTTCTATTGTAGCTTCCAATTGCTAAGCTCAAACATATATTCGACATAGATTTGTACCATAACAAATTTGGTTCAAACAATGTTCCAACATTATTTAAACTTTGTTACAAAAATTATTGTAACTCAATTACAAGTTAGTGTTTAATATTTGCTTCAGAAAAAGGTCTTCAAAGAGGTTTGAATGAGGTTCAAGTTTTAGGCTCAAATCTAATTTATCTTATTATCTTTTTATAAAATTAATTTATATGATTTATTTTGTCATATATACAGATGTCAAGACTTATCATTCTTGTTGAAAGGTATTATATTCTAAGTGTAATATACATAGCTAGTGAGGTGATAGAGAAGCTGATCAGTTAGTTTAATAACTCAATAAAATTGAAAGGGCCAATCAATTACCCTTTATTCAGCTCTTCATTCTTTCAAACATGCAGTTCTTTGGGGTCTTATTCCATTAGCTTCTCCTAAGAAAGGTTGAATATAAAAATAATGATGGTTACTCAATTGTGTTTAATATTAGAGGTAAAAGTACAAACTCTAAAACTTTATATTTTACTTTGATCACCAACAATGAATTATCTTTTAATGAGAAATTTGTGGAGATAGCTATAAACACACGGACAATTTAGAATTATGTGGATGATAATAAGATATTAAAGAAAACTAATTTTGAAAAGGCCTTCATAGAGTGCACAATTAGATAAGTTATGTGGAAGCTATGTTATTACTTTATTGTTGATAGTTTATTTCTTAATCATGAGATAAATAATGTTGTGTTTATGATGATGCTTACAATGATTGAGGAAGAGTGAGATTTTATTTAATGTCCTTGAGGAAGGATGTTATAGAACAAGAGATTTAGGGGGAATGAGAATTATATAGTTCACACCAAGGGGGTGTCTTAAAGGTGGAGAATAAAATAGGAAATAAAGCTTTATTAACATCATTTTTGAATGAGGTATGATCCTTATGCTTTTCCATCTTTAAGGCTTTGATGCTTCTACCTTAGTGTGAACCTAGCCTATAGGAACTGTAGGAGGTGACCTAAGGACTTAGTTTTAGTTAACCCTAGATGGTCCAATCTTTCTTAAATATCCTCCTACCTAGAATCTAAACTTAGGTTAAATCTAAACCCCATGATAGCCATGAAAATGCCATTAAAGGTCTTTTTCCATGTTAAAACAAAACCCATAACACTGGGTTTGAGCCAAGCAAGTCCAAGTTAAATTAGGAAGTTGATTTACTCACCTGAGGCCCTTGGGCAACCCTAATTGACCAATGTTGAAAAAATTAAATCTAAAATTCTTGATTAGTCAAGCTAACTTAGACCTTATCATTGATTTTTAAGCCTTTTAAACCTATCAGAGGCCTCTCATAAGCCTAACCCAAGACATGGTCAACCCATTTGACCATGGTAAAACCTAAAATACCTTAAATGACCTTAAATGACCTAAAGTGGTCTTCTTGGTTAAAGCTCACACTAGACCCAAGGGTTGTGTCTTAAGCCTCCCAACTCTTCCCTATACTCACTTAAAAATAATTAAATCCCTAGTCAACCTTTATTAACCCATGGTTAACCTAAAGTCTCAAAATTACCTAAATAGGCCCTTAACCATTTCCATGAAATTAGCCTTCATACACCCAAGCCCTTAGACCTGGCCTCTGCTAATAGAAGACTAACACTTTAAGCTAGCCACCCTAATTATCCAATGCCTTGGGTTAACCAAATGTATTAAACCAATAAATAGTTTAAAAAGAAACTAAGCTCATCTTAATCCAATCCAAATTTTTCCAACTAAACTATAATGTGCCTTAAAACTTCTAAACCCAAAGCAAGCTCAGATGGACACTTGGCTAGACATGGGTGAGAAAAAAATGACTAAACTTAAGCATCCAATATTTAAATTGTTCAATCTCTTGCATTCAACTCTTCCAAGACCCTAATCAACTCAAACAACCAACTAACGCTCTATTGAATACTACCTCACTGGTATAACATCTTGATATGGTCAGCTGTGACCATAATTCCATTTGCATGCATTCAAAAGTTTCTATAATTACCTTCATTTCATATGAGTATGGTTTGACATTTGATTCCTAAAGTGAGAGTAATTGAGTGCATATAATCCCCAATCATCCAGGAGCTTATGAGTGTAAATTTGAGTGAGCTCCATTGAGGTCATTTTGGTGAAAACGTTAATTCTCATCCAACCTATTCCATTATTCAAGCCTGAAGGAGTATTTTTAACTAGGTCAAGGAGAACTCCCAACACCCAATTCAAAATTTTGATCTGCACTGTGTCCAGGTAACATTCTATCACAACCAACCCCAATATGACCCATAAACATGATTGGTCATATCATTTTGAATGGGGAGAGACAAGACCATCAAAGTCTTAAAAACTTTTTAGATTTCTTTGAATTAAACTGACCATAGAGCTTTTAATTAACTTCCAATAAGAAATAAATAAACTCATCCACAAATCTCTTTTCTTTTCATAATCATCAAAATATATATTCAATAAATCTACACTACAGTGCATGGCTATGGACCAGAACAAAGCCAACAAAGAAAAAGACATGACCGTATAAAAATTAGAAAATTTCTATACAGAATCAGATAGACTAGAACTTAAATCCTTAGCTACTCAACAGAATCTATCCCCTTTTCTTATTCTGAAATAGAATGTAGAATAGGTGTGAGCTAACATAGCTCATTAGGCCACACCCAACGATCTAAATTTTTAATAATTTACTCATTACTTATTTAACTAAATTTTAAAGAAGTTAATATCAATTCACTGTGCTAAAGAGAATAATACTTACAAGTAACAAATATTTAAATAATAATGCATAGAAAGAAAATAAAAATTACTCCATATATCATAACAAAAGGTAATAGATTTTTCTCAGGTCCTTATACCTCTCATCAGAAATAGATATCAAAATTCAAGCCCTTATAACTCCCTATGCTAAAATATAAACAAACAGGCCGTTATAACTCCACATGCTTAGCAAATATTATATATTTATAAATTTAGGGTCATGACTCCTTGTGCATCCTGCATAATAGAACTTTATCTAACATCATAGCTCTACAAAATTACACATTTCAAGTAGATAAGCATATATATCATTACATTATATTAAAATAAATATAATAAACCAATCTAAAAAATTCACATAATGCTTTACTAATAGGCAATAAATTCAACTAGTGAGCTAAATTTCATAGTTTCAAATTTTACCAAATTACTAGGGATTATTTACTATTTTGAAGCTTTAATTATACTAAAATATTATTTTTTGTGATTATAATTAATTTCTAATTGGATAAAAATAGTGTGCATTTTAATTTACTTCGAAAAGATTTTTTAGAAAAATACCTAAATATTCAAAATTGTTGTATCTATAACATATAAAATGTTACACGATAAATATTTAGTGGGTTTAAAGTTATACTCATTTTTAAACTATAAATTCACAAATCAAATAAGAAGAATCCAAAATTTTTTGTATTTTAAAAAATTGAAATAGGTCGAATGTAACCAATCTTGATCGGGACAACTTTTAAAACTAGGCCGACAACATAAAAAGGATCAGATTTACCAAAACCCCTCTTTCTCTCTATACTCTCTTCTCTCTCTCTAAATGATTACCTAAGGTTGGCTTGATTTTATTGATAAAATGAAAATTAAGTGGATTGTGATATTTTTTATAAAAAAATTTGATCTAGCACTGTAGTGCTCAGCCTTACCGAACAATAGTGCTCTCTACTACAGAGCATTGTGCCACAGTGCCATCCCTAGTTTCCCATCTTTACCTACTAGACAAAGATTTGAGAGATTAATGTCGTAATGCTGCTAACCCAGTGTTATAGCCCTCCTAGGAGAAAATTTTTAGATAATTTCAAACAGTCATATACATAAAGAACACTCACAAACACATACAAAATACATAAATACAAAATTTATAGTGGGTTACCCTTACCAGTCTGTGTCAATACATGTGCAATTGTGTTACTTTAGAAGGTTTACACATTCATTCCCTGTCACGCCTCAAAATATAAATTGAAAAGAATTGTATATTTTATATTTGAATAATAACAATAAGAGCTATCTAATTTCTTTCAATAATTAAAATAATAACAAAAATAAATTTATTAATCAAAATATCAATATACATTTATGTTCATTACCCTAAAGTTATACATATATATATATATAAGCTAGGAGACATACAAATATAATATAATATCTACCCACTATTAACTACAAAAGAATAACTAAAAAGATAAGATAACAAAAAAACTAGAAGGATTCTGTATTTGGCCAGTCTCACACTCTTGATCCTCTTTCCTAACTTGAAATTATTAAAATATATATATTGAGCTTATAAAGCCTCCAAGACACTAAAACCCTAGCACTAAACTTAAATAATGAAAAAGAAATTATAGTTCATAGCAATAGCAGTCAATATGATCATGAATCTATAAATTATTAAGTATAAATTGTATACTATTTATTGTATTTAAATTTAGTAAAAATATGTTAATTTAGTTTTTTTTATAGGAAATGTTTAGTAGAAGGATAAAATTTATAAGTGTTAAATAAGCACCACAGTGCCCACTAATATAACACCGCAGCATGGGCTCTCAAGAAATTAAGGAAAAGTTAGCACCTCAATGAAGCCAAGTCAACACCACAGTATTTCACATCATTGTTGTGCTAGAAATCAGCACTGTAGCACTGAAGTTTTAGAAGAATGAGTGATAGAGCATTGATTATCGGAATGACGCAACATCAGATTGTGCATTCAAGCACCACAATGCACACCTTTTATAGCACTGCAGTGGAGCAGTTATCAAAATGAAGAGCCATGCTGACTTGGCCAAAGGGTGCTTCGATTCAACCAGTAATCATGCCTGGTCAGCCTAGTGCTACAGTAAAGAAAGTATTATAGTGTCGAGGTGCAATTGATTCTTCTAGGTGACATTTCTCTTATTCATTCTCATGTAACTTTTTTGTGTATGAATGAAATGAATATGAGTTTGCTTTTTGTGTTATCCATGTTTAGTTAAATTTTTAAGTTTTGGGCTAATGATATAAACACATAGTAAGTATTAATAAAGGCTCTTATACTTTGAATTACTTATAGTTATTTTTAATATCTTCCATTATTCATTTAATGCATACAATAACAATATATATAGTTAATATCTAGTGTGATGTATAGCCTCGATGGAGGAATATTAGAATAAATAGGAGTATTAAAATAGAATGTTGGCATTCCTAGACATGGGATGTTAAACCTTCTAGGTTCTATGGAGATGGTATAATTATAGGAAGGTCTTAAATCTCCCTTTTTACCCTTACAGGCTTAACAGAGATCTAGGGATGCATATGCGCTAATCCACATCTAAAATTAAGAGTCTCATTAGAAAAACTATGTTGTCTTGCATTCATTAGTCCAAAATATTTTATTTTTATTAGTATACAATTTTCATGCAAGTCTCCATTACGTGGAAAAAAATTCAAAAATATCTATTTTATATTTAGCAGGATAAATTATACATTTAGATTAAATAGTAGTTGTTTAATTATGATAAGCATAACACTTCCTCGTAGGATCAACAATCTTCTATATCACTTTATTACTTGATTGCCACATATACTTGCATATTTTGTGGGCTTTTATTATTTTTATATCAAAGAAAATCTAAGCATATTCATATTGCAGACTATTTCTATGTGTAACTCATATCATTGATTATATTGTTCACAACAACCAAAGTAGCCCTCCTCACAAAACACTAAAACCTTACAACTAAATTCAAAGCATGAAAAGAAAATAGTAGTTCATAACAGTTGTAGTCAATATGATCATAAATATGTGCAAAAATAGTAAACATATATTATGGTAGTAATAAAATGTATAAAATAGTACATTAATTCAAATATCAAAATAGTAAAGTTGTAAGAATCATTCTTAAACCAATGTCATATCAATGTTATCCAAATAGAAAGGAAATCATATAAATTGGTAAAGTAGTAGGATATATGAAAATGATAAAAAATCTATAACAATATGAAAAATACTATTAACGAATAAAATAGGGGTGTATACATGATGTTTACTTATGTCGTATCATATCAAATCAACATCTTAATCACATTCTCAATAAAATCAATAATAACAGTAAATCAATATTGGTAATCAGTAACAGTAAATTAGTAATAGTAACTCGGTAGTGGTAAATTTTGTACATGTATAAATCAGTCTCAAGCCAACCCTAATGAACAATAAGCCTTTGCTTATTTTCACACACATTATCACATTATTGTAAAAGTATACATACATTATCATAAAAGTAATAATAACTAGTTATTACTCTTTCAAATGCCTGTATTCATTCACAATACTAGCATTAATAGTATAATCATATCAAAATATTAAAATCTCTATTCTATACAAATCGTACAAAATGCAATAATTATAATTTTAATCGATAAAAATATAAAATCAACTTGTCCAAATGATAAGAAAATCATAACTAAAATATATATAAAGTTATTTGGTGGAAGTTCACTGAATTACAAGAAAATGTAATAAATATTGATTTAGGCTTCAGAATAATTTCATAAATAAAAATCCTTAAAAAATAAGGGAGGATAGAAGTCACCTACAACTATTTGAAGAATTTTTGTAAAAGCAACAAAACGAATCAGAGACCAAAAACCTGATTTTTCTTTCCTTTCTCTTCCTTTACATTCCCTTTCTTCTTCTTTCCTTTCTAGGCAAGCAGCTGAAGTGAGGGAGGTGAGGAGAAATGGCAGTGATATTTAGATAAAAATATTATAAAATCTCAGTTTAGTGCTTGACACTATGATGCTCATATATTGAGGGAGGTACAAATCATACTGCATCACTATCTTGTGTCCTTATTCCAGTCTTATAAAGGCTTCCTTCCTCTATAATCTAGTTGAGGGAGGTACAAATCACATTCTGAACACTATAATTTACTCTTCCCAAGTAATCTTTGCATTGTTTTTCCTCTATAATTAATCCTATTGTTATCCAACCCACCATCTCTCTGGTTCACCTTCAAATAAAAAAATAACTAATGGAACCTTCCAGTTTTATGGACACTACGTATTTTTGAAGATCTTCTCTAACCCCAGTAGCCAATCATTTGAAGCTTGGGGTTCTATCTCTCTTTTGAATAGCATGGGTTTTAGTTTATGAAGTATCTACAAATTCATATCCTCCTTTTTTTCCTTACTTCTAGTTGACTTGCTCTGTGTATCTCACATTACTTGTGTTATAACACTAGTCAACTATATAACAATATTTGATGGTACTCGAGCTGCACTATGTTGTTCATTCGGTACACTTTGCTTTAGTGAATCCATTTTAGCTATTTACTTACACAATCTTGTCTAATATTTTACAAAAGAAATCAATTATTTATGCAAAATAATGCACCTTAATCTTCTCAATCTTACCTGATTCACAATCAATTCCTATAGCTCTAATAATAAGTCAATTATTTTAATAACCATTGATCTGATACTAAGTTTTTCATGCCCTAGAATCTAAATTAAAAAGAATTATATATTTTATCTTTTAATAATGACAACCAAAACTATTTAATTTCTTTCAACAATTAAAATACTAGTGAAAATAAATCTATTGATCAAAATATCAATATACATCCGTGTTCATTGCTCTAAAATCATATACAAGATCTTAGAGCCATATAAATATAACATATTGTCTTTCCACTCTTGACTATAAAAGAATAACTAGAAAGACAAGATAATAAAAAAACCTCAAAAATTTTGTATATGATCAGCCTAACACTCTTGATTCACTTCCCTAACCTGAAATAATTAAATCTAGTTTCTTATATGCTTGCCCAAGAAATCATACTAAACAAGTAAGGAGTTTTAATATGTCTTCTAGTTTTCCAGTAATAGAAAATCAATGTTAGGTGGTTTTCTATAGAGTTGTCACTCTTGTCCATCAGCACAATAGTTAATTCCTTATAACTCCCAAACTTTAAATCATATGCATCAGTGGAGTATATCACCACTAACCATAATATTTAATGAAAAGTCCATCAGCTCACCATTTTATACATGTGTAAATCAGTCTCATCAAACCTCAGTAAATGACATATCTTTGCTTATTTTCACACACATTATCATATCATTGTAAAACGTACACACACATTATTGTAAAAGTAATAACTACCAATTATTACTCATTTATATGCTTGTATTCATTCATAATGCTTGCATTAACAGTGTAATTATATCAAAATGCTTAAATCTATATTTTCTATAAATCATATAAAATTTAATAATTATAATTTTAATCGACAAAAATATTAAACTAGCCAGTCAAATTATCAAAATAATCAACACTACAACCTACAAAAATTTATGTGATGGAAGTACACTAAATAAGGAGAAAATGAAGTAAATATCTATTTAGAAAAGAGAATACTTTAAAAAATCAAAATCCTTTAAAACAGAGGTAGGATAGATGTCAAATACAACAATCTAAAGAAATTTCATAAAGGCAGCAAAATGAACTAGTGGACAAAAATTAGATTTCTATTTCCTCTCTCCTCCTTCACTTCCCCTTTCATATTCTTTCATTCTCGGCAATCAGCTAAAGTGAGAGAGGTGAGGAGAAATGGAAGTGATATTTAGACTAAATTATTATAAAAACTCATTTAATTTCTTGCATTGTGATGCTCATATGACTAGTGCCATAGCGCTGCATGTAAACTGGCATTGCACTGCTGTGCTTCCAACAATGCTACATTGCTAAGCTAACTCTAAATTTTTAGGGAGTTTTGCACCAGAGTGCCGTGCCACTGTAGTGGTCAATTAAGAAATTTCAAAAAGCTCTAAAGATGCCCAAATAGTATAAAGTTTTTTGGGGAACCCTCTAATGTCCTTAGGGATCTATGGATTTATTTTATTGGAGTTTTGTTAACTCCATGAACCACCTGACTCTAATTTGGATTTTGTTAATAACATACATGTGATTGGAAATTACTAATATTTTTAAATTCTAAATATAATAAGAAAAATAACAAACCCATTGGATTGATCAACTAGCATTTATTTCTTCATATTAATGTTGCCATAACATTAAAGATCTTATATTTTTTGTTAATGAATTGATATTCAAATATTTTCAAACCCATTTAACCCTATTATACAATGTCTTGCCCCCCCCCCCCCCCCCCCCCCCCCCCCCCACTCACCCATACACACACACACACTTTATCTTCCCTTGATTCATTTTTTTTTTAATTTGATTCTGATCAAATTAAACCTATTTATTACTTATTCATGGCTAAGATCTCTCATTAATTATATGGTTGATTTATTTCCAAACCTTGTTTGGTTGAAATTTTCATATTAGAAGTTATGTCAAAATGTTCAAATCAAAAATTCCTCCAAATCTCACATGGAAAAATTATGCTTTACTAAAATCCCTCTTTTATTAAAATAAATACAACTCTCTCTCTCTCTCTCTCTCTCTCTCTCTCTCTCTCTCTCTCTCTAAAAAATCCTAAGTAAAGTTATCTTTGCAAAATTTCTCCAAAGCTCTTAGGAGATTGTGTAGAGACACTTTCTCATCCGCTTTCTTATTTCCAAGAAGTGGAAATTGAGTGAAGTAAGATCTCTCCCTTTTATTCTTGTGTAAGCATGTTAAGTTTCATAGTTGGTTGACGTAAAAATTCTTTATTTCTTCTCATTAAAATTTTTTCTATTTGATAAAACAATCTTGTATGCATTTAGTATTTAATCATCAATAAATTATACATATTTCCAAGCTTAAATTATAAATATATATTTCAAAAATAAATAAAGAAATTATTATGAGCAAAGTTTTAAAATGTTCATCTTATTGCTTATTTAGGTGTATTTAAGCAAAAACAATTTTTGAAAAAGGTTTAGAGATAAATTTTTGTAATATTTTCATATTCTTTTGTATCTAAAATTTTTTTGGTTGTACTTGTTCATTGTAAAAGAGTATGTGTTTTATTTGTATAATGGGTTATACTCGCCCCAATATAGGCGAGTACAGAGGTCTTCTAAAATTCTAAAATTATTAATGGAATCAATACCTAGGGTGGCTAGGCATGGATGTTGGTAGATTTTAGGATTTCGTCGAATCACATAAAAATTTATACATGTTTTCTCATTTTATTCTCTTTCACTTTAGTTTTTTTTAATCTTAATTTTTCTAATATTTTATTAGAACTAAAATTTTAATGATCACCCCATTCACCCCCCTTTTGGGTGTCATAGTAACTCACAATTAGTATTAAATCTCATATTCATTTGTTGGCTTAGCATCCTAAGGTAGATGAATTTTTGCACTATGATACAAAGCATTCCTAAGGGTTCACTACCTAAATGACAATCTACACATAGATAACCAGTACTTGATAATATTCCTTTTGATTTTTGAAAAAAATATATTAGTACCTTTTTACATGGTTAAGATTCTTGTATGTGACACATGTTAACTAACAAGTATCACACACCCACTATAAAGTTAAGGGTAAAATTATGTATAAAACATTTGAAGACTAGACTGCTTGCAAAATAGAACATAAAGAACTTAATGTGAGATCTTGTAATACTTTGCTCTGCGCTTTATTACCTAACAATTATTTGAGACTTTCTATGTTGAGTACAATAAAGGAGATATGGGATAAATTAATAATCACCTACAAAGGTACAGGTGAAGTAAAGGATGCTCATATCAATTGATTAGTAAATGAATATGAATTATTTTGTATCTCTCCAAAAAAATCTATTTCTGACTTGTACACAAGGTTTATGAAAATAATTAATATGTTACATCTTCTTTGAAGAACATATAAAAAAAAAGATTTAGTTTATACAATTTTAAGATGTCTATGGATAAATTTAATTTAATGTCCAAATGTAATGATCCACAAGATTTGCTTTAAATTTATATTTTGGGTTTCCTTAATCAAATATGTATAGATTTATATTATACCATCTCTAAGGACAGACTAATATCTCACTATCGATTTGAGAAGAGAAACTTTCTATTCATGATTGAACTCTGCATAAGGAATATTTAATTAACCTTGAAGGATAAAAGAAACATTCACCTATCATTTCAATTATGAAATTAATCCAATGTTTAAAGCTTAGGTCTATGTTCCACAAATCTTTTCCCTACTTTACAAAGAAACTAAGATTGGGCTTATTTTATTCTAGGATGTAGACTCCCTATAGGGGCTATAGTTAATTACATCTCCTAAGAGAATACTCTCGATTAAAGTGAAGACAAATGATTTTCAAAAACATATGGATTTAAAGAAATATTTGGGCTAAAAAGACTTACTGTATAAGCTTTAGATTACAAATTCTCTTGTTGTTCTCTAAATTTAGATTTTAGATTTTAAATTTTAAATGAATTGAATTTGAATGTGCAATGATTGAAGAGGTGTTTTCAATCTGTACTTATTCTTACTTGGAGTGAGTTTCCAGCTAATAATCCTAATACACAATTAATCACCTTAGATGTAATACATGATAAGCCGAGTTCTATCCTAAGAGCTCAAAAGGATGAATCAGACTCTCAAATTTATGACTCAATATGATTAACTTTAACTTTTAATTTCAAATGACACTAGTGAGAAGACTCACTAAGACTTTAAATTTTATCTTATTTAATTTACCTAGCTAAATTTTTTAATTACCAAAATTTCTTACAAATTTTGCCAGCATTAATAAGACTTAATGTATAAGCTTCAAATTATAAATTCTCTAGTTGTCCTCTAAATTTAGATTTTAGATTTTAAATTTTAAAAGAATTAAACTTGAATGTGCAAAGATTGAAGAGGTGTTTTTAATTTGTACTTATTCTTACTTGGAGTGAGTTTCCAGCTAACAATCCTAATACACAATTAATCACCTTAGATGTAATGCATGATAAGCCGAGTTCTATCTTAAGAGATCAAAAGGATGAATCAAACTCTCAAATTTATGACTCAATATGATTAACTTTAACTTTTAATTTCAAATGACACTAGTGAGAAGACTCACTAAGAACTTTAAATTTTATCTTATTTAATTTACCTAGCTAAATTTTTTAATTACCAAAGTTTCTTAGAAATTTTGACAGCATAACAGCCCTATCCGAAGGAAAAGCGTAGCATCTCTCGAATGAAATGGGGACCCTGCTACCTTGCTTACGGTGGGCATAAAGTCATGGGCTCTAGCGTACGATTTAAAAATTTAAAATGCATGCATGTATGTATGATGGGAGGGGTTGTATATACGGTACCCAACACCGTATTATCCTAAAACTAGTGTACATGTTCCTAAAGTCTGGAACAAGTACACCAAAATAAACCTAGGAAAATTTCTACCCTATAATGTCAATGACAACTACAAGGCATATTAATGCAATGCATGAAGAAATATAATAAATGAAAATTAGTAAATATAAAGAGAATTTCATTTGTTCATTATTAATTTACAATAAACTTTGAATGCTGCACGAAAGAAAAGTGACCAGGCTCCACCACAACAAGCCTAGGTTTTTAAGGCTATCATATATATATATATATTCAAATATACTTACTGAAGGTCTTTAAGCTCCACATTTTCTATGTACTTCCAAAAGAGAGTATCCTCCAAAGGAGAGGATATAATCTTTTATTGCCCCATATGTATATGAATAAGTAGGTATATTTAAATCTGTTACAACTCAAGATACTGTTCAACTCAATCTATATACATTCTATATTTAGAATGACTTGTACATACATTCTACTTTAATTCTTATAGAAATTTAAAGTAATGTAAAGGCATATAAAAGCACATAAAGTGCAAAGCAGTTGTGTAATAACCTAATGCTTTTAATGCAATTTTTAAAGAGTCTAAGTGTACCAAAAAGAATTTAAAATGTATGATATCCAAATTATTAATAAATAAATAAATATACACAAGGTGCTCTATAAGCAAAGCGCCTGACAAGCAATCAAAACACTGGCCTAACCTAGGCTAGAGTTAATTGTCCTAACAAATCATTTATGTGTGTGTAGAATGGTTATGTGCCTGGAATAGTTCCTAGGCTTTATTAGTTTAAAATTATCTATAAATGAGTTTATTTATTCAAGGTTTTTAAAGGGTGGTTTGAATTTAAGTTTTAATGAGTTAAAGATTTTAAATTTCTTTTAAGGATGTTTTGATTGTTTAAGTAATTTATATTTAGGTTTTAAAGAACATAGCATTCAACAACTTCTAACTGCTAGAAAATATTGATTAGTAAGTCCTAGGCCCATATTTGTAATGTTACCAATCTTCCAAGATTGGGATAGATGGATAGCATAGAGTTTTTCATTTTAATTAAATTTTTTTATCCTTAAAACTTCTCAATCCAATACACCTTCGCCCTCCTGAAAGGAATCAAGCATAAGAGTATAGAAACTATAACATCTACATATTTTATTAATGTTTTTTATTTGAATTTAATTTATTATTTACTAATTCTTTAATTTTATATTTTAATGTTTACATTCTGTCAAATCCATTCATGGTGTTGTCACAATGAGCACAAGTACCTCGGGCCTCTTTAAGACACGTTACCCCGTAGCTCGAGGTATTTAAGCCTAAAAACTTTAATGAAAAGAATGTTTCTTATTTATTTAATATTATTTACTAATTTAATTTCATTAGATTATTGATTTACCAAAGTTTTTATGATTTATTGATTTTTCACATTTAATGAATATTTTAATGCATTAAATAGAAGGTCCATTTCTTGACTTTTAGAATTATGTTAGTTTTTGAAATTTTAATATTTAAAAAAAATACTAGACCCAAAGATGAGTCCAATTCTTTTAAGTTTACAAAATTTAAAATTTTTTATAATTAGTTGGGAAACTTATAATTTTGATGTAATTTCTAAGCTAAGTTTGACCTAAATGTTGACTTAAGATTTATAGTAAATTCTAGAGGTTTTTTATTTTTCATAAATACTAGACCCAGAGATGAGTCCAATTTATCTGAGTTTGCTCAATTTGGATTTTCTAGAATTAGTTATGAATTATTGAAGTTTTGTGTATTTTTGAATTTATTTAATTATTTAGTTAGATCCATTTTCTTATTTTTGAATGAAATAAACTCCAAACCTCTTAAAATCTTTCTCAAATGTTCAAAATGACCTCTAGGGTTGATTTCAAGTATTTTAAATAATTTTAAATAATTTTTATACATTTTTAAATGTTTATTTTAATTAATTAGTGAATTTCTTAATTTTTGAAAGTTATTTTAATTTTGGATGAATTTGATGAAAGTTTTATTTTTTCTCTATTGTGCTTTTATTTCAAAGCAATTTGATATATTATTTGTATTTTTTGGATTAAAAAAATATTTATTATAAAAAATTTAAAATCCATGGTCAATAATGTACATGAATCTTGAGTTTACTAAATGAAATATCAAATGACCTCCAAATGCAGTGAAATTTAAAACATAGGTATATGAATACATTTTCTTCATACGCACTAAATTTGGTATCATCAAAGTCCACCTAGGTTGAGATATCAATCACTAAATCTAAGTGCATCTATAGCTTTTGTGATTTATTTTAGGAGTTAGACTCACTTGAACTAGGTAAAATTAGTGGCTAACTAACCCTTGCATAAATATAAATACACCATAGAAAAATGAACATTTAGTTTTAAGTGCACAAAGATATATGAGTTTTCAAAGTTATGGATCAAAATGGACCCATAAACTTTAATATTCAAATCACAGAAAATCTAGTCATATCAAGACCAAAAAAAAAATAAGGTTAGGTCAAGGATATACCCTAATATATGTTATCCAAATTTGAGGTCAATTTGACCATCAGATCTTAAGAAAAAAAAAAAGATAAATTATTATCTCTATTTTACTCTAAATCTTGTGGTCAAAATTGCTTTAAAATTATTTTTAAAATAAAGTAGAGCTCAAGAGCTTTCCAACAAGCCCAATAACACTCAATTTAGATTTAAAATGGATTTTCTATGAATTTATGAAATTAAAAGAATTAAAATAAATTATTAATTCATTTTATTCAAGTAGAAATGATGTCGCCATTCTGGAGCTGACACTTGTCCTAGACACACGGTGGGAGGAAACCTCATGACCTAGTTTCACCTAACCACGTTGGCAGCTCTGGATTATCATTATTTCAAACCATAGATCATAGACGGATGAGATCCTACCATATAACCCTTCAATTTCAAAATGGCATGCATTCAAATCGTTGATGTGCTATTTTGATCGAGGTGATGTGGCAATCTATGACCTATTCAATTGTAGAATGCATGCGATTGGATAGTCAGGCTTGAACGATTTAATTTTAGTTCAAATTTGAACTAAAATATCATTTGCTTAAAACATTCAATCCAGCCGCCCAAATTTGATGAAATTTGAAATATAGGATCATGGTATCCTAATCTTTCAATCCATGGATTTTCAAGACTCCATGCATTGAGATTTAGGAGAATTCTATGTTTGATCATAGAAGGTTAAATACAAATAATTTGCTAACCATTTGGTGGATTTCTTTAATCTTGCACTTGTTTGAAAGGTCTTGAGATCTTTTTCAACTCTCTAGAAGACCCCAAGAGTTGGATCTAGCTTGATCAAATAGATTATAATTATGCTTTATCACTCCTTTTCTCTCTCTCTTGATGGTTTGGGATTTTCTTAAACTATGGAAGGAAAGGAAAGACTTGGAGAAGGCTAGGGAGGATACTAGGGAGCTAGGGAATTAAGTTGATCAACCCTTGGGCCTTTGGAAAGGGGACTATTTATAGGAGAGATAAAATGAACCTACCAATTAAGTAGGCCATATGCATGCCATGTCATTGATCCAAAGCACCTTGGGACAGACTAATAGGAGCCAAGGAAATATTATGGAGAGTTTGAAAGCACATGGTTTGTTGTTGAGGGAGTTAAACTTGAAATAATCATTAGAGAGAGATTATTTTGGAGAATCCTGCCACCTCAGTTGCTTAAGTGGTAAGGGCTTGACATGGATTATTATAATGAAGGTTCTAGTGTCCACCCATGTGTTGGCTCAAGTTAAATTTGGCTAGGTTGGGTTGGAGCTCCATTTAATGGGTTTTTGGAGGCTTGGTTAAACCTACACTTTTGACCTAGGTCAAACCATGGGTTTAGACTCTTAGGATGTTTGCATGCGGTTAACACATACCTGTTACAACAATTTTCAAAATTTATTTTGATAAGTGGTGATTTAGAGCTAGAAAACCTCATTTTTAACACTTCGTTTAACCCTATTGGTCAAACCATATAGGCCTAAGGCTTGGAAATATTTTAGGAGACTCATGTTGACCTTATGAACAACACCCAAGAGTTTGGTTCAATGATTTAATCAAAATCATGAGAAATAATTTTTTTAAGTGTCTAGGGTGATTTTGGTCAACTAGGGCTGACCTGATCAACTAGGTACCAAGGGTCAAAGGTTGGTCCAACTCATTTCAAATGGTGTTTTGGACATGTTGAAAGTGGTCCCATGCATTGTTGAGGCCATTTAGTACAAAATGCATATTTAAAGGCTTAAGGGTCCAATTGGTCAACCATGGTTGACTTGGTCAAACAAGTTTGACCCAGGGTTAAAATTTCAATGCATTATAAATGATGTTTTGGATTTGTTGGAGGTTGTCCCAAGGTTTGGTGGGGTCTTCATGCATGTAATGTAGTTTAAAGGGAAAAAGGGCAATTTGGTTAACTTAAGTTGACTTGGTCAACCTAAGTTGAATTGGTCAACCAGGGTTAACCAGAGCTTGGGATTTGATTCAATGGATGTTAAATGGTATTTTAAATATATTTATAGAAGGTTGTGTGGCTTGATTTTATTGAGCCATGTTGAAGTTTAAGATAAATTCATTTATTAAGGTTTAGGGTTTAGGGTTTGGTGGTCAACCATGATCAACCATGGTGAACCAAGACTCAATGTTGCCTCAATGCATCATATTTTGTTTAATGGTGATGTTCAATGAGTTTGGTGAAGCATCCAAGATCAAATTCCACAATATGATATGATCAGTGGCATGGCCTATAAATATTTGAAGGTTTGCAACCTATGGAAATAGTTTTAGTCTGTAGAGTTAGGGTCTTGAAATGCCTTCAAATTTATATGGTTGTCCCTAAGGACATGCTTAATCAATATACAAGTGATATGTCAGGAATCTAAAGTCATTTGGTCAGGTTTCAGGTTAATGGAAATTTTTCTAAAAATAGGTTATGGATCGAGGGATTTTAGGTTTGGTTTAGACACTAAAATTTTGAGTTTTGAGTTTTCACTTGGTTTGATCAACAAGTTTGATTTATATTTTATTTAATAAATGATTTAAATGGATTTAGGATTTGCAATACTCAAATCATTGACAATCAATGATAATCATCAATGATTAAATAAGTGATCAGCTGTTTATCATTGAGGTCTGTCAGTTGATGGATTTAATGCTTGATTTAGATTTAGATTTTGAATTAATCAATGAAGATTAATGATTGAGGGAATTTTAGTTTTATAATATTCATATCACTGATAATTATTTGATTATTATGAGGTAATAGATCAGATGATCCCATAACAACCAGGGGTGATTGTTAAGTGAGGATTTATGTATGTCCATGATCAAGGCACTATGCTCATGCTTGGTATAGAGTTTGATTTTGAGTTTAAAGCATGGTTCAATAATTGATACCTAGAGATTGGTGTTTGATATAAGGAAATTAACCTTATTCAAAAGTTATGTCGATAATGTCTTCCAAAAGAATGAGATGCAAAAGTAATTTCCATTTATGAAGTTGAAGATTTAACCTCATATCCACTTGATTAGCTTTTGGGCTCTTTGATAACACATAAATAGGTACCTATTTAAAGAGATCTAAATGATAGACTTCAAAAGAAAGAAAAAGGAATGACTATCACTTTAGAGGTAAACAAGGATGGTAATAAAGTGATGAAGTAGCTATGCTTTCAAGAAGAATTGAAAATATGCTCAGAAAGAAAAATTCAAGGTTTGGAGAATCTAAGATCCAAAAATATTATACTAAAAAGTCTTCTATAAGTGAAAGTATTGTGTGTTTCCATTGTACAAAGCCTTGATGTATATATAAGAGGAGAATATTCAGATCTTATAAATGAAAACAAAACAAAAGAAAAAGAGTATGACAAGAAGGTGGATAAGAAGAAGAAAAGTATTTCAAAAAGAAGAATAAGGCCTTACGAAAAAATCCATAATCAGAGGGGGCAAGTGACAATGCTTTAGATAAGGAGGTAAACTTATGTCTCATGGTAAACGGAGATGTTATTTCTAACACTCTTGAGATATGTGATGAAATATCCTACGAGGAATTAGATAATGAATTTGTACATGAATAAAAAAAATGGAAAAGAAAATATAAAGCATTGGATAATAAGCATACAAAATTAGACATGCATTTTTATTCTCTAAAGATTTAATGTGATGAGTTGGAAAAAAAACTAAGTTTTATTAGATTAATCTAAGCATATTGAGAAATTAGAAAAGAATATATTTTTTTAAAAGCTAGATTTGATCTACATTTGAAATCACATGCTCATACTTCATTTGATAGAGGTTATGGGAAGAGGAATCAATCATTTGATCATTCGGCTCACAGTTCATAAGTTTAAACCATATGCCAATACAAATGTATGGTGTAATTTTTGTGACAAGCAAGGTCATATTGTATTTTATTTTCATGCATGAAAAATATATTCACATACAAAATCAATGTATATTTTTGTACCAAAAAGTTCCAATAGTTCACACACCACACAACATAAGTCTTTTACATTTCATATAGAATGTAGAACCAAACATATTTTGGTTCCAAAATTTAACATGTGATTTAATTTTTGTAGGAGTGCCTTTAAAGTGAAATTAGTGAAGGCTTGTGGTACCTGGGATAATGAATGTTCAAGGCACATAATGAGAGACAAAAATAAATTCATAAGCTGTAACGTAATGAAGGAGGTTTTGTGGTGTATTCATATAATGTAAAGGAAAAAATAATTAGCATTGGATCTATTGGTAGGAATTTTATCACTTTTGAAAAAGTATTTCTATTAGATGGCTTAAAGCTTATTTTAATTTCTTTAAGTCAGTTAGGTAATGTAGGATATAATGTTTCATTTTATGCATATTATTGTGTTATTAAAAATAAAAAAAATTATTTTGTTTATTGATTATAGACATAAGAATATTTATTTGATTGATTAAGAAAAAATAAGTGATGCAAATTTGAATTTACTTTGTTTTAAAAGCACCGATGTTGTGTTTGGCTATGGCATATGATACTATATCATATCAACATGGACACACTTCATAAAATATTAAAACATATTTTAGTAGTTATTTTTCTAAGTTGCATTTTCATGTTGATTATATTTGTGATGCATAAATTCATGGTAAGCATTCTAGACATTCTTTAAAAAGCAAAAACATTATTTCCCCTTCTAGACCTTTATGATTGTTGCATTTAGATTTATTTGGTCCTATTAGTTCCACTAGTTTAAGTTACAATAATTAAAGTTTTGTAATAGTAGATGATTATTCATGATATTCTTAGGTGTTTTTCTATTTTGGAAATAAGTTTGATTCTTTTGAGTATTTTAAACATTTTTAAAAATATATGCAAAGAGAATAAGGATATTTAAGTGATAGGAATAAATCATATCATGGTGGTGAATTTGAAAATAAATTGTTTGAAAATCTTTGTGATGAGAATGGAATAAGGCACAATTTGTTAGCACCAAGTACTCATTAGTAGAATGAAGTTGTTGAAAGAAAAAAATATGATTTAGATTGAATTGAGTAGGTCTATGTTGGATGAATATAAATTATCAAAATATGTTTTGGCAGAAGCAGTGAATATTGCTTCTTATGTGATGAATAGAATAAATTTGAGACCAATTATGAAAAAAAAGACTCCTTACGAACTATTTTTTGAGAAGAAACTTAAGATTGGTCATCTCCTTATATCTATAAGTAAACATTTAATTCTAAATAATAGAAAAGAATCTTTAGGAGAGCCTGATAGCAAATTAGATGATGGAATTTTCTTAGGTTATTCAATTTCTAGAAGAGCATATAGAGTTTTTAATAAGAGGATGTTGATTGTAAAATAATCAATTCATGATATATTTGATGAAAATTTAGTTAATTCTTTTAAAAATGATGCTATTGAAGATGATTCAAATGTGTTTAAGAAGATAAGTTTGGAAGAAAAGGATGATGATTCTTTGCCTAAGGAATGCAAGTATAACAAGAATCGTCCAAAGGAATTAATTTTTGGAGATTCACCCCAAGGAATTGTGACTAGAAGATATAATAGGGGTGTTATAAATCATTCAACTTTATTATCTGAGGGTGGGCCTAAGAATTTTGATGAAGCTTTAAAAGATAATTTTTGGAACTTTCTAAGGAAGAAGAATTAAATCAATTTGTTTGAAATAATGTGTGGGAATTTGTCCCCAGACCCCTAGATACGAAAATGGAATAAAGTGGTTCTAGGAATAAGTTAGATGACTAAGGTTGCATCCATAGAAATAAGGCTAGGCTAGTTACACAAGGGTACACGTAGGTTGAGGGTATAAATTTGAGGAATTCTTTTGCACCCATAATAAGACTAGAGGCTATTAGTTTGCTCCTTGCTTATACCTATTATAGGAATTTTAATCACTTTCAAATGGATGTCAAGAGTACATTCCGAAATGTATTTATTGACGAACATGTTTTTGAAGAGTAACCCCATGGATTAGAGATCTTGGGTTTTCTTGGTCACGTTTATAAATTAAAGCAAGAACTTTATGGCTTGAAGTAGACTCCTTGTGCTTGGTATGATAAGATAAAGTAATTTCTTAGTTAACCATGGGTTTAGGAATGGTAGAGTAGATACCACCCTATTCTTCAAGAACATAGGAGTTGATTTAATTATTATACAAGTATATGTAGATGATACATTCTTTGAAAGTAGAAATGAATCTTTTTTCCCTGAGTTTTCATCTTTGATGTCTAAAGAATTTAAAATGAGTATGATAAAAAACTCAACTTTTCTTGGGTTTTCAAGTGAAGCAACAAGAAAATGGCACCCTCATTTATCCAACTAAGTATACAAATAAATTAATTAAAATGTTTGACATAAAGAGATCAAATAAAGTAAAACCCCAATGAACCCTTCTGTAAAATTGGATTTAGATGAATTAGGTAAATATGTTGATCAAAAATTTTGTAGGAGTACAATAGGTTCACTTCTAAACCTTGCAGCTTACAGACATAATATTATGCTTGTTCTTTTTTTGTGTGCTTATTTTTTAAGCAAATCCTAAAAAATCTCATCTTATAATGGTTAAACATATATTTTCTTATTTGATAGGCACATCTTGGTTAGGTTTATGATATCCTAAAAATTCTATGTCATGTGAGTTGGTTTCTTATTTTGATGCAAATTATGCAGGTTTTAAAACTAAAAGAAAAAGCAAACCAGGAACATGTCAGGCTTAAAATATCCACTTATGTCTTGGTCCTTTCGGAAGTAGAACTCTATTGTTTTATGCACTATCGAATTTGAGTACATAGTTATAGGTAGTTGTGTTGCTTAGGTTCATTGGTTAAAGAAATATTTTGAAGACTTTGGATTTTGGTTAGGACACATTCTTATTAAGTATGAAGGATTATTTCTATGTTTCTCGATTGAGAGAGATTATTTAATCATATTACTGTTGTAATAATCTTATAGATCATATATTTTATATTAATGAAAAATATTCAAATATTTCCCAAAGTATTTAATTCTATGTTGGAATGTCTTGCACTCCTAGCCCACCACCCACCCCACCCCCCTTTCATCCCATGATTCATTGTTAATTAATTTGATTTGATTCTAATCAAATTAAACCTATTTATTACATCTTCACGATTAAAGTCTTTGATTAATTTTTTGGTTGATTTATCTCCAAGCCTTGCTTAGCCAAAATTTTCATACTAGGAACTATTTTAAAATTTGCAAATTTAAAAATTCAAAAATCTTGCCAAATCGCCCATGGTCTAATGTTTGTTTTCTTAAATCGATCCCTTGTAAAAATTGATACATTGATACAACACTTGAATCTCTCTCTCTCTCTCTCTCTCTCTCTCTCTCTCTCTCTCTCTCTCTCTCTCTCTCTCTCTCTCTCTCTCTTTCTCTCTCTAAGAAAAATCATAAGTTCTCTTTACCAAATTCCTCCAAAGCACTTAAGAGATTGTGTTGAGACTCTTCTTCATCATCTTCAATATTTCTAAGAAGTAAAAATTGAGTGAAGTAAGACCTATTCATTTTATCCTTTAGTAAGCAATATTGATTTTGTTATTTGGTTAATGCTAGTCATACATGAAAATATTTCTATTTGATGTTTGCAATTAGTCTTTAATCATCATTAAATTATATGTATTTCATGTTAAAATGGTAAAATATATTTCCAAAAAATATATAAGAAATTATTATGAGCAAAGTTGTAAATTTTTATCCTATATAAATTGACATTATACCATTCCAAAGGATAGACTAATGTCTCAATGTTGATTTGAGAAGAGAAACCTTCAATTTATTTTCATGGCCAAACATAGCATAGGGAATATTAAATTCACCCTAAAGGATAAAAAGAAGATCATCTATCATTTTAATCATGAAATTAAATCAATGAATATGTTTTCATAATCAAAATTATATAATGAATATTCAGTTCATCCCTAAGGATAAAAGGACTATTTACTTATCATTTTAATCATGCAAGTATATTAATGAATTTATTTTCATATTAATATTCGATTCATCCCTCAGGATAAAAGGAATATTCACATATTATTTAATCATGTAATTAAATTCATCTATTTATTTTCATAATCAAATATATAAAAAATATTCAAATTAACACTAAGGATAAAAACTATATTCACTTTTCATTAGATTATGAAATTAAACTAATGTTTAAAGCAAAGGTTTGCATCCATAAATTTTTCCCCTACCTTACAAAGAAACTAGGATAGGGTTTATTTTATTCTGGGTTCTAGACTCCCTATAAGAGCAAGCCCATATGATTAATTACATTGCCTAAGAGAATACCTTCGATTAAAGTGAAGACTAAGAATTTTCAAATACATATAGATTTAAAAAAATGATCGGGCTAACAAGATTTCAATATACAAGCTTTAGATTATAAATTTTATAGTTGCATTTAGAATTATTTAGATTTTGGATTTTGAAAGAATAAAATAGAATAAGAATGTGAAGAGAATGAGGAGGTGTATACAATCTGGACTTACAGTTGCCTAAAGAGAGTTGACAGCTAATAATTCTAAGCATAATTAATTGTCACATGAATGCAAGATTAGATAGGCTCTATCTAAGGAATCAAAATTATAGTTTAGAAAACTTTATAATCAGAACTTTATAATATGTATATGATTGCATAATGAAATGATGTATAAATCACAATATAAATAAAAGAGCTTTTATTCATTTATAATTTTAGAGTACAAACCAGAGTCTATTGTAAAGAAAAGGTGGCCGAGCTCCACCAACACCAAGCTTTGATTTCTTCTCCTATATAATCTAGATTTTAATATGATTGTTTATTTTTTTTATTATTTAATGTTCTGAATGTTGGATCTTCTATAGTATTCTTAAAGACGATGATCTTCAAAAGAAGAATAATCATTTGCTTTTGGAAATTATATATAACAATCATTTTAAATCATTCACAACTCTTGACTTTACATAACTCAAACTAACTATATAAAGATCTAAAATATTTACATTATTGCTTTTATATTTATCTTTATATCATTTTCTAGGTATATTCTACTTTGTAGGAATATAAAAGTACAGTTATAAAAAATGCACATATGAAATAGTGAAGTGTGAGCAGTTATATATACATAAATTTAAATTGAAATAAAATTGCATGACTCTAAATTTTCACTATGATCTCTGGTGCACGAACAAAAAGTAAATATGACATCTAGAGTACATAAAGTAAACACACAAATATGAGTACCCTCTAGGCAAGACACTCCAAGCAAACCAAATCTAATCACTGGCTTAGCCTAAGCTAGAGTTAGTTATCCTAACAAACCATCTAAGTGTGTGTAGAATGATATGTGGCTTGGATAGGTCCTAGGTTTTATTAGTGTAAAATTATCTATAATTGATTTGATTTATTTATGGTCTTTAAGTGATACTTTAAATTTAGTATTTAATTATTTAGATATTTTAATTTTTATTATTTTTTAAAAGAGGATTTTAATTGTTATATTTGTAAATTTTAGATTTTATAGAACATAACACCCAATAACTTCTAAATGCTAGAAGCTATTGCTCAGTAAGTCTTAGCTCATATTTATAATGCTACAAGTCCTCCAAAACTAGGGTAGATGTATAGCATATAGCCCTTAATTTAAATTAAGTATTTTGATCCTCAAAGCTTCTCAATCTACATTTGCCCTCCTAAAAGGAATCAAACATAAGGGTATAAAAGTTATAACATTTAAATGTTTTATTTTTAAGTTTTTAATTCATTTAGTTTGATTGATTATCAATTATTAAATTTATAATTATAATGTTTACATTCTATCATATTCATTCATGGCTTTGTCACAATGAGCACTTGGACTAATGCCTCCTTAGGACACATAACCCCACAGCTCGAGGTAGTCCAATCGAAAAATTTCATTGATAGAGTGTTGGTTATTTATTTTACTATTGTTATTAGATTTAATTCATTAGGTTGCAGATTTACTGAAATTTTGATAATTTATTGAGTTTTCATATTTTAATGAATATTTTAATGCATTTAATGTGGGGTCCATTTCTTGACTTTTAATTTACATTAATTTCAAGAATTTTTATATTTTTCATAAAAACTAGATTTGATTATTAGTTCAAGGCCTTTGAGTTTGCTGGATTTAGATTTTTTTATAATTAGTTATGGATTTTATAAGTTCAATGCATTTTTATGTATTGAGTTTGCCAAATGGTTGACATTTTAATTTATAGTGAATTCTAGAGTTTTTATAATTTTCATAAATAATAGACTAAGAGATGAGTCCAAAGCCTTTAATTTTGCTTGATTTGGAGTTTTTTGTAATTAGTTATGAATTTTATAAATTTAATGCATTTTGTATTTATTTAATTACTTAATTAGAGGTATTTTCTTATTTTTATACCAAATCAAATCCAAACCTCTTAAAATGTTTCCCAAATGTCAGAGATGACTTCTTGGGATGATTTTAAATATTTAAAATTTATTTAGTATTATTTATGTATTTTTAATTTTTTATTTTAATTAATTCTTAAGTTTTCTTAATTATTAATTTAATTTTTATTTTGAGTGAATTTTTTAGAGATTTTATTTTTCCTTGGTAAAACTTTTAATTTTGAATATTATGATGTATTATATGTAATTTTTGGGTTTAAAATTTATTTCATGTGAATTTTTAAAGGTCCTAGTCAATGATCTGAATGAATCTAGGTTCACTAAATTACTGACCAAATTACCTCTAAATGCAATGAAATTTGAAACATAGGTACATGCATATGTGTACTTCAAACCCATTGAATTTGGGCTCATCAAATCCTCCCTAGGTTGAAAAATTAATTGTCAAAGCTAGATATTTCTATAGCTTTGGTAATTTATTTTAAAAGCTAAACTCACTAGATTTGGGAGAAATTAGTGGCTAACTAACTCTATGACATAACATTATAAACACACAAAGATTCAACACCTAATTCCCTATGGATTCTTGGTTATGAATTTCAAACTCATAGGTCAAATAATGACCAATGAGTTTGGAAATATCATTTGGAACTATAAAACGATACAAAGAATCATTCCCTTCAATTTGATCTCATGTTGTACTTTTTTTTAATAAATAATTCAAGAAATACATTAGAGGGTATTTTAAAATTACACTTAATGTGTTAATGACCATGACCAAAAACTATAAGGGTTTGATAGTACTCCTCAATATTAATTCATAGAGCCTAAGATCTACTAATTTGGACAAGTGGGTGAGGAGAAATCATTTTTTTAAAGTTCTATTGATTTTTCGTATAATTTAAACCATTAATTACATATACCACCTTTCCACGCTGCGCGATCTAATTGGGCAACAAAACATTGGTGCATTAATGGAATAACATGGGATCATTAGGAGCCATCGAATTAAGATTGAATGATAATGATTCAATGGCTCAAAACTGCAGGATAGACGTACGAAAGGCTATACGATAGAATTAGGACCATTGTTTGAAATCAACAGTCATGATTTCATCTTCAACCTCCTATTTGCATTTCTGACCATAAGAAAATTTTGGCAAGATCCTAGAAATCAGCTGAATGGAATAAGCTTAAATTTTAGAGGAAGCATTAGTAGAGCAAGAATATTCAATCCAAAGGTCTGATCCATGTAGATTGAACATTTCTTTCACACTTTCCTAGACTAACTTAAGATGAGGATAAAAATGTAAGATTACCTGAAGGAATGCTCCAATTGCCTCAACCTAGCTTTAGGCTTGATCGATTGAGTCCCAAGAACCTTTCATCTAAAAATGTCTCACCTGAAAGAAGAATAAAATAAAAGCTTCACTTTCATGGTGGAAGATCACCAAGCTCGATGGAAACCACTAGAGGACCTCACAGAGATGGCTAGGAAGCAGTAGGAAGGAAGCACTCACACTCAAAAATCTAAATGAAATGAGATAGCCAACCCTTGTTAAGAGAAAAATCTAACTATTTATAGATTTTTAAAATGTACATAGACATGATTTAGGCTTTATTCAATCTTCCTCAGACCACTAGGTCAAGTACGGGAGGTCTCATAGTTTTTAAGGAAGAGTTCTTGATGTTTTGAGAGCTTGGGTTAACCTGGGTTGTATGATCTCAATCAGCCCGTTGGGTCACATGGATGGTTTTCAAGAATGCGATGCATTTTGACCACCACATGGGGGGAGCTGAGGTGGTAAGGCTTTTGGAGAGTTCCTGAGCTCAATTAAGGTGTCAAGAGGGCTTGGGTAAGTTAATACATTTAATATAACTTAATTTAGGTTTTTTGGGTTACATTGGGCTAGCTCAATGTGTTGACTCAAGTCAACCCAAGGTTTGGGCTAACCAAGGTAGATGTAATGAACTATAAGGAATGCAATACCAGTGCTTTTTTATGCCAATTGGATCTTGGTTTAGATTTGGCTTAATGTATAGTCATTTTGACCACTTGGGTCAAGCCAAGTAGCTAACCTTAGTGGGCTCAAGGCATGGGTAACCTATAGTTAGTTCCAAAGGATCCTATTTTTCTAGAGAGAGAAGTTTCCATTTTTCTAGAGAGAGAAGTTCCCATTTTTTCAAAATTTTTTCACCCCTCTTTTTTGGCTGATCTCTCACACATGGCAGGGGATCAATCGGCGGCCACTTCCGGTCACTGAAGCCCTTCCGATCAGTCATCTCCTGGATGCAAATTTCCTTGCAAGATGGCCCTATTTTGAGTTCCAAGGCTAGTCCGTTGATTATTCATGAACCTTCTGCTATGGTTTCTAAACCTAATTCATCTTTTGTTGGGAAAGGTAAACAAGTTGATGCTAGTTCTATTGTTAAGACACCACAGACCTCTGGTATTTATTCTCCGATGAAGAAAACTAATGATTTTGAGGCATCTTCTTCATCTGGAATGAAGCTTTTTGTTAATAGATTTTGCAATGTGATTAATAAGGAGAACTCTTCTTCTGATAATGTGGTGAATGTTTAGTCAAATGATTGTGTTAATGTCCAAGAAGGATTATGTTCTAATAAAAACTCTCTGCGTAATGAGAAGAATAATGTAAATGAAGGTGTTTTGACATATGCTAATCCTTGGAAGAGATGTCCTAATATTAGGATTAATTTTATCAGAGATAATTCAATTCTATCTAAAGATGGGAAGGACGTGAGTTTGCATAAACCCAGTGTTTAGTCTAATTCATACAAATTACAATTCTCTGTAGTTGTGAAGGTTTTTGGAGATAACGTTCCAGTGTAAGTGATTGTAGATGAATTGCGTTGCCAATGGTAGCAGTTTGGGAAGTTCCACCTGACCATTCTGGGGTTAGGTTGGGTGTTATGTTCATTCTTTTTGTTCGAATCTTTGGAAAATGTTTTGTTAGGGGGTCTGTGGTTTGTTAGAGGACATATAGTGGGATTAGAGAAGTGGACTACTGAGTTTTCTCAATCTTCTTTGAAAGAATTGACGTCTCTTGTGTCGGTGAGGATGCCTCATCTACCTTTGGTGTGTTAGGATGAGATTTATGTCTCAAGGATTGCATCCAGAATTGGGCATCCTCTTTGGATAGATTGTAATATGTTTTAGTGGGGAAAGAGAGAGTATGTGAGGGTTTGTGTGCATGTTGCACTTGATGTGCTGCTTCCTATGGGTGTTTGGGTGGAGGGGTCTAATGGCCATTTTTTTCAAAAGCTAGAATACGATAAAATTTCTACATTTTGTTTTAAATGTGGGAAGATTAGACACTTGATCAAGGATTGTTTGGTGGGAAGGAATTATGGTGCTCATAATTAGTTGGTGGATTCGTCGACTAAAGTTGTTATTACTCAGAAGCCTGAGCAGTTGGAGCAGGATAAAGAAGCTTCGTATGATCCGTGGATTCATGTTAATGATGGTAGAAGAAGAAAATTTTTTTCCAATGTGAAAAGTGATTAGATGAAAGTTGGTCCTAGTAAATCTGCTCCAGTTTTTGCCAAGAAACTTCAGCAAAATCCTAGGAGTGGAGCTGGATTGGTAGTGAAGGAAGCTGTTGAGGTAGTTAATGTCTAGTTGGATGTGTCACATAGCAATCTTGTGTCACATAATGATGAGTTGCTGGTGTCTCAGAATGAAGAACAGAGAGTTGCAGAGCAAGGAGTTGGTGTTGCAAAAATAGATCTGAGTAAGCCTGGTAGTTCTGTAGTCCAAGAAATGGAGACTATTTACCAACCTCATGTTGGTAAGGATTTCTTATCTACAAATTTGCCTATGCATTCTGATGTTAATATGTTTTCAGTACTTGATAATGTCATGGAGAATGAAAGTTTTAAGATGAAGGAAGATTTTGATGTTTCAAATGTTCTTGATAGAGAAGATGGTGAAGTTGTTGAGAAGGTGGAAGGTAATGCTGGTGCTACTGATAGATTAGATGGCGGCAATTTGGGAGTGGCCAAGTTTAAACTTCTGAAAGAACATAAATCACTTGGTAAAGTGAGTGTGCTTGGCCGTAGTAGAAAAGGAGATGTTTTGAACAAAAAGGGCAGTGGGAATAATTCCACCTTCAAAGGTAAATGAATTCCATTATTTTTTGGATTGTAGGGGGGCTAGGAAGGGTTAAGCCTCTCAATATCTGAAGGAGATTGTGAAGGATCATGGGTCTATTTTTATTGGTTTGGTTGAAACAAATATTTCCTCTATGAACAAGGTTGAGTTCAAGAAGTTTATTGGTGATAAGTACGAGTTTTTCCTCTATCTTGCTGACGGTTTATCTAGGGGTATTATGATTTATTGGAGGTCAGATATGGCTTCTTTTTCAGTACTAGAAGCATCTTCTCAAGTAGTTATGGGCGAGCTTAATATTGTGAATAAGGGATTGTGGTTGGTAGCCACGGTTTATGGTAGTACCGATTATAAGAGGAGAATTTTGTGGAATGGGTTGGAGGTGCTATTAGGTAGAAATATTCCAATAGTTATTGAAGGTGACTTTAATTGTTTGTTGTCTCAAGATGATAAAAGAGGTGGTAAGAAGTTCATCCTTTCTCAAGGTCCTCAAGATATGCTTCTATTTATGAGGAATTTTGATTTTCATGAGATTGGAATGGTGGGTCCTAAGTACACTTGGTGTAATAACAAAAAAGGAAGAGCTCATATTTTGGAGAGACTGGACCATTGTATTCTTAACTCTGCTGCTTTAAGAATAGTGAAATTGGTTGTGGTTAGGCATTTGGCCAGAGTAGCTTTGGACCACTGCCCTATTATGCTGAAAGTTTTTTCTTCTAATTTTCATAAGTGCAAGAAGGTGATGTTTGAAGATGTTTGTGTTACTTATACAACCTCCTTTTCTATTGTGCATCATTCTTGGAAGAAAGCTATGAAGGGTGATGTTGTTGAGGGTTTGAATAGGAAGTTCAAGAGGGCTTTGAAGGCTTTATTTTTTTGGAGCAAAGTTAAACATAAAAATTTATTGAAGCTGAATGAATATCTGAAGAAAGAAGTTCTGGATTTATAAGAAGAAGAAACTACTTCTTGTGGTCTTTTGGATCAGAAATTGGTTCTCTTAAGGTCGACGGTTACTGAGCTCAATGCTACCCTTGCTTGGCTTAGTACTTGGTTGAATCAGAGAGCTGAAGTCCAATGGTTGAAAGAAGGTGATTCAAACTAAAAATTCTTTCACTCTTATGCTACGGCTAGAAGGAATGGAAATTGGATTAGTCAAGTGAAAGATATTAATGGAGTTTTGGTTGAATAGCAGGGAAAATTGGAAGGTATTTTCTTTGAATTCTTTAAAGATAATTAGAGGGATTGTGGATGTAATCTGGGAGGATGGCCGTCTCCGTCATCTAAGCTTCATTCTGCTGACAGATCTTTGCTAGAAAAGGAGTTCTCTAAAGATGAATTGGAGATTGTTATAAATTAGTTGAAGACTAATAAATCTCCATGTAATGATGGAATAACTTATTCCTTTTTTAAAGCTTATTGGTCTTTTATCAAAGAGGATGTTTGGATGGCGATCAGCTCGTTCTTTTAGTCTGGGAACCTCTGTCCTCAGTGGAAGGAGACCAATGTGGTGTTAATTCCAAAGGTGAAGAATCCTTTAAATCCTTCAAATTGTTATCCTATAAGTCTTTGCAATTCTTTTTACAAAATTATGGCTAGATTGTTATTAAATAGGATGTATCTTCTTTTCCCAAGTATCATTTCTGAAGTTCAATATGCTTTTGTTAAAGGAAGATCTAAGTCAGATCAGATTTTATTTGTCCAAGAATTGTTTAATAAATTTAGATTTTCTAAATCTAAAAAGGGCCTGATGGCTATTAAGATTGATATGGAATAAGCATACGATAGTATGAGTTAGTCCACTCTCAGTCAAGTACTAGATTGCTTCGATTTTCCAAGGAGTTTCTCTAATCTTGTTATAGAGAGTGTGGTTGATCCTAAGTTCTCTATTATTATCAATGGATTTAAATCTGATTGGATTGAGGCTAAAAGTGGGTTGAGGCAAGGGTGTCCTTTATCCCCTTACCTATTTATCTTATACTCTCAACTATTATCTGAGGCATTTGCTCAAAAAGGTGGGAGTGTTGGTATCAAGGCTGCGCCGATTGCTCCTAGGATTTCTCATTTATTATATGCAAATGATATTATCATTTTCTCTGATGCTAATCACAAGAGTATGAAGAAGGTGAAGAACATTCTTTGTAAGTACTGTAGCTGGACGGGTCAAAAGATTAATGTACTGAAGTCTTCAATTCTCTTTAGAAAGTCGGTGAAGATGAGGAGAATGAGGTCTCTTTCTAGATTGTTGGGTTTTAAGGTGGTGACTGAAATGGAGTATTTGGGAATCAAAATTGCGTTAAGAAGACTGATTTTTACTGATTTTCAATATCTGATTAAAAAGGCTTCAAATAGATTGAATGTTTAGGGGGATAGGTTTATCTCAATTGGTGGGAAATTAATTTTAATTAACTCATCTTTCTTTTCCCTTCCTATCTTTTCGGTAACTCATTCTCTAGTTCCTTTGGGGGTTTTGAATGAGCTTGAGAAGATGTGTAGGAGTTTCATTTTGCATAAGAATGAAGGTAGTAATGGTCTTCATTATGTTGCTTGGGAGGTCTTATGTAGGCCAAGAAATAAAGGAGGTCGTGGGTTACAATCAATTGTGGAGAAAGCTGGCCCTTTGAGGGCCAAATTTGTTTGGAGTTTCATTTCTAATCCTGAGTCTCTTATCAACAAAACCTTAAGGTCTAAAAATGGTAATGATATTTGGAGTTGTGATTATAAGAGGAATTCTTCGACCACATGGAAGATTATTTTGAATGGAGAAAATTTTCTTCATCCCATCGTGAGATGGAATGTTTCTACCAGTGATAAAATTGATACAATTAAAGATGTTTGGATACTGGATAAGAGCATTGAAAAATGGCCAACCTTTGTTGCTAATTTGGAAGAAGCTACGTATATTCTCTCAGGTTTTATCAATGAAGGTAGCTGGAATGTTGTGAAGCTGAAGCAATTTTTCAGATAGTGCCTGGTGGATTTGATTTTATCTATTCCTATTAACTCTGAATTGGGAGGTGATCGGATGGAGTTGCTTTACAAGTGTTTGGGTAAATCCATTGCAGCACTAGAATTGGAAAGATCTTATGCAAATTATATGGATAGTGATCGCTGAAGTGGGATGAAGAAACTATATTTTGAAAGTTTGATAGGGATGTTAAGCCCTTGTGAACTAGTCCCATGGCTAACCAAGAGAGGGGGGGGGGGGGGGGGGTGAATTGGTAGTTTTAAAAATTCGAGAGCAAAATAATGATTTAGAAAATCTTTTTGAATGTTTTAAAACTTTTACAGTTATGCATTGTTGTGCAGATGTTTAACAATAGCAGAATAATACTCACAACACACAATCATCAACAGGAAAATAAATGTGAAAAATAATTGGAAAGAACACACCAGATTTTATAGTGGTTCGGTCAACTTGACCTATGTCCACTCCCCGGAGCCTCCCCTCCGGGTATTGCACAAACACTAAGTGACTCTCCTTCTACTCCCATAGCAAGGTGGAGAAGCCTGTACAAAAACTCCTTTCCACCAACCCGGTGAGGTAGAGAACCTGAACTCCTTTCGCTTCCTCCTAAAGCAGGCAGAAAACCTAGACTCCTTTTGCTTCGTCCTCAAGCAGGCAGAGAACCTGGACTCCTTTCGATTTCTCCTAAAGAGGCAGAGAACCCAGATCTTCTTGTGAATGATCCTCCCACAGAGACACAAACAAGACAAGAGACGATGAATAGAGAAGGCGACTCAGATCCTTGCTTGGAGCAATCTTTGTGAATCCCTCACAAACTCCCCCTCACAAGAACCTCTCTCTCTCGCAAGCTCGCTCTCTCTCTCTCTCTCTCTCTCTCAAGGTTTTCTCTGAAAAGGAAAGTGGCAAAAGAATTTTCTTGTTGGAAGAAAAAGATCTTAAATAAGAGGGCTCAAAAATTACCCTAAATCTCAACTAGTCATCAAAGATCGTCCGGGATGATCGGTCGATCATCCTATATAATCAGTACAAAATCACATGTATCAGCTTGGACGATCTGATTCCTCTGGACAATTAGTAGATAAAATTTATTCAGATCGTCCCGTACGATTCTACAATCGTCCGTGATGATTAGTGTAAATCAGGAATTTTGTCTAGAAGACAGCTCTGGTTGTCCAGGAGAACTTGTGCTGGATGATCTCAAAATGACTTAATCGTCCGGGATGATATGAGGATCATCTTGTATGATTTGTTTAAAATTAACCAAAATCGTCTAGTATATAGTTCTAGACGTACTAGTGAAAGGCACTAGACGGTCTGGATTTTTAACACATTGCCTAGTATGATCTTGTAATCGTCCAGGATGATATGATCGAATCTATCAAACCTTAATTACTTTCCTTAATCACCAGACTAATTTAGGCATGATTATGAAGGATCATCCAGGATGATACAGGTATCATCCGGGACGATCAGACCAAATCTCTAAAAATAAAAACTTGCCTAACTTGATCTGGAAGCTGAGAATTTCTGATTTGAGCATATCATCCTGAACGATGGGTCTATCATCCAGGATGATATGCTTAGTCAAACGAACTTAACATGGTAACCCTAAGTAGGGTTTCTATTTTTATTGGATTGTCCAGGATAATATGAATATCATCCAGGATGATATAAAAAAAATTGAAAATAGAAACTCTAACTCACTAAAACTCTCCCCCTGAGTGTGTATATGCAAGTTACTTAGCTAGGGGATCAGTTACATTACATTTGACTCAAGAAAGGGAAAAAATACAATTAAACCTGAACCACATACAAACTGACTCAATCTTGAGCTGACTTGCATTGTACTTGATCTTGTGGACCTGAAATGGTTAGCCAAGAAAAAATAGATCACAAACATGTTTGTTATCATCAAAACTATACTCCTTGAATTTAGATTTGCAACAATCTCCCCCTTTTTGATGATGGAAAATATTTATTAGGAAATGCAAGTTTAGTAAATAAACATTGATATTTCAAAGAAAACATCTAAATATTAATAAGCCTAAGAATTACAACGATTTAGAAATACAAGAACTAGAACACAACAACAACAACTAATCCCCCTTTTGACATCTTAAAAAGGAAAAAAATAGCAAAATACATAAAAATAATAATATAAAATAAATACAAGGAAAAAAATATAAGCAAAGTAGACTAGTACGAAGGTGGGTCCTGATAAGACGGAGGAGGAGGTGGTGGCTGAAAGTAGCCATGGATGGATGCAAACTGTGCTCCAAACCAGGCCATGTCCTGGTCATGTTGCTGTTACTACTGAGCAGTATAGTCATTGAAGCACCTCAAATCTACATCGTCCTGCTGCTCCTGGGCAGCCATATAGGAATCAAAATGGGCCTCCCACTGGTCAAATCACTGCACTAGATGATCAAAGGGTGATGCAATACGAAGATGAGTAGGTGTATCAGGTGTAGCAGGTACAGGAACAACTTCTTCCTCTTCCTTCTCAACATCTGCGGTGGGCTCCGGATGAAGTTGGGTACTGTGGAGGACATGGAAGGAATTGTTTGTGTAGTAGGAAGGAGGGACATTAGCAGGAATTAGATATTACAGATTATACTTCAACTCAAGTGCATAGGCAATGAGATGGCTTAGGGCTAGATTTGAGCGTCTCCTGTGCCCGGATCCCTAATGCTAGTGAGATGTTCGATATAGCAAAAAAGGAGATCGATAGCATTGAACTCCCGGAGGTCTATGATGTAGTAGGTAGTCAGGGAAAGTAAAGGTGTGATATAGATGCGGTCCCCAGCCTTAAGGATGATTGAGGAATGAAGGACATGTTGAATTATATGGGCATCCTTAAGTAGGGAAGAACATGCATTATCATGGTAGTGGACATTGGTATTTCTAAGGAAATGATTGGCGACACTCCAATCAAAATCAGGATCAGAAACTATGGTGTGGAGCTTATCGCCAGTGATTAAAAGTTGGAGGATATTATTAAATCCTGTGTGGTCAATTCTACAGGTCTCTAATTTACAAAGGAGTGCAGTGTAGAGTAATCAGAGGTGATGCAAAGATTGGCAAAAAAGATCCTAAGAAGTTCAGTGCTAAAGGGGAAGGCCAGGGTGAGAATGAAGGTGAGGGAGGTATGAGCAAACATATCCAGTACCGGGTAGGTAAGAGTGCGGGGGTTGACGATATTTGATTGAGTGATTCCAACTTCAAGGTAACGCTGGAAGGCAGCCTGATTGACTGAATTAGGAAAGCGGGGATCGACATTTCCCTGGGATGAACTTGTACCGTGATGCCATGATCTTTTTCCACCAGCCAAGAGGAACAAAATGCAAGTGAGGAGAGAGAAGAGTGGAGTGAAAATTTTAGTGAAGAGGGGCTATTTATAAAGAAAAATGGACTGATCGTCCAGGACAATCATAGGATCATACAGGATGATATGTGCAATAATGACAGCTTGAATGATTGGTCAAAAAGGTGGTCCAATCCTCCAAGATGATCAGATATCATCCATGACGATTAGACATAGACGATCATCCCTAGGAGTCCATCCGGATGATCATTGATGAAAAGTATCATCTAGGATGATGAGGTGGATCATCCGGGATGATATGTAATAAAAGCATCGGACGGGCCAAATTTGAATCGTCCAGCTGCAGACACGTGGATTGTCCAGGATGATAAGGTGGATCGTTAAGGACGATCACCAGTAAATTGTGCATATCAACCGTTGGATCAAGTTGGGATTATTTGAATAGATCGTCCAGGACGATGAATGGATCATCCAGGATGAAGAGGATCATCCAGGATGATGTGGGGATCATCTAGGATGATGTGAAGAAAAAGTGAAAAAGATGAAAGATGGAGAGGAAAGATCAAGGATCCCAAAAAATACAAAAAAAAGAAAAAATCCAAAATCAAATTAAATAAAAAATAGAAATGAGAAAATAACAGTGAAGATAATGATTTTGATTTTTTTTTTGATCAGATCCAGCAAAATAGAATTTCCCTGATTTTCAATTCATAAACCAACAAGAAGAAAATCGACAACACTGAAATCTAGAAAAGTTAGAAAATTCACTTTCGTAACTCCTACCTCGGACACCTTACAGGTTCAAATTCCTTTCAAATAAAAGTCTAATTTAGAAGAAAAGAAATTAGATTTGAAAAGAGATCCTTTCAAGCCTCGTTCCAAAAAAATATCTGATATAATAGTATTAAAAAGTAAGGAATTAGAAATCATGATTTTTTGTCTCAAGCTTTTGAAAATATTGAGTGGTGCATGGATTTTTCTAAGACATTTAAAGATCTGAAAGATAAGAAAGCTTATTTATTTGTGGGCTCATTTTGTTTCTCTTTTTTAATTTATTTGGTGCTTTACGCATCTTTTGATTTTTGATACACTTTGTGTATCTTTCCAATTTGGCGACATTGCGCATCTTTTCAGCTTTGGGCTCATTTTATGCCTCTTTTTCAATTTATTTGGCGCTTTGCGCATCTTTTATAAGATTGCTTCCTTTCATAATAATTAAAGAATCTTAGCTATGAAATTACCTTCCAGACATAAGAGATGACAAAACTCACTCTCTATATTAAGGAAGAGTAATTCACAAAAAAAACCATACATCATATGATAAGTGCAATCACTTGATTAAGAAAAACATAACAATGATTTAAAGCTTTTAAAATACTATTCATATGAGGCAGATTACTATAGGAAGATAAAATAGATCTATATTTTAAAAACTAACTTTTTAATTTTGAAGAAAATTTTTATCCAAAAGAAACAATACACCATTAAAGGAGTTAGAGGAAGAGAAACAATCATCAACATTTCTTCCCTTTAACAGATCCAGAGGAGTCAATCACTGCTTACGAGCTTCCAAATAAAAACCAGGCAAAACTCTCAGTCAGAAATTCAGTTTATCAGCAGTAGTGAGCAGTGATCTGATTCTTATAAGAGTAAACAGTAAAAAAAGAAAACATGAAGAATAAAGGACATACTAAAATCAATAAATAAAAATCAGCAAATAAAAATCAATAGAAAATAATCAAATTTAATAAGCAAATACAACAGTAGAAATCACCAGGAGATGAAAAAATTCTAAAGTGAAACAGTCAATCAAATCAAACAGAAGCTAAAAGCAAAATGAAAAAAAATAGAAAAATCAGAAACCAGTAATCATCAGATTCATGCATTTATGTCAATCACACCCAATCTGGTCCTCAGAATGTTGAATGAGTCAAAGGTCAGTGGTTTAGTAAAGAAGTCAGCCAGTTGATTTTCAGTTGCTACGTGATGTAGCTCAATGTCTCCTTTTGTAACATAGTCCCTAATGAAGTGATGTCTTATGTCAATGTGTTTGGTTCTTAAATGTTGAATAAGATTCTTAGAAATATAGATGACACTAGTGTTATCAGATAGAACTAAAATTATTCTAACAGGTAATCCTAAATCCAAAACTTGTCGCTTTAACCAAAGGACTTGGGCCACATAACTTCCTAAGGCAATGTACTCAGCTTCAACAGTGGAAAGTGCAACTGAGTTCTATTTTCTACTGGACCAGGAGACTAAAGACTATCCTATGAATTAGTAAGTTCCAGAAGTGCTCTTTCTATCCACCCTACACCCTATAAATTTAGAATCAAAATATTCAATAATCTCAAAAAAAGTGATGTGCCAAGGATACCAGATTCCTAGGTTTGGGGTCCCTAAGAGATATCTAAGGATTATCTTAATTGCATTCAGGTGGGATTCCTTAGGATCAGCTTGAAATCTAGCATAAAGATAAACACTAAATATAATATCAGGTCAGCTAGCAGTTAAGTAAAGCAGCGATCTAATTATTCCTCTAAACTTCTTCTGATCAATAGATTTTCCATTTGAATCTTTATCTAACTGAACAGTGGAACTCATGGGAGTGCTGATTGACTTAGCTTTGTCCATTTCATATTTCTTCAAGATGTCCTTAGTATATTTTGATGGATTCAAAAAGGTTCCATCATCCATTTGCCTTATGCTAAACCCCAAAAAGTAGGATAATTCTCCCATCATACTCATCTCAAACTCCTTACTCATTATCTTAGAAAAATCATCACATAAATTTTTATCAGAAGATCCAAAAGTATATCATCAACATAGATCTGGACAATGAGTAGATCATCTCCTGGTTTCCTAAGAAAAAGGGTGGTGTCTACGCTCCCCTTAACAAACTCTGTTTCTAGTAGGAATGTGCTAAGCCTCTCATACCAAGCTCTGGGTGCCTGTTTCAATCCATATAAGGCCTTTTTTAAGTTATAGATATGATTTGGATATTGGGAACTCTCAAAACATGGGTTTGCTCTATAAAGATATCCTCTTTTATTATCCCATTTAAAAAGGCACTCTTCACATCCATTTGAAACAATTTAAATCTCTTATAACAGGCACAAGCTAGTAGCACCCTAATGTCTTCCAATCTAGCTACAAGGGCAAAGGTCTCCTCAAAATAAATCCCTTCAATTTGATTGTACCCCTTAGCCACCAATCTTACCTTATTCCTAACCACCACACCAGAATCATTCATCTTATTCTTAAAGACCCACTTGGTTCCCACTACACTTTGATTCCTAGGTCTTTCTACTAACTCCCAAACATCGTTCCTTACAAATTGATTCAATTCCTCTTGCATAGCTAAGATCCAAAACTCATCAGAAAGGGCTTGATGGATATTGGTGGGTTTAGTCATTGAGATAAAGGCAGAATATTTTACTTCCTTCCTAAGTCCATGCCTAGTTCTAACACCTTCAAAAGGGTCTCCTAAGATCAATTCTTTAGGATGACTCGAAGAATATCTCCAATCTAAAGGCAGGGTGTTTTGAGGATCTACCCTTCCTCCAGATTTGCATTTTTAACTCCTTGGGTAATCTCTCCTACTTCTTCTTCTTCCTCAACTCTAGTCTCCTTAGGATCAGATTCATCAAACACCACATGAGTTATCTCCTCCACCACCAAAGTCCTCTTATTAAACACCCTAAAGAATTTCCCCACACTAGAATAGCCTAAGAACACTCCTTCATCATATTTGGGGTTAAATTTTCCTAAGGATGATTTCCCATTATTCAGAATGAAAACCTTACAGCCAAAGACATGGAGGTGGGACAGGTTTGGACTTATACCTTTAATGAACTCATAAGGTGTCTTATTCAGATTTGATCTAACATTCACCTTATTCAGCACATAATAGGCAGTGTGCACCGCTTCAGCCCAAAAGTATTTTGAAAGTGAATACTCAGCAAGCATGGCTCTAGTGGCTTCCACCAAGGTTCTATTCTTTCTTTCAGCTACCCCATTCTGCTGAGGGGTCCTAGGAGCTGAAAAGTTGTGGCTAATCCCTTGATCCTCATAGAAGGTTCCAAATCTCTCATTTTCAAAATGGTAATAATCTCACATCCTAACTTCTTTTGAATCCAAGTGGAGAAAGATTTAAATTCATTAAATGACTCAGATTTATGTGACAAAAATCTAATCCAAGTGAACCTCGAGTAATCATCAACAATCACAAATCTATAAACTCTCCCCCCTAAGCTAGTAGTGCTAATGGGTCCAAACAAATTCATGTGAAGGACTTTAAAGGTCTAGAGGTGTTGATGTCCTTAATTGAGTGGAAAGAGAAGTGGACTTGCTTCCCTAATTGACAGGTATCACACAGGTGATCCTTAGTGAACTTAAGCTTGAGGACACCTCTAATTAAGTCCTTTTGGGTGACTCTCCTAAGGGTTTTCATACTAGCATGACATAATCTCCTGTGCCACAACCAAGACTCATCAATAGCAATTTTTAAGCAAATTGAAACATCAATTTGAAAGCAGCTTACATCCAGCATGTAGACATTATTGATCCTTTATCCCTACAAAATAATTTTGTCATTTAAGCTTATAATGCAGCAAGTGGGTAGGAACTTGATGTTGTATCCTTTGTCACAGGGTTGACTTATGCTCAGCAAGTTATGTTTCAATCCATCTATAAGTAAAACATTATAAATAATAAAATTTTTTGAATCATCAATTATACCTGCTCCTACCTCCCTCCTGGTGGTGTTGTCTCCAAGTGTAACCTAGCCTCCATCTCTGGTCTCCAGTGAAATGAATTGATTTACATCTCCCATCATATGTCTTGAACTTTCACTGTCCAGGTACTACATGCTCTCACGAGGGCTTTTGTGAGAGCACTCCTACAAAATCATTAAACGTCAGATTTAGGAACCCAAACAGGTTTAGGTTCCTTCTTATGAAATGAAGAATATAATACATATGTGCTGTGCTGTAAATCATGCAATTTGGGTCTCCACACCTAATATGTACTACGGCAAACAGTGCAGGTGTGGGAGATGTGTCCTAACATGCCATAAGAAAAACATCTAACACCAGGAAAAGGGTTAACTAATCTACATGAGTGATAGTGCCTCTTCCTAGGTTTGAATGAAACATGCTTTGATGATTTTAAATTAGATTCTTCAAATGGTGGAGGTGCATAAAACTGTGCAAAAGTAGGAGGTGTCTCATTTTTCTCAAAAGTACTAATTTTTAGTTTTAGAAATTCATTTTTCTTCTTGAGACTTGCAATTTTAAACTTCAAATAATACTCATCACTAGCCAAGTTACATGACATAGTGTCTAGTTCTTTATAAGCTTTTTCTAAGTCAACATGTAATATTTTCAATGATTCATGCTCAATAATTAATTAAGAATACTTTTTGTTCAATTCATCAAATTCATCAGGTAAAGATATGAGATTGCTATCAAGTGTAGAATGATCTTTAATCAAAATATCATGTTCTTTTTGTAAATTCAAGAAATCTAATTTCAGGCTGACATGTATTTTCTTAAATTTCCTATACGATGAATGAATTTTCTCAGAAATATCTAGAAATTGATCATATGTTAGTTGACATACCTCTTCTTGATCAGACTGACCAGGATGATCATCAACCATCAGACATAAGTTCATAGTCTCCTCTTCAGCTTCAGTCTCAGAGGAGTCAGATGCAGAATCTGCCCAGAATGCCTTTTGAATCCACTTCTTATCCTTCATGAACTTGGGTTTCTCCTTACCCTTCTCCTTGCTTGGGTGAGCCTTAAGTGTAGGACAATCAGTATTTATATATCCAAGCTTCCTGTATTCAAAGCAAACAGTATCAGATGAACCTTTAAAATTTTTGCCACTTTTACTTTTATTCTATTTCTGAAAGTTCTTATGTTTCTTCCTTAGAAAGCTTTTAAATTACCTAGTGATTAAGGAAACATCATCGCTATTAGATCCGGAAGAGTCAGTGTCAGTATCCTTGGCCTTTAGTGCCACAGTTTTCTCCCTCTTCTTCTCACCTGCATCAATTTATCGTTGGTTCACTCCTTGCTCATAAGCAATGTGTGACCCAAGTAAGTTATCAATAGAATAAGTGTTCAAATCTTTGGATTTAGTAATTGTAGTTATCTTGGCATCAAAGGAATAAGGCAAACATCTCAGAATTTTGTTCACTTTTTCATAGTTTGGAAGTTCTCTTCCTAAAGCATGTAAAGAAGTGACAATTTGAGTGAACCTAGTATACATTTTAGAAATTAATTCACTAGGTTTCATGTAAAAAATTTCATAGTCGTGAAGTAAGATGTTCAATCTAGATTGCTTAACCTCAGATGTTCCTTCATAAATAATGCATGATCTATCCTAGATTTTTTTACCAGTCGTACAAGTAAAAACACGCATGTAATCTTCAGATTTTAAAGCATAAAAAAAATAGTTCAAATATTTTGCATTCAGTTATGCTAAATCACGATCATCAAATGTCCAATCAATGAAAGGCAGTTTAATTTTAATATTATTAATCATTCTAAAAGGTGCTTCATAGCCATCCTTAACAAGCACCCACATACAATAATCAATTGATTGTAAAAAGGTGGACATACGAGTTTTCTAAAAATTAAAAGGTATGTTATCAAATAAAGGTGGTCGTAAAATTGAATAACCTTCAATAGTATTATGATTACCAAAGTTAGCCATGGATCAAAATTCAAAAGTTTTTAAAATTAATTTTTGAATTCCTCTCTGATAGCACGAAAGTTCGATAGGGATGTTAAGCCCTTGTGAAGTAGTCTCGAGGCTAACTAAGAGGGGGGTGGTGAATTGGTAGTTTTAAAAATTTGAGAGCAAAATAACGATTTAGAAAATCTTTTTGAATGTTTTAAAACTTTTACAGTTATGCGATGTTGTGCAGATATTTAACAATAACAGAATAATACTCACAATCACACAATCATCAACATGAAAATAAATATGGAAAATAATTGGAAAGAACACACCATATTTTATAGTGGTTCGGTCAACTTGACCTACGTCCACTCCTTGGAGCCTCCCCTCCGGGTATTGCACTAACACTAAGTGACTCTCCTTCTACTCCCACAACAAGGCGGAGAAGACTGTACAAAAACTCCTTTCCACTAACCCAGTGAGGTTGAGAACCTGAACTCCTTTCACTTCATCCTGAAGCAGGCAGAGAACCTAGACTCCTTTCGCTTCCTCCTGAAGCAGGCAGAGAACTTGGACTCCTTTCGCTTCCTCTTGAAGCAGACAGAGAATGCAGATCTTTTTGTGAATGATCCTCCCACAGAGGCACCGACAAGATAAGAGACGACGAATGGAGAAGATGACTCAGATTCTTTCTTGGAGCAACCTTTATGAATCCCTCACAAACTCCCCATCATAAGAACCTCTCTCTCTCCCAAGCTCTATCTCTCTTTAGGTTTTCTCTAGAAAAGAAAGTGGCAAAAGAATTTTCTTGTTGGAAGAAAAAGATCTTAAATAGGAGGGCTCAAAAATTACCCTAAATCTCAACTAGTCGTCAAAGATCGTCTAGGACGATCGATCGATCGTCCTGTATGATCAGTACAAAATCACATGTATCAATCTGGATGATTTGGTTCCTCTGGATGGTTAGTAGAAAAAATTTGTTCAGATCGTCCCGTATGATTTTGTGATCGTCCAGGATGATTAGTGTAAATTAGGAATTTCATCCAAAATACAGCTCTGGTCATCCAGGGGAACTTGTGCTGGATGATCTCAAAATGACTTAATCGTCCAGGACGATATGAGGACCATCCCTTACGATTAGTTCAAAATTGCCCAAAATCATCCAGTACATAGTTCTAGACGTACTGGTGAAAGGCACTGGACGGTCAGGATTTTTAACACATCATCCCGTATGATCTTGCGATCGTCCAGGATGATATGATCGAATTTATCAAACCTTAATTACTTTCCTTAATCACCAGACTAATTTAGGCATGATTATGAAGGATCATCCAGGATGATACACGTATCGTCTGAGACGATCAGAACAAATCTCTAAAAATAAAAACTTTCCTAACTTGATCTGGCGGCTGAGAATTTTTGATTTGAGCATATCATTCTGTACGATGGGTCTATCGTCTAGGATGACCTGATTAATCAAACCGACTTAACATGGTTGCCCTAAGTAAGATTTCTATTTTCATTGGATCGTCCAGGATGATATGAATATCGTCTAGGATGATATGAATAAAAATTGAAAATAGAAACTCTAACTCACTAAAACTCTCCCCCTGAGTGTGTGTGTACAAGGTTTCTTAGCTAGGGGATCAATTACATTACATTTGACTCAAGAAAGGGAAAAAATACAATTAGACCTGAATCACATACAGACTGACTCAATCTTGAGCTAACTTGGATTGTACTTGATCTTGTGGACCTGAAATGGTTAGCCAAGTAAAACAGAACACAGACATGTTTGTTATCATCAAAACTATACTCCTTGAATTCAAATTTGCAACATATTTAAGACCTCGTGTTGATTTGTTTTGGTGGCGTTTGAGTATAAATGCTATCCCATCAAATCATTTCCTTGTGTATAGAAGGATGTCTGATTTTGTTAGATGCCTAAGAGGTTGTGCTGGTGAGGAAGATTGTGAGCATATTATAGTGAAGTGTGTTAAAATTTTTCAAGTTTTTGATATTCTTTCCAGGTGGGGCTGTTCTATGCCGTCATTTAAAAGTCTTACAGATTGTCTTAGTTCCTTGAAGCAACTTGCTATTAGTAATTCGTTTGTTGGAAATCTATATTGCTCTGTGGTTTTTTTTTTTTGTTGGAAGGGTAGAAGTAAGATTACTCATGGAAGAATGGATGATTCTTCTACTTATATAGAGCTAATGCCTTCAGTCATGCGGTGGATTCATTTCATTGTAACTCTATTTGGGAGAACTGGGATGCTAATCAGCTGTACAAGCTGTCTCAATTCTCTTGGCGTCCTCCCCGTTCTGGATGGATCAAGGAAAATGTGGATGCTTCCTTAAGTAGCAATAACAAAGCTGGCATAGGTAGCATCTTCAAAGATTGTAAAGGAAGATTTTTATGTGCTTTTGGTTTTAGTTCTACTCATTGGGACTGCTCATAAATGGAAATTTTTTCAATTCTCACCTTGAGGAACTATATTCAAGATTGGATGTTTGATGCAAAAGGAATTGTTATTGAAGGTGATAACTTTAATGTTATCAATTCTTTTCAAAGGTTTATGAATAAGGCTGTGGATAAAGAAAACTTCCTGAATCCGAAGGATTTGGGTTTCCTTAATGATTTTAAGCAAGTTGTCTTTTGTTTTTCTAATAGGGAATGTAATAGGTTAGTAGATTTTTGTGCTAACTTAGCACTTGTTTCAGATTTCTTTTGGAATGATTTTAGTCTTAATAATATTCCTCCTTCATTTGTGAGTATGTTAAAGGAGGAATGTTGATGTAATTAGTTGCTTCGATCAATAAAATTGCTTTATGCATTTTCTTCAAAAAAAAAAAAAAAAACAAAGGATCTATGGACAGCCTTATAGGTTTCAATGGGTTTGATCATGCCTTAGTCAATGGATTTCAATGTATATATGCTTAGTCAACCTTAGTTGACTTGGTCAATAAAGTTGACTCATGACTTGGGATTTGGTTCATTACATTCTAAATGATGTGTTGAACATGTTAGAAGAGATTTTAAGGATTGGAAAAGCTTTTCTATATGAAATGCATGTTTACACCCTTAAGGATGTATTTGGTCAATCTAGGTTGACTTGGTCAACTAGGTCAACCCATGGGCTAAGGTTGGATTTAACCCACTCCAAATGATGTGTTGAACATATTGGAAAGGGTTTCATGCAATGGTAAGGCTCATATGTATGAGATATAGCTATAGGATTCAATGGTTCTATATGTTCAACCTAGTTTGATCATAGCTTGGGTTTTGGTTTAATATATATCAAATAATATTCTAAGCATGTTAGTATAGGTTTCATTATTTATTTTGATTGAGCCATGTTGAGTTTTAAGAAAAAATTAGTTTCTAAAGTCTAGGTTTTTAGGGTTTTGTAGCCAACCATGGTCAACCAAGATTTGATGCTGGTATAATGCATCATGCCAGTGATGATGATTATAATCAATGAGTTTGGAGAGGCTTCCAAGGTCAAAAATAACTATATGCCCTATTTAGTGGCATAAACTACAAATATTTGAAGGTTTTGCAACCTATGGAAATGCTTTGAGTTTTAGGGCCTAGGGATCTTGAAATGCTTTCAGATAGATGTGGTTGACCCTAGGGATATGCCTCATCAATATACAAGTGATAAATAAAAAATTTATAATCATATGGTCAGGATTTAGGGTAATGGAGATTTCTCCAAAATAGGTTAAGAACCAAGGGGTTTTGGGTTTATTTCTGACACAGAATTTTGGAGTTTTGAATTGTCAATGAGTTTAGTAACTGGATTGGATTTGGATTTGGTTTATTCAATGATTTAAGAGAATTTAGGTTTTGCAATGCTTAAATTTTTGACAATCATTGATGATCATCAGTAATTGAACAGGTGATCAACTGACCATTACTGGAGCATTGTCTAATGAAGGATTTAATGCTTGATTTAGATTTATGTTTTGAATTGATCAATGAAGGTCAATGATTTGAAGAATTTTATCTTTTTAATGATCATATCACTAAAAATTTATTTGGTGATTATAAGTGGTAGATCAAATGATCAAATGATAGTCACGGGTGATTGTAAAGTGATGGTTTTATGTGTCAATGATCAAGGTACTATACCAAAACATAGCATAGGGTTTTATTTGTAGTTTGAAGTGTTGTTGAATGATTGATGAATGGAGATTGATATTTGATATAGGAATAATGACCTCATTCAAAAATGAGGTCAACAAATGGACCCCAACAAGTGTGATGAACTTTAATAAGTAAATCACACATGTTTGCATTGACCACAGCGATCAAATAAATCTAGGAGTTTGTTTAATATTTATATTTAATTATAGATGGATGTATACTTGACTAGCATAGCATCTCCTAGACAAGGAAAAATTAAATCTAAATGAGATAGCAGCTCTCAAGAAGAAGGAATTTATACTTGATAAGGATTGCATCTCAAAGACAATATAGGTTATAATCTAAAAGAGATAGTGGATCTCAAAAAGATGAGATTTATACTTGACTAGGATAGCATCTCATAAACTAGAAAGATTGAAATCTGAATGAGATAGTGGCTCTCAAGCATATTGGACTTATACTTAAATAAGATAGCATCTTCTAAACAAGAAAGATAATCTGAATGAGATAGCTTCTCTCAAGCGGAAGGGATTTATATTTGACTAAGATAGCATCTCCTATATAAGAAAGATTAAAACTTGAATGACATAGCAGCTCTCAAGTAGATGGGATTTATACTTGACTAGCATAGCATCTCCTAGATAAGAAAGATTAAAATCTAAATGAGATAGCAGCTCTCAAGTAGTTTGGAATTATGCATAACTAGGATAGTTTCTCCTTGACAATAAAGTTTAAATTTCAATGAGATAACATCCCTTAAGCAGATAAAATGGACATTATAATGAAGTTTATAGAATACCAAAAAGGGTTTTATAGTTTAAAGATGTTGGGAAATTTAGAACTTCATATCTAGCCTTATCCTCTAAATGAAGTTTCTTTAGAAAATTTTTATACATTTAGTAAAAGCAATGGCAAGAATATTTAATTTATTATAAAATTTCTCCTTTAACACTATCCACCATAATAGAGCTTGAGATACCATCAATTTATAGGTAACATGGGATGATCTCCTTTATAATTAAACAGTTGATAAGATCCACCTTGATATGATTTCTCTTTTACAAACGACCTTCCCAAGTTAGTTCAAACTTATCGCCTATCTTTCTATGGAATAAAATAGGTCTTTGTAGAACTAAAGAAAATCACCTATTTGGAAAATTCTTGGATGAACCAGCTTGTCATGTGCATGAATCATACTAGCTTTATATAACTCGAGGTTCTATTGAGCTTACAGATGCTTCTCTTCTAAAATTTTGAGTTTTTATAGTTTGAGTTTTACATTCTTCTCTTTAGTGATCTTATAGTTGAGAGCTATACATAGTGAAGGCAACTATACCTCCAAAGGGAGAACAACCTCTACTCCAAATACCAGAGCAAATGGGTTAGATGGAGTAGGTGTTCTATATATGGTTCTATATGCCCACAAAGCCTCTCCTAACTTTCATTCCATTGACATTTATTATCATCTAATTTTTTCTTTAGAATTTGAACTAATATTTTATTAAAGGCCTCAACTAATCCATTTTCCCAAGGGTAATAGGTTGTTGAGTATCTCTAATCAATGTTATGACATAGCAAAAAATTTTATCTTAGTGCTTCTGAATGACTGACTATTATTGGATATGATTCGATAAGGAATACTAAATCTATATACAACTTTGTCTCTGAAAAAGTTTAAAATGTGATGAGCTTTAACTTTTCTCAAAGGAACTGCCTCTGTCTATTTTAAGAAGTAAAATATAGTTGCTAAGATAAACCTATGACCTCTGGAAGGTGGTAGATTAATTGCACTGACAGTGTCCATACTCCAGCTTTCCAAAGGCCATGAAGCAACTATTGGGGTGTAATACATTGGGTGGTTGATGTAGAACCACAACATATACTTAGGATTGATAAAAATAACGTGCAACTTTCATGCAATCGTCAATCATGGATGGCCAATAATAAACCATTCTTTTAATTTACATTTTCATTTTTGGACTCGATTGATATCCACTACATAATCTAGCATGTACACCTTCTATAATCTTTAAACCTTCTAATTTACTAAAATGCCTTAACCATAACTGATTGAATGATTTTTGTATACGGTGTTGTTAATCAATATATAAGACAAGAATCTTCTTTTGATTTGATCAGCTATCAATTTATCATGAAGGAGCTTATTCTTCTTGTAAGTATTCGATTAAGGGCTTTCTCTAATCCACTAATTCATCATCTACTACTAAAATAATATTCACCTTGGTGAGAGATTTTTTGCTTACATATTAAGGGTCTATAGACAATAAAATCTAGTAGCCTTGCACTTATATTAAAATTGAATCTCTTTTAGGACAAGCCATAGCTTTAGCTAATTTTTCTAAGGCAGCTTCTATAGAATTATACCCATGAGAAATCTTTTATAGGGTTATAATTAGGATTTGTTCAAGTAGATGCATCATCTATCGATGATAACGAATCAGATTTTCTTTTAATATTTGATAATTCCAGCTATCTGATTACTCACTAGCCGTGAATCTCCCAAATCGTTGATCTCCAGAATTTCAGTCAGGATCATCATTCTAACTCAGTTATTAGTGCCTCATACTCATTATTCATACAAGTTTTTGACAAATGGTAAGAGTAATATATTACACCCGTTTTTGGAGTAATGAATACTATATCGATTCTAGCTTTTCCCAGGGAAATATGATCAGATGTTTCTTATTCACTGGAAGCAACACCGTCAAAATAGAATTCTTAGTTGGACTTTTTATTTAACTCTAGATTCATAATTTGTTCATCAGGTAGCTCATCATTGATAGGGCAATGATCTTGTACTAGATGAGTTGCTAGAAAATCTGCCACAACTTACCCTTTTATTGCTCGTAGAGGAATAAATGTGATTTCAAATTATGAAAAAAATCATTGACCATCTAGTTAATCTTACTGATAGCATTAGATGGGTCATCCAATATTATAGTGGATTTACTATGGATATTGGATTCATTTTATGAGATAACATATAATGTCTTAATTTTTGAGCGGTGAAGATTAAAGCTAAGAAATGTTTCTCTATCAGAGGATAATTTACTTCATTATGAAGTAGACGCTAACTCAAAAAATAAAGTGTATTCTTTCTCCCTTTCTCATTAACCTTAACTAATAAGTTCTAAGACATTCACTTAAAGCTGTGGCATATAAAATCAACGGCTTCCCTGAAATGAGAGTAGCTAATATTGGATGATTTATCAAATATTGTTTTATAATGTCAAATACTTGCTGAATATTTTCATCCCATTTGTAATGAGCATTTCTTGCACAATACTGAAAAAGGATGACATTTTCCAGAAAAATATGATATAAATCATTTATGGTATGCCAATCGACCTTGGAAAGATCTTAACTAAGTAAGACCTTTTGGTGGTGGCATTTTTATTTTAGCTTAGATTTTATTTGGATCTGTCTCATTCCCTCAATGTCAGACAACAAAACCTTAAAACTTTCCTGAAGTGGCACCAAAAGTACACTTCAATGGATTCATTTTTAATTTATGCTGATGTAACTTTTGGAAGATGATTCTTAGATCATATAAATGATCATCTCTTTCAAAAATTTTAACGACTAGATCATCCACGTAACATTCCACTTAATGGTAGAGTAATTCATAAAAAATCCTCATTATTGCTCGATGATACATTCCCCCAGCATTCTTTAATCTGAATGGTATATCTTTATAACAGTAGACTCTTATCAGTGTTTTGAAAGTTGTATACATTTCATCCTCATGAGCCATTTTAATTTGGTTGTATCAAGACGAGCCATCCATAAATGAAAATATTATATGAGAGGAAACAATATCAACCATAATTTTCAGCATAGGAAGTGAAAACTCATCTTTAGGATAAGCTTTGTTCAGATATATTAAATCAATGTAGACACAAATTTGACCCTTCTTCTTCTTAATTGGAATAATTCTAGCTAACAAGGTTGAATTATTTGATATGTATAAGAAATATTTATCACCATAAAATGAATAGCTATCCCAATGCCTAGTCTTGACATATTTTTTATATTTTTTGTATTCCATAGATATTTGAATTGCTGAACTTCACCTTTAGTCCAACTTGATGGTGTTAGACCTTTCTTAGAAAACTTGCTTACATAGTTGGAGTACAAGTTAAAAGGGAGTTCCACTATTTTATCCATAAATGAATCATTGAGGGGTACATTAATTTCAATGGTTTTACTGGTAGAAGATACAAAGATGTTGGGATGTCTAGGTTTAAAGGTAGAGGGGCTTTCACCTCTAACCTTTTTACACTACTTTGAGATAGTGGATTAAGGATATTATTTTTCACATACTTCTTTAATCTCTCCATGGTAAATATATATGAACTAACTTCCCTAGATTCATTGTTATCAGCTTCTATAAAAATCTCAAACTTTGGTTAGCTTATATTATTCCTATATTCTAAAGCCTGTGGATTTTTATTAATACAATATGATTCCACCTATAAATTGGATTGAAAATTGATATGTATTATAGGTGCCGCACATTTTACTTTTCATTTTCTTTTATCACATAAATTTTCCATCATTGACTCTTCCTCCAGATCGTTAAGCCATTCTACCGCCTCTTTGTGAGGGAGGAGTAAGTAACCAACGAATGTCATGTTTGAGATCAAAATGCTTTACTTTTTCCTTTTCTTTTTCTTTTTATATATCTTTCCTTTCTTTTTCTTCTTCTTCATCTAGTTTGAGATTTTTAGAGAAGTTAGTCTGCTTTTTAGGCAAATAGTATGAAACATCTTCATATATACTGATTTCATGAATTAAAAATGGTTGCAAAATCCCCTTAATATAATGCTCTAGTCCTTCTAAAGAGTATTACCATTCTATATTCATGTAGTTAGGGTCTACCTAAATAAGTTTTAAAAGAAGTTTTGAAATCTTTTATATAGAATTTGAGTTTAATTTTTATGTTATTGTCAAAAGCAAAGTAATTGAACCTAAAGCCCTCTAACTTTTTCCATTAAACCCTCACAATATCATTTTATAGAACTGAGTTTGTGATTATCCACCCTTAGGTATGCTAGAGTTTTGAGAGTCATAATGTTGACCATAGTACTCAGATCAACAAGAATTCGAAATAATTTGAAATTATTTACATTAAAAGCTATATATAATGGACAATTATGATCTGAAGTTCCCAACACTAAATCATCTTCTAAAAAATGTATCCTTTGGGACTTCTTTACAACTTAGTGTTTCTTTGGACTGTGTTGATGCTAGCTAAGCTATACAAATCTTTAGATTGAGTAAAGCTTTTATTAAAGCTTCTCTCATTTTCTTGGAAGGAACTAAAGCATCATTGATACTTAGTTTTGTAAGAAATTTTCTAAGATATGTTAACACATTATAATCCACTTTGGGAATATCTGGATTAGCTGCATTTGAATCTGTTTGAATTGGTGTTGAGGTTTTTGGATTATCATCCACTTTCTTTCCTTTGCTAGTTGTAGATATTGATGGTGGTAACACTTTATTAATATACAGATTTAATGGACTATCTCTTCTGAGAAAGAGACAGTGGATTCTTTTGATTCTATATGTTCATTCATCTTTAATGCCTCATTTGATTAATTATTAAAATCAGAAATCTCAATTTTTATACAAATAGGGTCACCCAAAATATCAAGGATATGGGAATCACTATCAGAGAAATATTGAAGAGACTCTTTTAACTCATTTCACTTTATTTCAGGTTTCATAGAATTATTTTCTGTTGCATCATTTGATTTATCATCACCATATATAGATAAGATATACACTGAATATTTCTTCATTACATTCTTAGTGCATGGCAGGACAAAATAGAAATCATATAGTGTATGTGGTACAAGATTCGTTCTTTGCTATTAAAAGAAACTACAACTTTATTTTTTAAATTGCTTTTTTTTTTCTTGAGTTCCACTTTTTGGACTGTTGAAGACTAACTTGCTGATATCTTCTTAGGTTCTTTAATAGGAACTTTATTATGGACTTCCTCTTTAGGAGCTGCTAGATTAACCTGGAGGGGACTCTACACTCCTTGACATACCTTAACATATGAATGAAAAAGTTTATTTAGAATTTTCTTAGAAGATCAGGATAAAGCTATATCCCAGCTATTATCAGATTTTAAATTTTAGACTGATTCAGAAGGCTCACCAATCATGCATTTAATGGATCCCTGACTATGATCAGTTAAATGCTCTATGGGTATCACAACCAATCCATCTTTGATATTTCTTTCAAGCCATTCCTTATAAGTTATATAATCCTCTAACTCATGACTGATCATCTGATGATATGAGCAATATATAGGCTGTCCTGATTTACTCACATCTTCTAGCTTTTTGGGTTAAGGGAGTTTGAATTTTGATTTCTTTAGAAGGCTTTTAAAGATCTTTTTAATAGCTTCTCTTTTAAATGAATAGGTCTTATTCTAGAGAGCTTCAAACCTCTCTCTTCCTCTTTAAAAGTAAGAATGGAACGAGATTTAAACAGTGGAATAAGAGGTCATTGTACTGCTGATATTGTGATGGATGACCTGATTTTTTTATTTAAATTTGCATCTATTGTTTCCCATTATTCTACTGCAGATATTAACCTGAACTTCTTTTCTAACACCTTCTGAGATTTTTCCTTTTTGATATCTATTGGATATTGATCTTTTAGGAAAGTAAATTGAGACATATTCTCTTGAAGATTAGAAGTAATATCACAAAACCACTCTTTTTTTTATTTTAACCAATATCATAATTTATGAAAAATTCTAGTTAAGTGACTAATACAAGCGAATTAAAAAAATAATTTTTAGCTATTTAACTATAGTTTTCCATAAAATTAAACTAGTGCAAGAAAATTTAAAATGTAAAAAATAAAATAGTAAATAAATCATAAAGAACACACCAGAATTTTATAGTTATTCAGTCATCCTTAACCTATGTTCACTCCTCGGAGTCCTCCTCACTGGGTATTGCACTAACACTATAGTGACTCTCCTTTATCCCCCAAAACAAGGTAGAGAATCCCTTACAAATCACTTCCACCAAACCCGGTGCCATGGAGAGAAAGTTTGATATGGATGTTAAGCCCTGATGAACTAGTCCCGAGGCTAACCAAGAGGGGGGTGAATAAGTTATTTTAAAAATTCGTGAGCAATATGAAAGATCTTTTCAATAATTTATAGCGAAAATAAATAAACACAGAAGTTAAAAGATCAACTACAGATTTCACCCAAACGGATAATAACAGAAAAGTAAAGTGCAAAAAATAATTAGAAAGAACACACCAGATTTTATAGTGGTTCGGTCAACTTGACCTACGTCCACTCCTCGGAGCCTCCCCTCTGGGTATTGCACTAACACAAAAGTGACTCTCCTTCTGCTCCCACAGCAAGGCGGAGAAGCCTGTACAAAACTCCTTTCCACCAACCTGGTGAGGCAGAGAACCTGAACTCCTTTCGCTTCCTCCTGAAGCGGGCAGAGAACCCGGACTCCTTTCGCTTCCTCCTGAAGCAGGCAGAGAACCTGAAATCCTTTCGCTTCCTCCTGAAGTGGGCAGAGAACCCGAATCTTCTTACGAACGATCCTCCCATAAAAAAATACCGACAAGATGAGAGACAACAAATGGAGAAGATGACTCTAATCCTTGCTTGAAGCAACCTTTGTGAATCCCTCATAAACTCCCCCTCATAAGACCCTCTCTCTCTTTCTCCCAAACTCTCTATCTCTAGGGTTTCTCTATAAAGGAAAGTGGCAAAAGATTATTCTTGTTAGAAGAAAAAGATCTTTTAAAGGAGGGCTCAAAAATTGCCCTAAATCTCAACTAGTCAGCCAATCTCATCCAGGACGATCGATAGATCATCCTATACGATCAGTTCAAAATCACCTATTTTAGTCTAGACGATCTGGTTCTTCTGGACGATTAGTAGGAAAAAGTTGTTCAGATCATCCCGTACGATTCTGCGATTGTCTGGAACGATTAGTGTAAATCAGAAATTTCATCCAAAAGACCGCTCTGGTCGTCCAGAGGAATTTGTGCTGGATGATCTCAAAATGACTTGATCGTCCAGGATGATATGTCTATCATCCTATACGATTAGTTTAAAAAGTGCCAAAATTATCCTGAGCACCACTCTGGACGTACAGATAAAACATGCTGGATGATTTCAAAATGACTTGATCATTCGGGACGATTTGGGTATCGTCCCGTACGATTAGTTCAAAATCAGGAATATCATCCTGCACATAGCTCTAGATGTACAGGTGATAGGCATTAGACGATCATGATTTTTAACACATCATCCAGTACAATCCTGTGATCGTCAATGACGATATGATCATATCAATCTGACCTTAATTACTTTCCTTAATCATCAAACTAATTTAGGCATGATTGTAATGGATCATCCAGGATGACACACATATCATCCGGGATAATCAGATTAAATCTCTTAAAATAAAACTTGCCTAACTTGATCTGGCGACTGAGAATTTCTGATTTTAGCCTATCATCCCGTATGATATTAGGATCATCTAGGACGATCAACTTAATCAACCTGACTTAACATGATCTCCTAATTAGGGTTTCTATTTTCACTGGATCGTCCAGGATGATGTGAATATTGTCCGGGATGATTAGAATAAAATTTGAACAGAAACTCTAATTCACTAAAATTCTCCTCCTGAGTGTGTGTGTGCAAGGTTACTTAGTCAGGGGATCAATTACATTACATTTGACTCAAGAAAGGGAAAAAATTACATTTAGACACACTTGGACCCAATCTTGAGTTGGCTTGAATTGCATTTGATCTTTTATACCTGAAATGGGTTAGCCAAGCAAAATAGAATATAAACATGTTTGTCATCATCAAAGCTATACTTTTAGAATCCAGATTTATGACAATCTCTCCCTTTTTGATGATGGCAAATATTGATGCAGTAGTTTTAAATAAAACAAACAGGAGTACTCAATACACACATGAAAAATAAATATCATTTCAAATTTCACTAAACATAAAATACAATAGGGAAAATAACTACAAACAAAATAAATAACTACAAAATAAGAGCAATACAATAAATAACTAGAACAGTACAGGAAACTACTAGTCACTCAAAATACTAACTCCCCCTTTTGACATCACAAAGGAGGAGGAAGAGACAGAAAAAAATAAGGCAAAATTTTCAGTCAGAAATCCAGTTTATAAGCAGTAGTGAGCAGTGATCAGATTTTGAAAGGAATAAAACAGTAAGTAAAAAATAAGTAGGAAATCTCATCAAAATAAATACTCGAATCAAACTAACAATAAGACTAAAATGAAAATTAGCAGAAAAAATAAAAATAAACAGGAAATAGATAATTAACTCAAACAACTAACTAACAGAAATATAATGAAAAACAGACAACTCAAAAATCACTAGTCATCAGAATCAAGCATTAATGTCAATAACACCTATTCTGGTCCTCAAAATACTGAATGAGTCAAAGGCCAGTGGTTTAATAAATATGTCAGCCAGCTGATTTTCAGCTGCTACATGATGTAGCTCAATGTCCCCTTTTGTAACATGGTTCCTAATGAAGTGATGCCTTATATCAATATATTTGGTTCGAGATTATTGGTTGGATTCTTAGAAATGCAGATGGCACTAGTATTATCACACAGAATAAAAATTATACCCACAGGTAATCCTAAATCCAAAACTTGTTTCTTCAACCAAAGGACTTAGGCCATAAAATTCCCTAAGGCAATGTACTCAGCTTCAGCAGTGGAAAGTGGAACTGGGTACTATTTTCTACTAGACTAGGAGACTAAAGACTCATTATTTTAGAAAAATTATCACATAAATGTTTATTAGAAGATCCAAAAATTATATCATCAATATAGATCTGGACAATGAGTAAATCATCCCCTATTCTCCTTAGAAAAGGGTGGTGTCTATGCTCCCCTTAACAAACTCTCTTTCTAATAGAAATGTGCTAAGCCTCTCATACCAAGCTCTGGGTGCCTGTTTCAATCCACATAAGGCATTTTTTTAATTTGTAAACATGATTTGGATATTAAGAACTCTTAAAACCTAGGAGTTGTTCTATAAAAATATCCTCTTTTATTACCCCTTTAAAAAGGCACTCTTGATATCCATTTGAAATAGCTTAAATCCCTTATAACAGGCAAAGGCTAGTAGCACCCTAATGACTTCCAATCTAGCTACAGGGGCAAAGGTCTCCTAAAAAAGAATCCCTTCAATCTGATTGTACCCCTTAGCCACTAATCTTGCCTTATTCCTAACCACCACACCAGAATCATTCATCTTATTCTTAAGGACCCACTTGGTTCCCACTATACTTTGATTCTTATGTCTTTCTACTAACTCCCAAACATTATTCCTTATAAATTGATTCAATTCCTCTTGCATAGCTAAGATCCAAAACTCATCAGAAAGGGTTTGATTGATGTTGGTGGGTTCAGTTATTGAGATAAAGGCGGAGTGGTTTACTTCTTTCCTAAGTCCATGCCTAGTCCTAACACCTTCAGAAGGGTCTCCTAAGATCAGTTCTTTAGGTTGACTCGAAGAATATCTCCAATCTCTAGGCAATGTGCTTTGAGGTTCTACTTTTTCCTCTAGATTTATATTTTCAACCCCTTGGGTAATCTCTCCTACCTCTTCTTCTTCCTCAACTCTAGTCTCCTTAGGATCAGATTCATCAAACACCACATGAGTTGTCTCTTCCACCACTAAAGTCCTCTTATTAAACACCCTAAGGGATTTCCCCACACTAGAATAGCTTAAGAACACTCCGTCATCAGATTTGGGGTCAAATTTTTTAAGGATGACTTTCCATTATTCAGAATGAAAACCTTACAGCCAAAGACATGGAGGTGGGACAGGTTTGGAGTTCTACCCTTAATGATCTCATAAGGTGTCTTGTTTAAATTGGATCTAACATTCACCCTATTCAGCACATAACAGGCAGTGTTCACCGCTTCAGCCCAAAAGTATTTTGGAAGTGAATACTCAGCAAGCATGGCTCTAGCAGCTTCCACTAAGGTCCAGTTCTTCCTTTCAGCTACCCCGTTCTACTGAGGGGTCCTAGGAGCTAAAAAATTATGACTAATCCCTTGCTCCTCACAGAAAGTTCTAAACTTCATATTTTTAAACTCTCTACCATGATCACTATGAATAGTCAAAATCTCAGAACCTAACTTCCTCTGAATCTAAGTGGAGAAAGACTTTAATTTATCAAATGACTCAGATTTATGTGACAAAAATTTAATCCAAGTGAACCTCGAGTAATCATCAACAATCACAAAATCATAGAATTTCCCCCCTAAGCTGACAGTGCTAATGGGTTCAAAGAGATCCATGTGAAGAACTTCTAAAGGTCTAGAGGTGCTAATATCCTTAATGGAGTGAAAGGAGGACTGGACTTTCTTTCCTAATTGACAGGCATCACACAGGTGGTCCTTAGTGAACTTAAGCTTGGGGACACCTCTAACTAAGTCCTTTTGGGTTACTCTTCTAAGATTTTTCATACTGGCATGACATAATCTCCTGTGCCACAACCAAGACTCATCAGCAGTAGTTTTTAAAGAAATTAAATTATCAGCTTTAAAGCAACTTACATCCAGCATATAGATATTGTTGATGCTTTGTCCCTACAAAATAATTTTGTCATTTAAGCTTAAAATGTAGCAAGTGAGTAAAAATTTGATGTTGTATCCTTTGTCTCAGAGTTGACTGATGCTCAGCAGGTTGTGTTTCAATCCATTTACAAGTAAAACATTGTCAATCATGAAATTCTTTGAATCACTAATTATACATACTCCTACCACCCTCCTGGTGGTGTTGTCTCCAAGTGTAACCTTGCCTCCAGCCCTGGCCTCCAGTGAAATAAACTGATTTGCATCTCCAGTCATATGTCCTAAACATCCATTGTCTAGGTATCACATGCTCTCACGAGATCTTGTGTGAGAGCACACCTACAAAATCATCAAATATCATATTTAGGAACCCAAACTGGTTTGGGTTCCTTCTTATGAAAAGAAGAGTGCAATGTATGTGTATTGTGCTATGAAACAGGCAATTTGGGCCTCCACACCTAATGTATACTATGGTGAATAGTGCAGGTGTAGGAGATGTGTCCTAACATGCCACAAGAAAAATATCTAACATCAGAAAAATGGTTAACTAATCTATATGGGTGATAGTGCCTATTTCTTGATTTGTATGAAACATGCTTTAATGATTTTGAAATAGATTTTTCAAAAGGTGGAGGTGCATAGAATTGTGCAAAAGTAGGTGGAGTTTCATTTTTCTCAAAAGCAGTATTTTTTACTCTTAAAAATTCATTCTCCTTGTTAAGACTTGTAATTTCAAATTTCAATGCTCCATTACTACTCTCCACTTCACTTGCCACATTGTCTAATTCTTTAAAAGCTCTTTCTAAATCAACATGCAAGGTTTTCAATGAATTATACTCAGTAATCAGATCAGAATACTTTTTGTTCAGTTCATCAAATTTATCAAGTAAAGACATGTGATTGCTATCAAGTGTAGAATGATATTTAACTATATAATCATGCTCTTTTTGTAATATTAAGAAATCTAATTTCAGGCTAGCATACAATTTCTTAAGTTTCCTATACGATGCGTGAATTCTTTCAGACACTTTAAATAATTGATCGTAAGTAAGCTCACATACCTCTTCCTAGTCAGACTGACCAGGATGATCATCTGCCATCAAACACAGGTTAGTTTCCTCCTCTTCAACTTTAGTCTCAGAGGAGTCAGATGAAGAATTTGCCCAGAATACCTTTTGAATCCGCTTCTTGTCCTTCCTGAATTTGGGTTTCTCCTCACCCTTTTTCCTTACTTGGGTGAGCTTTAAGTGTAGGAAAATCGGCCTTAATGTGTCCAGGTTTCCAGCATTCAAAATAAATAGTATCAGATTAACCTTTAAAATTTTTACTGGACTTACCCTTGTTCCACTTCTGAAAGTTCTTATGTTTTCTCCTTAGAATGTTTTTGAATTGCCTAGTGATTAAGGCAACATCATTGCTATCAGACCCGAAAGAATCAGTGTCAGTATCATTGGCGTTCAGCGCCATAATTTTCTCCTTCTTCTTCTCACTTGCATCAAGCTGTCTTTGGTTCACCCCTTACTCGTAAGCAATGAGTGACCCAAGTAAGTTATCAATAGAATAATTGTTCAAATCTTTTGATTCGGTAATTGCAGTTATCTTAGCATCAAACGAAGAAGGCAAACATCTCAAAATCTTGTTCACTTTCTCATAGTTTGTAAGTTCTCTTCCTAAAGTATGCAAAGAAGTGACAATTTGAGTGAACCTCGTATATATTTTAGAAATAAATTCAGCAAGTTTCATACAAAAAAGTTCATAGTCATGAAGCAATATGTTTAACCTAGACTGTTTGACTTCAGTTGTACCTTCATAAGTAATGCACAATCTATCCCAAATTTCTTTATCAGTTGTATAAGTAAAAACATGCATGTAATCCTCAGATTTTAAGGCACAGAAAAAATAGTTTAAATATTTGGCATTTAGTTGGGCTAAGTCACGATCATTAAAAGTCAAATCAGTGAAAGGCAGTTCAGTTTTAATATTATTAACCATTCTAAAAGGTGGTTCATAGCCATCTTTAACAAGCATCCACATGCGATAATCTATATATTGAAGAAAAGTGGACATGTAAGTTTTTCAAAAATTAAAAGGTATGTTATCAAACAATGGCGGTCGTGTAACTGAATAACCTTCAGCAATATTACGATTACCAAAGTTAGCCATGGATCAAATTCAAAAGTTTTTAAACATAATTTTTGAATCCCGCTCCGATACCACTTGTAAGTTCGATAGATATGTTAAGCCCTGATGAACTAGTCCCGAGGCTAACTAAGAGGAGGGGTGAATAAGTTATTTAAAAAATTCATGAGCAACAGGAAAGATCTTTTTAATAATTTGCAGCAAAAGCAAGTAAACACAGAAGTGAAAAGGTCAATAATAGATTTCACCCAAACAGATAATAACAGAAATGTAAAGTGTAAAAAATAATCAAAAAGAACACACCAGATTTTATAGTGGTTCGGTCAACTTGACCTACGTCCACTCCCCGAAGCCTCCCCTCTAGGTATTGCACTTACACAAAAGTGACTCTCATTCTGCTCCCACAGTAAGGTAGAGAAGCCTATATAAAACTCCTTTCCACCAACCCGATGATGCAGAGAACCTGAACTCCTTTTACTTCCTCCTGAAGCAGGCAGAGAACCCAGACTCCTTTCACTTCCTCCAGAAGTAGACAGAGAACCTGAACTCCTTTCGCTTTCTCCTGAAGCTGGCAAAGAACCTGGATCTTTTTGCGAACGATCCTCCCATAAAAAACACCGACAAGATGAGAGACGACGAACGAAGAAGATGACTCTGATCCTTGCTTGGAGCATCCTTTGTGAATCCCTCACAAACTCCCCCTCACAAGATCCACTCTCTCTCTCCCAATCTCTCTCTCTCTAGGGTTTCTCTGTAAAGGAAAGTGGCAAAAGATTTTTCTTATTGGAAGAAAAAGATCTTTTAAAGGAGGGCTCAAAAATTACCCTAAATCTCAACTGGTCGGCCAATATCATCCAGAACTTTCAATAGATCATCATGTTCAATCAGTTCAAAATCACCTGTTTCAGCCTGGATGATCTGGTTTTTCTGGACGATTAGTAGGAAAAAGTTGTTCAGATCGTCCCGTACGATTCTGCGATCATCTAGGACGATTAGTGTAAATCAGGAATTTCATCCAGAAGACCGCTTTGGTCATCCAGAGGAACTTGTGCTGGATGATCTCAAAATGACTTGATCGTCCAGGACGATATGTCTATCGTCCTGTACGATTAGTTCAAAAAGTACCAAAATCGTCCTGAGCACCGCTCTGGACGTACAAGTGAAACATGCTGGACGATTTCAAAATGACTTGATCGTTCGGGATGATATGGGTATCATCCCATATTAGTAGTTCAAAATCATGAATATCGTCCTGCACATAGCTCTGGATGTACAGGTGATAGGCACTGGACGGTCAGGATTTTTAACACATCATCCCGTACGATTCTGCGATCATCCAGGATGATATGATCGAATCAATCAGACTATAATTACTTTCCTTAATCACCAGACTAATTTAGGTATGATTATATTGGATCATCCAGGATGATACACGTATTGTCAGGGATGATCAGATCAAATCTCTTAAAATAAAACATGCCTAACTTGATCTGGTGGCTGAGAATTTTTTATTTTAACCTATCATCCCGTACGATATTAGGATCGTCCAGGACGATCAACTTGATTAACTCAACTTAACATGATCTCCTAATTAGGGTTTCTTTTTTCACTGGATCATCCAAGACGATGTGAATATCGTCCGGGACGATCAGAATAAAATTTGAACAGAAACTCTAATTCATTAAAACTCTCCCCCTTAGTGTTTGTGCGCAAGGTTACTTAGCTAGGGGATCAATTACATTACAATTGACTCAAGAGAGGGAAAAAATTATATTTAGACACACTTGGACCCAATCTTGAGTTGGCTTGAATTGCATTTGATCTTTTGTACCTGAAATGGGTTAGCTAAGTAAAATAAAATACAAACATGTTTGTCATCATCACAACTATACTTTTTGAATCCAGATTTGCAACATGGAGAACCGAAAGATATGTTACCCTCCTGGTGACAGTAGCGAACCTTTGAAATCTTTCTCACCCTCTTGTTGATGGTAGAGAACCTTCAATCCTTTTTCACCCTCCTCGTGATGGCAGAGTACCCATGGCACTTAACCTTGAAACTTCTCTCCCAAGGGCAACTCCAAGAACTCACTAAGGCCATTAAAGGAAGCAAGGTGCATGCTTGCTTGGAGCAATAGTGTGAAAACCCCTCATACTCCTTCTCCCTCATGCACAACCTCACTTTGTCACTCTCCAAGCCTAAGAGCTCTCTCAAGAATTCTTCCTAAGAGTTCCTTCAACATCCAAAAAGTCTCTCTTAAAAATAAATTAAGAAAAATAAAAACACAAAGCATAAAATACATATCCTAAAAGTAGGAAGGCCCCCAATCAGGTGGTGGTGGCGATGGTGGTGGAGACTAGAAATAGTTATGAATGGATGAAAACTATTCGCCAAACTAAGCCATGTCTGCTTTATGTTGTGGCTGCTACTGTTGAATAGGACTATCTAGTTGGGGCTCCAATTGATTAAAATGTTGTATCAACTCCTTGTAGGGATAAGGCTGGTACGTTGGTATAGGTGCTGGCATTGTTGCTGATACAGGCTCTAGTGCAGGTGCTGGTGCAGGAGGAGCTCCCCCTTCCTCATCAAAATCAGGTTCTTCTTCTTGCTCGTGCTCTCGGTGATGATAAAAAAGAATATGGAAGGAACCATTGGTGTAGAAAATTAGAAAATGATCAGTAGTAGCAGGATAGGTAAGCTTATATTTTTGTCCAAGATGTTGGCAATGGCATGACCAAGAGCAACATTTTTCTTCCTTATGGTGGAAGAAAGGCGAATGGGAGTAAGATTTTGACTGCAATAAATGATCATTTAGGCTTCTTTAAATTATGTTTCAGATATAATGAAGTAGGTACCCAACAAAAGAAGTAGGGTAATATTTAAAAGATCTCCATCTTTAAGAATGATTGAGATTCGAAGGACATACTGGATAATACATGCATTTTGATTCAAGGACTGGACCAAGGGTTGATGTTGATTTAGGGTAAAACTTTTGATGGTTAAATTGATCTCACTCTAATCAAAGTCTCCCCAAGAAAGCATTGATTGGGGTTGAGGTCTTTCTATAAATAGGTGGAGATATTCGCCTAAGTCTTCCTTGGTTATTTCTATGGGTCCTACAGACATAAGATCGCATGGTGGGAGCAGCGACACTAACCCTTAGGTTTGCAAAGAATTGATAAAGAAGTTTCAAATTGAAGGGAAGACAAGCATAAGTAAGATTTAGAGAGTGGAGGATGCAAAGAGGTTCATCACCTTATAATTTAGGGCTTGTTTATTTATCATTCTAGATGGAGTGATGCAGGCTTTCTTATACTGATAATTTGCAGATTCATCTTCTACAGACTAGAACAGGTTATCGATAGGGAAACAAGAGAAAGAATCTCCTAGGGTCAGATGACTATGCTTGCTACCTCTGTCCATTTGAGCAATTGAAGGTATGAGTCAAGAAGGAAGAAGGAATTTGAAGGATTGAATGAGCTAAGCTTTAGAAATCCCTTTAATTTATAGAGTTTTCATCCAATTGTACATTACAATTTGTGATAGTATAGTACGATTAGATGAATTTAAATCATTTGGATGACTTAGCAAAAATAGAGATAAAATTATACAGTACAATCAAGATCATATTGGACTATCTTAAGAAAAAGCATTCATCCTGAGGAGTCGTCTATTTGACTTTTGACCAAACTGATCGTACAATATGAATAGGTGTTCGTATAGTATGATAGGTCAATTAATATTGTACCAAACAATTTGAATTCATCTAATAGCATTTAACACATCTATCGTATAGTATGAAGAAGTATTTGTATGTTACGATCACCAATAAGTCATCAGATCAAGACCATTGGTTTCACTGAAGGCTGAGATTTGTGCATGGATGTGTAGATCATACAATACAAAGGAAATCATACATTATGATGTGAACAAATTTTAACTTTCAATTTTTTTAATTTAAAATAAATGGTGTGTGAAGATCAGGGAACATCTATGAAATACAAAATAACAAAATAAATAAATAAAATTTGAAAAGCATAAATCAATAAATAAATTATCACAAAAATTTGAAATGTGACACACATTAGAACAAAGAAAAAAATGGTTGATTTCAAATGATAGAGAAATACAGTTTCATCCTCATTTGAGAATGAATGTCTACAACACCTAGTCTAGTTCTCATGGTGCTAAAGGTGTCATAGGCAAGGGGTTTGGTAAAATTGTCTGCTAAATAATCTTCAGTAGCTATATGGTGCGGTTTTATATCTCCCTTGGCTATATGATTTCTAATGAAATGATGCCTAATATCTATATGCTTAGTACATGAATTTTGAATTAGATTTTTGAAAATGTAGATAGCACTAGTATTGTCACACATAATAATAATGGTGCCTACAGATAGACCAAGATCTAAGATTTATTACTTCAACCATAATACTTGAGCAACTTAGCTTCCTATAACTATGTATTCTGCCTCAGCGGTGGATAGGGCTACCAAATTCTACTTTATACTAGATCAGGAAATTAATGATTGGCCTATGAATTGATAGGTTCCTAAGGTGTTTTTTTCTATCTATCATACATCCTACAAAGTTAGAGTCTGAATATCCTATGATTTCAAATGATGAGCTATGTCTAGGATACCAGATACCTAGGTTTTGGATGCCAAATAAATATCTAAGGATTCTCTTAACATCAATAATAAGGGATTCTTTGAGATCATTCTTAAATCTAGCACAGAGACATACATTGAACATGATATCAGGTCTATTGGCAATTAAGTAAAGAAGTGATATAATTGTCTCTCTATTTTTTTTTTGATCAACTGACTTTTCATTAGGATCCTTTTATAATTGAATGGTAGAGCTCATGGGAGTATTGATTTCTTTAGCATTATCCATCTCATATTTCTTAAGGATATCTTTGATATATTTTATTAGCTAAGAAAGGTTCCATCATCCCTTTGCTTCACACTAAATCCATGGAAATAAGTAAGCTCTCCCATCATGCACATCTCAAACTCCTCACTCATTATTTTTTAAAATTCATCTCTGAGATTTTTATTTATGGATCCAAAAAGTATATCATCAATATAAATTTGAAAAATGAGTAGATCTTCTCCTACTTTCTTAAGGAATAGGGTGGTGTCTACACTACTCTTAACAAAGGCTCTATATAGGAGGAATGTATTCAGCCTCACATACCAAGCTCTAGGGCCTGATCTATATTAGTGGGTTCTACCATGGAGATCTACTCATTCCTAACAAATTAATTTTTTTCTTCTTGCATTATTAGGAACCAGAATTCATCGGCTAGGGCTTGATCTATATTAGCGGGTTCTACCATGGAGATGAATGCACAATGACTAATCTCCTTTCTAAGTCCATGCCTAGTTCTAACACCTGTAAATGGATATCCTATAATGAGTTCTCTAGGCCGATTAGATGAGTATCTCCATTCTCTAGGCAAAGGCACCTGAGGTTCTACTAGGTCTCTTAGGTTATTGGATTCTACCCCTTGGGCGACCTATACTTCCTATTCTTCTTCTAACTTAGGCTAAAAAGATTTATCTGATTCATCAAATATGACATGGGTAGACTCTTTTACTACTAAGGTCTCTTATTAAAAATCCTATAGGCTTTATCTACAAATGAATATCCTAAGAAGACTCCTTCATCAGATTTGGGATCAAACTTTTCTAGAGGTGATTTGCCATTAATTAGGACAAAGCATCTACAACCAAAGACATGAAATTGAAATCGGTTGGGTGTCCTAACCTTAAGGATCTCCTAGGGGTCTTTTTTAACTTAGATCTAACATTGACCCTATTCAATACATAACAAGCAGTGCTTCTTCTACCCAAAAGTATCTAGGGAGAGAATATTCAGCTAATATGACCCTAGCAGCTTCTACTAAAGTCCTATTCTTCCTTTCAACTATTCCATTCTACTGAGAAGTCCTAGGGGAAAAAAATCATGCTTTATCCCTACCTCTTGACAAAAGAATTCAAACTCTCCACCATAATGTCTATGAATAGTTGAGATCATACATCATAATTTCTTCTATATCAATGTGGAGAAGGTTTTAAATTCTTCAAAAGATTCTTTCTTTTATGCTAGGAAACTATCCTAGGTGAATCTCGAGTAATCTTCAACAATCATAAAACTATACGATTACCCTCCTAGGCTGGCTATACTAATAGGTCCAAACATATCCATATGAAGAATTTCTAGTGTTCTATAGGTGTTGATGTCATTAATAAAATGAAATGAAGAGTTAATTTGTTTTCCTAGTTGGTAGGCATCACATAGGTGGTCCTTAGTAAAATCTAACTTGGGTATGCCTCTAATTATGTCTTTCTGTGTAATCTTCCTAAGGTTCTTCATGATTTAATGACATAGACTTCTATGCTATAGCCAGGATTCATCAGTAGTAGTTTTCAAACACAAAGAATTAGAATATTCAATGCAATTCAAATCAAGCATATACACATTATTAATTCTTTTTTCTTCTAGATCAAAATTTTCATTCAAGCTAATCATACACTTTGTGGAAAAAAATTTAATGTCAAATCCTTTTTCACACAACTAACTAATGCTAAGTAGATTATACTAAACCATCCACATATAAAAACACCACTTTCTTGGTGGTGTTATCTCCATGTGTGATCTTGCCTCCTGACCTATCCTCCAATATAATGAACTGCTTCAAATCTCTCGCCATGTGCCTTAAGCATCCGTTGTCCATGTACTACATGCTCTCACTAGCCTTTTGTAAGAGCACTCCTATAAAGTCAATCAAAGGTTAGATTTGGGAACTCAAATAAGTTTGGGTTCTACCATATGTTTTGATGAATGACTTGTATTCATGCTATGCTTTGGTGCAAGGGATTTAGGCCTCCACACTAAATGTATCCTACGTTGTATTGTGTAAGTGTGGGTTATGTGACCTAGCATGCCACACGAATAACACCTTACCTTAGGGAACATATTTACTAGTTTATATTGGGGATTGTGCCCCTTCCTAGGGGTATGTGATACATACAGTGATGTGGGGTTATACCATTGTGTCAATATAGGTGGTGATTTATTATGTTGAAGTGTATGGATTTTTACTTTTAGGAACTCATTTGTGCTTTTAAGATTTGTAACTTCTAATTCAATGCATGCTCATTATGATCTAGTTCTATTGCAAATGCTTCTAACTATTTATATGAATCTTCTAACTCAGGAAGCTTTGATTTGAAAAATTCAGGTGCATTAGTTAGGTCAACTTGCTTCTTATTTAATGTATCAAACTCATTGAGTAAAGACATGTGATTTCTATCTAAAGCAGAATGTCAACTATTATGCTATCATGCTCTTTTTCTAAAGTTCAAACATTAGTGTTTAAGCTACAATACATCTTTTTGAGCTTCCTATATGAATCATGAAATTTTTTAGATATCATAAAAAGTTCATCATAAGATAAATGACATACATCATCCTAATTAATTTAACTAATCAAATATATCATTAGCCATGAGACACATATTAATTACCTTCTCCTCTACTTCATGTTCAGATGATTTTGAGGTGGAGTCAGCCTAAAAATTATTCTATGTCCGTTGCTTCCCCTTTTTGAACTTTGCCTTCTCTTCACCTTCTCTTTAACTGGGCGAGTCTAAAATTGGAGCATTCAATTTGCAAGTGGCCTGGTTTCCTACATTCAAAACAAATTGTGTCATATGACACTTAAAATTTTTACTATTTTTACCTTTGCTCCATTGGTGACAATGATTCTTCTTTCTTCTTAGAAAGTTTTTGAACTGTCGAGTCATCAGTGCAAAGTCATCATCCTCCTCAGCTATAGAGCTGTCACTATCCGAGTCATTAGCTTTCAAAGCCACATTCTTCTCATTTTCCCTATCACTTGCATCAAGTAATCTCTAACTCACGCCTTGCCCATAGGCAATGAGTAAGCTAAGCAAGTTATCAATAGAATTCACATTCAAGTTTTTGATTTAGAAAACCATTAACCTTAGGATCTTAATCAATAGGTAGGAAATATAGAATTTTGTTAACCTTTTTAGAATTAGAAAGTTTTCTACCTAATGCATATAGGGATGTCGCTATCTGAGTGAATCTAATTTATATTTCAGAGATTATCTCGCCACGTCTCATGCAAAATAGTTTATAATTATGTAGTAAAATTTTTAACTTAGACTGTTTCACTTCACTAGTACCCTCATATGTGATGCATATCCTATCCCATATTTCCTTCCCTATAATACATGTAGACACTCTCATGTAATTCTTAGATTTCAATACAAAAAAAACACAATTCAAGCATTTTGCATTTAATTTAGCAAACTCTCTATCCTCATTACTCCATTCAATAAACGGGACATCGATTTTGACTCCATTAACTATATGTGATGAAAGTGAGTAACTAGTTTGAATCATTTACTAAATTCTAAAATAAATAGAATATAGGAATGTAGATATACGAATTTCTAAAAATAAAATATAATATTTTTAAACAAAGGTGGACATGTTAAAGAATAACCCTCTGTAGTATTTATATTACCAAAATATGTCATAATATCTTTACTTGGAGATTTTAAAATTAAGAATTCCATGGCCCTGTATGATACCACTTGAAAGTTTGGGGGAGGTCGTAAGACCTCGTTGAATTATCCCTAGGCACACCAGGAGAAGGGTGAATTGATAATTTAAAAAAATACTAAAACAAAAACTTTTTTTTAACCAATATCATAATTTATGAAAAATTTTAGTAAGTAACTAATATAAGAGGAAGTAAATTAAAAGCTTGATTTTCTTTTTCAAGTTTTGTAACACAAATAAATCAAGATGATTTTTTTTCTTTACTAATAAAAATTAAATCTAACCAAGCAAGATTAGTTATCCAACTACAGATTATAACGAAAATTAAAGTCATGCAAGAAATTTAAAATGCAAAAAAGAAAGAGCAGAAAAACTAGAAAGAACACACCAGAATTTTATAGAGGTTCGGTTAACCTTGACCGGCCTATGTCCATTCCCCGATGTCCTCCTCTCCGGGTATTGCACTAACACTATAGTTACTCTCCTTTAGCCCCCATAGTAAGGTGGAGAATCCCTTACAAATCACTTCTACTAAACCTGATGTGGCAGAGAACCGAAAGCTATGTTACCCTCTCAGTGATGGAAGTGAATCTTTGAAATCTTTCTCTCTCCTAATGATTGCAAAAAACCTTCAATCCTTTTTCATCCTCCTAGTAAAGGCAGAGTACCCACGACCCTTTATCTTGAAGCTTCTCTCTCAAGAATAACTCCAAGAACTCGCCAAGGTTACTAGAGGAAAGAAAGTTCAAGCTTGCTTGGAGTACACTTCTTCTCCCGTATGCACAACTTCACTTTCCCCCTCACCAAGCCAAAGAGCTCTCTCAAGAATTCTCCCTCAGAGTTCATTTACTAACCAAAAAGTCTTTCTTAAGATAAGATTGAATTGCTTAAGTACAAGGCTTCAAATTGTTCATATAATATGATCTCGATTTGTACAATACAATTAGTTCAAAATAGGGGTTCATTTAGTATGATGGAATAGACCTTCTAACGAAGTGTTTAATTATTGTGTACTTATTATGCAGTATAATCAAAACTTTATAGGATACAATTAGTTTAATTTTCTTCTGTTTAAAAGTGTGAATAGGTTGTTAGACCTATTGATTATGTCCCTAGGCTAACCAAGAAGGGGGTGAATTGGTAATTTTAAAATCTCTTGGATGTTTTTGAAAAAAATTTTATTAAAAAAATTTTATATATATTGTACCGCACGATTTCCATTCATACAATATGAACAGTTATAAAAATTTTACTTTTTCAACCACAAAAAAATAAAGTGTAATGCAAAAATTAAAAATACAGTAAATAAACACAAGAACAGAGAACACCAGATTTGTAGTGGTTCGGTCAAATACGACCTACATCTACTCCCTAGAGACTCCTTCTCTAGGTATTGCACTAAACCAAAGTGACTCTCCTTTTGCCCCCACAGCAAGGCGGATAAGCCCTTACAAACTCTCTTCCACCAAACCCAGGTGCGGCAGAGAACCGTCATCCTTTTTCACCCTCCTGGTGAAGGCAGAGAATCGTCATCCTTATTCACCCTCCTGGTGAAGGCAGAGAACCGTCGTCCTTTTTCACCCTCCTGGTGAGGGCAGAGAACCCACCATCCTTTCTCACCCTCCTAGTGATGGCAGAGTACCAAGCGTCCTTTTTCACCCTCATAGTGACGGCAGAGAATCAGACCTTCTTTAAAGATCTTCTCTCAAGAGACTTCAAAGAGATGAGAAAGAGACTTGAAGTATAAATAATGAGATCCTCACCTTTGGGCAACCTTGTGAATCCCCTCATAATTTCCTCTTCAAAGATCTCACCACACTCACTCCCAAAGACTCTCTCCCTAATCACTCTCCCTTCCACTCTTAAGAAGAAATTTGCAGAAGATTTGTTTGACAGTCAGTTTTTTGGAACCTTATATACAAAAGACAAGAAAAATCATTCAAAAACTAAAAATTTGAAGTTTTATAAAGTAGGATCGTACTGTACGATTGACAATCGTCACATATGTATAGTTCAAAATATGAACAGTTCATCCCATATGGTATCCCGTATAAACCATGAATGCCCTATTTTGTACTCTGGAAAATGATATATGAAATCAGATCGTATTGTACGAACAGTTCAAAAACGAACGGTTCGTCCCATACGATATCTTATACAAACCATGTATGCCCCGTTTCGTACTCTAGAAAATGATATATGAAACTCATTCATACCATATGAACAGTTCAAATAATTGAATAGTTCATCCCGTACAATCCAGTATGAACCATGCAAGCTCCCATTTTGTACTCTAGAAAATGATATACGAAGCATATTCGTACTGTACTATCAGTTCAAAAAATTAAATAGTTCATCCCATACGATCTAGTACGAACCATGCAAGCGCCCATTTTATACTCTGGAAAATGATATACGAAGTCTTTTCGTACCGTATGAATTATACTTAGAAAAATTTTATACCTGGCAGGTTCGTATTAGAGGAGAAATAGCACAAATCATCCCGTATGATTCGACATCGTATAATATGATTAGTTTTAAAAAAAAAATATTTTGTGTCACTCCCCTAGTGTGTGTGTGCATGATTACCCAATTACAATTACATCACTCAGACTCAAGAAAATAAAAATACAGACTCGAAGACTAATAACGTCTAATTCAATAAATTTTAAGTCTTCCACTGTCTGGAATGTGATTTTCCTGAAATGAAATGTTAGTGCACACAAAAATAGAATTTTCCAGTATTTTTTAGGAGAAATAATAAAATAATAATAAGATTTTGTAATCATCAAAAACTCACCTCAAAAAACTCACTTGAAGAAATAGATTTGCACCAATCTCAACAATCTCCTCCATTTTGATGATGGCAAAATAATTATTGTTTGAGTAAACAAATAAATGCAAATTTACTGCTAAGCTCCCCTTAAAAGTAAGCTCCCCCTAAAGAATGATCAATTTTCAACAAGGGGTAGGATTTCCTACAAGGGAAGGGGCTGCCTATAAAGAATTGATCGTACTATTAAGATTAAACACATACACATACACATACAATCATACAGGACACACCATACACACATTCAACCAATGTACAAATGTATCAAACAAACTCAAATAATCAATAAATAACTCCCCTTTTGATAACAACAAAAATGGGCTATTAAGGTAGTTGATTATTAAGATGATGTTAAATAAATTGCTAATAACAAAATTAAGATCACATGCAAAAGATAAAAACTCAAGAATTAAATTACAGAATAACTCGCATATGAAAAAGTTGATTTGTTTAAGTGTTTGAAAAAGACAGATTATGTAACAATATCTATTTCATAAAAGATGGAATAAAATTACTAATTTTTCTAATCCAGTAATGAAAATAAATAATTATTATATAGATTTGTGGGACGGAGAAACTGATAAAGGAAAGATCAATTGGTGACATTGCACATGTTTTTAATTATTTATGGTACACTTTGTGCATCTTGCCACTTTTAACAAAATTTTGAACCATTTTTCAATTTGGAGAACATTGCACATCTTTTCATAGGAATGACACATGTTGTGCTTTTTCATTTTGGGCTAATTTTATGCCTCTTTTGACTCTATGTATTTCCAAAATCACTCACTCTTAGCACAAATTACAATAATGAACAAAGATTATTACTTTAGAAGAGAAGTAAAAATAAAGATATTACATCAATGTTGCAATAATTCTAGCTACACAATGCTTGACTATTGAAAACATAAAATAGATCTTCTATTCTATATCAAGTGACAATGTAACTTAAAATTTTTAAGAGACTATTTTTGCAAGGAAATTAGTTTTTAAGAGAAAACTCATTTAACAATATATATTAGCAATCAACTACATTTAATGAATAAATATTACTAGATCAGTCATAATATAATGTGCAGTCAAACATGAATTATTCATTCCTTTTAACATGCAATATTGTTACACATCAAATCTTCAACACATCAAATCTTCACATACTTCTTCTAATATCCATACACAAGCATCCTAACAAAAATAAAGAAACAACACAACAACTCCAAACACAAACATCCATATAGAACAACAACAAAACAACAGAATCACAACTAGAAATCTAATGGGCCCTCATCTGGAGGTGGTGGTGGAGCATCAAACATAGCAAAATAACTATTAATTATGGAAATATTTGTGTTCACTAATTCAAATTGATCATGGATCCATCCTCTATCTTCATTATATCTGTCATCCTGCTGCTTTAAATGTGCCTCAATATTATCAAATCTTTGATCAAGAAGATCAAAGCGCTGGACCATATTTTGATAAAAGTCCTGATCAAGTCCAGGTGCAGGAGTAGGTGCAGGTGCAAGTGCTCCTTCTTCTTCAGAATCATCTCCAGGGCCCTCTTTCCCAAAAAGTGCCCAAAAAGAGGCATCAGTAAAGTTTACAAGCAACTCAGTAGGTCCATCAGGGTGGACTAAGCTGTACTTCTTCTCTAGGATATACGAAATTAAATGGCCCAGTGTAATGTTTTTCTTTCTCATGATGCTAGGATGCCCAATGTCAGTAAGAGAATAGAAGTAGTCAATGATTAATTGAGCTTCATCTATAGGTTGACCAGTCATAATTAAGTAGGTGACAGTCGAAAGGAGGGGTGTCATATTGATTCGATCTCCAGCTTCTGGGATAATAGAGGTTCTAAGGACATGCTGGATGATCCTTACATTTTGGTTCAGGGTGTAGACTCTAGGTAAATGACTTGGTTGGCTTACTCTCCTAAGAAACTGATTAACTTCTAACCAATCATAATCGACTCTAGAGGTCAGGGTGTGTGCTCTAATTCCTAGAGTTCTAAGGTGAAGAAAAGTCCCCAAATCCTCCTTCGAAAACTCTACTCTTTGTTTCAGAACATAAGATGTGATCCTTGTGTGATCCTGATTTATTTTCATGTTTTCAAGAAAAACATGAAAAATATCTTTATTGTATGCATAAATGAGGGTTAGGATGAACGAAAATTGGGTAAAGTCAAAAAGTGGCATTACAGCAAAATGGATGTTCTCTTGCATTAAGAGATGCGAGGGTGTGATCTTGGAAGCACTAAATCTGAGGTATGCATCCTCATTTTATTGTGACAAAAAATTCTCATCCCAATCTTGTCTGGAAGATGATTCTCTAGCATATCGTGATCTCTTCCTGCTGCCAGACATCTCTAATTCGTGGCTTCTAAGAGTTTGCTTGAAATGAAAGTGAAAAGAATGAAAACTACTCTTCTATTTAAAGAAAAATGATCTATCGTACAGTACAAAAAAAGTTTCATACGGGATGAAAGAACTGTCGTACGGGATGAAATAAATTTCATATGTACGAACAAAAATGGACAAAAAAGAAATGGCTTTTCGTAAACTACCCTTCCCGATGCGTCCTTTTATATATGATTTTTGACTACCCGATCGTACAGACGATCACGTGTTCATCCGGGATGATCAGAAAATTAAAGATCATTTTGATGACGGTTGGCTTCGTCCTTATCCAAAATTGACAACATGGATCGTACAGACGAACAACAGGTTCGTACATACGATCAGTAATAATAACTGACAATACCTGAAAAACCTTTCACATTCGTATAGACGAAGCTGCTCTAATCTTCTAGTATGATGATGTCATTATACAGTACGAAATCTTAGAAAAAACATAGTTTTGTCACCTCAACTTTAGAAAATTTTCATGCACACGCTTCAGAATTCGTATTGTACAAAATAATTTCGTACAGTATGAAGAGTACAACAAAAAAGTAGTAGATGGAAAAACTCAAAAACTTTTCAAAGTAAAACATTTTTCATTTTTCATTAAACTATAAATAATAAAAAGACAAAGCAACTAAATACAATCAAAAGTAAAACAAAAACATACAACTTATACTGTACAAACTTGATATAAACAAACATACAATCACACATAAAACAAGTTTGCAGAAATTTCAATTATGCATTAAGATCAATCACACCTAGCCTTATTCTTAAAATGCTAAATATTTCAGAAGCTAATGATTTTGTGAAAATATCTACAATTTGATCCTTAGTAGCAACATGATGTAATTCAATTTCCTCTTTTGCTACATGATCTCTTATAAAATGATGTATTATATCAATATGCTTGGTTCTAGAATGCTGAATAGGATTTTTTGAAATGCATATAGCACTAGTGTTATCACAAAAGATTAAAATTGTGCCAAAAGAAAATCCTAAGTCAATTAACTATTATTTTAACCAAAGAACTTATGCAACACAACTTCCTAAGGCAATATATTCAGCTTCTATAGTTGAAAGGGATACTGAGTTCTATTTTCTACTAGACCAAGAAACTAAAGAGTTTCCTATAAATTGACAAATTTCAGAAGTTCTTTTTCTATCAACCCTACAACCAGCAAAATTTGAATCAGAGTATCTAACAATTTCAAATGTAGTGTTATTCTTAGGATACCAAATTTCTAGGTTTTGAGTCCCTAAAAGATATCTCATAATTCTCTTAACTGCAGTCAGATGTGACTCTTTTGAATCTGCTTGAAATCTAACACATAAATAAACACTAAATATAATATCTGGTCTGCTAGCTGTCAAGTAAAATAAAGATCCAATCATCCCTCTAAACTTCTTTTGATCAGCTGATTTTTCTTTAGGATCCTTATCTAACTGCACTGAGGAACTCATGGGTGTATTTATTGGTTTAGCCTTATCCATTTCATACTTCTTAAGGATATCCTTAATATATTTTGACTGGCTTAGAAATGTTTCATCCTCATCCTGCTTAATGCTAAACTCCAAAAAGTAACTCAAGTCTCCAATTAAACTCATCTCAAATTCCTTACTCATTATTTTTGAAATTTTATCATAAAGATTTCTATCGGTAGATCCAAATAAAATATCATCCACATAAATTTAAACAATGAGTATTTCATCTCCTACTCTTTTTATAAAGAGAGTGGTGTCCACACTCCCTTTAGCAAATGATTGTTCAAGTAGGAAAGTTCTTAGCCTTTCATACCACGCTCTAGGTACCTTTTTAAGTCCATACAATGCCTTTTTCAATTTGAAAACATGATTAGGAAATTGTGCATTTTTAAAACCTGGAGGCTGCTCAATATAAACATCCTCTTTTATCATCCTATCTAGAAAGGCACTCTTTACATCCATTTGATACAACTTAAAACCTTTAAAATAGGCATCTAAAAGCACTCTAACTGCCTCAAGACTAGCTACCAGGGTAAAGGTCTCCTCAAAATCAATTCTCTTAATCTGATTATACCCCTTAGCCACTAACCTTGCTTTGTTTCTAACAATCACTCCAGAATCATTCATCTTATTTTTAAATATCCACTTGGTTCCAACAACACTTTGATCTTTTGGTCTTTCTACCAATTCCCAAACATCATTTCTAGCAAATTGATTCAACTTCTCATTCATAGCTAGAATCTAAAATTCATCTGAAAGTGCTTGATTTATAGTAGTGGGTTCAATCTTTGAAATAAAAGTAGAGTGATTTACTTCTTTTCTCAAATCATGCATAGTCCTAACTCCTTCACTTGGGTCACCTAAAATCAACTCTTTAGGATTACTCTTAGCAAATTTCCAATCCATAGGCAATTGGTTTTCTTCCTCGTTTTCATCCCTCTCTTCAACTTTTTCATTTTTCAAGTCCTTGGGATATTTTCTCAACTTCATCTTCATCAAACCTAGACCCTCCATAATTATCCGATTTATCAAAAATAACATGAGTGGTCTCCTTAACTATCAAAGTCCTTCTATTAAAAACTCTATAGGATTTTCCAACACTTGAATATCCTAGAAAAATTCCTTCATCAGATTTAGGATCAAATTTTCCTAAGAGAGTTTTTCCATTATTATGTATGAATACTTTACATCCAAAAATATGTAGGAATGAGAGGTTGGGAATTCTACCTTTAAGAAGTTCATAGGGTGTCTTGTTTAATTTTAATCTAATGTACACCCTATTCAACACATAGCATGCAGTACTAACTACTTCAGCCCAAAAATATCTTGGAAGTAAATATTCTGTCAATATGGCTCTAGCAGCTTTAATTAATGTCTTATTTTTTCTCTCAACTACTCCATTCTACTGAGGTGTCCTAGAAGCTAAGAAGTTATTGTCTATTCCATGGGATTTACAAAAATCATCAAACAATTCATTTTTAAATTCTCCCCCATGATTACTTTGGATAGTAATAATTTTAAATCCTAGTTTTCTCTGAATCCAAGTGACAAAATCTCTAAACTCCTTAAATGATTCACTTTTATGATTTAAAAATCTAATCCATGTGAATCTTGAGTAATCATCCATAATTACATACCCAAACCTTTTTCCTCCTAGACTTAAGGTTCTAACAGGTCCAAAGAGATCCATGTGAAGAATTTCTAAGGACTTGCTAGTTCTAACTTCCTTGATTGAATTGAAGGAGGATTTGACTTATTTTCCTAGTTGACATGCATCACATAAGTGATCTTTTGTAATATCTAATTTGGGTATTCCTCAACTAACTCTTTTTGGGTGATTTTTCTAAAATTTCTTATGCTAGTGTGACAAAGTCTTCTATGCCATAACCATGACTCATCAGATACAATTTTTAAATAAAAAATAGTAGAAGATTTTATAGAATTCAAATCTAGCATGTATATATTATTTACTCTATCACCATTCAACACAACAATTCCATTTTGATTAATAACACAACTAGTAGGCAAGAATTTTAAATGATAACCTTTATCGCACAGTTGACTTATACTCAATAGATTGTGTTTTAAGCCTTCTACTAATAGAACATTTTCAATCACAAAATTCTTAGAATTTCCAATCATACTTGTACATACCACTCTCTTGGTGGTATTATCTCTAAGTGTAAGCTTGCCACCATTTCTGGCTTCCAACGATATGAATTGATTCACATCTCCAGTCATATATTTTGAACAGCCGCTGTCCAGGTACCAAATGCTCTCATGAGGTCTTATGTGAGAGCGTGCCTACAAAATCATCAAACATTAGACTTGGGAACCCAAACAAATTTTGGTTCACCTCTTAGCAATTTTAAACCAAATACATGTGTGATATGCTGTGTTTTATGCACCTTAGGTCTCCACACTAAATATATTCTATGATGAATAGTACAAGTGTGGGAAATATATCCAATCATACCATAAGAAAATAATTTACTCCAGGAAAAAGATTTACCAATCTATATGCACTATAAAATCTTCTCCTAGATTTTGAACTAGTGGACTTGTGGAAAGATTTATGAAAATCTTCAAGTTTGGTTGAAATCCTATTTTTCTCAAGTGCTTTCAACTTAACTTCAAGATATGAGTTAGCACTCTCTAGAATCAAATTTTCAATCTTCAAGTTATGCTCTCTACTATCCAATTCATCCATAAAAGTTTTGAAATCATTTTCAAGTTTAGTGTGATAAATTTAAAAGTTCATGCTGTTTATTCAAATCATCATATTCATCCAATAAAGTCATGTGGTTGCTATCAATTAATGCATGGTCTTTCCTAAGGATTTCATATTCTTTTTGCAATTCTAAGTAATCCAAATTTCATTTTGCATGCAGTTTCTTTAGTTTCCTATATGCATAATGAATGCATTTAGAAACTTTAAATAATTCATCATAACTCAAGTCATGTACCTCCTTTTAATCCGAATGATGAAGATTGTCAGCCATTAAGCATAAATTTGTGACTTCTTCTTTAGGTGCTATTTCTGAGGAATCTGAAGCAGAGTTTGCCCAAAATACTCAATGTAGTCTCTTCTTGCCCCTTCTATCTTTTGGTTTCTCCTTGGCTTTCTCCTTGTTAGGATTCACCTTGAGATTATGGCACTCAGTCTTTATGCGTCCTGGCTTCTTGAACACATAGCAAATAACATCATTAGAAGCCTTAACATTTTTAGGGAACTTACCATTATTCCACTATTGGTGTCTCCTCTGCTTCCTCCTTAGGAAACTTTTGAACTGCCTTATCATTAAGGCAATATCCTCTTTATCCTAAGGCTGGGACTGATCACTCTCCGAGTCATCCACTTTCAGTGCAATGTTCTTTTCTTTCCATTTGTCACCTACATCAATCTATCTTTGAGTCACTCCTTGCTCGTAAACAATCAGTAATCCAAGCAGATTGTCAATAGAGTAAACATTTAAGTCTTTCGACTCCGTTATAGCAGTAATCTTTGTATCGTAAGTAGTAGGCAAACAACATAGTATCTTATATATTTTTTCAGAATTGTTTAGTTCCCTACCTAAAGCATACAATGAAGTTACTATCTGTGTAAAATGAGTATACATGTCATAGATTGTCTCATTCAATTTTATGCGAAAAAGTTCATAGTCATGCAGTAGAATGTTCAATCTAAATTATTTCACTTTATTGGTTCCTTCATATTAGCAAAGCCTATCCCAAATCTCTTTTCTAGATTTACAAGTAGATACATGCATGTAGTCTTCTAATTTCAATGCATAAAAGAAACTATTCAAACACTTAGCATTTAATTGAGCTAATTCATGTTCTTCTACAGTCCAATCAGCAAAAAGTGTTTGAATTCTAATTCTATCTATAAATCTAGCAGGTTCAGTGTAACCTTCCTATACTAAAATCTACATGCGATAGTCAAGTGATTGCAGAGAAGTAGACATGCAAGTTATCCAAAAATCAAATGGAATGTTATCAAATAGTAGAGGTCTAGTGATCGAATAACCCTCAGGTGTGTTTTGGTTTTCAAAATTAGCCATGATCGAATTTCAAAAAGTAATTTAAATAATAATTTTTGAAATAGGCTCTGATACCACTTGTAAGTGTGAATAGGTTGTTAGACCTATTGATTATGTCCCTAGGCTAACCAAGAGGGGGGGATGAATTGGTAATTTTAAAATCTCTTGGATGTTTTTAAAAATTTTTTTATTAAAAAAACCTTTATATATATTGTACCGTATGATTTCCATTCGTATAGTACGAACAGTTATAAAAATTTTACTTGTTCAACCACAGAAAGATAATGTGTAATGCAGAAATTAAAAATGCAGTAAATAAACACAAGAATAGAGAACACCAGATTTATAGTGGTTCAGTCAAACATGACCTACATCCACTCCATAGAGACTCCTTCTCTAGGTATTGCACTAAACCAAAGTGACTCTCCTTTTACCCCTACATCAAGGCGGAGAAGCCCTTACAAACTCTCTTCCACTAAACCCCAATGCGGGAGAAAACCATCATCCTTTTTCACCCTCCTGGTGAAGGCAGAGAACCATCATCCTTTTTCACCCTCCTGGTGAAGGCAGAAAACCATCATCCTTTTTCACTCTCCTAATGAAGGTAGAGAACCCATCATCCTTTCTCACCCTCCTGGTGATGGCAGAGTACCAAGCATCCTTTTTCACCCTCCTCATGATGGTATAGAACCAGACCTTCTTCAAAGATCTTCTCTTAAGAGACTTCAAAGAGATAGGGAATAGACTTGAAGTATAAATAATGAGATCCTCACCTTTGGGCAACCTTGTGAATCCCCTCACAACTTCCTCTTCAAAGATCTCACCACACTCACTCCCAAACACTCTCCCTTCCACTCTCAAGAAGAAATTTGTAGAAGATTTATTAGACAATCAGTTTTTTGGAACCTTATATAGAAAGGACAAAAAAAAACTGTCCAAAAATTAAAAAATTCAAGTTTTACAAAATAGGATCGTACTATACGATCGACAATTATCCCGTATAAATAGTTTAAAATATGAACGGTTCATCCCATACAATATCCCATATGAACCATGAATGCCCCATTTCATACTCTAAAAAATAATATACGAAACCAGATCGTACAGTACGAACAATTCAAAAATGAATGGTTTGTCCTGTACGATATCTTGTATGAACCATGTATGCCCCATTTCATACTCTAGAAAATGATATAAGAAGCCCATTCGTACTATATGATCAGTTCAAAAGATTGAACAGTTCAACCCATACGATCCAGTATGAACCTTTCAAGCTCCCATTTCGTACTCTGAAAAATGGTATACGAATTCTATTCGTACTGTATGAATTACACTTGGAAAAATTTTAAACCTAGCAAGTTTGTATTAGAGGAGAAATAGCACAAATTGTCCCATACGATTCGACATCGTACAGCACGATTAGTTTTTAAAAAATATGTTTTCTCACTCCCCCTGTGTGTGTGTGCATGATTACCCAATTACAATCACATCACTCAGACTCAAGAAAAGAAAAATATAGACTCCAAGACTAATAGTGTATAATTCAATAAATTTGAAGTATTCTACTGTCTGGAATGTGATTTTCTTGAAATGAAATGTTAGTACACACAAAAAGACACATAAAAAAAACTCACTTAAAGAAATAGATTTGCACCAATCTCAACACTATTCATACAAGATGATTAATGGGATGAATAAAAATCATCTCTATCAATCGTCTAATATGATTTACATCATATTATACATTCAGTTCAAACACCATGGGATTATATAGTAGGATCAACATCGTACTCTATGATCAGTTAAAAAAATTAAAGTTTTCATTCAATACGATATTTGGGATATCGAATTTCATCTCTTTCAGTTATATAATATGGTCTTTATCATACAGTATGATTGGGCATATTTATTAAACCTTGATTTAATTGACTAATCATGGGGATTAATTTAAGTACAAATTTAAATATCATATATTATGATTAAGATCGTATAATAAAATTAATTCAAAAATTAATTTTTAAATGCCTGACCCAAGTGGTAGATGGCAGTGCCTAGGGCAAGTGAAATCGACCACATGTGCTGCCCTCCTATATGGCTCTTTGTGGATGTCCTGTGTAGCTAGCAGTCATCCAGAGCTCTCTAAGGATCATCCTGGCCGTCCAAAGCCTTTGGAGAAAGTCTAAATAGGGCACCCATCCTTAGAGACCCTAATTTAATTCTAGCATTTTAAAACTCCTCACCAAAGCAGCGCGATCATTCCCTTAGCTTCCCCAATCTCCTAGACCCCTCTAGAGTGAGCTTGAATGAACTCCGGTGAAGTCTCTCCAATCTCCGCCTGAGTACTACCACTAGTGCTCCTTCATCCACAACATCTGAAGAAGAATCCTTCCTCTTCAACCCCTGAAGCTTCCTAATACAAGACACCGACAGTTGGAGTGTTGCCTATGATAAAATCCCATTCCCGAGCTCCCTAGCTAGGTAGTCTGGTCACGTGTGAAGCAAACCATCAATCCACTATATTTTGACTGTTATTGATGTTTTTCCACCACGTGATGCTCTCTAAGAATTTTGGTGGAAGTTCACTAGCTGGATCTCTCAGATTAAGCTGAAGAAGCTCTATAGCTCAGGAAGCACGCAAGAGCTAGAAGGCAAAATCTTGGCCATTGATCTTCATCAACGATAATGATTAGATCCTCCAGTCATGGAGCGTGTTGAGTCATAGCCATCCAGATTTTGATCCACTCTAACATAGTTGGCATCAATGATTGTTACCCAATCAGACGATGTCACATGTAAAAGCACAGCTGACTGTCTAATACCTTAATTAATTTATAAATAAATTAAGGAAACTTAAAAAAAATCATATCTTCTCACACATTGAACCAATTTAGGAGTTCTTATGCTCATTGGAAAGGTCTTGACAAGACCTACAAAAGATTTATAGTCTCATGGCATGACCATGCATGCAACCTAGGTAATTTGAGTAATAATCCTAGGGATATTTTGGTAATTTCTCCTAGATATGACCTCATTATGGCTTGAGACTTTGAAGAGTTAATCTTGGGCATGTTTATGACTTGTCCAATATTTTTCCCCTCTATTTGAAATTTTTAATGGCATTAGTTAGATAATTTAAGTTTAAGGGCCCTTAATTAACTTTTAAGCTTAAGATAAACCTAATGACCATTCTAATAAGAATTAGGTTTTGAATATTATGTTTTTTTATATTTAGGATGAGGAGTAGAGAGCCATTGATTTCACCCCATAAAAATTCCTTGAAGTTAAATTTGTGTTTACCTTAGGTAGTCTAATTGACCACTTTAGGAGGTCCACCATTGGACCAAATTAGGTGGGTTTGGACTATGTGATTAGGTGATCTCATGGTCCAATTTTCACTTAATTTTGAATCCAGTTGGCCCACCATCTAGCCAACCCAAAATTCACCCTTAAAAATAACCTAAGATTTTAATTAATTCATAATTAATTCAATTTAAAATCTAAAAATATAAATTAAATTACTAATCATGCTTAATTGAATATATATGCAGAATAAATTAAAAGCCCCTTGATTTGGAATTAAACTAAATCTAAAATTATCAATAAAAAATGACTAATTAATTAATTATTAATAATTTAAAAAATTAAAACTCCAAAATAATTCCAAACACTTGGAACCAATCGTAAGATTCATTAGTGACATTTGGGGCAGACTCCAAGATGTTTGGGATTGATTTGAAACCAAAATCCCAAATCCTTCCTAATTAGGTAACTAAATAATTAAAATAAATACCAAAATATTAAAAAATTATAACTAATTTAAGAAAACTCCAAATTCGATGAACTCAAAGTCATTGGACTCTTCTCAAGATCTAATATTTATGAAAAACCAATCTTCTAGAATTCACTAAAAATCAAAAAGTCAACTCTGGTCAACCTTAGTTCAAAAATATAGCCAAACTTTAAAAATTATAACTAATCATAAAAAAATTTAAATCCACAAACTTAGTATCATTTTACTCATCTTAGGGTCTAATATTTTTGAAAAATAAGAAAACTCTAAATATTTTAGTAAATCAATAAGTCAAGAAATTGACCCTTTATTTAATAAATTAAAATATTCCATAAAATACTAAAATTTAATATATGAGTAAAATTTTAGCAAATTGCTAATCTAATCTATCAAATCAGCAATGAAAAATTAAAAATGACTAATCACTAACTTAATTAAAAACTTCTTAACTAATCAACATTAGTAACAATTGGTAGCCCGGGCCTACGAGGCAATTAAGTTAGCCCTAATAAGGGTGAAATAAACCTCACAGCCCTAGTGTAAACAAAGTGCGTTACCATTTAACAAATAAAATTTGCTCTAAAAATGAGCATTAAGACACTATTATTTAAATTCAAATAAAAATCCCTACAGCCTAAAAAAAAAAGTAAAGCACCAGCAAACTTCAAGCAATAATCCTATTTAGGCCTTATCTAAACCACACAGCCTATTGCACACACTGTAGATATTTTGCTAGGAAAATCAACTCTAGTTTTAGGCTAGGCCATTATTCCTTTATATTTATTAGCTGTGTGACGTGGATTTCTCATGGATTTTACCTGGTTTTCTTCCCATGCTGGTTGCCATCTTTGATGTGTTTTGAGATATTTTGTGATGTGATGATTTTATTATATTATTTGTTAATTGATGTGATGGGATCTAGATTTTTTTTAGGTTAGAAACAATCTAGATGCTAACAAAATCATCTACAGGTGGTCATACTTATACAGGGCTATAAAAGGGGCAATTTAAAAGTTAACTAATAGAATTTTTTATAGGTGCTAAATATGCTAATCCCCCTAAAATGAAAAGTATGGCCAAGTGACTTTGATTGGCTCAAGTGTGAGCCATAAAGTTATAAATGCTTATGGTTTTGATGATTTTTGTATCAACTACTTTGGATAATGTGTAGGTTATATTAAAGTCATTTATTTTTTTATATGTAAATTTAAATATTAAAGAGTTGTGAAAGTTATTTAAAATGGGATGTTTAACATCCAATTTAGAATCCAAAGAGGAAGGAAACACCCATTTGGGGAGGAGTTCCATCAATTTAGAATTCAAATTAAGATGACTTGGAATCCAAAAAGGAAAGAAACAATCCCTCGTAGAGGAGTTCGAAGAAAGGAGCTAAAAAAGTAAAGATAAAAATACCCCATTTTAAAAACACTTACGTCATTCTATAGGATTAGAGTCTATGTTCTTGTTAGTGGTACTCGACCATATTTAATTTTTGAAGTCCCTATATTATAACTAAGTGGCACTAGCCATACGGACTTTATATTTATTTTATATGATTGATGATGTTTTTAAATTGATTGCATAATTGAAATTACATATATTTTCTAGGTCTTTTTTCTTACATGCATGATTTATTTTAGCCTGGAAAGTGTATTTAGGCTCGTAAGATAATGCTAAAATTCTTCTAATTGTAATTAAATAAAAAATTTAGGATCACATAGAAAATAAGTGATATCCAAGAAGTAAGCCCTTGAATGCTCAGGAGTTCTCATGCATTCACATCTTACCTTCTCTTCCATGTAAGACACCTCCCCGTCTGTGGATCATAGCAGACCACCTGACCTATTAGGCTGCAGAAGGGATGTTGTGCATTTTTAGGGAAAAACTTATTTTTTATTCCAAAATTTTTTAATGTTCATCATATATGATTTCTACATTTAAGGTCAATTAGTATGCGTTGCATTAGAAACTAATTAAAGAATTAAAATTTTAGTTGCATTGGAACATAAAAAACTTCAATAATATAGGACTCATGGTTTTAAAGCACCTAGGTGGTTCAGCTGGCACTCTAATCCAGGTCGAGGTAAGTCCATATTTATATTTCATCAGTTAAGTTTGGGCCACTATTATTTAGTGCCAAAGTTAGATTTAGGATCTGGGGAGGACCCAAAATCATAAGTCCCCAACATCAAGAATCTAATCCCAACATTCTAATAAAATAAAAACTTAAACCAAAATCTCCTCTAAACCAAATTGTAAAACCCAACACATATGATAGAATGAGTCATTTCTGAATTATTTTAAGATCCCAAAATACTTCTTACCTCTCATCCTTTGGCCTCTAAAAAAGTTCTCTAATTTGATCCAATCTCGATTAAAAGTTCAACACGTCATCTTTCATATCACTTTTTGAAAATTCCAAATGAATTTTCAATCATTATTTTAATCGAGTGTATTAATAGGGAATTCAAAATCCCTATGATGTAATTAACTATGAAGGCTTTCCTTCATTGAAGATTCAAGACCCCAAAAATAATCAAATTTCATTCTATTTAGCTTCTAAATAAAATGGGAAAAGGAAATTACTTTCTTTGGGAAAATTAACATTAAAGACAATCATTATTATCATATTCAAACCATGGATAATAAGTGATATTTTCTTTCCCTAGAGGGATATATCATTTATCAACTATCTTTGAATATGAAATTAATGACAACACATCTAAATTATCGTAGCTAAATATTTGATTAGACATCATTTTAACCCTCTGGGATTATATGTAGTTCCTTCTTGAATTTTACTATGATAGCCATGATGAAATTTATTGTTTTGTAATGTGACCTCATTAGGGAGTAATATCTTCATCGCCCAAGGTGGTATATCATTCATAATGATCAGTTTGACTGTAAAACTAAAAAAATTTAAAAGAATTATATTCATATTTTCCCAAAGAAAATATAATTACTATTGCTTTGCACTTTTCACCGAACCTAGCAAATAAATTTTTTTGGCTACTCTGCTGGGAATATTCTCCATCTTTAATAATGGTAAAAAATTTTATTACATCCGTAGTTAAAATTACCTTCCTTCCATTGGCCTCCCAAGTCTATTTCTTCCTTGGGTGAGTAAGGCCAACATCAGAAAGAAGAGAAAAATAATAAGAGAGGTGAGTGAGAAAATTTCTAAAAAAATTTATACTTTGACATCTCAACCCCAAGCAAATTAGTGGACTAAGAGAGTCAAGTCATTTTCTTGAGATTTTCATGTCAATTTTGTGCACCTTATGTTGGGTTCCAAAATTTGAAGATAATTAATCAAACTCAAAATCTAAATTCTCTTTCAAAAAAATGATAAAATACATTACATTGTTATATGTTATTCTACAACATCTTTTGGTAGCCTAATATATAAAATGAAATCCTAATTTTCCAAGTCAAAAATGATTTTCATTTCTTTCTACAATAAGTCATGCTATGCTTTATATAACTTGATAAATATTATAAGAATCAAAATCATTAATGATTTTTTAAATTTCATTTTAAAATAAAATAATTCAAACATCTCTCCTTAATCATAGAAAACTAAAAATGTTCAAATGGCTGGAAAATTGATCTTTTCCCTAGACTGAGACATAAATATTGAGAAATAAATCTGCAATAACTAGATTCAGTTTGGGATGGGGTTTTAGACCCTTAAGCTGTCAATTAATGGGGGAGCTATAGTCGATCTAGCTGTTAAGGATGAGAAGGATGCCCCCTTGGTAGAGATTATTATTAGGTCAGGGATTAACTCCCCCATTCCAAAGTCGGAGGCCGTTGTCGCCCTCATACCCACTACACCCTCTACTCGGGAGGTTAGAGAAACTAAGTTAGTGGTTGTAGCATCTGGGGGGATAGCAATGTCTGAAGTGGCATCAAGTTCTAGTATTCCATTCATAAGTAAAAATCATAAGAAGAACTATCTGCGAAGAGTTTGGAAAAAGATACCAAAGCTAGGAAGATTATATAACTGGAAGCTTTAAGAGAGGTTGAGCCTGAGGTTGCTGAGGAGATACCTATTCCTGCATCCTCTCCACTTCTAAAGGGGAGCCACTTCTATCTTCTTTCTACTGCAATGGGAGTGGAGAGGGTTTCTAGGTTAACTCACTCCCTATAATGACAAATGGACTACTGTATCAAGAAAACACCTAAGGAGAAGTTGGTCCAAAGGAAAAGGATTATGAGAACCATCATCCACACCTGCACTACTCAGGCAGGGAAGACTAAATAGGAATTTTTGAAGCAGATAAAAGGGTTGATTTCCTATAAGCTTGAGAAGGAAATCCCGAAGGAAGAAAAGACTTAGCGAGAATTTTTACCACCCAATCATTGATTCACACTGGAAAACTCCCAAGGTTGGCCTCTATTATGGTTAGATCATAAGAGCTAGCAAAGTCAGCAGAGTTCAAGGGAAAGAGGCCCAATTCTCTATAGAAGGAATATATGCAGAAGAAAGTTAGTAAAACTAAAAATGATCAACAATCTATAGAAATCTCCAGGCCCTTGGTCCCTGGGTGTGCACTCCCATCCTATCAGAGGCAGCAGGGTCACTTCCTCTAGACCCTCTACCATCAACTAGAGAGGAAGTCCTACTACCCACCAAGGAGGATGCCCTTATGGTTACTAATCTTAGGATAGTCATAGGGAAGGCGATAATTAATGAAATGAATGATATGGCCACATATGAAATCATGGATTATGCCCTTAGTACCATTCAAGATCTCAAGATAGAATAGATCTTAAGCAAGCTAGAAAGTGAAGAAATTTAAATGGAAATTGAATACAGTAGTTATTTGCCTATTGATTCTGAGTCTGTTGAGGGGAGACCCATTGATGAGTTTGTCTAGGAGATTAGGGATATACTCAAAAGAAAGAATTAAATGAAGCATTTGATCCAGATCAGGATGATCTCTTGATGGACACTGACGAGGGGATGTCCCTACTGACAGTATCTTTATGGTACAAACAAGATCTTTAGTTATGGATGCGGGGCTGAGTAAAGCTCAGTCAGGAAGGGAAGAACATTCAGTAGTAGTTGATTCAGGTTTTGATGTGTCAGTTAGACTGAGAGATAAATATGAGCGTATAAGAAACTTAGATAAAAAAAAGGGGGAAGAGTGCTACTGAGAGTGGAGGAAATATAAGGTTAGCTTGCCATAACACAACAATCTCAACTAGAGTAATCGTAACCTATAGTACATGTTGTGGGTGAATAGAACAAAAAGCTAAAGTCAGCCCCAAGAATTCTAGAGTCAACTCCAACAGTTCCTCCAACACCACCAAAACTACTAGTGCCAATTGAAAAAGACATCAAGCATATGGTTGAAAGTTAGGTAACGGATGCCTTAGCCTAGTCCTAAGGAACTACATCTATTCCAAATGGTAGGCCCTAGCCCAATGAATTATAATCAATACATTATCTTAAGGGCTTTGTGCCACTATCTTTCAAAGTATTTAGTGGTGTAAAAAACCCAAGATAACATTTGGCCCATTTTCATGTAAGCTATTGCAACACCGGAGGATCCTATACTCTACTATTTTGCTAATTTGTTAGCAGTCCATCTAGAGTTGCTTTCGAATGGTATGCTGATCTGCTGAACAGTTTATTGAGGACATTCGATAAGTTGGAGAGTCTATTATTAAAGAGATTCTCTAAAGCTCAGCATCATATTATCAATGATGATTTGGTCATCAAAAAGCAAAAATTGGCAGTCTTTGGTTCAGTACATCTTGAGATGGTGAAATCTCTAAATGAAGGGTGAATCCCAACTGCAACAACAACATGCAATGGTGATTCTTCTAAAGAACATCCACATGCATGTTGCTTTTTTTCTAAAGGGGTTTATGATAAAGACTTTTGAGAAATTGCTTAATAAGGAAAATAACCTGCAAGAAAAGGCTTCTAAATGCCATTCTTAAAGGATTTTCCTAATGAAAGAAAAGTGGAAAAACCATAAAAGGCCTTTGAGAAAAAGTCAATGCATGTGATAGTGATGGATAAAGGCAAGCAACCATTGAAAAATCAATCAATCAATCCATCTCCCCAACCATTTCAGGTACCTTATCCTCTTAGAGGCCCTTACATAACATCTATTAAGGAAAGATTGGAGAAAACCTATCCATTTAAAAGAGAGTCAGTACAAAAAAGTTTTAAAAGTTTATTAAAGAAATTAGACTTCAAATTGTTAGAGGCCAAGAAGTCGGAAGAGGAAAATAAAAGGGATGATTCCAATGTTTATCCCTATCACCGCATGTTGAGCCACCCAATTAAAGATTAATTTTCTTATAAATCAGGGGTTGTTGACCTCATTTTTATATAAGGTCACTAGGATCAATCTAGGCCCTAGGATCTATCTAGACCCTAAATTAATCCACACCTAAGGTCAATCTAGATCTTAAATCAATCTAGATCTCAAACCAGCCCTGACTTCAAGACAATCCAGCCCTCAACCTTAACTTCAACACTTGATCTAGCTTTCAATCTAGCTTCAACCCTATACAATAATTAATGATCATTTAAATGATTGTGAATGATTTGGACTTTTCAAATTTAAGCAATCAAATCAAGAATCCAGCTCAAACCCAAAAATCTAGACCAAAACCTAAGGCTAAAGGCCTATGTCCTGAAAGCCTTTTTTAATGATTTTTCAAACATTTCAAACCCCAAGCCCCTTGATTCACGATCTATCAATTAAATATTGATTAGGCATGTCCTTAGAGTCTACCCTCCAAGTTTGAGCTCATTATGAGACCTCTTGCCCTAAAAATTGAATTGAAATCTAAAGGCTGTAAAACTTTCAATCACTGGACCTGCCATCCAGTGGATTTACACCTTAGAGCCTTCTCCAAAGCCTCTAACCACATCCAGACCATTGAACATGATATGTTGAGCAGTAAAATCCATTTTGGTGGACCCATTTTGACCCCCAATTGACCAGGGGTCAAAATGACAAAAATGCCCTTAAGGGCATTTTGAAGTTTTCTCCAAACTTCAATTTGGCCCAGTCAAATCAAATTGTGGAACCTCCTCCAATGCATCCTAAACACCATTAGGAGTGAAAAGGACTACAACTTACACACTGGGCCAACCTAATTAACCAAGTCAATTAGGGTTGACCCAAATACCCCTTAAGGGTCGAAATAGTCAATTTGACTGAAATGATCTCCCCAACCCTTGGGACCACCTCCAGTAAACTTCATACATCATTTTAAACTTGTTGAGCCCAAGTCCAGACCCTGGGTCAACCTTGTTAACCAAGTCAACCAGGGTTGACCCAATAGCCCTTTAAGGGTCTAAATGGTCACTTTGACCATTTAGACCATTCTGATCCTTAAATTAGCCTCACCAAACTCCAAATATCTAACCAAACCTATTGAGCCCAAACCCTAGCCCTGGGTCAACCTGTTCACCAAGTAAACCTAAGTTGACCAGATCAACCCTTAAGCCATTTTTACATGGAATACAACTCGAGATGCATTCAAATTCTATCAAATCTCTTTTGAACATCTCCCTCAATGAGTTGGACTTGATTGGACCCTTTGGCCCAGTCAAAAGTTGACTTAGTAAACTTAGTCCAAGTTTAATCAAATGGGACCCATTTAGGTCAAATTTCTTTAAGCACTCAATTGAAACCCTCTAATTCATCAAACCTACCCCATTTGATGCTTTAAATGTTTCTAAACTTGCTTAAAGCTAAGCCATGGTCGATTTGACCAAGTTAATCCACTTTGACTTCATCAAATCCACTCAAAACCCCATATACTTATTCAAGTTCTAAACCTAGGGCTTGATACTCCTTCCAAGTTAGCTCAAACATATCCCATGCCACCTCACCAGTCAACATGCCAAGCTGACTGGTCAAACAATCAATATAAGGTTTGGAATGGGTCAAAGATGGTCAAAACCCATCTATAGCTAGTCCCCTTCTATTCCAAATCAATTCCAGAAATTTAAACCTGCTCTAGAAGGTTCTTAAGCCATCTATAATCTCTAGATTAGGCCTATGCATCTCCTGATCCATTTCATGTGCACTAGGGCCAAAACCTCCTTTCCACCTCATTATCGTTAATGACCTCTTGATTTCCTGCTCCCAACCACTCCCAGGGCACGTGGCTCAATCCTAGCAACCATCCAAGTCAATCCAAGCCCTCCTTCAAGCATGGGAAGTTTGAATAGGGCAAAAGGTTCAAAACATCCCTCATTCTTCAAGTTACCATCTCTCTCCATTATTAGCCTCTCAAGCCAAGACTCCAGTTCATTTTAGCTTCCCACAGTCCTCTCTTTGTATCCATAGTCAAATCCCACTATCAAAAGCTCACGAGCAATAAGTTCTCAGGAAAACCCAAGGCCAACTCCATCCAAGGCTAGAAACGACCAATCCACAGCTTTTAAGACTATATATTCAACAGGAAAAATGTACGAGGATAATTTACAAGCTCAACCGAATCAAAATCCTAAAGATCTAATGTTAAATCCTTCAAACCCCATAACCCTAGGTCACCACACTTAGGACTAAATAACTTTTCATATAGCACGTTTCAAACTGAGCTTTTGATTCCCCATAATTTTTGTTCATGCAGTTAACTTAAGTTTAAAATTTCGATCAAAATGGTTCATTCGATTGAGAGAATGAGACGAAAAACCCATCTAGGGTTCATTCATAACATGCTCTTAATGTACATTTTCTGCACCATTGATTATGTGCTCAATGGCCCAGATCAAGCCATTTTGTGCTCGATCCGACCGCATGTATCCATCTGTTGTTCTATTTCTTCGTTCGACTCGATCTGAACTATCTGTTCAAAATCGTGGATGATCGAATGTCGTTGCAGGCTTATTGATATGGTTAAGTGAACTGTGTCTGCAATTTGTTGATTGGGCAATGATTGCCTGCTGCCGGCAATCATTGCCAATCAATGTGCCGTCGACAATGATTGCACCGCCGTATTGTTCCACAAACCAGAAGGCGCCACGTGTCCTACCGCCTCTGCATGCAACGCCAAATACTTTTTTTAATTAATTTTAATTATTTAAAACCTATTTTATTAGTAGAATCTTTAAAAAATAATTTTAAATAAAAAAATATATATTATATATCAAATTTCTCAGAATCTTAAGCTCTTTGATTTAAATTATTATTAATTTAAAATAACTTATACATTTTAAACTATTTTAAATATCAAATATATAATATTTTTTATTATTATTTAATTAAAAATAATTTAAATGTTTTCAAGATTTAATTAATATTTTAAGAAAATATCCTATGATTTTTACAAAATATATAAAAATTATACTTATCTAATTTGAAAATATATTTAACATTAATTATATTTGAATATGTTAAACATATGTCTAATTATTAAGATATTCAATATATATATATATATATATATATATATATATATATATATATATATATATATATATATATATATATATGATTAAATATTCAAATTTAATCAAAAAATAATAATTATAAATATCTTACATTAAAACTTTCAAAATTCATATCACGTTAATGTAAAATTAAAAATTAAAATAAGTATATTTAAATAATTAAGTATTAAATATTTAATTATATTTAAAATCTAATATTATGAAAATTTTATTTAAATTTAAACCATTTTAAAATTTCAAAAACTCTTTCAAAATATTTAATATTATATTTTTTTAAATATTAATTACTTTTAAATATTTTAAATATATTAATTATTATAAATTTCAAATATTTTAAATGAAACTCAAATTTAATAAAAAATTTAATCTCTTTATGTATTTTGGTGGGAATTCGCTTGTTGGATCTCCCAGAACAAGCCAGAAAAGTTCTATGGATCGGAAAGCCTGTGGAAGCTAGATGTCAAAATCCTGGCCATTAATCTTGATCAACGGTGTAGATTAGATCCCGTGATCTCAGAGCGTGATCAATCATAGCTATCCGATGTTCGATTCAATGGCTATGGTAAATGCCATGTTAACATAGTTGGCATCAATGATTAGATGCCCAATCAAACGGTGCTGTGTGTAAAAGTGCAGTTGACTCTGTAAATCCCTTAATTATTTTATAGAGAAATTAGGGAAACAACAAAATATCTTATCTCCTCAGACACTTGACTAATTAAGGAGTTCTTAGGCCAATTGAAAAGGTTTTAAGGAGACCTACAAAAGCCCTATGGTCTCAGGCCATGAGTAAGCATGTAACTTAGGTAATTTTAGTAATAGTTTTAAGGGTATTTTGGCAATTTCTCTTATATATGACCTCATCATCTCCTGAGACTTTGGGGAATTAATCTTTGGCATGTTTATGACATGTCCAAAAAAGTTTCTCTCTAGTTAACATGTTTAAGGGCATTAGTTAGATAATTTAAGCTTGAGGGCCCTTAATTAACCCTTAAGCTTAAGATTAACCTAATGACCTATCCAATGAGAATTAGGTTGTGAATATTTGTGTGTCGTTTGTGCTTAGGTTGAGGAGTAGAGAGACATTGATTTGACCCCCCTCCCCCCCTCCCAGTTCTAGATAGCCCATAAAGTTTCCTTGAAGATACACTTATGTTTACCTTAGGTGGTCTAATTGACCATCATAGGAGGTCTACCCTGGGACCAAATAATTAAAAAATAAAAACTCCAAAATAATTTCAAACACTTGGAACAACCCTAAGAGTCATTAGTGACATTTGGGGGAGATTCCAAGAGGTTTGGGATTGATTTAGAACCAAAATCACAAATCCTTCTAGATTCGGAAATTAAATAATTCAAATAAATACCAAAACCTTAAAAAATCATAACTAATTCAAAAAAATTCCAAATTTAATAAACTCAAAGTCATTGGGATCCTCTTAGGATCTAACATTTATGAAAAATATCAAACTTCAAGAATTCATTAAAAATTAAAATAATCAACTCTTTGGTCAACCTTTGTCGAAAACACACCCAAATTTTTAAAAATTGTAACTAATTATAAAAAAATCTAAATCTAGCAAACTTAGTGTCATTTTACTCATCTTAGGGTCTAATATTAATTAAAAATAAGAAAACTCTAAAATTTTAGTAAAAAAAAGTCAAGAAATAGAATGTTTATTTAATGAATTACAATATTCCATAAAATTCCAAAATTTAATAAATGAATAAAATTTCAGCAAATCACTAATCTAATTAATCAAATCAATAATGAGCCATTAAAAATAACTAATTGTCAACTTAAGTAAAAAAAATTTTAATTAATCAACATTGATTGCTACTAATAACCCGACCAACAAGACTATTAAGTTAGCCCCAAGGAGAGTAAAATAAACCTCATTGCCCTGGTGTAAACAAAGGTAGTTACTATTTAATAAAAAAAATCATCATAAAAATGAGCATTAAGACATTAATATTTAAATTCAAACAAAATTCCTTCAACCTTAAAAAACTAAATAAAGTAAAATACTTAAAAAATTTAAATAATAATCTTATTTAGGGCATATCTAAACCACACAGCCTGTTGCACACACCATAGATAATTTGTTAGGATAACCAACTCTAATTTTAGGCTAGGTCATTGTTCCTTCATATTTGTTCATTGTGTGATGTAGATTGCTCATGGATTTGATGTGGTTTTCTTTACATGTTGGTTGCCATCATTATTGTGTTCTATGATGTTTTGTAATGTGATGATTTTATTATATTATATGTGAATTAATGTGATGTGTACTAGATTTCTCTTAGGTTAGGAATGATCTAGATGGTAACAGAATCTTCTATAAGTGGCCATGCTTATGCAGGGCTATAAAAGGAGGCTAATTAAAATTTAACTAATAGAATTTTCTACATGTGCTAAATATGCTAAGCCTCCTAAAAAAAAGCATGGCCAAGTGACTGTGATTGGCTCAAGTGCGAGCAATAAAGTTATAAATGCTTGTGGTTTTGAGGATTTTATGTATGAACTGCTTAAGATAATGTGCAGGTTGTATTAGAGTCATTTATTTTTTTATATGTAAATTTAAATTTTAAAAAGTTGTGAATGTTATTTAAAACGGATGTTTAACATCCAATTTGGAATCCAATACCTTCGGGAAGGAGTTCAGGAGTTCCTTTCATTTGGAATTAAATTAGGATAACTTACAATCCAAAGAGGAATGAACACTCCCTCATTGAGGAGTTCTTTTCTTTTAGATATATGGATCCAACATATCTAATAAGCCTAAAGAAAGGAGCTAAAAAAGTGAAGACAAAAATATCCCATTTTAAAAACACTTGTCATTATATATGATTAGAAACCAAGTTGTTATAAGTGGTACATGGAATTTCTACAGACCCTAGTTGTAATTAAGTGGAACATACTAGATGAACTTAATATTTATTTTATATTTATTTATGATGTGTTTAAATTTATTGAGCGGTAGAAATTGCATATTTTTCTAGGCCTTTTTTCTTGCATGGGTTATTTGTTTTACCTTCGAAAACACATTTATGCTCGTAAGGATAATGCTAAAATTCTTTTACTTGTAATTAAATAAAATTTTTTTGGCTTACATAAAAAGATAAGCGATATCTAAGAAGTAAGCCCACGAATGCTAGGGACTTCTTATGCATTAATATTTTACCTTCTCTTCCATCTTAGGCGCCTTCTCTCCTGCGGGTTGTGACAGACCACCTGACCTATTAAGATGCCGCTCTTTTTAGGGGATGTTGTGCATCTCAACGAAAAATATATTTTTATGTCAAAAATTTTTAAACTTCATCATATATGATTTCTGCATTCAAGATCAATCAGTATGCATTGCATTAGAAACCAATTAAAGAATTAAAATTTTAATTGCATTCAAGCATAATCACCCTACATAAGTAAAGATGCTAATTAGGATTTCTCTAGATGTCGGTCCCAATTTCTCAAAAACTTAATTAACAGCCTACCCATCTTTTAAAAAGATCGGACTCATGGTTTTAAAGCACCTAGGTGGTGCAGTTGGCACTCCAATTCAGGCTAAGGTAAGTCTAGATTTGCATTTCATTAGTTAAGTTTGGGCCACTATCGTTTAGTGCCAAAATTAGATTTAGGATCTAGGGTGGACCCAAAATCATATTCCCTAACTTCGGGGATCTAATCCCAACATTCTAATAAAATGACAACTCAAATAAAAATATCCTCTAAACTAAAATATAAAATCCAACACATAGGATAGAATGAGGCATTTCTGAATTATTTTAAAATCCCAAAATACTTCCTACCTTTCATCCTTTGTCCTCTAAGATAATTTCCATAATTTGATCTTATCCTGATTAAAATTCTAACATCTCATCTTTTATATCACTCCTTAAAAATTCTAATTAAAATTTCTATCATTATTTTAATCGTGAGTACTGGTTAGAAATTCAAAATCCCTATGATGTAATAAAATATGAAGGCTTGTCTTCATAGGAGATTCAAGACTCCATAAATAATCAAACTCCATTCTATTTAGCTCCAAAATAAAATGAGAACAAGAAATTACTTTCTTTGGGAAAATTAACATTAAAGACGATCATTATTATCATATTCAACCCATGGATAATAAGTGATATTTTCTTTCCTAAAGGGATATATCATTTATCAACCTATCTTTAAATATGAAATTATTGACAACACATCTAAACTATTGCAACTAAATATTTGATCGAACATCATTTTGACCCTCCAGGATCATATATAGTTCCTTCTTGAATTTGACTATGATAGTCATCATTAAATTTATAGTTTTATAAATTGAACCCATTAGGGAATGATATTTTCACCACCCAAGGTAATATATCATTCATAATAATGACTTCTACTATAAAACTAAAAGAAATTCAAAAGGATTATATTCATATTTTCCCCAAAAAAATATAATTACAATTGCTTTGCACTTTTCACTAAAGCTTGCAAACACCACCATAAATATATTCTCAGCCATTTCTTCATCTCACAAATTTATTTCTACATTCTTTATAGCCTCATGTTCATCTATTTGTCAAATACTCTCCTTTAGGTGATCCATAATCTATTTCATAGATTTTCCTACTATATTATGTGGTTCTACGGGAGTGCATTCTTTAACAACTGATGATTCCTTAATAGATTTTTCCTTCCTTACCTTTTCTTCTACTAAAAAAGTCTTATTAATGACTAGTGCAATTGATGTGGAAACAATTTTAGGGTGCCAAACCTTTTCTCGATTAGTTAATAGAACTGGTTGACTTGCCAATTTCAACCTCCTTCTATCAAGATGAGGAGATGAATCTCCACTTTGTAGCTGATGTCGATTAGCTCCTAATGGATGTCGATCCAAAGAATAACCAGAGGTTTTGACTAGAATATTTCTTGATTGGACTGAAGATGGAGGAGAAATAGGATTATACCCTTGACGGGCTAATGCTCAATATCCCAAAGATTTGATGAGAGTATGCTGAGCCTTATTATTTGAAGGTTTTGTACGGTGATTGACATATAAAAATCTTCTAGATTCTCTTTGATGATTTATTATAATAATTGGTTGACTAGGACCCACTTCTCGGAACTGTACTCTTCTCTTTATAGGTGGAGACATTTCTTGCCTTCTTCTAAAGTGTGTTTGCACTCTAGTGGATATGACATCCTTTACACTTTTCAAAAAAATTAGTTTTAGACTGCCTATAAACAACGATATAGTCATGGATCAACTCGTTCAACAAAGATTTAAACTTCCTTTCCCTTTTGGATAAGGAAGGTAAAATAGCATTCTAACAAAAGGAGTAGGTGAGGAATTTGCTATCCTGGCTGGATTCTCTTCTCCAGCAGCAGCAGATAACGAATGAAAGTGATTCAGAATTGCCATAAGAGACTTATACAGAACTTTAAATTCTTTAACTACAATTTCATCTGCTTTAAGCTTGGCTGCTTTAATTACAACATTCATCAAGTTATTCTCTTCAAGTATTTTAGCTTTCTTAGCCCTTCACCTCAAATTGTAGTTCTTGTTCCATCTTTGAAATTTAGTCATCTCTAAAATAGTAGAAGATGACCCCATCTCAAACTTATTTGGATAAGGGAATCCAAGAATGATGGCAAATTTTCCACTCTGGCTAACAGACAGCCTTGGGAATGTTAGAGAAGAAAATACTGAGGGTTTAGCAGCTATCGGGGTAACTATAGACCCACCCTCAAGTATAGTCTTAACAACTATAGCAGACATAGATTCAACCATGACCACATCAGACTATGATACAGTGAAGGTGAACTGAACATTCTTTAACAATCCAAACTGGATCACTATTATGTCAATAGTTGGACCCTAATTGACAATCATGTTCACATCATTGGAGAAAGGGAAGATCTACTTGCTAGACATTATTACTTTAATTGATCAAAATTTTATATCAATCTTCAAAATTGATTGACTCTTAAGAAGGACATAAATCTAAAAAATATACTAAGTAAAGTTTACTAAATCCCCAAGACATGATTAAACTGAAGATAATCAAAATATTTCTAACTTTAAATTCTTACTAACTATAGATATGGAACCAACCTATCGAAACATAGATTGGAGAGATGTTTGAAATTGAAATATAGATTTGATTTAGATGGATTGAGATAAATTCAATCTAAATGACTTTAAGTTGGAGAGGGAATGATTGAAGTTTGATTTGAATTTAGATTATAGAAAATGATTGAATTATAATCTAAAGCCCAGAGTTAACATACCCATGCAAGACTATACATATGCTAAAATGCAAAACTATAAAATTTGTAAAAATGCAAGACTATAAAAGTGTAGCACCCCTACCAGACCTAGGACCAAATCAATATTCTGATTAGATTAGTCCACTTTTTTTTAGGATGAAACCAAGTAACCATAGGATGCACTTACTCTTGCAAGCATAGACTCAATGCTTGAAATTTAAAAAAAAAAACATACAAATGCAAATGCAAATGTAAGATTATAAATGGGCAGCACCTCTACAAGACCTATAATCAAATCAGTATTTTGTTTGGATAAGTCTGCCTAGTTTTTAGGATTAAAACAAGTAGCCATAGGATACAATTGCTTGCATAAGCATAGACACAATGCTTGAAATTTAAATAAACATACAAATGTAAATGCAAATGCAAGACTATAAATGGGAAGAACCCCTACCAGACTTAGGACCAAATTAGTATTCTTATTAGACTAGTCTACTTGGTTTTATGACAAAACCTAGTAACCATAGGATACACATACTTGCAAGCATAGTCTCAATGCTTGAAATTTAAATAAACATATAAATTTAAATGCAAATGCAAGACTATAAACGGGCAGAGCCCCTATTAGACCTAAGACCAAATTAGTATTCCAGTTAGACTAGTTCGCTTGGTTTTTAAGACAAAACCAAGAAATCATATGATACACTTACTTGCATGATCATAGACTCAATGCTTTTAATTTGAATAAATATACAAATGCTAAATTAAATGTAAGACTATAAACGGGAAGAACTCGTACAAGACCTAAGTCTGATTCAATATTTTTTTTTGGCCTAGTCTGTTTAATTTTTAGGATAAAATAAAGTAACCATGGGATACACTTGATTTCATAAGCATAGACTCAATGCTTGAAATTTAAATAAATATCCAAATTCAAATGCAAATACAAGACTATAAATGTGTAGAACCTCTACTAAACCTAGGACTAATTCAGTATTTTGGTTGGCCTAATCTGCTTGGTTTTTAGGATGAAAACAAGTAACCATGGGATACACTTACTTGAGTAAGCATAGAATCAAGGCTTGCAATTCAAATAAATATTCAAATTAACATGCAAATGTAAGCGTATAAACTGGCAAAACCACTACTAGACCTAGGACCAATTCAGTAATTTGACTAGCCTAGTTTGCTTGGTTTTTAGGATGAAATCAAGTAATCATGGGATATGGTTACTCATATAAGCATAGATTTAAATGTAAATAAACATGTAAGTATGAAAGACTGAACAAAGCATGCATATACAAGGCTGAATAGGGTAGACTCAGAAGGTATATACATGACTATACAAGATTTCAATATATAGGTTTGAGATTATAAATTCTACAATTGCATTTCAAATTTATATTTATATTTTGGATTTTAAAAGAATATAATAGAGTAGAATAAAAATGGGCAAAGGCTAAGGGGGTTTATACAATATAGACTTACATTTTCTTAGAGTGAGTTGCCTGCTAATTATTCTAAGCACAATCAATTGCCACATGAACGCAAGATTAGATAGGCTCTATCCTAGGAATCAAGGAATTATAGTTTAGAAAAATTTATAATTAGGTCCTTATAATATGTAAATGATCACACAATGAAATGATGCATGAATCATAATATAAATAAAAGAACTTTTAATCATTTATAATTTTAAAGTATAACCCAGATTCTTTTGTAAAGAAAAGGTGGCCTAGCTCCACCAATAATAATCTTGGATTTCTTCTGCTATATAATGTAGATTTGAATATGATTTTTATTTTTATTTTTTTGTTTTCAATCTTCTGAATGTTGGATCTTCTATAGTATTTGAAAAGGCAACGATCTTCAAAAGAAGAAGAATCATTTCTTTTTGGAATATATATATAAACAAATGCTTTCAATCTTTTATAACTCTTGACACTGTACAACTCAATCTAACTATAGAGAGATCTAAAGCATTTACATCATTGCTTTTAAATTTGCCTTTATGTTATTTCCTAGGTGCATTCTATTTTGAAGGAATATAAAAGAGAAATTATATAAAAATGCACATGTGAAACGGTGAAGTGTGAATAGTTATATATAAGGATATTTAAATTGAAATAAGATTACACGGTTCTAAATTTTCACTTTGATCTCTGATGCATCAACAAAATATAAATATGACATTTAGAATACATAAAGTAAACACACAAATATGAGTACCCTCTAAGCAAGGCACTCCAAGCAAATCAACTCAAATCACTAGCCTAGCTTAGGGTAGAGTTTGTTGTCCTAGCAAATCATCTAAGTGTGTGTAGAAGGCTATATAGCTTGGATAGCTCCTAAGTTTTTTTAGTTTAAAATTATATATAATTAATTTAATTTATTTAAGATCTTTAAGGGATGGTTTAAATTTAAGTATTTAATGATTTAGATATTTTAAATTTTATTATTTTTAAAAGAGAATTTTAATTATTGTAATTATTAATTTTAGATTTTATAGAACATAGCACTCAACAACTTCTTAGTGTTAGAAGCTATTAATCAGCAAGTACTAGGCTCATATTTAAAATGCTACCAGTCCTCCAAAACTTGGGTAGATGGATAACAAAGAGTCCTTTATTTTAATTTAGAGTTTCGATCCTCAAAGCTTCTCAATCTAGTAAACCTTTTTCCCTCCTGAATGGAATCAATCACAAGGGCATAGAAGTTATAACATCTATATATTTTATCATTAACTTTTAAATTTATTTAGTTTGATTGATTACTAACTTATGAAATTTATAATTTTAATATTTATATTCTATCAAATTTATTTGTGGTGTTGTCATAATAGGCACAAGGACCAAAGCCTCCTTAGAGCATATAGCCTCTTAGTTTATGGCCTAGTCTAAACATTTCATTGATAGAGTGTTAGTTATTTATTTTACTATTTTTATCTAATTGAATTCATTAGGTTGTTGATTTACTAAAATTTTGATGATTTATTATGTTTTTCATATTTTAATGAATATTTTTATGCATTTAATGTGGGATCCATTTCTTGACTTTTTATTTTTTAATGATTTCTAAAATTTTTATATTTTTCATAAATACTAGATTTTATTATGAGTACAATGCCTTTGAGTTTGCTGGATTTGGATATTTCTATAAGTAGTTATGTATTTTAAATTTTTAATCATTTTTTATTGGGTTTTACCAAATGGTTAACTTTTTATTTTACATTAAATTCTGAAGTTTTAATATTTTTTATAATACTAGACCCAGAGATAAGTCCAATGCCTTTATGTTTGCTATTTTTGTAATTAGTTATGAATTTTACAAGTTTAATGGATTTTTGTATTTATTTAATTACCTAATTAGAGGCATTTTCTTATTTTTGTACCAAATTAACTTCAAACCTCTTGCAATCTCCCCAAATATTAGAGATGACTTTTAGTGATTATTTCAAGTGTTTTAAATTTATTTAACATTTCTCTATATTTTTAATTATTTATTTTAATTAATTCTTAGGTTTTCATTATCATTAAATTAATTTTTATTTTGAGTGAATTTTTGGGGGACTTTATTTTTTATTATTAAGCTTTTAATTCCGAATATTTTGATATATTATATGTAATATTTGGATTTAAAATATATTTATTGCGAGTTTTTAAAGACACTATGTCAATTATAAGCAGGAATCTTGGGTTCACTAAATGATAGACCAAATTACCTCCAAATGCAATGAAATTTAAAACATTAGTACATGTATACATATGCTTCAAACCCAATAATTTATGCTCATCAAATCCTCCCCAGATTGAAAAATTAATCATGAAAACTAAATACATCTATAGCTTTATTAATTTGTTATAAATGCTAGACTCATTAAATTTGGGTGAAATTAGGGGCTAACTAGTCCTTTGACATAACATTATAAACACACCAAGATTCAACACCTAATGCCCTATGGATTCTTGGTTATGAAATTTCAAATTCAAAGGTCAAATAATGATTTGTGAGTTTGGAAAACCATCTCGAACTCTTAAGTAATTCAAACTAAATTGAAAATTTTTGCATATGTGAAAAACACACCCAAGAGTTTGATCCTTTGGTGACTAATACTTTATAAATAAATCAAGAAATATACCAAAGGGCATTTCTAGAATTACACTTAATGTGTTAATGACCATGACCTAAAATCATGGGGGTTTGATACTACTCCTCAAGTTGAATCTATAGAGCCTAAGATCTTTTGATTTGGACAACTACAAGAGGAGAAATCTTTTTTCAAAGTTTTATTGACTTTTTGTAAAATTTAAACCCTCAATTACACTATTAAAAGGCCTTTCCATGCGGTGCAATCTGATTGGACAAGCAGTCATTGGTGCGACAATGGAATAACATGGGATCATTAGTAACCATCAGATCAAGATCGAAAGATCCTAATTGAAAGTCTTGAAACTACATGATATATGTATGAATGGAAAAAGATGAAATTAGGCATGTTGTTTTAAATTAACAGTCATTATTTTATTTTCAACCTCCCATTCGCATTTCTGACTATAAGTATTTTTCGACAAGATCCTGGAGATTGGTTTAATAGAATTTGGTTTAAGTTTCACAGGAAGCATCAGCAAAGCAAGAACATTCAATCCAATGGTTTGATCCATATGGATTGAACATTTCTTCCACACTTGCTAGGACCTACCTAAGATGAGGATCAAGAATGGAAGATTACCTGAAGGAATGTTGTAATTTCTTCAGCCTAGCTTTAGGCTTGATCGACTGAGTCCTAAGAACCTTTCTTCTCAAGAAGTCTAAGCTTGAAAAAGATTGGAATGGAAGCTTCACTATCATGGTGGAAAGATCATCGGAGCTTGCTCAAAACTATTGGAGAACCTCACACAGATGGCTGGGAAGTATGGGGAAAGAGGCTCCCACACTAAGAAAGCTAAGCTAAATGAGATAGCCAACCCTTGTAATAAGGAAACTCCAACTATTCATAGATTTTTAAAATGTACATAAATTAAATTTAGGCTTGGTTCAGGCTGCCTCAAACTAATGGGTTGCGTCAGGGAGGTCTCATAGTGTTCAGGGAGAGTTCTTGAAGTTTTGAGAGCTTGGGTTCACTTGGGTTGTAAGATCTCACTTAGCCTGTTGGGTCACATGGATAGTTTTAATGAATGCAGTAGATTCCGGTGACCATAAGGGGGCGACTAAGGTGGCAGGGCTTTTGGAGAGTTCCTAAACTCAATTAAGGTGTCAATTAGGCTTGGGTAGGTCAATGTAGGCAATATAACTTGATTTAGGTATTTTGGGTGACATTGGGCTAGCCCAATCTGTTGACTTAGGTTAGCCTAAGGGCTGGGCTGATCCAAGCAGATGAAAAGATCCATATGGAATGCAATGGCTATAGGGAATGCAATGCCAGTGCTTGTTTATGCCAATTGGATCTAGGTTTGTATTTGGTTCAATTTATAGTCATTTTGACCACTTAGGTCAAGCCAAGTAGCTAATCCAAGTGGGCTCAAAGCATGGGTCACCTATGGTTATTTCCTAAGGATCCTATAGAAAACCTTATAGGTTTAAATGGTTTTGATCATGCCTTTATTAATGGATTTGCAATGGATTTCAACCTGTATATGCTTAGTCAACCTTAGTTTACTTGGTCAACCAAGTTGACTCAAGGCTTGGTATTTGGTTCATTACATTCCGAATGATGTGTTAAACACATTGGAAGAGGTTTCAAGAATTGGGAAAGCTTTTCTATATGAAATGAATGTTTACACCCTTAAGGATGTATTTGGTCAACCTAGGTTAACTAGGTTAAACCATGGGCAAAATATCAGAAAGGGTTTCATGCAATAGTAAGGCTTATATGTATGAGATGTAGCTTTAGGGTTCAATGGTTCTCTATGGTCAAACTAAGTTGATCATAGCTTGGGATTTGGTTTAATGCATGTCAAATGATATTCTAAACATGTTAGAATAGGTTTCATGATTTAAGTTGATTGAGCCATGTTAAGATTTAAGGAAATTTCAATTTTTTAAGTCTGGGTTTTTAGGGTTTTATAGTCAACCATGGTCAATTATGGTCAACCAAGATTTAATGTTGGTTTAATACATCATGCTAGTGATGATGATTTTGATCAATGAGTTTGGAGAGGCCTCTAAGGTCAAAAATTATAATATGTCATGTTCAATGACATAGGTTGTAAATATTTGAAGGTTTTGCAGCCTTTAGAAATGCTTTGAGTTTTAATGGTTAGGGATCTTGAAATGCCTTCAAATTAATGTGGTTGAACCTATGGATATGCCTAATCAAGTGAGATATCAAGAATTCAAGGTCATTTGGTCAGGTTTCAGGGCAATGGAAATTTCTCCAAAAATATGTCATGGACTAAGGGGTTTTTAGTCTGGTTCTAACACTGGATTCTCAAGTTTTGAATTATCAATGAGTTTAGTCCCTGGATTAGATTTAGATTTTGTTTAGTCATTGATTTAGGAGGATTTAGTATTTACAATGCACATATCGTTGACAATTATTAATGACCATCAGTGATTGAACAGGTGATCAACTAACTTTTACTAGTGACTATCAACGGAGGAATTTAATGTTTGATTTATATTTAAGTTTAGAATTAATCAATGAACATTAATGATTGGAGAAAATTTAACTTTTCAATGATCATATCACTGATAATTTATTTGGTGATTATTAAGTGGTAGATCAAATAATCAAATGATAGTCAAGGGTGATTGTCAAGTGATGGTTTTATGTTTTAATGATTAAATTACTATGCCAAAACATAGCACAGGGTTTCATTTAGGTTTTGAAGTATGGTTCAATGATTGATAAATGATTATTGATGTTTGATATAGGGATCATGTCCTCATTCAAAAATGAGATCAATAGGTCCTACAATCCATGCGAAATCAATCTTACCTATCAATTCTTAGATTAAATGGCTTATATTAACCTTTTGCTAACATAGGGATTTCACACTGTATGTGATGTGACCTCATCAACACAATTCTTTCTATAGTATGAACAATGATGATTCATCTTATTCTTTAACCCCAAGATTGAAGTCATTATTCAAAATTCTACTAAAATGAGAGAATCAAAATGCATTTTTCATGATTTAATGGATAGTGACGGATCAAGAAATCTTAAGAATGCTATCCAACAGTCCATTCTCCGAAGAATGGGAGATAATTTCACAAAGTATGAAACCAAAATATTTGTTTAAGTCAATTCAGGCAAACCTTAATCTAGGTTATTGCATATGCAATGAATTCCTGCATTAGCTTTGCATGATTAAGATGAAGATCACCTTTAAAGGTTATGTAAGCTAGAAAGGAATGGATCAGCAAGTGGATGAACACTATAAAAGTGATGCCAGAGCATAATCAATACCAAAAATAGAGGCTAAATTATATCTTAGTGATGCAAATAGATGGTAGCTTGAGCACTAAGGAAAAAAAGAGAATAGGATTGTGTAACCAGTTGTAGTTATTTGAAGATCTATTTATAGATTGATCTCAAGGTATTTTTAATTCAGTAGTAGATAGATTAATATAGGGTCTTAGGTTGTTAGGGACATTCAAATCGAGTGTGGAAATGTGTCCCAAAGCATTCCAAGAGTAATGGATAGTTTTGCAGTTGGTTAGGGCTTATCTAAGATTTCCACCTTGGAAAACTATAGACTTCTAATTTATTCAATGAAGATTAGCCAACTCAAGTGCCATGGGATGGGGGAGATCAACTAAAGGCAGTTGGGGACGGATTTCTAAGCTATGGAACATAGTGCGTCTAGCATAGTTTTGAGATTTTGTTCATAAACATGGCTTAGTTTGTGTTGGTTCATATTATGGGCTTGTGCAATTAAGTTGGGATAACATTGGAAACAATCTTAAATCCTTACCATGGTTTTGACCAAATTTAGTTTAATTTTGACTAAGTATTAATGAGTTTTGAGTTTAAGCATTAAGTGTGTCCAAAGAGCTTAACATTTTATTGGCAAGACTCTATATGACTTAATGATGGGTTAGTGTTACCTAAAGCCCAATTTAAAACCAAATGGGTGGATTTAAGTGCTTATGCTAGCTTTTTTTAGAGTTTTAAGGGTTTTGAGTTATACGTGAGTTGATCATGGTCTAAGAAGCTTGACCATGGATCAACCTTGAACCCAAGTGATCCTATGATAGATTAGGATAACTTAGGCTCAAAGTCAAGGCCCATTGATTAGGATTTGAGATTTGGATTTAATTTGAGGGTCTTTTTAATGGCTTGTTGAAACCCACGTTGACCATGGTCAAAGCCTTTGAACTTGGGGAAACCATAATCCAAAGAAATATTAATATGGTTTAATAGTAATTAGACTCAAAGAAAATTACATGACCATGATATGGTGTTTCAGGTTAAAGGTTAACCTTAATAAAACCTCCTTTCATCTATGGTAGGAGGAATTGACCATGACTCCTTAACCCATGGGTGGGTTTAAAAGTATATCTAAGGCCTCTATGACCATGGTTGACCATAGTTGACCAAGAAACCCATAAACCCAAAAAAACTCTAAAGTTGACCTTTTGAATAAACCCATTTTGGCTCAGCCATGCCATGACCCAAGACTACTTCCAACAAAATCTAAATCACATTTGGAGTGGACTGAACCTAAACCCACGCCCTGGTCAAGCCTGGTTGGCTAAGTCAACCTAGGTTGATCAAATGGGCCCCTATAACACTAGAAATTGCATTTCATATATATAGACCTTGCCATGACCTACAACCTCATCCAACAAGTTCCAAATATTAAATAAAATTATTTAGACCAAACCTTAACCCCCAGTCAAATCTAGTTGACAGTGTTAACCATAGTTTACCAAACTAGCCTTAAAGCCTCTATAAATTAAATTTATGCATTTAGACCAAGTTAAGGTGCACAAACTCATGGGCTATTCATTGGGTCACTAAGGGTTAGTAAAAAAGAATCAACCCATGGGCCCACTTAGGCTAGCCACATAGCTTGACCCAAAGGAATCCAATGGGATTTTCTTGAGCCAAATCATAAACCTTATAAAATTAATTATACACACTTATATAAGGTGTTCATTGACACTTTGCAGCAAACCCAGGTAGCCTAGTCCATGGGTTGATCTGAGTCAACTAATTGGGTTGACCCAAATTATTCAAAACCCTAATTCTTGGGCCTAGTTAATACCCAACACAAATTAAATCCCATAAAATATTAAATTAAATTCTAGAATATTCATTGTATTTATTCTGGTATACTCTAACCATGTGGATGGCTGATGTGATAAGATTCTTTAAAATAACCCATGTGCAATCGTTGGTTTAGTTATAATTTCCTTAAAAACTGACCACATGGGCTGAAACTCTCCAAAATGTTCCCTTAACTTCTATTAGATAGTTTCTAACTAAATGCTTCTTGGGAATGTAATGAGGTGGCAAGGAATTTGAATTATTCTTTATTTTGGTTCTTATATAAATATCCTCTTATTTTTAGAAGCAAAAGTTAATTTTGTTTATTACATTTCCTCCCTAAAGCTCCAAATAGTCTCACTAAACCTTACCAAGCTCAAGAATCTATTGGGCGGTGTGTACCAAGGCTGATCAAGGGTGTAATCCTGTAGGGCTTCCAAACTTCCTACCCAAAGCTCTTCCAATGCTGAGGTTTTTAAGTAATATTAAGAAAAGCTCCCAAGGAGTCCAACTAAGCATACCTTAATTAAAAATTCCATCCACTAGTTAGAGGTAAATGCCAAATCCTGAATCAATATCTAAAATTTAAATAACTATATTATCCTCTATCATGAAGCCCCCAAACATCATGGAACTGGGAATTAAATAATCAGGAATCTCTGCATAAATTTTCACTCAATTTGGTTGAGTAAATAAAATGTTTAAAGCATTTCCACATATTTATTTTTGAACTAAATAAGTTAACATGATTTTGAGATGTTCAATCGCTCATGTATTTGATCAGACGGTGGGATCCATCCGACCAAATTGACGTAATATTAATCATCCATCTAAAATGTAGTATGTCCTCTGTCTGAGGATGATGTGGCAGCAGCGGGAAATGCATTAAATGAATTATTTAATTCACTAAATTGACTAAAACTTCAAAAAATCACCATAAATCACAGACTTAACTAAAAATTTCATGTAATAGCTCTATGAAACCAGCATGAGTATGGCTTCAATTTAAAAATAAAATCAAGTCAAGTTGATGAGTGAATAAGGATTAATCAAGATATGATTATCCATTAATTTTTATTAAATTCTCCGCGTATGCTCATCCAATTAATCTCAAATTTGGCTCGGTTAGATTAGGCCAGTCAATTTTTCTTAGGTCTTTTTAATTGGTAATTTTATATGAATTGAATTTTCAAATGTATGTGTAATTTCTTGATCTAGATATTTTAAAATTAAAAAATTGTACTCCATAGAGCAATGGTTCATAATTTCTTGTGGTGTGCTAACATAGTGTCTAAGGGTCAGTTTGCCACTAATTTCAACCCCATCCATAGTCAAGATATTCTAAAATAAAATTACTAAAGTATAGATAAATTTACTTCAAAAATTAATTTTAAAACCTAGGGAAACTTTAATGACTTGAAACTTCTTTAGTTTCATCTTTAGGTCTTAATTGACTTAGGGTTTAAATTTTAAGAAGCTTGGAGTTCATTTGTGTCAATTAGTGAACCCTAATTCACATTGCATAATTTACCTAAGATTTTCAATGAATAAATAAATAAAAGATTTTCAATAAATAATTAAAAATTTAAAATAAAAAAAAATCAAAGTAAATTTTAATTAGCACAACTTCAATATAATTTCAATAAAAAATAAAAGTCCTAGCAGAAACTTTAAAAAATAAAGCTTAATTTCAAATTAGAAAAAATTATTAAATATATAAAATAATTAAAAATATAAATAAATTTTCAATTAATTTAAAACTCTTGTAATCCTCTTTAGAGGTCATTCATGACGTCTAGTAATGATTCAAGTGGTTTGGAATTAATTTGGATCAAAAATAAAAAATAGCCTAATTATTTGAATTTTTTATTCAATTAATTAGGATATTTTGTAAAAATTATAAATGAATAAAGAAAAAAAACTAAATTGCATTGAACCCCAAATTAAATCTAGAAATTATTAAAAATAAGAAACCATAAAAATCTCAAGTAAAAATAAAAGTTAAAGTTAGGTAAACTCAATTTATAAATAAAAATAAAATAATAAAAAAATTCAATTAAATCATAAAAATTAAAAAAAATCAACTAAGAAAATTAAGATTAGAGAACAAACAGTAAAATAAAATTAATTTAAAATCCATAAATTTAAAATACAACTTAAACTAAAAAAATAAAATAAAATAAAATAACTTAAATGAAGAAGATAAATAGATCAAATGGCTCTATGCACTTGATTTGATCTTTTAGGGGGAACCAAGTACAATTCAATTATGAGCCTAGGATCTTTCAATTGAGAGCTTCAAATTCTTGAAATGATCAATTGATTAGATTCTTTAAAGCCTAAATCATTAGAATGGCTAAACAAAATGAAAGACTCTATTCTTTGGATTTGATCCATTATGGGAGATCAAATACATTATAAATATGAGCCTATGACTTGCTATTTAATGTTCCTTGCACTTAAGGATTGTTGAGCACTTTGTTCTTTAAAACTTAAAATTAACAATTCAACATTTAAATTATATTCTTTAAAATAACTCTTAAATTATAAAATACTAAAATTTAAGTTAAAATAAATCTCATTTGACCTAAAACAACTTAAAAATAAAATATTAGATAACATAAAAATAATAAATAACCTTCGACCTATCCAAGCCACACATCTTGTGACACACATTTTAAATGGTTTGATATGGCTACTAACTCTAGTCTAGGTTAGGCCGATGATATATTTATTATGATGTAGATACCTTGCTTAGAGGGTGTATTATATTTCTTTGCATATTTTTCTCTACTCTAGATGTCATGATTATTTTTCTTGTTGGTGCACCTTAGAGTTGTTTGTTTGAAAAATATATGGTTTTGAAAAAGTGTTTAATTTTCTTTGGGAAATGTTAGATTTCTGGAATTTAAATTTTATAATCGAACACTTATTATGAATGATATATCACCTCGGAAGGTGAATATATCGTTCCCTAATAGGTTCAGATTATAAATCTTGATTTATCCTGATTATCGTAGTCAAATTCAAGGAGAAACAACATATGATCCTGAAGAATCAGAATGATGTTTAATCCAATGTTTAACTATAATAATCCAGTAAAGAGATCATTAATTTCATAATCAAAGTTACAATAATAGTACGATATATCTTTCCAAAGAAAGAGGATATCGTCTGTTATCGATCATTTGAAAATGACGATAATGATCGTTGAATTTTGAATTTCCCAAAGATAATTAATTAAAATTTTGAAAACTTAATTTTTGAAAATCTGGTCTGGGTTTCTAAATCTCCTACGAGCGCAAGCCCTCGTAGTTAATTACATCGTAGGAAACCAAAAAAATTTCCTACGAATACTCTCGATTAAAATAGCGATACGAATTTTATTTAAGAATTTCAAAGCTTGAAGTCAAAGGAGGTAGGGACTAGAAATTCAACAGGGATTGGTTCGAAAATGAACACTTATTTCTGGAATCAAAGGAAGAAGAGTAGGAGGTGTTTTGAGATTCTGAATTACTTCAGAAACACTCCAACCTATCCTAAGTATTGGGCTTGAATTTGATGGAAAGAGATTTAATGTTTGAATGGTCAATTTTATTAGAAAGTTGGGACTTATATTCTCTGTCACCAGATCAGGAAAATGCCCAGGAAGTGAGGGTGGAGACTAACCTACCAAGTGGGTATGACATCCCCGGTCAAGATCCCATGGTTTTCCATCGTCCCGGGTTCATCGGTATCCTTAGCCTACTTAGTCGAGTGCCTACCAGAGGATCCTTGTTAGCAACCATGGGTTACCTCATTCAAGGGGACCTCGTAGGCCAAGGGGCTGGGGACCTAATCCTAGGCTGACAAGTAGAAGTGCACAGGTCTGTGGAAAATGAACCTATGTCTATGTCATCTAACCTAAGATGTCACTCTCATTTTGTGTGCAAATTAACATATCTCAAAATAGAAAGGAACACCGGCCTAACCTAAAGCTAGAGTCCGTGTCCTAACAGGTCAATCTAGGTGTGTGTAGCAGGCTGTGTGGTTTGGATATGTCCTATATCGGGCAATTGATTAAAGTTATTTAATGTTCCGGTTTGTTGAAAGGCTCAAGGGAAGTTTTTGGTTAAAGTTTAAGTCTTAATGATTTGAAATTAATTTTTAAGATTGATTCTTGATTGTTTGTTGGATACCACCTTTGTTGCTCATCGAGGCCGTGAAGTCTATTTCACCTTCCTTGGGGCTAATTTAATAGCCTCGTAGGCCTGGGTTACCCAATGGTACCCGGTATGATTAAATGAATTAGGTTTGATTCAAGATTTGAAATTTGATGAAATCTTAATTAAGGTTGCTTGATTGTTTGTTTTAAAAGTTCAATTAACATTTTTTGGATTTTTAAATCAAATATTTAATTTTGAAGTTATTTGAATTATTTAATATTTTTTAATTAAGGGTGTTTTAATGATTTGAGTCTAAATGAACTCTAAACTTCTTGAAATCACCTCCAAAGATCAGGAATGATCTAAGGAGGGATTATCAAGTGTTTAAGAATTCTTTGAAATTTTTAATCATTTTTAATTAATTAAATTAATTAAATATTCAATTTTATTTAAAATTCAATTAAGCTTAAATTTAATGTCAAATCAAAGGAGTTTTAATCTTCTTATGTTAAAAGTTCAATTGTGATTAATTTGAGGTATCATATGTGTTTCTGTGTTTTAAATTTAATTTATTAAGTTTCTTTTGAAGTTTTAATGGCTTAATTAAGGCTTAAGTTTAAGGGGTTTGATTAAGGGGTTTAAAGAATTCAAACTTTAGTGAGAATTTTTCCTAGAGCAGGGAAAGTCACTAAGCTCAAGGGGTTTGAATTTCAAGTCAATTGGATTTAAAGAAGTTTTGAGGCTTAATTGAGGGTTTAATTTTAATTAAATCGATTGAGTGGTTTAATGATTAATCGATTGATTTAAGTTTGATTAAGATCATGTTTAATAGTGTACACTGATCCTGAGGTACGATGTCACTAAGTCTTCTAGGTTTGATGTTTGATCCCTAAAGGATGTATGTATGAATCCTAAAGTTTGTCTAAGTTTTCTAAGACTCGTCCTTAATTATTGTCCTTAATGATGTCACTAGGTTTAATGGGCTCAAATCAGTGTCACTAACCCTTGTACAAACAAATGAATGTGATCAAGGTACATTGATTAGTTTTGGATTTGTAAAAGAAGACTATAGATATAAATCAAATACAGGAGTTACTACAAAAGTTTAAAGAGAATAGCTCAACAAGGAAATATGGGAGCCCTATGATCATCTAAGTTTTAAGAAAACTTACCTGATCACTGAAGCTAGTCAACAGTGATTCCATCTGTAGCACCCCATTCGGAAGAAACGGGGTGATTGAAGCTCCTTAGCTCTATCCCTCAATTAACTCCATCAGTACCTCGCAAAAAAGGCGAAGAGAGAAGGAGGTGTCAGAATATCATGCATGTGAATATAGAAACTAGTATGAATTAACATGTAAATGAATATGTAAAAATATGAATCAAATCAAATTATTGAGGCAATTTCAAAGTGTATATATCTTTACAAGAATTAAGTTCAATGTATGTGACATCTTACAAGAGTGATTTCAGTATATACACTTATGTGTAAAGAGAAGTTTCCACTCATATATCATCCTATAAGAACAATTTCAGCATATGTAATCACATGTAAGAGAGGACTTAAGCTGTACTGATATGGGGTCAGGATTGATCTGGGGTCAGGATCGGTCCCTAATGACCTCATACAAAAATGAGGTCAACAAATGGACCCCCAATATGTGTAATAGAATGTAGTTCTATTACACATATTGGTGTTGACCGAATAGAATGGTCAAGTCTGGAGTTTTGATCATAAGGGAAAGATAGATTTATCCCTGGGGAATCAGGGTTTGAATAGATACTAGGGTAGTGCTAGGAAAAGCGTACTCTACCATTAGTGGGTCTGGTCCTAAGGGAAAGATAGATTTATCCCTGGGGAATAAGGGTTTAAATATATACTAGGGTAGTGCTAGGAAAAGCATACTCTACCACTAGTGGGCCTGGTCCTAAGGGAAAGGAGAAATCTATCCCTAAAGGGGAGAGAAGTCTGGGTGACCCTATAGGAAGGAAGAACTCCTAACTATAAAGTATTGAATTTAGATTTGATTCTAAGGAAAAGGAAATTCTAACCTCAGAAGATTAAATTTGAAATGAATCTAAGGGAAGGAGATCCTAGCCCTAGAAGATTGAATTTGAAATGATACTAGGGTAGTGCTGAGGCAGCGTACTCTACCACTAGTAGATCTAATCCTAAAGGAAGGGAAATCCTATTCCTAAATGAAAAGAAAGTCTGAATGATCGTATAGAAAGGAATAATTCCTAACTACAGAGGATCGAGTCTGAATTTTGATACTAGGGCAGTGCCTCGAAGGGCGTACTCTGCCACTAGTGGATCTAATCCTAAGGGAAGGAAGAAGAACCTAGCCCTAAAGAAAAGAAAGCTTGATTGAGATTGATTCCAGGACGGTGCTATAGAGGACTTACTCCATCACTAGGAAGTCTAATCCCAAGGGAAGGAAGAAGAACCTACCCTAAGGAAGAGAGGACTGGATTTTGAAATTAAACCCAGGACGGTGCCATAGAGGACTTATTCCATCACTGGGGAGTCTAATCCTAAAGGAAGGAGAAAAGCCTGACCTTGAGGAGAAGAAAGTTTGAATTTGGAATTGAAATTGAATCCAGGACGGGGCCACAAGGGACTTATTCCATCACTGGGGAATCAAATCCTAAGAGAAGGAGAATACTTACTCTAAGGAAGATAAGAGCTGGATGATCTCATAAGAAGGTAATATTACTTCCTATAGGAGATCAGGCTTAAAGATTTGAATTTTGAAACTAGAATGGTGCCGCAGAGGGCAATATCCATCACTAGTAGATCTAATCCTAAGGAAAGAAAGCACGATGACTCACATCTGTCCTTAAGGAAGAGAAGACTGGAGGACCCTGAGGGAAGGAAGCATTGCTTCCCATAGAAGGTCGGATCTGGATTTTGAACTTAGGATGGTGCCACAGAGGGCGTGCTCCACTACTAGAAGATTTAATCCTAAGGATAGAAAGCACTATGACTCACATCTAACCTTAAGAAAAAGAAAACTAGAAGACACTAGGATGGTGCCACGAAGGGCGTACTCCACCACTAGCGGATCTAATCCTAAGGATAGAAAGCACGATGACTCACATCTAACCTTAAGGAAAAGAAAACTGGAAGAAGCTAGGATGGTGCCATGAAGGGCATACTCCACCACTAGCGGATCTAATCCTAAGGATAGAAAGCACGATGACTCACATCTAACCTTAAGGAAAAGAAAACTGGACGATCCTGTGAGAAGGAAGCATTGCTTCGCACAGAATTGGGTCTGGAGTGATCGTATATAAAGGAAACTTGCTTTACACAGAGGATCCGGTCTGGATGATCGTGTATAAAGGAAACTTGCTCTATACAGAGGATCAGATCTGGAATGATCATATGTGAAGGAAACTTGCTTTACATAGAGGATCGAGTCTGGAATGATCATATATAGAGGAAACTCACTCTATATAGAGGATCAGATCAGGAATGATCATATGTGAAGGAAACTTGCTTCACATAGAGGATCGAGTCTGGAATGATCATATACAGAGGAAACTTGCTTTGTATAGAGGATCGAGTCTGGATTGATCGTATATAGAGGAAACTTGCTCTATATAGAGGATCAGGTCTGGAATGATCGTGTATAAATGAAACTTGCTCTATACAGGGGATCAGATCTGGAATGACCGTATATAGAGGAAACTTGCTCTATATAGAGGATCGGGTCAGGAATGATCATATGTGAAGGAAACTTGCTTCACATAGAGGATCGAGTCTGGAATGATCATATACAGAGGAAACTTGTTCTGTATAGAGGATCGGATTTGAATTCTGGAATTTGAGATTTGAATTCTGGAATTTGAAATTTGAATGATTTTTTTGAACTTAAATTTAAAGATGTTTGAATTTGAAACTTGATTTGACGAATTTGAATTTGAAGGGTTTTAAAACTGTGATGTGTTTTGAATTTGATTCGAATTGGTTTTGAGTTTGAAAATTTTGAGTTTGAAATTTGATTGATTTTGATTTATTTTGAATTTGATTTTGAATTTGAATTTCGATTGTGTTTGATTTGTTTGAATTTGATTTTGAATTTTGAAGTGTTTTAAATTTAATTTTAAGTTTGACACTCATCTGGCATGGTATTTCCTGAAGGGCCTCCCCAATATTTAAAAATATTGGGTGGCATTTTTCAGGTTGATCGGTCAAAAAGAAACTTCCTCAAAGATCGTCATTAACGATCCAGTCAACATTGACTCAAGCTTTCCATTGAGTTTACAATGGATTAGAAGCGGTCTACAAAAGACTACGACCAAGTCTCCTACTTGGGGAGTTCTAAAGTGACACAACTTATCAATAACTTGAATCAAATGTGACTTATGAACTTTCAAACTTTGTTGAGCATGTATTAATTTTTATTTGATGCCCTTGAGCTCCCTGAATTGGAGTCAAGCACTCTGCTCAATTAGAGTTTGATTTTAAACAGCAAGTCTCAGCAAGGAAACTACGCCTCTAGATCAGAATGATCTAGGACCCAGCACAAGATGTGGTTTGATTGTGAACGACAATTTCCAGCATTATAAAATACTCCTCCAGTGGGATTGAACTTGGACCCAGCATGGAGTGTAATTTTATAAAGAAGGCCTTAAAGGAAGAATGCCTATGCGGAAGGGCTTACACACACTTCTCAAGGACCGGATTTAAATTTTTATCAAGAGTAGAAGATTCACTCTTCTTATTAGAAAACTTCCTCTAAGTATTTGGACCCTATCGGAACGACAAACGGGAACAAATTCAGAAGTACAGTGAAAAGTTTGAGTGACTCCAATAAACCTGAAAAGATTTCAGGATTTAGATTTTGTTGACCCATAACAAGTTTCGTAAGAACTAAACTGGGGTCTCCCTTAAGTATTTTGAGTTAAAATCAATTTCAAGGAGGTTAAAGTCAAATAAAGAAATTCAATCTTTTCAATTCTCTTGTACAAGAGATTTTTGTATCTTGATAGAATATCGATGTCCGGTGAAAATTCTGGATTCAAGACTTTCAAAATCAAGCAATTTAAATTTAACTGGGTCTTTTGAGATTAAAACATTTAGAAAAAGGGAGCCTCATTCTTTTTCTGGTGGCACACATTGCGCATCTTTTGATTTATAGTGTATTTTGAACTGTTTCTTAACTTGTGGCGCCCATTGCGCATCTTTTTTATTTTTAGAGCACTTTGTGCATTTCTTGATTATTGGCGCATTTTGCGCATCTTTTGAATTCAATTGAATTTAAGAAGAGGCTGCACCTTCTCTATTTCAATACCGGGATTACATCTCAAGTATAAGAGAAGAAAACTCATTCTCTTATGCAAGGACGAATAATCCTCAAGGTAGGACCCAGTCTTTTAAAATGAATATTGACTTGACTTTTGAAAATCATTGAACAGATTTTAAACACGCAAGAGATATCTATTAGGATAGAAAATTGCGAGAAAATTGAGAAGATTTTCATTTCAAAGATCAACTTAAATTTGATATTAATTTAACTCAACAATTGAATCAATCCCACAAAAGAGGTGGGAAGCAGGGGTATTCAAACATTTGATGGAGTCAACAAGAACTTTCTCCTGCTTAAAACTTAACGTAGAGGTCAATTTCCATTAAAAAGATAACTCAACTATCTTGAAAGTTTGAAATCAGTACACTTGAGAAATTGAAAGCTTTTCCTTAAAAAGAAATTGCAAATCTAGGTGGCAAGACCCCAGTAGTATGGAATTACATTCCTACGATCTCCTCATAAAGAGAGACTATTATTGGGTCTGCGCTATCCTTAGAAGTTGCTGCATCACTTTAATCAAAAGATTTATCTCGATAGGACCCCGTTGAAAGTTGAATTTTAACGGTATCACTATGTGATATAATCCTAGATTATTTCCCCTCTCTTATTACTAGTGGTCTAATAATTAGGAGAGTGGCACCCCGAGTGGTTTCTACACCTCCTCCTCTCTAGTTGATACAGTGGGACACGTATAGAAACGTGACCTAACATCATCTAGTAGAGTGGACGGGTCATAACCTTCAACTGGGGGCCTAGGGCCGGGTGCTGGAGTTTGTTCAGTTCTGGCTTGATTAATTCTCGCCATGTAGTAGTCAAGAAGGTGTTGAAATCCAGGATCCCGAGCACTTAATTTTGATGGTGACAACTAATACTTACTGAGTACATATAGACTTCCGTTTGATTACAAATGTTTAATCTTTGTATATGAGGACTAACATTTCAGGTCAGATGCACACTGCGAAAGATTGCTGGAGACTCAAATTGGGTAGAATATGATGTTGAAGAGTCTGTAATTTTTATTTCTTTATTTTTTCTTTTTGAGTCTGCCACAGAAGCATGCATGTGAAAGGAGCAACAATGCACACACACAGGGGGAGATTTTTCTTTTAAAATGATTAATTTTTTTTTAAAACACATCGTACTGTACGATCTTGGATCGTACTGTACGATTAATTAAAATACTCAGGCTAACGGCTAATTTTCTAATGATTAAGTTTACAAACTTATCGTACTGTACGATCCATATCGTACTGTACGATAATATGTAATTGTGAAACCCTAGCCGCCAGAATAAGTTTGGTAAGTTTTTAAATTTGATTTTCTGAAATGATCGTACTGTATGATACTATTCGTACTGTACGATTAATTAAAACTTGCCAAAATTATCTCTCTAATCAGGAAATAAATGTTAGTTTCTAATTTATATGTCGATCGTACTGTACGATCGTATATCGTACTGTACGACTAACAGAGACGATTTCATTCATCCCAGAGATCGTACCAGACAAAACCAAGGTTTTTTGTTCTGTTAGTCCTGGACGATATTCATATCGTACAGGACGATATCAAGAAATGAACTGATCGTACTGTACGACTGGTGGAGTGCTGGACGATTGCCAGAGACGATTTTCTTCGTCCCAGCGATCGTACCAGACGATCCCAAGAAATTTTGAACTATTCGTACTGGACGATATTCCTATCATACAGGACGATATCATGAAAAACACTATTCATACTGTACGATTAAATGAGTGTTGGACGAATGTCAGAGACGAGTTCTTTCATCCCGAGGTTTGTCCCACAGTTCGTCCCGTACGAACAGTACGAATCAATAGTATCGTACTGTACGATATACATATCGTACTGTATGATATTAATAAAATTTGATACATGTTCGTCTGTACTCGTACTGGACGGAGCTGTAATTGAACTGATCGTACTGTACGATTATAAATCGTACTGTACGAACAGAAACGCAAAAGTTGAAACTTTTAGGGTTTTCTGAAGCCTGATATAAAAACAACATATATTTTTCTTTAGAGTGTTGTTGATCAATCCTTTGCTGTGAGAGGCTTGGAGGAGAAAGAAGGGGATTCATAGAGAGAAGTTTTTGGAGAGATCTAGAGCTTGAGAGAGGAAGGTGAAGGTGAGCTTGAGCGTGAGGGAGAAGTAGTGTGAGGGGATCACACGGTGGCTCCAAGCTAGCTGCATGCTTTGCTCCTCTTGTTGGCTTTGGAAGCTTCAAGAAAGTTCTCGAGGGAAGAATCACTTCAAGATCAACATCGCCAAGGTACTCTGCCATCTCCAGGAGGGAGAAAAAGGAGAAGGTCCGCTGCCGTCACCAGGAGGGTGACATAGCGTTTGGTATTCCGCCGCACCGAGGGAGGTGAAAGTGAGTATTGTAAAGGCTTCTCCGCCTTGCTGTGGGGGCAAAAGGAGAGTCAACTTTTATTAGTGCAAATCCCGGAGTAGAGGACTCCGGGGAGTGGACGTAGGTCAAGTGACCGAACCACTATAAAAATCTCGGGTGTATTTTTTCCTGTTTACCGTACTTTACTTTTCACGCTTTAAATTTGTGCATTTTTAATTGCTTGGTGAAAAATCGGTATTTAAATATTGTAGTGTAAAATCCAAAATTGAACTGTCAATTTCGTAGTTGTGAACGTTATATTTGCTTCCGCACGTTAGTCGTTAAATTATGTTTTGAAAATACAAAAAAATTAGAACTCTTGTGTAGGGTTAAATTTTTAAAATACCAATTCACCCCCCCTCTTGGCGCATCTCGTACTTTCAAGTGGTATCAGAGCGGGGTTTCAAAATAGTGTTTTAGAAAACCTAGAAACGTAAGATCCATGGCTCAATTTGGTAACCGTAACACTATGGAGGGTTATTCCATAACTCGTCCACCTTTGTTTGACAACATACCGTTTGATTTTTAGAAAATACGCATGTCTACATTTTTACAGTCTTTAGACTATCGCATGTGGATGTTAGTCCAAGAAGGTTATTCTGCACCGTTTCGTATGTTGAATGGAGTTAAAACTGAACTGTCATTTAATGAATGGAGCATTGAGGATAGAGAATTTGCACAACCAAATGCTAAATGTCTAAACTGTTTCTTTTGCGCATTAAAATCAGAAGACTATATGCGAGTATCAACGTGTACTACTGGTAAACAAATTTGGGACAAACTGTGTATCACGTACGAAGGAACTAGTGAGGTCAAACAATCTAGGTTCAACATACTGTTACATGATTACGAACTATTCCGCATGAAACCTAGTGAAACTATAACTGACATGTACACTCGATTCACCCAGATTATAACATCACTGCATGCTTTAGGAAGAGAGTTATCTAACTCGGAAAAAGTAAACAAAATACTGCGATGTTTGCCTAGCTCATACGATGCTAAAATCACTGCAATAACTAAGTCAAAAGACCTAAATGTTTATTCTATTGATAATTTTCTTGGGTCACTCATTGCCTACGAGCAAGGAGTGAGTCAACGACAAAGTGATGCAGGTGAAAAGAAAAAGGAGCGAGCAGTGGCTTTAAAAGCAAATAATTCTGAAAGTGACAGCTCAGCAGCGGAGGAAGATGACGACATAGCTTTGATGACTCGTCAGTTCAAAAAATTTCTGAAAAGAAAGCAGCGCCATCATCAAAGCAATTGGAACAAAGGTAAGAACTCAAAGTATACTAAGGTTGCATCTGAAACAATTTGCTTTGAGTGCAGGAAACCCGGTCATCTCCGAGCTGATTGCCCCAACATCAAAACTCATCAAACCAAGGAGAAGGGTGAGGAAAGATCTAAGTTCAAGAAGGGCAAGTTTAAGACTCAGAAAGCTTTTTGGGCCGACTCTGCCTCAGAATCATCGGAAGAAGAAGCAGAGGAGGAGGTAACGAATCTGTGTCTTATGACTAATGATAATCTTGATCAATCATATCAAGATGAGGTATGTCAACTGTCTTACGATGAACTGCTTGTTATTTCTGAAAAATACCATGACTCGTATAGAAAATTGAAGAAAAAGCATGTTAGTCTAAATACTGAGCTTAGTACTTTACAAAAGGAGCATGCTAGTGTAGTAAAAAAAATTTCTGACTTAGATAGAGATCATATGTCGTTGCTTGATGAATACGATGCATTAAACAAGAAGTATATTGAGTTAAACACTGCACACGAAACCTTGAAATCATCACATGTTGAATTAGATAATGCATTTAAGGAACTAGAAGAACTATTAGGGGAACTTAGTAGTAGCGAGCATGCATTGAGATTCAAATATGCTAGTCTTAACCAAGAGAACAAATTCTTAAATAAAAAACTTCATGCATATGAGAATAACAAAAAACCTCCCACGTGTGCTGAATTCTTTCAGCCTCCACCATGTGAATCATCTCATTCAAAACCAACACGGCATGCATCATCCAAACCCAGAAATAGGCACTACCACCCTCGTAGATTAGTGAACCCATTTCCAGGTGTTAGATGTTATTCTTGTGGCATGCTAGGTCACATAGCTCGCACGTGCTCAATTCACTATAGGACACATCTAGTGTGGAGACCAAAATCGCAATCATCACAGCATAACATGCATACATTTCATTCATATAAGTGTGATGTGGAACCCAAACTCACTTGGGTTCCCAAAGCTAATCCATGATTGACATTGTAGGGATGCTCTCACAAAAGACCTAGTGAGAGCATGTGGTACCTGGACAGTGGCTGCTCAAGACACATGACTGGAGACATGAAGCAGTTCGTGACACTGGAGGCCAGGTCAGGAGGCAAGGTAACTTTGGGAGACAACACCACCAGAAAAGTGGTGGGCTCAGGTAACATTGGAAATACTAAAAATTTAATTATTGAGAATGTACTTTTAGTGGATGGTTTAAAGCACAATCTGTTAAGTATAAGTCAACTATGTGACAAGGGTTTTGATATAAAATTTCTGTCTAACAAATGCATGATTAGTTTAAATGATTCACTTGTGTTAGAAGAAAAACGTATAAACAATGTTTACATGTTAGACTTGAACTGCATTGAAACCTCAAATTCCTTGTGTCTGAAAATAATAGCAGATGACTCTTGGCTATGGCATAGGAGACTATGCCATGCTAGTATGAAAACACTTAGGAACATCACTCAGAAAGACTTAGTTAGAGGCATACCAAAGTTAGACTTTACTAAGGACCATCTTTGTGATGCTTGCCAATTAGGAAAACAAGTTAAATCTTCATTTCATGCAATCAAGGATATCAGCACCACTAGGCCACTAGAAACTCTCCACATGGACCTGTTCGGACCTGTTAGTACAACCAGCCTAGGAGGGAAGTTGTATGGGTTTGTTATAGTAGATGACTACTCTAGGTTTACTTGGGTGAAATTCCTAGCTCATAAGAGTGAGTCATTTGAAGAATTTAGAGTTTTCTCCACTTGGATTCAAAGGAAATTAGGATGTGTAATTTCAACAATTCATAGTGATCACGGTGGGGAATTCGAGAATGATAAGTTTGAATCGTTTTGTAAAGAGGTTGGAATAGAACATAATTTCTCTGCCCCTAGAACTCCTCAGCAAAATGGAATAGCAGAAAGAAAGAATAGAACGTTAGTTGAAGCTGCTAGGGCTATGTTAGCTGAATACACTCTACCTAGATACTTTTGGGCAGAAGCAGTAAATACCGCATGCTATGTATTAAATAGGGTAAATGTTAGATCCAAACTTAATAAGACACCCTATGAGTTGCTTAAGGGTAGGACACCTAATCTTTCCCACTTACACGTTTTCGGGTGCAAATGCTTCATCCTAATCAATGGCAAGTCACCCTTAGGAAAGTTCGATCCTAAATCTGATGAAGGGGTTTTCCTAGGCTACTCATCTGTAGGTAAAGCCTATAGAATATTCAATAAGAGAACCCTAGTAGTAGAAGAGTCCACTCATGTAGTATTTGATGAATCCAATAAGACATCTGAACCTAATCATGAAGAAGAAGAAGTTGAGGTTATACGGGGAGTAGAAACCATTACCATAGAGACTAGAGCGGAACCTCAGGAACATCTGCCTAAGGATTGGAAATTTTCTTCTAGTCATCCTAGAGAACTGATCTTAGGAGACCCATCAGAAGGGGTAAAAACTAGGCATGGACTTAGGAAAGAGGTTAGCCATTCTGCATTCATATCTATGATTGAACCCACGAGTATAGATCAAGCCTTAGGAGATGAATTTTGGATCCTAGCAATGCAAGAAGAGTTGAACCAATTCGTTAGAAATGATGTATGGGAGTTAGTCAAAAGGCCTAAAGAGTAAAGTGTGGTTGGAACTAAGTGGGTCTTTAAAAATAAGATGAATGACTCAGGAATAGTAGTAAGAAATAAGGCTAGGCTAGTAGCGAAGGGGTATAACCAAATTGAAGGAATAGATTTTGAAGAAACCTTTGCTCCAGTAGCTAGACTAGAAGCCATCAGGGTACTGTTAGCTTTTGCTTGTTTTAGGGATTTCAAGCTGTATCAAATGGATGTAAAGAGTGCCTTCCTGAATGGAGTAATCAAGGAAGATGTGTATGTGGAGCAACCTCCGGGGTTTGAAAACTCACAATTTCCAAACCACGTGTTCAAACTGAAAAAGGCACTGTACGGGTTAAAACAAGCACCTAGAGCCTGGTATGAAAGACTTAGTATGTTCCTACTAGATAGAGGCTTTGTAAAGGGTAGTGTGGACACCACCTTATTTTTGAAGAAGGTAGGAGTTGAAGTACTCATTGTTCAGATTTATGTAGATGACATATTGTTCGGATCGACGGAGAAAAACCTATGTAATAAATTTTCAAAAATAATGAGCGACGAGTTTGAAATGAGCATGATGGGTGAACTTAGTTACTTCCTTGGATTTAGTGTAAAACAAACGGAAGGTGGAACGTTTCTTAGCCAGTCTAAGTACGTCAACGATATTTTGAAAAAATATGAAATGGATAATGCTAAGGCTATGAATACACCCATGAGCTCTAATATTCAATTGGATAAAGATCCCAGTGGGAAGTCTGTAGATCAAAAGAGGTATAGGGGAATAATTGGATCGCTTCTCTATCTGACTGCTAGTAGACCAGACATAATGTTTAGGGTGTGTCTCTGTGCCCGTTTTCAAGCTGACCCGAAAGAATCTCACATGACTGCTGTCAAAAGAATTTTCAGATATCTTCTAGGCACCCCGAACTTAGGAATTTGGTATCCTAGACACAGCACCTCTTTTGAAATCTTAGGATACTCCGATTCAGACTTTGCAGGTTGTAAGGTAGATAGAAAAAGCACTTCTGGCACTTGTCAATTCATTGGACAATCATTAGTTTCATGGTCCAGTAGAAAGCAAAATTCAGTAGCCCTATCCACCGTCGAAGCGGAATATATAGCGGTAGGTAGCTGTGTTGCACAAGTGTTGTGGTTAAAACAACAGCTTGTAGATCTAGGACTACCTGTATGAACGATTCCGATCATGTGTGACAACACTAGCGCAATTTGCATATCCAAAAATCCAATTCAACACTCACGAACCAAATATATAGACATTAGACATCATTTCATTAGAGATCATGTAGCCAAAGGAGATATTGAACTGCACCACGTTGCTACTGAAGATCAATTGGCGGACATTTTCACAAAACCATTAGGCTATGACACATTTAGCACTCTACGAACCAAATTAGGTGTCATAGACATTCACGCCTAATGTAACAAAAACAAAAACAAAAAAAAACAAACAAAAAATTGGATTCCTGATCCTCTTCCCATGTTGCTCACAAACCTTGATCTTCTCTGACAATCGTACTGTACGATACACTATCGTACTATACGATCAGGTTCCAATCACTCAAATCTCAGCCGTCCATTCCCATTCACGGTCCAGATCTTTCATGTCTTGTACCCATCGTACTGTATGATTCACCACTCATACTGTACGATAGTAACTATTGGTCATCGTACGATACGAACATACCAATCGTACTGTATGATCCACGTGGCAAACAGATTAGGACGAATTTAAATCGGCCGGTACGAAAATTATTGCCCATCATACTGTACGAACACCTGTTCGTACTGTACGAACACTTTTGGTCAAAAGTCGTTCAGACGACTCGTTGGGACGAACGCCTTACACTCACGTTCATACAGTACGATACTGATCGTACTGTACGATTTGACTCACTTTTCTGAAAAGTCGTCCAGACGACATTATTGCGCATATCGTACTGTACGATGCTCGATCGTACTGTACGATATCCCCCAAAGTCTATAAAACGGGAGGGATTCTTAGCCATTTCTCCTCACCTTCAATCCCTCTGAATTTCCTCATTCATCCAATCCTCTCTTCCAAAATGTTTGGGTCCAGTAAGCGCGGTCGTATGATTGTCGGGAGCTCTTCCTCCTCTCGGCGCTTCGACGATCGTTTTCTCTCCGCTGCGAACGAGAAAGCGTATATCAAAATCAAGGAGGCAAAGTTCACTCCCTCCCGCATGCTCAATCAGGCCGCCCTAAATTTTGAGGTGATGAATCTATTCACCTCCACTAGCCTTCAATTCCTTCTGACTCTTGCTTTTCCATTTCACTCCGAACTATTGTTTGAGTTTTTTGTAAACATCCGAGTCGACCTTGAATACACTACCTTCACATCCTATGTCTGTAAATAGAATGTCGTTATCACAGTCAACGACATTGCTGAGCACATCGGGCTGTCCACTGACGGCCCTCGTCCCCAATCCATGATCTCCCACGACTATGATTGGACGTCCGTAAATATGACCCTTAGAGGTGTCCCCTCAAATCAACACCTACCACTGGTCCAAACCTTAAATCAAAATGCCCGCGTTATCCAGCATGTCCTACGCACATCTATTATACATAAGGCTAGAGATTGCATCCATATTACTCCCCTACTGTCTGTCGTCACCTATCTCATTATGTCAGGCACAAAATTCAATGAAGCCCAAATGGTGTTTGACTACATTCATACCTTGTCTGCCTTCCGCTATCCCGGTGCCCGTCGTAAATTGAACCTGGCCTTAGGGCATGTCATAGGCTACATTCTAGATGCAAAATACCAGCTTCATTATCCGCTCCCTCCTGATCACCTTCCTATCTTCTACTCGGATGCCTCCTTTCGTATCCTGTTCCATCGGGGGGCCGCTCCCGCCGATCCCGAGTTTGATGACGAGGAGGCTGCTGCTCCTGCTGACGCACCTCCACCACCACCAATCCAACCACCTGGCCTTGCTCCTCCCGACTACCCTCACGATGACATTATTCGATGACTTGATCGTCTGGAGACTCGGTTGGATGCTCACATTGCTCAGGAGCATCAGGAGCATGACACGGATATGAAATGGTTTAGGGAGGGCTTCCAATCGATCGATCACCAGTTCGCCTCCCTTCATCAGTACCACCAGCTGTTTCCCGACCCTCCACCACCACCTCCGGATCAGGATCCAGATTTTTAGATGGTTGTAGATGTTTCTATTTTCTGTTTGCTATCAGTGTACTTGTTTTTTCTTTTTTCTTCCCTTTTTGGTGTTGTCAAAAGGGGGAGACTTTTCTGTGTGTTCTGTATTATGTTTTTACTTACTATTAAATGTTATTGGTTGTTTATGTTATCACTTCATTTGTTTTTTTTATTATTGTTGCTTTATTTATGTTATAATAAAATATATATATATATATATATATATATATATATATTTGTTTCTTCTCCTCCTATTTAAAAATTAATAAGCTACTCTTCTGAGGGGGAGTTAAAGAAGTCAGAACATCTGTCCGTCAGAAAATATTATTTGACACCATCAAAAAGGGGGAGATTGTTGAAATCCAGGATCCCGAGCACTTAATTTTGATGGTGACAACTAATACTTACTGAGTACATATAGACTTCCGTTTGATTACAAATGTTTAATCTTTGTATATGAGGACTAACATTTCAGGTCAGATGCACACTGCGAAAGATTGCTGGAGACTCAAATTGGGTAGAATATGATGTTGAAGAGTCTGTAATTTTTATTTCTTTATTTTTTCTTTTTGAGTCTGCCACAGAAGCATGCATGTGAAAGGAGCAACAATGCACACACACAGGGGGAGATTTTTCTTTTAAAATGATTAATTTTTTTTAAAACACATCGTACTGTATGATCTTGGATCGTACTGTACGATTAATTAAAATACTCAAGCTAACGGCTAATTTTCTAATGATTAAGTTTACAAACTTATCGTACTGTACGATCCATATCGTACTGTACGATAATATGTAATTGTGAAACCCTAGCCGCCAGAATAAGTTTGGTAAGTTTTCAAATTTGATTTTCTGAACTGATCGTACTGTACGATACTATTCGTACTGTACGATTAATTAAAACTTGCCAAAATTATCTCCCTAATCAGGAAATAAACGTTGGTTTCTAATTTATATGTCGATCATACTGTACGATCGTATATCGTACTGTACGACTGACAGAGACGATTTCATTCGTCCCAGAGATCGTACCAGACGAAACCAAGATTTTTTGTTCTGTTAGTCCTGGACGATATTCATATCGTACAGGACGATATCAAGAAATGAACTGATCGTACTGTACGACTGGTGGAGTGCTGGACGATTGCCAGAGACGATTTTCTTCATCCCAGCGATCGTACCAGACGATCCCAAGAAATTTTAAACTATTCGTACTGGACGATATTCCTATCGTACAGGACGATATCATGAAAAACACTATTCATACTGTACGATAAAATGAGTGCTAGACGAATGTCAGAGACGAGTTCTTTCGTCCCGAGGTTCGTCCCACAGTTCGTCCCGTACCAACAGTACGAATCAATAGTATCGTACTGTACGATATACATATCGTACTGTATGATATGAATAAAATTTGATACTTGTTCGTCTGTACTCGTACTGGACGGAGCTGTAATTGAACTGATCGTACTGTACGATTATAATCGTACTGTACGAACAGAAACGCAAAAGTTGAAACTTTTAGGGTTTTCTGAAGCCTGATATAAAAACAACATATATTTTTCTTTAGAGTGTTGTTGATCAATCCTTTGCTGTGAGAGGCTTGGAGGAGAAAGAAGGGGATTCATAGAGAGAAGTTTTTGGAGAGATCTAGAGCTTGAGAGAGGAAGGTGAAGGTGAGCTTGAGCGTGAGGGAGAAGTAGTGTGAGGGGATCACACGGTGGCTCCAAGCTAGCTGCATGCTTTGCTCCTCTTATTGGCTTTGGAAGCTTCAAGAAAGTTCTCGAGGGAAGAATCACTTCAAGATCAACATCGCCAAGGTACTCTGCCATCTCCAGGAGGGAGAAAAAGGAGAAGGTCCGCTGCCGTCACCAGGAGGGTGACATAGCATTTGGTATTCCGCCGCACCGAGGGAGGTGAAAGTGAGTATTGTAAAGGCTTCTCCGCCTTGCTGTGGGGGCAAAAGGAGAGTCAACTTTTATTAGTGCAAATCCCGGAGTAGAGGACTCCGGGGAGTGGACGTAGGTCAAGTGACCGAACCACTATAAAAATCTCTGGTGTGCTTTTTCCTGTTTACCGTACTTTACTTTTCACGCTTTAAATTTGTGCATTTTTAATTGCTTGGTGAAAAATCGGTATTTAAATATTGTAGTGTACAATCCAAAATTGAACTGTCAATTTCGTAGTTGTGAACGTTATATTTGCTTCCGCACGTTAGTTGTTAAATTATGTTTTGAAAATACAAAAAAAAATTAGAACTCTTGTGTAGGGTTAAATTTTTAAAATACCAATTCACCCCCCCTCTTGGCGCATCTCGTACTTTCAGAAGGTGTATTGAAGATCGTGCTCTCGTTTCTCCAACCTCCCTCCGTTGAGCAACAGGAGATGGGTGGAAATGATTTCCACCAGAGAAGGGGTTCGTAGAAGGAGCAACGAACTTTTGATTAGCCTCAGACTTGACATGCTTTAAGGCTTTTGCCTCAGCAGTCTTCCTGGCCTTAACAACCTTCTTTCTGACCCTACGAAGGTAGTTCTTCATTTTGTTCTTGCTGGCCTTGCTGACAGCAGGGGTACTAGAACTTGATCCAATCTCAGGCTGAGATGGTAGCTCTTCTATCATTATTGACTTCTGGTTGTTATCCTCCTCAGTAAAAGATACAGTGGGTAAAGGGGTGACAACAGCCTCCATCTCAGAGATGGGGGAGTCAACTCCTGACCCTAAAGTAATCTCAACCAAGGGGACATTCCTTCGTATTCCAGCAGACATATCAATCATTTCTTCTCCATCGACTGATAACTTGAAGTCTTGGGATTGCATTTCAAACTGGATAAAATTACCAGAGGTGATTCCTACGACTATCAAGTTTCTATCTAGAGAGAAAATGAGTTTCCCAGCCATTTGAGTGCTTAAATCATGAAATTAATGAACAATGATTTAAATTAGTTAATCTTGAATTTGAATTTGAATTTTAAACTTGATTAATATTATTCAAAATTTGATAATTCAATCATGTTAAGTGTAAATTCAAAACAGTGGTTCGTAGAATTGACAAGGACTTAAGGGTTGAACCCGACTCTTTCACTACACCAATTAACTTGGGGCAAAATGTCAAAAATTCAAACTCAAACTTGAATTCAAAATTGAATTTAAAATTCAAAGTGACAATCAAATTCGAACTTAAAGTAAAGATTGTATTTTGGGTCAAAGTTAAATTTGAATTTAAGGTTAAAGTCGAATGGACATTTCTTCAAATTTCGTGACTCAACAGATCGAGTTTCACTCAATCATATAGGTACACATAATTGATATGAAAGATCCAGGGATAGAGCTTGACTCTTTTCATTTCACCAATTGACTTGGGTCGAAATGTCAAAGTCCCGATCAAAATTGAATCGACTTTAAATCGAAAATCAGATTCAAGTTTTAGGTTGAAATTATGTTTGGATTCAAAGTTAAATTTGAATTTGAGGCTCAAGTCAAATGGGTCTTTCTTCAAATTTTATGACTCAACAGACTGAGTTTCACTCAATCATGTAGGTGCATAAAATTGATATGAAAGATCTGGGGATCGGGCTTGACTCTTTTCGTTTCACCAATTGACTTGGGTCGAAATGTCAAAATCTTGAATTTGATCTTAAAATCAAATCTGTAGTTTGAATTTAAGTTTGGAATCAAATTTAAGTTCAATTTTGAAATTGAATTTGAACTTAAGATTGAATTTAGTTTTGAAGTTGAATTTAAACTTAAATCTTGGATTCAATTCGAGCTTGAAATTGAATTTAAATTGAAATTGAATTTGAATTTGAATCTGGATTTGAACTCAAGGTTGGAATTGAACGGATCCTCTTCAAAATTTGGAACTCAACATATTGAATTTTGTTCAAATATGTAGGTGTGCCAAATTAGCCTGAAGATCCTAAGGCTTGACTCTTTGCACCCCATCAAGCAATTTAGGGGTGAAATGTCAAAGCCTAGGATTGACTGGAGAATTTTAAATTTGAATTACATGTATTCAACTACAACAGAATATTATAGAAGACACATAGCAACGACGATTGAAGTTGATTTGAAAGATTTTCCTTGACTTTTGAAACTCAAAAATATTGAGTTTTATTTTCAACATAGTGGTTAACAAAAGTTAAGGGAAAACCTAGAGACCTTGATTTGACTCTTTCACCACACTGACTAGCTTAGGGTGAAATGTCAAAATCCAAGTTTGATTAAAAAAAATTTTGAATCTGGATCTTGAGATTGAGGGATTTTGTGTAAAATGTGAAACTTAGCATGCAGAAATTTATTCGCATGCGAGTTTGCAACATATGCAAAAAGATTTTGACAAGCTTGGCTTGACTCTTTTGCTCTACCAATAAACTTGGAGGCAAAATGTAAAAGCCCAGCTTGGAGGGATGTTTCCTACACTCACCTCTCTTTTCACATGTCTTAATTGAGTTGGCCACACTCACTCAAGGAAGAAATGGGAGAGGGACCAACGAAAGAAAGGTAGTCAAAACTACCGATGTAACAAAATTCGTAGCGCTATTTAAGATGGAGAGAGAGATTTTCCCCACGAGTCGCCATTTTTTGTTTGTTTGAAAAATATATGGTTTTGAAAAAGTGTTTAATTTTCTTTGGGAAATGTTAGATTTCTGGAATTTAAATTTTATAATCAAACACTTATTATGAATGATATATCACCTCGGAAGGTGAACATATCGTTCCCTAATAGGTTCAGATTATAAATCTTGATTTATCCTGATTCTCGTAGTCAAATTCAAGGAGAAACAACATATGATCCCGAAGAATCAGAATGATGTTTAATCCAATGTTTAATTATAATAATCCAATAAAGAGATCATTAATTTCATAATCAAAGTTACAATAATAGTACGATATATCTTTCCAAAGAAAGAGGATATCATCTGTTATCGATCATTTGAAAATGACGATAATGATCGTTGAATTTTGAATTTCCCAAAGATAATTAATTAAAATTTTGAAAACTTGATTTTTGAAAATCTGGTCTGGGTTTCTAAATCTCCTACGAGCGCAAGCCCTCGTAGTTAATTACATCGTAGGAAACCAAAAAAATTTCCTACGAATACTCTCGATTAAAATAGGGATACGAATTTTATTTAAGAATTTCAAAGCTTGAAGTCAAAGGAGGCAGGGACTAGAAATTCAACAGGGATTGGTTCGAAAATGAACACTTATTTCTGGAATCAAAGGAAGAAGAGTAGGAGGTGTTTTGAGATTCTGAATTACTTCAGAAACACTCCAACCTATCCTAAGTATTGGGCTTGAATTTGATGGAAAGAGATTTAATGTTTGAATGGTCAATTTTATTAGAAAGTTGGGACTTATATTCTTGGTCACCAGATCAGGAAAATGCCCAGGAAGTGAGGGTGGAGACTAACCTACCAAGTGGGTATGATGTCCCCGGTCAAGATCCCATGGTTTTCCATCATCCTGGGTTCATCGGTATCCTTAGCCTACTTAGTCGAGTGCCGACCAGAGGATCCTTGTTAGCAACCATGGGTGACCTCATTCAAGGGGACCTCGTAGGCCAAGGGGCTGGGGACCTAATCCTAGGCTGACAAGTAGAAGTGCACAGGTCTGTGGAAAATGAACCTATGTCTATGTCATCTAACCTAAGATGTCACTCTCATTTTGTGTGCAAATTAACATATCTCAAAATAGAAAGGAACACCGGCCTAACCTAAAGCTAGAGTCCGTATCCTAACAGGTCAATCTAGGTGTGTGTAGCAGGCTGTGTGGTTTGGATATGTCCTATATCGGGCAATTGATTAAAGTTATTTAATGTTCTGGTTTTTTGAAAGGCTCAAGGGAAGTTTTTGGTTAAAGTTTAAGTCTTAATGATTTGAAATTAATTTTTAAGATTGATTCTTGATTGTTTGTTGGATACCATCTTTGTTGCTCACCGAGGCCGTGAAGTCTATTTCACCTTCCTTGGGGCTAATTTAATAGCCTCGTAGGCCTGGGTTACCCAGTGGTACCCGGTATGATTAAATGAATTAGGTTTGATTCAAGATTTGAAATTTGATGAAATCTTAATTAAGGTTGCTTGATTATTTGTTTTAAAAGTTCAATTAACATTTTTTGGATTTTTAAATCAAATATTTAATTTTGAAGTTATTTGAATTATTTAATATTTTTTAATTAAGGGTGTTTTAATGATTTGAGTCTAAATGAACTCTAAACTCCTTGAAATCACCTCCAAAGATCAGGAATGATCTAAGGAGGGATTATCAAGTGTTTAAGAATTCTTTGAAATTTTTAATCATTTTTAATTAATTAAATTAATTAAATATTCAATTTTATTTAAAATTCAATTAAGCTTAAATTTAATGTCAAATCAAAGGAGTTTTAATCTTCTTATGTTAAAAGTTCAATTATGAATAATTTGAGGTATCATATGTGTTTCTGTGTTTTAAATTTAATTTATTAAGTTTCTTTTGAAGTTTTAATGGCTTAATTAAGGCTTAAGTTTAAGGGGTTTGATTAAGGGGTTTAAAGAATTCAAACTTTAGTGAAAATTTTTCCTAGAGCAGGGAAAGTCACTAAACTCAAGGGGTTTGAATTTCAAGTCAATTGGATTTAAAGAAGTTTGAGGCTTAATTGAGGGTTTAATTTTAATTAAATCGATTGAGTGGTTTAATGATTAATCGATTGATTTAAGTTTGATTAAGATCATGTTTAATAGTGTACACTGATCCTGAGGTACGATGTCACTAAGTCTTCTAGGTTTGATGTTTGATCCCTAAAGGATGTATATATGAATCCTAAAGTTTGTCTAAGTTTTCTAAGACTCGTCCTTAATTATTGTCCTTAATGATGTCACTAGGTTTAACAGGCTCAAATCAGTGTCACTAACCCTTGTACAAACAAATGAATGTGATCAAGGTACATTGATAAGTTTTGGATTTGTAAAAGAAGACTATAGATATAAATCAAATACAGGAGTTACTACAAAAGTTTAAAGAGAATAGCTCAACAAGGAAATATGGGAGCCCTATGTTCATCTAAGTTTTAAGAAAACTTACCTGATCACTGGAGCTAGTCAACAGTGATTCCATCTGTAGCACCCCATTTGGAAGAAACGGGGTGATTGAAGCTCCTTAGCTCTATCCCTTAATCGACTCCATCAGTACCTCGCAAAAAAGGTGAAGAGAGAAGGAGGTGTCAGAATATCATGCATGTGAATATAGAAACTAGTATGAATTAACATGTAAATGAATATGTAAAAATATGAATCAAATCAAATTATTGAGGCAATTTCAAAGTGTATATATCTTTACAAGAATTAAGTTCAATGTATGTGACATCTTACAAGAGTGATTTCAGTATATACACTTATGTGTAAAGAGAAGTTTCCACTCATATATCATCCCATAAGAACAATTTCAGCATATGTAATCACATGTAAGAGAGGACTTAAGCTGTACTGATATGGGGTCAGGATTGATCTGGGGTCAGGATCGGTCCCTAATGACCTCATACAAAAATGAGGTCAACAAGAGTCTTCTAGGTTGTATTAGATGCATTAGGCTACATTTCACTATTACATTTTGTTATACATATTGCTCTTTTACTTTTATGTTGAAAGTAGAATATATCTTGGACCTGATGTAAATATAAAAAGTCAATTAAAAAATTAAATGTTATATATAGATTCTTATATAGCTATATTGAGTTTGAGAGTGTCAAGAATAATAAAGATTAAAGATTTTTGCTTATGCATTTAGAGTTCCAAAAGAAAATGATTCTTCATTCTTTGAAGATTATTGTCTTTTGAAATCTTAAAATGAGATGCTGGAGCATGAAGATAAAGACTAAAGTAAGCAATTTTATTTAAATCTATATTGTATATGGATACAAATCCAAGCCTTTTATGGTGGAGCTTGACCACCTTACTTTTTAGCAAACTTGGGTTTGTACTCTACATTAAAAATAAATAAATAAAAGTATTATTTCTATACTACTTTATATACTACTTCATATTACAAACATTGCATTCATATGGGTAATAGATTTATATTAGAGGGTAGCCTTTTCATAGATTTCTTTCTGTGTGCATGTTTACTAAAGAAATTTATGTATTACCAGCGGCCATTACCGGAAGTCCTAAAGCCGCCGGTATTACCGGCGGTTCATCCAGCGGTTTGACCGCTGGTATGAACCGGCGGTTTTTAATAAACCACCGCCGGAATTAGCGGCGGTATAATAATCTTTAGCAAGATCGTCGGTTTTATGTTTTACCAGCGGCTTTGGCCGCCAATGTTTAGTGATTTTTTTCTGGCGGTCCAAACCACCGGAACACCGCCAGAAATAGCCCTAATTTTGGCCAACCCGAGCCTTCCTCTTCACTTCTTCGCGTTTCTCTTTCACTGTAGACGCTCACTAGCCCCTACTCTCCGGCCGCTCGTGATTGCACCTCCAAGTGACTGTGGAGGAATCTGGCCACCGACAATCTCTCTTCGGCCGACGATCTCGCCCCCACTACGGCAGTCGAGCACGCCCGCATTCTACCCGCTAGGTGATTTGCTTTCTTTTTCTCTAATTTTTTATAACACCAAAGGGCCATTAATGTGAGAACAAGATGTTGGGATGTCATGAGCTTCATTCTTGTGATTTTTTCTACTTTGAGTAATGATGAATGGGATTTGTCCCTTCCACCATAGCTGGAGCTCATGGATGGGAAAATACATTCTTTAATTTGAAGAAAATAGAAAACTTATGAAGAGAAAAAGAAAAACTTTCATTTCCCTGGATCCATATTATGAGCAACTAATTTTTAAGAATGCATGTGATCATTTGCTTATTGGTGCATTCTACTTGTTTGCATATTATTGAATGGCTACTGCTTTAGGATGATATTTGTATGTGCCAATTAAGGATAATGCTCAACTGGTGGTGAAGGTTCTGATGAGGTCAATAAAAATATAAATCTTTGTGTCCATAGATAATTGAATCGGGAAGATCATCTGAAGGGAGAGATTATCTTTCACATTTAATTATTGTAATACAACGAATGCTATTCAAGGGAAAAGATACACTTAACTCAGAATTAATGTCCCTGGGATCATTGAAAGTACAGCCATGGGATCTTTAGGCAACACATCACTTCTTTATTTCATTATTTTCTTTAATATGGATCAAGCAATGCTAGGTTAAAAAGCATGAAGCTTTAGTGGATGCAAATATCTTAGCATGACTTCTAGTTGTCTCTTGATAAGATAGCATCATATACTTTGTGATGCATGCAAATTTCAATTTTTTAGTTTTATTGTAATATGAATGTTATATTTAATTTTTGTTTTTTATTTTTCTACCTTATGATGGAAGACAACCAATAATCATGAGTAGGTAGTGCTTTGGACATGTTTTACTTTGGGTTTGCTGGCTTCTTTGGTGCCTTGGCTCTTGGACTGATGTGGGCTCTCTGTTTGGGCTTGGCTATTCGGGTATTGCTGCCTTGTTGGGAGCTGTTATATTATCAGCTCATTATTACTTTTAGTTCATCTCCTTTTTAGCTCATTAAGGGGAGTGTCCTGGTTCTTCCCCTTCTCTGTTGGCTCATTGGAGGTGTTGGTTGGCCAGTTTGGTAGCATTTGCCGAAGGAGATTTTTGGTGGATGTTGGCGCAAGTAGTTATGGTGGACCCTTGGTTTGTATGTCCTTAAGCACTTCTTTTATTTTACCTACTATTTTGTTGCATGTGAGGTGACCGATAATCGGTTGTTCTGAGGGTAGCTTGTTTTTTTTTTAATTTGATTTTGTATGAGTTCAGGAAAGCCGTTAGTCTACTGGTGAGGGATCATCTTCAGGATCGACCCAAAATTCTGAGTATCATACATGGTCAGATGTTATTAGAGGAAGGCAGAGGAGGAGGGTATATGGCTTGGGTTCGCAAGGCTATGCTTATGAGGGCAACTCATCCACATCAGCATTTTATGATCCTAGTAGAGCTAAAGAAACTGTTAGCCAAAGGGTTATAGCCCTGACAAGAGAGATAGAAGAGATGAGAAAGGTTCAAAATGAGATATAGGTAGAGCTGAGATCCTATTGAGATGAAAATCAAAAGAAGAAAGAGCAAGAGCAGACACACGGAACACCAGGTATCAAGGATACGGAGGATGATTAGTACTCTTATTTATTTGATGAACTTTTGGTTTAAACATTTGGTTTGATGAACTTGTTGTGTGAAAGCAATGACATGGACATCTTATTGTGGATTTATATGTTATATTTATTGTAGACTTTATTTGGTTTGATGAACTTTTTGTTTAAATATTTGGTTATGTTTATTATGGATTTCATTTGAATGCTATATATGTTGTCTTTAGATTATAGCTGTCGGTTGATTATAGTGGCGTGTTGTCCATATTTGTGATAAATGTTCTCAAATCTGTGCAGGTTTGTGGAAATTTGAGTAAATAGAGGGGGGCTGACATTGTTTTTTAAATGCTACAGGTTTTCAGCGGCCAATCGGCAGTTTGGTCGCCAGAAATCTCGATACCAGATGACTTATTATAGGAGTCGAAAGTTTATAAAGCCGCCGGTAAATACCGGCGGTAAATCAGCTGTTAGACCGCCAGTAAAACCAGCTTTTTTTATGGCCGGTAAGCCGCCGATGATTAACCGGCGGTCACCGGCGCTATGACCGCCGGAATTTACTGGCTGTTTATGCCGCCGGAAAGCCGTCGGTAATCCTAACCCCCGAAAACTGGCTGCCAAAAAACGTTTCCTATGTGGTTTATACCGCCGATTTACGAACCGCCTGTAGTTTCCGAAATAGCCAGAAATATAATAGGAACCGCCGGTAATTCCTGATTTTTCTGTAATAGTTCCAAACTATATAGGAACATGCATGTTAGTTCTAGGATGATATTATAGTGGTACTATATACACGAACACCTTTATCCTTATATCCATACATACATGCACTTTAAATTTATGCAACGTACACTAAGCCAATGCACATAAACAAACAGCAAGATATGAGGGGCCTAAGTGACGAGGTTGATTTAGTTCCATATAGTTTAGGGCCATTATGCCGTCGAAGTTTTCTAAAAAATATATAATTAGAAAATATTAGAGGTTTAGTGTTAAGTAAAAAATAATATTTAGAGTTTAGGATGTCTTTGAGTCAAAGAAGAGCTAGATAGGTGCATTTATATTTTAAATAGTTATGATTTTATCTTAAACTAAAAATCCTTTATTCCTTACATATAGAGCCATCATATCTTGCATTTCTAAGGTGATTGATTACTTTTAGGATGTTAGCTGGCAGGCCACTAAAGGAAGGCATAAGTTTAGATTGTATACACGTCTCTCCAAAATTTTCTCCTCGAGAGGGTTATCCAAATATTAAATAAATTTTAAATATCAATCTATTAGGATTTTCATATCCAAATCCTTAATCAAATCTTTAAATTTTGAACTTTAAAAATTGAAATTTTTTATTTTGAATTTGATTATTCAACATTATAATGGAAATGTTATTTCTAATGTTTAAAAAGATTATTTGATATTTAAATTATTTAAAAAAATCATTTATCAGTAAGAGAGGTTGATAAATATTCCTTTTAATGGAGGTTAAGGGTGGTTGTACATGTGAAATCACTCCTTCCTTTATGTCTTCTTGAAAAATATTTTTTTTTTTATCTTATGTAAAAAAGGCTAGATAGTTGATTCTTCTGAGAAAGAAGTCACTTAGTGGTAATATTCCTATAGGTTACCTTGATAAGAAATTACTTTAATTTGCAATAATATTTCTTATAGTTAATAGTAAACACATACCACTACCCCCTACAATTATACACCAATTCACAACTCTCCTTTATCTTACATTCCAACCAAATCCCTTATAAAGGCTATTTGCCAATTAAGGATTGAAATGGACTTGTTCATGGTGTAACTTCATTAATAAGCACCTAAACTTAATGATACTTAGCCATTTACTCCAATTATGTGTAAAACCATTCCACTACATGAACTAGGAATAAATTATTAGTGGGGGAGGCTTTATCTACTTTGAAATATAGAAATCTAAGATTCAAAGAGAGATGGAGAGATAGAGATGGGGAGGGAGGGAGGGAGAGAGAGAGAGAGAGAGAGAGAGAGAGAGAGAGAGAGAGAGGATTTAAAGAGCCTTTATCTTCCTCTTTTATATTTTGCCCAATTGTACTATTAATGAACAATTTCATGTTTTACTAGTAAGTGTCTATATATTGTTTATGTTTTTTTCTAGGCTTAAGCTTATGGAAAATTGAACTAATTAAATTTTATAAGATTTGAGTTCATTTTGAGTTAAGTACAAAAACCATTGTTTCCAATAGATATAAGTTGGTCAAATGGAATAAACTATTTTCTTACGATTTCTCTAGGCTTGATTACAATGTAAAGGCAATCCATTTGACATTTAGTTAATTCACTTATGAGTTTGAAGTGTGAACTCCTAGCTCACTTTTGCCTAGTATGGCCTATTGTGTCTTTAATGGGGTCACAGGCTAAAGTTTATCAGTAAATTATATGGATAACTTAGGTTTACTAGGTTGGAGTGAGTTTTAGTATTGCCAAACTATGGTGGGTCTAGGATCTTGAAAAATTACGATGGGTCAAGACCTTATTATACAATTGTGATTTTAGGGTTTAACAAATTAAAGTTAGGGACTTATTAGACTAGGTTTAGTAGGACTTATTAGATAATGAGTGATGTTTGAGCTCCACAAGATTCATAAGGATCTACCTAGTACAAAGTATTAAAATTTCCTAAAATTTAGGTATGCTAGTAGATTGGTGATGCACCTAATGTAAGTCCTCTCCTAACTCCAAAACTGAGGTCAACAACTAGCAAAAGTTTTTCTTATATTTAAAATTAGCACCCAAACACTTGAAATATAATAAATAATGTTATAACAAATAAATAATGTTATAATAAATAGATTACTTTATCTATTTATTACAAAATAAATAATGTTATAACAAATAAAATTATTTAAATGTTATTTTTAATAATATATACAATTTAATAGTTACGCATAAAACTATTCCTAACAAGAAGTTTAAGCAAAGCAAAATTGGAATGCCGCTCCCTTTCTCAAAGCAAAATGCACGAGGCCTACTTCATTACCACGTTACATTTGCCCCTCCCGCCCCACCGGCAAGGAATCCTCACCCCAAACGCCTACAAGATGCTCCGCAAAACCAACCTACTCCCTTTCATTTCCCAACTCTAAAAAAGGATGGAGGACGATGTCTGCGAAATCCTGATCAAGAAGGCACGTCCCGCCACTGCAACCAGTGCCACAACCTCGTCGGTCTCACGTGATCCCGACGAGGATAGTCACGAACCCGGCACCAATGAATCCCACCTCCTCTATATCCTCAACCTCATCCTCAGCGCCACCGCCCGCCTCAACGTCCTCCTCCCCACCGCCACCATCCTCGCCTTCTCAATTTTCACCCCCTTACTCACCAACGACGGCGACTGCTCTTCTCTAAACCGCTACTTGATGGCTTCCTTCGTCCTTCTCTGCGCTGCTTCCTGCGCATTCTTTGCCATAACGGACAGCTTCCGCACAGCCTCCGGACGCGTTTACTTTGGCGTGGCAACACTGCATGGGATATGGACCTTTAACGCGAGAAGAAAAGGCCCGCCTGAGCCGGCGAGTTATAGACTTAAATGGCAAGACTTGTTTCACGCACTGATGTCTGTTGTGGCCTTAGTGATATTCGCTGGATCCCATAGGGATGTTGTAGAGTGTTATTACTCGAAAGTGCCGAAGAAGGTGATCAACTCGGTGCCATTGGTGGCGGGGTTCGTGATCAGCGTGTTGTTTGTGATTTTCCCGTCGAAGAGGAATGGGATTGGGCAACCTTTCCTACTGCAGAGGGATAAGGTTTACTTGAGGTGCTGAAATAATAATTTATTATGTAATTTCTGTAAAGAATATTTGTTAAGTTTGTGCTTTTGCCGTTTGTATTCCTTGCTGCTTTAGTTAAATATTTGAGGGTTGCAGTTCATCTTAATATGTTGGTTGAGAGTTTTGACTATCAATTAATGGATTTTAAATTCAAAGATTGTACCTATGTTTTGAGTATGAATTTGACATTCAATTCCTTCAATGTACAAAAAAAAATATATTAATGGGACAGTGATCAAACAAAAAAAAAAAACAGCACTTGAAATCAGACCTTTCAAGTAATTATAAGTTCATTTTACATTATTTTATGATGTGGGTTGGTTGGTTTCATTTCATCTATTTGTTGTTTTTGGGGGGTGGATTGTGCCTATGTTGAAGGTATTGGCCATAAAGGAAAGTTGTAGTTCTTTTGGGTTTTCGATGCTGGTTTATGAATGGCTAACTCCTATGTACTTGTGGTTTTTTTTCATACTTGTTAGGATCATATATTTTTTTTGTGTTTATTTAATGGGTTTGGAATCTTACAGAATGGTTTGGGTCTTGGATTTTCTTCTGTTTTCAATCAGTTGGATCTGTTGTTAGGTTTGTTCTTGCAGTGCTGGTTGGATTTTTTGGTTGCTTCCTTATGGTATGTGACTATCTGTTTGAAGGTTGTCTCCTTATGGTTGGTGGGGAGTAAGGTTTTGCTTGTTGGTGATTGTTTTGGTGAGATTTTTTGCTATGTTGGATATGCTTTTGGTTTATAGTGTTGAATTTGGTTTTGGTTGCAAGTTTATATGTTATTTTGGCTACTTGTTTGTTGGTCTTCCTCTTCATGGATTTTTACTAGTTTTCTTTTGTCACTTTCTATTTAACTTGGGTTTTGGTGTGGGGTTCTTGATTTGATTTCTGGCAGGGGGGTTTTAGGGGCAGTTTTTTTGGATAGTGAGGTTCCTTATCTTGGATGGTTGCTTTATGTTTGTTTGATGTTGGGGCAATTTGGAGGTGACTGGTGGAGATTGTTTTCCGCACTGCTTCTGCTTGTTCAATCTGGTTGGGCCCTTTTGCCTTTTGTTGTTCTCTTGTTAGAGGTTTTTCTTTGGTAGGTGGTGATTTTTAATGATAGTTCCTCTAGGATTAGAAATTACATTCATACTAACCATATAGGGAGTTTAAAGTCATTTTTATTTTTCAAATTTAATTTAAATAAAAGAGTTATGAAAGTCTTTAAATTGATTAATTTGTTTATTCAAAAGATTAAGGAATCAGAAGTAAAGAAAGCTCTTCTCTACTTAAGACATTTTTTATTTTGAAAGCCTTTCTAGAAGATGATGGCTATAAAAAACTTGAAGACTAATAAAAAAATCAATTTATCTTTGTAAAAAGACTTGTGTCATTCATAAGTTTAGAAATTGAGGTTGTTGTTGGTAAAGCATGGCCATCTTTACTTACTGCAAACCCTGGTGATCTTAGGTGACACTTTGTTGACCTCATTTTCATATGAGGTCATTAGGACTTTTCCCAGACTCCAGATTATTCTTGACCCTTGATCAACACCAGATTCTAGATTAATCCAGACTCTAGGATCAATTATAATCTTTAATCAATCTATATCCCAAACCAATCTAAATTCTAGATGAATTTAAAACCTAGATCTATCTAGATGATAAATCAATCCTGATTTCTAATCAGCATAGATCTAAGCAACCCAGTCTACAGACCTATCTTGACCCTAGGATCCTTCTAGACTCCAAACCCTAGGACCTTCCCAGACCCTAAGATTCTTTCAGACTCCAAACCTTATGATCTTCTTAAATCCTAGGATCAACCCTCACCCTAGATCAATCCATACCCTAGCATCAACCCAGATCTTAGTTCAGTCTAGGTTCAAATCAAATCCAGACTTCAAACCCACTCAGACTTCTAGCTTATCTTTATCTCAACTTTATTCAAACCTTAAGCAATCCTTTCCTTGACACTCGATCCAGATTTTAATCTAATTTTAATTCTATTCAATCAATTATAATCACCCCAATGATTATTATTAGTTTGAATAATTCAAATCCAATCAATCAAATTCAAATCTAGACCAAATCTAGGGCTAAAAAGGCCAAGTCTTGAAAGCATTTTCGAGTAATTTTTCAAATACTTCAAACCCTAGTCAAATGATCTCTGATTCAGAGTCTATCAATTGCATATTAATAGAACATGTCTCTAGAGGTAACCCTCCAAATTTGAGCTCCATCTGAGACTCTAACCCCAAAAATTGGATTGAAATCCAAATGCTATAAAATCTTTAAATATTTATGGCCTATGCCACTAGACCTATTCCTTAATGGAACTTGACCTTGGAGCCTTCTCCAACCCCTCTGATCAGATCTAGACCCTTGATTATGACTTGTAAAGCATTAAACTATATTTTGGTGGACCCACTTTGATCCTCAATTGACTAGGGATCAAACTGACCAAAATGCCCCTTGAGGGCAATTTTGAAGTTTTCTCTGAACTTCAATATAGCCTTTTCAAATCAAATCCCAAAAACTCTTCCAATGCATTCTAATCATTATTAGGAGTGCATAGGATTCAGGTTCAACTCTTAGGTCAATATGGTTGACCAAGTCAACCAAGGTTGACCCAATGACCCATTAAGGGCCCAAATAGGTGATTTGACCCAAACGAGCTCCCTTATCCCTGAAACCACCTCCCACAGACTCAAAATATAATTTCAAACCTATCAAGCCCAAATCCTGATTCTACGTCAACCTGGTTGACCAAGTCAACCTAGGTTTACTAGATCAACCTTTAAGCTTTCCTACTTTGAATTAAGCCTCAAATACATTCAAAACTTTGTCAAAATCCTTTGAACACATCCCTCAATGATTTAGACTTAATTAGACCCTTTGAGCCAGTTATGGGCTCCGAAAATTCAACCTCGGCCTCCGCCCTCTTTTATTTGCTTTCTTCAGGGGGAGTTTTAACGAATTTAAGTTCCGGGGTAAATTTTGGAAGGCAGATGAGATTGTAGATAAGACACTACCCAGAGATTTTGCCCTTATTTTATGAGGACTTTATGATCTGAGTTCTGGTTTCCTATAGGCGCAAGCCCCTATAGTTAATTACCCCTCCCAGTAACGAGAGAGAACTTTCAATTAAGGCTAGTCATCAATCATATACGTAAGGATACGTGCATCTGGCATATAGTAGCAGTATGAGTTTGGGATGTTGAAATCTGGAGGATTTGGAAATTTGGAAGATTGGAAGATTGGAAGATTTAGAGATTTAATATTTAAATTGAAAATTGCACCATCCTGTACTTAAAGCGAATGGTGGGGGAATGGATGATAGACACGATCAAGATCCTATGGTTCTATCATCCTGAGCCATCATGGTCCCTGGTCTACTTAGTCAGAGGAGGTAGTCGACCCAACCTGACAGAAAGATCCTTGTCGGCAGCCATGGGTTGTTTCATCCAAGGGTACCTTATAGACCTGAGATGAGTATTTATCTAAGGGGATAAATTTGAATCCACCTTAGCTAACAGAGGGATTTGTGCCTTATTGATCATATCCTATTGATTCATATCTCAAGGATATGATGCCAATAAGGAACGTATTGGCTCTAGCCATAACCGGTATCACGTGGTGCCATTTGGTGGCAAAACCACTCGGTTCAGAGGGCCCCGGGTCATAACCGTTTATCCTGTAGTTCCATTTGGCAGTGAAACTGTCGATTAGAGGACACGTACCACGCCCTTACTAGTAGGAGATTGTTTGAGAATGGATCCTAGTAAAATTTTTGATCAGGCATTGGCTCTATGTGAGCTGAAGTAGTTTTCGACTTGTCCACCTCGGCAAACTATTATGGACGGTGGATGGATTTTGCTTTGAGTGGTTAATGGTGTTTATTTCAATTTTAAATATCTTGGAATTTAGGATTTTTGATATTTTTGGAGATTTTTGATTTTTTATGGGTATTTTGGAATATTTTGAATGGACCCTTCTGGTTGAGATTTACATTCAACACGACCATCCTCGGGGTGTATAGGGTCATTTCAATTCATGGATTAAACCTTATCGACTCTATCGAACTGTCGATAGAGGATCGGGTTTCATAGGCTTTGTATCTTTATTGGTGAATTCTCTTGATTATAGGCATTGAAGGCCTAATATGAACGTATAAAATAAATATCCCAGTCGACCCCATAGCTGTATATTTATTTAATAGTTCAAGCCGTGTCGACTCCTATCTACCTGGATAGAAGGATCGGGCTCGAACTTGAATTCACTTATTGACCCGCACAGCATCCCTAGACGTCACGTATGTACCAATAACACGCTCGCCGGAGCTCATGTGGGTTATAATTATATTTACCCCTTTTGTGTTCCTATGTGTATACAGATTAAGGTGCACATGTGCGGGGATACTTTTTAGAATATTTGTAAACACCTTCTGTTTACTTGTACGGATGTTGCAGATCCGGTGGTGTTTTACAGCAGCTTCGGGATTGAGTTATTTGCTGCATTATACAGGTAGACTGTCGTGCACTACTTGCTTTTTTGTAGGTGGACACTACTTGCTTTTTTATAGGTGGATCATAATGCACTAACGAATCTCCTGCTTTTGTATTGAGATGTATTTCAATGTTTTCCACAAGTTCACTTAGCATTTGTTTATTCATTATTTAATAATTTATGGATTCATTTTATTAGTTTGAGTATGATTTAGTGCTTTAAGTTATGTCCCCTATTGTCCAAAATCAAATCCCCTGCTGTTCAAAAGTTTGCAAGTCCTTTGCATTTTTCAGACAAAATTTCGGCAGCCTCCCGGCGTCTCCCCTGTTTAGGGGAAAACTGTTGCAAATCTGGTTTCAAAAAGTATAGTTTTGATGATGACAAACATACTTGTATTCTATTTTTCTTGGCTAACACATTTCAGGTACAAAAGATCAAAAGCAACTCAAGCCAACTCAAGATTGGGTCGAAGTGTGGCTAAATGTAATGTTTTCTATTTCTTGAGTCAAATGTAATGTAATTGATCCCCTAGCTAAGTAACCTTGCACACACACACTCAGCAGGAGAGCTTGAGTGAATTAGAGTTTCTGTTCAATTTCTGTTCAGATCATCCTAGACGATCAAGTGAAAATAAAAACCCTAATCAGGGCGACCAAGTTAAGTCTGTCTGATTAAGCCGATCGTCCTGGATGATCCTTACATCGTACGGGATGATAGGCTCAAATCAGAAATTCTTAGCCGCCAGATCAAGTTAGGTAAGTTTTATTTTTAGAGATTTGATTTGATCGTCCTGAATGATATGTATATCATCCTAGACGATCCAGTACAATCATGCCTAAATTAGTCTAGTCATAAGGTAAGCAACTAATATTTAGTTGATATGATCATATCATCTGGGATGATCATAAGATCGTCTAGGACGATCATGATCGTCCAGTGTGTTTCGGTTGTACGTCCAGAGCGGTGCTCAAGATGATTTTGGCACTTTTTGTTCTAATCGTACCGGACAATATCAGTATCATCCTAGACGATCAAGTCATTTTTTGATCATCCAGCATAAGTTCCTCTGGACGACCAGAGCGGTCTTCTGGATGAAATTCCTGAATTTACACTAATCGCCTCAGACGATCACAGAATCGTACGGGACAATCTTATCAACTTTTTCTATTGATCGTTCAGAAGAGCCAGATCGTCCAGACAGAAACATGTGATTTTGAACTAATCGTACAGGACGATCTATCGATCGTCCTGGATGATATCGACCGACCAGTTGAGATTTAGAGAAAATTTTGAGCCCTCCTATAAAATATCTTTTTCTTCCAATAAGAAAAATCTTTTGCCACTTTCCTTTTCAGAGAAACCTTAAGAGAGAGAGAGAGAGAGAGAGAGCTTGGGAGAGAAAGAGAAGATCTTATGAGGGAGATTTTGTAAGGGATTCACAAAGGCTTCTCCAAGCAAGGATCAGAGTCATATTCTTTGTTCTTCATCTCTCGTCTTGTCGGTGTTTTCTGTGAGAGGATCGTTCGCAAGAAGATCCGGGTTCTCTACCCGCTTCAAGAGGAAGCAAAAGGAGTTCGGGTTCTTTGCCTGCTTCAGGAGGAAGCGAAAGGAGTTTGGGTTCTCTGCCCGCTTCAAGAGGAAGCGAAAGGAGTTCGGGTTCTCTGCCTGCTTCAGGAGGAAGCAAAAGGAGTTCGGGTTCTCTGCCTGCTTTAGGAGGAAGCAAAAGGAGTTCAGTTTCTCTGTCTGCTTTAGGAGGAAGTGAAAGGAGTTCAAGTTCTCTGCCTCACCGGGTTGGTGGAAAGGAGTTTTATACGGGCTTCTCCGCCTTACTGTGGGAGCAAAAGGAGAGTCACTTTTATGTTAGTGCAATACCCAGAGGAGAGGCTCTAGGGAGTGGACGTAGGTCAAGTTGACCGAACCACTATAAAATTTAGTGTGTTCTTTCTAATTATTTTCTTCTCTTTAGTTTTCTGTTATTATCTGCTTGGGTGAAATCCGTGTTTGATCTTTTCGTTTATGTTTTTACTTGTTTCCGCTACAAATCTTTGAAAAGATTTTTCCTGTTACTTACGAATTTTTAAATAACTAATTCACCCCCCCCCCCCCTCTTGGTTAGCCTCGGGACTAGTTCATCAGGGCTTAATATCCCTATCAAACTTTTAAGTGGTATCAGAGCGGGATTCAAAAATTTAAGTTTAAAAACTTTTGAATTTGATCCATGGCTAACTTTGATAATCGTAATACTGCTGAAGGTTATTCAATTACACGACCACCATTATTTGACAATATACCTTTTGATTTTTGGACAACTCGTATGTCCACTTTTCTTTAATCAATTGATTATCGCATGTGGATGCTTGTTAAGGATGGCTATGAGCCACCTTTTAGAATGATTAACAATGTTAAAATTGAACTGTCTTTCACTGATTAGACTTTTGATGATCGTGATTTAGCCCAACTGAATGCCAAATATTTAAACTACTTTTTTTTTGCCTTAAAATACGATGATTACATGCGTGTTTCTATGTATACAACTGGCGAAGAAATTTGAGATAGATTGTGCATCAGTTATAAAGGTACAACTAAAGTCAAACAATCTAGGTTAAACATATTTCTTCATGACTACAAATTTTTTTGCATGAAACCTACTGAATCTATTTCTGAAATGTATACGAGGTTCACTCAAATTGTCACTTCTTTGCATGCCTTAGGTAGAGAACTTACAAACTACGAAAGAGTGAACAAAATTCTTAGATGTTTGCCTTCTTCGTATGATACTAAGATAACTACAATCACTGAATCTAAAGATTTGAATACTTACTCTATTGATAGCTTACTTGGATCACTCATTGCTTACGAGCAAGGGGTGAACCAAAAATATCTTGATGCAGGTGAAAAGAAGAAGGAGAAAATAGTGGCACTGAAGGCCAACGATAGTGATACTAGTACTTTTGGGTCTGATAGCGATGATGTTGCCTTAATTATTAGGTAATTCAGAAGCTTTTTAAGGAAGAAATATAAGAACTTCAGAAGTGGAACAAGTGTAAGTCCAGCAAAAATTTTAAAGGTTCATCTAATACTGTTTATTTTGAATGCAGGAAGCCTGGACACATTAAGGCTTCTTGTCCTACACTTAAAGCTCACCCAAGCAAGGAGAAGGGTGAGGAGAAACACAAGTTTTGGAAGGGTAAGAAGAGGATTCAGAAGGCGTTCTGGGCAGATTTTGCATCCGACTCCTCTGAGACTGAAGCTGAGGAGGAGACTACAAATTTGTGTATGATGGCTAATGATCATCCTAAATAGCCTGATCAAGAAGAGGTATGTGAGTTTACATACGAGCAATTATTTAAAGTGTCTGAAAAAATTCATGCATCGTATAGGGAGCTTAAGAAAACTCATGCTAGCCTGAAACTAGAATTTTTGAATTTACAAAAAGAGCATGATTCTATAGTGAAAGATCATTCCACACTTGACAGCAATCATATATCTTTACTTGATGAATTTGATAAACTGAACAAAAAGTATTCTAATTTGATTACTGAACATGATTCATTGAAAACCTCGCATATTGATTTAGAAAGAGCTTTTAAAGAATTAGACAACATGGCATGTAAAGAGGAGAGTAGTAATGGAGCATTGAAATTTGAAATTACAAGTTTGAAGAAAGAAAATAAATTTCTAAAAATTAAAAATCAGTGCTTTTGAGAAAAATAAAACACCTCCTACTTTTGCACAATTTTATACACCTCCACCTTTTGAAGAATATGTTTCAAAATCATCAAAGCATGTTTCATTCAAACCTAGGAAGAGGCACTATCACCCATATAGATTAGTTAACCCTTTTCTTGGTGTTAGATATTTTTTTGTGGCATGTTAGGACACATCTCTCACACCTGCACTGTTCACCGTAGTACACATTGGTTGTGGAGGCCCAAATTGCCTGTTCTACAGCACAGCACACATGCATTGCATTCTTCTTTTCATAAGAAGGAACCCAAATCTGTTTGGGTTCCTAAATCTGATATTTGATGATTTTATAGGTGTGCTCTCATACAAGACCTCATGAGAGCATGTGGTACCTGGACAGCGGATGTTCAAGACACATGACTGGAGATACAAATCAGTTCATTTTGATAGAAGCCAGGGTTGGAGGCAAGGTTACACTTGGAGATAACACCAGCATGAGGGTGGTAGGCTCAGGTATAATTGGTAATTCAAAGAATTTTATGATTGATAATATTTTAATTGTAGATGGACTGAAACACAACCTGCTGAGCATCAGTCAGCTCTGTGACAAAGGATACAATATCAAATTTCTTCCCACTTGCTGTATTATAAGCTTAAATGATAAAATTATTTTGCAGGGACAAAGGATCAACAATGTCTACATGCTGGATGTAAGTTGCTTTAAAGCTGATATTTTAATTTGCTTAAAAACTGCTGTTGATGAGTCTTGGTTGTGGCATAGGAGATTGTGTCATGCTAGTATGAAAATCCTTAGGAGAGTCACCCAAAAGGACTTAGTTAGAGGTGTCCCCAAGCTTAAGTTCACTAAGGACCACCTGTGTGATGCCTGTCAATTAGGAAAGCAAGTGTAGTCCTCCATTCACTCTATTAAGGACATTAGCACCTCTAGACCTTTAGAAGTCCTTCACATGGATCTCTTTGGACCCATTAGCACTACCAGCTTAGCGGGGAAAGTCTATGGTTTTGTGATTGTTGATGATAACTCGAGGTTCACTTGGATTAAATTTCTGTCACATAAATCTAAGTCATTTGATGAGTTTAAGTCCTTCTCCACTTGGATTCAGAGGAAGTTAGGTTGTGAGATCTTGACTATTCATAGTGATCATGGTGGAGAGTTTGAAAATGTGAAGTTTGAAACTTCTGTGAGGAGCAAGGGATTAGTCATAACTTTTTAGCTCCTAGGACCCCTCAGCAGAACGGGGTAGTTGAAAAGAAGAACAGGACCTTAGTGGAAGCCGCTAGAGTCATGCTTGCTGAGTATTCACTTCCAAAATACTTTTGGGCTGAAGCGGTGAATACTGCCTATTATGTGCTGAATAGGGTGAATGTTAGATCCAATCTGAATAAGACACCTTATGAGATCATTAAGGGTAGAACTCCAAACTTGTCCCACCTCTATATCTTTGGCTGTAAGATTTTCATTCTGAATAACAGGAAATCATCCATAGGAAAGTTTGACCTCAAATCTGATGAAGGAGTGTTCCTAGGCTATTCTAGTGTGGGGAAATCCTTTAAGGTGTTTAATAAGAGGACTTTGGTGGTGGAAGAGACAACTTATGTGGTGTTTGATGAATCTGATCATAAGGTGACTAGAGTTGAGGAAGAAGAAGAGGTGGGGGAGATTATCCAAGGGGTTGAAAATACAAATCTCGAGGAAAGGGTAGAACCTCAAATCACTTTGCCTAGAGATTGGAGATATTCTTCGAGTCATCCTAAAGAACTAATCTTAGGAGACCCTTCTAAAGGTGTTAGTACTAGGCATGGACTTAGGAAGGAAGTAAACCACTCTGCCATTATCTCAATGACTGAACCCACCAACATCAATCAAGGCCTTTCTGATGAGTTTTGGATCTTAGCTATGTAAGAGGAATTGAATCAATTTATAAGGAATGATGTTTGGGAGCTAGTAGAAAGACCTAAAAATTAAAGTATAATGGGAACCAAGTGGGTCTTTAAGAATAAGATGAATAATTCTGGTGTGGTGGTTAGGAATAAGGCTAGATTAGTGGCTAAGGGATATAATCAGATTGAAGGGATTAATTTTAAGGAGACCTTTGCCCCTGTAGCTAGATTGGAAGCCATTAGGGTGCTTCTAGCCTTTGCCTGTTATAAGGGATTTAAGTTGTTTCAAATGGATGTCAAGAGTGCCGTTTTAAATAGGGTAATAAAAGAGGATATTTTTATAGAATAACCCCCAGGTTTTGAGAGTTTATAATATCCAAATCATATTTACAAATTAAAAAAGGCCTTATATGGATTGAAATAGGCACCCAGAGCTTGGTTTGAGAGGCTTAACACATTCCTATTAGAAAGAGAGTTTGGTAAGGGGAGCGTAGACACCACCTTTTTTCTGAGGAGAGTAGGGGATGATTTACTCATTATCCAGATCTACGTTGATGATATAATTTTTGGATCTTCTGATAAATATTTATTTGATGAGTTTTCTAAAATAATGAGTAAGGAATTTGAGATGAGTATGATAGGAGAATTGTCCTATTTTTTGGGGTTTAGCATAAAGCAAATGAATGATGGAACCTTTCTCAATCAATCCAAATACACTAAGGACATTTTGAAGAAATATGAAATGGACAAAGCCAAGCCAATCAACACTCCCATGAGCTCCTCTGTTCAGTTAGATAAGGATTCTGAAAATTTATTGATCAGAAGAAGTATAAAGGAATAATTAGATCACTGCTTTACCTAACTCCTAGCCGACCTGATATTATATTTAGTGTTTGTCTTTGTGCTAGATTTCAAGATGATCTTAAAGAGTCCCACCTGACTGCTGTTAAGAGAATTCTTAGATATCTTTTAGGGACCTCAAACCTCGGAATCTGATACCCTAGGCACAGCACCTCTTTTGAGATTATTGGATATTCTGATTCTAACTTTACAGGGTGTAGGGTGGATAGAAAGAGCACTTCTAGAACTTGTCAATTTATAGGACAGTCATTAGTCACCTGGTCCAGTAGAAAATAGAACTCAGTTGCACTTTTCACTACTGAAGCTGAGTACATTGCCTTAGGAAGTTATGTGGCCCAAGTTCTTTGGTTGAAGCAACAAGTCTTAGATTTAGGATTACCTATGGGCATAATTTCTGTTATGTGTAATAATACTAGTATCATCTATATTTCTAAGAATCCAATCCAACATTCTAGAACCAAACACATTGATATAAGGCATCACTTCATTAGGGACCATGTTACGAAAGGGGACATTAAGCTACATCATGTAGCAACTGAAAATTAGCTGGCTGACATATTTATTAAACTACAGGCCTTTGACTCATTTAGCATTTTGAGGACCAGATTAGGTGTGATTGACATAAATGCTTGATTCTGATGAATACAGATTTTGGATTTGTCTGTTTTTTTTATTCTATTTCTATTAGTTAGCTTTTTGATTTGATTATCTATTTTCTGTTATTTTTATTTTTTTTCTACTGATTTCTATTTTAGCCTTGGTGTTAGTTTAATTTGAGTATTTATTTTGATGTGATTTTCTACTTATTTTTAATTACTATTTCATCTCTTTTGTTTACTATTTTATCTCTTTACAAATCAGATCACTGCTCACTACTGCTGATAAACTGGATTTCTGACTGAGAGTTTTGCCTTATTTTTATTTGAAAGTTAGAAAGCAGTGATTGATTCCACTGGATCTATTAAAGGAAAGAAACATCGATGATTGTTTCTCTTCCTCTAACTCCTTTAGTGGTGTATTGTTTCTTTTGGATAAAAATCTTCTTCAAAATTAAAAAGTTAGTTTTTAAAATAGAGATCTATTTTATCTTTCTATAGTAATCTACCTCATATAAATAGTGTTTTCAAAGTCTTGAGTCATTGTCATGATTTTCTGAACCAAGTGATTGCACTTATTATACGATATATGGCTTTTGTTTTGTGAATTACTCTTCCTTATTGTAGAGAGTGAGTTTTATCATCTCCTATGTCTAGAAGATAATTTCTCAGCTGAGACTCTTTAATGATTATGAAAAGAAGAAAGCTTACAAAAGATGCGCAGTACGCCAAACAAATTAAACAAGAGGCATAAAATGAGCCTAAAGCTGAAAAGATATGAAATATCGCTAAATTGAAAGATACACAAAATGTATCAAAAATCAAAATATGTACAAAGCACTAAAAATTGAAAAAGAGGCACAAAATGAGCCCAAATCAAGCTTTCTTTCCTTTCAGATCGTTAAATGCCTTAGAAAAATCCGTGCGCCACTTAATATTTTCAAAAGCTTGAGTTTGAAAATTCTAATTTCTGATTTATTACTTTGTAATACTATTATATCAGATATTTTTCTGGAACGTGACTTGAAAGGATCTCTTTTCAAATCCAATTTCTTTTCTTCTGAATTAGATTTCTATTTTGAAAGGAATTTGCATCTACAAGGTGTCCGAGGTGGGAGTTATGAAAGTTGATTCTCTAACTTTTTTTGGATTTCAGTGCTGTCGATCATCTTCTTATAAGTTTTTGAATTCAAAATCAAGGGAAAACTCTGATTTACTGGAGCAAATAAAAAAATTATTATTTTTGTGTCTCTCATTTTGAGTTTTATTTGCTGTGTTTTTATTTTTCATTTTACTGTATGTATTTTTGGGATCCCTGATCTTTCATCTCCATCCTCCATCTTTTTCTTTTTTTCTTCACATCATCCTAGACAATCCCTACATCATCCTGGACGATCCATACATCGTCCTAGACGATCCCTTCCAATCGTCCCCACTCTGATCACACTGCTGAGATGCATTAATTATAGGTGATCGTCCTGGATGATCCTTCCATCGTCCTGGACGATATGATCCATACTTCCTGATCCTGATCAAACAGCTGAGAATGCACCAATTATTATACATCATCCTGGATGATCCACCTCATCATCCCGGATGATCCATGTTTCAGCAGTTTGACGATTCAAATTCGACCGGTTCGATGCATTTATTGCATATCATCCTGGATGATCCACCTAATCATCCTGGATGATACTTTTCGTCAACGGTCATCTAGCTTGACTCCTCGAGACGATCGCCTGTCTCTAATCATCCTGGACGATCTCTGATCCTCTCAGATGATCCGACCACCTTTTTGACCAATCATCCTGGTCGTCATAATTGTTCCTATCGTCCTGGACGATCCGGTCGATTTCTATTTAAACAGTTGATTTCTTCAGCTTTCTCCACACCTCTCCTTCCATACTTCCTCTCTTGTGTTTTCTAATGGCTGGTGGGAAGCGATCTAGGCAAAAGGGTGCGAGCTCTTCACGGGAAAATATCGATCCCCGCTTTCCAAATGCAGCCGATCAAGCTGCCTTCGAACGATATCTTGAAGTGGAAATCACACAGTCCAAAATCGTAAACTCCCACACCCTTACTTATCCTGTCCTCGATCTTTTTGTGCATACCTCCCTCACCTTCATCCTCGCCCAGGCCTTCCCATTTAGCCTTGAACTTCTCCAAGTCTTCTTCGCCAATCTTTGCATCGTTGCTGACTACTCCACCCTTCGCTCCTATGTTAATCAACGATCAGTAGAACTCACAGCCCAGGATTTTCATAATATCCTTCAACTCTCTATGACTGGCAAAAAATCCACACCCTTATTTCTAATCCTGATTATGATTAGAGTGTCACCAATCACTTCCTTAGAAATACCAATGCACCCTACCACGACAACGCTTGGACTTCCCTCCTTAAGGATGCCCGTACCATTCAACATGTGCTTTATTCCTCCATCATCCCAAAGGCTGGGGATCGCATTCACATCACCCCTTTACTGTCTCTGACCACCTATTGCATCATGGCCCACCGGGAATTCAATGCTACTTATCTTCTGTTCACATATATCGAGCATCTCACTACCCTTAGGGATCCGGGCCATAGAGGACATCCAAATCTAGCTTTAGGACACATCATTGCAAATGCTTTGGAGATAAAATATGACCTGTAATATCCAATCCCTCCCAATGTCCCTCCTTCCTACTTCACAAACAATTCATTCCATGTACTCCACAGTACCTGACTACATCCGAAGCCCGCCCCGGATATTGAGGAGGAAGAGGAAGAAACTGTTCTTGTTCCTGCTGCACCTGATGCACCTGCTCCCCTTCTCATTGCTTCTCCTTTTGATCATCTGGTGCAGCGGTTCAACCAATGGGAGGCCCAATTTGATTCTTATGTTGCTACCCAGGAGCAGCAGCACATTGAGGATCTACAGTGCTTTAATGACTATATTGCTCAGCAACAACAGTAGCACGACCAGGATATTGCCTGATTTGGAGCACACTTCACTGTCATTCACAGTTACTTTACTCCACCACCACCTCCTCCTTCTGATCAAGATCCACCTCTATTTTAGTTTTGTGTTTTATGCTATTTTTTATTTGTGTTGTTATTTCTGTTCCTCCTCATTTTTGTGATGTCAAAAGGGGGAGTTAGTTTGTAGTAGTTTTTATTTTATGTATTGATCTTATCTTGTATTATTTATTTTATTTATAGTTATTTTTCTGTACTGTTCTAGTTGTTTAGTGAAATTTGGAAAGATATGTATTTTTCATATGTGTATTGTTTAACTCCTAATTGTTTTATTTTAAACTACTGCATTAATATTTACCATCATAAAAAAGGGGAGATTGTTGTAAAGCTGGTTTCAAAATGTATAATTTTGATGATGACAAACATATTTGTATTATGTTTTGCTTAGCTAACCAATTTCAGGTATAAAAGATCAAAAGTAACTCAAGCTAACTCAAGATCGACTCCAAGTGTGTCTAAATAAAATATTTTCTTTTTCTTAAGTCAAATGTAATGTAACTGATTCCCTAGCTAAGTAACCTTACACACACACACTCAGGGGGAGAGCTTGAGTGAATTAGAGTTTCTATTTAATTTTTTTTTCAGATCATCCTGGATAATATTCACATCATTCTGGATGATCAAGTGAAAATAGAAACCCTAATTAGGGCGACAAAGTTAAGTGTGTCTGATTAAGCTGATCATCCTGGATGATCCTTACATCGTACGGGACGATAGGCTCAAATCAAAAATTCTCAACTGCTAGATCAAGTTAGGTAAGTTTTATTTTTAGAGATTTGATCTGATCGTCCAGAATGATACGTGTATCGTCCTGGACGATCCAGTACAATCATGCCTAAATTAGTCTGGTGATTAAGGAAAGTAATTAATATTTAATTGATATGATCATATCATCCGGGATGATCGTAAGATCATCTCAGACGATCATGATCATCCAGTGTGTTTCAGCTGTACGTCCAGAGCGGTGCTCAGGATGATTTTGGCACTTTTTTGTTCTAATCGTATCAGATGATATCAGTATCATCCTGGACGAACAAGTTATTTTTGGATCGTCCAGCATAAGTTCCTCTGGAAGACCAGAGCGATCTTCAGGATGAAATTCCTGAATTAACACTAATCGTCCCGGACGATCGCATAATCGTACGGGATGATCTGATCAACTTTTTCTACTGATCGTCCAGAAGAGCCAGATCATCCAGGCTGAAACAGGTGATTTTGAACTAATCATACAGGATGATCTATCGATCGTTCTGGATGATATAGGCCGACCAGTTGAGATTTAGGGTAAATTTTGAGCCCTACTATAATAGATCTTTTTCTTACAACAAGAAAAATCTTTTGCCACTTTCCTTTCCAGAGAAACCTTGCGAGAGAGAGAGAGAGCGCTTGGGAGAGAGAGAGAGGATCTTGTGAGGGGGAGTTTATGAGGGATTCACAAAGGTTGCTCCAAGCAAGGATCAAAGTCATCTTCTCCTTTCGTCGTCTCTCATCTTGTTGGTATTTTCTGTGAGAGGATCGTTCGCAAGAAGATCTAGGTTCTCTGCCCGCTTCAGGAGGAAGTGAAAGGAGTTCGGGTTCTCTACCTGCTTCAGGAGGAAGCGAAAGGAGTTCGGGTTCTCTGCCCGCTTCAGGAGGAAGCGAAAGGAGTTCGGGTTCTCTACCTGCTTCAGGAGGAAGCGAAAGGAGTTTGGGTTCTCTTCCTGCTTCAGGAAGAAGCGAGAGGAGTTCGGGTTCTCTGCCTGCTTTAGGTGGAAGCGAAAGGAGTTTAGGTTCTCTGCCTCATCGGGTTGGTGGAAAGAAGTTTTGTACAGGCTTCTCCGCCTTGCTGTGGGAGCAAAAGGGGAGTCACTTTTGTGTTAGTGCAATACCCGAAAGGGAGGCTCCGGGGAGTGGACGTAGGTCAAGTTGACTGAACCACTATAAAATCAGGTGTGTTCTTTCTGATTATTTTCTTCTCTTTAGTTTTTTTTTATTATCTGCTTGGGTGAAATTCGTGGTTGATCTTTTCATTTATATGTTTACTTATTTCCACTACAAATCATCGAAAAAAATTTTCCTGTTGCTTACGAATTTTTAAATAACCAATTCACCCCCCCCCCCTCTTGGATAGCCTCGGGACTAGTTCATCAGGGCTTAACATCCCTATCAAACTTTCAAAAACTACAGGAGTCTGGGCCTTCCCACCACGCACAATAAAGTGTGTGTATGGTAGGTGTCCTTAGACACCTCGGTCGTAGTCTTCATTCCCACTACGCGTAGTAAAGCGCGTGTATGGGGTCTTCGACGGTACTTGTTTAAAAAGACAGTTTGCTTTTCCCTCGCTCGAGGGTACTTATAGACAACCCGTTTTGTTGTAGGCACCACACCAGGGTCCCGTTCTACCACGCGCAATAAAGCACGTGCATAGGTGGTTTTCCGGTGCACCGCGAATGCTAAAATGAGGCTTAAGGTGATTACCCACCTCGTCGTAGGCACAGCACCGGCGTCCCATCCAACCACGCACAATAAAGCACATGCATAGGTATTTTTTCGGTCTGTCGCAAATAACGAAAGTGGGCTCTCGGAGTTTTTGGGTTTGGAAATTATACCTTCGTGGCGAGGAGTTGTTGGTGGCGGCGATGAAATAAGGTACAAAAACCTCTCTTTTTCTTTTCTTTCTTTTCTTCTCTTTTTTTTTTTTTGAACTACCTCTCTCTTTTTTTTTTTCTTTTCTCTCTTTTTTTCTTTTCTCTCTCTTTTTTATTTTTTTCTCTCTCTTTTTTTTATTTTTTTTTTATTTTGACACCTACACGCACAAGCATATATATGTACATAAAACTTAATAATAATAATAATAAATAATAAATAATAAATAAAAAGAGACATATATGTATACATAGGCATATATATATTTATGTTAAAACATCAATTAAGGCAATTAAAAAAATAAAAAATAACAAAAAAGAAAAAAAATGTAAAGAATCCAATATTTCTATATAATTAGCACATATATAAAATAGTATATATATACATTCAACTAATAATCTTAACAATATGCATATTTATGTAGCAATATATACGACGACTTATATATATAGATAAGCAACATTAGTTAGTAATACTAACAAGCGATAAGAATGCTAACTTTGAATAACAGTGAATGCTAATTAAATACTAAGTATAACAGTGAATAGATTTTGGAATAAACAATAACTAAATGGTGTATGTATATAACAGTAAATATTACTTAAATAACACATAAAGGAAATAACTTGCTTTCGGATTTTTTTTTTTGGAAGATGAACTTTACTGTCACAATTTGTTTTTTTTTAAAAAGGAAAAGGGGTCTTTAGTATATATTTGCATGGCTCAAGCTTTAGAAATCTGATTCAAACATCATATATTTTATGGAAAGAGATTAATTAATGTTATTTGTACCATGACGCTTGGCAGAACTTTTTCAGTTGAATATATTCCTTTTAGAGGCATAGTGTAATGGCCCTAATGATGATTGAATCCATTCAAAAAAAAGGGCCTCAAATATATATTTTTTTTACTAAAAGACAAAAAGGAAAGTGTTAAACCATGTGAGCATGCACAGTTCACGGGATACCACCCACGATTGAATGGGACAACAACAGATTCCATTACCTCAGGCTTTAAAATCACCGGCTACGTTGAAGGAAACTCCTATGCAAGACAAACAAGAGATCGGGTGAGGCTTCGAATGACTGTGGGTTTGGTTGACGGACGATAAGGTATCGGCTAGAGGATTTAGGAGTGGGCGGCACTGTCGTTGGAGGCTGCGACAAAGGGTAGTTTAGGTGGAGCAGAGGATGGTAGTTCAGGCGTAAATCTGGAGGATTTCAGCAACCACAGTGAGCAAGGATTGCTCGGCTAGCTGCAGGTACAGGCAACTCCTGCGTCTGAGACTTCTCGAGAAGTTGCAGGAGGGGATTTCGAGGCTTGGAGGCAGGTGGGATAGAGGGAAAGCTGGCCGGTTCTCAGCACAGTGAAGGTGGAAGTTTTGTTCGCCTGGGTTGGCACTTGGTGTGAGAGAGGGACGTGCCGAGGAGTTCAAAGGTGAAGAAGGCTTCCTTTTGACAACATAAGAGATCTTATTTTCTTTTGATCGAGCTCAGGCCTCAGGGGCTGTTTTGACATCTATTAGACTTGCCTTCAGCGGGATTTTGGGAGATCACCAGAGATTCGAAGCAGGAAAACGGTTTAAAGCATACGAGGTAAAATTGAATGTTATTTTGATTTTTGTTTTGACTTGCCATTTTTATTTAAATTTATAGGCAACATTAATAATGACTTGCTATAACTGGTATTCACATTAATTGGAAGTACCAACAACGTATTGTTTACTGAAATCATCTCATTTTGTGTGGAACTCCTTGATTTTCGTGCATTTTTGCCTCGTTTAACATGTCAATTTTATTGAATATCAAAATTAAATAAATTAATAGTGTATTTAGGGTATTGCCAAGGTTTCAGTCGTAATGACACAGTCAGTTTCACGATCGGATGTCATTTGGTTAGGGCCGAGCATTAATTTCCTCGAAATAAGCATTATTGTATTAGAACCCTTGTCGGTCACGACACAATTTTAATTTGGACAAATTGATAGTCATCTTAGAGTATTGATAGTGTTCTAGATGAGGTGGAAAAGTCTGTTCGTCAATCAGAGATCATTTGGTCAATGCCGAGGGCTAAATTCCTTAGCATGTGCATCATTATCTTATGATTTATGTTTTACCTCAAAATTCATGCCGACTTTCTTGTATGTCATTTAATTCAATCAAATTAAAAGTCATTCTTAAGTATTTGGGATGTTCTGGATACAGTGGCAAAGTCGGTTCGTCGATCGAAGATTATTTGGGTGACGACGAGGCCAATTTTTCTTGAAATATGTATTATTGTATCGCATTAGGATCGCTTTGATTTGCATGCCACCACCCCGGATGACCCAAATTTATTAAATAAAATATAGATTTTTGATGTCGACGATGTTTCAGATGCAATGATGCAGCCCGTTTCACAATCGGATGTCATTTGGGCAATGATGAGGCCAATTTCCTATTCCTTATATTTAAATCGCCTTAGGATTCATGCCACCAATCTGAATACTTCAAATTAAATAAACAAAATGTAATGGCGAAGTCTGTTTTGCAATCGGATGTCATTTGGGCGACGATGAGGCCAATTTTCTTGAAATGCGCATTATTGTATTTGAATCATCTCGATCGCGCCGCCAATCCGAATGCTTCAAATTGAATAAACAAAATATAGTTTTTAAAGTTTGAAAGCATTTCAGACGCAGTGGTGAAGTCCGTTTCACAATCGGACATCATTTAATTGGCCTCGTGCTGCTTGATTCGTTATTTTCATCGCAAATAAATTACTTTCTAGAACTGTCCTCCAATACCTTTCATCCAAGTTGTCCTTCAGAACACCACCAATGACATTAGTTGCCAACGAAGATCCTAAAAGATTTTTAACTATTTCTCCAACAATGGATCTTAATTATAAATTTTATGATCATCATTGGTTCTTTACACCAGCCAATGCATGAGGGTTGAGGAGCTGTAGACATTCATCTTCTTCTAGGCCCGCTAATTTAATTGTTTCCTCCTCCATAAGTTTCTTTTAGAGTGCATGAAGTGAATCCAATTTTATTTTTACATCAAAGTTGATGGAAACATAAACCAACATTTTAAGATCAAATTCCTATGTTATTTCATCTTCGCAAATATGTTGCAAGAGTGTTGACTTTCCCATAACACCATCCCCCACTATGGACAAGAGAGAAATGTTTCTGAACAAATCAATTCCATCAATAAGAACTTTAAGTTCCTTATTTGATTGTTTTCTCAGCCACTGCTTAGCAAAATCAAGATGTGATCCACATTCAAGCTAAATCATCTTTATAAAATTCATGATTTCTGGGATAGTTTTAGGGGTCAGCAAATGCCCCCCAACAAATGTGATACGTGTTCAGAGTATATCACGTTTATTGTAAGTTGGTTAATAACCTTTAGTAGCTATCTTTTTTAGCATACGCGATTACCACAACTACTTTTTGATATACTTTTATTCTCTCCTCGTGCAGGAGATGTTTCATTGGCAGAGACCCGATGACCTACCTCCAGGCGAGCCTAGTAAGGATGCCATTTGGGAGACCATTGATAGGCATGACCCTCAGGGCACTGTTGACGTACGAGACCGACTGGAGCAGCACCAGGATATGTTGCAGGGATGCGACATCTTCCATGACTTCTTTGTTTGCTTCCCTCTACTCTCGGAGCTTCCTGAGGATTATGTTCCTTTTGAGGACCCCGACAGGTGGGTCACCAGCCTCAGACTACAGTGCGGGGAGTATCACCCGCTGGAGAGGTTTATTATGCAGCTTAGTCTGGTACTTGTGATGTTTTGGAGCCTATTACAGACACACTAGAGTCAGTTGGGCAGTCGAGACTTCTCAGTCACAAACAATTGCAGTCAACTCCACTAGAGTGGCCAAGGGATTTTACAGTCAGACAGATTCAGAGCCCGATCAGAGGCTATGTTCACTCGGCCCGCTACATACTTCAGGCACACAGGGAGACTCTTCGGGCAGCAGGGATCTATGAGGTCGTGTACGCCTCACTGTTTGACTACGGAGGCCTCCCCGCGTCTTGGGCCCGTGGTTTGGTTGAGTTCTGGGATGCTAGGCATAGTACTTATTCGGTCAGAGCGGAGGAGCTTACAATTACCCTTTTAGACTTGCAGACGGTCTTCGGGCTACCAGCCTTTGGACACTATTTTAAGGAATGTGTGTCCCCGGACGAGCAACTTTTTCACTGGGTTCCTTCAGCAGACGGTGACAGGAGAGGAAGGTTACCACTACTGGCTATTTACCCAACACTTCTCGAGCACTATAGGTAGACATTCAGAGTGTTGGGTTTGTCGATTCGTGGCCGGACCGTCATACCTGTAGACCTTTGGGTTCACTGCTTCCTTTAGGAGGAGTACTTATTTTCAGCAACAGTGTCACTACACGACCCCTTCGACTTTGGTTTGCAGTGAGGGGTTCCGTTGACAGAGGAGACCGCCGAGCCTCTTTTCTCTAGTGGTGGTACTTCTTCAACATTACCAGGTGTTGACGAGGACCTTTTACTAGCGGGATTTTTGGCACTCTGTCTCAACACCTTCGTACTTCCATTTAGGACTGGATCTTTGATATTCAGCATTCTACTAGCAGCCAATCAGTTTTTTGAAGGGCAAATGCTTGCTTTAGCTCCTACCATCCTTGTTAGAGTGTACAGAGTTTTATGGATAGTTTCTGAGGCCAGCCCTTTAGAGATACAGGATTCAGCTTTACCGTGGTAGTACTTACTCGCTTGGGTTCACTTACATGTACTGGGAGCCTTTTCCTGTTTAGAGACCCCAGCCTACTTCCTACAGAGAAGGTTTCTCACAGTCCTACAGCTCTTCTAGGCGTCTTCTACCTTCAAGTCAGAGAGGATCCGTCTATTTTTCTTTACCCCGCAGCTAGGCTCAGACAGGTTCTCCTTGGTCCACCAGCCAGACACTCTTAGTTTGCCACCCCACCAGAGGGGTACAGTTGTAGTTGATGAGGTTGACCGCAGAGGTAGGCACATGCTGCTACTTCGTAGTCAGAGTTTGGCTGTTGCTGAGCACTTTATCAGCATGCGGCTAGGATGGTTATGCCACTGTCAGGGTGGTTTTGTTACATTGGAGGGCTACCAGCCCAATGGGGTGGCCAGGCGGTTCGATTTCTCATAGGCCACAGCCTACGATGGACGGATACCACTTCCAGGGGTTACGGATGCATGACGCATGGGGGCTATTCCGCTAGAGAGTCATTTTTACGTTGCAGCTCTAACTTGGTTAAATCTGCTGAGGCTTGGGATAGGTTTCAGTTTTCTTCTTGCCCTGCCATCCAGTTCTACAGGGGTTAGCTACACACGGATGTCTTGGGTGCGGCTGTCTTTCAGACCTTCCTTGGAGCACGGTGCCAGGCGGTACGAGCGTCGGGTACGAGAGCTTGGGTTTTCGAGGGGTCAGAGGTCTCAATGGGGTTTTCCAAAGGCTACAGGTAGCAGAGGTACTTCCTTACCCTTCACTCTTTCTTTCTTGTCAGCTTTAAAATAGTCTTGATAATTTGATATATATTATATGGTGCAGGGACACACGTTGAGGCCCATACTACTGTTGGGGTCGTTATTCTTTCTCCTGCTAGAGTTTCGGATGTGGTACATGTGCCACATCACATAGAGGTTTCCCAGCCCTCTCATTGGCGGACCAGTTCTCAGCGCGTTGCTCCTTCCAGACTATCTGTAGATGCTCATCCTCCTCCCACAGACCTCGAGGAGAGCACACAGGAGCCGAGGAGGTCAGACTTTACCGGGTACAGTACACCAAGACCTTCTGGTGACTTCTCCTTTTCGGTAGACCCCTACGGGTCATTCTGTCCAGGCGAGTCTTCGGGGACCGACGCCACTTTACTTACTGAGTTCTTTGGGGGGCCGTCGTACACACAGCCAACGTCAGACTTGATTCCTTCAGAGTTCTCTTTCTTTCCGGTGGGCTACTCTGCTGACTTTGTAGGCCTCTCTTTCGTTCCAGTCAGTCACCCAACAGACTTAGTGGGCCCTTCCACAGGTAGCATTAATTATAAGTTCATTCATTTTTAATACATTATTATAATATCTGTGATTATATTAATTATTTAAAATCCTTTGTGTAGTGCCTGAGGGGTTCTACTACACTTCAGAGATTTCTTGTTATGCTCCTCTTCCTCCGGACCCCATGACTAATGATAGGTGCAGCCACTTAGTGGAGGTTCTGAGGAGTTTGGTCTCTAGCTTTGACCCGAGCTCTCCAGTGTCTTGGGTTGGTTTTACTTCTTCCGCTGACTGGGTCCTCGGCCTACTTGCCGATTTCGGGGTGGACACCACTGAGCTATATTTTTTGGAGGCAGTGTGCTGCGAGGCAGAGTTCTACATCCAGCAGCTGAGGTCCCTTTCTGTTACCCAAGCCGGAGTTACTCTTCCGTAATTAGAGGAGATGGTTGCTAATCACAGGGCGCTGGCTGATGACGTCCATGACCGAGTAGACCATGGTGCAGAGGCTCTGAGGAGACACTGCTAGAGTTCTTCTAGCATGACTCAGGAGATGTACGGGCTGACCACATACATGCAGGATCTCTGGAGGGATATCAGACAGATGTTATCCAGGACACGCCACTTGCAGGAGGGACACGACCGGCGGGACCGTCTTACTAGGAGGAAGGAGCAGCGCTATCGGTCCTTACAGTATGAGATGATGGAGGACGACTCTTCACTAGCACTGGCCGGGGAGCAGTTCCAAAGAGCTCAATCAGAGTTCCAGACCTTGGACAAGATTGTCGGACGGTTGGAGAGCTTACAGGCCCGCCTCTACTGACGTGTTTTTGTCTCTCTCATTTTCTTTTAGTTTATACTCCTATAGTGTCTTGAGTCCCACTGTACTTGTACCACATGATGATTGATTATATATACATGGAGGATTTTTGTTCTTTTCTGTGTTACTTCTTAAGTTAGTTTCTGTATCATACTCTGGACTATTTTTTTTATTGTTGTACTCTGGACTGTCTCATACTCTATTTTAGACTTATTTTTGGTGCCATATGGGATTTTAAATATTTATTTGAGGATTTCGACATGCAGCATGATGTTAACCCAAATAAATATTTAAAATATCCCCCATCTTTGAGGGCAGTTATGTGCCTCACTTTAGCCACTAGTTGGGGCCAGTGGATGTAGCTTCAAACTTTAGGGATTTTAGCTTTTTCCTATCCTATGTTTTATATGACGAACTAGATGGAATGTTTATAGGTTTTAGATTTGGTTGATAGTACCAAATGTAGGTAGTATTCTGATCCTTAACTAGTCGAGGAGACTTCAATCTGAATCACATTAGTTCATTAGATTATGTGAGCTACGATTTGATAGCTCTTTGTCATCTATTTGCTGAAATGAAAGTTCCTCTACTACGGCCTTTCTTATGGCGTATTGAGTAGACAAAATTGCCAGCGATCCAGCTATATTTGGGCGTGTTGGATCTGGCCTCTTACACTCATTTAGGCTTCAAAGCTATGGGCAATCTGCTTCCCAATGCTAAATCTATTTAAGTTGGTAGATTTAAAGTCATCCTTTACGGTTGCAGATTTGGAGTCTACGGATATTCGGTTGTTGTTCATGACTCATCCTTCCCACTGGAACTTTGATTCTCCAGTCAATTAGGAGAGTTTTGTGTACTACGACTATTGAAACTTATCGAGTTAAATCAGCCTTCGTTCTTCCTACAGTCCCTACTAACGAGTTGATGAAGTGGGAGTTCCGCTACTATGGCTTTTCTTCTAGTGTGTTGAGTAGGCGGAGTTGCCAGAGATCTGGCCATATTTGGGTGTGTTGGATCCGACCTTTTACACCCATTCAAACCTTAAGCTTCAGGTTGTTGGAAGACATCAAGCATTTTTGGCACGATTTGTTTGAGCGTGTAGTTACAAAAGTCTCTTTCTTAACTTTCAAAATCTAGGTACATTGGAGGAGAATTCACCGTATCCCTATTCGAAGGAAAATAAGGCTTAATGATTTAAATATTTATCTGGGGATCCTGATGCGTAGCACGGTGTCAACCCAAACAAACACTTGAGTACCCCCCGTCGCGTAGGGAGGTTTTGAAATGGGATAAATTTTCTCCCCCTTTTTTTTGGGCAAATTTGAAATTTTAAAATTTTAAATATTTATTTGTCGATTAGTACATTTGAAGTATATAATACTTTAAGTACATCATTATCTCTATGTATGGTATTTCCTCAAGTATCAACCATTGATCGACAGCATAGGTCTCTGGCCCTCCAGATCAATCAACTGATAGGCTCCTCCTTGGTATACTTTCTCGATAATAAAGGGCCCCTCCCAATTGGATACGAATTTACCACCAATTTTTTAGTGAGGGATGATTGGCCTTCTCAGCACCATGACCAATTCCCCTTCTTGAAATGATCGATGGCGCACCATTCGGTCAAAGGATTTCTCCATCTTTGCTCGATATATTTTTAAATTTTTCTGGGCTTATAACCTTGTTTCATCAAGTGCATCAAGCTTTTCCATTCTTAATCAAGCATTTTAATCCTGAGTTAGATCATGCTAGATAGCTACTCGAAGTGATGGCAGTTCAATCTCTAGTGGTAACACTGCTTCAACTCCGAACACTAGTGAGTAAGGAGTGGCTTTGGTTGGCATTTTATAAGTTGTACGATACGCCTATAATGCCTCCACAATCTTGGTATGCCACTCTTTTTTATTTTTGGTGAGGATCTTCTTCAACAATTTCACCAGTGTTTTGTTGAAGTCCTCTGCCAAACCATTTGCCCTTGGATTATATATTGATGAATACCGCCAATCGATCTTGTTTCGATCAACAAATTTATAAATTTTTATACTTTTGAATGCTATGTCATTATCTGAGATCACATGATGCGGTACACCAAATCTATAAACAACGTTATGGGTAAAGAACTTAATCACATGTTCAGATGTGACTTTTTTGAACGGAGCTACTTCTGCCCACTTGGAGAAGTAGTCTGTAGCTGCCAATATAAAGCGGTGTCCGGCTGATGATGGTAGATCTATCGACACAATTATATCGGTACCCCAACATTCAAATGGTCAGGATGTAACTGTTGGGTGTAGCAGATTTGGCGGTTAATGTATAACATCACCGTGAATTTGACACTCATGGCACCTCTTAGCATGGTTAATACAATTTGTTACCATTATTGGCCAATAATAACCCATTCTCTTGATTTTAGCAGCCATCTTGGGACCTGACTGATACGCTCCATAGATTCCTTCATGAACTTCTGCTACCTTGGTCCCTAGGTATCGTAGCCACATCTGGTCAAAAGCCCGTCGATACAGCGTATCATTGACAAATACGTATCGTAACGCCCTCTTCCAAACTTGTGCAGCCAGAGATTTATCTGTTGGGAGTTTTCTTTCTTTGAAGTAGTCGATGAATGGTTTCCTCCAATCATCTTCAACTTCAACGTCTAGGCAATGTAGCCACGACTCTGAGCATCTACTGGTTCTTCATCTTTTGACTACATTACGTTCTCCTGATTGATTTTCAGTAGTGATCTGTTGGGGAGGTCGGGGATCAACCGGGGTTATGTCCTGTTGGCCTAAATCTGGTACTCCCTCTGCCCATGGGAATTATAAGATTGCTGGCTCTAAGACCCGACGATTTTCAACCGCAATAAATATAGATGGCTTCTTGTCTTTACTTGCAAGCTCCTTAGCCAATTTGGCTAGACAATCTGCTTTTGCATTCTGTCCTCAGGGGATTCGAGCTATCTTAATATTTGGCACATGCTTTAGGAGCTCGACAGCCCATCGGTGATAGTGGGCTAACTCAAGTTTACAAATCTTGTAGACGCCCAGAACTTGATTTATTACAAGTTGAGAATCGCCAAAGATTTGAAGATTTATGATTTGGACACCAATCACAATTTCCAGTCCCGCTATCAAAGCATCATATTCAGCTTCATTATTGTTCTAAGGTTCAGTTAGACTGAACGAGAATCTCATTATGCCTCCCTCAGGTTCTATAAAGATAAGATCGATGCCAGCTTGAGCTTTTGCAAGATTTGGACGTCTGGGAGATTTGATCGACGATGCTCCATCAAAATACATCTCCCAAAATTATAGTTTCTCCTTTTCCTCGACCTACATGATTTGTTCATCCAACAAATCATCATTGACCGGGGAGTCTGCTAGAATTGAATGCGCGGTAAGAAAATTCGTCAAAGCTGTCCATTTACCGCCTTCTATGGCATGTATACGATATCAAATTGCAGTAATATTACTACCCACCTTGCTAAACGACCTATCAATGCTGGTCTTATCATCAAAAATTTCAATAGATCGATCTTTGATATCAAGGTAATTTTAATGGAGAGCATATAATGGCGAAGCTTCTGGACTGCAAAAATTAACGCCAAACAATGCTTCTCAATTGGGGAATATCGCACTTCGGCTCCAATTAATCTTCAACTGATGTAGTAGCATGCATTTTCTTTTCCCTCTTCATTATGTTTGGCCAATAATGCTCCGAGGGACTCTTCTAGAGCTGTCGTATACAGTATAAGAGGCTTACCTGGAATTGGCGCTGCAAGAATGGGTGGGTTCAACAAGTATCTCTTGATGCTGTCAAACGCTTCCTGACATTCTACATCCCATTTGAAGCGGACGTCTTTCTTCATTTACTTTAAAAATGACTGGTACCTACTTGATAGATTCGATATGAACCGTCGAATGAAACCCAGCTGCCCTTGCAACGAGCGAAGTTGATAGAGGCTTCTAGGCGGCGACATCTCAATGATCACCTTAATCTTATTGGGGTCGACTTATATGCCTCGATGACGAATGACATACCCAAGAAATTTATCAGAGGAGACCCTGAAAGCACACTTAAGGGGATTCATCTTCAAGTCGAACTTTCTGATCCTCTCGAAAATAATTCTCAACTCATTTAAGTGATCTCTACGGTCTACGCTCTTAACGACCAGGTCGTCTATATAACACTCGACCTTCTGATGTACCAACTCATCCAAAATATGCATCATTGCCCACTGGTAAGTGGCACCAGCGTTCTTCAAGCTGAAGGGCATGACCGTATAGCAGAAAATGCCGATAGGCGTTCTGTATGATTTATGCTTTTCATCTTCGGGGGCCATCTTGATCTGATTGTATCCTGATGATCCATCCATAAAGGAGAATATATCATAGTTAGACATATTATCCACTAGTAATTCTGATACCGGGAGTGGAAAGTCATCTTTCGGACACGCCTTGTTGAGGTCCCTAAAATTAATACAGATACAAATCTGACCATTCTTCTTCTTAACCGGGACAATATTGGCAATCCAGTCGGTGTATTTTTCTTCTCAGATGAAGCCCGCCTCTATGAGCTTCTTTGTCTCTGTAATTACTTGTTCTTCAATCTCCAGCCTCATTCTCCTTGGAGCTTGTTTGACGAGTGCCGCATTTGGTTTGATTGTCAGTCTATAAACTGCTACATCAGGGGATAAGCCAGGCATTTCAGCATATATCTAGGCAAAGCAATTCTTGAATTCACAGAGGAGATCTTTTATCTCTTCCACTTGGTCTTCTAGCAGAAGGGAACTATTGAAGGTTGGGCGAGGGTCATCCTCAGTTCCTATGTTGACTTCCATTAACTCATCCATAGTAGCCTCCTGTCCACCATCTTTTAGTTCTTCTGGTGCAGGCTTGGCTTCTACGGGCTGCTCCTCATAGTCATCAGCTTCATAAATTTCTTTATCAGAATTGTCATTAGGTTCAACTTCCCTGCAAGTGATGACTCGACATGTCTCCTTTTGAGGGTGTTTATATACGATGAATCTAAGGCCTCTCCTTGCGAGAATATCCTTTCTTTGCATCACATGGGGATTTCTTCGATATCAGAGCTTTAAACATGTACGGAGTTGTTGTACTTGAGTGCGAATTCTAACTTGTTTCGCAACATCCTTCAGATATTTTTAGTGCTAAATCTGGGCATTCTCGTGAGTACTTATTCCTGACATTCAATGGGTCTGTAGAGCCAGTCTCGACTCCCTTCCTCCTCACGCTCTCTAGATTTATAAAATAGGGTTCCCGGCCCATCCCTTTTTCTTAGGGGAGGCACATAAAATGTTACGAGTTCCTCAATATTATGCACCTCTCGGGGAACGATTTCTTTGAAGTGTTGTGGGGGAACACGTGTGACTACACATTCATTATCTAAAATTGTTAGATTATATATTCTTGATAGAACATGTTGTACATTATTCATATATATATACTCATAGTCATAGTCATCATCTGAATACTTTATCTTCTTTCTCCCCTTAGCTGTTGATTGGCATATTTCTCGGGATTTAACAGGGGCAGCTTCATCCTCATATGTGTCACTTCCAAGGTGAGGCACATATTTTCTCGATCTAGGAGTGATCGCTGTTTTGGGAAGAGTTGGGGTTACCTTCTTTCTCCCCGCTTACTTCTTTTTAGCTTCCTTTTCGGGCTGCCTTGCATTCTTCAGGTTTGCTGCCTTAGTCTCGAGAGAACTCGACGGTTTTGGCTCCTTAGGGATGAAGTATCTGACATCTTCATAGATTTTCACCTCATGGACTATGAAGGGCTGAATATCACCAGAGATTTTGAACTCCTCTCCGTCCCTAATATATTTCATACATTGATGTAGTGTTGATGGGACCATGCCGTAATCGTGCAACTACGAGCGACCTAGAAGTGCCCTAAATGAGGTATCCGCGTCAATCACATGAAACTTCACCTCGGTATGAAGTTCCTCGAATGTTAGGGAGAGCATAAATAATCCTAGGGTCTTTTGCCCCTTCTCATTGAAACCATGCACCATCAATTTATCTGGCCCGAGATGCTGCACATCGAGACATAACGATCATAGTGCTTTCAAGATCATAAGGTTAATGAAAGACCCGGGATCAATCAGAATCCGGCTGATTATCATTCTGTCACTCTCTGCAGTAACATATAGAGGGCAGTTGTGGTCTGCCGTTCCAAACATCATATCATCCTCAGTAAAAGTAATGATTGGTTCATTTCGAGCTTGTAAGACTTCTGTCAAATTATGTTAAGCAAAATATTCCTCATATCTTTCAGGGTCCTTGAGAGCCGAAATCAAGGTTTCCTGCAGGTCTTTAGACATCACCAGAGCATCATATATGCTAAGCATTTTATTCAGATGGGAAATGACGTTATAATATAGCCCCTTAGTTGAAGCATTTTTCTTTTTCGGGTCTTTAGGGATAATATCTTCATTTATAATTATTTCCTTCCCTTTGTCATTATTAGGGAACCCTTTCTTGGGCGGAGAAGGTAGCATTTTACCACTTCTTAGCTACACCTGAGTGATCTCCCCTTGCTCAGATTCTCTTGACGGTGTATTTTCTTCAGAGTCAGTCATTATCATATCTGGAGATTCATCCATTGATTCAAAATCACTGCCCAAGTTCACCTGCTCCATCTGTGACGTTAGGTTGGGGTCCGATTCCTCTTCTTTTGGAAAATATAAATCCTCCTCCGAACTGTAGTCCATTGGCGATATCATCATACATGATTCAGGGGATTCTTTTCTTTCCTTTTTGATTGAAGCCACTAGTGTCATCAAAATGACCCGACAGTTTTCTACGGGAAGTGGCTCTTCTTCAGCCTCTTTTACCTCCTCAACCTTGAGTTCTGTTATAAAATCAACAAGCTTAACGGGGCATCTCACAGTTTGATATTATTCATCCAAACTATCGATAACCCTTTGAGTTGCTATCTTTTTCTCCTTGGGCTTCTTTAGCTGGGTCTTCTTCTTAGAGGATTTCACTCTCCCAGACTTTAAAGTGCCAGCTTGGTTGAGAAACTGTTTAGAAGTGGAAGCTCGCACCGCAGGCAGTGCCTTGAGATCTATCACCGGCTCTATAGGAGATTTCCACTTTACACCTGGAACTCCTTCAAGCTGTTTCAACATTTTTACAGTCTTCTTGGAGATCACAGTCTTCCACTATTCTTCTTGAGCTAACTTCTTTTCATTTCTCTTTTCTTTAACTGGGGGTATGGGAGAAGATGTAACTACCCGAGTTGATTCCTTTTTGGGTTGGGATAACACATTATCTAACAATGTGAGCTCCCCCCTCCGGTATTTTCTTTCGAGCCAATCCATAAAGATATAACAATCTTTAATAGGATGGCCTAGCATTCTGTGATAAGGGCAGTAACTTGGGTCACTAGTTTCTTTCGACTCTTCTGGCCTTTTGCACTCCGGCAATTCCAGACCTACTTTTAGTGCCTGTCGAAATAACTTAGTGACACTTTCCCTTTTAAATGAATATTCTTAATTCATCTTAATTTTGAAAGATGGGAACATTCTATCACCAGTTCCCATTGCTTTCCTTGGGCGATCCCGTCCGTCCTTAAAAGTTCGTGGCCTATCATTCCCTCCGAGTACCAGCTTCAGCTGAGGGTTAGGGTTGTAGACTTGTTTTGGCTTTTCTTCATACTGCATCGGCTGCTTGCCTTTGCCTATATTGTAAGCCACCTACTTCCCCCTATTTGGCCTGAGGTAGGATATAGAATAGGTTTCACTCTTCTTAGTATCTAGGGCTTTAGCCTTTTTGAACTTGTCAAAGTTGCCTTCTGATCTTGACAAATTTAACTTCTCAAATTTGGCCATCCTGTCCAGCAGATCCTGAAATGTGGTAATTATAGTCATGCACAAAAATGGTTGCATCTTATCATTGATGTTTCCCATCAGTAATTATACGGCATATTTTTCTTCGAGCTGCTGCTCATATTTCATGCTCAAGTTACGCCAGCGAATGATATATTTCGACACTGACTCCTCTTTCTTTCGCTTATCTAAGGTGAGGTCAGCGATTATGATTTTCTCAGTTGCACTAGCGAACCTTTTCACGAACATTAATTCTAACTCTATGAATGTCTTTACAGAGTCATTTGGCAATTTGGCGTACCATTCAAAGGTATTTACTGTTAAACTACTGATGAATTATCTGAAGAGTAAGGCATCATTTCCCCCCGTGTTGCTGCAGGTGGCCTTGAATTATGCCAAGTGCTGCCTGGGATTGTTAGTACCGTTAAAGATATGGAAGTTTGGGATTGAGTACCCTTTTGGTTATGGCACTTGGTCGTATTATGTCGGATATGGATGACCTTTTCCAACCAGCTTTTCATCCTGGTTAACAGCTATAATGGCATTGATCTTTTCTGTGATTAGTCCTTCGAGCTAAGTAGCAGTCACGGGCTCGAAGGTGCTAGCAACATTCTATGGAGTGGACTAGCAGATGGCATTGCGAGCTTCATTGTTATTTTTAGGGACACCTCGTATTCTTGAGCCTTGAGGTATTTGGAGATTTGGAGGATCGCAGGGGGATCAGGTATGGGACCGACGGTTGCAGTTCTTTGCATCATCACTGCCATCTGAGTCATCATTCCTGTCATTTTCTCATTCAACTGGGAGATCTCCTTGTCTTTAGCTTTCATTTATTCTCCCATTTGTTGTAGTATATCACCAAGCACGACGTCATCAATCACGAAAGGATTTTCTTTTTCCTCTTCATCTTCCTCGACTCTCTCTTTGGCAGGGGGACCACCTCTATCGATAATAGGCTCAACCTCACGCTGACGCCTTTGTGTTGGCCTAGGTTGTGGCTGTCGATCATGACCATCTTCAATATCTTAGTGATAGACTTCCTTGATGGCGCGAGTATGTCTTACCATATAGACGACTTCTATGTCAATGGTGTCATTCATTTCTTCCATTCCTTCTTCAATAAATTTAATATTTTCATTTCCTTCCATATATTCCTTTCCTTTTATATCTTCTATATTTTCTTCTTCACCTATATTTTCTTCCACTTCCATACCTTCTTCTGCTTTCTCCTCTAGCACACGGATCTCTGAACGGCGGTGCCACTGGATTTTTGGTTATTGATTTGGCAGGAAGATCTCTTCGACCAGTGGGCTACAGTCGAAGTTGGTCATCTCTTCCTTTGGAGGGGATGGCGAGCGACGGGATCCCCCGGAGGATTTTCTGAGGTGTCGACCGTTAGGAGGGGCATCACTGTGGGTTTTCTTTGGAACCCACTTTTAATGTTGTTAATTATTGGGGGCGGATCACCAGCAAGCTGCATCGGATGTCACGCTCAGATTTATTTCTCTTTTTCTTTTTTCTTTATTTTCTTCTCTGTGAAGCCTTGGCCTCCAGACTTGCTTTCCTTTCTGTCGGGACCTTTCGATGGTGGATCCCTAAACCTAAGTTTCAGGTGTCACACTTCGATGCTCACCAGATAGAATTTGTTGTCGTCTTCTTCTACCTTCGGCTATAAGATCAGACGACAGCCTTTCCCTTGGAGGGGTCCTTCTGGCCTCAATCATTAGTGGCCTCTAAAATTTCTTTTTCTTCAGACCCTTCTCCTTCACGGTCTTCAGTACCCTGTACACTCTAACTGACAGTGTTTCGGGTTCTTTCTTTCTTGGAGGGGCTGGAACATCGGGCTGTTTCTCCCAAAAATATTTCTTTAGCTCCCAAGTAGAGCTATTCCTTTTGACCCATCTTAGGTCAATAAACTTGTTTCGGGTGGGAACATTAACTTCGGGTTCCTGAGCAGGTAGGCTTGAAGGGTAGACTGGCAGCTGTTGCTGCTGAGCATGAAGCTCAGCATTCTTCTTCCTTCTCTTCCTTCTGGTAAGCCTCCCTCCAGATGAGGAGGCCTCAGCCTCATTCCTACCAGGTGCAGTAATCCCCCTCGGTAAGGTAGTGGTATTTGTAGTCATCACGGAAATTCTTCCACCTGTCACAACTCTTTTAGTGTCCGGGGCCTCTGGCTGTGAAAGATGCTCAAACACAGAAACCCTCTTTCGAGGATTTTCAGTAGTAGCAGTAGTCTGTGACGCTGGCAGATGCATCTAACATGTAGTAGCCTCAGTGGTTGGTCGCTGTGCTGACAGATACACTTGATGGGTAGGGGCTCTGATAGGTTGGAGTCTCCTTGTAGGCTTTTCAGTAATTACGCCATTCACAGGAGTGGCGACAGTTCTTACAACGACTGCAAGAAAGTCAACACTACCAAACTGAATAGTTGCTCTAGTATTTCCGGTAGTGATCACAGCATTCGCTAGTTGAATGCTAGCACCACGTCCTAGTTGAACAATGAATATTGTATTCTGTAGATCCATCTTGACAAATGAAAGGTAAGGGTTAGTAATCAGAATCTGATACATCACCTCACACTTTCAAGATGCAGAGACTTGCACAGAATATAAAATAAGGCAGATAACATTAGCAAGCAATATAAATTTAAAAATCATGCTAAATATGCTGTCTACAAAAAATTTATTGAGCAATCATTTTAGAATATTCAAAATTTTAATTCATTAAATGATTATTTTGAAAAAGTTCAAAATTTTTGAATCCGTGTTGATTTGACTGCTACGATAGTACTGAGACGACTAGCCAAAGATGAAAAGAGAAATCAATCCCCAGCAGAGTCGCCAGAAATCTGTGGGCTCCAAAAATTTGGCCCCGGCCTCCGCCCACTTTTATTTGCTTTCTTCGGGGGGAGTTTTAGCAGATTTAAGTTTCGGGGTAAATTTTGAAAGGCAGATGAGATTGTAGATAAGACACTACCCAGAGATTTCACCCTCATTTTACGTGGACTTTATGATCTGAGTTCTGGTTTCCTATAGGCGCAAGCCCCTATAGTTAATTACCCCACCCAGTAACGAAAGAGAACTTTCGATTAAGGCTAGTCATCAATCAGATACGTAAGGATACGTGCATCTGGCATATGGTAGCAGCATGAGTTTGGGATATTGAAATATGGAGGATTTGGGAATTTGGAAGATTGGAAGATTTGGAAATTTAATATTTAAAATTAGAAATTGCACCATCCTGCACTTAAAGCAGATGGTGGGGGAATGGATGATAGACCCGATCAAGATCCCAAGGTTCTGTCATCCCGGGCCATCGTGGTCCCTGGTCTACTTAGTCAGAGGAGCTAGTTGACCCAACCTGACAGAAAGATCCTTGTCGACAGTCATGGGTTGTTTCGTCCAAGGGTACCATGTAGACCTGGGATGAGTATTTGTCTAAGGGGACAAATTTGAATCCATCTTAACTAACAGAGGGCTTTGTGCCTTATCGATCATGTCCTATTTATTCATATCTCAAGGATTTGATGCCAATAAGGAACGTATTGGCTATGGCCATAATCGGTATCACGTGGTGATATTTGGAGGCAAAACCACTCGATTCAGAGGGCCCCGGGTCATAACCGTTTATCCTGCAGTGCCATTTGGCGGAGAAACTGCCGGTTAGAGGACATGTACCGCGCCCTTACTGGTAGGAGATTGTTTAAGAATGGATCCTAGTGATATTTTTGATCAGGCATTGGCTATATGTGAGCTGAAGTAGTTTTCGACTTGTCCACCTCGGCAAATTATTACGGAGGGTGGATGAATTTTGCTTTGAGTGGTTAATGGTGTTTATTTCAATTTTAAATATCTTGGAATTTAAGATTTTTGATATTTTTGGAGATTTTTTATTTTTTATGGGTATTTTGGAATATTTTGAATGGACCCCTCTGGTTGAGATTTGTATTCAACACGGCCATCCTCAGGGTGTGTGGGGTCATTTAAATTTATGGATTAAACCTTGTCGACTCTATCGAACTGTCGATAGAGGATCGGGTTTCATAGGCTTTGTACCTTTATTGGTGAATTCTCTTGATTATAGGCCTTGAAGGCCTAATATGAATGTATAAAACAAATATCCTAGTTGACCCCATGGTTGTATATTCATTTAGTAGTTCAAGCCGTGTCGACTCCTATCTACCTGGATAGAAGGATCGGGCTCGAACTTGAATTCACTTATTGACTCGTGCAGCATCCCTAGACGTCACGTGTGTACCAATAACATGCTCACCGGGGCCCATGTGGGTTATGATTATATTTACCCCTTTTGTGTTCCTATGTGTATACAAATTAAGGTGCACATGTGCGGGGGTACTTTTTAGAATATTTATAAACACTTCTGTCTGCTTGTACGGATGTTGCAAATCTAGTGGCATTTTACAGCAGCTTCGGGATTGAGTTGTTTGCTGCATTGTACAGGTAGACTGTCGTGCACTACTTGCTTTTTTGCAGGTGGATCATAGTGCACTAACGAATCTCCTAATTTTGTGTTGAGATGCATTTCAATATTTTCCACAAGTTCACTTAGCATTTGTTTATTTATTATTTAATGATTTATGGATTCATTTTATTAGTTTGAGTATGATTTAGTGCTTTAAGTTCTGTTCCATGTTGTTCAAAATCAAATCCCCTATTGTTCAAAAGTTTGCAAGTCCTTTGCCTTTTTCAAACAAAATTTTGGCAGCCTCCCGGCGTCTCCCCCATTTAGGGGAAAAACTACAGGAGTCTGAGCCTTCCCACCACATGCAATAAAATGCATGCATGGTAGGTGTCCTTAGACACCTCGATCGTAGTCTTCATTCCCACCATGCACAATAAAGTGCGTGCATGGGGTCTTTGATGGTACCTATTTAAAAAGATAGTTTGCTTTCCCCTCGCTCGAGGGTACTTATAGATAACCCCATTTCATTGTAGGCGCCACACCGGGGTCCCATCCCACCACGTGTAATAAAGCTCATGCATAGGTGGTTTTTCGGTACACCGCGAATGCTAAAATGAGGCTTAAGGTGATTACCCGCCTCGTCGTAGGCGCCGCACCGCGGCCCCATCCCACCACGTGCAATAAAGCGTGTGCATAGGTGTTTTTTCAATCTGTCGCAAACGACGAAAGTGGGCTCTTGGAATTTTTGGATTTGAAAATTATACCTTCGCGGCGAGGAGTTGTTGGCGGCGGCGATGAATTAAGGTACAAAAACCTCTCTTTTTCTTTTCTTTTTTTTCTTCTCTTTTTGTTTTTTTTTGAACTCCCTCTCTCTTTTTTTTTCTTTTCTCTCTCTTTTTTTTTTCTTTTCTCTCCCTTTTTTTTCTCTCTCTCTTTTTTTATTATTTTTTATTTTGACACCTACACCACAAGCATATATATGCACATAAAACTTAATAATAATAATAATAAATAATAAATAAAAAGAGACATATATGTATACATAGGCATATATATGTTTATGTAAAAACATCAATTAAGGCAATTAATAAAATAAAAATAAAAATAAATAAAAATAAATGAAAAGAATCCAATATTTCTATATAATTAGCACATATATAAAATAGTATATATATATACATTCAACTAATAATCTTAATAATATGCATATGTATGTAGCAATATATACGACGACTTATATATATACATAAGCAACATTAGTTAGTAATACTAACAAGCGATAAGAATGCTAACTTTGAATAACAGAGAATGCTAATTAAATACTAAGTATAATAGTGAATAGATTTTGGAATAAACAATAACTAAATGATGTATGTATATAACAATAAATATTACTTAAATAACACAGAAAGGAAATAACTTGCTTTCGGATTTTTTTTTTATGTGAAGATGAACTTTAATGTCACAATGTTTTAAAAAAAAAATGAAAGGGGATCTTTAGTATATATTTGCATGGCTCAAGCTTTAGAAATCTGATTCAAACATCATATATTTTATGGAAAGAGATTTGTACCATTACCCTTGGAAAAACTTTTTCAGTTGAATATATTCCTTTTAGACGCATAGTGTAATGGCCCTAATGATGATTGAATTCATCCAAAAAAAAGGGCCTTAAATATATATATATATTTTTTTTACTAAAAGACAAAAAAGGAAAGTGTTAAACCATGTGAGCATGCACAGTTCACGGGATACCACCCAAGATTCAATGGGACAATAGTAGATTCCATTACCTCTGGCTTTAAAATCACCGGCTACGTTAAAGGAAACTCCTGTGCAAGATAAACAAGAGATCGGGTGAGGCTTCAAATGACTGTGGGTTTGGTTGACGGAGGATAAGGTATCGGCTAGAGGATTGAGGAGTGGGCGGCAGTGTCGTGGGAGGCTGCGATAAAGGGTAGTTTAGGTTGAGCAGAGGACGGTTGTGCAGGCATAAACCTGTAGGATTTTGGCAACCACAGTGAGCAAGGATTGCTCGGCTAGCTGCAGGTACAGGCGACTCCTGCGTCTGAGACTTCTCGAGAAGTTGCATGAGGGGATTTCGAGGCTTTCAGGCAGGTGGGATAGAGGGAAAGCTGGCCGGTTCTCGGCACAGTGAAGGTGGATGTTTTGTTGGCCTGTGTTGGCTCTTGCTGTGAGAGACGGACGTGCCGAGGAGTTCAAAGGTAAAGAAGGCTTCCTTTTGACAATAGAAGAGATCTTATTTTCTTTTGATCGAGCTCAAGCCTCGGGGGCTGTTTTGACATCTATTAGACTTGCCTTCAACGGGATTTTGGGAGATCACCAGAGATTCGAAGCAGGAAAACAGTTCAAAGCATACGAGGTAACATTAAATGTGATTTTAATTTTTGTTTTGACTTGCCATTTTTGTTTAAATTTATAAGCAACATTAATAATGACTTGATATAACTGGTATTCACCTTAATTGGAAGTGCCAGCAACATATTATTTACTGAAATCATCTCATTTTGTGTGGAACTCCTTGATTTTCGTGCATTCTTACCTCATTTAACATGTCAATTTTGTCGAATATCAAAATTAGATAAATTAATAGTGTATTTAGGGTATTGCTGAGGTTTCGATTATGATGACATAGTCCGTTTTGCGATCGGACATCATTTGGTTAGCGCTGAGCGTTAATTTCCTCAAAATAAGCGTTATTGTATTAGAACCCTCATCGGTTACGACACAATTTTAATTTGGACAAATTGATAGTCAACTTAGAGTATTGATAGTGTTTCGGATGTGGTGGAGAAGTTCATTCATCAATCAGAGATCATTTGGTCAACACCGAGGGCTAAATTTCTTAGCATGCGCATCATTATCTTGTGATTTGTGTTTTACCTCAAAATTCATGCTGACTTTCTTGTATGTCATTTAATTCAATCAAATTAAAAGTCATTCTTAAGTATTTGGGATGTTCTAGAAGCAGTGGCGAAGTTTGTTCGTCGATCGAAGATCATTTGGGCGACGACGAGGCCAATTTTCATTGAAATGTGCATTATTATATTGCATTAGGATCGCTTTGATTTGCATGCCACCACCCCGATTGACCCAAATTAATTTAAAAAATTGTATATTTTTGATGTCGATGACGTTTTAGATGCAACGATGTAGTCCATTTCACAATCTGATGTCATTTGGGCGACGACGAGGTCAATTTCCTCGATATATGTGTCCTTATATTCAAATTGCCTCGAGATTCATGCCACCAATCCGTTTACTTCAAATTGAATAAAAATATAGTTTTTAGAGGTTGACAGCATTTCAGATGCAATGGCGAAGTTTGTTTTTCAATCGGATATCATTTGGGCGATGATGAGGCCAATTTTCTTGAAATGCACTTGCTGTATTTGAATCATCTCGGTCGCGCCGCCAATCCAAATGCTTCAAATTGAATAAACAAAAAGTAGTTTTTAAAGGTTGAAAGAATTTCGGACGCGGTGGTGAAGTCTGTTTCACAATCAGGCATCATTTAATTAGTCTCGCGCTGCTTGATTCGTTATTTTTATCGCAAATAAATTACTTTCTAGAACTATCCTCCAATACCTTTCATCCAAGTTGTCCTTCAGAACACCACCAATGACTTTAGTTGCCAACGGAGATCCTATAAGATTTTTAACTATTTCTCCAACAATGGCTCTTAACTAAAAATTTTATGATCATCAGGGGTTCTTTACACCAGCCAATGCATGAGGGTTGAGGAGCTGCAGACATTCATCTTCCTCTAGGCCCGCTAATTTAACTGTTTCCTCCTCCATAAGTTTCTTTTGGAGTGCATCAAGTGAATCCATTTTTTTTTTTACATCAAAGTTGATGGAAACATAAACCCACATTTTAAGATCAAATTCCTCTGTCATTTCATCTCTGCAAACACGTTGCAAGAGTGTTGTCTTTCCCATAACACCATCCCCCACTATGGACAAGAGAGAAATGTTTCTGAACAAATCAATTCCATCAATAAGAACTTGAAGTTCTTCATTTGATTATTTTCTCAACCACTGCATAGCAAAATCAAGATGCGATCCACATTTAAGCTAAATCATCTTTATTAAATTCATGATTTCTGGGATAGTTTTAGGGGTCAACACCAGTCATCAATTGACTTGGTCAATTGAGCCCAATTTTGGTCAAACTTGACCTATTTGGTTCAAAACCACCTCAACCATTCAACTCTAATTCTCAAAATCTACAAACCCTCAATCTCACATCAATAAGTAATTTAAGCATTTCTAAATAAATTTGAAGTCAAATCACTATGGGCTTTAACTTGATCAAACCCAATCAATAAATGATCCTTTCAATGCATGAGGTCATTTCAAGCCATTTGGACCTTATCAAATCTCCAAACTTCATTGAACTTTCAAAATCAATCCCCTTCATTATTTGAATCTATATAAACCATAAGCTAAGCAAAGTTTAATAGATTTGACTAAGTCAACCAATTAAGATTTGGTCAAACCTTCTTACATATGCATTATGCCAAGGTTCCAAGAACTAAAACCCTTTACAACTTATATTAATGATACCTAGGCAACACTTAGATGCCACCTCACCTATTGTTGACTAGTTGACTGGTCAACAAAGTCAACAAACCTTGAAAGAACATAAAATAATCAAAATCTTTGATGACATGGTATTCTCTTTTACTCCAACCTATCTAGCTATTGGGAGGTGCTCTAGAATATTCCTAAGCTACTTTCCAACCATTAGATCAAGATCAAACAGCTAGGATTATATCCACATGCTCAAAAGGGACAAAAAACCTTTTCCACATAGGATGTACCCTTGTCCTTTGATTCCCTCTCCTCCCAACTACCCTCCAGCACAGTTGGCAGCCATCAGGGAGTCCACCTAGTAGATCCTAGCCCTCCATTCGATCTGGGGACAATTGAATAGGGAAAACATCCCCACTTGAGCTCTCATTATCACTTAAACATTATCTCTCCACTCCAGTCTCCCCAAGCCCAAGTCATTGTTCGCTTGAGCTCCCCAGCAACTCCTCCATACCTCCCCATTAAAATCCAACCGGCCAAAGTTCATCGGTGCCCAGATTATGGTAAACCAAGGCCTTAATTCATCCACGGGTTATACAGCTCCATCCATAGCTTCTCAGACTGCAACCTCTGAAGCAAAAAGGAGTGTGGACAATCTACAAGTGCAACCATACCATTTTCCCATTGATCCAATGGTAAAAACTCCTGAAAACTCTAACCCTATGTCACTAGCTTTGGAGTTAATTAGCTTTTTATAAAGTATTTTTCAATGCATAAAATTTATTCCCCATAATTTTTGTTCATGCCTAGGACTTAAGTTTAAACCTTTGTTCAAAATAATCCATCTGATCGAGAGAATGAGCTCGAAAACAAGCTCTAGGGTTCGGTTCACATAACCCTTACGTTACGTGAAATTCGAACCATTCATTTTACAATCAACGGTTCGGATTTAACCATTTTACGCATTCGTTCGACCGTGGATCTAATCCCATAGTTATTTGATCTGTCTAGCTCAATCTGAGTCATTGATTTTAAAATGAGAAAGATCTAGCGGCCCTGAGAGCTCGTTAATGTGGTTAAGTAAACATCATCCGCAGTTTCATTTCGGCAGCACTAATTGCCAATAATTATCGACGGTGCAATCATTGGGAATTAATGCGCCGCCAGCAATGATTGCCCGCATTTTTTGTTTGCTCAATCAGGGCCTAATGTGTGGCTCTCCGTCACCGCCACCGCCGTTTCTTTTAAAATTATTTTAAAATTAGAAATCTTTAAATAATTATTAAAAAATTAAATATTAAGCTATATTCAACATATAATATATCAAATTGTTTAGAAAATTGTGCTCTACCATTTAAAATTAAAATTAATTTATAGTATTATATTTTTTGAATTATTCTAATTACTAAATATTAGGTATTTTAAATTAACATTTAATCAAAAAATGATTAAAATATTTGATAAAATTTAAAATTTTTATTTTTAAAACATATTTAAATATTTCAGATAAATATTTAAAATATTTTAATTAAACAATTTTAGTTTAATTTAAAGTCTAATTTAATTTAAGATGTTTTAATTAGTTATTTTAAATGATCTTATTATAATAATATATAATATTCAACTTAAATAATTATTTAAAAATTCAAAATCTCTTTTTAAATCATATTAAATTCTTAAAGTATTTTCAAAATTAATTTTAAAATTATTTTAGATTTACTTTTAGATTTATTTGGAAATTATTTTGAATTATATTAAATTTTTCTAGAAATTAGATTTCTTTGGAAATTAGATTTCTTTGGAAAGTATTTTCTAATATTTAAATAAACTTTAAAATTATTTTTATTAAATCTTGTGAGCTTTGTGTTTTCATTTGAAAATTTTCAACATAGCTTGAGTATGTGAATGGAATTCATGGGGGAAGGGTTAGTGAATAATTGTGTTCCATTTATTTACTAATCACATAATTAGTCATGTTAATTAGTATTTAATCCTTGCATGCTTAGGATCCACACACCACTTAGCCTAGGCTCTCCTAGATTTAAGGACTTGAGTTTGATTATGCATTTTTATATATATGTATGTCAAGGGTTGGTTAAGATATTGATTTAAGGCCATAAAACTTAGTGACATCATTAAGGATAATAATTAAGGACCTATATTTAGAGAACTTAGATTAATTTTAAAAATTAGGATACATACCCTAATGACATAAAATTTAAGACACTTAAACCTAATGACACTCTCTGCCCTAGGGAAAATTTAAAATAATTTTAAAAATCATTAAGCCCTTTAATTAATTTACTTAATTTTAAACCCTTAATTAGACTTTAAAACTTCTAAAAATTATAATAAATCAAATTTAAATTCAAAAAATACACATAATCCCTTAAACTCCCTAGAATTCAAATTTTAATCCAAGAAAAATAAAAGCCTCTTGATTTTATATCAAATTTAAACTTAATTTAATTTTAATTAAAAATTAATATTTAATTAATTTAATTAATTAAAAATTCTAAAAAATTCTCAAACGCTTGAAAAGCTCTCCTTAGGTCATTCCTGACCTTCAGAGATGATTCAAGGAGTTGAGAATTCATTTGGATTCAAATCTTTAAAACATCCTTAATTAAACAATTTTAAAAATTTAAATAAATACCCAAAACTTTGCAAAATCATAACTAATTATAGAAAATTTAAATTTGAGAAAACTAAAAGGCATTGGACTCCATTTGGGGTTTAATATTTATTAAAAATATCAAACCACCTGAAATGACTCAAATCTAAAAAGTCAATAATGCGATCAACTTTTAAATTAAAATTTCAAGTCAAAACTTTAAAAATTCATAACTTTTCATAAAAAAACTTCAAATCGAGCAAACTCAAAACCCAATTACTCATTAAAATGTCTAATATTTAAGAAAAATATCAAAACTCTAGAAATTTAATTAAATCCAAAAGTTAATTTTTGACCTTTTAATTAAATGATCAAAATAATCCAAAAAATTCTAAAATTTGATAATTAATTTCAAATTCTAGAAAATATTAAATTAATATTAAAATTACTCAACCAACCCTTTAATACACAACAACCACTCTAGAGATAAAGTTTTTTAAGATAGACTACTCTCGGCTATGGGGCTAAGTGTCCTAAGGAGGCGTGGTTCCTCGAGCTTAGTGGCACAACTCCATGAATGGATTCAATGGAGTGTTAAAATCTTAAAATTAATTGATTATTAATGGTCCAATCAAACTTAAAATCTTTAATATAATTATATCAACTAAGTTTTTAGGATGGACTACTCTGGGCTGTGAGGTTGTGTCCTAAGGAGGGTTTGTTCCTCGAGCCTGGGGGCACAACGCCACGAACTGGTTGATAGCAAACCTAATTAATTCAAACCTTTAAAATCAATAACCAATCAAGCTTATTTAAAATTCATTAACCTTCAAATTTTAATTTTTTTAAATTAATTAATTATATCGGTTACCACTGGATAACCTAGGCCTACAAGGCTATTAAGTTAGCCCCAAGGAATATGAAATAAACTTCATGGCCTCAGAGAGCAACAAAGGTGGTATCCATTTAACTTTAAAATAATATATTTTAAAATCAATTTTAAATCATTAATATTTAAACTTTAATTAAAAATTTTCTTAAGCCTTTAAACCAACTAGAATATCAAATAACTTTAATTAAGTACTCTATATAGGACATATCCAAGCCACACTGCCTACCCCACACACTTTAGTCTTAGGCTTGATATATCATAAAAAAATTATCTTGATCGGGCATGAATCTCGAGGTATAAAGTAAGTCAAAAGCTTTAAAAATTAAATTTAGGACCATTTGAAATCTGATTTCAGCAAACCTACAGTCGAACTGAACGTCTCAAAAATATGAACCCAACGACATTAAATTCAACTCAATCCAAGCCCAAATGGGTCTAAATCAAAGACCCGAAGCACATTTGGAAGGTTCAATCCATAATTTGGATTACCAGACGGTTTCCAAACATGACATGCTTATAGTCGAATCGAGCGGCTCAGCGAAACAAATCCAACAAGCCCTAGATCGTTGAATTTTGATATCATTAAGACCCTCAAATGTCTAACAAATGGTCTGTGATCAAGGGATTCAATATTGGCCGTCCATCCAAACCACTCCACATTTGCCCTTGATCCTTCTCCTATTTACGGGTTATGCCATCCTTAAAAAACTATAAATAACCCCTCATTTCTCTTAAGGGAAAAAACTAAGCAAGAGAAGAGAAGAAGAAGAGAAGAAGAAGAGAAGAATATGATGGAAGAAACTCCTCCTCAACCACTGCCGGAGTTCCGCCCGACTTCCAAGTGACGCCGGAGTTCCGCCTGACTTCCAAGTGTTACCGAAGTTTTGCCCAACTTCCAAGTGACATCGGAGTTTCGCCCGACTTCCAAGTGATGCCGGAGTTCTTTCCGACCTACAAGTGTCTTTGAAGTTCTGCCCTACTTTCAAACGACATCAAAATTTCAAGCGGATTGTAATCTTATCATCTTAAATTATAAGGATGATTCAACTTCTTATACCTCAAGAAAACACTAGTGAAGTCTTTTCAACTAGGCGAGGCCCTATGGTTTTTCCCCTTTCTTGGGTTTTCCACGTAAAAGTCCTGGTGTTTTGTTTTTCTTCTGTTTGTGTGCTAGATCTTCATACAGCGCTGAGACAAAAAATTCTAACTCTATCGCCGGGTATATTCTAGCCCGCAACAGTTTGGCACCGTCTGTGGGAAACGCTATCCCACACTTCTAAGTATTGCTTCGATGACCAATAGGTGTAGCAATCATATCTTGGGAGCTTCCTGCTCCAACACCCATCAATCCAGAAATCAATCTATAAATCATGGATGTCAAGTTTCTGCCTCCGTTTACCTGGGGGGTAATACAATGCCAGAGAAGGAACCTCAGGACCTTCTTTGGAAGAGCGAATTTGAAAGATGGAAGAATCTCAGAATGAGATCTTTCAACTCCTGTGAGAGGCTCGTTAACCAGCAGTAGCACAATGGGAGGAAGTTCTTCTCTCTCAAACTCCACCACTGGCCGAAGATGTTCAACTTGAACATCTTCAAGCAGAGATTCCTCTTCCTCTGCCAAGAAGACACCCGCAATCACATCAAAATAATGATCTGGCTGACATAGCAAGTTCTACCCATCCTTCTCACACAGGTCGGCAACCTCGCATTCCTTTGGACCTCCCCAAAGAGTTAGACTTACCTCATATCGCTGAGCTCCCTCACAATGCTCTACATCATGAACTGTGAAGATTAGTATGGGAAGAATTCCCTGAAGGAGGTATAAGGCAAAATCTTTGACAATGGAACTTTCTTGCTACACTCAAAGGATAGGCACGAATGTGGTTCTTTTCGCTTCCATCCGGAATGATCCCCTCATTCATCAAATTGGCCAAAGTATTCGTCGAACAGTTCATAGCCAATAGAAGAATTGCTAAGAATTGTTCCCACCTTTTCGGGATCTATCAAAATGAAGGAGAATCGTTGAAGGAGTATTTTCAGTGATTTTTTATCGAGGCTCAACAAATTCTAGGAGTAGATCCTGAATTATTGAGAGGGGTCTTTCTTGGCGGCCTCCATCATGGCCCCTTCTATTCGGCACCCATGCGGGACATGGTTCATTCATATGTCAACCTGATCCATCGTGTGGAGGTATAAATCTCTGTAGATGAAGCCATAAATGCTCACAGAAAGCAGTTTGAGCAAACAAATAGTAAGCGCAAAGGTACACCTGGGATGGATAATTCATCCTCACAAAGGAAGAAGCAAGGGAAGAATAATCTTCCTCCGATGCCTCCATTATTGTGACAGGAACCTCGGTAGGAAAAGGAGTATACCCCTCTTAGCACATCTCAAATAAATGTATTGATGGCCATTCGAGATCAAGATATAATGAAATGGCCGAATCCTTTGAAGCCAAATATAGGAAATCAAGAACAGTACTGTCACTTTCATCGTAGTCGTGGCCACACTACCGAAGCTTCTAAGCATCTCAATGATGAGACTGAAAGACTTATCCACCAAGGTTATCTTAGACAGTTTATTCGAGATCCACCTACCCAAGAGGAAGCTCATACTGTTGGGGGTAAAATCAACAATAGAGACAACCGGTGAATAATCGAATAACTATTGGAAAAATTGAGACAATCACAGGAGGTCCCTTACTATCGGATCAAGTCTTTATTGTTGTAGATGAAAACCCGATGCCAAAGAAAGCTCGTATCGATCATTCTATCACTTTTGATGACTCTGATTTGGAGGGAGTAAAAACCCCTCATCAGGATCCACTTGTGATTAATACGGGGATAGGTGATCTGTGTTATAATGTCAAGAGAATCTTGGTGGATAATGGAAGTTCTGTGGATGTCCCTGTTCTACTCTACTTTTCTCAGTACGGGTCTCTCGAGAGAAAAGCTTCAGCCTGCTGTAGGTCTACTATATGGATTTGATAATCGACCTGTACGAGCAGAAGGGACAATCAGTCTTCCAGTTGTACTTGGAGAATTTCCATAACAAACTACACACTCCATTCAGTTCATTGTTGTAAAATCAGAATCGGCTTACAATGCTATCTTTGGAAGGCCTCTCCAGTCAACCTTTGTGATCGTCGCCTCCATCCCTTATATAAAGATGAAGTTTTTTACCCCAGCAGGAGTCAGTGTAGTATGTGGAGATCAATAAATAGCACAAACCTACTATCTTAGGCAGGTTCAACCACGTCCAACAATGACCTTAAACATCAAGGATTTTGATCTCTGGAATGAGGATATACCTCAAAGGGCTTCTCCTGTAGAAGACCTCACTACTGTATCCATATTTGAAGAATATCCTTCAAGGACTATATAGATTGGATCCCTTCTCTCAGACAATGAGAAAAAAAATACAAAAATTTTTTATGCAAAAATTAAGATGTTTTTGCATGGAGTCTGACAGATATGCCCGGAATTGACCCAAAAGTGATTGTACACTCCCTCAAAGTCAACCCGACATGTAAGCCAGTAATCCAGAAGAAGCAAAATTTTGCACCAGATCGTCAACAAGTAATTAAGCAAGAAGTCGATAAGCTTTTGGAGGTTGGATTTATATGAGAAGTATATTACCCCACTTGGTTGGCGAATGTCGTCATGGTACGGAAGTCAAGTGGAGCTTGGTGAATGTGTATAAACTATATAGATCTTAACAAAGCATGCCTGAAGGATATTTTTCCGCTTCCTCGGATTGACCAGCTGGTCGATACCACCTCTGGACATTAAATGTTAATTTTTATGGACGCCTACTACGGTTACAATCAAATAAAGATTAATCAGGTAGATGAGGAGGCAATGTTAATCCAAACAGACAAGAGATTATATTGTTATCTAGTCATGTCATTCGGGCTCAAACATGCTAGAGCAACGTATCAGTGCCTCATGAATAAGGTTTTTCGAAGACCACATTGGGCACACTATGTAAGTATATATTGATGATATGCTGGTGAAAAGTCTTGAGAAATCTCAGCATCTCTCAGATTTAGAATAGTGCTTTCTCTTGTTACGATGTTATAATATGCGACTCAACCCTGCTAAATGTGCTTTTGGAGTCACTTCTGGAAAGTTTTTGGGGTTTATGGTAACCCACCGAGGGATTGAAGCTAATCCCAAAAAAATCAAGGCCCTAAGGGACATGGTGCCCCCGAGAAATATCAAAGAAGTTTAGAGATTAAATGGAAGAATTGTAGCATTATCTTATTTTCTGGCACGCTCAGGAGATAGATATATGCCTTTCTTTAAGATACTTAGAGGTGCTCAAAGCTCATGATTCCAATGGACTGATGAATGTCAAGAAGCCATCGAACAGCTACGAAAGTATTTGGCATCTCCGCATCTACTTTCCAAACCAATCCAGGAGAAAGGTTGTATTTATACTTAGCTGTTTCTACCCAAGCTATCAGTTCAATTTTGGTATGAGAGGAAAATACAATACAATGCCCCATCTATTATGTCAGCAAGATCTTATCTGAAGCAGAGAGACTTTATCCTCTAGAAGATAAAATAGCATTGGCATTAGTTTATTCCGCCAGAAAACTACGCCCTTACTTTCAAGCCCAAACAATCAGAGTTTACACAAATTTGCCGCTAAAAAGTATCCTACAAAAGCCAGAAGCATCTGGTAGGCTCGTTAAGTGATCTGTAGAGTTGGGAGAATTTAACATCCTCTACTTATCTCGGCTTGATATCAAATCTCAAGCGCTTGCAGATTTTGTAGTTGAATGCACCATCCCCGTATCTGATATTTAACTAGGTACTTCACCTTTTCGTCTGTGCTGGACATTATACATCGATGGAGCTTCTGGAAGTTCTAGCACTGGGGCTAGAATTCTTTTAATTTCTCAGCAAATATTTACCCTTGAGTATGGGCTACGACTTAAATTTCTGGCAACAAACAATATAGCAAAATACGAGGCCCTGATTGCTAGATTGAGACTAGCAATTGACTGTAAGGTACAAAACTTAGTAGTCCACACTGATTCACAGTTACTCACCTCTCAGGTGGAGGGGGAGTTTGATTTCCATAATCTATAATTAGCTTAGTATTGCAGCATTGTGAAGTTACTTTTAATTCATATAAGAGAGCATTAGATCATCCATATTCTCTGAGAGCGAAATGCACGACCAGACGCTCTTTCTAAGCTTGCTACATCAACAATAGGAGATGTCTATAAAAAAAAGTGTATCGAGGAGATCCACTTTCAAGCATCCAAGGTCCTTGAGTCATACAATCAATTGATGAACCAAGAGAAATTTCTTGGATGGACCCAATCATATCTTTCTTACAAGATGGAGTGCTGCCTGAAGACCCTACAGCTGCAACACGACTTCGGCGGCAAGCAGCAAACTTCACTATTATTGGTGGTGAGTTATATAAATGGGCCTTCACTGGACTGTACCTCAAGTGTCTCCCACCTTCAGAAGCTGATTACACACTTCGAGAAGTTCATTCAGGAATATGTGGAGAATATTTGGGAGGAAAAGCGTTAGCCTACAAGATCATGAGACAAGGATTCTATTGGCCTACAATGAAACATGACGCACTTAAGTTTACTCAAAAGTTTGAAAACTTCTAATTGCATTCCAATCTCACCCATACACCCGCACTAGAGCTTACATCACTTCAGATCCCTTGGCCTTTTGCCTAGTGGGGAATAAATATAATGGGACATTTCCCTATTGCCACCGGACAATGAAAATTCATCATCCTGGCTGTAGATTACTTCACCAAGTGGGTGAAGGTAGAACCTCTGTCAAAGATTATTGAAGTAAATGCCAAACTGTTCCTATGGAAGAATATAGTCTGTCATTTTTGCATTCCTACAAGGGTCATCACTGACAACGGGACACAGTTTATTGGGAAGATCTTCACTTCTTTTTATAAAGATTTTCATATTCATCTAGTCCACACAGCTGTCACCCACCCTCAGGCAAATGGGCAAATAGAGGTCACAAATTAAATAATTTTGAAAGGACTGAAGACACGTATAGGGAAGGCTGGGGGGCAATGAGCTGACGAACTCCCTAATATCCTCTAGGCTTATCGGACTACTGCCAGAACTCCTACAGGAGAAACCTCATATAACCTCTACTTTGGAATGGAAACAGTTATACCCATTGATATTGGTGTCCCAAGCAATAGAGTTTAGACATTTGACTCCAATAATAATGAAGAGAAGCTCAGAAAGAACTTAGATCTCCTTCCAGAAGTAAGAGATGTACACTCACTCAGGACCGATATATACCACCAAAGGGTTGCCCATCACTATAATCAAAAAGTCAAACATGTATCTATCTCAATTGGGGATTTGGTTTTACGTAGCATCGAAGCAGTCGGAAAGGGCTCTCTACACAACAAGCTCTCTCCCCTCTGAGAGGGTCCCTATTTGGTAGCAGCTATAGTCAAGCCTGGTACCTTCAAATTAAAGGATGCTAATGGAAAAATACTCCCCCGAACTTGGAATGTTAGCAACCTTCATAAGTATTATCAGTACATGTTGATAATACTATTTTTCTTGTGTTTGTTGTTTTTGTATCTTTTAAGTTATTATGTTGACCGTTCAGACATCCCTTGCATGTTAATTGGGATCGAACTCTTCTAGCTCCCATATCCCTAGATTATATTAGGGAATTATTATATTATTTTTATAATACAGTGACGTGATATACACTTTGTTGTCATATTATCTTCTCTCAAACACTTTATCCATGATTCGAGAAATACACAATCAATATTGTATCTCAATCAACGGATGATCAAACCCCAGGGGATTTGCTTCAACCTCTTCCATACATGTTAAAAATCATTAAGAAAATGCTTTGATTAACAACCTCAGATAAGTCAATATATCCAAGGAGGATATCTCTCACATTCATTCAAGTCAGAAAAGACCACCAAAATATTTCTCATTGAAATAAAACTAAATCAATTTCATGTACATATGAGAAAAAGAAAGAGAGGAACACCAATAAGTTCTTAATAGATCACTGAACATCGCGTACATCATATGAAAGCATCAACATCAAACACATAGACTCATCACTAGAAAGAAAACAAAGGAGTGCAACCAACATCAGAACAACCCTACAGGATCTCAAAATCATCCTCCTCCTCCTCGAGGGAAAAGGCCTTCTGTAACTCACTCTCTATCTCTTCACAACCAGAATCTGATGAAGGATCACTAGAAGCTTGGCTAGGTGTCAACCGCTCAATCTCTGCTTCAGTCTTTCGCTGCACTATACGCACACCCTTCATAAAACCTCTGATGAAGCCCTCCTCCATGCAATCTGCTTCCAAAGCCTTCACCTCCACATCATAGATATGATTGCAAGCTTTCTAAATATGATCCTCAATAATTATCTTGAAGGCAGCAGAGTTCTTAAATTCTTCTATGACTGTAGAAGGTAACAACTGGGCTTCCTTCTCTGACAACATACTCTGGAGCCTCTTATTCTTAGTTTTAAGGATCTGTTGATCTTTCATCTACTGATGGATCGTCACCTGCGCATTCACCAACTCAATATGCAAATGATCCATCTGTTGATTCTATAAGGAGGCTGAAGTCATCATATTAGTTAGCTCTGCTCTACACTCTGCTAGTTGATCCTCCATTGTCTTCATCTCCTTGATTTTGCCATCATATTTTTTCTTGTACTCTCCCTAAAGATATTTGAACTTCACAAATTCATTATTCCAATCATTCAAGGTCTTGGTCATTTCAAGTTTGAAATCCATATGTTGCATCAATTGAAACAACAAAAACCAATTTTGTAAGGGATATATCCTTTGAAAAGTGTAAAAAGAAAAAAGTAACAAATGAACTCACTAACTCTTCAGCCCGTCGGCGGCCAACGCACTGATGTTTTAAAACATCTTCTAGAATGTGTAACTTAGATGAAGAGATATGATGACCTTTGCTAGTGACTGCCAAAATTTCCTCCACTTTCTTCTTCTTGGATGCCTGCAGATCATCCTCACTCCCTGGTCATTTAGAAGGAGCTTTGGAAGGTTGGGTAACTACCTCTATAACCTTCAACGACTTCTTTAGCATTTGTGCATGTGATCTCCCTGCTTGAGTAGATAATCCCACCTTGAATAAATATTTCTCATCTATATATCTGCTCAAATATCGTACCTCATAATAAAGGGCGTTGATATTAAAAAGTTTGAGTATCTTCAATAAATCCTCTACTCCAATATATAGGGGAATGGGTAACTCCTTTAATTTTTCCCATTTTTCTAGGAGATTCCAGTCATTTTGCACATAAAAGAACTAACTGATTCAGCTTTTTGATGGATCTCGAGTGTGAATGTCCAACCACTTGGATCTAAAAGAGATACGACCCTGTGTATCATTGATAAGATGACCCATCCAAGAAAGGCATTCTGGAGATAGCACTGCTCCACGATCTCAAAATAATACAATCAGCCCCATTATGATTGACATTGCTCTATAAGAAAGTTGAGCTAAACTCACTCCATAGATCTTCAAAACATCAATCAACTCAGGAGAAGGTGGAAACCGTAACCCAGCTCGCAAATTGAATTTATATACTGTCACAAATCCTTAAGGAGGAAAACAAGCACGATCAGACCTTGTCGGCACCTTCAAAACCATATCATTAGGAAAATGGAATTTTTTCCTAAAAGCAATCAAAGAGTCGCCAGTGATGGTGGAGATAACATCATCAGTTTTGGTCGCCTTGTAAGTCTTTTTTAAACCCTTAGATCGGATAGCAGGGCATTTTTCTTTGGCTAAAGGATTTCTAGCAGATGTGTGATCACCTATTTCAACTCTTATACTAAAGAGGGGTGCTAAATTTGAGCAGGGCAAGCCACCTACAAAATATAGTAGAAATCCTCTAAAGTAGGAAGAGAAATGTGGGAGAAGGAAAGAAAAGGAAGAGAAATTTCTAACTTCTGTACAAGAGGAGGGGCGCTGAGTCAAGTAGGGAAAGTCACATACTGAAAAATAGCGAAAAGTCTCAACTATGAGATAGCCATAAGGAGAAGAAGAGAAGGTGCAAGTTTCCCCCTGGCCCTAGGAGGCTACTTATAATGTTTTTGGGGGGAATAAAGAACTTTCCAGAAGTTTCTAGAATTTTTTAATTTTTTCAAATTTTTTCAAATTTTTTTGGAATTGTTTGGAACTTTTTGGGATTTTTTTGAATTTTTTGCAATTTTTTAAATAAAAAAATTAATTATGAAATGGCTGGTGGTTAACAGCCAGCGTAACGGCGTGACTGCCAGCATCGGAATCGTGCGACTAGCAGAGCGGGCAGCAGGCGGATCAGGCGGGCCGGCAGATAGGCCATGCGGGTCTCGAGTAGGCCAGGACCCGGGCCAGACAGGTCGTGGGCGCACTGCGGCTCGGGCTAGCGGGCCCAACGCACATTTCTAAGCTACCAGCAGCGGCGGCAGCGGCTGGATGGCAGGTTCGATCAGTTCTATTGCCTGCACGAACCCGGATCCAATTTTTGGCCCAGATAGGCCAAATCAGACATTTTTTGGGTCATTGGAACCATTTTTTGATGTTCTGAACTCAATTTTGGAACTTTCAAAGCTATTCGGGCTCTCTACGCACAAGATCAGATTATTTTTTAATTTTAGATCACATGAAAAATTCTCCAAAAATTATGATGCATATTTTTGGACTTCTAGAGCTTCGACGTCCAAAAATAGGGGCACCTAATATATCATCAAAAAATTATCTTGATCGGGCACGAATCTCGAGGTAAAAAGCAAGTCGAAAGCTTCAAAAATTAAATTCAGGACCATTTGAAATTTGATTTCAGCAAACTTACAGTTGAACTGAATGTCTCAAAAATACGAACCCAACGACACCAAATTCAACTCAATCCAAGCCCAAATGGGTCTAAATCAAAGACCCGATGCACATTTGGAAGGTTCAATCCATAATTTGGATTACCAAATGGTTTCCAAACATGACATGCTTATAGTCAAATCGAGAGGCTCGGCAAAACGAATCCAACGAGCCATAGATTGCCGAATTTTGATATCATTAAGACCCTCAAATGTCTAACAAATGGTCCATGATGAAGGGATTGAATATCGGCCATCCATCCAAATCACTCCACATTTGCCCTTGATCCTTCTCCTATTTACAGGTCATGCCATCCTCAAAAAACTATAAATAGCCCCTCATTTCTCTTAAGGGAAAAAACCAAGCAAGAGAAGAGAAGAAGAAGAGAAGAAGAATAAGAGAAGAATAGGAGGGAAGAAACTCCTCCTCGACCACCGTCAGAGTTCTGCCCGACTTCTATGTGACGCTAGAGTTTCGCCTGACTTCCAAGTGACGCCGGAGTTCTGTCCGACCTTCAAGTGACGTTGAAGTTCTGCCCTACTTTCAAATGACATCAGAATTTTGAGCGGATTGTAATCTGATCATCTTAAATTCTAAGGACTATTCAACTTCTTGTACCTCAAGCAAACACTAGTGAAATCTTTTCAACTAGGTGTGGCCCCGTGGTTTTTCTGCTTTCCTAGGTTTTCCACATAAAAATCCTGGTGTTTTATTTTTCTTCTGTTTGTGTGTTAGATCTTTGTACAATGTTGAGACAAAAAATTCTAACTCTATCGCCGCGTATATTCTAGCCCGCAACAAGGCTAGGCTGGTGCTTTACTTTCTTCCTATTGTATGCCGAATTTTTTGAGTTTTAACTGCATGCTGGTTGCTAGTAGTAGAATAGATTAATGTGTTCATTTATTTAATTCCTGCACTCTATATGATGTGATTAATGGGAATTAAATCTACTCCTAGGTTAGGGATGATTTATACTAATTTAATATTATGCATGTGGCCATACTCATACAGGGCCTTTAAAATTAAAGGGGGCATAAAATTAAGTTTTAAATTAATAATATTTTATGTAGGTGATACACATGCTTAAGATTACCTTTAAAATTGAAAGAATATAGCCAAGTGTGGCTATGATTTGAGCATTTCAATTTCAATTAATATTAACTACTTGAGATATTAATTTTAATGTTAATTGCTTAAGGTAACCCTACAGGTTATTCAGTCTAGAATTTTTTTATTTCAAATGTAATTTAATTCCAATTGAGTTATAAATTTAAAGTACTTTGAGAATGGAATGTTTAAGCATTCTATTTGGAATTTGAAGAGGAATGAACATCTCTTAGGGGAGAGTTCGTCTCCATTTGGAGATCCAAATTAGGATGACCTTAAAGTATCCAAAGAGAAAAGATAACACTCCTTTCGAGGGAAAGTTTCTTTTCATTTGGATATAAGGACCTGACGATCCAAGGAGCCTGTGGAAGGATGAAGAAGTGAAGACCGAGAAGAATCCCAATTCTCAAAGTCACTTAAGTCTTAGGAGGAGAATCTAGGTTGTTGTCAGTGGTACCCAACATAAGTCAAGGAGGCTAATTAGGAATCTACTCTAGATGTTAGCGCCGCTTTTCTCAAACTTAACTTAATACAACGTCCCTACCCACTCTTTCATAAGTGACCAGACACATAGTTTTAAAGCACCTAGGTGGTTTAGTTGGCTCCCCAATCCAGGCCAAGGTAAGTTCAAATCTTGCATTGCATTAGCTAGGTTGGGGTCACTGATTTTCAATACCTAATTTAGACTTAGGTTCTAAGGCAAGCTCAGGCTATAAGACCTCAACCTCCGGGAATATAAGTCCCAACTTTATAATAAACTGTCAACTCGAACATAAAGATTTCTCTCTCTAAAATACTAAAGCCCAATACTTAGGATATGCTGGGTTATTTTTGAAGTAATTCAAAATCTTCAGAGACCTACCCTTCCTCCTTTGACTCCAGAATAAGTGTTCAATTTTGATCCAATCCCGATTTGAAAACTCCAACCTTTACCTCCTTTGATATTGATCTTTTAATTCTTAAATAAAACTTGCTACCGCTATTTTAATCGAGAGTATTCTTAATAAACTCCAATTTTCTTATGATGTAATTAACTATGAGGGCTTATGCTCGTAGGAGATTTAGAAACTCAGATCAAATTTTTAAAATCAAGTTTTTCAAAACTTTAAACAATTATCTTTGAGAAAATCAAATTTAACGATCATTATCATCATATTCAAACGATTGATAGTAAATAATATCTTCTTTCTTTAGACGGATATATTATTTTATTATCATGATTTTGATTATGAAATTAATGATCTCTCCATCCAGATTATTATAGTCAAACACTCAATTGAAAATCATTTTGACCCTTTGGGGTCATATGTGGTTCTTCCCTGAGTTTGACTACGATAATCAGGATGAACTTCAAATTTTGTAATTTGAACCCATTAAGGAGTGATATGTTCACCTTTCGAGATGATATATTGTTCATAATGATATGTTCAATTTCAAGACTAAAATTTTAGAAATTAAATATTTTCCAAAGAAAATTAATCTTTTTCAAAACTCAAACAACACTTTTTTTAATCAAACACACTTCTCACATGGACTTTGGACATTATATTCTTTATTTTTTGATTGATTTGATTGATTGTTTATATTTGTTGCATAGTATAAATTATCTATTTTTTATAGGTTTCTTTCTTGCATGTGTATGTGCCTGAATTTCTATTAGGCTCTTAAGAATAAAAAAAATTTTACTCGTAATTCAAAAATAAAATTTTAGGAATAAAATAGCATAGAAATATAATCACTATAAGAAAGTAAATCGGAGATCATCAAGAGTTACATGCATAGTTCTTATAATTTTATCCTTATTTTAGACACTTCCCCGCCCGAGGGTAGAATTCAAATATTATGACCTATGATGATGAGATGCTGATCCTGGGGAAACCTTTTCTTCTAAAAATTATATTTTTAAGCCATTTCAAAAAAAAATTTCAAGAATTCATGATTTGTGGTACTTCAACTAGCATGCATTGCATTCGAAATAAATTAAAAATAAAATTGCATCAATTTTAGAAGCATACTATCATTCATAAGTATATTATTACTTAGGATTTTCTCTAAATGTCGGCCCCGAGTTCCAAAAAACTTAAATAAGAGCTTACCCATCTTTCACAAGACTGGACGCGTGGTTTTGAGATGATTAGATGATTTAACTGGCTTTCTATTTCAGGCAAGATGTAAGTCCAAATTGCTTTTTTTAGATAAGTTCAGGATACTACTTTGTAGTACCCAACTTAAATCTAGGTTCTGAGTCAGATCAAAAATCATAAGTCCTCAACCTCCAGGAATAGAATCTCATATTTCTAATAAAATGTCAACTTGAATAATAAATCCTCTCTTAAAATATAAAGTCCAACATATGATAGACTAGGGTTGTCTCTAAGCTTCTCAGAATCCAATACCTCCTACTTTTTCTCCTTTGACCTGCTAAGAACTATTCAATATTGAGCTTTCTCCTTAAAAAATTTTTATTACTTTCCTTATCTTCTATGTTATGATCCAAAGGGTATGAAATTACTGCTTTAATCGAGAATATTCATAAAAGTACCCCTCACAGGATGTAATTAACTATAGGGCTTTCCTTAATGGGAAATTGAGAACTCTATATTAAAATAAATCCTATTTTTATGAAATAGAGAAAAAATCTCTGGGAATGCATATATTCTTTTTAAAACATATTTTTATTTTCAAATACATTAATAGAATGTTATTATTGTAATTCCAAGATTATTTGATATTCTCATTGCTATATTGATTTTATAAATAGTGCTTTTTTAAAAACCCATTATTACCTTTAGATCCCCTATAAAATATTATGTTTATCTCTCGAGATAATATAATATTCTCTTTGGTATATCTAATTGTAGAAATGACTAATTTTTTTCAAAACTCATTTCTCTTTTTAAACAGTTTCTATAGAATATCATGTTCATCTTCCAAGATGATATATTATTCTTTGCTATATTTTGATATTAAAACCATTGTAGACTATAGTTTCAATCTCCTAAGATAATATTATATTCTCAATATAGTATTCAATATCAAAATAGGAGAGAACATCGAATCTACGTGGCAATTTCCCACACAAATAAGTTCTGATCAAATTCCAAACTTTTTTAAAGGCAAAAATATCATAAATTGAATTTTTGAACATAATACAATCCTCATTCTCTAATTGTAAAGGATTCAAAATTTTGAGCTACTAAACTATCACAAACATACTCCCTCAACTTATCAGCATTCGAGTTATTATCTCTAAAAAGTTATTTAACTTTAATAGTAGCAACAGAGTGAGAGTTTAAGTATCAATAGAAGACTTCCACATCCAATGATCTTGCCAAAACAATACATTACCTTGACTGATTCCCTATTGAATCAGCTTATTAGCCTCCCATTTAATAGAGCAATGCCTTTTCCAACTAAAAGAATCATTACCATTATAGTGACAAGTAAGAGGATATTTACGACCACAATACTTCTCTTGCCATTTTAGATATCCTAGTTTGTCTCCACCAAGAATACCGATCACCAACCCAACAATATGGATAGTGTGGGATGAAATGGGCTTGTTCCCCTAATCTTCTATGGGTGTATTCCTTACTCACCTACTTAGGCAGCTAGGATGAACTCTTTTGGCATTCCTACATTTATTAAGTTTTTCACTAAGCAACAAAGGTGCATGCATTCCTCTATTTCATGCTATTGATTCTTATGAAACCCATAGTATTTGACCTGGAATGGGCACTTGCCTTCATTGGCATCAATTGCTTTAAGAACTTCTTTTGGAGAGTGCCCACTAGCTGCGCGCAAGAGAGTGACAGTTGGCAACTTTTGAGAGGGCTACATACCGTCATCCCTAGATATAGCGTGGTATTCATTCCACCCACAAGGTGGGAGGCCCCATTATTTTGATTGGTCTTGTCGACAATGCCACACTCTACTGATTAGGACCATGCAGTCTTATGTCACATATGACTTTATATTTGCTTGTGGTTCCTTGAGTGACTCCTATCATGCCTGCAACTTTGATTCCAATCAAGCCTTATGGCTTGGTCCATGGGACAAGTGGCCAAGGATGTATCGACCATATTATAGTACTCGTCTGTGTTGACATGGTTGTTTGTGAGTTCATATACCTCAACGAGTGTTCATGGTTGTTAAAAACCAAGAGTATATCTAAATAACCCATCTCGTAACCCTTGTATCAACATGGTCTATCTAACTATTGCTCCATATCTTTGACCTGCAATTTCTCTTTTTGTATAAAAATTAGAGAAATTATAATAGATAAGGCAAAAGGTTGGAAAGAACACAAAAAATCAACCCTTTGTACAGTTGGCCCTGTCTCTTTATTATATAAATGATTTCAGCCAACCGATCAAATATCAAAACAAAACCCCCAAAAAAAGAATTATGATTCCAAAATTGCTCAATAAGAGCCCTTTCATATATATATATATAGTCATTACAGATGTCATCATTTGTAGTAGTCTTTCATCTACCCAGTAGTTTGTCTGACTCACAATATTTTGCTATTCGATGCGCTACACATTTTCGATTCTAAATGGATTTTGATTTCTCAAAATATTATTTTAACAGCAATCTAATGGACACAACTCATCTCCATTAGTTCAGCTATAACGTGCACCCCATCAATACCAGCATGACACACAATTAGAGTGCATCCAACAGATATGACCACTCCATAAAAATTGTTGTCTTGGTGGGTTCCATTTTTTTAAAAAAAATAGTTGAAGTCCGACATAAAATTCCCCTATATAGGATTCTTCAATGAGCCAATCGTAACTTCTCACTGGCATTCTTGAACAGTGAAATGCTAGAGGAAAGAAGAGATTTTCCCTGTGCAATCATCAAACTGTAGATTCATGTTACCAAAGTTTTTTTTTTGGGATATTTAGGCCAATTAAAAGAAATTCACACACAGGTCACATATATTAGACTCAAATTCAAAACCTCTTAATTTATAATCAAAACTCTCAACCAATAGATCAAAATTAATTGCATGAACTCTTTAGTTTGATTTTTCAAGAAAATTCTAGCCCTCCCATTATCTAATGATTACCTTCTCTCGGAATTTCTCAACGCCATTGCACTGATCTTACCAAAACCCACTTTACTAGCTTGTATTTCCTACTGCATATTAAATGGGCCTTACCTGAAACTCCAAAAAACAAGAAAAAAAACCTCGTACCTTCAGGGCTTCAAAATCCCATTACAATTTGAAATATTAATGTAAAGTAGAAATTTTTGGGACTATATATCTAAAAAATTGATCAACATGAATATCAAAATTGGATGAATTTATTGAGATAAATGCAATATATAAAAAATTTATTAAAATCTAAATTATACCAATCTCAAAGTCCATCTTGGTTAAAAATCTAGTCGAGTCATATTTTCTTTCGCTAAGAAATACACTAAAAAAACCTTTAGCAAATGGAACACAGCAGCCCTGCATGAACTATTTTGTTTACTGTAGCCAACGTTAAATTATCAGTGAGTATCATAAGAAAATGCACCATACAAAAATCTATAAAAATAATAGAGTGACTGATGTACCTAATCATAACTAGGGGTGTCAAAATAAGGTTACGGATTGGGTTTAGGTCGAACCCGAAACTGACCCGATGCTATTTGACACGACCTAAATCTAGAACTGACCTGATGATTTTTGAAATGGGTCAATTTGTTGAACTCGAAATTGACCCGTTTGACAAACAGGTAGACCCTGACCCGAAAGTTTTGGGTCGACTTCGAGTTAGGTTTTTAGGTCGTGTCAAATATTGACACCCCTAAATGAATGGGTACTTCAGTAGCATGTCATGAACTATCGAACTAGTGCAATAATAAAATATATGAATTCACATTTATGTTCAATGCAAGTGAAAGAGGCAAAAGTATTGGATGATCCACCTTAAGAAGCTGAAGCTGATTCTCAACAATTTTTAGTAGTGAACTTGCAAATTGCCGTCTGATATAATTGTTACTAATCCAAATTGAACCTAACTTAAAAATAGTCAGTGACACAGATTATAGCACTATGGGCTCAGAAAATTTGGCCCTAGCCTCCCTGTTGCTTTTCAGGGGAGTTTTAACGGATTAAGTTTTGGGGTAAATTTTGGGAAGGTAGTTGGGTTTGTAGATAGGACACTACCTAGAGATTTTGCCCTCATTTTGCGAGGACTTTATGATCTGAATTCTTGTTTCTTATAGGCGTAATCCCCTATAGTTAATTACCTCTCCTGATCATGTGAGAGAACTTTTGGTTAAGGCTAGTCGTCAATTAGATACGTCGAAGATACATGTTATCTAGCATATAGTAACAGGATGGGCATTTGGAATGGTTGGAGAATTTGGTATTTAAAACTGGAAATTTCACCATCTTGCACTTAAAGCAGATGGTGGGGGAATAGATGATGGACCCGATTAAGATCTCATGGTTCCATCGTCCCAAGCCATTGTGGTCCCAGGTCTACTTAGTCAGAGGTAATAGTTAACCGAACCTGACAGAAGGATCCTTGTCGGCAGTCATGGGTTGCTTCGTCCAAGGAGACCTTATAGACCTGGGATGGATGTTTATCTAAGGGGACAAATTTGAATCCACCTTAGCTAATAGAGGAATTTGTGCTATATCGATTATATCATATTGATTCATTGCTCAATGATTTGACACCATTGGGGAGCATACAGGCGCTGACTATGACCGCAATATAATAGTTCCATTTTGTGTCAAACCACCCGGTTCAGAGGGTCTTGATCGTAGCTGTTTACCTGCGGTGCCATTTAGCGATGAAACCGTAGGTGTGGTGCCATTTGATGGTGAAACAATCAGTTAGAGAACACATGCCACATCCTTACTCGCAAAAGACAGATTGAGAGTGGATCCTAGTGATATTCACGATTAAGCATTAGCTCTTTGTGATCTTAAGTGATTTTAAGATTTTTCCACCTCGGCAAACCATTACTGAATATGGATGGGTGTTTATTTAAGTGTTAGATGAATAATTTTAATTTTAAATATCTAAATTATGGGCATTTGGGGGCATTTTAAATGCTTACGGTCCCCTCCGGTTGAGATTTACATTCAATGCAGCTATCATCGGGGAGTATTAGGACATTTGAAAATATTTGTATTTTGTGGAAATTTGAGAGTATTTGAAAATGTATGATCCCCTCCGGTTGAGATTTACATTCAACACGGCCATCAACGGGGTATATGGGGTCATTTGAAAATATTTGTATTTTATGGATGTTTAGGCAACATTTTGAAATATTTGGGGTTAGCCCCTCCGGTTGAGATCTATGTTCAACATGGCCATCATCGGGGTATCTTATTGGTGTTTGTATTTTGTTGATTGAACCTTGTCTACTCTATTTATTATTAATAGAAGATCGAGTTTGTTATTAGATTTTCTTGGTTATAAGCCTTGAAGGCCTAATATGAATGTATAAAATAAATATCCTGACTGACGCCACAGTCATATATTCTTTTGATTGTTTGAACCATGTCGACTACTACTAACCCACATAGAAGGATCAGGTTCAAATTTGGATTTATCATTTGACCCGTACAGCATCCCTAGACGCGACGTGTGTACTCATAACATGCTCGTCGGGGCCCATGCGGGTTTATAATTACACATGCATTTTTGTGTACCTATGTGAATACAAATTGTAGTGCATGTGTGGGGGCATTTTTGTAACATTTGGCGGGTCTTCTATAGCAACTCGTAGGAGATTGTATTTTTTGTAGCCTCTCAGTATTTGCCTATTTTATATAGGTAGACTATCGTGCACACCGTATTGCTTTCGACAGGTGGATTATAGTGTACTAACGAATCTCCTGCTAATGCTTGTAGATAACTGCATTCACCACGAACATGATGCCTCTTTCTTCAAGCAGGTTACTTTTATATGCAGACCTTCCAGTACTACCTGTAGGCATTTGTATTTGCTATAATTATTTTGCATTTTTCTTTTGGTTAACACACCGGGCGTACAAAAAATTTTCTACTATAACTAGTAAAGATTTGGACTTGTTGTAGTCATTTGACATTTTGTTTGTAAATGACATTTAATATGTATAATGGGTCTCCTACAAGGGCCCGTGGATACTTGTACATAATGCATATCATCCGGGGTTTGCTTGCAAACTACGTGTAGCATGTATACAGGTCTCCTACAACCCCCCGTAGACATTTGCACTTCACTACGTATCATTCTTCCCTTACTTGTAGGGAGTCGGTGTGTTTGATAGATGTTAAACAATGTTGGTCGTGGAAGTGTTATTTTGTCTCTGCTACAATAGCTGGTAGGTACCTCGAATGTGCTACGGTCTTTGGTTTTTCCAGTACCTCCTCTACTACTGCCTGTAGGCAAGTAGATGTATTCATTCACATATTGAAATTGACTATAGGATACTGCATTTATTGAAGTCTTTCTACATCTACCCACAAGTGGCATGTGGTGCATACATCTATATTCGTAGAGAACTCATATGTATAGCAAATCTTCTAATATTTCTTGTAGGATATTGATGTGTTCACTGCATGAACATCCTAGCATTTACTACATGTTGCATTTGTATGTTTGCAGGGCACTTTGTTGTTAGCGGACAAACTGATATATTCATTTAGGTGTCATTGTTGAATGTCAGTCAAGTTATATTTGCCTCCAACCTCTTCATACACATTGATTAGCAAGTTGCCATGCTCACTGCACATCGGTCTTCTAATTTCGTAGGAGATCAACACACATTCCTGCATGCTACTATTGGCAATTGGTTGAGCTGTGCTCACCCCTAATTTATCCTTGTCTATTGACTGGCGAGTCATTTCATTCATAAATAGATTGGTTTGTTCATCAATAAACTATATTATATATGTTTGTATGTGGTATCTGTCATTTATAGAGGATCAATATTATTTGCAAATTGGTCTAACAAAGAGACTGATGTGTTGGCATGCATGTTGACTAACGTTGACTGTAGAAGGATCGCATTCCATTTTGAGTTTAATGTCTCTCTGGTCGATTAATTTGCTTCTCAAAAATTCTTCCTTCATGGTGCTTATGAGTCATGCAACTGTTTTAGGTTGATTAGATTTCATTGCTCTTCATTTGTGTGTATTGAAGATTTATCCTCTATAAGCTCCCTGCTTGTATGTAGCTCAGTGTTGGCTCCAGAATACTACAATGATCACTTCCTTTATGCTTGTAGGGAATAGGAATGTATGCTTGCCACGGTATTATCATAGGTTGTATGAACAATCATTGTAGGCTTCTATGTTCACCAAGCCCATTGTAGAGATGTTGTTAAATCTCTAAATTTGGTTCATGAGCGTATCACTGTACTATTCATGGATGAATCGTTGCACGCATTTGAGAATCTTGACCTCATTTTACATTTTCATATTGCAAGTGAGGTCCAACATTTCATAGTTCAGCTGACAGTTCTTGTCCCTTATCATTCAAGTTCCAAGTTCAAGCTTCTTATTCTTATTATTGTTCAATCAAATAATTCAAAACTTTAATTAGCATTTGCATTTTATATTTGAGTAAGTACTTGATAATTAAGAGTCCAATTCTTTGCTGAAAGTTTCTAAGTTCAAATTTTGAATTTTGTCATGTCATTTAAGTTCAATCCCCTTTGCATTCATTTTTAAGTTCAAATCCAATTAATTACCATTTGATTTAAATTCAGGTTATTGTTAATTTGTTCAAATTTTGTTCAGGTCCCCTGTTTAGTTGTTCAATTCTTATCCCCTATTTTGTTCAAGTCCTTGCCATTTTTAGACAAAATTTTGGTAGCCTCCCAGCGTCTCCCCTGTTTAGGGGAAACTAAAAGAAACTGAGCCTTCCCACCTCGCTAAGAAAAGCATGTATCGTAGGTATCCTTGGATACCACTGTCGTGGTTTTCAATCCCACCACGCTAAAAAAACATGTATGGGTCTCTAGAGGCAGGTGTTTAAAAATACATAGTAATTTCCCTGTAGGCACTGAGGTTCATATAGGTACTTAAAGTTATCTCCGCCACACTAAAAAAAGCATGTACAGGGCCTACCTACCTCATCGCATGTGTTGCACTGGGTTCCCTCCTACCACGCTATAAAAAATGTGTATAGGTAGTTGACCGGCTCATCACGCACGCCAAAGATAGGATTTTGGATTCGAGAACTCCATACCTACCTCGTCGTATGTGTCACACCGGGTTTTCTCCCATAAGCTAAAAAAAGCTAATATAGGTGGTTGACTGGTGTGTTACGCACATCGAGGATATGCATGCTTAATTTATAATTAATTATAAATTATATATAATTAATTATATTTAATATATAACTAATTATATTCAATTTATAAGTAATTATAAAAAATTTAAATTTAATTTACATTTAATCAAAAATTAATTAGAATTAATTATATTAATATATAATTAATTATATTAATTTAGAACTAATTATAAATTAGTTGGATTTATTTTATAATTAATTAAAAATTAATTATAAAATACTATATCAATTTAAAATTAATTACAAATTAATTTAATTTATAGTTCATTTCAAACTAATTATAATTAATCTTTTTTAATTTATAATTAATTCTATTTAATTTAAAATTAATTATAAATCAATAATTTTAATTTGTAATTAATAATAAACTAATTATAATTAGTTATATTTAATTTAAAATTAATTATAAATTAGCTATTTTAAATTATAATTAATAATAAACTAATTATAACTAATTATATTTAATTAATTAATTATATTTAATTTAAAATTAATTACAAATTAATAGTGTATAATTTATAATTAATTATATATTGACTATAATTAATTATAATTATGATGGGATTTATGCAGGATTTGAGCAAGATTATACTGATTGAGCAGGATTTAAGCTAAATACAATTAAAATAGGATTTAGGAAAACGTTAAATATCACGGTGAGTCAAATCCTCCTTTCCCTCTTTTTTCTTTAGTGGCTTAACGAGATTTGGCCGAAGAAGCATGCGAAATGGAGAAAGTTTCCTTCACCGCAAGTTAGCTCCCTTTATTACTTCTGATAAAAAATGTCGTAACTTTCGATTTGATCGAGAAGAGAACATCGTCGATGGAGAGAAGTCGATTGTTGATGGATAAAGTGAGAAAGAGGTCGTTCGTCTTCCTTATATTGACGTGAATGAGAGGGAGGTCACAACACGTGCGAATAAACATCTTCAGCTCCATTTTTGTAGAGGTATGGACTGTAGCATGCTGCAGGATTTTTGTAAGAATTACGTAGAGTTTGAGTATGGGTTGCCGAACAGTGCAGGTATTTTGTACTATACTTTTATTTTTTTTATTTTAATTTTTTTTCTCTACTGTTGAGGTCAACAAATGCCCCCCAATAAATATGGTGCGCGGCTAGAACAAACCTTGTTTGTTATATGTTGATTGACCCTGTGGATCTCCAAATATCTAATTTGGATGTCACATAAAGGGTCTTATTTAGCGGATCTCCAAGAGCTTATCTCCATGCCTTTATAGATCTTTAGATGCACTTGTGGTCAATAATTTGATTGATATATTGGCTCTAGAGACTCATATGAGAGCGATAGAGTACTTTATACTTAGGTCCTTATAGCATAACTTTATAAACTGACATTTGTAGATAGCTCTGCTGCTCCTTGCATTCTTCTTTTGCCACCATTATCATCTTGGTTTTCGGCATTTTTGTAACTACTTGCACATTTCTTTATCGCGGTCATGTATGAATGTAATATTTCTGCTAGATAATTACAGGTTTTATTAAAAAATTATTTCAGCTTTATCGATTCAGCAGTTTACAGCTCCTTCCATAATTTTAGTTTAAATTTTGAGGCTTTGGTTCCTTCTTCCCTATACTTTGTGTGGTGGACATTAGTGAAAGATTACTTGATTTATCTTTACTGACTTGTCAGGAGATTTACGTACTTTCTACCCCATGCTTCTTGCTTTGGCGGGCTTGATGAAGGAGTAGATATCTGTGACTTAAACCCTTTAGGTTTATACTAGGTCGGTGGTAAAAAATCATTGGTCCAGAGCTTTGTGCATAAAGGACTTGTTGATGATAGAATCCTCTTAGTTTAACCATAGGCTTTCTATAAAATTTAGGATATTTTTCTCAGTCCATTGCTTTGTTCTTTGATGGACTTGTTGAAAAAAAGTTTCTTCGATCCTCGCTTTGTATTTTATGGATTTGATGAAGGATTATAAGTTTCAGATTTAGTCAATAGTACCGAATATGTAGTATCTTGATCCTTAACAAGTTGATGAGACTTCAATCTGAGTCACTTGAGTTCATCAGATTTGGTGAGCTAAGATTTCATAACTCTTCATCCTCTGGTTGCTGAAATGGGGGTTCCTCTACTACGGCCTTTCTTATGGCATGTTGAGTAGATGGAATTGCCAGCAATCTGGTCATATTTGGGCGTGTTGGATCCAACCATTTACACACATTTAGACTTCAGACTTTAACTATAGGAAATGTGCTTCCCAATACTGAATTGACTGAAGTTAGTAGATTTAGAGTCCTTCTTTGTGGTTGAAGATTGGTAGCCTAGGCACATTCAGTAGTTTCTCGTGACTCCTCCTTTCCACCAAAACTTTGATTCTCTAGTCAATTAGGAGAATCTTGTATACTACGACTACTTAAACTTATCAAGCTAAATTAGCCTTCATGTTTCCTGCAGTCTCTACTAATGGGTTAACGAAGTGGGGGTTCCATTACTACGGCCTTTGTTATGGCATGTTGAGTAGACGGAGCTGCTAGCGATCAGGCTATATTTAGGTGTATTGGATCCGGCCTCTTATACCAATTTAAACCTTAAGCTTCAGGCTATTAAAAGACTTCAAGCTGTCTTGTCGACTTATTGGAGTATGTAGCCACAAAAGTCTCTTTCCTAACTTTTGAATCTTTGTACGCTAGAGAAGGTGGTGTTCTTGAACTTTCAGAAGATTACTTACATATACTTTATAAAAGAATTCATTGTATCCTTCTATCTTGAAGGAATATTCGAGTTGATAATTTTAATATTTATTCAGGGATCTCGACATACAACGCGATGTCGACCCGAATAAATATTTAAGATGCCCCCTATTTCACAGGGACATTTCAAAATATAATAAATTTAAAATTTTAAGATTTTAAATATTTATTTGTGGATCTCGATGTGTAGCATGATGTCAATCTAAATAAATATTTAAAATGCCCCATATCTTACAGGACGATTTTAAATAGGCTTTGTATTTTGAGGTTTTAAATATTTATTTGAGGATTTCAGCATGCGGCGCGATGTCGACCCGAATAAATATTTAAAATACCTCCAATTTTATGGGGGATTTTGAAATACATTCTTACTACACAAGAGAATTTCAAAATATAATTATAAGGATGCATTGATAAATATCCACATAATACTTTGATCAGTGTATATTACACTGGATATGAAATTTTCACGCATGATATTTCTTTAAATATCGGTCGCTGATCGGTGGCATAGGCCTTTGACCATCCAGATCGATTAACTGATAAGCTCCTTCTTGATACACCTTGATGATAAAGGGGCCCTCCCAATTAGATATGAATTTGCCACAAATTTTTTGGTATGGGATGATTGACCTTCTCAACACCAGGACCAATTCTCCTTCTTGAAATGATCGATAGCGCATCATTCGATTAAATGATTTATTCTTGTTGAGGATCTTCTTCAACAGATTTACCAGCATCTTGTTAAAGGCCTCCACAAGGTCATTTGCCCTTAGATTATATATTGATGAGTACGACCAATCAATTTTGTGTCGATCTATGAACTTATAAATCTTTGTACTTTTGAATGTCGTACTATAATCCGAGATTATGCGGCATGGCACTCTGAATATATAGATAATATTATGGGTAAAGAAATTGATCACGTGCTCGAATATGACTTCTTTGAATGGAACTGCTTCTGCCCATTAAGAAAGATAATCAATTGCTAGCAAGATGAAGCAAAGTCCTACTGATGACGATGGATCTATTAGTCCAATTATATCAGTGCCCCAGCAATCGAATGGCTAGGACGCTACTATTGGGTATAGAGGATTTGGTGGCTAATGTATAATATCATCATGAATCTGACACTCGTGGTACCTCTTAGCGTGGTCAATACAATCTCTCATCATTGTCGGCCAATAAAAACCCATTCTCTTGATCTTAATAGCCATATTGGGACCTGACTGATACACTCCATAGAGCCATTCATGAACTTCTGCCACCACTCTATCAATCTCCTTGGTCCCCAGGCACCTTAGCCACATCTAGTCAAGAGCTCGTTGATAAACACATATCATAATGCTCTTTTTCAAATTTGTGTGGCGATAGATTTTTCCTCTGAGAGTTTATTTTCTTTGAAGTAGTCAACGAATGATTGCCTTCAATCATTCTCTACTTCAATATCTAAACAATGCCATCACAATTCCAAAGCTTGACTAGCTTTACATCTCTTGGCTACATGATATCCTTCCGGATAATTTTCCATAATGATTTGATGGAGAGGTTGAGGTTTTATCAGAATTATATCTCATTATCTTGAAAATGATACTTCTTCTGCCTTCGAGAATTGTAACAGAGTAGGCTCCAAGACCCAATGGGTAAACTCCAATAAATATAGGCCTCTCCCCATTAGTATTCGCCATTTCCTTAGCCAATTTGGCCAAGCAATCTACTTTGGCATTTTATCCTCGGGGAACTTGAGCTATTTTAACATTTGGCACCTGCTTCAAGAGCACAAGAGTTTATTGGTGGTGGTGGGATAATTCAAGTTTATAAATCTTATAAATACCTAAAACTTGATTTATTACAAGATGCAAGTCGCTAAAAATTTAGAGATTTTAAATTTTATCATTGATCGTAATCTCCAATCTTGTTATTAGAGCTTCATACTCAGCTTCATTTATTGGTCTGAGATTCCGTTAAACTAAACAAAAATCTCATTATGCCTCCTTCAGGTGCTATAAAAATGAGGCAGACGCTAGCTCGGGCTCTCACAAGATTTGGCGGTTGAGCAGGTTTAATCGACGATACCCCATCAAAATACATCTCTTAAAATTTCAGCTCTACTTATTCCTCAACTTGCATAATTTGTTCATTCGACAAATCATTATTGAGTGGAGATTCTGCTGGAATTGGATGTGCAGCGAGAAAATCTGTCAAAACTTGTCCTTTTACCACCTTTTGTGGCATATATGTGATATCAAATTACAGTAGTATCACTACCCACCTGGCTAGGCGACCTGTCAATGCTGATCTTGTCGTAAAAAATTTCAACAGATCGATCTTTGATATCAAGGTGATTTTGTGAGAAAGTATATAGTGGTGGAGTTTCTGAAGTGCGAAAATCAGCGCTAGATAATACTTTTTGATAGGAGAATAATGTATATATGCTCAAATCAATCTCCGACTAAAGTAGTAGAGTATATTCTCCTTGCCTTCTTCATTATGTTGGGCCAATAAAGTTCCGAGGGACTCATCTAATGCTGCCGTGTATAGTAGGAGAGGCTTCCCCAAAATTAACACCTTAAGAATTGGTGGAATCAATAAGTATCTTTTAATACTATCAAACACTTCTTGGAATTTTGCATCCCATTTAAAGTGGACATCTTTCTTTATTAACTTCAAAAATGGCTGTCATCTACCTAATAGATTCGATATGAATTACTGAATGAAAACTAGTTATCCTTGCAACGAGCAATGCTGCGAAGGTTTCTAGGAGGCAACATCTCTATGATTGCTTTGATTTTATTGAAGTAGATCTCAATTCCTCGGTGATGAACAATGTACCCCAAAAATTTTCCAGAGGATACCCCGAATAAACATTTAAGAGGGTTAATCTTCAAATAAAACTTTTTGAACCTCTCAAAACCAATCCTTAACTCATTTAACTAATCTTTTCGATCCACGTGCTTGAAGATAAGGTCATCTACATAGCACTCAACCTTCTGATGTATTAACTCATCAAAAATACATGTCATTGCCTACTGGTAGGTGGCATCAGCATTCTTCAGTCCAAAGGGTATGACCGTATAGCACAAAATATTGATGGGCATTATGATTGATGTATGCTTTTTATCTCCAAGTGTCATCTTGATTTGATTGTAACCTAATAATCTATTCATAAAAGAGAACATGTCATAGTTGAAGGTGTTATCCAGTAATAGCTCTAAGATTGGGAGCGAAAAGTCGTCCTTTGAACATGCCTTATTGAGGTCCCAAAAATTGATACAAATATGAATTTGGTTGTTCTTCTTCTTTATAGGCATAATATTGGCGATTCAATTGGCATATTTTTCTTCATGAATAAAGACCACTTTTATGAGCTTCTTAGTTTCGGCAATCACCTGTTCCTCTACCTCCAATATCATTCTCCTTGGAGCTTATTTCATAGGCACTACGTTCGATTTAATGGCAAATCTATGAATTATTACATCAGGAGATAAGCAAGTCATCTCAGCGTATATCCAGGCAAGGTAGTCCTTAAATTCACAAAGAAGCTCTTTTATTTCTTCTATTTGCTCCTCGGGTATAAGAGAACTAATGAAGGTTCGGCGAGGGTCCTCCTCAGTTCCCAAGTTAATATCTTTTAGTTTGTCTATAGTGGCTTCCAGTCCACCATCTTCCAGTTCTTCTGGTGTAGTCTTGGCTTCTATGGGTTGATCATCATAATCATCAACTTCATATGTTTATTCATCACCACTGTCGTCGAATTTGACTCCCCTATATGTGATTTCTCGATAAATCTCCTTTCGGGGGTATTTTCGCATGATGAATTCGAGACCTCTTTTTCAAAAATATCCTTCTTCTGTAATGAGTAATGAATTCTTCGATACCAGAGGCTCAAGTAGAAATGGACTTGTTGTTTAGAGGAACAAATTTTATCTCATTTCTGTAATATTCTTTGGATATTTTTGGTATTATACATGGGAAACCTCATAGGTACTAATTCTCTAGAACCAACGAGCCTATGAAACCAGCCATAATTTCCTTCTTCTTCGAGCTTCCCAATTGAGTAAAATAGGCTCGCTGGCCTACCCCTTTTTCTTGTGGGAGGTACATAAAATGTTATGAGTTCTTCAATATTACGCATCTCTCGTAGAATAATTTCTTTGAAGTGTTATAGGGGAATATACGTGACTACGAACATGTTATCTTAGATTGATAGGCTACCTATTCTTTTGGAGAATATTTTCTACACAGTGTTCATATATATAGAGTCGTAGTTATAGACGTACTCAAAATTTGAGTATTCAACATCCTTCCTTCCTTTGGATGTTGACTGGCACATTTTCTGAGATTTGGTAGGCGTGTCATCATCTTCCTCTATGTCACTCCCTAAATGAGGCACATGTTTTTTTCTCTAGGAGCAATCGCTGGTTTAGGAAGAGTCGGCATTGCCTTCTTTCTCTCCACCTGCTTCTTCTCAGCCTCTTGTTTGGGCCGCATTATAATATTTGAGCTTAATGCAATAGCATCAAGAGAACTCGATGGCTTCGACTCTTTCAGAATGAAATACTTTGCATCTTCATATATCTTCACTTCATGAACCGCAAAGGGTTGGATGACACCAGAGATTCTGAACTCCTCTCCATCCCTAATATACTTCATGCACCGATATAGCATTGATGGGATGATACCATACTCATGCAATCATGGGTGACCCAGAAGAGTCTTAAATGAGCTATCAGCATCAATCACATAAACTTTGGCATTTATATGAAGTTCTTCAAATGTGAGGAAGAGCATAAATGATTCTAGGGTCTTCTGCCCCTTCTCGTTAAAGTCATGTACCATCAGTTTATTTGGCTTGAGGTGTTTCACGTCGAGGCACAGTGACCTTAGTACTTTCAGGCTCATGTGATTTATGGAAGACCCTGGATCGATCAGGATTCATCTAATTATCATTATGTCACTCTCTACAGTGACATACAGAAGACGATTATGATCTGTAATTCTAAGCATCATGTCCTCTTCAATGAAGGTGATGAACGATTTATTACGGGCATGCAAGACCTCAATCATGTTATGCTTGGCAAAATACGCTTCGTATATTTTAGGGTCTTTAAGAGCCTGAATCAAAGTCTCTTGAAGATCTTTAGACATCATAAAGGCATCATATATACTGAGTTGTGCAAGGATCTTCTTAGATGGGATAAGATATTATAATATATCCTCTTGGTTGGAGTATCTTTCTTCTAGGGGTCCTTAGGAATGATATCTTCATTGATAACTATCTCGTTCCCCTTATCTTTATCTGGGATCCCCTTCTTCGATGGAGATGGCATCACCTTACCGCTTCTTAATTATACTTGAGTGATTACCTCTAGCTCAGACTTGTTTGACAGTGTGTTTTCTTCAGAGTCGGCCATCGAGTCTGGAGATTCATCCATTGATTCAGAGTCACCACCCAGATTTGTGTGTCCCATCTATGATGCTATGTCAAGGTCTGATGCATCTCCCTTTAAAAAATATAAATCCTCCTCTGAACTACATTCCATCAACGACACCATCATACATGATTCAGGGGCTGCTTCTTTGGCATATTTTTTTGTTGGAGTCATTGGTGTTACCAAAATAACCAGGTAACTTTCCATAAGAAGTGGCTCTTCATCAGCTTCTTCTACTTCATCAATTTTAAGATCTGTCATAAAATCAACAAGCTTAATGGGGTACCTCATAGTCTGGAGTATTAGTCCAAACTATCGAAAAACCTTTGGGTTACTGTCTTTTTCTCCTTGGGCTTCTTCAGTTTAGTCTTCTTCTTGGAGGATTTCATAATTCTAGACTTTAAAATGCCAGCTTGGTTGGGGAGCTGTTAAGAAGTAGAGACTCATGCCACAGGCAGTTCCTTCAAATCTATCACCGGCTTAGTAGGAGATTTCCACTTCACACCTGGGACTCCTTCAAACTGCCTCAGTATTTTCACAATTTTCTTAGAGATCACAGTCTCCTACTATTCTCTTTGAATCGACTACTTTTCTTTTCTTTTTTCATCAACAAGGGGTATGAAAGAGGATGTGACCACCCGAGTTGATTCTTTTCTAGGATGGGTCAACATATTGTCTGATAATGCGAGTTCTCCTCTTTGATATTTTATTTCCAACTAATCCTTAAAGATGTAGCAATCTTCAGTAGGATGGATGATTACCTGATGGTTTGGATAATAATTTGGGTCACTAGTATGCTTCGACTACTCAGGCCTCTTGCACTATGATAGTTCTATACATGCTTTCACTACCTGTCGAAATAACTTGGCAATACTCTTTCTCTTTAATGAATATTCTTTATTCATCTTATCCTTAAGGAGGGGAATTTTTGATCTCTAGTTCCCATTATTTACCTCAGGCGTTCTCCACCACCTGATAAGTTCATGGCTTATCGTTGCCCTTGAGTATAAGCTTCGATTAGGGGTTAGGATTGTAGACTTATTTTCTCTTTTCTTCGTATTATATTGGTTGCTAGACTTCGTCTATGTTGTAAATTACTTGCTTTTTTTTTATTGGCTCTGGAGAAAAATGTAGAGTCGGACTCACCTCTTTTGGCACCCAAAGCTTTGTCCTTTTTAGGTTTATCAGAATGGTTCTCTAATCTTGACAGGTTTAGTTTCTCAAATTTGGCCACTTTGTCTAGCAAGTCTTGAAATGTGGTGATAGTTTCCATACATAAAAATAACTACATATTATCATCAATGTTTCTCATCAATAACTGTACAATGTATTCTTCTTCAAGTTTCTACTCATATTTCATACTTAAATTGCGTTAGTGAGTAATGTATTTGGTCACAGACTCGTCCCTTTTTATCTTATTTAGGGTAAGGTCAGTAATCATTATCTTCTTAGTTACACTGGAGAACCTCTTCACGAACATGATTTCCAATTTTACAAAGGTCTTCACATAATCATTTGGCAACTCAGCATACCATTCAAAGGTAGTTGCTGTTAAACTGATGACGAATTATCGGAAGAGTAAGGCGTCATTGCCTCCCGTGTTCCCACATGTGGTTTTGAATTATGCCAAATGCTGTCTGGGAATATTATTACCATTGAAGGTGTTAAACTTTGGGACTGAATACCCTTTCAAGTATGACACTTGATCATATTCTACGAGATATGGATGGCCTTTAACCACCAACTTTTCTGCTTGATCCACGACTATGATAGTATTAATCTTCTCTGTAATTATTCCCTCCAACTGTGTGGTCATCACAGGCTCGGTGGTACTTTTAATATTCTACGAAGTGGGCTGGTGAATGATGTTATGAGCCTCATGACCACCATCAGGAATGTCCTATACTCCCGAGACTTGAGGCATTTAGATGTTCGGAGAATTGGTAGAAGGATTGGGCATGGGTGCGATGGCGGTAGTTCTCTGCATCATTTGGAGTCATCATCTTAGTCATCTTCTCATTTAACTGAGGGATCTCTCTATCCTTAGCCCTCATTTGTTACCTCATCTATCTTCGCATATCGGTGAGTGTAACATTCGATAGTAAAGGGATTTTTCTCAACTTCTTCTTTCTCTTCTCCTTCCGAAGAGTGGCCACTTCTACTGGCAATAAACATAGCCTTATAGCGGCATCATTGTATATGTCTGAGCAGTCGATTACTTTCATCACCACCCTCGTCTTCATGTTCATGCCTTAACATGTAGGCAACTTCCATGTTCATGGCATCTTCTTCTTCCTTCTCCTCTTCTTGAACCTGGATATCCGAGCGGCGAAACCAATGGGTTTCTGGTTCATTATTGGGCAAAAAAATTTCTTCGACTCATGGCTGCAATCAAAGTTGGTCTCTTCCTTCAATGGGGTCAGTGAATGACTGGATCCCCCAGAGGATTCTCTGAGGTATCGACCATCAAGATGGATGTCATCATGGGCCTTCTTTTGGACCCATTTCTGATGTTGTTTACTAGAGTGGGCAGATCTCCAGGAAGTCGTACTGGATGTCTCACTCGGGTTTATCACCCTTTCCCTTCTTTCTTCTATATCTTCTCTATGAGGGTTTGGCCTCCATATTTGATTTCCTTTCCACCAGGACCTTTTAGCGGTGGATCCCTGAACACACGATTTAGGTGTCACACCCTGATGCTCACCAGATGGAACCTTCTTTCTTTCTTTCCTTTCCACGGTAAAGGATAGGTGCTCTCTCGGCAGGGTCCTTCTGCTTTAATTGTTAAAGGCCACTGGTATTTCTTTTTCTTCAGCCTTTTCTCCTTCATGGTCTTTAAGACCTTGAAAACATAGGCCAACAGTATTTCAGGCCCCTTTTTCTTCTGAGGAGCTGGGGCTTCAGGTTATTGGTCCCAGAATGACCTTTTCATCTCACCAGAGGAGTTATTTGTTTTGACCCACCTGAGGCCCGCGAACCCAATACAGGTAGGAATTATAGCTTCTGGCTCTTAAGCCAGCAAATTGGATGGGTGGACAGTGAGATGTTATTGTTGAGCTCAAATCTAAGCATTCATCTTCCTCCTCTATTTTCTTATTAGCTTTCCTCTAGATAAGGAAGCTTCAGCAATGCTCTTCTTGGGTGCAGATAACTCGGTTGGCAGAATGATGGTGTTTGTAATCACCATAAAAATCCTCCCACTAGTCACAATTCTCTTGGTGGCTATGGGCCTCAAATTGAGAAACCCATTCAAATTCAGAGATCATCCTTCTAGGCTCTTCAGTAGCAGGTCATTGCACTAGAGGATGCACACGACTTGTAGGAGCTCCGGCGGGATGGAGTCTCCTTACAGGCCTTTCAGTATTCATGCCATTCATAGGAACGGCGGCAGTCCTTGCAGTAACTATAGAGAAGTCGAGACTACCAAACTGGATGGTAGCTCCAACATTTCCAATTTCGATAATAGCATTCGCCAGCTATATCCTGGCTCCTTGTCCCAATTAGACGGTCATCGGGTTATTCTGTAGATTCATCTGCATAAATGAAAGGTAAGGGTTAGTAATCAGCATCTGATACATCACCTCACACTTTTAAAATATAGAGACTTATACATAATAGAAAATAAATAATAGATAATCATTGGCAAGTAATTAAAATAAATTTAAAATATTGCTAAATATGTTATCTTAATTAATTTATTGAATGATTATTTTAAAATATTTGAAACTTTAATTTGCTGAATGATCATTTTGAGAAATTCTAGTATTTTGAGCCTGTATTAAATAGCTAATACTGTAGTACTGAGATGACTAGCCAAAGATATAAAGAGAAATCAAACCCTAGTCGAGTCGCCAGAAATCTATGGGGCTTGAAAATATGGCCTCGGCCTCCCCGTTGCTTTTCAGGGGAGTTTTAACATATTAAGTTTTAGGGTAAATTTTGGGAAGGCATATGGGTTTATAGATAAGACACTACCTAGAGATTTCGTCCTCATTTTGTAAGGATTTTATGATCTGAGTTCTTGTTTCCTATAGGCGCAAGCCCCTATAGTTAATTACCCCTCTCGATCACGAGAGAGACTTTTGATTGAGGCTAGTCATCAATCAGATATGTAGAAGATATGTGTTATCTGGTATATAGTAGCAATATGAGCATTTGGAATGATTGGAGAATTTGTTATTTATAATTAAAAATTTCACCATCTTGCACTTAAAGCGGATGGTGAGGGAATGGATGATGGACCCGATCAAGATCCCATGGTTTCGTCGTCCCGAGCCATTGTGGTCCATATTCTACTTAGTCAAAGAAGGTAGTCGACCCAACCTAACAGAAGGATCCTTGTCGGCAGCCATGGATTGCTTCGTCCAAGGGTACTTTATAGACCTATGATGGATGTTTGTCTAAGGGGATAAATTTGAATCCACCTTAGCTAACAGAGGGCTTTGTCCCCTATTGATTATATCCTATTGATTCATTGCTAAATGATTTGACGCCATTGGGGAGCATACGGGTGCTGACCATGATCATAATTTAATGGTGTCATTTCACGATGAACCACCTTGTTTAGAGGGTCTCGGTTATAGCAATTTATCTACGGTGCCATTTAGCGATGAAACCATAGGTGTGGTGCCATTTGACGGCAAAACCATCAGTTAGAGGACACATGCCACATCATTACTGGCTAAAGACTGATTGAAAATGGATCCTAGTGATATTCATGATTATGCATTAGCTCTTTTTGAGCTGGAGTGATTTTAAGATTTGTCCACCTAAGAAAATCATTAGTGAGGATGTGTGAGTGTTTGCTTTAAGTGTTAGATGGTTAATTTTAATTTTAAATATCTGGATTTTGGAATTATTGAAATTTTGGATTTTATGGGCGTTTCGGAGCATTTTAAATGCTTATGGTCCCCTCCGATTGAGATTTACATTCAACGTGACCATCATCAGGGAGTATTAGGTCATTTGAAAATATTGAATTTTATGGAAATTTGAGAGTATTTAAAAATGTATAATCCCCTTCAATTTAGATTTATATTCAACATGACCATCATTGGGGTGTTTGGGGTCATTTGAAAATATTTGTATTTTATGGACGTTTGGGTAACATTTTTAAATATTTGGAATTAACCCCTCCGGTTGATATTTAGGTTCAACACAACCTTCATTGGGGTATCTTATGGGCGTTTGCATTTTTGTGTACCTTTCTGCATACAAATTGTAGTGCATGTGTGGGGATATTTTTATAATAGTTGGCAGTCTTCTATGGCAACTCATAGGTGATTGTATTTATTGCAGCCTCTCTGTATTTGCCCATTTTATATAGGTAGACTATCGTGCACTACTTGTTGCATTTTGCAAGTGGATTGTAGTGCACTAACGAATCTCCTGCTACTTCTTATAGATAACTGCATTCACCATGGACATGATGCCTCTTTCTTCAAGCAGGTTACTTTTTCATATAGACCTTCAAGTGCTACCTATATGCATTTGTATTTACTATAATTATTTTGCATTTTTCTTATGGTTAGCATACTGGGCTTACAATGAATCTTCTATGATAGTTCATAGAGATTTTCACTTGCTGTAGTCATTTGACATTTTATTTGTGACATTTCATATGTATAACGGGTCTCCTATAAGGGCCTGTGGACACTTGCACATAGTGCATATCATCTGTGGTTTGCTTGCAGACAGCGTGTAGCATGTATATAGGTCTCCTACAACCCCTCGTAAACATTTGCACTTCACTAGAAATCATTCTTCCCTTACTTATACGGAGTCAGTGTGTTTGATAGATGTTATACAATGTTGGTTGTGGAAGTGTTATTGTGTCTCTGCTACAACAGCTGGTAGGTACCACGAATGTGATGTGGTCTTTGGATTTTCCAGTACCTCCACTACTGTTGCTTGTAGGCAGGTAGATGTATTCATTCACAGATTAAAATTGACTACAAGATACTGCATTTAGTGAAGTCTTTTTGCACCTACCCATAGGTGGAATATGATGCGTACATCTATATTCATAGAGAACTCATATGTATTGCAGATCTTCTAATACTGCTTGTAGGATACCAATGTGCTCACTTCATGAACATCCTGACATTTACTACATGTTGCATTTGTATGTTTGCAGGGGACTTTGTTGTTATCAGGCAAATTGATATATACATTTATGTGTCATTGTTGACTATCGTTCAAGTTATATTTGCCTCCAACCTTTCATACAAATCGATTAGCAAGTTGCCATGTTCACTGCACATCGGTCTTCCAATTTTTGTAAGAGGCCGACACACATTTCTGCATGCTACTATTGGCAATTGGTTGAGTTACGCTCACCACTAATTTTTCCTTATATGTTGACTGGAGAGTCATTTCATTCATAAACAGATCGGCGTGTTCATAAGTAAATTGCATTATATTTGTTTGTATGTGGTATCTGTCATTTGTGGCGGACCAATGTTGTTTGCAAATTGGTCTCACAAAGAGACCAATGTGTTGGCATGCATGTTGACTGGCATTGACTGTAGGATGATCGCATTCTATTTTGAGTTTAATGTCTCTCTAGTAGATTAGTATGCTTCTCAAAAATTCTTCCTTCATGGTGCTTATGAGTCAAGTAAATGTTTTAGGTTGGTTAGATTTCGTTACTCTTCATTTGTGTGCATTGAAGATTTATCCTTTATAAGCTCCCTGCTTGTATGTAGCTCAGTGTTGGCTCAAGAATACTACAACGATCACTTCCTTTATGCTTGTAGGGAATCAAAATATATGCTTGCCACGGTATTATAACAGGTGGTATGAACAATCATTTTAGGCTTCTAAGTTCATCATGCCCATTGTAGAGATGTTAAATCTCTAAATTTGGTTCATGAGCGTATCACTGCATTATTCATGGATGAATCTTTGCATGCATTTGAGAATCTTGACCTCATTTTACATTTGCATATTACAAGTGAGGTCCAACATTTCACAGTTCAGCTCACAGCTCTTATTCCTTATCATTCAAGTTCCAAGTTCAAGCTTCTTATGCTTATTAATGTTCATCAAATAATTCAGGACTTTAATCAGCATTTGCATTTTTATATTTGAGTAATCACTTGACAATTCAAAGTCCAATTCTTTGTTGAAATTGTCTAAGTTCAAATTCAGAATTTTGTCATGCCATTTAAGTCCAAGCCCCTTTGCATTCATTTTTAAGTTCAAATCCAATTCATTACCATTTGATTTAAATTCATATTAATATTAATTTGTTCAAATTTTGTTCAGGTCCCCTAATCAGTTGTTCAATTCTTGTCCCCTATTTTGTTTAAGTCATTACCATTTTTAGATAAAATTTTGGTAGCCTCCCGACATCTCCGCTGTTTAAGGGAAACTACAGGAAACTGGGCTTTCCCACCATGCTAAGAAAAGCGTGTATGGTATGTGTCCTTAGACACTGCGGTCGTGATCTTCAATCCCACCACGCTAAGAAAAGCGTGTATGGGTCTCTAGAGGCATCTGTTTAAAAATACACAGTAGTTTCCCCATATGTACTAGGGTGCATACAGGTACTTAAAGTTGTCCCTGCCACGCTAAAAAAAGCGTGTACATGGCCTACCTGCCTCAACGTATGTGTCACACCGGGTTTTATCCTACCACGCTAAGAAAAGCGTGTATAAGTGGTTGACCAGCTCTCATACACATCGAAGATAGAATTTTGGATTCGAGAGCTGCTTATTTGCCTCGTCGCATGAGTCGCACTAGGTTCCCTCCCACCGTGCTAAGAAAAACGTGTATATGTGATTGATCGGCGCATCACACACACCAAGGAAAGGCATGCTTAATTTACAATTAATTATAAATTATATATAATTAATTATATTTAATATATAACTAATTATATTCAATTTATAATTAAGTTTAAATTAATTAAATTTAATTTACAATTAATCATAAATTAATTACAATTAATTATATTAATATATAATTAATATAATTAATTATATTTAATTTAAAACTAATTATAAATTAATTGGATTTAATTTATCATCAATAAAAAATTAGTTATAATTAATTATATTTTAATCTATAATTAATTATATCAATTTAAAATTAATTACAAATTAATTTAATTTATAATTAATTTCAAACTAATTATAATTAATCAAATTTAATTTATAATTAATTGTGTTTAACTTAAAATTAATTATAAATCAAATATTTTAATTTATAATTAATAATAAACTAATTATAATTAATTATATTTAATTAAAAATAATTATAAATTATTAGTGTATAATTTATAATTAATTATAAATTGACTATAATTAATTATAATTATAACAAGATTTATGCAGGATTTGAGCAAGATTATACTGATTGAGAAGGATTTAAGCTAAATCCAGTTAAAACAGGATTTAGGAAAAAGTTAAATCTCACGGTGAGTCAAATCCTCCTTTCCCTCTTTTTGCTTCGGTGGCTTAACAGGATTTGGCCGAAGAAGCATGTGGAATGGAAAAAGTTAGCTTCACCACAAGCTAGCTCCCTTGTAACTTCCGATCAAAAATGTCGTAACTTCCGATCCGACCGAGAAGGGAACGTCGTCGATGGAGAGAAGTCGATCAGCGACGAAGGTGGCGAAGAGGCGTGCAGCTAATTGGAGGTGTTAGTTAGGAAGAAAGCCCCCCCTCTCTCTCTCTCTCCCTCTCTCTCTTTTCTGTGGACCGACCGAAGGTGGAGATGAGGTCGGAGGATTGAGGTGTCGAGTGTGGTGAATGGAGGAAGAAGGATGCGGTCGCTTTGGCGTGCGAGCTCAAGTGCAGGCGAAGCCGTGTGCGTGAAGTCTGGGAGTTGGGTGAGGTAGAGCTTAGGCTATGGTCGGGTATGCGAGATCGGGAGTTGCGATTTGAAGAGGTCTCCGACAGCTTGTATTCGTGAAGCTCGGTTGGAGGGCGAAAGAGGAAGAAGCAGCGGGAGTTCTGTGTGTGGAGGAACTGAGCAAGAGGTTGTTCGCTTTATATTGGCATGAATGAGAGGGAGGTCGAGGCATGCACGAATAGACATCTTCGGCGCCGTGTCTGCAGAGGTATGGACTATAGTAAGCAGTGCAGGATTTGCGCAGAGTTTGAGTATGAGCCGCCGGACAGTGCAGGTATTTTATATTATATTTTAATTTTTTTTTATTTTAAAATTTTTTGTCTCTAACGGCAAATTATTAGGTCCGGTCACTGGACCTATCTCCGTGTCCGGACGCCAATAGGAACACGCCATCTGGCATCAATTTTTTTAATCTAAAACTTTTGCTTTATGTCTTTTCAGCCCGATCGGCTCGACCCAACCCGAAGATGATTCAAATTTTGGAATACAAATATTGCGCACGAACCTTTTTTACATTTCACCCGACAGTTTCACTCAGAATCCCTCTCCCTCGTGCCCTCGTGCGGTTCTTCATTCTCTGGCATTTCCGTTCTTGCAAGTTCCCGGCGGTAGACGACGACGGTTGAGTTCTTCTGCATTTTAGAAAAGGTAAAGTTGCGCCTTCGTTGCGCCTTCGTTGCGTTTATGGTGCGCTTTATGTAATATTTTTATTTTTAAGGTTTAATGTTTATTTCATATATACTAATTTGTTCAATGTGATCTTAAAAAGTTTATGTTTTGTATATTAACCTTTTTTATTAAATTGGAAAACCGTGTGAAGAGAAACCTTTAGTTGCGCTTTCAATCAATTATATAAATAGTTAAAATTAAGTATTAAAATTAGTTGCGCTTTGTTAATTTGTTTTTTTTTTTCAGATGCCGTATCAAAGGCCAGTAACTTCTCGATGCTATGTTACGACGTTTAGAAAAATTTGGGACGCATTTGTCGAGATAATTGATGATGAAGTTGAACAAACCTTTCGAAATCTGAAAATTCATCAATTTCTGAAGTTTCCAGCTTTCCAGCAGTGTATACCACTTCTATTTGAGATTCTGAAATTTTGGAATGCTGTTGATGAAGGCTTTGTTGTGAATGGTCATTTGCTTAAATTCACTTCTAATGAGGTGTCATTGTTGACAGGTAAGCTTGTTAATAAGGATTTTTTGAGATGTTTTTATACTTTAAATTTACTATATTTGTCTAATTAAACAAAAATTTCTCACAGGTTTGCCTAACAGAGGTGATGAAATAAAATGGAAGGTTGATCCATTGACTGGACCTTTATCAACTGATATAAAAATAGAAATCACAAAATTAGATAGATTATCTGTTAATACTACTAAGATAAAGACATTTATAATGTTTTTGTTATCTAATCTTTTTTTTCCACTAAATAACCATAAAACTCCTAGAAGGCTTATATCTATAGCAAATAATGTAAATGAGTTCAATTCTATTAATTGGGCTGCATGTATAAGAAATTTCATGGTCAATGAATTCAATACAATTACTAACAAGTTTGCAATGGAGAAACCATTGGGTTACATCAATGGTTTTTTTCCTCTCCTACTGGTAAGTCTCTTCTACTACATTTATTTCATTTCATTAAGATTTTTAATGTTAATTTATAATGTTTTATTTGTGGTATTATACAGATTTGATTTTTGGAACACTTTTCCTGCAATAAACCATCCAATTCAGAATCAAGACCAAGGTTTCTAAGATGGGAGAGGAATACGGAAATGTACTATACACAAGATAGTGCAACAAAGTTATTTAAATTTTTGAAGAACAATGAGGTAATTTTCAGAACAAAATTTTAATTGTTTATTTTATTGATATAAAGCGCAGCTAAAGCGCACAAAAAGCGCAACTAAAGCGCAACTGAAGCGCACATAAAGCGCAACTAAAGCACACCTAAAGCGCAACTAACTTATTTTAACTGTCTATGTTATTTATTGAAAGAGCAACAAAGCGCAACTAAAGCGCAACTAACTTATTTTAACTGTTTATTATTATTCATTGAAAGCGCAAATAAAGTGCAACTAAAGCACATATAAAGCGCATCTAAAGCGCAACTATCATTTCACCCAATGTGATTATCATCATGTTAAATCCTCTCTTTCTTCCTCTTCCTCGAATAACCAATCTGTAAATCCACCACCACCATCCTTACCTTCTCAAGCTGCTCCACCACCACCTTCTCAAGCTGCTCCACCACCACCACCTTCTCAAGCTGCTCCACCACCACCTTCTCAAGCTGCTCCACCACCACCTTCTCAAGCTGCTCCACCACCACCACCTTCTCAAGTTGCTCCACCACCACCACCTTCTCAAGCTGCTCCACCACCACCACCTTCTGAAGCTGCTCCACTACCACCAACTAGTCAAGCTGCTCCACCACCACCCACGGCAGAAGTGCAAGATGCTCAAGCGTTAATAAAGTACCAACCACATAAAAAAAAGAAAAAGAGATGACAAAAAAGAACTTGACACAGTGGACGAAAAAAAGACCAAACAAGATGTGATTTCTGTAGAGGGAATAGAAATATTACTTCGAATTGCTGAAATAAACCTGGAATATCCCAGCAAGATTTTCCTTACTACAGAACAACAAACATTCATGGATGAATGTTTCAAAAAGTTTAATAAGAAGTAAGTTTTATTATTCTTTACCTGATATTTACTTGCGCTTTACCTGCGCTTTACTTGCGCTTTACCTGCGCTTTACTTGCGCTTTCACTGCGCTTTATCTGCGCTTTACTTGCGCTTTCACTGCGCTTTGCCTGCCATTTCTATAAATAAAAAAATAAATATTTTAAAGTGTGTTTTACCTGCGCTTTACCTGCGCTTTACTTGCGCTTTTTTGTTTTGCAGGGACGACGTTATTTTTCAGTCTGGAAACATAATAATTAACCGAGGGGATATTGATGATATTCTGACAAATCAGTGTTTTTCTGATAACCATGTAGATTCATTTGCTTTTTTGTTATCCGAAAAGATTAGGATTATCCTAAAAGAATTTTAGAAATACCTATACATTTCTCCATTGTACAGGGTTAGTAGACTTCACACTCATCTTATATAGTTTTTTAATAACATTATTTTGGTATAAGATTTATTTTATGTTTAATTATTGCAGCTATATAAATGTTACAAACATGATTATCAAATGTTCATACAGCACATAACTCCCGATTCTGTTAGGGAAAGGAAACTCATTGTTCAACCTATTTGTTTCCAAAGCTATTGAGTACTAATTATAAGAAAATTGAAAGAGAAAGTATGGAAATTATATGATTCGTTACCCAATCCAGAACACAAGGCAATTTGTACAGAAGTTGTAAGTTTAAAGCTTGACTTTATAAAACTTTTTTACTTAATATCACCACATGATTGTAATAACTTTTTTGTTTTCAGATTAAACAAATACATGAAGACAAAGCAGGAGTCTTTCCAAGCGATATAACAACTTGAAAATTACAAACTGTCCGTGGAATTCCAACCCAGTCAAACGAGTATAACTGCGGAATTTTTGTATGCAAGTATATGGAGAGAGCCATACTAAAAAAAGAAAACGGACTGGGCTTCTTTAAAAGACTGGCAAAAATATATGCCAAAATTTAGGGCTAAACTTGGATATGCTCTGTCTTACGACAAAGATGTAAATTTTGTATATTTTAGTGTTAATGTATAGACTTTGTATTGTAAATCTTGTACATTTTTATGTTAATATATACTTCTGTTAAATCTTATAAATTTTACTGTAAATCCAGTAACTCTATATAGTCAATAAAGCTTCAACAAAGCGCAACAAAAGCGCAGGTAAAGCGCAACTAAAGCGCAACTAATTTTAATAATTAATTTTCACTATATCTGTAATTGATTGAAAGCGCAACTAAAGTGCAACTAATTTTAATAATTAATTTTAACTATATCTGTAATTGATTGAAAGCGCATCTAAAGCGCAACTAAAGCGCATCTAAAGCGCAACGAAAATCCTGGAGTACATATTAAAATTAAATTATTATTCATAATTCCCACTAAATATTAAAATAACAGTACATTATTAAAATTAAATTGCAATTAATATTATTACATTACACTGAAAATTCAATACTTATTACACTTAAAATTGATTAAATTCCAACTCAGATGTAATAAAATCCATCATCAATCTGGTGTACTCAGCTCCTGGCTGGCTTGTTGGTTGGCCGGTTATATATTCCTCACTGAAACATTCAGGCATGCTTGAGAAGTTCATCTGTGTTGAACAAGGATCTTCCTTTGTTTTTTCCTCCACCATAGGTTTCTTCTCTGCAAAAAACTACAGCTTTAATCTTAGGTAAGGAAATAATATAATTGACAGTTTATTAAAACTTACTTTTAGGCCGCTTCTTCTTTTCTCAATGGCTTTTTAGTCTTGCATTAGATATGCCTTTAGGTCTACGTTTTAGTTGATCTTTCAAATTTGCAGTGCCACCTTGGGATCTTGCAGCATACTTCTGATTTATTATCTTACCACCAAGAATTGAGTATAAGTTTTCAGCCATATCTTTTATTGAGGCAAGAATAAACTCCTCTGCCTCCTCATTACCTTGAGCTTCTGTGCTCATTTGATATGCAAATCTGCTAACTTGATTCCTGAATATGAATCCCCTACCACCTTCAAAGTTATTATTTCTTTTAACATTGGCCAAGTTACCTGAATAAATATCTTTTCGAGCCCTTGCTGACCATCGCAGTAGTAGGTACTTCTCGGGGATTTTAGCAAAATCTAACTGTCTGAAAACCCTCAAACTGTGAGAACACAACAATCCCATGGTATCATACTTCCTACAGGTGCATTGAATGTTACCTTCTATTGCATCATAGTCAACCACCCAAGGATGTTGTTGGTCCTTAGTCTCTATGTAGTTGACTAGAAACTTTGAAGAATCAGTCGAGACGAAGTCTATGCTCATTCCTCCCACACCCTGTATAAATTCTTCCTCAAAAAATGAATATAGTTTTCTTGAGTAAAACCTTGCAGCTTGCTTTAATATTGAGCTGGCCCTTATCATAGGAACAATTTCAGACTGACTGCATTTGTACTCCTCATCCTGCTCATTTCGCCGCCAATTCATCAGTACCTTTTCTAACCCAAGAAAATAATCAGTTAATGAACTTGTTGGCTTCGAAATGTCATGACACATATTATTAGTACACTCACTACGCTGCGTGGATAAAATGTCCATGCTAAAACAATCCTTATTAAAAGCTGTTGACCACTTTCTCCTTATCTTATAAAGATCCTGCAACCATTCATGGTCCTGAAGGTTTCCTTCCTTGATCATTTCAGCCCATGCCTCATCAAATACTTCTCGAAATCACAGTTCCTCATACACTTAAAGAAGAGACCTTTGACTTTATTATTGCTATTGAAGATAGGTACTTTTGATGGAACCTTTTTGAAGATGTGTCATTGGCATAATCTATGACGAGTGTGAGGTAATGCATCTTCTATGGCCCTAGCCATAGCTTGGTCCTGATCAATGAATATTGTTGTTGGATGTTTATTACCCATTATTCGTACAAATGTTTTAAACAATCATGTAAAACTTTCAATTGTTTCTTCTGATAAAAAAGCAACACCTAACAAAATGTTCTGCCAATGATTGTTAATACCAACAAATGGTGCACATACAAAATTATACTTGTTGAGCCTATAGCTAGTATCAAAAATCAACATATCTCCAAAACATTCATAATCTATCATGCCTCTCCCATCAACCCAGAAAAAATTTAACAATCTATCATGCTCATCAATTTGAACATCCCATGCGAACATATTGTCCTCAACTTGACGATCTTTAAATAATTGAATCAAAGAATTAGTGTCACCATTTTCAATCCTTGCTCTTTTCTCCTTTTGAATCAAATTGTAGGCATCCCTCTTAGAGAATCCAATATTCTCAAATCCTCCAACTTCCTCTGCAAGGTAGGAATATGCATCAACGGTTCTAATTCCTGCATCTGTCATTGATTTTAGGACCGAAGCTTTTTCCTCAACAACATTCCTACATGACCTTAGAAGGTGTCGGTCGGCTGGGGTAGCCAATTCATGGTTGTGGGATTCAATAAATCTTTTGACATGCCAGTAACCATCTTCATCAACTGCAAACCTCACCATAGATGGACAACCAGTTCTAACATCTGGTTTACTAAATCTCTTTGTTGAATTCAGATCAATACTTCGCTTGAAACCAGCTTTTGAACAGACAAAGTCCTTGGATTTTATCTTCCTAGAATTTGGCCAGAAACTGTGATGATCCTTCCTCACGCTAAAGCCATTATCATAGGCATAAGTACAGTAACATTCATATGCTTCTCTCTCGTCTTTATAAACAGCCTGAGATGATAAGAAAACATCAGATCAGAAAGCGCAACTACAGTGCAACTAAAGCGCAACTATAGCGCAACTAAAGCGCAACTATAGCGCATCTTCTACACATTTCCCAAATCTAAAAACAATGTTTTTCTTCTTCCTAAAATAACTAATAAAAGTTCAACAACAAGATCTACGACTTTATTTACTTTTTCGCCTAAATCCTAGACTGACTGCACAGCTTTGTTTACTTCTAAGCTTTTGCGGAAACCATATAACCTTTTTTCTACAAAGCTTTGTTTACAAACTTCTACCTCGTATTTAATACAACTTGCGCTGAGATTGAAACTTACCGATATGTTGAAACCTGAGGCTGATCCAGCTATATTAACTTTCGATTCATTCATACCTCCGGTTTCATGCACCCCTTCCCCCTCTCTCTTCGGTGAGCAGTCCATCTCTTTTCTGCAATTTCCTACCTCATTTTTTCTGCAATCGGTATGAATGAATCGGAAGTTAATATAGCTGGATCAGCCTCAGGTTTTGCGGAAACCATATAACCTTTTTTCTACAAAGCTTTGTTTACAAACTTCTACCTCGTATTTAATACAACTTGCGCTGAGATTGAAACTTACCGATATGTTGAAACCTGAGGCTGATCCAGCTATATTAACTTCCGATTCATTCATACCTCCGGTTTCATGCACCCCTTCCCCCTCTCTCTTCGGTGAGCAGTCCATCTCTTTTCTGCAATTTCCTACCTCATTTTTTCTTTAAAACCGCGGGTTTCTAAAATAGCGCCAACCCTATGTTTAAAATGAAAATAATACTGGATTGGGTCGTGCCGATCGGGCTGAAAAGACATAAAGCAAAAGTTTTAGATTAAAAAAATCAATGCCAGATGGCGTGTTCCTATTGGCGTCCGGACGCGGAGATAGGTCCGGTGACCGGACCTAATAATTTGCCCTAGCGTTGAGGTCAACCAGCACTAATAAACGAGCGCTGAAAACAAGAAAAATGTTTTGCACAGAGAACACAACCAAACTGCTTTAAATACTTGGTTTATTGTCGTCATCATCAAATTGCTATACTGTTCAGATCATAACAAAATAAAGCATATACAGAGACTCACTTATTGGAGTTGACCACCCTTACATGCAACCAAAATTTTAATGATATTCTTCTAGCCTCGAGTTAGAAGCCAAGTAACGTTCTTGCTTTCTCAATAAAGCAACATTTCACCTATCCAAATTCTCTTATGAATTCCTCTAAAGGGAAAAGGGACCTATGTAATTATCTACAAACACTACTTCAAAGATTACATAAATTATAGGCTGTCAGGTATACCTAACCAAAACAAACAACTGCAAGGGGGTTTCGATGGGTTCACATGACCACTGAAAACTAGTGCAACAGGAAAATATTTACAGAATCCATCAGTGCAGATTTGCTCTGTAATGCGAGAGGAAGAAGCGAAAGTCTGGATGATCCACCTTAAGAAGCCGAAGCCGATTCTCAGCAGCTTGCAGTAATGAACTTGCAAATTGCCGCTCATCAAGATTGTCAGTAGTCCAAATTGAACCTCTGAATTTATAAGAAGCTAGCCCGAAAACAGGCAGTGATAACATAGATGACATTTGGGTGGCGTTATTAACATCCTTGAAATTACTGATGCCATTCACCTCAGAATGTCCATTGCATGAATCTGCCACAAAGTAAGAAGCATATATTGAAATCAAAACGATGACGCAATGCAGGATAGGATTATCCATTGACTTAGAACTTCAGAATTTGGATCATAGTAGTCAGTCATTTGCAGAAACTAGTGACTACGAGATTGCGTACTTTTTAGTGGGGTGGATAATGAATGGAAAGTCAGGAAACAAGCATCCAAATCCCTAAGTGTTGGTCCTGTAGGTATCCTGTATATTGGATACCTGCACATGATGACCAGTCAAAATGGATTTTTAGACGAGTATTAAAACTGCAGATATTTTTAACATGAAATCAAGGCTTACCAAGCAATAGAGATCCAACTAGATGGGAGCAAATCAAAGCTCCTGTACGTCTTAAGAAAAGGAAATTTGTTTGCAAGGAAAGAAATCTGCAATATTTTGTATATTTAATGTCAGATTGAAGAAATGCTGATAGCTCGTATAGGTCAATTGAAGCTGCACTTGCCTTTTCAGCTAAGGGTTCTCTTCCATATGGCGGATCATGCTCCAGATACTCAAATACTGGTAGAATTGTCTGATCGCAAACCCCATTTTCGTTACCAACAAGGCCATCCTGATCTTTATGGCTGGAAACGATTGAAGAATCCCTTCTTTTTCTAATAGCTCGATCCACTTCACTCTCACTGCTCCCATCACTGCCAGCAACCGGGTACATTTCCACATCATATTCGGCACCAGGTATCCTACAAGCAAGTGAATTGCTTAAATTTCAATTTAATTTTGAAGAAATAAAACTTTTATAAGTTTCACCATAGAAAGCATGATGCAGGATGTTCCTGCATCTATGGTTTCTAAAACACATCTAGAATGCAATGCAAGTTTAGATTTCATCAAGCAACAAACAAGGATCCTTAGAAAACAAGCTATGTTAATCTTAAAACTATTATTTAGAGCTTTTTGACGAAACTGGAAAATATTGAAATCCAACTCAATTTAAAATATTTTGTCATTATAATAGAAATCAACAGCAATAACATTAAGCAACAACAACATCAAGCCTTTGTCCCACTACGTGGGGTCAGCTACATGAATCCTTTTTCTCCATTATGTCCTGTTAAAAGTCAAATTCTCGTTTAAACAGCAATAACATTAAGGATCACAGAAAATCATGCGAGAGAAATTTCAAGTAAAAGAGGGAAATTGGTTGTAGTAGATTTAATAAAAATCAATTGCACTTCCAACCGATAACAATAAAAAAGAGAAGAATGTGAAATGAGGAAAGAGCCGGTATCTTATAGAAAGGTACCATACTAGTACCAGGAGATTGATTCACAAAGATTGGTTCAAATCTCACTTGATCATGAATTACAATCTTGAAAAAAAGAGAATACTTCAAACATCAAAAATATTAAATCATAGAATTATTATTTTACATGCCTCAGGAAAACTATTTATAAACCTTGTTAAACACTACATTGAATAGATAGCACTACCCAGGAAATGCAATTGAAGAAGTTGAAGTAAAACAGTAACTAATAGTGATGAGGACATCCACACTTGGAAAGTTTATCGTAGACGTGGTCGTCGATCTACGGCCACGATCGAGTCTTTGTATTTCTGAGTTTATTATATTATTTGTTTCTTTTTATTTTAGTTTACTGTTTACCCTTACTTAAGGGCGGAGTGTTTGTAAGTCCAATGTGGACATTTTCGTCTTTTCTATTATTCCCTTGTTATGGCTATTTAAAAACCACTATTGTATCGTTTGGAGGGAATGAAATAATTAAAAAAAAAATTCCCCACACTTGTGTTTGTGAGTTGAGGCTTGAGATCTATTGAGAAGAATCCCTAGGAGAGGGAGAGTTGTGCATTACCCACCAATCTAGACACGTCGGATTCGTGGTCGCTCCGTTGGTATTTCCTCCCCTCTTTCCCCAACCTACCGCCGGCCTCCTCCTTCCACCACCCCTACGGCAGCCCCACCACCACCTCACGGCCAAGCTTCACCATCCTCATCCTAAATCCCCTCCATCCCACGACCCAAAGCCCCTCCTCTCCCTTACCCGGCCACCCTCCCTTCTTCCCTACCCGCCGGCCGCCCCACACACCCCTAGCAAGCCGCCGGCCTCTTCCCCCCCCCCCCCCCCCCCGCCTTTCCCTCTCAAGTTAATTTCCTAATTTAGTTGGGCGTCAATTTGGAAAGAATTGAAATTCAAATTCAAATTCAATTTGAATTAATTCCCTTACCTAATTTAGCCTACTTATTTTAGGAAAGTTACTTAACTTAATTCTATTTGAATTTAATTCAAATAGGATTAATTTAAAAGCTTTCCAAATTCCTAAATCCTAAATTAGGCATCCCCTAATTAATTCCCTAATCCCCTCCCCCTCTTAATAGCCGCCGGCCCCCCTACCCATACCAGCCCCCCCTCTCTCTCTCTCCAATCCCCCTCTTTCTTCTTTAACCTTCCCCCCCCCCCCCTTTGGGAATTAAATTCAAAAACAATTTCCAAATCTCCCCTTCCCCTAAAATCTGAAATTTAATTTCAGATTTCACATACACTCTCCTCCCTCTCCAAAACCCTAACCCTAATTCCCCAACCTCACCCTTCTTGGCCGGCCACTTCCTCCATCCACTCTTACTTGGATTTCTAGGTAAGAACCCTATTTACTCAAGAGCAAACTTCAAGGACAGCAGCGTATCATCATCCTCAACTTCTCTTTTCTCCACCAACATGAATGGAAGTCCCCGAATGAGACTAAAGCTTGGTGCTTGACGAACAGGACAACATCGACATCCTCCGTTCCCCGTTTTTCGACGTAGGATTCGACTTCGACAACACCGTAGAAGAATACTTCGAACGGATCCACATCACCTTGGTGGATACGATTGACGATCAAAGGACGGTGGACCATCGTTGGCCGAGCCACGACCTCTTCCCCTCTGTCCACTTCAACACTCAACGGCTAAAACTTCTACGATTCCTCGCCAATACCATTATCCTTCAAGTGGACACCATCCGACGACAATTCCTTTTCGATTAAGGTGAACTTTCTTCCCTCGTCAATTACTTCCTCATTCTCCTAATCTTATAGGTGATGACGGATTCGTACAAGATCAAGACCGCTTAATTTGCTAAAAGCTTAGTGAACGTAGGGTTATTTTGAGTGCTCCTTTTATGTTTACTTATCTTGTTGTTAATTGAGGAATTATGAATGAACATCTCCTATATTAGCTTTACTTTGAATTTCTAATCTATTTGTTTGATCAAGCATTTTACATGTGGTTTAGCCTAAACGCAAGCATCCCTCCCTTGTTTTATTTCGTCGTTCCAATTGCTAGTAGTTTAATCGTTAATTGCTCTTTTAATAAATCGTGCAAATCTTAGTTTTCATTTCAAAGCATCCTAGTCTTGCATCATCTGGTATCAGAGCATGGTTAACCTAGGTTTACATGCTAGAATCCATCCTAGGTTGTTACCTTGCTAGTTCCATTTAATTTTGCATGCTCAGCATCATTTAAAACTATTTAAAATTGCATTTACATTTGTTGTCTAGTAAATTTCTGCATGCATTTAGTGAGTTTTAAGATCATTCTTTGGTATCTAAGTGCTGCCCCTAACTCTACAACCTTGCTATTTGCTTAGGAGACTTAACACCATAGTATAAGTTGTCCTCAAGTTTCCTGCAGCAGTTAGTGTCATTTTAGAGTGTCCTTCCTGCACTTACACTTGCTGTCCACTCTTAGTTGTCACCCCTAAACCTTCCCTAGTGCTTAGCAATGGACCCAGAACAACATGGAAGGACTTTAGACCTACTGGTAGGTCAAATGAATACTATTAGTCAACAGTTGAAGGAAAACCAAGTTGACCTCGCTGAATTTCGTAGGACCACCACTGACCGACTTGATACCATAGAGCATGGTAGGACCCACCCGATCTCGTATACCCCTTCTAGGCCTCCTTCCATGTACGGGGATGATCCTTTTCTGGATGAGGGACCTCCACGAGCCCCTCATCGAGTCCCCCACTATGGACATGATCACCACCATGACCCTGATACTACCCTGATGAAAAATATCAAGGTTGATGCACCCACTTTCAATGGCACCCTCGATCCCCAGCTCTTTCTGGACTAGATCAAAAGGATGGATAGCTTCTTCAAGTGGTACAACATCTACGAGGCTAGGAAAGTCAGCTTTGCCAGTATGAAACTCCTTGGTAGGGCTAGTCAGTATTGGTCAAACTTAGAAAGCCTTAGGGAGTCCCGAAATGAGTACCCCATCACGGACTGGTTATCCATGAAGCGAGAGCTTAAGCAGAAGTACCTACCTCTAGTAAACCTGTCAAGGATTACATCGCATCCTTCGATGATTTTCTAATTCGTTACAAAGGGGAGACCTCCACTACCCCTGCGCAGATTCTATCCATGTTTCGTACCGGGTTGCGAGAGGATCTTTGCAACGAGTTGTTCGCCCGGAATGTCACTACCCTTAAGAATGCGTATAGCTTAGTACTTGACCTTGAGGAGAGTCGACCCCCGCACCCTAGTCGTCACCACGACCCTAGACCTTCCTACAGGCCTTCTGGTAGTTCCACCCCGCACTCTTCTACTACCCGACCTACTCCAGGTAGTAGCACCCGACCTCCCACGGGTTCCGTTGCACCCCGACCTGATTTTAGAAGTAAACCTCCCACTCCGGATACCCCTCGGTCCAGTCCCGGGACCAAGTGCTTTCGATGCCAAGGGTATGGGCATATCGCTTCTCAGTGCTCCAATCCCTACAAAGTGTCCATCATTGAGGAGATTACCGAGGAGGATCCTGAGCCCGAGGTCAACCAGATTCATCAAGTTGAAGATGATGGTGACTTCTTTGAGGAGGACGATGACACCACCGTCCTCCACTGCCTTCAGAAATTGGACACATCTCCCATCTGCGTAGTGAGATGTGCACTGTCACACCCTGTTACCTCCGATGACTGGCGTAGGACTTCTATTTTTCACACCTACACCAAAATCAAAGATAAAAACTGTAAATTCATCATCGATAGTGGCAGTTGCATCAATGCTGTCTCCTCCAGCATGGTGTCCAAATTAGGTCTTTCTGCCGTTTCTCACCCCAATCCGTATAAGGTAGCTTGGGTCAACTCCACTACCTTGGAGGTGAAAGAACGAAGTCTCGTACCTATCTCCTTTGCCACTTATAAGGAGAATGTGTAGTGCCATGTTCTGATTATGGATGTTGGACAAATTCTGTTAGGACGACCTTGGATTTTTGATAATGATGTCCACATCTACGGGCGTTCAAACACCTGCGTGTTTGAACATGCGGGTAAAAAGATTAAGCTTTTACGATCGTAGCCCCGGGTTAAGGAAGAACCCAAGCCCCACCCCCTTAAGTCCAAGAAAGGACTAAACTTGGTCACCGCCAAGGTTCTAGACTCTGAGGTCACTCGCAGTGCACCTCTGTACGCTTTAGTGGGTCATGAGATTCCCACCGAATCTGATGACCCCATTCCTCAAGAAGTCCAACCCATCTTAGGGCAATTTGCTGATGTCTTCCCTGATGATCTCCCTGATCAGTTACCCCCACTCCGAGACATTCACCATGCTATAGACTTAGTCCCTGGAGCCTCCCTCCCAAACCTGCCTCACTATCGCATGAACCTTACGGAATATGCCGAACTTAAGAAGCAGGTAGACGAGTTACTGCAGCGAAGCTTCATTAAAGAAAGTCTAAGTCCCTGCGCGGTGCCCGCCCTTCTCACTCCTAAGAAGGACGGATCTTGGAGAATGTGTGTTGATAGCCGTGCTATCAATAAAATCACCGTCAAATATCGTTTTCCTATTCCGCGATTAGACGATATGCTTGATATGATGACGGGTGCCACTCTCTTTTCCAAGATTGATCTCAAGAGTGGATACCACCAGATCCGGATCCGACCCGGTGATAAGTGGAAGACTGCTTTCAAGATCAAGGACGGTCTTTATGAATGGATGGTCATGCCTTTCGGGTTGAGTAACGCCCCGAGCACCTTCATACGGATTATGACCCAGGTGTTGTGTCCTTTTATGGGTAAGTTTGTCGTCGTCTACTTTGACGACATTCTTATCTATAGTCATTCTGTTGAGCAACATCTGGACCATTTAAAACAAGTCTGTTCTGTTTTAAGGAAAGAACAATTGTACGCTAATCCCAAGAAGTGTACTTTCCTCGTAGATCAAGTCATCTTTCTAGGGTTTATCGTATCGGCTCGTGGGGTTTCTGCTGACCCTGAGAAAGTGAAAGCCATAGTAGAGTGGCCTCTTCCTCAAAACATCCGGGAAGTCCGCAGCTTCCACGGATTGGCCACCTTCTATAGGAGATTCATACGAAACTTCAGTACAATCGTATCTCCTATCACTGATTGTCTTAAGAAGGGTGATTTCCACTGGACCCTGGCCGCCACCAGAGCTTTTGAGGACATTAAGAAACGAATGGTGGAGGCCCCAGCGATGAGACTTCTTGACTTCTCCAAAGTCTTCGAAGTGACCTGTGACGCTTTGGGGGTCGGAATTGGAGGAGTCCTCTCCCAGGAAGGTCATCCTGTAGCGTATTTCAGTGAGAAACTGAATGATATCCGGCAGTGATATTCCACTTACGATAAGGAGTTCTATGCCGTAATCCAATCCCTCCGTTATTGGCGACACTACTTGCTCCCGCAAGAGTTCGTCATCTTTTCGGATCACGAAGCTCTACGATATATCAACTCCCAAAAGAAGCTGAATGCTTGCCACGATCGTTGGGTAGAATTCCTTCAAGAGTACACGTATACCCTTAGACATAAGGCGGGAGTTGAGAATAAAGCTGTTGATGCCCTCAGTCGTCGCATGATGACTACCACCGAGTTGAGGGCTGAAGTCGTGGGTTTTGACCAAATGAAGAGGGACTATTTGGACTGCCCCGACTTCAAAGAAACCTACTCTCTCTTATCCACAGGCAGCACGCGCCTTGTGGACGATTTCCTTCTGGATGATGGTTATCTTTTCAAAGCCCAAAAGCTTTGTATCCCGAGTACATCCTTAAGGGATTTTCTGGTCTGGGAACTCCACGTCAAAGGCCTCGCTGGGCACTTCGGACGGGATAAAACTATAGAATCCATGGAGTATCGTTTCTTTTAGCCCAGCCTGAAGAGAGATGTCGGTCGGTTGGTTAGCCGATGTCACACGTGTCAGCTAGCCAAACAGCGGAAGCAGAATACTGGTCTTTACACTCCGTTGCCTGTCCCTAGTTGTCCTTGGCAGGACATTAGCATGAATTTCATTTTAGGCCTGCCTAAGACTTCGTAAAAATGATGCCATTTGTGTCGTAGTTGATAGATTTTCCAAGATGGCTCATTTTATACCCTGTTCCAAAACTTCGGATGCCTCCCATATTGCCAAGCTTTACTTCAATGAGGTTGTCCGTCTTCATGGTCTACCCAAGACCACTGTGTCAGATAGGGACGTTAAGTTCACTAGCTATTTTTGAAAAACCCTTTGGATGAAATTAGGCACTAAATTGCAATTCTCTACTGCCTTTCATCCACAAACCGATGGTCAGACCGAGGTAGTTAATAGGAGCGTAGATAATCTGTTAAGGTCTCTGGTTGGCGAGCATGTTAAGGATTGGGATTCCATTTTACCCACTGCTGAGTTTGCTTATAACAATTCTATTAACCGAACCACAGGCCTAAGTCCTTCTGATTATTTACGGGTACAAACCTAGGCAACCTTTGGATCTCATTCCTATGTGTTCTAGGTATAGGATTTCTGAGTCTGCATCATCATTTGCATCACATCTGCATGAACTTCATAAGGAAATTGCACGACAAATCGAAAAGAGCAATACTGATTATAAATTACATGCTGATTTGAAACGAAAATTTAAAACTTTTGAGGTTGGTGATTCCGTGATGGTGCGGATTCGTCCAGAACGGTTCCCACAAGAAACGGTTAAGAAACTGCATGCCAAAAGTGCTGGTCCATTCAAAATACTTAAGAAAATCAATGATAATGCTTATGTAAGAGATCTTCCTGCTGAGTTCAACATCAATTCCTCTTTTAACATAGAAGATCTACTGGCATATGAAGGTCCGGATTTTATTCCGCCGAACCCACTTATACAATAGCCTTGTGTGACCCCACCTTGTGAGATCCCTAACCTACCTCCACTCCAAGATATTCCAAAATCACCCATAGCAGAAAAAGTGGACTCGATCTTGAGCGATGAAATCATCTCTACAAAAGAAGGTGGACGACGAAGGTACTTGATTAGGTGGAAAGGTAAACCCGAGTCGGAGGATACTTGGTTGGATCGTGATGAGTTATAGCAGCTGGATCCAGATGCATTGGAGTTCTATGACACCACCAGAGATACTTACTCGACGGAGTCGAGCTTTCTTCCACACCGGGAGAATGATGAGGACATCCACACTTGGAAAGTTTATCGTAGACGTGGTCGTCGATCTACGGCCACGATCGAGTCTTTGTATTTCTGAGTTTATTATATTATTTGTTTCTTTTTATTTTAGTTTACTGTTTACCCTTACTTAAGGGCGGAGTGTTTGTAAGCCCAATGTGGACATTTTCGTCTTTTCTATTATTCCCTTGTTATGGCTATTTAAAAGCCACTATTGTATCATTTGGAGGGAATGAAATGATTAATAAAAAAAATTCCCCACACTTGTGTTTGTGAGTTGAGGCTTGAGATCTCTTGAGAAGAATCCCTAGGAAAGGGAGAGTTGTGCATTACCCACCAATCTAGACACGTCGAATTCGTGGTCGCTTCGTTGGTATTTCCTCCCCTCTTTCCCCAACCTACCGCCGGCCTCCTCCTTCCACCACCCCTACAGCAGGCCCACCACCTCCACCACCACCTCACGGCCAAGCTTCACCATCCTCATCCTAAATCCCCTCCATCCCACGACCCAAAGCCCCTCCTCTCCCTTACCCGGCCACCCTCCCTTCTTCCCTACCCGCCGGCCGCCCCACACACCCCTAGCAAGCCGCCGGCCTCTTCCCCCCCCCCCCCCCCCCCGCCTTTCCCTCTCAAGTTAATTTCCTAATTTAGTTGGGCGTCAATTTGGAAAGAATTGAAATTCAAATTCAAATTCAATTTGAATTAATTCCCTTACCTAATTTAGCCTACTTATTTTAGGAAAGTTAACTTAATTCTATTTGAATTTAATTCAAATAGGATTAATTTAAAAGCTTTCCAAATTCCTAAATCCTAAATTAGGCATCCCCTAATTAATTCCCTAATCCCCTCCCCCTCTTAATAGCCGCCGGCCCCCCTACCCATACCCGCCCCCTCTCTCTCTCTCTCCAATCCCCCTCTTTCTTCTTTAACCTTCCCCCCCCCCCCCCCGCTTTGGGAATTAAATTCAAAAACAATTTCCAAATCTCCCCTTCCCCTAAAATCTGAAATTTAATTTCAGATTTCACATACACTCTCCTCCCTCTCCAAAACCCTAACCCTAATTCCCCAACCTCACCCTTCTTGGCCGGCCACTTCCTCCATCCACTCTTACTTGGATTTCTAGGTAAGAACCCTATTTTCTCAAGAGCAAACTTCAAGGACAGCAGCGTATCATCACCCTCAACTTCTCTTTTCTCCACCAACATGAATGGAAGTCCCCGAATGAGACTACAGCTTGGTGCTTGACGAACAGGACAACATCGACATCCTCCGTTCCCCATTTTTCGACGTAGGATTCGACTTCGATAACACCGTCGAAGAATAATTCGAACGGATCCACATCACCTTGGTGGATACGATTGACGATAAAGGACGGTGGACCATCGTTGGCCGAGCCACGACCTCTTCCCCTCCGGCCACTTCAACACTCAACGGCTAAAACTACTATGATTCCTCGCCAATACCATTAGCCTTCAAGTGGACACCATCCGACGACAATTCCTTTCCGATTAAGGTGAACTTTCTTCCCTCGTCAATTACTTCCTCATTCTCCTAATCTTATAGGTGATGACGGATTCGTACAAGATCAAGGCCGCTTAATTTGCTAAAAGCTTAGTGAATGAACATCTCCTATATTAGCTTTACTTTGAGTTTCTAATCTATTTGTTTGATCAAGCATTTTACACGTGGTTTAGCCTATACGCAAGCATCCCTCCCTTGTTTTATTTCGTCGTTCCAATTGCTAGTAGTTTAATCGTTAATTGCTCTTTTAATAAATCATGCAAATCCTAGTTTTCATTTCAAAGCATCCTAGTCCTGCATCAAATAGTCACCAGTTCTGCTAAAATCCTGAACTCAAAGAAACTCAACTGCAAGAAATTAGGAAATCACATTACAACCCTGCCTCCGTGGGAATCCAACTATATGAGATCACAATGCATTCCAGCACTCAAAAATCATTAGTTGTAACCCAAGGACTCTAAGTGATAGGAAGATATAAATAGCGAAGACAAAAAAAAAGGAAATCCAACATAGATAAGGAACTACAGTACAACTAATATGATTATTGAGATTTTGAAATTTACAACTTTTTTTCTTTTTTCAGCTTGACAAAGTTTGATTTGTGAAAATTGTTTAGCTATTTTTCTTTCAAAGATCTAGGTAAAAATAATTAATTTCTTATGGATATATCCATGAATCATCATATGTAGGCCTACTCTCTAAATCACAAAAAATCTTTAGAATTCACCATCAGTGATGAACATGATTTCAATACCAATTATAACTAAAAAACTAGACTAGATATGTTGTTTAAAAAAAATGCGCATGTATGTATTGGCAAAGAGATGCTGGAAAAAAAAAACTTTAAATTCCTAGGGTTTGGTTAATTATTCGTGGTATAATACTAGATTCCATTAAAAACTTGAATAACATAATTTTAAGGAATATTAAGTTGCATGCATTCCTCATATTCGTTGCATAATTTTATGACTATGTACATCTTGTAATTAATCTTTCAAGGGTTCTTGGACAAAACATGCAAACTTTAGATATATCATCACTCTATAATATTCTCTAAATTCCACATATATTAGCATCTGCAACATGCTTCTAATTATAATGGTTCTTGTAATAATTTCATATGGATTCAAAAAGTTAACTAATCCGCAATTTCATCAAGTTAAACCCTCGTAACTATTTCAAATGAACAAATGGACTCATGCTTGTAAATCTATTAAAAAATGAATACATACAAATTCAACTATAAGAAATATCAGATTCTGACTATATGTATGCTCACTTACTAAAAAACAGAATAAATCACCTAAGCTATTAATTACTACTTTAGTTTATCTATTGATCTTAGGTGATAAGAAATTTAGCATATCAATTGAGTTTCCAACTTTTTTCAGAGTTACCTGAGAAATAATAGTAAATTTTACATCTTTGTCTAAAGTGATAAGTTTAAGTAACTCATAAATTTAATCATTTCAATGAAATATAATTTAATTGAGTTATCATTTATTTGGTGTCATGTTACAATAAAAAATGTCTCATGTTTAGGAGAAAAAAGACTCACTACCACAGATACAAAGACACAATCAACAACAACAACAAGTTTTTATCCCACTACGTGGGATCCGCTAAATGAATAATTTTTCTCCATTGTGTCCTATTAAGAGTCAAATTGCCATTACTAATTGTTGTGGACATGTTAGGTTTCATAATTATCAGCAAATACCTCATGTAGGGCCTTTAGAAACATGGAACAATTCAGCATAGTTTGATCGGACATTGAGCCTTCATGCATCATTATTAACGAAACCAAAACAATCCACGTTCCTTGATGACTGAAAGAATATGTATTTGTTACACCAACATGGATAGTTTTCCGATCAACCTGTCAGGGTCTTTCCAACAGAAGGTAGCATGCGTCCATCGGCACCGCCTCACACCATACTTGCTCTTTAAAGTTTCTAATAGAGAAAATGATAACTAACCAGTGCTAGGGAACCCTTACTTCATTCTCTTTTTGAATCCAATATAGCTTGTACGGGTTGAGGTGATCTTCCATTGGCAGCTTCAGCTTTCCAACCATTGTACTTATTGCCACATTCTCGAAGATCCTATTGTTAATGATCATTTAGCAAACCTGACCGTACACAAGTAAATCATGTTCAAAAACTATTGTATCGCTACAATGTCTCCTCTTTTTGGGAATTCAACGAATGCTGAAGACAAGTAGATTTCCTTTGTCAGCTTATAGGATTGTAACTTCTTGCTGGTTTGAAAAAACTAGATTGGGCTGATCTGACTCTATAGCTTCTCCCCATTCTTGTTCAGTATCTTCTATGAGGGCAGCTATTCGGCAGTTTAGGTAATTAAATGCAATATGGCCAAATCCGTTGTCCTTTAAAGCATTTCCAAGCCAAAAATACAATTGGATTGGAATGGTTGCGACTGTTGCCAATAAGACCTTAGTTCTCTTTAGTGCTTGGGTTGATTCCCAATACATTCATTATCATGGGTACTGTTCGTTCCATTCCAGCCACCCGATTTAGCATTCTTCCTTACAAGTTCTTGCCAATGCACTATTATTTTTCAACCATGAGGGCTAAATTAACCACATCTTGAATCATCAAATACGGCTATAACTGAATGAAATTTGCAATGGAAAGGTGCAGTCCTCCCAAGAACTGATTAATAGTATTTTCTTCCAATTTTATAAAGTCATATTTCAGCCATAGCTCTTCAAATTCAGTGATGTATTCCTCCACCATGAATTGTTTTTGGTGGAATTCCTTATTCATCTTTGACCACCCCGTGATATTGTTATGACCTTCCTGGTTTCTAGTTTGTTTCAAATTTTCCCACCATAACAATGTACTCTTCTTCAGTTTGATGGCAGCTAATTTAACGATGCAATTAGGCTATACTTCTTTGAACTCAAGAATACTTTATACCATGTGAAGCCAATTCACGAATTCATCATAATCCAATCGCCCATCGAAATCGAACAAATCAATCTTGATTTCGCAGTCATCTGATAGATCTCATCTCATTCATCCGTGAGGATGTCTCCTTAAATCTTTGTCGCTCGAAGAATCTTGATGAATTAGGTTAAATGTCTTCCTCCCCATTACGTCTTTTTTGCAGCTTCTCTTTGTTGGAACTCGATTAACTATGGCAGTAATTGATGGATTTCCTTTTGTAGGTCTTCAATCACCACTTCTTATACTAGTCTCTATTGGTTCCTACAAGGCGACATTTTATCGATTATAATACCAAATTGCTCACATCTAGAAGAGATATTGAAGAAATAAATGGAACATGCAATTGAAATGCATAAGTTAAGTAACCCAGAAGGGTTATGGGAGACTAATCACCACCTGAATTGGAATAATTCATGATACAAAACTCGGATGCAAATAGAGAATTAAAAATTCAATCTCCAAGAAGGCTCTTATTAGTCTGTGACTTCAATATTTATAAATACATGGGGCTATATAATAAGCTATACGCAGACAATACAGGATTAAATGAACAATAAATAATAAAAAACCTAACAAAAATTGCATTCATCAAACTAAGCTCAGCCGGCAAGTTCTTCAATTCATGGTTTTGCTCTAAAATAAAAAATGTTCTCTAAAAAGGATAATGGCGACATTTATTGGATGACAAAGGTAAAGTAAAATAACATCATATAAAATCACAAAAGTATTCACTTTGATATGAAATTTTCATTTAGCAATTTTTTTACAAGATTTTTACATAGAAAACAAAATGTTAGATGAACCTACTCGCCATCATTAAAAATCTCACAGACAACATCTAATGCCGCCTCACGAAGCAACATCCCTAACTTAAGCGGGTACTTCAAGAGGAATCACCCTCCTTCAACAAACGGACTCATCCAAAGAAGGAAACAAGTCACTACCATCTCTAACTTCAATACCGTGGCATCCTTCCATAGCTGTGTATCCACCTCGCCAACCAAAGTCTTCTAAGAATTGTCTCCTCCCTCGCCAATGATGCCCTTCACGTTGAGGGCCTTCTCCATTATGCTAAGATGCTAGGCTAGAGTCTCCAGTGTGATCTTGTGTTGGGAACCCATTGCCAAAGAACCTAGTGAGACGGAGAAGAATGGCCCCATGGGCACCCCCGCCTACTTAACAACCAAAGTCAATTGAACTGCAAACACCTCCGACTCTTTAGACACCTCCTCCACAAGTGCGACAAAAAATCAATGCAACATTGACTATACTTTTACTCTCTTCATCGTCAGACTTAGAGGATCCATGCATAATCAAGGACCCGCCTTAGTCACTTTCGCTTTACTCACCAGAGGGTCAAGGTGCTGCTTGACCCTCTCCCTTGGACAAGCAAATGGCCAACCTCCTCATAAGTTTAGCACTCGATGGGCCTATTCTCACTTCCTCACAACAAAGCAAGTTCTCCACAAAAAAGCTCAAAGGTGCAAGAGTATCATTCCTTGATTGTTACTTAAAGGAAAAGGAAGTGGGTGGCATCACATCACTGTCATGATGAGAAATACAGACAGCGCCTAAGGCTATAGTAAAAATAGGACAGTAACTTATGTATTTACTTCACTTTTTATGATTTGGTAGCGCTAATAAATGATCACTATTAATTCGCTTATCACTTTCATAACTCGCCCTTCAATAGATCAAGTGAATCAAAAACTGAATGCATACTCATACATATCTTTTTTGATGTTTCAAAGGTGCATAACTAGTTCCAATAGGAGAACCCGAATCTGGCAAACCCCTAGCCACGAAGACCTAGCCAAGACTGGCCAAATCCTCTCCCCAAAGTACCTTGCTAAAGGACTTGAATCAACTTGGCAAGACAACCCGAGAAGATCATCTCTAAGAGGAAACTCAAGGAGCTCACACAAGACCCTCAAGGCCTTGTGAATTCACCTCCCTAGTAGAGTCACCCTCCTAGAGCTACACGCCGACATAGCCAACTAGCAAGCCATCAATGGCGTTCTTCGGTCCAATGACAGAAGAAACACAAATATGCTTCCTCAAGCTCTGTCAACCGTGAATTTGCAACAGCCATAGCTTAAGTGTACTCGTCCTTCACATTGAAATGGCTTGACAACCATGCCCAATAGGTCACCAATGTGACCGAAGGAGTCATTGCAATAGAATCATTCAGCTCGGTCAATTCCAAGGACTCACCTTCCCTAAATTGTCCACGAACACTCGACAAAGGGAGCTCGCCATGAACCAAAAGCTAGGCCAAAGGGGGAGGATTGGCCAAAGCGCCTACCAGAATGCAACATGTATTCCGAATAATTCATGCTAGGTCTCATTTATTTTTGTACTTTTTTAACCTTCTATATATACCTCAAATCCTAAAAATAAAGGGTGAAAAGACAATTTTTTAATCTTTTTGGATCTTTTAAAGTTCATTGAGCTAGTAGAGCATTTGTTTTCCTAAATTTCCCTCGAGTCTTCTTTAAATTGCTCTAATCTCCCTTTTCCCTTTCCATATTCAACATAAGCTCTCAAGTTTCTATTTCTTGAGATTGCTTTATAGTAAAGTCAAGTATCATCCATGGACAAATTTGGATCCAACATAATTATTCGTTCTCTGCTAAGATGAAGAAACTTGATAATATCACCAATTTGAAGATAATTGCTATACTCTTAAGAAGGCATAAAAACAAAAGGCTCATAAGCTTCAACACTACATGGTTAAGATGTTATTACCAAAGCCGCTTCTATAAAAAGTGAGGATAGAGCTTACAAACGTGAAAAAAAGAATTGATTGATCAGGGAACTTTAGTTGATTCTCTCGCAACCACTAGTCTCTCAAAAACATGAGGACAAATAATTAGAATATTATTAGAAAGATGTTACTGAGAACAATATTTAAAATTATGCAATTAGATATTGAGGCATTTTTCATTCGTAAGGCAATGCATAAGCCACAAGGCACTTTGAGGCGTAAGTCAAAAAAATAAAAAAATTGCATAAAGTGAAAAAAAAAGGATATAAGTGTTTTTTATATAATATTTAAATAATATATTAAATGATGACATTAACTTTTTATTAAACTATGAAGTAACAAATTGGTATACAAATGAAATAAAAAAATTCATGAGACATAAAATGACAAATGATAAACTTCGTGAAATAGAATTTAAATTCAAATGTTACGGAAGCAAAATAACATAAAATATAGAAATTATATAAAAGTATTATATAAAATTAAGTTTAACTCCAAATTTCTTCTTTCCTAATTCTTTACTCACCCACATTTAATCCCTAAAGAAAACTGAAATGGTTTGTAACTCATAAATCATCTGCACTATCACCACTAAGTCAAGAGAGTCAAATTGCATCGCAAAAGAAATAAAACCCAAAGTCTCAATTTCTCACAAAAGCTTAATAGGCTCAAAATTAGTACGCAAAAATTAATTAGCATCGCCGCTCAAGTATAAGAAAGTGTAAAAAATAACAGAATAACAAAAAATCTCTTTATATTTATACTTGTATTGCATAAAAAATATAGCAAAATTACAAAATTAAAGCCGATGCAACTCATTTATTTGTTGCACTCATGCCTTCACTATCTTTTATGCTACCACTATCAAAGACTCTATGAAGTAACAAGAATCTGGGGCGAGAGCTCACCTCTACCACAAACTTCCAAATGCAATCAGTGACCCCAACAAACTAGCGGTCACCTAGCAAATGATTAAAATCACCGTCATGAACAACGCGGAGGGCCTCATCGAGCTTCCCAGTCAGCTCAGCAATGGTCGCTTCAACCTATTCCTTGGCCTTTACGACCGTAGGAAAATCAACAACAATTGCCTAAGCCCGATTCATGGCCTCCAAGACCGATGCTACTACAGCCTTCGTCGAGTCTAATTCAAATTGGTGCGGACTCTTCAGTCGAACGATCTCCTCCTCCAACCGATTCAGTTCCGTCGTCATATCAGCATGTCTTCCTTCTCTCCTCATCCCAATCTGGACGAGCCTCTTCATATCATTCAGTCAATCAACTCTGGTGACTGGTTATGACACTTGCCCAGAAGAAAGACCTACCAGAAATCGGCCAACAAATTCATGGCTGAGTACACCAATCCATGAGAATTCAGCTAAGATATATATTTCTTTAGAGCAGCGTTGAAAAGAAGCTTGTCGTTATCAAAGCACCAACTGGATATCGGATCAAGACTCCGATCCTCACTCGCAGAACACTCCTCACAAGAGGGCAAGACCTCATCGTCATCAAGCAGAGGGTATAACCCCTAGACTCCATCGAAGCTTCAACGCACTCGACAGGTTCTTTTCCTTTGCTTCGAGCAACAGCCTCAACCCTAGTCACCAAATCGGCCGGCACTGTTAGCCCCATGAGCCTTGGAGTAGGCCCGTTGGATTTTGATTATAATAAACACATGTTTGATGTATCTAATGCCTTCATTTCAGTGTTTCAAGTCTTCACATGTGATTGAGCTAAATCATGAAAGAAGTTTCTCAAGCTACTGTGAAGATATGGTTTGGGATACTAATATCAATGTAAACACTTACAATGACTGAATCACAACAAATGTGCTCATAAATAAAATGAATTCATACATAGTCATTCACATTATCATGCTTTAACAACTTCATTTTTACTATGATTTGCACCTAGCTTCATTCATGACAATATATGCTCTCTTTGTGTTACATTTTATTTATGGTAAATTTTATGATTGATGTGTAACTTTATGATACTTAGAACTTTATACTCTAGCATGCTTTGTGATGTACAATTCACAAATCATTCCTTGCAAATTTTCAAAAAAAAATTAATTTTTCATATATAACTCACTTTCCATATATAACTCATTGCTATATCATATTGTATACTCACTTCATTTCATTCATAAGCCAATGTATTTGCACTTATTCTATATCAATTAGTTTATTATTTAATTAATTAAACTTCTAAAATTTAATTAATTAATTAATCCTCTCCTTGCATATTTACCTAGCTACCCTTCCTTCTTCCCTTAGCTTGGCCAAATTCTTTATTGATGAAGTGATTAGGAAACCTCCTAATGCATGTGACCTGCCCCTAACTCTATTCCCATATAAGTTGAATTGTTTATTCAATAATGTTAGATGTTGGTTCTTATTTGACATGTTAATTCTGTTTTACTTTAAGTCTTTGCTTTTAGGCTATTTTACTTTTTACCCCTTTGAGTTGTTTAGTTTAAATAGGAGTGACTTATATTGTTTTGAAGAAAGAAGAATAGAATCAGTTATGTTTTCTTCTAAAAATCGTGAGTTGTCTCTCCCACTCTCCCTCTATTTCTCCCTTCTCTCTCTCGGTGGATGATTCCAAGCCCTTGAACAAGCACTTGGATGAATTCAACAGATTATCTTGGATTCGAAAAGGATAGGAGTAAAGATTGAAGATGAAAATCAAGCAATCATTCTACTAAGTGCATTACCTTTTAGGTTTGAGCATTTTGTAGACACATTGTTGTATGGAAAGGAGACACTTGCTATGGACGAAGTCAAAGCTGCACTCAACTCCAACGAGATTCAAAGGGAAGTTGAGATGAAGCATGAAGGGACGGTTGATGCCCTTGCCATGAGAGGTAGACCCATAAATTGGGAGTCCAAAGTTAAGAACCATGATAAATTCAAGTCTAAAGGCAAGGTGAAGTGCCTCTTTTGTCACAAGGAATGACACTTCAAAAGACAATGCCCGGAATTGAAGAACAAACATCAAGATAAAGAAAAGAGTAGTGGAGATGCCTCATGCGTGGAGGAAGGGTATGAAAGTTCAGATGCTCTTATAACCTAAAATACTAAGCCTAGCAAGGAGTTGATACTTGATTCTGAGTACTCTTACCATATGTGTCCAAACCATGGGCTGTTTGAAGAGTTGGAAGATAAGGAAGGAGGTTTGGTGTTCTTAGGAAAAACAAATAATGCAAGATCCAAGGGCAAGGTAGCACTCAGTTGAAGCTCCATGATGGATGGAGAGGATTTAAGTATGATGGAGAAAGTCTCAAGGTGTGCAAGGTTTCACTTGTTATATTCAAAGGTGTGAGGATGAATGGTGTATACACATTGCAAGGCAAAACATTAATTGGTGGACAAGCTAGCTTGGTGAGTTCTCAAGTGGATTCTCATGTTAGGGCAACAAAGGTTGAGACATATTAGCCAAAGAGGAATAGAGGAGTTGCACAAGCAAGGAGCATTTAGGAGCTTGAAGCCCAAGGAGATTGACTTTTATGAGCATTGTGTAGTTGGTAAAGCAAGAAGGCTGAAATTTTCAAATGTAAGACATGATTCTAAGGGAGCTTTAGATTATGTAAATGTTAATTTGTGGGGGCCAACCAAGCATGAGTCTAATGGAGGAGAAAGGAACTTTCTTTCTCTAATTGAAGATTATTCTAGAAAGCTTTCGGTTTTCTTTTTAAAAGGAAAGAATGAAGCCTTGGGTAAGTTCAAGGATCAGAAGGTTCTAATGGAGAATCAAATAGGAAAAAGAGGATAAAAAGCTTAGAATTGATAATTGATTAGAGTTCTTTTCCAATGAGTTCAAGGAGTTTTGCAAGAAGCATGGCATAGCAAGACACCAAACTGTGAGACACTCCTTAACAAAATGGGTTGGCTGAAATGTTCAAATGACCATTTTAGAGAGGTTGAGATATACGTTGGACAATATAAGGATTCCTAAGTCATTTTGAGCAAAAGCAATTAGCATGGCTAAATTCCATATCAATAGATGTCCATCAAGTGCAATTGACTTCAAAACTCCTCAAGAGATGTGGAGTGGACAGTATTCTTTCTCAATTGACTCCGCAGCGCTACGAGACGGGCTGGCGGTTTTCTTTTTGGTTTTTCTGAAGGATTGCATTCCTTGGGGTTATTTTACTTGGCTTTCTCTTGTATTTTGAGTATTTAGACATTGAGAACGGTGCATGTGAGAAGAGAAGCAAGAAGAGAGTGAGAGAGAAGAGAGATCTATACTTATTTTTTCAAATTTTCATAGTGAATTTCTTGGTGTGGTGTGGGCTCCGTGGCTTTTTTCCTATTTTAGATTTTTCCACGTTAAATCCTGGTGTCCTTTACTTTTCTGCTGCTTTTACTTTCTTGCCTGTTTCGTTATTATGGTGTTTACTCCTCAATCTTCCCCAACATAAATTGATCTATTTTTCATCTCATCAATCCTTGAAATCAACTTTTATTAGCTAATTGAAATTTCACTTCCTTGATTCATGCTTTCACAGAATTATGCTCCAATGAATCTTACTTGGCTAAAATTATATGGGGCCCACCTGATTCCCAAATTAATTCAAATTAAACCCTAATTTAATTTGATAAAATCAAGGTCATCAATTTGAATTATTGCATAATTAATTTTCCCTCCAATTCCATTGAATGTATTAGATTAAAAAAATTTTATTTCAGCCTCTTTCCTTATTGTGGAAAAAAGTTTTCATGCTCTCTCCTCTCGGCAAATTGCTTTCATCTTCCCCTGGAAGACATCAAAAACTAGCCACTTCTCTTGGATCTTCATCAACCTAAAGGTCCTATACTTCATTTATTTCATATTTCTTTGAGGATTAAATCACTTTTCTTGGAGATTACTTGAAGATCATTTGAAATTATTGTAGTCTACTTGTTTTAAGATCTTTAGTACTCTTACATAAACTTTGTTTATCATTGGATCAACTTCTAAAATAACTTTATATTTCATTTGGCTTTTGTGTAATCTCGCATCTCATATATTTATCTTATACAAAACAAAAAATATGTTACACTTCACTTGAACTAAATTCTTACCACTCCTATCTCTTTGTTTAGCTAACTTATTCATATATCTTTCACCCTCCTTAGTATCTAATCTATTAAATAAATCATTAAAAATTAAAATCTTTGCATTGCAAATTGTTTTCTTAGATTCCTTATGGGCCTCTTTATATCTTTCCCAATTATCATAATTTTTATAGCTAAACCAATTTTTATAACAAATTTTTTTATTTTTTATCTTTTCTTGCATATTTTGATTTCACCATCTATTTTTACAATTAGTAGTTACTCTCTTTGATACTCCAAGCATATCTTTTGCAACATTCTTAATATCACTAGCTATTTTTTTTCCACATAACATTAGCTTCCTTATACGCAGACAAAATCTTAAGATCTACAATCTTACTCTCAAGAATATTTTTGTTAATATTCTTTAAATGCTCTCATCTAATCCTAGAACAACGATTTACTTTATTTTTAATTTTCTTCCCCTTCATCTTAAAGTCCAAAACTAATAAGCGATGTTAGGTACATAAACATTCACACGGAATAACTACAATCTTTGCAATCTAAACGATCTATTTTTTTATAAGAAAATAATCAATTTGAATTTTACTATATCCATTCTTATAAGTGATGAGATACTCATCTCTTTTCTCAAAATAAAGTATAAGCAATTACGAAATCATAAGCTAAAAATATATATAATATGATCTTACCACCTTCATTAGTCGCGCCAAAGTCATAGCAACCATGAATGCTTTTAAAATCATCTACCTCTTACCAATATGTCCATTTAAATCTCCTCCAATAAAAACTTTCTTACAGAAGTATCATTGTATTAATTCTTCTAGATCGTTTCAAAATTTTAATTTTGAACACATAACCAAACCTACTTGAGGAGTATAAGCGTTTATAATATTAATAATCTTAGCATCAACAATAATTTTAAAGCTATAATTTTATCTCCAATTCTTTAATTTTTACAACATTATCCTTCAAACTCTTATCTATAATCACACCTACACCATTTATAGTATGACTCCTACCAGAATACCATATTTTAAATCCTAAACTATAAATCTCCTTAGCTTTCTTTCCAACTCATTTAGTATCTTGAATGCAAAGAATATTTATCTTCCTATCGATCATAATATCTATTAATTCTTGTGATTGAAAATAATATTTTCATCATTTGATTTGTTATAATTATAATTCATTTTTTATTCCATAAGAAGCAAAATCAAAATATTTACATATCACATCTTTGCTTAAACTAGCTAGTCTTTTGAAAATTACATTGTAGCTTGTTTACTTATATTTTTAGTTACAAAATCATATAAAAATATTTTCATATCACATTTGCACTCTCCTATACATAAAAATTAGTGAGCAAACACATTTGTTTAGTTATGCGTACATATCATACACCCACAAAAGAACTAAATGGCATGATTGTTGATAAACTTTTTGATGAATAGACTCAGCTTGAGCATGAGTTAGATGAATTGAATGTTAGAACATGCAATACTTTACATTATGCTTTATTACCTGATGACCATATACGCATTTCCATGTTATCACCACTAAAGACATTTGGGATAAATTGCTTATTACTTATGAAGGCACTAGTGCAGTTAGAGATGATTATATCAATAGACTGTGCATGATTATGAACTGTTTAGAATGTTACCTTCTAAATGCATATCTAATATGTATATAAGGTTCATGAATATCATTAATACTCTTCACCCTCTGGGCAAAACATATAGCAATCAAGAACCTATTTACAAAATTTTGCATTATTTACCTAGAGAATGGGATGTTAAAATAGTTGTTATTTCTAAATCTAACGATTTGACTACTTATGCACCTGATCAACTACTTGGCTCTTTGATAGCGTATGAACATGTTATTGCACAAAGGGATGACAAGGATGCAAGTTTGAGAAAGGAGAGCAAGAAGACTCTAGCCCTTCAGGTTGAAAAATCAGGTGATGACTCTTCTTATCAACATATGAAGTAGAATCTGATGAAGCGTCTATGCTCATAAAAAAATTTTGGAAAACTTCTTCAAGAAGAAAATTTTGAGGTGTAAAAAGTCCAAAATTCATAAGTCTTTTAGTAACAAACATTCTACATATTCTATTATTTGTTTCAATTGCAACAAGCCCGAGCACATGAGAGGTGAATACCCCGAGCTTAAACAAGAATATAAAAAGAAAGATAAGGAGCAAGATAAAAGGAAGAAGAAAGAGCACTTAAAGAAAAGGAAGGCACTTTGGGTCCAGAAAGTGAGAAATCTAATAAAAAAAGTTCTGAGGAGGAACCCAATCTGTGTCTGATGGGAAATGAAGAGGACTCTTCAGATTCTCAATAGCATGTGATGAAATATTCTATGGTGAGCTTGATGAGGTATTTGATGATTCATTAGTTGCTTACCAAAAATTGAATAAAAAATATAAGTCTCTTGATAAATTGAATAAGCATCTTGATTCTGAATACCAAGCTTTATCTATGATTTTTCTATTTTGAGATAAGAAAACTTATCACTTACCAAAAATGCCAAATATATTAGCTTACTTGAAAGTGAAAACAAGATTCTTAAAGCTAGAATAGAGATATTATCTCATGTTCACTCCACTAGCATGTATAGCAATAAACATAGAAGTTATTTTCATGATAGAACTCATGCTACTAGATCTCATGCTGGAACTAATATCTGGTGTAATGCTTGTGTAGACAAAGGTCATATTTCTTTTGATTGTTGATCTAAAAAGAAAAATGTTAGAACTATATCAAGATTTGTTTGGTTATCAAAACTTTCATGTTTACCTTCGGCTTCTAGCATTTCTATACCTTAAATTTCTGCACCAATTTATTCTCATTATAGTGGACCCAAATCTAGTTGGGTTCCAAAATTTAAACTGTGATTGATTTGTGCAGGAATGCCTTAATAGCAAAATCAAAAAAGGCATGTAATGCTTGGACAGTAAATCTTCAAAGCATATAATGGGAGATAAAGCTAAATTTAAAGAACTTAAGAATCATGATGGTGGACATGTAGTATATGGTGATAATGCCAAAGGAACAATCATTAGCATCGAAAGTGTCGGTAGTTCTTCCCTAACATTAAATATTTTTTTCTTGTTGATTTAAAACATAGCTTGATATCTATTAGTCAACTTTGTAATAACGAATTTTCTGTTTTATTTCATACTGATTTTTGTGCTGTTAAAGAAAATGAAAAGTTGTTTTTATTACAAAAGTATTTAAGAATGTTTATCTTGTTGATTTAGAATGCTTCTCTGTTGATTCTGATTTAGTATGTTTTAAAAGTACAAAAAATGATGGTTGGCTATAGCAAAGGAGACTATGTTACATCAACATGCACACATTGCAAAAAATTTCAAAATTAGATATTGTTATTGATCTACCAAAACTTGATTTTAAAACTGATTATGTATGTGAATCTTGTGTGTATGGTAACATTATAATTCGTCTTTTAAAAATAAAATTATTGTTTCTGCATCTAGACCTTTAGAATTGTTGCATCTTGATTTGTTTGAACCGATTAGTATTAGAAGTCTTGGTGACAAAGCTTGTTTTTGTGTTGTTGTAGATGACTTTTCTATATTTACTTGGGTGTTATTTTTAGCTCATAAAAATGATTGTTTTGATGAATTTAGAAAGTTTGTGAAATATATTCAAAACGAAAATAGTTCGAACAATAATAGAATTCAATCTAATCTTGGTTGCTTTTTCTGATTCCGACTATACAGGATGCAAAATGGATAAGAAAAATACATCATGAACATGTCAATTTTTAAGATCTTCTCTTGTGTCTTGGTCCTTTAGAAAGCAGCATTCTGAAGCTTTATCAATTGCTAAAGCTGAATACATAATCGTGGGTAGCTGTGTAGCTCAGGTCTTTTGGTAAAGCAACATGTAGAAGACTTTGGTGTAGGTTAGAATACATTCCTATTAAGTGTGAATAACTCAAGTGCAATCGGTTTAGCAAATAATCCAATCCAACACTTACGGACCAAACATATTGAAGTGAGTCATCACTACATTCATGAACATATTTTAAAGGGTGATGTATGTATTGAATTTTTTTTCTGTTGACTTTCAGATTGCTGACATTTTTACAAAACCCTTAGAAGAAGATCATTTTTATACTTTACACTGAATGCTTAGAATGTTAGATCCTTCCATTTAATTTTGATCTTATTGATTTTATGTTTTTATTTTTTTTTTATGTTGACGAGAATTTGAATTTTAATAGGACACAATGGAGAAAAAAGGATTCATGTAGCCAACCCCACGTAGTGGGATAAAGGCTTGATGTTGTTGATGTTGTTGTTGTTGACAAAGGGGGAGAGAATATTCACCAGTTTGATTGGTTTCATATTTTGCTTTAGTCTCTTATTTTGTCTCATGCAAAAATTTAGGGAGAGTTTTTTCACTTAGGAGTTTTTCACTTGTAGTTTCATTCTAAACTTAATTGCAAAAACATTTTGAGTGTTACTTGCAAAATATTTGTTATATGCAAGGATGAAGGTCATTTTGCACCTTCAATTTATGACCCCAATTAACAGTGATTTGTTATCATCAAAAAGGGGAAGATTGTTAGCCCCATGAGCCTTCGAGTAGGCCCATTGGATTTTGATGATAACAAACACACTTTTTATGTATCTAATATCTTCATTTCAATATTTCAGATCATCACAAGTGATTAAGCTAAATTATAAAAGAAGCTTCTCAAACTGGTTTGAAGATGGGGTTTGGGGTTATAATATTTGTGTAAACACGTACAATGATTTAATTATAACAAATGTTCTCACATATAAAATGAATTCATGTATAATTCATTCACATTATCATACATTAGTAACTTCATTTTTACCTTGATTTGAAACTAGTTTCATTCATAGCAATATATGCTCGCTTGCTCACTTTATGCTATGCATTCTATTTATAGTAAGTTTTATGAATGATGTATAACTTCATGACACTTAAAGTTTTATAATTTAGCATGCTTCATGATGTACAATTCAAAAATCATTCCTTACAAAATTTAAAAAATAAATAATATTTTCATATATAACTCACTTTCCATATATAACTCATTAGCTATGTCATATTCTATGTTCTCTTCATTTCATTTATAAGCAAATATACTTACACTTATTCTACGATAATTAATTTATTAATTCAATTAATTAAACTTCTGGAGTTTAACTAATTAATTAATTAATCCTCTCCTTACATATTTATTAATTCAAGTACATTTGCACTTTTTCCCTTAGCTTGGCCAAATTCTTCATTGAGGAAATGGATTAGGAAACTTCCTAATGCATGTGGCTGACCCATATCTCTTTTCCCCTATAAGTTGAATTGTTTATTAAATAAATTGATCTGTTTTTCACCTCATCATTCATTGAGACCACCTCCTATTGGCTAATTAAAATTTCACTCCCTTAATTCATACCTTGGCCGAATTTTGGCTCCCATGAATCTTGCTTGGCCGAAATTCAATGGGGACCTTTGAAAGGACTTGAACACCAAAATTAGCGAATAAACATTAATATTCAAATAACACACATTTTCATGATAAGGAAAAAAGTACGAACAAGCAAGATATAATGATCCTCTTTCGAGAGGGCCTTGTCTCCTAAATCCTAGACGCCGCTAGAATCCCTCATAATAACTATGGATAGCAAAATCTCACAAATTTCTACATACAAAAACATAACCCTAGCCCTAAGATAAATCAACTACTTTAAACAAATAATAAATAGCAAATACTCAAACAGCCCTCCTCTAATTCCCTCCCAAATCTACCCTATTTACTTAAATGATTTTCCTCCCAAATCAGCCTCCAAGTCTATCCTCTTCAATTAAAAAATATTTTCTAATTAATCCCCTCCAAATTAACCCTCGAATAAGCCCTCTTCAAGTAGGAAAAAATTCCTAATTAATCCCTCCAAATAAGCCCCCAAATCTACCCTCTTCAATTAGGAAACATATCCTAATTAATCCTTTTTAATTAAGAACCTTCCTAAATAACTCCCTCTTGTTTAGAAAATTTTCTAATTCCCTCTCAATCAAATCGATCGGTCCATCAATACTCTCCTCCTAATATGTCACCTTGTCCTCAAGATGAAATGAAGGAAATTGCAGCTGAAGCACTTGACTAATAGCACTAGAACAAAAAATAGACTGACACTAGGTCGAATGATCCCTGCCTTTAGCATCTCCCTGAACAATCTCTCGATCTAATCCTTCTAGAGTTGGAGAGAACAGTACGAACGAACACTGATATGCGAGACTCCTTCAAAATAATAGCATGCTCGTGTTCTCATGGACGAGGCAACCCCTAAACTGGCTGAAACATCTCTCGATACTATTGTAGGAGTGGTTGAACCATATTTGGTGCTTCTATCTTTTCCCCAACGTCTTCTTCTTACAAACTCTGCAGCTCCAAAAATCTCACTCCACCCTTTCCCTTCCTTAGAAGTGGCTCCAAAGGTATCATCTCCCATTCTTCCCCCGAAATTTCCACCTCCCCATCCTCTCTTATCGTCCCTATATTAGGGTTTCCCCCACGTCCTTGTCCGGTCAATGGTGTCATTGCCTCTGATGTTGTCAGTTGAGTGTTAAGCTCCACCATATCCTCTAAGTTAAGAAATCTTCCTTCCATCACTGAAAAGCTCTCATTCAACGATCCCACATCCGTTTGCAACTGCCATGCTTCCCCCTCTAACTTTTCTTCCAATACCTCAACTCTTTTTAGCCATTGGTCCAAAGAAATTGCCCTGATACCAATTTCATAGGACATAAGCACCAAAAATCAACGAACAAATGGTAAAATTAAGCAAACCAATAGATTTTATTGATAAGAAAAGAAAAACAAACAAGCAAGATACAATAGTCATTTTTTAAGAGGAGAACCTTTTCTCCCAAATTCTAGACGCCGCTAGAATCCCTCATAGAAAGAGTTGATAACAAACAATCACAAAATTCTGCATACGAAACAAAATGCTAACCCTAGGGTAAATCAATTACTTAAAACAAACAATAAACAGCAAATACTCAAATAGCCCTCCCCCAATTCCCTCTCAAATCTACCTTATTTTCTTAATTATTTCCCTCCCAAATCAACCCTTAAATCAGCCTCCAAATTTGTCCTCTTCAATTAGAAAATATTTCATAATTAATCCCTCCAAATCAAACATCTTCAATTAGAAAATATTTCATAATTAATCCCCCCCAAATCAGCCCCCAAAATATGCGTTATTCAATTAGGAAACATCTCTTAATTAATTCCCTTTGATTAAGAACCTTCCCAAACAGCTCCCTCTTGATTAAGAAATTTCATAATTCCCTCACAATCAAATTGGCCTGTCCATCAATGTCACAACCCAACCCAACCAGGATAAGTCTTATCGTGTTGAGCTGTGACAGACAAATCCGAAAATCAAGTTTTGGAATTATATCAGATTTTTTGCCAATATTCATTGAAATAAACTACAAACTACAGAGCTATTAAAATATCCATATATTGAAAATAAACTCATCCAAAAAGTTTTTTTTTTATTTCATCAAAATATATATCTATACTACAATACATGGCTACAGGCAAGAACTACAAAACTGAAATTTAACTAGGCATGACTGTAAAAAAATCAAAATAGAAAAATACCTATAACCTCAGATTTGATCCTGAGCTGCTAGTCTATAATCTCCTTCCCCTTCGCAGACCTTGAAAACCAGAAGCAAAACCACAATGAGCTACAACAGCTCAGCAGGCCACGCAATCAGATCTAAATTTCCAAATATTCTTTTATCAAATATTTTACTGAATATTTAAAAGCAATGCAGTTTAAATAAATCACTCTACGGAGAGATATAGTAATTGTATTGCAGTTATTCCCTGATCTAAATAACAATACTGAATAAAAAAATAAACTGAAATTCATATCATAAAGCAATTCATATCATATTTCCCAGACCCAAACAGAACCTCTAAGAATTCTGACCCCTTATAACTCCCTTTTTTGTTTGTGCCTATAGCATCAGAACATATCACATATCTCTATCTCAGACAAAATCTCAAAGGATTATGGCCCCTTATAGCTCCCAGCAATCCCCTGACACAAACAGAATCTCAGCAAATTCTGGCCCCTTATAACTCCCAGCAGATATAATTTAATCACATATGCATATATATCCTCACATTATAGCAGTTAAAGAGTAATTGAGCATGTATCAGAATTTTATAGTGTTGTATAATGGTAGATAATAGAAAACCTACTAAGAAAAAATGCACATTTCAAAAAAACTACCAAATTATCAGAGATCATGTAAAATGATGTTTTAAGACCTTTATTATTCTACATCACTATTTTTAATATCCAAATAATTTTTTATTCAATAAAAACCCCATAAATTTCTAAACCCCTATTATAAAATTTTTAAAAAATATTCAAAATGTGTATAATCGTAATCTCTATAACATACAAAATGTTATGCGGTGAAAATTTTACGTGTAAAGTTATCCGTGTTTTTTGCTAACGAAAATAAAATTTTAATCGAAAAATTCGCTAAAAATTATGTATTTTTGAAAATTGAGATGGACATAATGTGACTTACCTCGAGACGAGAATGGCTCGAAGTCGCCCAAAATCGAGTTTTCCCCTTCTCTCTCCTCACTTTCTCTTAATTTTTTTTCTAAAAGTTCTCTGTTTGGTGGAAACAAAGCATTAAGGGAAAAATGGCATTTCGTAATAAGGCTTATTACTTTTAGATTTTTTTTAATAATAAAATATTCAAAATATAATTATTTAATTATTCAATTTTAGCTCAAAATAAATTAATATCATTAAAATTGGGGATTCAAAAATTATAGAAAATATTTATAAATTAGTTAAGCATGTTTAAAACACTGATGTTAGTTTGCAAAATGGACACCTAACGGTCCCATAGACCCCACTTATACCAACAGATGTCGATTTCTTCAGAAATTTCACCAGTGCCAAAAAATTATGGAAAAATAAGGTAATTAAAGCAGAACACTATAAATATTCTAGCGAAGACGGTTTGTGATTTGGACTTATAATGACTCCTAAAATGATTATTTACTGCTTTAGGTCAAAAAAATTCTATATAAAAAAATTCTTTTTTTAAGGATTTCACAATCTATCCATCTTAAGAAAAATGTCGTCCTTGATATTTCCAAAATAGAATGCGTCAGAATAAACCTAGATACAACTACCTCATGTTAGATTATTTTTCCTAAGTAGCCTCTCTAACGGTCTTATGCTTCCAATACAACTTGACCATAGGAATCTGTTTGCTTCTCAATTTTCGCACATCATATGCCAAAATATTTTCGGGTTCTTCCCTATACTGTAGATTCGGACGAACCTCAACATCATTAACAGATAATCTCTTCCCAGATTCAGACATCCACTTTCTCAAAGAAGATACATGAAATACACTGTGTATATCGGACATATGATCAGATAACAATAACATGTAAACAGAACTACCAATCCGCTTAATGATCTCAAAAGGTCCAATGTACCTTGGTCTGAGCTTGTTGATTCTCCCAAATCTACTGGCACCTTTTATAGGGCTAACTTTGACTTAAACTAGGTCGCCAATCTAAAAATTAACCGTGTGTTTCTAATTGTAGTACTTTTGTCTATCCTATGCAGATTTCAACCTTTTCTCTAATAAAAAAGATCTTTGGCATAGTATCATCCATAAAGGCTGAACCTATCACCTGTCTATCTCCCACCTCTATCAAAGTCAAAGGAATCATATATTTTCTACCGTACATAGCTTCATAAGGAGTCATACATATGTTGGACTGATAACTATCGTTATATTTAAACTCTATCAACGAAATATAATCCTCCTAACTACCCCTAAATTTTAAAACACACAATCTCAAGAGATCTCTAGTACCAAAATAGTCCTTTCAAACTGTCCATTTGTCTGTGGATGAAAATCCGTACTGAAGTGCAACTTCATACCCAGTCCCTAGTGAATACATCTCCATAATCTAGAGGTAAACCTGCCATCCCGTTCAAATACAATCACTTTTGGCACATCGTGCAACCTGATAATATATTTAACATAAATCTGTGCTAACATGTCCACAGTATCTATCTGTCAAATCAGAATGAAATGGGCAGATTTTGTAAGTCAATCGACAACCCAAATAGCATCATACCCCTGCCTCGATCTAGGAAAACCCATAGCAAAATCCAACGTTATCTCTTCCCATTTTCACTCTGGAATAGGTAACAACTACAGAAGACTTCCTGATCGCTGATGCTCTGCCTCCACTAGCTAACAGGCCTCACACTTCGATACAAATTCCGTTATGTCCTTCAATCCAGGCGACCAAAATATATCCTTCAAATCTCTGTACATCTTGCTATTTCCTAGATGAATAGTATAGCCTGAATAATGAGCCTCGCATAGAATCTCCTGCATTAGATCTCTAATAGTAAGAACCCAAAGTCTATCCTTGTAGAAAATAACACCATAATCAGAAACTCGTAGTTCAAATTTCTTACCATATCTGATCTGATCAATCAACTTCGAATATTCTGCATCTAATTTTTGAACTTCATGAATCTTTTCTAAAGAAGGCTGAATGATCATCTGAGTCACTATACAAGAATTCCAATCAGTAGAAGAAATCACATCCAACTGTAATTTCTCCATATCTCGTACCAAATACTCATCAGAACTGAGCTACATACATGATAATCTAGAAGACTTCCTTCTCAGAGCGTCTACCACCATATTAGCCTTACCAAGCTGATATTGAATTGGCAGATCATTGTCCTTGATCAACTCAAGTCACCTTCTTTGTCTCAAATTCAAATCCTTCTGAGTGAATATGTACTTCAGACTCTAATGATCAATAAAAATCTCACACCTGACATTGTACAAATAATGCCACCAAATCTTCAAAGTAAATACAACAGCAGTCAACTATAAATCATGCATCGAATAGTTTCTTTCATGTGACTTCAACTATCTGGAAGCATAAGCTATAACTCTACCGTGTTGCATCAAAACACATCTCAAACCTCTCTGTGAAGCATCACTAAATACTTGATATCCTTTTATACCAGATTGCATTAGTCATCCCAAATGGCATGCCAAAAACTCGTAGTATCCGTACTGAGTACTGAAAGCTGTCTTTATCACATCATCCTCTCGCACATTCACCTGATAGTAGTAAGATCGCAAATCAATCTTTGAGAATACAGAAGATCCAGCAAGTTGATCGAATAGATTATCAATCCATTTTAGTGGATACTTGTTTCTTAATAGTGACTCTATTCAACTCCCTGTAGTCAATACACATACGCATCGTATCGTCTTTTTTCTTCACAAATAGAATAGGAGCTCCCCAGAGAAACATACTAGGAAGAACAAATCTCCTGTCAACCAACTCTTAAAGCTGAACCTTCAACTCCTGAAGCTCTTTAAGTGTCATCCTATTCGGAGCTTTAGATATCGGTGCCGTACTCGAAAATATATCAATACAAAACTCTAAGTCTCTGTCAGGAGGTAAACTGACTAACACCTCAGGAAATACATCTAAAAAATCTCTTACTATCGGGATATTAGAAAGAGAATCAAAATATATACTCCTATCTCGGACTGATGCCAGAAATAGCATACAACCCTTCTTCCATAATCTATCTGCTTCCACCGTAGAGATCAAATAGGATAAAACACCTCTAACTCCCTAGAATACATAACTCTCACTGCTCATAAATAACGTAACTTGCTTCTTCAAGCAATCAATCTGAGACTCATACTGACTCAACCAATTCATACCCAAAATAATATCATATGAGAAAATGGATAATAAAATCAAACAGGATTTCCATTGCTTATTAGAAATCTCAGAGGATAATAAAATGGATAATAAAATCAAACAGGATTTCCTCAACCAATCCTCTGCTAATTTGGGCTCAACAGTGCCCTCGAATCTCGGAGGCTTCAAGCTCAAAAATATCTGGGGCTGGTGCATTCGATCTACACTGAGCTACAACAGCTCAGCAGGCCACACAATCCGATCTAAATTTTCAAATATTCATTTATTAAATATTTTGCTAAATATTTAAAAATAGTCTAGTTTAAATAAATCACTATATGGGAAGATATAGTAATTGCATAGTAGTTATTCCCTGATCTAAATAACATTAGTGAACAAATAAATAAATTGAAATTCATATCAGTTCATATCACATTTCTCTGACCCAAACAAAACCTCTAAGGATTCTGACCCTTATGACTCCCTTTTTGTTTGTGCCTATAACAGCAGAACTTATCACATATCTCTATCTCAGACAGAATCTCAAAGAATTTTGGCCTCTTATAGCTCCCAGCAATCCCCTGACACAAATAGAATCTCAGCAGATTATGGCCCCTTATAACTCCCAGCATATATAATTTAATCACATATGCATATATATCCTCATATTATAACAGTTAAGAGTAATTAAGTATGTATCGGAATTTCATAGTGTTGTATAACTATTGTAATAGAAAATCCTACTAGGCAAAAATGTAAATTTTAAAAAAATTACCAAATTACCTGAGATTATGTAAAATGATGTTTTAAAATTTTTATTATACTACACTATTTTTTAACATTTAGATAATTTTCTATTCAATACAAACCCAAAAATTTCAAAACTCCCGATGTAAAATTTTCAAAAAATATTCAAAATGTGCATAATCATAATCTATATAATATTTGAAAAGTTACGCGATGAAAGTTTTACCAGTACAAAGTTATCCGTGTTTTTCGCTAAAGGAAATAAAATTTTAATCGAAAAATTCACTACAATTACCTATTTTTGAAATTTGAGATGGGCATAATCTGGCTTACCTCGAGACATAAATGGCTCGAAGTCACCAAAAATCGGGTTTTCCCCCTTCTCTTTCCTCTTTCTCTTAATTTTTTTCCCAAAAGTTCTTTGTTTCATGGAAACAAAGCATTAAGGGAGAATTAAGGAAAAAATGGCATTAAAAATGGCATTTAATAATAAGGCTTATTGCTTTTAGATTTTTTTATAATAAAATATTCAAAATATTTAAATATAATTATTTTATTATTTAATTTTAGCTCAAAATAAATTTATATGTTTAAAACTGGAGATTCAAAAATTACAGAAAATATTTATAAATTAGATAAGCATATTTAAAATACTATGGTGAAATCGGTTTGTAAAATTGACATCTGACGATCCTAAAAACTCCACTTGTACCGATAGGTATCAATTTCTTAAGAAATTTCAGCAGTGCCCAAAAATTATGAAAAAATAGGGTAATTAAAGCATAACTATATAAATGTTTTGGCGAAGATGGTTTGTGATTGGGATATATAATGACTCATGAAATAATTATTTACTACTCTAGGTCAAAAAATTATTTTTTAAGGGTTTCACAATCAATACTCTCCTCCAAAAATGTCACCTTGTCCTCAAGGTGTAACGAAGGAAACTACTGCTGAAACACTGAACTAATAGTACGAGATGGAAAAATGGACCGTCATTGGGGGCGAATGATCCCTGTCTCCAGCATCTCCCTGATCAATCTCTCGATCTCATCCTTCTTAAGTTGGAGAGCATTCTACGAACAAATATTGATATGTGAGACTCCTTTCAAAATGATAGCATGCTCATGTTCACACGGAGGAGGCAACCTCTAAACTGGTTGGAAGACCTCTCGATGCTATTGTAGGAGTGGTTGAACCATGTATGTTGTTTCTATCTTCTCCCCATCTTCTTCTCCTTCTAAACTCTGTAGCTCCATAAAAAAATCTCTTTCACCCTTTCCCCTCCTTGGAAATGGCTCCAAAGATGGCATCTCCTCTTCTTCCCCCAAAATTTTCACCTCATCATCCCTATATCAAGGTTTCCCCCACATCCTTCTCCGGTCAACAATGTCTTGCCTCTGATGTTGTCAGTTAAGTGTGAAACTCCAATATATTCTTCATCATGTCATCTACATTAGAAAGTCATTCTTCCATCACCGAAAGCACTAATTCAACGATCCCAAATCCTTTCACAACTGCCCTACTTCCCCCTCCAATTTTTCTTCCAACACCTAAGCTCTTTTCCTAGTCATCGTTCCCAAGAAATTGCTCTGAAATCAATTTGATAGGACTTGAGCACCAAAAATCAACGAACAAATGGTAAAATTTAGCAAACCAACAGATTTTATTGATAAGAAAAGAAATACAAACAAGATACAATAGTCCTTCGAGGGGAGGACCTTCTCTCCCAAATCCTAAATGCCGCTAGAATCCCTCACAAAAAAAGTGGACGACAAACACTCATAAAATTCTGCATATAAAATATAATTCTAACCCTAGGGTAAATCAACTACTAAAAACAAACAATAAACAGCAAATACCTAGACAGCCCTCCCCCGATACCCTCCCAAATCGACCATCAAATTGGCCGCCAAATTGCCATCTTAAATTAAAAAATATTTCTTAATTAATCCCCTCAAAATCAGCCACCCAAATATGCCCTCTTTAATTAGGAAATATTTCCTAATTAATCTACTCCAAATCAGCCCCCATATATGCCCTCTTCAATTAGGAAATACTAATTAACCCCCTCCAAATCAGCCCGCAAATATGTATTCTTCAATTAAGAAACAGTTCCTAATTAATCCCCTTAAATTAAGAACCTTCCTAAATAGCTCCCTCTTGATTAGGAAACTTACTAATTCCCTTCCAATCAAATCAATCATTCCATCACCCTCTTGATCCTCTAATTAATTCAAATTAAATATGTTAGGCCGGTTTCTCCTGAACCAGCCCCAAATCCTGAACCGGCCCATCCAGGGCCGCTTTTGGTCTATAGGAGGCGGCCCAATACTGCTTCCTCACCCCTTGCCGCCCATAATAGTGGGTCCCACTATTCAAATTGAATCCAAAAGAAGAAAGGAGGGGGCGGCTAGGGTTTTGGAGGGAGATTTGATTTAGAAGGTTTATGTATTAAATAGCATGAGGTGTTTTAGGGATAGGGTTATGCTTGGAATTGTTTCTCTTGTTCTCTTGAAGTTTCTTTGGCGTTTTGAGCTCTAGATTCATCGTCTAGAGATTGGGAGAGAACGATCCTCCTCTCGAATTGAGGAACAATTGTATCTTGCTTTGTGTTTGCTTTTGCTTTGAATCCACTATTACAATCTATCATTTTGGATTGATTTCATCGAGATTATCGCATTATTCCCGTTGTTTTTATCAATTATTGCTAGGGTTGCTTGTGAACTCAAGTATTTCCTATCAAAGTCTTGATTTGATTTGATAAGATAAAATCAAGATCATCACTTTGAACTATTGCATAACTCATGAACAAGGTTTTCAAATCTTACCTCCGGAGTTTTGCCTTGGTATTTTTTTATGATATCCTAATTTACAGCAGGACAGATGAGGAGCACTGGGAGCATTTGAGGAGGATGTTGGAGTTGTTGTAGGAGCATCAGCAGAGAGCTAACATGAAGAAGTGTTGTTTTTCCCAGACCAGTGTGGAGTATTTGGGTCATATTATGTCCAAAGAAGGGGTGGCAGTCGATCAGTCAAAGTTGAGGCTATGTTAAGGTGGCCCTTAACTAAGAATCTGAAGGAGCTGAGAGGATTCTTAGGACTGACGGGGTACTACAGGAGGTTTGTAAAAAGGTACAACACTATAGTATGGCCACTGACAGAGCAACTGAAGAAAGATGGGTTTTTATGGGAGAGCAGGAGGCCACAGCAGCATTTGAAAGACTTAAGAAGGTTATGACTACTGTACCAATCTTAGCTTTACCAGACTTCACTTAGGCCTTCATAGTGGAGACAGATTCTTCAGGGTATGGACTGGGGGCAGTACTCATGCAAAATCGTCGACCCATTGCCTACTTCAGCCAGGTGTTGACAGCCAGAGCCAAGCTGAAATCAATCTATGAGAGGGAGTTGATGGTCATCGTCTTAGCCCTCCAGAAGTGGCGACCCTACCTGTTAGGTAGGCATTTCATTGTCAAAACCGACCAGAGGAGCCTAAAGTACTTGTTGGAGCAGCGGATGTTGACTAAAGAGCATCAGAGGTGTCTGTCCAAATTGTTGGGTATGATTTTCGAAATCCAGTACAGGCCAGGACTGGAGAACAAGGCAGCAGATGCCTTGTCCAAATGTATGGGGGAGTTGCAGACAGTGGCAATATTGATTCCTTTAATGCTAGATTGAGAGACCGTCAAGGAGGAGAGTGATAGGGATGTGGAGTTTGGAAAGATCATGACAAATTTACTAAGGGAAGGGGGTAGCCACCCAGGGTACTCATTGGAGGGGGACAGACTGCTGTATCAGGAGAGGTTTATGATGCCCCGGACCTCAATCCACATTCCATACTTACTCCAGGAGTTTCATGGGAGCATTGTTGGGTGTCATTCAGGGATGCAGAAGACATATACGAGGCTAGCCTCGAGGCTGTACTGGAAGGGGATGCATAGAGATGTGGAGGAAATGGTGGACAGATGTGAGGTCTGTCAAAGAAACAAATACATGGCTATGTCGCCATGAGGACTACTTCAGCCGTTGGCTTTACCGGGTAGAGTATGGGAGGAGATATCCATGGACTTCATAGATGGGCTGCCTCGTTCAGAAGGCTTCACGGCGATTTTGGTGGTAGTGGACAGATTGAGCAAGTACGCTCATTTCATCCCCCTCCGACATCCATACACCGCAATGACAGTGGCTTCAGCTTTCATCAGAAAGGTGGTCAGATTGCATAAGAGTACTAGAAGCGATAGTATCATATAGAGATAAGGTGTTCCTCAGCCATTTTTTGAGGGAGTTATTCAGATTACAGGAGACAGTTCTGAAGATGAGCACCGCCTATCACCCACAGACGGATGGCAATATAGAAGTGGTCAACAGGAGCTTGGAGACCTACCTGAGATGCTTTGTGTCGGAGACACCCAAGCTATGGGCCAAGTGGCTATCATGGGCCGAGTACTGTTATAACACCTCTTATCATTCTGCTTCTCAAATGACCCCATTCAAGGTGTTGTACGGAAGGGATCCTCCTCACTTGGAGTGCTTTGGGAGTAGTAGTACTCCAATTTCTTTAGTGGAGTACTTAGAGGAGAGGGATAGAGTGTTAGAGAAGTTGAAGAGACATCTACTGAGAGCTCAACAGATCATGAAGAAAGAAGCTGATGGGCATAGGAAGGACATCCAGTTCGAAGTAGGGGAGAGGGTATTCTTGAAGCTCCGACCATACAAGCAGAAGACAGTCGCCAACAGGAGGAATGAGAAGCTTGCTCCAAGGTACTTTGGGCCTTATGAAGTATTGGAGAAGATTGGAGTGGTAGCATATCAGCTGAAACTACCACCAACGGCGACTATACATCTGGTTCTCCATGTATCTTAGTTGAGAAGGGCCATTGGAGATTATACAGCCAGCTCCGAGTTACCGGTGACACTTACTGAGGATTTAGATGTGATTCTGGAACCCTTAGAGTTGATGGGGGTTGGCTAGAAAGAAGATGAAACTAAGGAAGTGCTGATCAAGTGGAAGAATCTTCCGGACTACGATGCCACGTGGGAGCCATACGAGAGAGTGAAACATCAGTTTCCTTGTTTTCACCTTGAGGACAAGGTGATTCTTTGGGAGGGCGGTATTGTTAGGCCGATTCCTCCTGAACCGGCCCCAAATCCTGAACCGGCCCATTCAGGGCCGATTTTGGTCTATAGGAGGCGGGCTAGTACCGCCTCCTCACCCCTTGCCACCCACAATAGTGGGTCCCACTATTCAAATTGAATCCAAAAGAAGAAAGGAGGGGGTGGCTAGGGTTTTGGAGGGAGATTTGATTTAGAAGGTTTATGTATTAAACTATGATGCACCGACACTCTATTTTAAGAGGGTATGCTGTGTCAGACACGTGTCGAACCCGGACACGCGTCCGACACGGTGGGGACACGTGTCGGACACGTTATTAGTGTGTCCCATTTAAAAAAAAAAAAAAATCGGACACGCGTGTCTGGCTATTTGATAATTAAATTTAAAAAAAAAAAAGAAAAACTCTAGTCCCGCTATTTTATATTAGCTGATTCATGCCCGAGTCTTCATCTTCGCCCTAATCCCGTATTCCTATTCGTATTCGTGGTCTTCCCGAGCGATTGAGGCGAGCAGCGGTCAACTGGAGATCTTTCCCGCGAGCAGCGGTTGCCTGGAGATCGCACCCTTAGTCTTTCCTTCCGGCCGTAAGCAACAAGCCTTCCTCCTTAGTTTCTGTGCGCAGCCGAGGAAAGGCGACACCAAACTGCATAAAAATTTTCAAACCTGTAAGTTGATTTCGCCATTTTTTTCTCCATTCATCATTTCTATCCATTTAGATGCCTTTTTGCTACGCTTAAGCTGTCCTTTTGCAACGGTAAGAATTATTCTGGATGGGTTCACATATCTGTTGGAGATTGAAAGGTGGAAAGTGTCCTCTGGTTGTCTTATCAATACCTTTGAAGATGTGTGGATTTTTGATAAATCCATTTCTAGATGGCCGACATTTTTTTACAGTTTTGGATGACAATTCACAAAGACTTGACAGCTTTATATGTAACGGGTTGTGGGATGAGGAGAAGTTAAAGCAAGTCTTTGGGCAGCAGTTAGTTGATACAATCAAACTTATTCCTATTTCTCCTGATCTCGGGAATGATCAACTAAGCTGATGTTCAAATGCTTTGGCAAATCTTTATCTTCCTTAATTATCCAGAAAAGGTATGAGGGTGGAAGTGAAGACCTGCAATGGCGTTGGAGGAAAAGATTGAAGCTTAGAACTCGGGTAGAACTCTTCTGGTGGCGGTTATGCATCAATGCAATCCCTTCTAACGAATTCTTGTTGCATAGAAGATTGGCTTTGTACAATGGGTGTCCTAGAGGTCGTAAGGAGGTGGAGAATATTGCTCATATTGCAGTAAATTGTCTTAAACTTGCGGAAGTCTTCAACATTATCAGGAAATGGGGGTTCAACTTACCTGTTTTTTCCTCTTTTCACGATTGTTTAGCGGGGTTGAAGTGCTTAGCGGATTCAAGTGCTTTCATTAGTAACTTATATTGCTCTACGGTTTTTTACAGCTGGAAGAGTAGAAATAAAGTATTACATGGTGGTAAGGAGGATTGTCTCACGGTAATAGCTGCTAATGCAGTTAGCATGGCAACAGCATCATTCAAAAGAAGTTCGGAATACTGGGGATTCCAACTAGCTCTCGCGGCTGTCTTCATTTTGGATTCCCCCACCTTCCGAATGGATTAAGTTGAACATTGATGCTTCTTTAAAGAGCAACTATCAAGCTGGTGTTGGTGGTGTCTTTAGAGATCATAGAGGACGGTTCCTTTGTGCTTTCGGTCAGAATTATGTGCATTGGGATTCAGCTCATTTGGAATTGTTGGCCATCTTGTCGGCTAAGGAGTTTATCCAAGAATGGATGTATGATTGCAAAGGTATCATCATGGAGGGGGACAATAAGAATATCATTCATTATTCTAGGGTGAAAGCACATCTACTTAAGATTTTTGGTCATGGAATTAAAATGTGTCTTAAGATTACTACGTCGCAGTTGATTGAATTGAACAGACAAGTTGATGAAGCTGAATTTAGGATCAAAAGGGCACTTCCTAAAGAGATACATTTGCCATCTACCCATGGTTCATCCCACACTTCTTCCTCATCTGTTAGAGTTGATCATTCATTATCATATAGAAGTGAAGGATATGATTCAAAGAAAAGAAAAGGAGTTGCCAGTAGTGCTTTAGAGAAGGCTTTCAACATGCAGCAGCGAGAGGAATTGGATAGTGAAATTGCAAGGATATTTTTTTCAGCGGGACTTCCTTTCAACCTTGCAAGAAATCCTCATTACAAGAATGCATTTACTTTTGCATGTAATAACAACCTTGTAGGTTATGTTCCACCTGGCTACAATGCAATAAGATCAAAATTATTGGAAAGGGAAAGAGCACATATTGAAACATTGCTTGAACCAACAAAAGGAGTGTGGAAAGAAAAAGGTGTCACTTTGATGTGTGATGGTTGGACTGATCCTCAAAGAATACCACTCATTAATTTCATGGCTGTTACAGAGAATTGCCCAATGTTTATTAAAGCTGTGAATTGTGAAGGAGAATACAAGGATAAATATTTCATTGCCAATTTGATTAAAGAGGTGATAGTCATTATTGGGCCTTCAAATGTTGTGCAGGTTATTACAGATAATGCACCAGTGTGTAGAGCAGCAGGATTGTTGGTGAAGCAAACTTATCCTCATATATTCTGGACTCCATGTGTTGTTCACACTTTAAATCTTGCTCTAAAAAATATTTATGAAGCAAAGAATACAGAAGCAAATGAAATTATATATGCTGAATGTCATTGGATAACAGTGGTTGCAGATGATGCTGTTTTGATCAAAAATTTCATTATGAACCACTCAATGAGACTTTCAATGTTTAATGATTTCTCATATTTGAGAATGTTAGCTGTTGCTGAAACTCGTTTTGCCTCTGTAATAATCATGTTGAGAAGATTCAAACAAATAAAAAAAGCTCTTCAATCTATGGTGATTAGTGAGAAGTGGTCTTGTTATCGAGAAGATGATGTTGGGAAGGCAAGGTATGTGAAAGAAAAGGTCTTAGATGATTTGTGGTGGGATGATGTAGATTACATTTTGGCTTTCACTGATCCGATTTATGATATGTTGAGAGAGGCTGACACAGATAAATCATGCCTACATTTGATTTATGAGATGTGGGACTCTATGTTAGCAAAAGTGAAAGAAATTATATACAGACATGAAAGAAAGTCACATAATGAAGACTCAAGTTTTTGGATTATTTTCTATACCATTCTTGAGGATAAGTGGACCAAAAGCAACACACCTCTGCATTGTTTGCCCCATTCATTAAATCCAAGGTACATTTGTATTCATCTTTTAAATTAATTTTAAATTTCTTAGTAAATGAATAAATAATTTTATATGCTTTGTATTATTTGAAGGTATTCAAGTAAAGAATGGCTTCAACAAGACCCTCAACGTGTCTCACCACAAAAAGATTTAGAAGTGTCAAATATGAGAAAGATATGCTTGAAACGATATTTTTCAAATGAGGAGGAGAGAAGAAAGATTAATATAGAACTTGCAAAGTTCTTTGGATATTTAGAGGATTTTGGTGATCAAGAATCTTTGGTTGATAGATGGAGGATGGATCCAAAAATGTGGTGGTTGATTCATGGAGCTTCAGCACCGCTTCTTCAAACAATAGCAATAAAACTTCTTGGTCAAATATCATCCTCTTCTTGTTGTGAGAGAAATTGGAGCACATACTCATTTATTCAATCGATGAAGAGGAATAAAATAACTCCACAACGAGCTGAAGATTTAGTTTATGTGCATACAAATCTTCGTCTTCTATCAAGGAAGACCCCACTTTATATAACAAGTGATAACAAGATGTGGGATGTTGCTGGAGATGGGTTCGAGTGCCTTGATGATATGGGATTATTGGAGGTTGCAAATATTTCTCTAGAAGAACCAGAATTGGAAGCAATGATATTCAATGATGATGATATTGAAGGCAAAAGACCAATCTCTGAATCTAATTCTATCATTCCCTCTATTGAGTAGTTGAACCTTCATGTTGTACTAAATGATTTTTTGCTTATATTTTTGTTATTGTACTAAACATTTTAATGTTATAAGCTAAATAAGTCCTCATGACATTAATTTATTATTGCTTACCATTTTCAATATGGTGTCACCTTTATTTCTATATATTATATTAAAAAAATTATTATGTCGTGTCCACGCCGCACCCGTGTCCTATATTTCTAAAAAATGTTGTGTCCCGTGTCCGTGTCGTGTCCGTGTCGCCGTGCCCGTGTCGGTGCATCTTAGGTATTAAATAACATGAGGTGTTTTAGGGTTAGGGTTATGCTTGGAATTGTTTCTCTTGTTCTCTTGAAGTTACTTTGGCGTCTTGGGCTCTAGATTCATCGTCTAGAGATTGGGAGAGAACGATCCTCCTCTCGAATTGAGATTAATTGTATTTTGCTTTGTGTTCGCGTTTGCTTTGAATCCACTATTATAATCTATCATTTTTGATTGATTTCATCGAGATTATCGCATTATTCCCATTGTTTTTATCAATTATTGCTAGGGTTGCTTGTGAACTCAAGTATTTCCTCTTGGATTACTTGCGAACTCAAGTATTTCCTATCAAAATCTTGATTTGATTTGATAAAATCAAGATCATCACTTTGAATTATTGCATAATTAATTTTCCCTCCAATTCTTTTGAATACATTAAATTAAAGCAATTTTATTTCAGTCATATTCCTTATTTCTCCTCCTCTTGTCAAATTGCTTTCATCTTCTCTAAGAGGACACTAAAAGCTAGCCACTTCTCATGGATCTCAAGCAACTTAAAGGTCATATACTTCATTTATTTCATTTTTCTTTGAAGATTAAATCACTTTTTTTGAAGATTACTTGGAGAAAGTCATTTGAAATTATTGTACTCTACTTGATTCAAGATCTTTGATACTATTACATTAAATTTGCTTATTATTGGATCAACTTCTAAAAGAACTTTATATTTTATTTGGTTTTTGTGTGATCTCCCATCTCATATATGTCTCATACAAAAATCTAAAAAATATCTTACATAATCACAATTAGTGTTGTTAACTAGTTTTGATTTTTCAAGTGTTAGTTTTTATAACAAATTTTCATCACTTTGGTACCTTCACTATAGTATTCTCCTCTTCCTCTTCCTCTTCATCATCCTAACCCACAAGTCTCAACTCACAAGTAGACCCATAATATACGGGCAGGCATCATCCACTAAATAAATCTAAATTCAACAGGAAGGACACTGCACAAGAAATCGTCATTGCAAATGGATGCTAGGCATTTAGATATGATGGATAATGTTGTGTGGTTTAACCAACTCACATGAAAAAAATTTAGGATAAGGCCCTCGTTGAGATTTGTTATGAAAAATGTATGAGTGGATATGATATTCATTGTACTCCCCCAAATAATAAGTAGTCTATACCTGTTGTCATTACACGCAATATACACATTAAAATTGCTTCTCCTCCAATCTTCAATTTGACTCCTAGATACATCTAAACATCTCATTACATTAATCTGGCCTTCTTCATTATTATCTACCTCTTCATCAAATAATGGTATCATGAACTTAATTTAAATCCACCTCAAGACTTATTACTTCATCTAAGAACAGTATACGTGCCTTGCATTGGTTCGGCATGCCTCATTTTTATGGCACTTAAATAAATTGTATCCTTAATAATCCTAAATTTTTCTTCAATTGAATTCTAAATGTTTGTGCATTAGATGTAGAAGGATGAGGTCTACCTCTAGGCTTATGTTCGTTAAAATAAGTGACTTGGCCTCTAGATTAGGAAGTAGATACTAGTCTTTTATGTTTTCCTATGAGTAAAGCATGATGAAAGGCATATTTCCACGCTTATGGACCTTGAAGTTCAACTTCATTTTTAATGTCCATCCTAAGACCAATAACAAATTTATCAGCTAATTGTCAAAAAATAATCAAGAAAATTGGACATAGCTACAATACCCACAAATGTGCTAATGCATTATATAGCCTAAAAATCTCCAAGTCTTCAAGTAAATAAATGTTCATGTAACTTCTTATCCTGACGTCTTGGGTAGTATTTTGTCCAAACCATTTCCTTCATCTCTACCCATATAAAATTTGTTCTACCTAATCTTTCATCCTTTGCTAAAATATTGATCTTAAAAAAATTAGAATTATCTTTGAGTTCATTTATGCAAAGATGGTCATTATTAGTCATCCACTTTATATCAAAGATTCATTAATTTATGTGAGCCAATCCAAAATCTTATTTGGATCATGAATACCAATCATCAGAGGTAGGTGCTTCTATCTTTACAAAAAAGTTCATTAGTATATTCAGTATTCCTAAGATGACTTATTTCCATATTTAAGTTTCTATCAACTAGAGCTCTTCTTATGTGATTGTCATCCCAAGGACTTTGATGACTATCATTTGCCAAGTTATATTTCATTATATGAATTTGTTGAAATTTGTTCGGTATACTATCACTTATTTGTTGCATTTTAGTCAAAAATTTTGTCATTATGTCGTCTAATTTAGCATGTTATCTTCTCATAGCATAACTCTACCATAGTTTTAAATGTTTATTTCTTCTATGACTAGCTAAATTTTCCAATGGATCCATGATAGCAGACTTTGGTAGCATGTTCTCCATGAAATGATTTAAAGAAAAATATGAGGAAAAAATTGCAAATTAGCTAATGATTGATGCAAAAATAAACTACACTGATACAATGGATGAAAAGTGTGCTTGAAAATAAACTCGGCCTTCTCCGTTTTAATTTAGCAACAAATTGAAGAAATTTTACTAAATAACACCCTATAGTAAATTACACCTTGAATGCAGTAGTTTTCAGCTTTCATGAATTGATGGTATTCATGGTTAAAGGCTATAAATGTGCAACACACCCTTAGTAACAAGAACTTCTCAAGTAAATTTGGTTAAGTTTGGGTAAGTTAAATTTATTATGAGGAATCATGTAGGCTAATTTTATAATGGCAACTAATAGGAGCCTTTAAAATGTTTCATAGAAATGGCTTAGCTTAAAAATAAGTACTTATTTCTGCAATAGAAAACATAATTACCCAATAAAGTAAATTAGCAATATCAAGATTTGGAATAGCCAATTTTATGAACCTACAAAAACCAAATGCAAAAGTCTTTGGTAAACCAACTTGATGTTGTGCACTAGTTTATTCATCTCCATGATTTGCAGGCTGTAATACTAAAATTAATGTAGCTTTTTGGACTTGATAATATGGGGATTGGCCAAGGGGAGTTATGACGTAAGAGAAAGGTGGAAGGGCAATGAGGGATTAGCAAAGGTTGGAATGAAGTATGGAGTATTGTGATGGTGAAGCAATGGACTTGTGTGGCTATATAGAGGGGTAGAAAAACCGAGAGAACACAAATGATATTTTTTTTCTTACAATGGAGGTTTACGCTACCTGCACATGATGCTAGGGTTGTAGGAGATTATGGGAGGATGGTAATGATGATAAAGAGTGGTCAGAATCTATGTAGAAGCCTTCAATTGAGAAATCCTAGGTTTTGGATGTCGAGATGTTAAACAAAACCTGAGTTCCACTTGGCTTGAATTTGATGGATGGTGTTGAAGATGGTTGAAGGAGGATTATAGCGGATGGTGTGGAAATGTGAAGGATGTGGAAATTCAGCAGAGAAACTAAAGTAAAGGATAAAATCAAGTTGGATAAAATACAAAGCTAACCACCCAAGAAAGGGATTTCGACCACCCAGTCTTAATCCAATATAACACAATCTCCAAATTTATTCATAAAAGCAAAACGGAAACATTCATTCATTGAAAGGATATTTATGAGTTCATAAACAACAACAACAACATCAAGCTTTTATCCCACTATATGGGGTCAGCCATAACGCAATAAAAATAATTCAAATTGCAAATGAATTGAGGAATATGGCTCACTACTTGGTGAAGGGGTGCCTGGTAGTTGGAAGCATCACTTAACCAAGGGTTGCACCTTTTTCACTTCAATTCAAAGGATGGAGTAGTCGGCCATTCCAATGGAGGGAAAAACATTGACTAGTTGCAAACTACCCATATGAAACTCGAATTTCAAATTACATCACAAAATTATAAACACATCAAAATTTCATAAATAATCAAATCATAACTTTCTAAAAAGTAGCAATTTTCAAATTCAATTTCTAAGATGTATCTTGCATTGTGATCTGTCCATTCTTCACTAGATGTGTAAAATCAGAATGCTCATGTCTAGCCTATGATGCTTGGGGTTAGCTTATAGTGACACTTCTGATCCAATTTTTCTGAATATAACTGGCATGACTCAGGCAATATGAATTGCATATGGTGGGAAAGGTTACTGCTCCTCCATATACACATTCCCAGTACATCATCTTGGGATAAATTCCTTTATTTTTGTAGCATGAACCAATTCTTCAACCAAGAAATAAAGATGACAATAATCCCTCATATCATGCTCATGATCTTTATGGAAGATGCAATACTTCATTCGATCCCATACATGAGGATCCACTTGCATCAATGTTGATCGGAGGACATACTATTTATCGCAAATTGCATACACTATCTCTATAAGTGAAATGTGAACATTGAACGTTGGATATTCTTAAAGAGGGTGACAGCTCATGCTTTGTGGTATTATGTTTTCTAACCTCTGTCTCACCCCTTAAGGTGAAAAATCTTGATGTTGTGGCTTATTGTTGGCGATGATGATAATGATGTGGCTTCTCAACAAATTCATCCTAATTATTTCATGACCAACTCCATTGATCCCAAATATTTCTCTAGAATGTCACCATAAACTAAAAGTTGAGTGGCTGAGAAACAAAGTTGAAGATATGTGATTTTATATCTTAGATTGATGTGATTGTTAGTGAATTCAAACACAGTGACTAAGATTATTATCTATTGTAGGCAAAGAGTTTATTTTAAATGACCTTCTTGAAGGGCATGTGTCAGCATAGCTTGAGCTATTTTGGCCCCATGCTTGAACTTCTAGCATTTAAAGTTGAAAATGAAATATTAAATTTTGGAGCGCCTTGTTGGGAACTTGTCACACCGTCAAAAGAGCATGTGAATTCTTCAATGGTTTGTAGGCACTAGAAAATTGTGTCACTAATTGTTGCCTAAAGTCGGTATGTGAGAAGATAGATCTCAGGAAGAGCAAAAACCATCTTAGCAGCACCACTTAAAGCTGATGAAAAATATTAGGCATTTGAGAGAATTGTTGAAGAAGAGAAGAAATCAACTCAAAGTAAGCGACATTATCAGTTGAATCCGACTTCCAAGAGTAAGAATGAAGATGGGGGATGATTTTGAACTTTGGAGGCATTTGAGCTCGTGCGATTTCCATAGATTATGCATTGGTTTGTTGAGGTCAACACTTCATGAATCAACGAATAAAAGAGGTGTTTTTGGAAAATTTCCTTTCAATAGGTAGGTTTCATCAATAATTGGAGTAGATGAAATGGCTCTAACACTAAGTTAATGTTAGCAAATCAGAAAGTTGTTAGATGCTTACACCTGAGGAAACTCAACATGAGGAGCAGCACAAGGATTCTTTAAATTATTCTTGTCAATTGATCTTCAATTTAATTAAGCAACCTAGTAATTACTTAATCTTATTTTTAACTAGCAATGATCTCTAATCAGAGCGTACCATGGTTTAACTTTTATCTCAACAACACCCATGCTGACCCTAATATTTAAGATATTGGATTGAAATATGTTCTTGGTTGACTCTATGATCTCACTAACAAGCACAGTTTATACCTAGAAAAGAAAGAAAATGAGATCTAGAGAAAAGCTCTGGGACCTTCTTAGATTTCAATGTTAGAAAATAAAACCTTTACTAAATCCAAGCATCTAATTCTAGCCCACAAAAACAAACTTCAAAGAACCACCATTCATTAATACTCGATTATGAGCAGAACCTCAAAAAAAAAAAATATACTGTGTAGAATTGTCTCTGGCCTCTAAGTGAATTACGAGGTTTGAATTACCGCATAAAATTTAAATAATTTCGCTCTGATAAGGCATGAGACTCGGTCAGCATGAATAAGCAGTGCAACTAGGGGTGCTTCTAATGATTATTAAGTTACAAATATGAAGAGGCATCCGCATCTCCATCCTTTTTACTAAGAGAAATATTTCATTCCAATGAACAGAGAACTCATAATGAACACGAAAAGCAACTGCCATAGAAATTACAAGTAGCAACTAGCAAAAGTATCTTGTAAGAGCACAATGATTTCGGGAAGTTTACCGCTTCAAAATATTCTCCAACATTTGAAAAATATGGCCAGCCAAGGCAAGAAGAAAACATACAGTGCGAGAAGATGCCAATCATACCTTGATCTCCATTTAGTCGTGGACTCGTCCAGGTAGAGCTGGATGGCAGACAAATATGGAACATAATACTGTACAACGCAGTCGCCACCATTCAAGACCAAAGGCACTCCTGCACCGTAAGCACTCCATTCCTTAAACGACTCCCATAAATCTGCGAGACTGAAGTAGGGACACAATTCCACCCCCTCATATTTCCTCCAACCCCTCTTGTTCGTCTGCCACAGGCAGATCTTCCCAATTACCAAAATAATCACTCATGGAAAGGATTAAAGGAGCTGATTCACATTTTATTTCGATAATTTGCATTCATGCAAATTCCATACCTTGGAAAGTACTGAGCTGGAACAACAGGGGTCGTGGACTCCAAAAATCGATCCAAGTTTGCGACTAGAGGCGGCGACCTTGGAGGAGGAGAAGGAGAAGGAGAGTTCGACATTGATGAAGAGGAAGATGAAGCATAGGGTTTTGAGGAATCATCCGAAAGCCTGCTTATCGACGGGGGGAGCGGCCTGAATGGGCAGCGTGGCCGGCCTACGCTTCGACCTGACATGGTTTAGCAGCTGCTGCTGTTCTCTCTCCTGCTGTTGTCTCTGCTGCTCGAGCTGCCTCCTCACAGCGGGCGGATTGTAGAAGCGATCCACACCGAGGCCGCGGCTGGAGGAGGAGCTGCTGGAGATGACCATCTTAGGCGACAGAGCGGAGCCTGAAGGCTTGTACCAGCCACAAACAGCAGAGAGCTCGAATGCTTGAGTGGGCAAACGATGAGCTTCCTTAGCCGCTGGAAAGGTTGTACGGGATCGAATTCTTACTGCAAATTAGGGCTTTTGCCTTCAATTTTGCCAACATTGCCCCTAAAAAAATTTTGCCGGGATAAGGGCCTACTTCCGGAGGCCGACGGGCATTTTTTCTTTCCTCACGGCTCGCCAAAATTCAAGCTTGAAATTTTGAAGGAATCTAGAGGGCGGAGCAGAAAAGAGGTGATATCGTGCGTGACCGAGAGCACGAGACTGAATAATTTGTTCAAAATTTAGAAAAAAAAATTTGAAACATACATACAGTCCTATAGATTCATTTGGGACAACTTTTTTTTACTTCTTAGAACAACTTTTAGTATAATTTTTTTAATTTTTTAATTTTTATACTAAAAAGTTGCTTTAAGAAGCAGCAAGAATGAAATCATAGTCAATCTCCTATGATAGACTACCGATATTTTTACTTTTTTTGCACGTTTTACACTTTTTATATTTTTAATGTATTTATTTTAAAATTTCGCCTCATTTTTAGAAGAAATTATTTTGTGCGGAGTCCAAACCTAGCTTTGCATCTGAACTCAAAAAAAATCGTGATATGTGGATTGCACACGTGGATATTCATTTGTATTCCTTTTTTTTTGTCTTGTTATTGTCTTATCAGCCCGACCGACTCAACTGACATGTTTTTTTTTTAATTTAGGGTAAAAGATCTTCACCATCCAATTCAATTTAAGTTGTCGCTTCTTTTTCAAGAAAAAAGCCGCGAAAGCTCCCCAATATTTAAAGCTTTTAATTTAAGAAAATTTTCGTGCAGGCTGAGAAAGAAAAAATAGATAAAATGTTGATGAATATGAAGACTGATTTGGAGGAGGACGTTATTTTTTATGAGCAGATGATATTCCCACAACACATGAAGGCCGAAAACTGGAATACAGGTGTCTAGGAAGTTGAACAGTTGAAGTTAAAAGAACTGCAGTCAGAAGGAAAGCTAGGTTTAGGAGAAGTAGGTTTCAACATATAGATAAAGTTCAAACTCCTTCCAAGTTTTACTTATTGTATATGAGCATGTAGCCATTATGCACGATTTTAAAATCAATGCATTTTACTAACCATACTCTGTATATTAGTTGCATATTTGCTGCGTAATTGTTGTGTAATTGTTGTCTTTCTGTTACGTATATGTTGCGTATTTACTGTGTATCTACTGCTTATTTGATGCATATCTGCTATGTACTTACTGTGTATTTGCTGCATATTTATTGCATATTTACACATTTTTATAGGATGTGTATGAGAATGAGAAAGAGGCATACGAGGTTTACTGCAATTATGCACATAATGCTGATTTTAGTGTTCGCAAGGAGCATTACAGTTACTGGCCAAATTCAAGAAAGATAAAATACAAGGATTTTACCTGTTCAAAATCTATTTTCAAAAAGTTACCTTATATAAATTCCCAAATGAAATATCAAAAATCAAACACTAAAACGGGTTGTCTGGCTATAATTAGGTTTATAGTGGATGAAGTTGGAAATTGAAAGGTGAAAAATTTATTGAAACCCACAATACCCACAATCATGAATTGGGTAGGCCAGTAGACCGACTTCTTTTGAGATCATATAGAAATGTGTGTAATGAGAAAGCTTCAATTTTTAAATCAATGACAAAAATGGGATAAGAACTATTAATTTATTTTTTCTAACCTTGCAGGTGAAGTTGGAGGTGTCCAGAATATTGGATTCTCTAAGAGGTATGCATACAACTTTATTCAAAAAGAGAAAAGAGATAAGATTGAATTCGGGGATATTAATACTTTGATTCAATTATTTAAAGATCATCAAGTTGATAACATCATATTCGCATGGGACATCTAAATTGATGAATTTGATATATTGTTACATTTTTAGGGTTGATGGAATGGGTAGGACAGATTATAACTGCTTTGGAGATATGGTGATTTTTTATACTAATTATAGACTTAATAAGTATAATTAAGTCCGTAGAACATTTATTGGGGTTAATAATCATTGGCAAAACATCCTACTTGGGATTGCCTTCTTGTTAGAGGAGACAATTGAATCATTTACATGGTTATTTATAATTTTTGTATGAATAATGGGTGAAAACATCGAAAAATAATATTTTTTGATCAAGACTAAGCAATGGCTAGGGCCATAAAAGTTGTATTACCTCACACTTGCCATAGACTGTGCCAATGGCATATCTATAAAAAGGTTCCATCAAAAGTGTGGTGTTTTAATAACAACAACAAAGTCAGAGACATCTTCCGTAAGTGTTTGAGCAAGTGTGACTCTGAGGAGGGGTTTGTGAAAACATGGGCTGAAATGATCACATAAGAGAATCTCCATGATCATGGTTGGTTGGAAGTTCCTTATAAGATGAGAAATTAGTGGTCAACATCATTCAATAAGGACTATTTTAGTATGAGCATTCTATCCATACAGTATATTGAGTCTATTAATAATATGTGTCATGACATTTCAAAGGCCATAAGTTTTATAACTGATTATTTTCTTGGTTTAGAGAAAGTGATGATAACTTGGCATTGGAATGAACAAGATGAGGATTATAAATGCAGCCAGTCCAAAATAGCATCAATAATAAAAAGTAGTCTAATATTAAAGCAAGCTGCTCGATTTTACTCAAGAAAATTATATTCATTTTTTAAGAAGAATTTTTACAAGGTATGGGTGGAATAAATATAGAGTTTGTGTTATGTAATTCTTCAAAGTTTTTTGTTTGTTGCACAAAAAATAAGGATCAATCTAATCCTTAGGTTATTGATTTTGATGCATATGAGGGAAGCATTCAATGTAGCTGCATGAAGTTTGAGATGATAGGTTTATTGTGTTCATACTATATGAGAGTTTTGAGGTAAATGGATATTGTGAAAATCCCTAAGAAATACCTACTACTGCAATAGTCAGTAAGAGCTCAAAAAAATAAGCCACATGTTCAATGAATCTTTAAAGAATAATTCTGAAACTAGTAAAGGATTCATATTCAGAAATCATCTCAGCAAGTTTTCATATCAAATTAGCACACGAGCGCAGGGGAATGAGGAGAATGAACAATGCATGTTGACTGCGATAAAGGACATGTCTGAAAATATCAATTTGATTCTTTATGGGAAGAGAAATAACCACAAGTTTACATAGTGTAGCAGTCCAAAAGTAAAAGATCCACCAAAGCAACAGCCTAAAGGCATCTCGAATGCAAGGCTAAAAAGCCATTGGGAAAAGAAGAAGAAGCCAAAGAGTATTTTTTTTTAACTTCCTCACTAATTACCTTTAATTATATATTATCACATAATGTAACTTTTTTTAGATTAATTTTTTTAACAGAGAAACCTCCTATGAAGGAAAACACAACACAAATGTCTTTACCTTCAAAGCAGCTTAATCAAACATGCCCAAATGCTTCACTGCTTCACTGAGGAATTCATAACTAACCCACCCTCCAGTCAACCATCATCTAAGTACACGAGGATGATAATGAATATCAGTGCTTCATAGCAACAAATGTATTAAATTTATTTGTGATAATTAATTGTTAAAGTAAAATATTTATTATAATTAATTTTTTTGTAATGATTAATTATTAAATAACTACGTATATGTTACATATTACTGTGTATTTGATTCGTATATATTGTGTATTTGATTCGTATATACTGTGTGTTTTCTGCATATTTATTGGGTATTTACTGCGTATTTTCTACATATTTGTTGCATATCTATTATGTATTTATTACAATTTTACTTTGTATTTGATGTGTATATTATGCATATCTACTGCACATTTATTATATTTTTACTGCATATTTTTTATATATTTGTTGCCTATTTGATACATATATTGATGTATTTACTGTATATTTGAAATACAAAATCTTATTGCATATTTACTTAGTACAACAAAATTGGAAATACAAATCATACTAATTAATCAACATACTGATGAAAAAATATAAACTCTTACTTCTTATTAAGCAACATACGCAATCAATTTTAGAAATTGGGTTTGACTAGGATAGTATTTAAAGAAATAATTAAACTCATATTAGAGATTTATGCAACCATCCCTAGTTAAGAATTCTCTTCTCCTTCTATTAGACATTAAGTTATTCATTAGTTTCCTATATAGATCCACAATGAACTCATCATGCCATAATTTTCATGGATGGTAGAGAATAAGATTATAAACTTCTGCCATGTCATCAATATCAGAGTTACCAACTTCTTTTTCATGTCGGATTTGGTGATATCGCATCTATAAGAAATGAGAACTTATTAGATGTTGATCATCTTTAAAGAAACCTCATTTCAAGATATTTTCAACTAGCAACATTTAGAAAATCTCTCGTCTTACAAAGCTTAACCCTCATCACATTAGCATGTAAATTCCAAAGGACATAGTCCTCATCTTTTGACCATTCATTAATGAAACATCTGAAAATCTCATTTGCAATCACCTTTCTCTCTAGTGAAATATCACTACAGGAAAATCATCCATTACTGATAGATTTTTCTGATAGAAATTGGCAATTTTTTTGGTGAAAATTAGGTTTTACGGTGGATTTTTTTTTGCCTTACAAATCATATAGGAAACACAAACTGGAAACTTATTTTTGGAGAAAATATTTCCAGTGGCTTTTCTGATGGTGTTTCAGCAATTTTATATTATGGTTGTGGCATCGATCGGACTTGCGGCTGACTCAAAATAACTGCCGGAGATTTTGGGCAGTATTACTAGCGGTTTGACCACCGATAATTACCTGTGATTAAACCACTAAAAATTACTTGAGCGCAAACCGTAGAAGAACTGTTGGAGATTTTCGGCGGTATTATCAGTGGCAATAACCGCCGCTATTTTTTGGCTGGTCAACTGCCAGAAAATCGTCGATAATTTTTGGCAATTTTTCTTTTGTTCTAGCGGCTTACAATATCATCCGATATCGAAGTTTTTGGTGGCTAAGCCATCGATAAGCCACTGAAAACTTGTAGCAACTTAAAAAAAATAGCCTCTCCTCTATCCGACCATATTTTTATATTTGGTACCTATCGTAACTGAATAATATAAATAAAATAAAATACACTAACACAATATTCAGAATCAACACATGCTCAGGCAGTTCAAAATATAAAATTCAAAATAAACAAACTTTGAAATATAATAAAACATAAACTTCAACAATATAAACTAACTTTAGAACATAAAGTTTAACTACCATAAGAGTTTCACATCCTTATGTTCTCAAACAAAAGCTAATTCTTTAAACTCCAATAATAACTTCAACATTAAATTAAATCTAATCATCGTCCATCTCCTCGTTGCCCTGTAATTCATGTATAGGCTCCTACTCCTCTTTCTTTTGATTTTTAGCTCGATATGATCGCAGCTCCGCCTGCATCTCAGCCTGAATCTATCTCGTCTCCTCTAGCTCTCTTGTTAGAGCAACAACCATCTAGCTGACGGTTTCTTCAACTCCACTAGCATCATAAAATGTTGAGGTGGATATACTACTCTCAATAGTATATCCTTACAAACCTAAGCCATAAACCTTCCCCTTTTATCTTCCTCCAACAGCTTCTAATTACGTGTAGTGCTCAGAGTACTGGGTCGATCCTGAAGATGATCCATCACCAATAGACAGCTGACTCTCCCAAAGTCGTATAAAATAATCCTTCAAGAATAAATCCATAAAAAAAATTCTATTTATTTCTTATTTTTACTAAAAAAATGATACTCATGTGAGCTTTTCTCATCTTCTCTACGACCCACTAATGATCAACTTAATATTGTTGAGTCCTTGTATTCAGCTCCAATGGCATTAGCTCTCGATCAAGATACTCTTTTTGTAAATAGAGAGCATAGTTAAAATAATGTACATATATTTTTGAAACCAATTAAAATAATTTTTTTACTAATCGTTATCTATGCTCAGTATGAGGCACTGAATCACATATATGAAGAGAGCTTCCTAAACCCCACAATTAAATGCTCTATTTTACTTATTATGCTCTCTCAATTTGGTGAACTCAGGGCTCCCCCAAGCTCTTATCAAATAAGCCCATACTCCCTCACCAATCTATAATAGATGCTGCCCAGACTTTCTAATGTTTGTGAATATGTCCCTAAGTCGAGTAGAACCTCTTTTCTAAAAATTGGTTTTGATATTTAAACTATGCTTAAGCAACCACCTAAAATTTTTTTTATAAAATATAGGCATAATAAATAATATTAATATAAATATAATTAGAAATATTAAGTAATATTAAATAAATATACCTAAAATTCTCTGAACCATATATCCCTAACTTTCTTTGGGATTTTCTTCCATGATAAGTAAGGAGCATCATATTTTCTCTGTATTATGTCACAAATCTTGTGGGTGGTCTACTTTGCTGGATTAAAGCTATAGATAAAACGTTTTTCTTAATTACATAGTAGATCAAATTTTAATAACTTTATAAAATTAACTTATGTATCACCCTCAGGCTCTATGTATACACACTTATCCTCTGCTGCTATAGGCTCCCCAGCCCTAACCTCTGCTTGTGTTAATATTCCACTCTGTTTTTGCTACACAATACATGGGTAGTGATAGGGGTGATGGTAAGGAGGATAAAGGGTAGGTTGATGGAACCATTTATGATGTGTGGGGGTAATATGGATAGAAGGGGGCTGAGTGGCTCTGATCTGGAGAGGGAATTAAGGATTAGTAGACAAAGGAGTCGGGAAGTACCTAGTGTAGGGTGGTACTCCAATCACAGGTGGATCTATCTGTCCCTAATCCTGCTCAGTGGGGGACTAATGCAGACTCTCCGATAGTGGTGATGGCACTCCTGTCACTAGTGGTCCAGTGCTCAACTTCTTCCTACAACCAAACATTGATGTAAAAGATCTATAAGGAGATTTGTCACCTGAAGTCATGAGTAGTAAAAAAAGTAATTAGTTAACATTAAAGGAAATTATAGTAACACTATAACTGTAACAAATATACATAATCGTAAATGAAGTTCTGACAGATATGAAGATTTGTATAAATAGAAATAAAAAAATATAGTTACATACAAAAAAATAAAAGTAAATTTTAGCTTGTTATGTATGGCATCGTTTAAAGCAAACTTTTAATCAAATACATAATTTCATATCGACCTCATATACATCCATGATTGAAGTAGTTGAAAATGAATCCATTTAAAATTTGTTATGTATAGTATTGAAAATATGAATCACATAAAAAGCAGAATTAAAATCCATGTATGTAGAGATAAAAAATTCTGACACAATTTGAGAAATATCATCAACTTGTTCTTGCTAAACACTCATTTGATTACAACTATGGTTGATACAACATTAAGTACATTGAAATAAATATGGTCACTAAAGCTACAAGAACTATTCTGAATCAGAAATGCTTTTAGTGTTGCATGAAGTATTAAAAGAAATTTTGAAGTTTAAATGGGCAGTGTTATTAAAGTTATATAAATAAGTTGGGTCCAGATGATGGGACTAGGTTCAGAGAGTTACATTAAAATTAATGGATTCTTTTTAAAATTCCTTAAAGCTTATTTTATATAGTTTGAGGGTTCTTAAGGGTTACATGCTCTTATGATTGTGGCTCTTCTTTTAAATTTTGATTGATCGAGGATATGATTTTTAAGTATCATTCTGATCTACCAAAAAATCACTGTTAGGTGTAAACCCATTTTCAACATGATGTCTTATATATGCTATAGCAAAAATTGTCATCATGTCTAAGCCTATTTTATGGCATCCTATTTACTCCATCGAGACCCCAAAAGTAGCTATTAGGAGCAAACCCATCTTCAACATGGTGTCCTATATGCTCCGATCAAGTCGTTAGGTAATAATCCCATCTTCAACATGGTATCCTATATGCTTTATTGTGATCTAAAATTATCCATTAGGTGTAAACCCATTTTTATGGTATCCTATAAGCTCCATAGTCATCTAAAAATTTGTTGTTAGGTGTAAACCCATCATCAACACGGTATCCTATATACTCTGGTTGTTCGGGTTGTTATCCTAATCTAACCATTTAAATCTCCTTATTGGGATAGATCACCCATTTAAGTTTAAATCTTATTCTCTAGGATTGGTATAAGTTTCCCCAACGACATTCTTTCCTTTTGAATTTCAATTGATTGGGTAGTTGTCTCTATCAACCATCTAAATCTCCTTGTTCTGGAATCGCCATCCCATTTATATTCAAATCTTATTCTCTAGGATTGGTGTACATTTCCCTAGTGACATTCTTTCATTTTTAATTATGGTTGATTGGGTAGTGTTCCTAATCTAATCATCTAAATCTCCTATTTTGGGATTGATTTCTCATTCAAGTTCAAATCTTATTCTCTAGGATTGGCGTAAGTTTCCTTAGGGACATCCATTTCTTTTGACTTCTAGTTGATCAGGTAGTTTTACTAATCAATCCATCTAAATCTCCGGGATAGATTTCCCATCCAAGTTTAAATATTTCATTCTTAAGATTGGTATAAGTTTCCTCAGCAACATCCATTCTTTTGAATTTTAATTGATCGGGTAGTTGTACTGATCAATCCATCTAAATCTCCTTAATTGGGATAGATTTCCCATCCAAGTTTAAACATTTCATTCTTAAGAATTGTATAAGTTTCCTCAGCGACATCCATTCTTTGAATTTTGGTTGATCGGGAATTTGACTCCAGGTATCATTCTGATCTAACCATTCAAATCTTCTAGTATAAGATCATTTACTTCTCAAGTATCCATCTAAATTCAAAAGAAAAAAAGTTCAAATCAATTTACTCTCAGATTGAATTGCTAAACAAATATTCTAGATTTTATTGATCGTATCAGTCAATGCAAACACATGTGATTTACTTTCTAACTCATCATACCTATTGGGGGTCCATTTGTTAATCTCATTTATGTCTAAGGTCATCTAAACATCAAAACCTTATATCATAATTAGCATGCCTACTACACTACTACTTGTAGTATACTGACCCCTTGACTTCAATTATTATTCAAACTTCACAATTTAGAGCTAAAAAGAGAAGATTCTTTAGGTGTGAAGAGTCTATAAGGGTGATTATATGCTTGTGATAAGGGAGAAGGGCTTCTCCACCTAGTTGCATGTTGAAAGAATGTCATTATTTAGTGCAATTCTCAAAGAGGAGGACCTTCATAGAGTAGATGTAGGTTAAGTTAACCGAACCACTATAAATCTTAGTTTGTATTTTCTTACTTACCGTTCCTTACTTTTCCTTGAAATTTACTTTACTAAACTTTGGTTTATTGTAATAATATCTATGAAAGAGGATCATGGTGATTTTTTTTCTATCTTGGTATTGAAAAGGAAAAAAAATAAAAAAACAAAAACAAAAATATATATTATTTATTTTCTACAAAATTTAAAACACAAAATTTAATACTTGCTTTTAGTTGTGCTTTGTATTGTTCAATTTCATTTGTTTAATCTCTTCTACATATTTCATGATTTGTTTTAAACAAAATATTTTTTAAGTAAATTATTTTTAAAATTACCAATTCACCCCCCCCCCCCCCCCCCCACTTTTGGTCTGCCTTATAGCACTGGCAATTACTATTAAAGCTAATTGTTAACATTCAATTGGTATAAAAGCGAGTTCTCACTATTTTAGAATTTAATATCTTGAGCAAATCTTCAAAAAGGTTTTGTAATCATAACACCTCAGAAAGGTTTTCAGTTATTCATCCACCACTCTTCAATAATATTTTATTTGGCTTTTGAAAATTTTGTATGTCCACATTTTTGCAATTCATTATTTTTTTGTATGTGGCACTTGATACAATCTGAAGATACTTTACCATTTTGCATTTTGAATGAAGTTAAAGTGGAAATTTCCTTTACTAAATGGTCTTTAGAAGACCATGAACTTGCACAACTTAATGCTAAATATTTGAAGTATTTTTTTTGTGCATTGAATATTGAAGATTACATGCTTATTTCTACTTACACGAGTGGTAAGAAAATTTGGGACAAACTTTACATTACCTATGAAGGTACTAATGAAGTTAAACAATTCCACTTGAATTTACTTTTACATGTGTATGAACTCTTTCGCATGAAACCTAATAAGTCAAATTCAGATTCATATACTAGGTTCATTAAAATCATCACATCTTTGTATGCCTTGAGTAGTGAGATTTAAAATTTTCAGAAAGTTAATATAATCTTACATTGCCTGACTGAATCATAGGATGTAAAAGTAACTGCTATATCTGAATCTAAGGATTTAAATGTTTACTATATTGATAATATTCTTAGCTCTCTAATTTCCTATAACTAAAATGTGAGCAAAAGAGATATAGATGCAGGTGAACAAAAGGAGCAAATAGTTTTAGGAGATGATGGAAGTGATGACATCAAACTAATGACATGACAATTTAAAAACTTCCTGAAATGCAAACATAAGCCCCGCTTTGACAAACACAAAGCTAAAATTTTAAAATATAATAAATTTTCTACTAAAGTGATTTGTTTCGCGTGGAGAAAGCTAGGACACATTAGATCCAACTGCCCGAACATCAAGAGCCACCCAACTAAGGATAAGGGTGAGGACAAAGAAAATATTAAGGGGGACAAACATAAGTTTCAAAGGCCTTATGGGTAAACTTGGAATCAAATTCATCAGAATTTGAACCAAAAGAGGTAACTAACTTGTGCTTAATGGAAAAAGATAACATTGGAGACTTCAAAAATGATGAGGTATGCAAGCTATCATATGATGAGTTATTCTGTTTATTTAACAAATGCATGACTCTTATAGAAAGTTAAGAAAGCAGCACTCATATTTGAAAAGAGAATATTCCTCTTTGAAAGAAGAGCATGAAAATTTAACAAATGATTATTCAAGCTTAAAATTTGAGCACATTGCATTATATAAGGAGTATGAATCATTAAGGGAAGAGCATGATACATTAAGCAAGAAGTATATTGAATTGCAAGAAAATCATGACTCCTTGAATAACGAGCATCTTGAGCTAGAGAAAGCATTTAAAGAACTAGAAAAGTTAGCATTAGAAATGGATAGCAATGAGCATGCATTAAAGGTGGAAGTTGGAATTTATAAAAGTGTAAATTAAATACTAAATTAATAAAAAGATCACTATACTTAAAATTAATGAATTTAGGCCTACACACACTAGAGAGCCACTAATTAGGATGCATTATTCACCCTCAGTACTTCCCAAAAAAAGCATTATCCCTCATATAGACTAGTAAATCCATTTACACAGATTAAGTGTTATTCTTATGGTATTCTAGGACATATTTCATGCACTTGCACACTCTAAATACATATGATTTGGAGGTCCAAAATATCATAACAACATAGCATTAATACATTCCAGCATAAGGTGGGACCCAAACCCACTTGGGTTCCCAAACATTACCTGTGATTGTTTTGTATGAATGCTCTCATGAGAGGTTCAGTGAGAGTATGTGGTACCTCGATGACAAATGTTCGAGGCATATGACTGGAGATTTAAAGTAATTCATTATGGTGGAGTCTAAGAGTGAAGGTAAAGTTACATTGGGAGATAATACTACCATGAAGGCAGTAGGTACAGGTACTATTGGTAAAATTATTAGATTTATAATTGATAATATTTTATTAGTTTAAGGATTAAAACATAACTTGTTAAGCATTAGTCAATTGTGTGATAAAGATTTTAACATTAAATTTATTTATAACAAATGCTTAATTATTTTAGATGGAAAAACTATTTTAGAAGGAATAAGAATAAACAACGTTTATATACTTAACTTAAACTGTACTTATGCATTGAATAATGTGGTGAATCTTGGCTAAGGTATAAATACTATATAATGCAAGTATGAAAACGCTAAGGAAAATAACTCAATTAGATCTGGTTAGAGGCATCCCTAAATTATAATTATCTAAAGATCATTTATGTTATGCATGTTAATTATGGAAATATACTAGGTCATCTTTTCACTCAATTAAAGATATTATAACCATTAGACCATTAGAAATCTTTCACATAGACTTATTTGGACCCGTTAGTGCAGCGAATCTAGATCATACATTATTTGAATTTATAATTATGGATTATTACTCTAGGTTCCTAACGAATAAAAGTAAATATTTTGAGGACTTTAGGGCCTTTTTCTTTTTGGATTAAGATAAAAATGGGATGGGTAATATCAACCATTCATAGTGACCACAAAAGTGAGTTAAAAAAAAAAAGAATTATTTTGTCAAGAATCTAGAATTGGTCATAACTTTTGTACCCCTAAGACCCCACAATAGAAAGGAATAGCTGAAAGAAAAAATAAAACATTGGTAGAGACAGCTAGAGCAATGTTAAGGCAATATGGTTTACCAAAATATTTTTGGACAGAGGCAATTAATTCTTCTTGCTTTATGCTAAATCGAGTGATCATTAGATCCAAATTATAAAAAAGAATCCTATAAATTACTTAAGAGTATAACACCAAACCTAACTCATCTATATATTTTTTGGGTGTAAATATTGTGTACTTATTAATGAAAAATCTTCATTTAGAAAAATTTGATGCTACGGCAGATGAAGCAATCTTCTTAGGATATTCCTTAGTAGGAAAACCATATAAAGTATTTAATAAAAGAGCCTTAGTGGTAGAGCAATCCACCCATGTGGTATTTTATGAATTAGATAGAATCACTTAGATTAGGATAGATGTTCAAGATAAAGCTAAAATAACTTGTAGAAAAGAGAATGTTGATCTAGAAAATAGAGAAGAAGCTCAAGATCCTTTGCCTAGAGAATAGAAATTCTCATTTAGTAACCCTAGGGAGCTCATCTTAGGAGATCCATCTATAGCGGTTAAGATTAGGAAAGGTATTAGAAAAGAGGTTAGCCATATAATATTTATTTTGATAATAGAACCTACTAGTATAGATTAAGCTTTAACTGATTAATTTTTTATTTTAGCCATGCGGGAAGAGCTTAATCAGTTTATTACAAATGATGTGTGGGAATTAGTAAAATGATTCTCTTATTAGAGTGTAGTTGGAACAAAATGTGCATTTAAGAATAAATAAAATGACTCTATAACAGTAGTTCGAAATAAAACTAGGTTAGTAGCTAAGGGGTACATTCAAATAGAAGGAATATATTTTAAAGAAACCTTTCCTCCCATAGTTCATATCAGAGGATTTAAATTATATATAATGGATGTTAAAAGTGTCTTTTTAAATGGAGTGATTAAAGATATCTATGTAAAATAGCCCCTAGTTTTTGAAAATGTAGGTTTTCATAATCACATAATAAGCTTAAGAAAGCACTTTATGACCTTAAGTACGAACCAAGGGCTTGGAATGACAGACTTAGCAACCTTCTATTAGATAAATCATTTTTAAAGGGTAGTGTGGACACCACTTTATTCCTTAAAAAAGATGGAGAAGATATACTCATAGTATAAATTTATATTGATGATATTTTCTTTGGATAAAAATTATAATTTATGTAATAAATTTTCTTCCACTATGAGTAGTAAGTTTGAGATGTGCATGATGGGTGAGTTCACTTATTTTCTAGGGTTCAGTATTAAGCAAAGAAAATATGGTACCTTCCTAAGCAAAACAAAACATATCCAAAAATTTTTGATAATATGGAAGGTTGTAAAAGCATGAAGACACCAATGAGCCCAACCATAAAGTTAAATAAATATTTAGAAGGCAAATCTATTCATTAAAAGAAATATAGAGGGATTATAGGTTCCTTTCTTTACCTAACAACTAGTAGGCCTGATATTATGTTTAGTGTTTCATTCTATGTTAGATTTCAAGTTGATCCTAAGGAATCTCACATGACCACCATTAAAAGACTTTTAAGATATCTCATAAGCACATAATACTTAGGTATTTAGTATCCTAGGAATAATTCTTCTTTTGAAATAGTTGGATACTTAGATTCATATTTTGTTGGGTGTAGAGTAGACAAAAAGAGCACCTCAGAAATATGCCAATTTATAGGAAAGTCTTTAGTTTCTTGATCTAGTAGGAAGCAAAACTCTATAGCCCTATCCACCTCAGAAGTAGAGTATGCTACTGTAGGAAGTTGTGTTGCCCAAGTCCTTTGGCTGAAGCAATAAAATCTAGATTTTGGACTCCCCATTGGAACAATCCCTATTATGTGTGATAATAATAATATGATTTTATATCTCAAAAAACTCCATTCAGTATTCGTGCACTAAATATATAAATATTATACATTACTTCATTTGGAATCATGTAGTCAAGGACAATGTAGAATTACAACATGTGAATACTAAAAATTAACTGACATATATTTTCACCAAACCCCTAAACTATGATACGTTTAGCACACTCAGGACTAGGCATGGTGTCATTGACATGAGTGCTTAGAAAATTGGGGTATTTGTATAAGTAGTTGTGTTCTTTATAGGTTGTTTGTGTGCTTGTTTGTTGAGTAGTTTATGGTTAAGTTTTATGTATGATTGTGTGTTTTAATTTCTATTTGCAGGTATATTGCGTTGTACTTTATTATATCTTTAGTATTGCTTTTTTATCTCTTTCATTATTTTGTTGTCACGTCATGTTTTATATTATAGATTATGTTGTTTGTACTATGGTTCAGTGTATCTTATGTACTCTATATGTAGTTCCTCTTTTTGGTGATCTCAAAAGGGGGAGTAAGTAGTGTTGGTTGTATTAGTTTTTCTTTTTAGTATTGTTTAGTTTTTCAGTGTTTCTGTGATATGTGTTATTTGTTTAAAATTTAAAAAATAAAAAAATAAAAATAAAAAATAATGAAATGAAGAATATTTTAAAATAAAAAAATAAAGATTTTTCCCATTTTTAAAGAAAGCATTTAGTAAGGGGAGAACTTAGTAGAAAATTAAAATTAAAACTTATAATTTTTAAATCTTAACCAACAATATTTGTCATCATAAAAAAAAGGAGATTATTATAATATGAAATCTCAATCCTATTTTTTAATGATAACAAATATTATTTTATATTTATTTTATTATTTTTGCACTATATATTTGATATGTATTTTTGTATGCATCATTAACCTTTCAGGTATAGCTACACCAAGCAAACTAAAGCATAAAAGCTCAAGACAGTGTGCGTTCATGTATAAGTCAGTCAATGTTTGAAAGAGTCTACTTTTTTATTTTTCTCGAGCCTATTTATGTATTGGGTGTTTGTTGGCTTAACACACACACACACACACACACACCAGGGGAGTGAAATTAAATAATTGACTTTTTTTGTTAATTGTATTATACAATCAAGATTGTATTGCATGATTTATTTTTAAAAATTAATTAAAATATTTAAATAAATGGAATTAATTAAATATTAAGTATATCTAATCAATTTGTAAAACCGCTACATCGTATTGTATGGTCAAATATAATCTTAATTGATTATCATAGAGTACGATCATGTATCAGACAAAATGATTCATCCGAGAACTCACTGGACGAACCTTGATTCATCATGAATGATCTGATGTACTATTGAACTGATTATCTAGTATGATATTTAAATCTTTCTATAAGACTAGAAGCCTAAAAAATTAAAATTTAGGGATTTTGAGAGCCCTCTTTTTGAATTATTTATTTTCTTGAGGAGAGAATCTTTTGGCAGTCAAGTGACATTTTCTTTCTATTAGAAACCTTGGAGAGACTACATAACAAGGGAGAAAGGAGGTGAGGTTGAGATAGGGAGAAGAGCCTTGAGGGAGTCAAGGGAGTGTGAGGGGATTCACATGATTACTCTGGCTGGCCTATTAATAAGTATAAATAATATTATATTTTATGTGTTAATTTGTTAGTAAAAATATATTATTTTAGCTATTTTTGTGTAAAAAATATAGAAAATGGACAAAATTTTCAAGTATAGTACAAAGCTGTGGCATCAGATACAATACCGTTGTGGTGGTGCCATCATTGACATCACTTGAGCACCCAAATATGGACATGGCGGCACCCAGTCTCTATTTGATAGCTCCAAAGTATCGGATGAGTCAGCGTCGCAAAGCCCAGTCTCTTTCTGCACAGCACCGCGGTGTCAAATTCCCACATCACTAGCCAAGGGAAATGCCACATGGACGCCACAGTGCTCAATCGTCAACAGCGTCGCGACACTACAGTTGTAACTATTTAGGCCACGATCTGCTAGTGAAGTGTGGCATCAATTCATTAAACAGCGGGTCCATGTCAGAAAGTGCCATAGCAGAGGAAACCCTTCTGCACTGTGATGTTAGTTCATTTTATGGGTACCACGGCATAAGTTTCTCGAGCGTTATGGTGCTAGAATCTATTTTTTATATTTTTCTATAAATATTTTATTTGTAATATTAGTAGAAGAGTTCAATCATATGTTTAATTTCAATCTTTATAGTTCTTCTCTAATTTTTTCCTAGAATTGAATACTAAGGGAATTTAGAGAAATACTAGATACATTCCATAAGAGTTCTTGGCTTGTGTTTGTGAAAGCAATTCTATAAGTTTAAGGAGACCCATCCGATGATATATTTTCTCCTGTACATTCTTTCTTTTGTACAATTAATGAAAATAAATTGGCTTCACTTATTTTTCATATCTGACTAAATTCTCTAATTTTGGATTGATGGTATAAATGGAATGTGGAGTACTAATGAATTCTCTTCATCAATAATTTCATGATATTTTTAATATATTAGGTCTTCATTTAATGCATATATTGGCCATATAAGTAGTTAATATTTAGAGTAATATGGAGTTTATGAATAGGAAAGCAAGCATAACTATATATGTTGGATTGCTATGATGCAAGCATACAAAGTGCTTGTCATGTATCAAATTTATGGAGATGAATTATCATGAGGGGGTTTTAAGCTTTATTTACTATTCTAATATTCTTATATGGTAACAGATTATGGGAGTTTAGAGTGGTATTGAGGTTGAAAGATTTAATCTATCATTTATCACTTCACGCTTGACTGAGCGGTCGGTGATGCATATACTTTGAATAGCATTAATATAAAAGAGAATTATTATAAAATATATTATATAAATAGTATTTTTAATTATTTTTTATTTTAAATTAAGTGATTGAATTTTCACCAAACTTATTTTTATTGAATATAATAATTATTATAGTTGAAGTAGACAATACTAGTATTTTTATGTAAATATTCTTCCTCGTGAGATTGATACTCTACTCTATCACTATATTATTTGATTTGGCATGTCTACTTGTATATATTAAGTAGGGTTTTTATAATTTTTAAATCAAAAAGAACCTAAGCATTATTTAGGGATTGATAAAATCCTAAATTATTTTTATAATTCTTTAGGTTACTCCAACGTACCCATTAAGTTTTTGGTGTCATTATCGGGGAAGAATTTATTTTATTTACATATTTACTATATTATTAAATTATTTATAGAATTAGACATACTCATACTTTATTAATAATATTATATTTATATTGCATTTGGTGTAGTTGTTGTTTGTATTGCATTGCATTTTGCATTAATAGTTAAGACATTAGTCATGTTTGTATTATTTCATTTCAGCGCCATAGCGCCAACTATCATAGCACCACAACTCTTGCCTTCATTTTAGCATAATTCTATAAATTGAAATTTAAATAGCTCTAATAATTATATAAGTTGGCGCCATAACATTTATCTTTAAAGTGCCGCAATGCCAATCAAACTCAGTTATTAAGTGCTGTTAAGTCATTAGTTAAATAAATCATACGGATTAAAAATCACATTATTTATTTCTGGTAAGCACTATACTGTTGGAACTAACACTACGACACCACATCATTTTCATCACTGCAGCATTAATAGCATCATAGCATTCACCTGACATGATCGTTGTTGTGCTAACACATGGTAACACCATAGGGGTTGCCCATTTCAGAAAAGTCTTTTTGATTTCCCAGAATTAACTCCACTATGCCATGAGGCCTGAACCGCTATAACGTTTAATTCTGACTATTTTGCCATTTAGTGCATGCATTAAGTGTCATAGTGCCATACCTTATAGTGCCGTAGTGCTTCGATGTTTATAAATTGGCATATCATTTTTCATCTTATTTCATCTTGCATTCCATCTATTTCTCCTTCTTTACTCTTAAGCTTCTCTCTATAGCAATGGTCCCAAAACTTCTGGATCAGGGAAGAAGAGAGCTGCCACCTATGATAGACTCAAATTTGTTTTTGAGGCAGCTGAGGATAGGTATACAAAGTGGGTAATCACTAAACCTTCGATCCTTGAGCATGGTTTTATTAACCCAACCAAACTAATCCTCCAAACCATTTCTGTTAGATATTAGGCTCATTTCTGTAAGAAACCATTTTTGCATTCTCCCTAGCAAGAATATTAATGAAGTAAACAAGGATAGAGCCCTCCTAAATTTTGCCATTTAAAAGGGCTACATATTAATATTAGAAAGTTGATTATGTCTTCCATTACGTACATTATGAGGGGATCTACTTCCGTGGGTGTAGGCCACCCTTCTTTAATATATGCTCTTCGTGTAGCAGCAGGAGTGAGGGGTGATCAAAATGAAGAATAGTTATTCCCCATAGCTACTTTCAACAAGGGAAAAATACTGAATTTTAAGCAATCAAATAAAGAAGAGGAGGATCCTAGTGAGCCCAAGTCTTCTGGAGGGGCAGAGAGTAATAGCAGTAGGAAGAGTGCCAAGACTCCTAAATCTTTAAGTGATCAGGTGGCAGACTTGAATGAGAAAATGGAGAAGGTGACTCAATTTTATGAAGAGTCACGAGACTTTCAATTTGAGATAAAAATGAGGATTGCTTATAATATGGGCCAACAAGAAAAATATTACTAGTACACATCTGATTTTAATGAGGCTCTTGTTGAAATATTCAGAAACAATTCATTTGTTGAAATATTCAGAAACAATTCATTTGTTGAAAGGTCAGAGTAGTATGAATTTTCTTTTGTACCTGAGTATACACCTTTTGTTTAGAAGCTTGGATGGAGAGATAAAGAGGAGGAAGAAGATAAGGAAGACCCCAATTTTAAGGGTAGGCTTGAGAAAGAGAGAGAGAGAGAGAGAGAGAGAGAGAGAGAGAGAGAGAGAGAGATTGTGTTTTGTAGTTGTTGTGTTGCATTTTCATGTTATTTCATTTTGCATTTTCATTTATAGTATGGATGAAGACTTAAAACTCAGCGCTTCTGGGAGGCAACCCATGTATATGTTATGCTAGTACTCATTATATTACAAATGTTATATTATATTTTTGTTCAACACATATTTTATGTACTTTTTATTACTCATATAAAAGAATGTGTTTGTATTTATTTATATATTTATTTACATACTAGCAAATTCCCTTCATGCTTAAATTATTATTATCCTCAAATTACTTTTATATTCTGATTATATAATTATTAAGGACAATCAAGAATTTAAGCTGGGGAGATTTTGATAAGTGTAAATAATTTATATTTTATGTGTTAATTAGCCAGTAAAAATGTGATGTTTTAGTTATATTTGTGTAGGAAAATATATGAAATGGGAAAAAATTTTAAGTATGGTGCAACGCTGTGGTGTCAGACACAATGCCACTATGGCGCCATCATTGACACTGCCGAAGTGCCCAAATATGGAAATGATGATGCCTAGTCTTTATTTGATAGCGTGGTAGCATCGGAGGAGTCATCGTTGCAAAGCACAGTCTCCATCTACATAGCACCGTGGTGCCAAAATCCAAAACTGCCAAGCCAAAGGGAGTGCCACGTGGACGCTGTAGTGTTGAATCGTTAGGAGTGCCATAGTGCTACAACTGTAACCATTTAGGCCATTATCTACCAATGAAGTGACACATTGATTCATTAAATAGTAGGTCCATATCATCAAGCATTGAAGTAAAGGAAACCCTTCAATGCTATAGCGTTAATTCATTTTATGGGCATCATGGCGCAAGTGTCTCGAATGCCGCAATGATAGAATTCATTTTCTGTATTATTTTATAAATAGTCCATCTGTAATATTAGTAGAGGAGTTCAATCACTTGTTAAATTACAGTCTTTATAGTACTTTTCTATTTTTTTCTTAGGAGTGATAATTATGGGAATTTAGAGAAGTACTAGATACATTTCATTAGAGTGCTTGGCTTATTTTTGTGGAAGCAATTACGTAAGTTCAAGGAGGAGTGTAGAGGAGATCATTGAACCCATCTGGTAATATCTTTTCTTTTATACTTTTTTTCTTTTTTGCAATTAATGAAAATAAATTTGTTTTACTTATTCTTTATATCTGACTAAATTCTCTAGTTTTGGATTGATGGAGTAAATGAAATATGGAGTTGAGAGGAGTATTTGCTAGTAAATATTCTTCATCAATAATTTCATATTATTTTCAATATACGAGACCTTCATTTAATGCACATAGTGGTCATATATTTAATTAATACTATGTGTAATGTGGAGCCTAGGAATAAAAAACAGGCACAACCAAGTATGTTAGATTGATATAATGCAAGCATAGGCATAGTGCTTGTCATGTATTAAATTTATAGAGATGAATTATCATGAGGGGCTTTAACAGTACATACTTTACTTACTCTTCTAAGATTCTCATAGGATGGCAAACTATGAGAGTTTCGAGTAGTATTGAAGTTGGAAGATTTAATCTATCCTTTGTCTCTTTACACTTAACTGAGCAGTCGGTGATGCATATGCTCTGAATAGGATCAATATAAATGAGAATAATTAGGAAACATATTGTATTTACATTCATCAATCCAAAACAATTTTATATAAATAATATTTTATTTAATTATTTTTTATTTTAAATTAAGTGATAGAATCTCCATCAAAATTTTAATTGAGTAGGATAATTGTTATAATTGAAGTAGACAGTACTAGTATTTGCAAGTAAATAGCCTTCCTCGTGGGATCGATAATCTACTCTATCACTATATTACTTGATTTGGCAAGTATACTTGCATATATTAAGTAGGGTTTTATAATTTTTATATCAAAGAAAACCTAAGCATTATTTAGGGATTGATAGATCCCTAAATCATTTTTATAATTCTTTAGGTTACTTCACTACTCACATCACTTACACCTGAGGTCCTCTTGTTGTGTGTGTGGAGCTTTTGGGGAAGAGCTCCAGGGAAAGAGAGTCTTTGGGGCCAAAGACATGTTAACTGAGGAGGCTAGGGATTTTGCAACTCTGCCGGGCTTAGAAGCGAAAGGAGGGATAAGTATCTCCACCAGGCTTGGAGGAGAAATGAGGGATCAACATCTCCGTCGGTCTTGGATGCGAAAGGAAGGATGGAAGATCTGCCAGGCTATGGAGTTGAGAGGAGGATATTCTTCAGGTGTGAAGAGTCTGTAAGGGTGATTCTCCGCCTGTAGTAAGGGAGAAGGGCATCTCTGTTTAGCTATGTGCTGAAGAAGAGTCACTGTTTAGTAGCATTCCTAATGACGAGGACATTTTGGAGAGTGGATTTAGGTTAAGTTCACTGAACTATTATAAATCTCGATTTGCATTTTCTTACTTACCACATTTAACTTTTTCTTGCAATTTATTTTACTTCACTTTGATTTGATTGTAATCATATTTGTCAAAGAGGATTATGGTGATTATTTTTTTATTTGATCTTAGTTTTGAAAAAATATATAAGAAAAGAGAAAAATATCATTTGTTTTCTACAAAATTTAAAAATGCAAAAATTTGTAATTACTTTTAGGTGTGTTTTGCTTTGTTCAATTTTATTTGTTTAATCAGCTTTCTCATATTTCAAGATTTATTTTAAACAAAGAATTTTTAATTATTTTTTTTTAAAAACTACCAATTCACTGTTTAGTAGCATTCCTAATGACGAGGACATTTTGGAGAGTGGATTTAGGTTAAGTTCACTGAACTATTATAAATCTCGATTTGCATTTTCTTACTTACCACATTTAACTTTTTCTCACGATTTATTTTACTTCACTTTGATTTGATTGTAATCATATTTATCAAAGAGGATTATGGTGATTATTTTTTTATTTGATCTTAGTTTTGAAAAAATATATAAGAAAAGAGAAAAATATCATTTATTTTCTACAAAATTTAAAAATGCAAAAATTTGTAATTACTTTTAGGTGTGTTTTGCTTTGTTCAATTTTATTTGTTTAATCGGCTTTCTCATATTTCAAGATTTATTTTAAATAAAGAATTTTTAATTAAAATTTTTTTAAAACTACCAATTCACTCCCCCCCCCCCCCCCCCCCCCCCCCTAACCCACCTTGGGCGTGCCTCATAGTACTATCAATTAGTATCGAAGCTAATTATAAACTTTCAAGGGTGAGTTGGGAACCATATGTAGGTATGTTCTTGTAGTTGAGCTTGGATAGAATGGTGGTTGCTCTTAGAGAAAGTGAGTGGTTGATAGGGGAAGCAGGGCATCTGACAGATACCAAGCTATTGAGTTGATGAAGAACCTCCGAGCGGCCCTGTACGAGGCGAGTTTCCTGGGGACATAAGCAAGTGACGTATGTTGATCTGGTTGTGCGAGTCCTTCTGTGGGCTTCAGGTTAGTTTATTTATCATGATCTGTTGGGTAACTGCTAAATATATTTATCATGATATGTTGGGTAACTGCTAAATACCTGTGAAAATATATACAAGTGTACAATATGTATGATTTGGTTTCAATCCGTTATACCTTTCTCTCCTAGGAGCTTAATGTTAATGTTCTTTGTTAGAGCTGGATGGTCTCGTGCTTCATGTTTTCTAAAGAAAATGAAAGTATAGTAGAGAATGTGGTTGAAGTATTATTTCATTTCTTGATGTTTTTCTATTCGGTATATACATGTATTTATAGTTTTCTGTTACATGAACATGTGGTTGTGGTTAATCTTGACAGTTGGTGAAATATTAGGATGTCAAGATTACAAGTGTTGCACATCGGGTCGTTCGCTGTCTTGTGATCTGTCACTGTTGGATGGCTGCGATTCTTCTTGATGAGTATGTAAGAAGCTATGGAAATGTCGGCTGATATCTGTATCCTTTTCATGCCCCCTCAAGCTTAGGGTTTTTGGAAACGCTAAGCTTGATCCGAAGAAGATGAAATCTTGATGTTGAAAGTGATTTGGTAAGTATGTCAGCTATCTGTTCTTGAGTACTAATTTGTTGAATTTGAACGACATTCGTATGTATTTGATGTCTGATGAAATGATGATCAATCTCGATGTGTTTGGTCCTAGCATGAAAAATCGGATTGTGAGCTGGCGAAATGGTGGAGCTGTTGTCATAGTGAAGTGTCGTCGGTTGAGATGATGATATGTCAAAATCTTGGAGAAGTTATCTGAGCCAGATGATGTCCGTGATAGCTGTAGCTAAAGCCCTGTATTCTGCTTCAGTTGATGATCTTGCGACGGTATGTTGCTTCTTAACACTCCATGTGATAAGTGTATTGCCTAAGAAAGAGCAATATCCGGTAGTTGATTTTCTTGTTTCTGTGTCACTTGCCCAATCTGCGTCGAAGTATGATCACAATTGTAGAGGACCCAGAAAAATGGGTATTCCATAGTCTATTATTTCTTTGATGTATCGAAGTAATCTTTTGAGGAGGTATGCATGGTAGGGTTGTGGGTCATGCATGTGTTGGCATAAGAAGTTTACATGATATGCTATATCCAATCGGGTTATGGTGAGATATTGTAATGACTCAGTGAGTTGGCGATACGTGTAGTGATCATTAAGGATAGGGTCAGGTTCTATTTTGGTTGGTGGTTTTGTACATGATGGGTTGGAAAGGGGTTTACATAGTGTGAGCCCAGCTGTGTGAAGTATAGACATAGCATATTGGGTTTGTGATAAAAAAAATGATTTTTCATATTTTGTGATGTGTATGCCAAGAAAGTTGTCAACTGTACCAAGATGTTTCATTGAGAACTTGTTGTGCAGTTGGGAAATGATGTTTGAAATGAGGGAGTTGTTGTTGCCAATTATGAGTATATCATCTACATAGAGAAGTAGATAAACCCGAGAGTCGTTTTGCGAAAATATTAATAGTGAAGGATCAGCTTTGCTCAGTTTGAAGCCAATTTGCTGTAAGAATGTCTAGAATGTGGTGAACCATTGTCTGGATGCTTGTTTAAGGCCATAGATAGCCTTATTCAGTGAGCATACATAATCGGGGTGTTGTTTATCTTCATAACCTTGTGGTTGTTTCATGTAAATGGTGTCTGTCAATTTACCATGTAGAAAGGCATTTGTTACATCCAGTTGCTGGATTTCCCAGTTTTTGTTTAGAGCAATTGTGAGAAGTACTCTAATTGTGGGGAATTTTGCTACAGGACTGAATGTTTCTAGGTAATTGATACCGTACTATTGTCTGTTGCCTTGAGCTACTAATCGAGCCTTATAACGAGCAACTGATCCATCTGGGTGAAGTTTAGTTTTGTATGTCCACTTGCAACCAATGATTGAAGCTTTGTGTGGTGTTGGAACCAGTGTCCAGGTTTTTTGTTTTTGTAATTCAAGAAATTCCGTATCCATGGCTTGTCTCCAATGATCATGTTTGGAAGCCTCATGATATGTGTGAGGTACAAAATTTTGGTTCTCAAGCAATTGAGAACTCTGATGTAATAAATTGAAGATGATTTTGGGTTTTAACGACCGAGTTTTGAACCTAGTTAGCATCGGCTGTGTTTGTTGTGGTGGGTCAGGGATTGGGGTTTGGGTATTGTGGTGAGTGGAGATAGTAGGGTGACTGGTTTGAGATAATTCCTGATTTGGGTCAGAAGAAAGAGTATGTTGGGTTGTATCTGGGTGTTGATTAGGAACATCTGGTTGAAGTTGGGTGGTGGGTGTGAGAAGAAAAGGATTGTCAGGTGTTTTATTGTGTTGTGTTGAAGTGGGTTGTTGGTTAGTAAATGGGAATGTCATTTCATCAAATACAACATGTCTCGAGATGGTGATTTGGTTTGTTTTTGGGTTGAGATATTTGTATCCTTTATGACTGGGGGAATATCCAAGAAAAATGGATAAATTTGCTCTTGGGGCAAGTTTATGTCTGTAATGTGGAGGTAGCCATGGAAAACAAGCACATCCAAATACTTTTATGTGTGAGTATTCAGGTACCTTGTTGTAGAGAATCTGTAATGGAGATTTGCTGTTGTTGGTTGGGAGCCGGTTGATGAGATAAGAAGCAGTGAGTACTGCTTCTGGCCAGTACTTATAAAGTACGCCTGCTGTCTTTAGCAATGTTCTTGTTGTTTCGATTATATGCCTATGTTTCCTTTCAGCAATACCATTTTTCTCCGGCATGTATGGGCATGAAATCTGATGTATTATTCCATGATTTCTTAGATGATGTTGCATTATGTTGTTTGTGTATTCTGTTCCTCCATCTGACCTGAACTGTTTGATTTTGTAGGAAAGCTGCCTTTCAATCATTTTTTGAAAAGTAATGAAAACAGATGTAACTTCAGATTTGCAAGACATAGGAAATATCCATATGAATCTAGAATAGTCATCTATGAAGATTACATAGTAACATAATCCTCTAGTGGAAGTCACAGGAGTTGGACCCCATACATCCGAATATATTATTTCAAGAGGTGTCTTAGATCTAGATGTAGAAGTGGGAAATGGAAGTTTATGACTCTTGGTTTCTTTACAAGCATAGCAGGGAATAGTAAGAGTGGGTATGTTGATCTGTGTAGTGGTGTTGGAGATAATGGCCATGGTTCTTGAATGAGGGTGACCAAGTCTGTAATGCCATAGCATAGCATCTTGTTGTTTATTTTGGGCTGTCAAAGCTTTTTGCTGGTGGTTCTTGGTGGTAGCAGGAATAGGATAGAGTCCTTTATAACTGGGACCCTGGAGCAAGATGTTGTTTGTCTTGATGTCCTTCACAGTGAAACTGTGAGCATAAAAAATGATGGAAATGTTATTGTCTTTTGTAAGGTGATATATGAAAAGTAAATTGTGAGAAAGATTGGGAATATGGAGTATTTAAGGTAGGTAGAGCTTACTATTCGGTGTTTGTAACAGTCCTGCTCTAGTATGTGCTATTGGCATTGTGCTTCCATCTCCGATGACTATGTTGTCTAATCCTGTGTATTGTCTTGGTTCACTGAGTGTCAGGTTGTTAATATCGTTGGTTAAATGTGAAGTGGCTCCAGAATCCAGATACCAATCTGGTTTAACGGTATCCTTTGTAGCTGTGAAAGCTACATTTGGTTGTTGCTGATTGGTTGTGTAGTTGATGTTGAAGCGATGCCAACAGTTTGCTGTATTATGGTCTTTCTTGTTATAGATTTGGCAGATTGTAATAGGTTGATTGGAAATATTGGTGTTGTTGTTTCTTGAACTGGATTGATTAGATCTGCCTCTTCCTCTTCTTCCTCTACCTCTAGTAGAGTATAAGGCTATATTCTGATCTATGATGTTTTGTTGTCTTACCGCTTCAGCATTAATATTGATTTCTTCACTTATTAGAAATGCATATAGATCGTCAAGGCTGATAGGATGAACCATCGTTCGGATTGTGCTTTTGAATGGTTGATATGCTTGCGGTAGACCATTAAGAGTATAGAGTATGATGTCTTCTTTGTCTATAGTTGCTCCTGCTGCAGCAATTTTGTCCACCAATGTTTTTACTTCATTTAAGTATTCTGACATTGTGTGATGTTTCATCGAAACGTTGTGCAATTCGTTTTTAAGTTGAATTACACGAGATCTGTTGGAAGCTTGTAATCTTCTTTCTATGGTGCTCCAGATAGCAGCTGAAGAATCAAGGTGTAGAACGTATGGTAGGATAGCTGGACTGATGGTAGAACATATGACAGCTGCAAGATTCTGATCAATCAGAATCCATTCAGCATATTTGGGATTGATGATAGTATCACCATTAGTGGTGGTTTGAATGCGGGAGGGTGGGGTTAAGTTTGGATCTATGTATTCTGTAAACCCATTAGCTCTGAGGAGTTTGAAAATTTGAGCACACCAAATGGGATAATTCTCGTTGGATAATTGTGTGGGAACCATTGTTTTGATGTTTGCTATAACAAACTTCAAAGATGCAGGTATCATATGGCTGCTGCTTGAGGAATTCAACATTGGATCTCCAATCTGAGAGAATTCAGATTGAGCCATGGAGGATCGGCAGGCTTCGTCTTCCTTTGGGATCGTCTCAGTCGCTGCTGAGAAAGAAATGCTCTGATACCATAAAGAAAACGAAAGTATAGTAGAGAATGTGGTTGAAGTATTATTTCATTTCTTGATGTTTTTCTATTCGGTATATACATGTATTTATACTTTGCTATTACATGAACATGTGGCTGTGGTTAATCTTGACAGCTGGCGAAATACTAGGCTGTCAAGATTACAAGTGTTGCACATCGGGTCGTTCGCTGTCTTGTGATCTGTCACTGTTGGATGGCTGCGATTCTTCTTGATGAGTACGTAAGAAGCTATCGAAATGTCGGCTGATATCTATATCCTTTTCATTTTCCTACAAATTTGATCTACAAGATTTATAAGACTCCCTTGGCTAAGCGCTTGACAGTATTTTGTTGTTCGTGTTTATTTTTTCTATTTTTCTTTAACTTTCTCCTTATTGATTTACCATATTTGATATTTCGCGTGTTTCATCTGCATGCTGCGGACCTAGTGCTGACTCATTGCACTGGAATCTTGCTTGGGATGTTGCAAATATATATGCTATTATGCCGTATGGAACAGTTCGAATTTGAAATGAAAAACATTTTCAAGCATTGATATTCTCACAAACAGCACAAACAGCACAAACAAGAACGATGTATATGCAGATCGACTTGATGTTAACAAAGCAAGGGCGTGACATAAAAGTATGTCTGATTACTATATTATACAGATGATGACATCAGTTGACTAAAGATTTGATGATGAGCAGAGCTAAAACAGGCCTGGGGAGGAAAGCAGCCAGTGGAAGAAGTTCTGTAGTGTTCGCATGTCAGCTCTATGAGTCTGTGTGTAGTCGAACAGCTCAGCCCATGTAAAGTCAGGGTACTTCCTCGGGTTCTCCTCATCCACAATGCACATCGGGGGGATTACCACCCTGTCTTCTCTTGGACACAGGAAGAAGGCAAGCGACAATCGTTCCTGCTTTTTGTTCACCACTGCCCGGTGTAAGCAGCTCTTGTACCTACCATTGGATAGTGCCTGCCAAAATGGCCATAGAAAAATTTGTAAAGTGCAGAATAGTACACGTTCTAAATGAGAGTTTTCATGCATCGGTTTTCTGTGAATAATTCTTTTTTCTCTTTTAATATTTTCTGTGAAAAAATCTTAGCCTATTAAAGTCGAAGGGCATGAAGATTGAATATATTAATTGTTCCTTGTATTTCTGATGCTAATTCTAATAAACACTGCTGATTTGAAGCTGAGACAAATGTTAAAATCATTATGAAATAACTTTTGCATTTATCGAAACAGATCCTTTTCTCCAACCATCGATCAAAAATAACAATATCCAAACGCCTCAAATTTACTTCTATTTTTCCGCAACAACAACATTAAACAACAACAAAACATCACCAAGTCATCTACAGTTCTAAAAAATATATAAAAATCTCACATTTAAACTAACTTTGCATCTAACAAATCATCCAGATCTATATTTTCCTGCATTCAAAAATTTCTCCAGATCTACATTTCTCAGCATTCAAAATAAATTCCTGATCTACATTTCTCAAACAACAATTAACTAAATGCCCGTGATATTCATTTCTCCACATATATTTATATTTGCTTAAAAAGTTAAAATTCTTACCAGCTTTGCTGGTGAAGCGGAGAAAAAGAGCAAAAATATCTTTGGCCTGGGCGGCGAAGTCCGGCGACGGGAGCTCGGGAATGGTCGACTACGTCAGTGGATGGAAAAAATGGAAAACAAAATGACAGGAGAATGAGGTAAAGGGGGCTCAGGAGAGGAGAAATAATTCTGTGCGGAGACCGGACGGCAAGAACCGTCCGGATTTGTTGCATTTTTATTGAGTATTTGCTGCGCTTTTGCAAATCCTCAGTAAAAGTGCAACAAATATTCAATTATCAATGCGCTTTTACTGAGTATTTACTGCGCTTTTGCAAATACTCAGCAAAAGCGCAGCAAATATTCAATTATTTCGCAAATATTTGGGTATTTGCTGCACTTTTACTAAGTATTTACAAAAGCACAGCAAATATTCAATAAAAGCACAGTAAATCCAGACGGTTCTCGTCATCCGGTCTCCAGGGGTGAAGGGGGCACGGACAAAGGGGGAGAAGGATCATGGGTGAGAAAATGAAGTGGATCCACATCGAAACGGCGACTAAAACTACATTTTTTCATAGCTATACAGGTAATTGCATTTTAAACTATAATGGTTTAAAAAATTTATCATTTAATTAATCCTCATCATTATTGTAGTAGGCAAAGCTGTCAGAGGATCAACAAAGCTATCAAGCTTATAGTAACTACAAAATAGTTTTTGTTAGAGTTTTTTAGTGATCCAACTTCTTTTCTTTTCTGTCTTTTTTCTGTTAGCTTTCTTTAGGCTCTTGTATTGCTTTAGGTGTTGCCTTTTATGTCTATATATAGACATATATTTTTTTTGTAATTAGACATCTCTCAAAGGCAAAAGAATAAACATTGGTTCTGCTCTCTCCCTCTCTTCCCTGTCTCCCTCTCTTTCTTACAAGAAGAGCTCCTCCATTTTATTACAATCTGGTATCAGAGACAAGTAGAAGCGATCTCGAGGTGGAAGAAGGTTCAAAGAAGGAGGTGGAGTGTCGGACAGCGGCCAAGACTGCTGCCAGGCTCGCGTGCGAAGAAGGTAGTCCGGAGATGCAACAAGAGGAGAGGCGGACGTTCTTGGCGGGCCTGGGCGCACGCGCTGGTTGCGTGAAAATGAGTGATGGTAGACCGGAGGATGGAGGTTTGGGTTAACTGGAGAAGCCAGAGGTAGCTTCGGCTGCGGGCATTCGCGCAAGAAGGCTTGGCAGGGCGAGCAGGCTGAGGTGTGCGCAGACCAGCGAGTCCGCGAACCGGCCAAGAAGGGCGAACGCTCAGAGCGGCTGGCCGAAGTCGGACTCTCGTGTGCTATTCGCGGAATCGATACAGAGGCGGAGGAAGGTTCTGGTAGCTAGTTCCACGGAAGAGGAGGTGGAATTAGTGGTTTCAACAGTAAGGGTGCGAGTGATTGCACATAAGATCAAGTAGGCAATCACCCACGAGATCGCGAGGGTAAGTTGGGCATGGAGTGTAGGTTGGGGTGGCCTCGCGGGGCTCAGGTGGAGTCGATTGTGCATGGATCCGGAGCAGAGGCTGTAACATCACCACACACGGGAGCTGCTGTTGTAGTTCAGAGTAGGGGCAGCAGCGTAGAGAAAAGGTCGTGCGGGTGTCGGGGCATGAGATAGACTATTCAGTCACAGAACAGAGTGGAGGTTGGCCCGCATATCGTGCAATCAGATAGGAACACGAGAAGATCGATTCGTGTGTGAATCGTGGCGGGGCTGCATTCTTGCAGTCGAATTCAGTCTGTAATTCTTGATTAAAGATCTTTCCCAGATCTTTTGAGGTGGAGCATTAGTAGCTACGGGTTCTTGATCATATTGATACAAAGATTCGAGTTCAATAAATTCACTGGAGAAAATGATTTCTGTCTGTGGTATATCAAGATAAAGACATTGTTAGTCCATCAGGGGCTGTCAGAGGCAATAACCAGAGATGGATTTGCAGCATTTACTGATAGGGTGAAGGCAAGGGAAATGCAATTGAAGGCTCACAACACAATTTTGCTTTCCCTTGGTGACAAGGTGTTACGAGAGGTTGCCTATGAAGAAACATCCATTGAGATATGGGAGAAATTAGAATCATTGTTCTTGAAAAAATCTCTTGCAAATCGTCTGATATTAAAGAAGCAATTGTATACCCTTCAAATGGAAGAATCAAAGGATCTTCAAAAGCACATGGATGACTTCAATAAAATAATTCTTGATCTGATGAATGTTGACGTGCGGATTAATGAAGAAGATCATGGCATCATCTTTCTTAGCTCGCTGCCAAAAACTTATGAACACATCGTTAATACAATGTTGTATGGAAAGCAGACTTTGATGATGATTGAGGTAAATTCAGTATTGATGTCAAAGGAGATTCAGTAAAAATTAGAGATTAAGAAAGAAATGAATGAGAACATGTTGCTGGTTAGGGGCATATCAGATGTTAGAAAAGAGAAAATAAGCAAGAAATGCTATATTTGCCACAAAGAGAGACATTTCAAAAGAAATTGTCCGGATAGAGAGAAATTGCGAGGAACTGAAGAAGACACAAATATGGTAGTGTTAGCAGATTCAAGGGATGATTGGAATGATTCAGAGGTTCTGTAAGGGTCATTTGGAAGAAGTTGGATCAATGTGAAGATTGTTAGAGTTTTTTAGTGATCCAACTTCTTTTATTTTATATCTTTTTTCTGTTAGCTTTCTTTAGGTTCTTGTATTGCTTTAGGTGTTGCCTTTTATGTCTATATGACATATATTTATGTAATAAGACATCCTCTCAAAGGCAAAAGAATAAACATTGGTTCTGCTCTCTCCCTCTCTTCCCTCTCTCTCTCTCTCTTATAAGAAGAGCTCCTCCATTTTATTACAGTCTTTAAGATCAAGATGCTAGCATTATAATTAAAAACATATAAAAAAAATTGAAGCAGTGATCTAAAATATGTCAATGGATTATGATAACCTATTAGATAACTAAGACAACATATAACTCTGAATTCTGCTTACTGCTTAGAACTCACTCTCCACTATTGTTGCTACCTTAGACTGATGGCAACATCTACTTCCAATTAAATCATTTCTAGAATACTTGGCTTATGCGTATATACAAGTACTCAAGGCTTATAACAGTTGAACCATCTGAATACAATTTTCCTTATCAGTTTTCTCCATCTACCTTTTTTGTTTTTCTTCATCTTATCATCTACTTCTTAGATTTATCTTCATGGTATCAGAGTAGGTCCAAGCTTAATAGCTACAACTTGAACTATGGTAGATCCTCACTTACACCATTGATCATCAAACCACTCCTTCCACCATGCCTGAAAACCCCATCCCCTCATCTCTCAAAATCATCATGTCCAACCTCAAAAGCATCATCAACATTCAACTCCAAAGCGATAATTACACCATTTGGCGCCTCCAAATCCAAAAATTATTTACGGAAAACGACTATGATGGCTTCCTCACCAGTTCTAATTGCTGCTCATCCAAAATTCTTTCTTCCATCAATGATGAAACCCTCCCAAACCCAGATTACCTCTCTTGGAGTTTCATGGACAAATATCTATCATCTGCTCTACATCTCTCTAGCCATTTACCCTATATACTTAATCTATACTCATGCAATGACGTACATTTGGCTCACCTTAAAAAAATATCTCTAGCCTACCAACTGATCTAGAGTCATCCAACTCAAAAATGTGTTGCATAACATTTCCAAGAGTAATCTTACTAAGACATAATATCTTTCCTACATAAAATCCCTTGTTGACAACATCAAAGCTATCGATTCTCACCTAGATACCAAAGAGATAATCCTACACATCTTAAATGGGCTACCCCTATCTTACCAATTTTTTAATAATGACAATTTGTACAAAACTAACTCCAACCTTTCCACCAAATTGTATGCTCATTCTCCGCAACCTCCTTCATGTCCCCTCCCTTATACAAAATCTGCTCCCAATTCAAAAACTTACATCCAATAACAATTGCTCCGCCTTATTTGATGCCACTAGTTTTGTCATTCAGGACCTCCAGACATTCTAAAAAAAGTGCACTCTCCACCTTGATTTCAACTTCTTCAAAGCAAATTAATTCTCCAATTTTTTGACACTTAATTTGAGGGGTGGTGATAACCTATCTGAAAACTAGGCATAGATATGACTGAATTCTGCTCACTTCTCGGAACTCACTTTCCACTACTGTTGCTACCTCAAACCGATGGCAACATCCACTTACAGCAAAATCATTTTAGGAATACTTTACTTATGAATATAAACATGTACTCAAGGCTTGTAACAGTTGAATCATTAAAATACAGTTTTCCTTGTCATTTTTCTCCATCTAACTTATTTTCTATTTTTCTTCATCTTCTCATATATTGCTTACATCTATCTTCATATTCAAATGATGAGTTAACTTATTATGGTAGAAACAACAAGCCCAACAACCTATAAAGACACTATGACTTGCATGACTGGGACCCTACCAACATTATCAATCATTATGTGTGTGTAAAATTCCATCTTTACATTGATCCCGAATAAACCAATAAGAAAAAAAACATGCATGCAAATAACAAACAAGAAAAAAAAAATTGTGTTAGAATATCTCCATACAAAATGCATCACAATAGAATTCTAAGTCTTCAAATTTACATTAAATTTAATATAATTTTAAGATATCATACACAACATTAATCTCTAGATAAATTTAATAATTTTAAAATTCGTTTTGCAACATTCTATAAATTAATAATTTACATTAAAGTTTTTTTTCTTTTTTGTAAAAATAGGCCTTTTTGTAAAAATAGGCCTTATTTAAGTAAAAGAAAGTGCCAAAAATAGTGCCTTTCTAATAAATTAAGCCCATGGTTTATATATGGGGTGTGAATTATACACATCTTTTATACAAGTTGGATATAGCATATGTACAAGCCATATGAATTATACATATTGGAGTCAAGGGCGGAACCCTTCACAGGTGAGGGGGGGGGGGGGCAATTGCCCCTCCTAAAAAAATAAAAAAAATTAGAGATAGGGCAGTTTTGTAAATTTGCCCCCCCTAAAATAAATGCTTTTCTCTAGCTGATCCACTCTTTCTCCCTCTCCCAAAATATTTCGCACAGCTACTGAGCCCTCTGTTCGTAAGTTCGCCTGGCGTCCGCACGGCTCCATTTCGCCCGCCATTTTGCCCGAGTGAGAGGCTACCTAGGGCAGTTCGGCACCCGCCAGCTTAGCCTTCCACCTTCGTCGACTCGTCAAGGAGGTCGCTGCAGAGCGTCTGTGTCACCACTCACCAGCAAGAAATCCATTGATTTTAGCCATATTTCAGCCTTTCAGGTACTCTTGCTTTTATAAATTCCAAATTATTGATCTTAGAGCCTGTGTCCTGTTTTGTGCTTGTTGGTTTTCATAAGAAAAATATTTTTGCTTATTTGTTTTCCCTCATTCTAAGGCTTGAATCCTTTTGTGGTTTAGAAATTAAAATCTTATATAAATAAGTACAGAAAATTAGTTTTTACATATGCAAATCTCTTTTTTTTCTTATTTTTTGTTTATATCAAAGTAGCAAGTAGAGCTTATTAAAGAATATGGACCCTCTTCATCCATCTCCTTTTTTATGAGGACCATTGTCATATTTCAGAAGTGAAGACGAAAGGGGTTATTAGTGAAACTTAAAATATAAGAAAATAAAATTTGATAGAATTGTGCATGAGCTAAGAAGAATTGTGATCTTTTGGTTACAGTTTGCTAATACCTAATTTTTTTATTTTTCTTGCTTTAGATTAGATGTTTGTACGCCATAATTAGATTAATAATGAATTGAAGAAAGAAGCTAACTTACAGGAGTGGAACACTGGAACCTATAGGGATTTTATATATAATATGACTGTTATGTTTCATTCCTTTATGTTATTTAACTCTTCATATTTAAATGTTTTTTGTTTGATCTTACGAAAGGAGAGTAGACCACCTTCATATTAAAATGAAATTAACAATGAACTGTTCTGGGTTATCATAGTTGGCTTGAAAAGCGTATAATTTTGAAGGAAATAACCTCTTTTCCAAGAATTTATGGAACCAACCACAATTATGTAAAGATTTCTTTGACCATTTTTAAAGAACAATTTTTTCACAAGATATATCAAATGGAACGTTATCTAAAGAGGAAAGAACCTTTGGAAACTGATATTAACATTCTCCTAGCTGATCCTAGAATTCGACCTTCAATTTGGTGTTACGATGTAAATGAAAGAGATAAAATTCAGAGAGCATATCTATTGAAGGGACCCCATCAACCAAAAAATCATCAATTCCCTCAAACAGTATTTGGCAATCTTGCACGTAGATTTAATCCAAAATGGTTTGAAGAATATCTTGATTGGTTAGAATACAGCGTGCAGAAAGATGCTACTTTTTGTTTGTATTGCTACTTGTTCAAACCTCAAGATAAAACTATTACAGGATAAGGTGGGGGGAGACTCATTTATTGGAGAAGGGTTCAAAAATTGGAAGAAGAAAGAAAAATTGTTAAGTCACGTTGGAGATCATACTAGTGCACATAATAAGGCTAGACACAAATGTGAAGATCTGATGAAGACAAAAGAATAAAGTCTTCATGTTCTATGGTTGAGCAAAGATGAGAGAAACAGAAAAGATTATAGGTTAATGTTGACCGTTGAAGTAGATTGTGTTCGATTTCTATTACGCCAAGGGTTATCATTTCGTGGGCATGATGAGTCATCCGGATCTGAGAATCGAGGAAATTATTTGGAGCTATTTCATTTCCTTGGTAATCATAATGATGAAATTAAGAAAGTTTTATCCGCACATTCAAGCTCAAATTTGAAGTTATCTTCACTAAAGGTCCAGAAAGAAATTTGTTCAGCTGCAACTGCAGAAACTTTGATATCAATCATGAAAGATATTGGTGACCCTTACTATACCATTTTGGTTGATGAATCTCGTGTTGTTTCTATAAAGGAACAGCTGGCTATTTCAGTAAGATATGTGGATAGTTTAGGGAAAGTTGTTGAAAGGTTTATAGGCATTAAATATGTCGCATCAACTAATGCAGTTGTCTTAAAAGCAGCCATCGAAGATATACTTGCTAAACACTCATTGAGCATACATAGGATTTGAGGTCAAGGATATGATGGAGCATCTAATATGCGTGGGGAGTTTTATGGTTTGAAGGCCTTAATACTTAATGATAACCCTCATGCATTCTATGTTTACTGCTTTGCTCATCAGCTTCAACTATATTTAGTGGCTGTAGCTAAAAATCATTGGCATGCAAAGCATCTTTTTGAGATCACTTCAAGAATTGTTAATACTGTTGGAGCTTCATCTAAGAGGAGTGATGCTCTTAGAGCAATTCAACATGATAAAATAATATTTCATTTATCTAAAGGAGAGTTGAGCAGTGGTAGAGGTTTGAACCAAGAGACAAGCTTACAACGAGCTGGTGACACCCGTTAGGGTTCATATTTTCATACATTAATTAGCTTGAAGAAAATGTATGCTTTAGTAATTGAAGTTCTTGAAATTATCAAAGAAGATAGAGTACATGATCAACAAGTTATTGAAGCTGGTGTTCTGATAGATGCCATGGAATCTTTTGATTTTATCCTTGCTATGCACTTAATGATTGATATTTTAGGTGTCACCAATGAATTATCACAGGCCTTGCAGAGAAAAGATCAGGATATATTGAATACAATGAAGATAGTGCAAATCTCTAAACAACAATTACAGATTCAGGGATAATGGGTGGAATTCTTTATTGGAAGAAGTATCTCGGTTTTGTAATATTTTTGAAGTTGATGTTCCTGTTATGAGTTCTACATTCAAAGCCCGCCGACGATCAGCATGTAGAAATGATGATGTAACAAATTTACATCATTATCATGTGGAATTCTTTTACACTATTATTGATATGTAACTTCAAGAGCTGAATAATAGATTCTCTGAAGCTAGTACTGAATTGTTTCTTTGTATATCATGTTTAAATCCAAGTAACTCATTCTCTGCGTATAATAAGGAGAAATTAATTCGGCTTGTAGAATTATATTCAGTCGATTTTTCTATAGTTGAACTTGTTGCTTTAGAGCACCAGCTGCCGACATACATTCTTGATATGCGTACAAGCGAGGAGTTCTCATCTTTGGAGAGCATTGCTGATCTAGCAAAATAATTTGTTAGGGTTAAAAATGATATCATGTACCCCTTAGTTCATCGGCTTCTTGTATTAGCATTAACTTTGCTCGTTGCCACTGTTGCAGTGGAAAGAGCATTTTCAGCAATGAAAATTGTTAAACATAGATTACGCAGTAAAATGAGTGATGATTGGCTCAATGACTGTTTAGTGTCATATATTGAGAAAGAATTATTTGATTTGGTTTCAAATGAAGTTGTAATGCAATATTATCAGAAAATATAAAATAGAATGCAAAGCTTGTAATTTTTATTGCAATATAATAACTTGTTTGAATTTTGTTATATATATATTTTATCTTTTTGTAATTTTGCCTCCCCTAAGAATTAAGGCTGATTCCGCCCCTGATTGGAGTTCAGATGTAAACTACATCCGAACTTCGCAGGCAATAATTTCTCCTTTCTAACACCCCAGCTCAATTCTCGTCATTTCGTTTTCTTCTTCCTATTCTGTAATCCATCAATATTTTTATATTCTTATTAAAATAAAATTTATATTTGCATACTTATACGGAAATAGTCAAATAGACGTGAATGAAAAGATTACCATGAATGTGTCGCCGATGTTAACGACCAGAGCGCCGGCCACCGGCCGCACCACACGCCACTCTCCACCGGAAAACACCTCCAGCCCTTCGACTCCTTGTTGCTGCAAAAGGATTGTGAGCGAGGTCGGGTCGCAATGCGGCCCTGTACCAAACGTGAGCTCTGGCTCCTGGCATGGCGGATAGTAATTGCACCTTATTATTGAGCTGCTGTCTGCGAAGAACTCACGATAGTGGGAACGATCCACCCCCAAGCTTATCGCTAGAAGCTCCATGACCGAAAGAGATAGCTTTGTCATCGCTTCGCTGTATCTCTGATACACCATTCTAGGATTTCCCACAAGCATATTTTTACTGGATGGTTAATTCGTATTCATCAAATAAATGTATAAAAAAATCATGCATTTTTAATGATTTAGAAATTCTTATAACTTAACAGGAATTTGCTATTTAATTAGTTGTTATTTTTCACAGAACATAGACTTTATCTCCATGTTATTACCCCATTCTGTTGTATCTATTCCCCAGGGTGGATGTGAAGTAGTCAAGGACAATGGAGGAGTGTGAGTCAGCGCTATCGTAGCCGAAGGAGAGGGTCTCCTTCCATGGGAGCTTTGTGGTGAAGCGGTCGGTGTGGGCACCGGCGTAGCCCCACATGCTTTGAGGCTTTCTGCGTGCCTTCAGCTTGTGCTGCAGTGGGAGATTAAAGAACTCGTCAATGCAACTCAAGGCGTTGTGAATGAGAGACGAGTCGACGCCATGGTTGGTGATTTGGAAGAAGCCGTGTTCTGTACAAGCAGAACAGAGGAGTTCGGCAGCTACCTTTGTCGATGCTTCGTCACCATGGAAGAATCCTTTAAGATCGATGACGGGTGCTTCAAGCTCATTCACCTTGCTCGAACTCTCTCTATGTGGCCAGATGAACTGGCATGGAATGGAAGTTTGATTGCGTAGATACGAAGAGTCGAAGATGAAACTGCTTGCAGCGTACGAGTCTTTTCCGTGAGTATTCATGAGTTCATGTGAAGGGAATAAGAGCACAGAAGTTGGGCTCGAATCCATAGGGGAATAAGTAACTTCGATAGAAATTTCAAAAAGAAAAAAATAATGTAACTTCGATTATGAAAGGTGCAAGGAGACAACGGAGGGTGTCGGGAACTTCTGAGTATGTTTTTTGAGAGTGTGGAGTATCTAAAGCCAGAGGGGAATTAAAGGACAGCGAAAGAGCTATAATATGTGGAATTGGGTCCCATGAATTAAGATTTATTGAAGAAAGGAAAGTTGGCGGAGAGATTGAGTAACGTGCTGAATATAGCCAAATTTTGCCCATTGGTGAGATCGAAGACTGCGTGGGATTCTATCTTACCGACAAGGAGTGAGACGAGGGACCTCTCTTTCCTCTCTATTTCGTCGTCTATTTCATGTTGAAAATGGAGATGCATTTTTATGAACGCAGCTCATCTTAATTTAGGTTTGGTTTAGGACCTCTTCAACTGGGAAAAAAAAAAACAATTCACTTTAAAAAGCAGTAAAGGACATATCAGACAGTAATTATCTCCAACTGATACTTATTTCTAAAACAAAAGAACTATTGTGTGTAAATACTTTTTCAATTTTTTTTTCTAAAAAAAATATTGGTGAATTATGCGACGTCAATATTGGGGTCGCACTGTTCAAAACACGAAAATGACTTTTTGAATGTTGCTCAATTGGATGCTTGTGCGCACTGTAAATGCCCAAATGTTGGTCGATTGGAGATGCCCTTATGACAGCATTTTTGTTGTTTCTAAAGCATTATTTTCGTACAAAATTTTTTGAATAATAAATTTTTGTACTAGAAAGTTGCTTTAAAAAGCAATAAAAAAATTATCCCAAACAAAACCTTAGTGATTGAGATCTTTAGTTCTTATTTTAGAGATTATGAATTTGAGGTTGGACATGTTCGATTGTGTGTGAGCTTTTTAGCGATTAATTTTGCTAAATGGCAAAAAAAAAGTAGGCTAGGATGAACATATCTACCCTTAGCTTCATTTCTCATTACAGAGGTTTGACCAAACCACTATAAAGTTCTGATGTGCTGATTCTAATTTTCATTTTATGCACTTTACTTTCCTACAATTTATTTTCTTGAAAATTTCTTGGTGAAAATCTATGGTTGACATTAAGTTGTGTTGATTAAATCATTATCACAATTGTTATAACTTTTGATAAGTCTATTAGCTTCCGCATCAGGTGCTAGTATTGCTTGTGTTTTAATTATTGAAAAAATCAAAAATATAGTTTTGTGTTTTACAATAAGGTTTTTAAAAATACTAATTCACCCCCTCTCTTGGTGTGCCTAGGGGTAGTTAACTTAGGCTTAACATCCTACATCAAACTTTCAAAGACAAGATACGAAATGAGCATATACGTTAAAAGGTTGGAGAAGCTCCTACTGAATGTAAGATTAGAGAGAGTGACAGAGTCGCCTTAGATGCTTTGGCCACATAAAACGACGGCCTCCCGATGACCTAGCTAGGAAAGTAGATGTATTAGATTTGGCTTATGTTAAGAAAGGTAGAGGTAAAAAAAACTTGGATGTTTGTGACATGGGAAGAGTGCTTCGAAACCGCCAAAAATGATTGCTTCGCTAATAATGAATATTTCTGCACAATTCTGTCGGAATTCCATCGATAAATCTGTCTGAAATATCTCTTGCATAAACTTCATTTTCACGCAAGTAACCCCCTAAAGACATATGTACACCTTTCTTGGTGTGGTAGGATTGAAGACTGCAGCCGCAGTGTCACCCGACATTGACTGTGCACGTCTTTCTTGATGCAACGAGCAGGCTAAGACTCCATAATTTTTCTTTAAATAAGGAGAAGCTGGGAGGCTGCCAAATATTTTATTGATATGGGACCTATGTGAAATAAAACCATCTGATTTATAAATCAATTTGAATTCAATCTATTTTCCTTCAATTGATGGTATTCCAATCTCTAATATCTTCATATTATATATAGGCTAAATTTTTTTTATTATGTATATTAAAAATCAAAGAAGTTAAATAAATAATCGATTGGTGCAATGATGAAAGATATTAATAGATGAGTTCATTAATTGGGTGAATTTTTCATCCAGATAGCATGTTAATTGCCTAGCTTCATCTCAGATGGCAAGTTTCGATGGCCATGTTCTAAATATAAAAATTAAGTGCACTTAAGACTAGATAATGTATTTGTTGATCTGTATCACAAAGGGTTCATGCCAGAATATTGGTATTGGACTTCTCATGGTCAGTATGAGCCACATTTTAATTCTCGATGCAGACCGTTTACAAGTTCTAATATAGATAAAGAAAAAGATATACGACCTCTTGAGACTTAGTTTATGATACAACTAGGGCATAATTTGAATAATATATATAAGAGCCACCAAATAAGGAGGTACAAAATATTTATAATTTATTACATGCTGCCCAATAACCAATATGGAAGGGGTACACCACTCACTCAGAGTTATTTATTCTGTGAAGATATTAAGTATCAAGGTAGAATATAATGTCTCTCGTGAATATTTTAATCAATTTATTGGGCTGTTTAAAGAAACTAACCTGACAGATAACATAATTTCTACAGATTTATATCGGACTAGAAAATTGGTTTCCAAATTTGGTTTGACATATACAAAAATAAATTATTATGTCAATGGATGCATGTTATACTATAAAAATAATTTATCAGAGATTCAATATCGTCATTGCAATGCACCAAGATTTACTAGTTAGTAGGATATTTTACTTGCCTATAATTCTTAGACTACACCATTTATTTACATCCATGAGATCAGCTATATATATGAGATAGCATAATAAACACATTCCGCAAGAAGATGTTATTACACATCCGTCAAAAGTAAAGGCATAGAAACACTTTGATCATACACATCTTATCTTCGCCACAGAATTAATAAATATAAGATTATGTTAATGTGTACATGATTTTACTCTATTTAGCCAAACTGATTCACCTTACTCATAATAGCTCGTGATGCTCACCCTTACAATCTTTCTCTGGAGTTATGTATAACTACTCATTACATGATTCTGACTCTGATCATTCCAAGGCCACATAATCCAAAAATAAAAATTAATGTATTCTTATAACTGTTAATCGATAATTTAAATTTATTATGGAAAGGAGTAAGTATATATAATATCTTCATCAAACAAAACTTCATAATGAGGGTAGTATTACTTTGAATAATTTGTTACTTTCCTACGTATGATATACTTTTAGGTTGGAACACTTCTGGCATATACATATTATATGGAATTTATAAGTCATTCACTTTAAAGCATGGAAAGAAGAATACTTAGTTCGACTATCACCACATGTTCTTACATGCAGGTCATCCTTTTAGATGCAATAAGGATGTTTTTACTAAAATAAAATGGTGAGGTCGCAGCCTCCTTCTAGATTAGCCAATAAAGAAATAAGAGTAAGGTTCATGCTCACGATAGTTGATTCTCTAATATTAACTAATTACATATTTCCAGGGTATGATGTTAACCACAATTGGACCAAATAAAGTATTTTTTGTTCCTTGCTATATTAAAGAATAAACTTGATCAGACATAACTTTGATGCAATATATATAGAGAAATTTTTTTTTTTGATAAAATATTCAATACAGTAATGGACATCAAAGTTAAATCTAAAGATAATATAAAAGTAAGGATCGATGGACTTAAGAGAAATTTGTAGGAGAAAAATTTTATAATTGAAGGATGGTGGAAATGAAAAAATTCTCAAACCAAAGTTCCATTCACCTTGACTTTAGAGCAGAGACGAGTAATTTGTGAATAGCTGCAGACTCTATAGGTACCTGATGGATATTCTTCCAATTTTAGTATATATGATGTTATAAAATTTAGGAGATTGTTTGGATTGAAAAGTTATGACTATCATATCTTCAGGGAATGTCTGCTATCAACTACATTTAGTTTTTTGTCAGATCTAATTTTAAAGCCCTTGATTGAGCTAAGTATCTTCTTCAAAAATTTACGCTCTTCAAAACTTAATGCAAAGCACTTGATTCATAAGGAGTAGTATATTTCTTTTATTCTATGTAAACTTGAGAAGATATTTTTTCCAGTATTTTTTAACTCTTTGGAATAACTACCCGTTCATTTACCATATGAGGCTATAGTAGGTGGACCAGTTCAGTATGGGTCGATGTATCATTTTGAGAGGTATTTAAATAAACTTAAGAAGATTATTAAGAATAAATCACACCTTGAAGGCTTAATTTATGAAGCATATTTAATATATGAGACAACCTAATTTTGCTTGTATTACTTTGACACAACGTCATAATTAACTAGAGTACTACACCTCAAAATCTGGGTTATGCATATTCAAATAAATCTGCAAATATATCAGTATTCAACGGAAGTGGTAAACCCACAGGCGCTAGTACCATGCACTATTTGACTGATAAGGAGATGAAAGTTACCACATATTATGCTTTACTTAACTATAATAAAGTTGAGTCATATCTCAAATTAGTATGAGTTAGCTTATTCATACATTTGTTACTCATAAATCATAACTATTTAAAATTTACAAGAATTTCATTAATGATTTGAGTACATCAGTATCAGTAGAAGTTCAAAAGATAGTATTAAGAATTCTCAAATTATTTCAAAAAAAATGGTATATATTTTGACTATTTATTTATGCTAATTTGTCTTAATTAGTTAATATAGTAGTCAATAAATATGTTACTAATATACAAATATTTGATCGACTAATTAGGTGCACACTCAAGACTATGATTTGCAGTATTAAGGACTACTAGATGTAGCTTGGAGACCAAAGAGATTAGTAAAATGTTAACCAATTTTTTTGGTTAATAGCTATAAATTATGAACCAAATCTTGGTGTGAAGGTAGGAAGATAGATAATTCTAGTATTTATGTAAGAAAGAATATCTATACAGGTGATGATTCTGAGTACTACAGGGTATTTCAAGAAATATTATAGTTAGTATATCTAGGTAATAGGAATATGTAGCTATTCAATTATGATTGATTTGATTCAGTACAAAATAGAGGTACAAGAGTATATCCACTTTACAATATAACAGAAGTAAAGTGGGGTAGGATATATGCAAATTTGACCCATTCATCATTACTAGCCAGATAAGTTGAGTCTATTTTGATAATTATTCGAGTAGAGTATGAAGCAAATAGGATTGGCTCGTAGTTATGAAGATCAAATCCAGGGGAGTCATTGAGAAAATCACATCAATACCATCAACACATCAAGAAGAGCTTATATCAAACTTAAAAGATCTTGCTAATAATGTGGACGATCAAATTATAACTAATAAGAGTAAGTTGCAGTTAGAGGAAGTAGATTTAAACGTAGAGAAAAGACATGAGAAATCTGATGGTGGTGAAGTGTTTCATCATATAGAAGTGAATCAACAAATGATGAGTAAACAGAAGCTAAATGTATTTAATGATTTTTGACAATCAATTATGAATCAATAATTTATATTGATAATATGTTTTATTTTTAATAGCATAGCAATAATTACTTCAATTATTTTATTATTGCTCTACTTTAGTTCTTTTATATCTACTCTATTTTATATTAAATATTTATTATAATTTACATTATTAATATTTCTTTAATATTTTTTATAAATGGCTTCAGGTGATGAGCCTCACCGAGGATTAATCAAAAATATTTTTAGTAGGCACAAGAAGGTGACTAGTGGCTCAACCAGTAGGTCTATACGTACTGAGGGGACCCTTCTTCTTAGCTTGCCACTCAGAGTCAGCCTAGCCTGCTTTTACTTATTCCAGTCAGTAGCCCACAGTTTTACTCACTAGACCCCCGCTTTTCATCGCTAGACGCCACGTACAGTACTCCCTTCTACCCTTACTACCCTCGACCTTCTCATGGAGGCCCTCCCACTTATCCATATCCACCATATATCTTGTCATTCTATCCCCCACCACCCCCTCAGCCCTATCCAGGTGGACCTGCCACCCCAATTGTAGCAGAGCAGATGTCAGATGGGAACATATTGATTGCACATGAGGGTGACACATATATACTTACTATATTCATAATATGCTACAAAATTTTAATAAATATTTTTTCACCTAAAATATTTTGTGTAGGTTTCATCTATCAAAACAGTCGATGTATAAAATACGGGACATCATAGGAAGCAAGTATGATGCTCCTTATATTTCTTGGAAGAAAATCTCAAAAGAAGTGCGCAATATGTGTTTCAGAGAGTTTGAGGTTAGTTATTATGAAAATATTTTTTATATTATATCTTTTTTAATTAAGCTAACAAAAATTCTATATATTATATATTTTTTAATGCAGAAAGATTTTTATTGGTTACCTGAGTACAATTGTAAAATCAAAAAGAATTTTGAGAAACTTAGATTGGCAAGCATGGGAGACATGTTACAGATATTAGAAAGTCAGGCGAATGACCACTCTGGAATAGTGAGAGTGTATGGGGTGAGTTGACCAGTGCTTGGAGTAGCCCAGATTATACCAGTAGAAGGGATCAAAATAGACAACATCGAGCTTCTAATGTTGGGGGCATGGGTAGTCCCTCCATACTAGGGGCTCAATTCCACACATTAAGCATATACGACATTTGGTAAGAAATTTTAAAAGATTTTAATAATTTACTTAGATATGAATATTAATATAAGTCTATTATAGAAAGAGGTGTTGGATAGAGAACCGACCGCTATTGAGTTGCATAGTTATACCGACAAGAAGAAAAAAAAACTAGCAATGGGTTGATGAGCGAGCAATAAGAGCCTACTTGAGTACATAAGTTTAATATTTTAGGTGTCATTTGTAAATTGATTAATCTTGTATTAAATTTTGTAGGATGAGTATACATAACTTCGAGAGAGCCAACCCGGAGCAAGTGATGGATTTTTTACGAGATTAGCAGATTATTCTGACTACCGTACTTGATCGCAAGCAATAGGTGGAATGCAGAAATGATGGGTTTATGATTTAGGCTGCAAGCCTATGCATATGAGGGGCAGATACCTGGTGGCTCCAGCTTCTCAATAAGTAGCCAGGAGTCGTTATATAGCCAACAGGTAGCTGCACTTACAGTCGAGCTAGAGTAAGTCAGGAAATCACAAGCTGACATGCGAATGCAGATGCAACAAACTCAGTTGTTGAATAAGCTGTAGAAATTGAGGGAGCAGTTCAGTGGAAAGCAGGCGACATCATCAGAGGAGGAGACTGGTTCTGATTAGATGTTATTTTGTTATTATTGGGCATTTCATTTATATTTTGGACATTTCTTTTGTTTGTTTGTATATTTTACTATCATTTTAAATTGTGCAATGAATGAACTTTATATTTAATTTTAAACTGTTCAGTGAATGTTCAATAGAATATTATGATCAAATCTGTTATTACATGCATGTAACATGTCTTTATGTTTACTGTTTGAATGAATATATATATATATATATATATATATATATATATGCAGGTTTGTTGTGTTGCAGAAACATAAGAGGGAGTGCTATTTTTTTATTTTTGCTATAGATTTCCAGTGGATAAATGGAGATACGGCAAAAATGTATGGTATTTTTGGTGGAAAAATTCTGCTGGAAGTTCCGGCGGATAACCCGTCGGAAATATCCGCTGGTGTATGTCCGACAGAAATTTTCAATGTGTTATCTACTGGAAATTCTGGCGGAATTATTCTATCAGAATTTCCGGCGGATAAACTGCCGATAGGATTGACTCGTAAAAGACGAATATTGCCGAACAATTCCGCCAGAAATCGCTGGAAAAATTTCTGACAGAAAAACTCCGCCGAAAAAAGGTTTCCGACGCGTGTTTTGCCTTTGACTACATTTTTCCGACGCGTGTTTCCGACGCGTGTTTTGCCTTTGACAAAAAAACTCCGCCGAAAAAAGGTTTCCGCCGAAAAAAGGTTTCCGACGCGGATAAACTGCCGATAGGATTGACTCGTGAAATGCAGCTTTTCTGGTGGAATTTTTTGATTTCTGACAAATATGGGCCGCCGGTAATGAGAGATTTTCCTATAGTGAGATCATGATGAGTTGCGTATAGATATAAAGTCAAATTTACCATTTCAAAAGGCATTTTGTTATATAATCAGTTATCTTAAAATATATATAATAATAATTAATGTAAGTTTCGTACAATTCACTCCATGCTAATGATATATTTTATTAATTTTCTTATGTTTGTTATAATTTTAAAGAAAAACACCACAATAAAAAGTTAATTTGGGAATACCATTACACATGATGGTAGAGTCATCATTCTCATATCGGAATTACTGTGTGAGAATTTTTTTAATGTGATATATTATTGAATTATATATATATATATATATATATATATATATATATATATATATATATATATATATATATATATATATATATTAAATGTCAAAAAATTAATCAATATTATCTTAAATAGAGTTTTTTTTTTGTATTGGGAAAATTTGATAAGATAATTTAACTTTGTAAGATTAGAAATTCGTAAATTGTTTAAATTATTTAAGCTAGACCTCCTTTCAGAGGACAAAAGCCTCTTCTCTATCAAAAGTTATTTCTACAGAATAATGAAAGTTCATCAACTGTTTCGTCGATCATTCCAACAGTTATCAAGTTTTGAACTATGCTAAAGCAATTTTAGGAGATAACTAATTCAATGCTAAAGCAATATAAATATTATCTTGAAAGTGAAATATTATCTAAAAATTCTGAAGGTAAAAATGTTCTTTGGGATTCCCGCATATTATATTAGAGTGATAGTTCAAGGATGCATAAATTAGCACCCCCCCAACTTTGTCTGTCACCTCAAAAATCACTTGTTTTACATCATTGTTCCTGTTTACATATTTTTTAATATATTTCATCTTTCTATACCCGATTAATAAGACAGAAATTCTCTAAAAAATAATAAGAAATATGTTTACTTCATCAAATTGTATGAGTCGAGTAAAAAATGCAAAATATTTTCTTAATTATCTGAAGACAACTTCAAATACTTGCTTTCAATTAGATCCAAACAAAAGTAATAATTTCATTTTCCTGTATTCTATGTGCTTTAATTTGGATTATTTTGTGATGCCTATTCATTCTTTTACAATATTCTGTACCAAATGTTCCTTGTGGAAGATACCATAATGAAAGCTGGTTCAGCAAACTGTGCAACTAAACTAGAAAAGGAGACAATAAAAGAGTAGAAATCAATAGGGGATTGCAAGAAGACATCACGCATGGTAAAAATAAGGCCATAGGATTTATAAACTTCAGGTACCTGATTTATTTTGGACTCTAAAATGACCCTTTTTTTAGTTAAGAATTTTAAATGACTTTACTAGCCACTACAGGAAAATCGTCAGTTAACGGCGGCACTTTCCGGCGGTTCATATGACTTTTCCGACAGTTTAAAACATTACCGGCGGTTTTCTGGCGGTTAACGAACCGCCAGTATAAACCGCGTAGGAAACGAATTGCGGCGGCTGAACGTTCCAACGGCTTTCCGGCGGTCAAAATGCCGGCGGCGTATCGGCCATATTAAACCGCCGGAATACCCGGCGGCCAAGCCACCAGTTGCCTGCCGGAGATTACCGGCGGCTAGATTAAAACACCGGCGGCAATTGTAAACTGTCTTGCATCGACGTTCCCGACTAGAATAAAACACCGGTGGCTAGAATAAAACACCGTCGGTAATTGACGATTTTCCTACAGTGAGCTATACAAAAAATATTTGAATGTCTGGGATCCACAATTATACAAACAGCACATATATATCGTGATTGGAGAGGATTTGAGTAGGAACAAGTATTGGCTGGGATTATGAAGTCCCATAAATAAAACACGAATTTTCAGATAAATTTCAGCTCTAGAAGCCTAGAGATATTTCATTTATTTAATAATAACGGGGAATACGCATTTGAAATATAATGTCTGTCTTCATTATAATAATGTGATGTAGCATAATCACATGCACACAAGTTAGTGAACATATCACAAATAAGAATATTCTATCAAGCTTGAAGACCTTTCTCATAAACAATATTAAAAAACTTAAAGCGAAAAAGCCTTTTCCAAGCTTGGTCATTCTGACTTATCCTTGCTTGTTGTACTTCAAGAATGTTCTCCAATTCAAATTCTACAATAATTTCTAAGAGGTCACTAGGGTGGGTGCCTCTTCTAGGTCAGCTGAGGGATTAGTTAGGCCGCCAAGCACCTCCTAGGGGGTGGCAATGGATAGATACCCCCGTTCCAAAAAAAAAAAAAAAACAATAGTTTCCATAAAGCAGTCAAGATATCCCATCCTCGAAACTTCTTTATTGGCCACCACATGCTAAAAATCAGTGATTTTAATTAAATTAAAACTACGTTTTATTTAGTTTAGGGGAGCTTCTCATAGAATATTATTGCCATATAATTTTTATTTTCCTACTATATCTATGCATACCCCTATACCTTTGATTAAAAATAAACAACGAATGATATTTTATTTTAATTGGTTACAATTGAAGTGATAAAATGGTACATTCATCTATGTGAATGTTGGTAGTTCTTTGTTGTCTTATGTTTATATTTTGTTCCTTCATCCACTTCAAGCTTTCATAGAAACCCCTTCCTAACCTTAGCCTCCACTATCTCTCTCATTACTCAAATAAAATATTCTAAATTTATTAAAAGTCAACAATCTCCCTTATTCAATGAAATTCCTAAAGTTGAGTTGCTCTTAGCACTCTCATGCAATTAACAAACTCTAGAACCCTTCTATAATCTATTAGAAATGTCCACATCCCTCCAAATGTGAACACTTCTACTATTATAAGTCCATAAACATTATTTCATAATTAAGATACCTATTAGCCATGATTCTGAAGCGTTAATCTAGTATTCACCAACATCTCTAACTCCCTAAAAAATAAAGTAAGCACCCAACTATAACAAACTTTCAATTATTCATCTTTGAACTTACCTAACACCTCCTGTATCAAAATTAGTCTGCATGGCTAATTTATTCTTGAGCATACTATGAATCTTTTAGATAAGAAGTAATATAATCAAAGTACAATAATAACTAGGGTGACCTTCTCCATCATTATGAATACTTAAATTAGCAATCCAATCTCCACTAGTGAGTAGCTACAGTACTATTTTACTTTTAATCTACTTATAAAACATGTTAATCTTTTGCGAAGAAATTCAAGAATATTACAAATTGTTTAATAATTCTAAGTTTTTTTATTCTACAAATAGATAAACACCATCAATAAGCTAGATTCTCTTAGCTTAAAATCTACCAAGCCATCTTTTTACTTGAGAAAACCTTTTCAGTGATGGTGTCTTCTACTTCTAAAATATCATTACAAAATTATATAACAATAATTTAAAACATGGAAATCTAATTTCTCTTATTTTGTTCAGTTTTTTATTCATTAATAAGATTATAATTATTTTATTTTAGTTATAATGTTAAGTAAGTACTTAGAACATAATTAAATTCTTAGATATTACATTCATTATGAATATTATTGCATTAAGCATCTTTTTAAATAATAAAATTTTCAGTGTCATGCCACAAAAAATCTATGCTACTTGATCAATTTAAGGGCCTGTATCAAATTTTTGAAGACATGAAGATGTTATTATAAACATAAAAATAAACAATAATAATAATTTTAAATTTTCAAAAAAAGAAAATTCTTATAATTTTATCTAGTAAAAACATTAATAGGAGGCTTTTAAAGTAAGTACAATAACCTATAGCTAACAATAAGGAATAAGATTGTCCATAGCAAAGTAAAATTAAAGTCCCTACTTCTGATCATGATACATATTACATTAAAGATAAATGTAAAGCTTAAGTTTTACTTTCATGAGGAATTGATATCCCTAGAATTTATTGACTACACTCCTTTTACTTGGTGAGAAAATTACTACTGCTAACTATGTCTTTTTTATTATTATAATTTACCTATTACTAAATATATATATATGAGGATGATTAGCATATGAATATTTTTCAAATGTATACAACCTAACATGAATAAAAGGGATAGAATAGTTATAGATGGTGACAATGCTATGAATTCTCTACTCATGTGCTCATTAGGGCTATCTTTGAGCCTAATCCAATTCAAATTTTTTTCTTGTTAATCGATGAACCATATATATCTTTTTGTTATTACTAGCAGTTTAGTTCCCATTAAGTTCAAAAGTTATAGAGATAACATATGGTCTTATGTTTTCCTTTTGGTTATTTCTTACGTCGTTATAGTTTATGGCTTTTTCAATTAGATATCATACATTCTGATAAAGATAATACATATGCTTTAAGGCACAAAAGCACTAAAATTAATTTATTTCATATCAAGCCATATTAGAAAAAGAAGAATACCTATACCTTAAAATTTTGATCAGTTCAAAAAAAAAAAAAAAAAACTTGAAATTTATAACATCTTGTGATTCATTTTGATTCATATACATTTGCCATAGATTCATCACCCTCACCTATCCCCAAATACCCATCTTCCACTAAGTTTACCATTCAAATTTCTTAATTTAACATTAGAATTCTCATAAAATAAATCTTATTTAAAATTTGAGTAAAAACATTTTGTTGAAACTTCACTTAGCTCATTTATATGAATGAAGACACATGTTAATTCTAATAGTCATATATTAACCATATTAGACCTCTCAATTTAGTTTTGTATATTTTACCTTCTGATTTACCTTCAATAAGTGGAATGTAGCAAGGAAATGCATAATTCCAATGGATTTTTTGCTTTTGAATTTTTTAATAATAATCCTTGGAATCTATGTTTTTATAATCATTGGTACTCACTGACTAATTACACTAATTGTTACAAATAGGCATACGTACCCACAGTAATATATGGTCATAGTAATTAAGTGATAAGTAACAAATATTCTCTCATTAAAATATTTAGGTAATTTTGATTAAAAGTCAAATTTTAAAATCAAAATAGAAAGGAAATTTATAAAAAGATAAGACAAATAAACTATTAAAATGAAATAGATAGTGTATTGAGTTGTAAATAACATCAACTAGGCCTAGGGATTCGATCTCCCAAAGGTTTCTTCTATAAATCTAACATAAAGAATTTTTTATGGTAAGATCTATAATAGAACATGTTGTTATTTACAAAGCCTTGGGTCACTAACCTCTTCCTATTTCTTAATGATAGATTCAATACAAATAGGTTTCTTTGATATGGTATAAGACATCTAACAAATTATATAAGTTCAACAAAAATATCTCTATCTTATGATTTAATGGGATATTTCACCCATAATAACATAGCTCTCAAAACTCACTTTTGAATGGACCTCTTAAAGTTCTAAGTGGTGACCATATAATTAAAAGAAATTTATAGCATAGGATTAAATACATAGCTGAATCCCTGAAACTCTTTTTATTTTATTTGACATAAATCCATAAAGTTATAATTTGTTATATCCAATCTCTAGAAAAAAGAGTAGTTCATACTAGAAAAAACGAATAAAGAAATTATATATTTCCTTGCAAAAATATAAAAATGGGGAAAAAGGGAAAAACTCAATGGTTTGGCCTATCACTATATATTATTAGAATACTCCTCAACTTATTTTCCCTAGCTACCATTAAAAACTCCTTTAAAGCTTCATCTAAAACCAACCAAGAAGACTTGGAAAATTCTAGCTTAAAGATCATTTAAAACTATAAAATATTTTCTTAAATATTACCTCATAAATTCCTCCCATATTGGTAAAAATTGTATCCAAATTAGGTTGAATCAAGATTGCCACCAGTTGGGTGCCTAAGAACTTGGTCTAGGAACATAGGCATAAAGCTCGTTATCTCTATGGCTTAAAATGTTGTTTCTAATAACCTGGACATGTAAGATGGGTACATAGGCCCTATTCCTTATGCATAGGCATCAAGTATGGGAGCCTAGGCACTATATTCTCTAGCTTAAAAGTTTAGAATCTATAGATGGGCCTACAGATGGGTGCCTTAACTTTACCCTAGGAACTTAGGTGCAAAGTTGGGTTTTGGGCTCTCAAAGCATCTAAATGCACATGTATCATATGCTTGAATATATCAACTTTGCTAATTTTATACATCATATACATGTAATCTACCAACAACCATGCTCTCCTGCATAAATTAGAATGTATGTTTTGTATTATTGTAACAAACTATTTGATTTAGGTGGAAAAATATATGAAAATCAAATATCTAAGTCAAGGAAAAATTGCATTAAACTTACATGTATCAAACACCCCACATATAGATTTTTTCTCATACTTTATCATATTATATGATGCTACTATGATAATTTAAAAAAAATCATATTAATTAACATAAAATTAAAAAAATGAGATTTTAAATAACAAGTTATACTATATGATTAACATCATCTTCTATTATTTTCTATTTGAAATTTAAATGGTCAATTTTTAATACTTTAAAAGAAATAGGTAAATTTAAAATTTTAATGGTTTGTATTGTACAAACCTGATTCATACAAGAAGATGTTCTATTCAATTTTCTTTATCATAGACTCGATCGATCGTACTATATGATATATATCATACAAACCCATCAAATAGAGAAGTGTACAGGCTATTTGAACTAATCGTATAATACGATCCCTTCACCATACTTTATGATCAGACTGACAAATTTAATCAACAACCTACTTAGAGTTTCTTTTAAAACCTAAATATAAATATCTAAGGGTTAAGAAATTAATAAAAAAATTTCTATGAATTTTATAACTTTGTTTGATAGGATGTGGGAGCTATTGGGAAAAGCTTTTAAGAGTGTTTTGGGAGAGATTTGAGCAATTTGAGAGATCCTTTGAGAGGTACCAAAAAAGTGGCTAAGAGATTCACAAAAGGTTTCCTAGTCCAATTTCTTCCTTGTTCCTCCATGTGTTGTTAAAATTCTTGTGTATTGAAGTCTAGTGAGTCTTAGTGAGAAGACTTAGATCTAGTCAAGGAGATTAGGGAAAAGTGGCCTTTTGAGGAGAAATGTGTTATAGGGTTCCTCCATCACCCTTAAAGGAGAATGGCTTTTCTGCCTTACTATGAGTAGAAGGAGAGATGCTTCTCTAGCTTGCAAGAAGAAGGAAGGAGTTTGTGGAATTCTTGAATATAGGACTTAGTGAGTGGATGCAGGTTAAGAGTGACTGAATGACTATAATTTAATTTACATTCTTTTTAACTTTCTTGCATTTATTTTAATGCATATTTTACTTTATACTTGTGAAAGTTGAATGGTCTGTAGAAAATGGTAAGTTTTGCATGCAAGAAATTTTTAAGTTTCACTTATTAAAATAATTCTAATTTTTTTTTTTGAAATAGTCTTTGTTTGCAATCAAATTTATTTTTTCTTCAAAATATAAAAAGGATTTTTAATAATTTTAATTACTACGTTCACTGTACTTTGGTTTTAAATTAAAAAAATTTATTGGTGTCTTCTCTTTTAAAGCTTCCACAAATATTTTTATATTGTTAATACAAACAAATTCACTCCTCCCCTACCCCCTCTATTAAGTGTGTCATATAGTTTTGATTAACATCAAACCACTTTCACTAAGAGCAAAGGAGTTAGCTATGCCAGGCTCGGACAAGCTTAATTTCATCTTTAAGGATTTTGCATCCATTTGGGTTAGCCCAATTGGGTTATTTGGGCTAGCCCAAGGGCTCGGTTGGCTAGATTCACTAGGTTAGGATCCTAAGAGCATATGATTAGAGTTTGGAGTCATGGGGTTGAGTGGGTAAGGTTCAAGCCATGGGAAAGGTCTAATGGGTCTTAATGGGTATTTTTGTAATTTGGGTCAACCATGGTCAACTAAGGTTTACCATTGGTTGGGTTAGGTTTAAATGGGTTCAAGGATAGGTTTAAGAGGCTTAAGATGAAACCTTACGGTATAGGGAAGATTCTAACCTTGGAATCTTAACTTGGGTCGCTTAGGGGCAATTTGGGTATTCTTTGGATTTTAAGTCAATTCATGGTCAACAAGGGTTGACCATGGACCCATAATGATTCAAGTTAACTCCTAGAAGTTTTAGAACCAACAAAACTTGCATCTTGGATAAAGATGTTTGATTTAACCATAGATGACCCAAAAGCTCAAGTCAAGATCAATTTAGTAATTTGGGACAATCGTGGTTGACCTTGGTCAATAGATTAATTAAGGGTCAAATTTGATTCTAAATAATTCAAATGTGGATTTGGGTTACTTAGGGACAAGTTCAAGGTCAACTACCTGGGATTAGGTCACTAAGGCATGCTTAGAGGCACTTTGGTAATTTCACTGTATAGGTTTTGGTTGAGTTAGGCATCCAACACTAGGGAGTTTCAAAAAATGTTTGAGTTTTTAGGGCTAGTCAATGCTAAGTCTACGGGTCTCCATCTAGGAATCTTATAGGTCACTTCCACACTAGGTTAGAAAGACCTATGGTCTAAAAATAACCTAGAGGACAGGGAAGCATTTAAATCGTTCAAAAATGAGGTCAACAAGAGATAAATTGCATAAAAACTCGCAAAATGTTGAATAATATCTTTATTAACATTCTATAATAGATGGATAGATTTCTTGGAGTTTAAAGCTATGAAAATGGAGTTGCACCAAAACTAGTTCACTCAGCCTAAGCTTGGAAGAAATATTGTCATGCAGTTGTGGAGTTGATTTATGCAGTGAATATGAAGGATAATTAATGTGCATGTTTTGTGAAGATATAGTAGATGTAGCTTATACACTACAGGAAAACAACCCATTACCGTCGAAATTTTTGGCGGATAATATACGCTAGAAACAGCGGCGAAAATACCAGCGGAATTTCCGACGGTAATGGTGCGGCGGATTTTCCGCCGGAAACGGTGTCGGTAATACGATATGTCATACTTTTCGGCAGATTTTGCGCTAGAAATTTTCGGCGGCTCGTCCGCCTGTAATGTTCGACGGTAATGTTCGACGATAACAAGGGCGTCGTTTTTCTTGCGGCATATTATCCGCCGGTATTTCCGGCGGAAATTTCTGTCAGAAATACCGGCGGACAATATGCGGGAAGTCAGCAACAGAAATGCTGTCATTATTTATAAAGTTTTCACCGGAATTACGCTGGAAAATCCTCCGGAAATATTTCCGGCGGATTAATTCCACCGGTTATTTTTTTCCGACGCGTGAATTACCGTCGGAGGGGTTTTCGTCGGAAATCCGCCAGAAATCTTCAATTTCCGAAATTTCCGGCGGATTTTCATTGTTACCGACGGATTTTTTCCGCCGGTAACAATGAATTTTCCTGTAGTGATAGCAAGATACTATAAGGGTTTAGTCGCCAAAGTAGCATGAAGAAGAGGCTAGTCACCGAGCAAGCCTCATATAGAAAATCATCCACTGATCCTTTTTTAAATGAGATGAATAATCAAATATTTGTAGGAAATATCATCAATCCTTCTTCAAATCAATAGAAAACTATTTATAAAGTCATATTAAAAAACAAGAGAAATAAAGGGAGTTTGGGTAGCCCCACCTAATCTTTCAAGGGTGGTTTGGGAGGTTTCAAAGGAATTACTACTTACTCTCTTCTTCCATAGCCATCCATACAAGGAGTTGTAGGAGGTTATTTAGTATTATATTATTTAGTATTTTAATTGGCCATGATTAACTTTTCATTATAATTCATAAGGAGTCATTCGAAGACAACTTATGGGCCTAATTTACATCATCTAATTATGATAATGGTGAGGAATATTCTTAAGAATGATTATATGCCTCCCAAACTTCCATAAAAATTCCATTATTTTGTTTGCTTGGAGAGATTTTTAGGTTTAGTTAGCGACTTGAATCCTTTAAAAAATCTCAAATCAAACTTTAGTCCTTCCGGCATGCTAATACATGCATTGTTATAATAATCCTTAAGTCTTTATATTGCCCATAGAAGTACCACCACAATCAAGCATAAATGCAACACCACAATCGCCCCTCAACGCTCATCCTAGTTAGCAAAAACCAACACTATCAAAATAACTACTATAATTGTCTCCCATAAGACTTGTGCTGCGTTATCAAATATAGGTTGTGACATAGTTAAACTTGGCTTGTTGGTTGAGAGCTTAGGCTTCCAACTAAAAGGTCTTGAGTTCGAGTATTTGTGTATGAGATGTGTGTGTGAGTTTGTCTTACTTGACCTCAATGTCCCCAAAAAATAAAATATAGGTTGTGTATCCCAATAATTTAGTAATAACAACTATATCTATTATAATCATCTCTCACCTGACTGCCATCACAAAATACCTCTAATTATGAAGTCCCCCATCCTCTACCTTACAACAAGTTGGAAAACTTCGACTTACATTGTATTAATAACTGATCCGATAATTGAATCGTTAGTGATCTCTGGAATCCTTTTATGTGTATATATATATATATATATATATTTATATATTGGGTATTATTCAACAAAGCAATCCTCTTGGATTTTCAATCAAGAATTTTAATGTAAAAAATCTTGAGATAACAGCTTATGTATTTGGGATAGAAATGCATAACAAATCGAGATCAATTTTAAACTTTCGGCTCGATCAGCAACGTTACTATATCTTTTAATATAAATGTAAATTCTTATTTAAATAAAATACTACATTTAGACTGGTAGAATTTCAATTTATAATAGCACTATTTCAGATTTGTCTAAATATTAACTTTAAATCATGTTATTTAAATAAAATATACAGCAAATATTACTATGTTTCTCAATTCATTTCTATATTCCCTCAAGTTAATTTAATTTAAACTTTTTTTTTTTGTGGCTAAAAGCATTTGCCATTAAGAAACTTTCATGTGATAAGCAATAGTAATACTTTCTCAAAAAGCGTCTGCAAGTACAGCTGAAATTTTGGTTAAGGATACTACTTTTTAGGAGTGTCAATATTTGACACGACCTGAAAATCCGACTTAAATCAGATTTAAAAATTTCGGGTTAGGGTCAACCCGTTTTACAAACTGATCGGGTTCGGGTTTCCGGATTCTACCCGTTTGAAAAAACGGGTTGGGTTCGGGTTGATCTGGCAACCCGAACTCAACACAGTGACCCGATATTGGCAACCCTATTGCTTTTCTAGCATTTTTTTTTAAGTGGGAAATGTGATTAGAGTTAACCTATTTAGTAGTGTAATTACTGTATTTTAAAGAATCATATTGATATCCACTTATTTAAATTACTATATTTTTGCCTGACGAATATGCTTTGGAAATTCCAATAATAAGACACAAATACGACATTTTGCGCATATATAACAAAATTATAATAAATAAAGAAGCCATGCAACTTTCAAATATAGGATAATTTGATGATAGATGATTTATTGTGAATTTCCTAGAAGAGTGAAGCTCTCACTCAGGGGCAGAACTATCTAAAGCCCGGGGGGCAATAGCCCCCCCTCAAATTTTTTTTTAAAAAAAAATATTATATGATTTTTTAGAGGATTTATCCTTCACCATCTGTTTTTTAGTCTTTATTACAAGTATTTTTAGGCAATTATCCCTCCTAAAAGTTTTAAAATACTATAATATTTAGGCAATTGCCCCTAGCATAATTAAACACATTGTGTAGTTATTTTATTATTAGGGAACAATGAACCAAATACAAAGAAAAATAGTAAATAGAATCCAAAAATATCCTTTCAACCAAAATTTGTTCCGAGGGCACTGCCCCCGGGGCAAGGGCGCTGCCCCTTGACCCCGCGAGTGGGCGCTGCTCCCTTGGACCCCCGCATATCTTCGAAATCTCTACACTTTTACTTATAAGTTTGCCCCCTCATAAAAATTAAGGTTGGTTCCGCCCCTGCTCTCACTTCTAGAATGAAGGATAGCAGCTGCACAGATTAAAACGCTGGCAAGCTATAGGCAAAGACTAGAATGAAGTTAATGTCTGTAGGTTAGCGGCCAAAATCTCATTGTTGGCTTTCTCAAATAGGGACAAATCTAAGCCTTGGAGCTCTAGCCCATGTCAACCATTGCTAATTCTTGTAAGCCCCACTTGACGCTTCTACCCAATAGAAAATTTTCATCAATCCGGAGTTTCTTAAATTCTAATTATTACAATTTGTATACTTTTGATGATTGTGATCATTTGATGGGCTTAGGAATGTAGTAATTCTCGATCTGTCAACTAGTTTTGCATGCTGCACTTGACGGTACAGAGTTTTATCTTGGAGGCCATTTAATCAGTAGTATTTTTGGTTCGGAAGTAAAGTAAATGCGAGAGTTATAAAAAACTCCCCTTTTTAGGCTACTGTATTTTAAATGTAAAAGATATTATTGAAATAAAATTAAAATTTATTATTTATTTTACTTTCAATGTGTTTGAAATTTGTATGATTTGACTGAATTCCAAATAAACATCTTGTGTAAAATGAAGTAGTTCGTCGCTTGCAACCACCCGTCACCTGGTTGTGCCAGATGCTAACCACTGCCGCTTCCTGGCACCATTGTCGGCCATCATTGCCTGATATCTCTGCTGGCCATCATTACTATCGAAAGTTGCCACCTACCACCGCCTACTAACACTGCCTACTGCTAGCCACCAATGTCGACCGCAGCCACTGGCCATCGCAAACAACCTTTGCCACCATTCACCACCTTTATCGGCTATCTCGTACAAACTATCGTTCCAAATATTACTTCAATCTGCATTCCGATGCTTAGAAGTATAAAATAATAAGAAACTCCTGCATGTATAATCTACTAAACCAAATATCTTAAGTGTATTTTCAATACACTCCTTGCCTAGGGGTGTCAAAATCGGGTTTCGGGTCGGGTTCGGGTCGAACCCGCAATGACCCGCAGCTAAACGGGTTGACCCTAACCCGACCCGGGTAGGGAAACGGGTCAGAAAACCGGACCCGAACCCGACCCGTCGGGTTGGCGGGTCAACCCGACCCGACCCGGGTCAGGAAGGCGGACGCGAGGCGGGCGCGCGCGGGCGCGCGCGGGCGCGCGCGGGTGAGGGGGCTGGCGAGCGCGCGGGTGCGGGCGAGCGCGCGGCGCGGGCGCGGGCGAGCGCGGGCGAGCGCGGGCGCGGGCGGGCGCGGGCGAGCGCGGGCGCGGGCGAGCGCGGGCGCGGGCGAGCGAGGCGAGCCCGGGCGAGGGCGCGGGCGCGGGCGCGCGGGCGCGCTGCTGGCGTTCGCGGATGCGCGCGGGCAGGGCGGGCAGGCTTCTCGGGCAGGGCCTTAAACAGGTAAACGGGTTGACCCGGCAACCCGTCGGGTCAACCCGAACCCGACCCGTTTTTCAAACGGGTCGAATTCCTGAACCCGAACCCGACCCGTTTTGAACTCGGGTCGGGTTCGAGTCGGGTTTTCCGGGTCGGGTTCGAGTCGGGTTGTCGTGTCGTGTCAAATATTGACACCCCTATCCTTGCCAATACACTCTTTTTGCACTACATTTATTTTTCATAGAACAAACAATCCGTTGGTACTGAAAGAAAATCCTTCTACTAATAAGTAATTTATAACACATAAGATTCACAAGAACTCATTTGAAACATTTTAAGTATTAAAACGATTCATCATTCTCCAGTGCTTGGATGGAAAGGTGAGATGAGATGGTTAAACACATTGTTATAAATTCAAATGGAAGCTAGAAATTAACCCCATGAGCCACATGACTCATTAGTTTGGATTTTGATGATAACAAATATATGATCGGAGGTTACGAAGATCTAATTTTAAGTGTTTTAGCTGAAATATCAAACACAGGTTTACCAGCCAGCTCAAGATGTCCAAAATCAGAATGAGATAGATTTTGATAGGAAATTGTAATGTTTTGCATAAAATTATAAATAATGCTCACAAAATTAAAATAAATTGCAAAATAAATATTATTTTATTTATCCAAATTATTTGAATTTTTTTAAAAACCATATTTAACATCATTTGCATGTTATCTGCTTTAAAATATCCAATTATCATTTCTTAAAAAATTGGATCACTTGCATTAAATGAACACCTGTCCATTTTTATTTTATCAAACATGATTTATATTAATTCAAGATAAATTAATCAATTTTTTTAACAATATTCACTCAAAGATTAATTTATAGAACATTATCAAATTATTACTTAATTTTTTTTCTCTCTATTATATTATTTTCATTTTTCCGTTGTTTGAAAACTAAGGTTGACCAAATTTTGCAATGAATATTTTCATGTGAATATTCAAAATATTTTCATGAAGTTTTTGGCTTAAATAATTTCTCTAATATACAAAATTCAAAATTCAAAAAGGTTGAGAAAGTATACAATATTGTATATTACATTAAATTCCATTTGATTATTGTATGTTCGGAAACCGACTTATATTTTAACATGGTGCTAAGGAAGTATATGTGTTGTTCAAGTAATATAATAATAGTGTAGGGTATCTTTCCCACAAGAAATCAATATGTTGTTCTTTGAAAGTTATGTACTAATTTTTTCAGCCACATTATTTTTCTTGCTAATAAAAATGTTTGAATGATGACAAAGAAAATAGACTAAAGATATTTTTTAGATTTTAATTTATGATTGATCTAGTGATTGTGTAATATAAATAGGTCTATTAATTTTTAATTTTGAACATAGCATAATTAATTCATTGTCACTGTCGAGTTCATTTAAATCCTTGTAACTACATGATTAAACTCTGGTTAATCACACCTTTATTGCATGATACTCATCGGCTAAGGGATCGGAAAAATAAAAATAAAAAAATAACATGTCTATGCTTTTTTCAGAATTTTGTTTATGCTCTTCTTGTTGTTGAACTATGTCTCCATGGAGGTCATAGATCTCACAAATATTTTAAAATTGAGGATGTCCAATCTACACTTAAATAATGAAGAACATAAAATAATTTTTATTATAGTTTATGCCTCATACCTAATTTACATTACGCGTGACACTGCATCACACCATAAATTCAGAATAAAAGCTTTTAGCCACTAAAATCCATTACAACAAAATTAGCAAACATAAATTTCATTGATTATAAAAAGTGATTGTTCAAGGGATCGGTTGAGAAAAATAGAACCCGAATATCCTTGTAAGGAATTCAAGATCCCCTCTACTCAAGAATGCATCTACTCCACTTTCACTGTCTATAAGAAATACATAAGAAAAATGGCACAAAGGGCAAAACCCCTCCTACGAAATTTGGTCCTCCATTTATTCTCAATGATCAAAATATCCCTATAATTGAGCATAGTGTTGTGACACTGACATGCGTAGCATTATGACGCTCCTATATGAGCTAACATTATGGCAATAAGAAAGATTACCGCCAAAGTGTTAAAGGTAATAGATGCATCTCTTTGTCCAATGACTACATTAACAACTCCCGCTGTGGTGCTCTAGCAATTTGATGTCACCATGCTTCGGATGGCGATTCGGTGTTGCCATACTAGGGCCAAACTCCCTTATCTCAATCTTCTCTAGGATACTACGATGTCTGGGACACCGGTAATACTATGCTGAAACTTGTGCTGCAGTGTTCAGAAATTTTGGTGCTATGAAGCCAAGCTTTCTATTTATTTCCAAATTTTGACTATAGCTCTACAGTGTTGCAATGTGTGGCGCCATGACACTCCACCAAATTTTCCTCTAAATCGATTTCTTTCCCAAAGATTTCTTCCTCAAAATACAACTTAAACTTAGTTTTCATACAAAATTTCATGATGTAAAAATATTACAATTTTCAACTTCACAAAATCACCCAAACTTAAACCATTACTTATCCTCAAATAATTCATATGAACTTAATTTTTGACAATGCCTCATTTTTTTCAATTGCAATCTTCTAGATTTATATTCAATAAATAACATGATTTGTAATTGACACATTTGCACAATTTCTCAATAACAAAATTAATATACCCAAAAACAACCAAACGTTTTATCTACATTAATATTTTCTTAAAAAAGAATTCATAAGATATATGCCATGTTTTTTGCTGACTTTTTTTTGTTTAATTTTAGGCTTAATGGAATTTAATTTTTTTTAATATTTTAAACATTTTATAGGTTTCCTAGGGTAGAACCTCTTTTAGGCATGAAATGATGATATTAGAGTATCATGTACCAATTTATTTTTTTTAAATATTAGTTTCACATTTTTTTTCTTTTGTTCTTTTTCTACTTTTTAATAATTGGTTAAATTATAAAAATTCTGATAATTGGATATTATATAAAGAGGCACGTAAGGAATCTAAGAAAGCAATATGCAATGCAAAGAGTTTAGCTTTTAGTGATTTATATAATAGATTAGATACTAAGGAGGGAGAAAGATATATGTATAAGTTAGCCAAACAAAGAGATAGGAGTAGTAAGGATTTAGTTCAAGTGAAGTGTATAAAGGATGAAGATCAAAAAGTACTTTTTTTAGAAGATGATATTCAACAAAGGTGGATGAGATATTTTGCTAAACTTTTTAATGAAGAATGTGAAAATAAAATTGACTGTAGTGACCTTAGCACCCTAAATGAAAATAAAGATTTTTATTTTTATCGGCGTATTAGTAAAATTGAAGTTAGAGAGGCTTTAAAGAAGTTGAAGGGTGGAAAAGCTGTTGGACCTGATGATATTCCAATAGAGGTGTGGAAATGCTTAGGAGATGAAGGAATTTCTTGACTTACTAAACTTTTTAATACTGTTTTGAAGACTAAAAAGATGCTAGATGAGTGAAGAATGAGTGTGTTAATCCCTATTTTTAAGAATAAAGGTGATGCACAAGATTGTGCGAATTATAGAGGAATTAAGTTAATGTGTCATACTTTAAAACTATGGGAACGAGTTATGAAGCATAGGTTGCGGCGTGATACTAATGTTTCTCAAAATCAATTTGGGTTCATGCCGGGTAGGTCTACTATGGAAGCCATACATTTATTAAGAGGTTTGATGGAGAAATATAGAGAGAATAAGGAGGATTTACATATGATATTTATTGATTTAGAGAAAGCATATGATAAAGTTCCAAGAGAAGTGCTATGGAGAGTTCTTGAAAAGAAAGGAGTTAATAATGCTTATATTCAAATCATTAAAGATATGTATGCAGGAGCTATTACTTATGTTCAAATACAAAGTGGTTTGATCAAGTATTTCCCTATTTCGATTGGATTACATCAAGGATCAGCCTTAAGCCCATATCTTTTTGCTTTAGTCATGGATGTTCTCACTAGACATTTGCAAGAGGATGTACCTTGGTGTATGCTTTTTGCTGATGATATTCTTCTTGTTGATAAGACTAGATAGGGAGTTGAAGGTAAACTAGAATTATGGAGGTCAACCTTAGAGTATAAAGGTTTTCACTTGAGTAGATCTAAAACAGAATATATTGAGTGTACTTTTAGTAATAATAGACCTAGTGAGGGGATTGTGACTTTGGCTGATCAAGTCATTAATAACATTACACGTTTTAGATATCTTGGATCTATTGTTCAGAGTGATGGTGAAATAGATGGGGATATTATCAGCAGAATTCAAGTTGGATGGTTGAAGTGGAGGAATGCATTGGGCTTATTGTGTGATAGAAAAGCACCCCTCAAACTTAAGGGAAAATTCTATAAGATGGTGGTGAGACCGGCAATGCTTTATGGTGTCGAATGTTGGCCATTAAAAGAGAAGTATAATTCTAAGTTAAGTGTTGCAGAGATGAGGATGCTCAGGTGGATGAGTGGCTTTACCCTTAGAGATAGGATAAGAAATGAGCATATTCGTGAAAAGGTTGGAGTAGCTCCAGTGGAAGATAAGATTAGAGAGAGTCACCTTAGATAGTTTGGTCACATAAAACGACAGCCTCCCGATGACTCGATTAGGAAAGTATTGGTCTTAGATTTGACTTATGTTAAGAAAGGTAGAGGTAGACCTAAAAAGACTTGGTTAGAAAATATTAGAAATGATCTTTCTTTATTAGATTTAAACGAGAATTTGACTTTTAACAGAACACAATGGAGAAAAAGGATTCATGTAGCCGACCCCACGTAGTGGGATAAAGGCTTGATATTGTTGTTGTTGATGATGTTGTTGTTCTTTTTCTACTTTTTGAATTGACATATTGTCTTTTTGTACCTCTTTCCATCATTTCTTTCTTGCTAATTACTTCTTAATAATTTTGAATACCTTTCTTTCTTTTCCATTATCCAATTTCATTCAACCTAAGGTTTATTATAGGTTTCATTATAGTGTTAATAAACTCATATAGTATTCCTTAATATTAACATAATTTCTATCCTAAAATATATAGGTAAGTGCTTAAGTGCTTTTAGGAATATCATTTTTTGGAAGTGATAATTTTAATAAAATGATTAGTTCATGCTAGGCTATTTATATTATTATTTTTAATATTAAGTCTTGTTAATCACATAAAATATTAATTATTTACTTTTTAAAAATTTAAATATTGCAAATAAGAAATACAAGATCTAAAATTTTCATTAATTTGCAACGGCATTAAAATAATTAAAGCATAGATAATGCACAAACTCACAAAATGAGAAAGATAAAAATAGTAATGCACAAACAAACAAATAGGATATATATGCTGGGCCTACTGGAAAGTGGATTGGATTTGGATCGATATTAAAATTGTATTTCTAGAACATCTAAGTCAATGTTGAGTTAAACTCAACAACATACTGAAACTACCACTACCATTGATCCTATAGTTGATCCACATATGATAAATTCCTTGTTCCATACCCTTTATGTTCTTATGCATCCCCTACACATGATCCCTAAGATCAAGCACCTAGTCTCCTAACATCCAAGGGCTCTAATCTTAAGATGGCTGACCAGGATAGGCTAGTTAGGCTAGCAAGAATTTTCACTAGGCTCCCTAGCAGAAATTTTTGAAGTCTCCTACTTAGGAATATAGAGAAAAAATAAGAGAAGGATGCCCAATCCTATAAAATTAGTCCATATAACCAAGTATAGCAGGGAATGGTAAATGATTTTACCCACATATGTAGACATGCCCTTTAGAATGGAAAAATTAAGGAGGGCTCTATCCTTAGTTACCTCACTAATATTTTTACTAGGCATCAACCTGAATAAAATGAAATCGTGCCAAGCCTTTTCCTCTAGATTTATAGCAAAGGTAGAGAAGTTTACTATTCTTTCCTCCATTGGTTTCTACTCGACAATAGTATTAGGAACAATAAAAAAACTCAAAACATCCTCATAATATATAGGTACATTGACAAAATAAGAATGATCCTTAAAATATATATCTGAGGTCCCTTATAATTTTTTAATAGAAGTACTATCTACTAGAAGCCACTTCCCCCTAACATAAACAATATTATTTTGGTATTTCCTTGCATTTGCAAATAATTCCCTAATAATAGGCATTATGGAAAAATAAATTATAACAACTGATTTGTACTTTATGATTCTTTAATATAATCTGCATAGCTAACATCATATTATCTCAAAAGACAGACTAATGCTTTACTATTGATTCAAAAATAGAAAAAAAATTTATTTTGTAGTCAAACTCCACATAAGGAATATAATATTCATCTTGAATGATAAAATAACATTCACCTATCATTTTAAAGATAAAACTAACCAATGTATAATAATTTATCTTTATCAAAAAAATGTTCCCTACTTTAGCAAACTAAAGCATGATTTATATATTTTTTGGGTCCTACGTCTCCTAAAGAAGCAAGCTTTCAAGGTTAATGATATCCCAAGAAATGTTGAGAAAACTCTCAGTTAAAGTGGTGACTAAGATTCTTTAAATCTATAGGCTTAGATATAGGATTTTTAGTTTAAACCAATCAATAAGGAAATTTTCAAAATTTGAACGATTATTTATTGAATCAATGGATGAAAGGTAGAGAGTGCTTAAGATTCTAGAATAACACTTTATAATTTTACAATAGCTTTACACCTTTTCATATGAAATAAGAGTAGTCATCTAAGAAATAGTAGAAAGGATGCCCAACTAATCTATCTAATGTTTAATAAATAAAGGGCAAGTGGAAATGATCATTTATGGTGGCTTTGTTAAGCTTATGATAATTAATACAAATCATCCACCTAGTCATAATACTAGTAGGAATAATTTCATTCCTCTCATTAGCAACAAAAAATTTGTTCACCTTTATTAGGGATAGTGAATATAAACAACCCAATCACAATCAAAAGTAAAATAAATGATACCCGCATCTATCCATTTCATAATTTCTTTCTTTACCACTTCTTTCATTGTCGAATTCAACCTCCCCTACATGTCATCTTTATATTGTCAGGTTTCTTTCAATAAAATCTTATGTATGAAAATGAAAGGACTAATCCCCCGAATATTAGCAATAGACAACCAAATGCTCTCTTATATGAACTAAGAACTTTAAACTTACCTCTCCAGTATTTTTCAAGCTTAACAGAGAAAATAATGGGTCAAGTTAAGTCCTCTACTAAAAATACATATTTTTTATGGGCACGAATTGTTTTTTTTTTTCTAATCTTGGTGCCTCAATTACAAATGGTTTCAAAGATTTTCCTAGGGATGATGTATCTAAGACCTCATATCTCTCCTTATACATCCTAGGGCTTTCACTTATAACATGAATAACATCTCCCCCCATCTCATATAAATCATCACCACAAAACACTAAATCCATCTAACTATCTCCCAATAATTCCTCCATAACTTCTTTTATATAAGAGTCTATAAAATCCACTCTACAATAATCCTCATCCTAATCTTTAAGAAATTTCATTAATTTTGAGATATTATAAACAACTTTCTGATCTTGAACTCTTATGGTTAGCTCTCCTTTATAAACATTAATCATAGCTCTACCAGTAACTAAAAAGGGTCTATTTATAATAATAGGTATTTCTCTAGCTTCTTCCATATCCAAAATAATAAAATATATAGGAAAAATGAACTTATCCACCTTCGCTAATACAACCTCAAGTACAGGAAAATCTCTTAATAATGGTGGACCATATCGGCCAAAAATTGAAAAATTTTGCTGAAAAATCTGAATTTCTAGTGGATTTTCGATGGATTACCGGCGGGAATATAGTCGATGGTAAAACGCGCGTCAGAAACATTATTCCGAGGAATTTTTTGGCTAGAAATATTTTCGGTAAATTTACTGGTAAAATTGTGTGGTAATATTCATCGTTTATGAGGCACTCTTACCAGTGATTTGTTCGCCAAAAATTTTTTGTCGGAATTTCTAGTGGATAACCTGTCAAAAAAGTTCATCGGACAAGGATTGGCGAAAATTTTTGAATATTATCTGTCGGAACTTTCGATCAAATTTTTTTGCCAGAAATATGATACATTTTTATTGTATCTCCATTTTCAGTGGATATTCCGTCAACATATGCCAGAAACTTGTAGCAAAAAAAAAAAACACTCTCTCTTATATTTTCTACAACACAACAAACTTATATATATATATATATATATCATATTCATTCAAATATTAAACATAAAGACATGCTACATGCATGTAATAACAGATTTGATCATAATATTTTATCAAACATTCAACAAACAGTTTAGAATTAAATATAATGTTTATTCATTTCATAATTAAAAACGGACAATAAAATATACAAACATATAAATGAAATGTCTAATAATAATAAAAAAATATCTAATCAGAATCAGTCTCCTCCTCTGCCGATGCTGCCTGCTTTCCACTGAACCGCTCTCTCAATTTCTACAGCTTATCCAACAACTGAGTTTGTTGCATCTGCATGTCAGCTTATAATTTTCAGACTTGGTCTAGCTCAGCTATAAGGGCAACTACTTATTGGTTATACAATAACTCCTGGCTACTTATCGAGAAGTTGGAGCCACTAGATGTCTACCCGTCTTATACGTAGGCTTGCGAGCCTAAATCATAAACCCAGCCTTTCTGTATTCCTCTTATCACTTTGTGACCAAGTGCTGTAGTCAAAATAATCTACTGATCCCCCAGAAGATCCCTCACCTACTCCGGGCTGGCTCTCTCAAAACCATGTATACTCGTCCTATAAAAGTTAATACAAGATTAAGTAATTTACACATGACACCTAAAATATTAAACTTATATACTCACATAGGCTCTCATTGCTCGCTCATCAACCCATTGTCGGTCCTCTTACCAGTTATGGGTATGACTATGCAACTCAACAGCGGTCAGATCTATACCCATTACCTCTTTCTATAATATACTTATATTAGTATTCATATCTAAATAAATTATTTAAATCTTTTAAAATTTCTTACCAAACATCGCATGTGCTCAGTATGTGGAATTGAGACCCTAATATGGAGGAAACTACCCATGCCCCCAACATCAGAAGCTCAATTCTTTCTATTATGGTCCCTCATCCTGGTATAATCTGGGCTACCCCAAGCACTGATCAGCTCGCCCCATACACTCGCACCAATTCAGAGTGGTCGCTCGCCTTACTTTTTAATGTATGTAAATATGTCTCGTATGCGAGTCAACTTGTGCTTCTCAAAATTCTTTCTGATTTTATCATTGTGCTAGGTAACCAATAAAAATCTTTCTATATGAAAAACATACAACATAGAATATTTTTGTTAACTTAATTAAAAAAGATATAATATAGAATATATTTTTTATAATATCTAATCTCAAACTCTCAGAACCACATATTGTGCACTTCTTTTAAAATTTTCTTTCAAAAAATATAAGGAGCATCATACCTGCTCTATATGATGTCCTAAATTTTATGTGTCGCTATTTTGACGAGTGAAACCTGCACAAAATATGTTTGGTGAAAAAAAAAATATTTATCAAATTTTAGTAACATATTAAGAACAGTGTAAGTACGTATGTGTTACCCTTAGGTGCAATCAACATATGCCCCTCTGATGTCTACTCTTCTACGACTATGGTGGAAGGTCCACCTATAAAGGGTTGAGGGGGTGGTGGGGGATAGAATTGTGGGACTTATAATGGATATGGATAAGTGGGAGGTCCTCCATGAGAAGGTTGGGGGGGGGGGGAGTAAGGGTAGAAGGGAGTACTGTGTGTGGCATCTAGCGAAGGAAAGCAGGGGTCTGGTGAGTAAAACTACAAGCTACTGGCTAGAGGAGTAGGTAATGGTGGGCTAGGCTAACTCTAAGTGGCAGGTTGAGAAGAAGAGGTCCTTTAAGTATGTACAGACCTACTGGCTGAGCCACCAGTCACCTTCTTGCGCCTGCTAAAAATATTCTTGATCAATCTTTGGTGAGATCCATCATCTGAAGCCATAAATATTAGTAATATAAGTTATAACAAACAAATAATATAAAATAAAGTAGTAATAAAATAACTGAAGTAAAGCAATAATAAAATAACTAAAGTAACTATTATTATATTATTAAAAATAAATCATATTATTAATATAAATTATTGATTCATAATTGATTGTCAAAAAATGATTAAATATATTTACCTTCTATTTACTCATCATTTATTAATTCACTTCCATATGATAAAACTTCTTCACCATTATCAAATTCCTCATGACTTTTCTCTATGTTTAAATCTACTTCTTTTAACTACAACTCACTCTTATTAGTTATAATTTGATTGTCCACATCATTAGCAAGATCTTTTAAGTTTGACATAAGCTCTTCTTGATGTGATGTGATATTGATATAGTTTTCTCAATGACCCCCTTAGGTTTAGTCTTCATAATTATCAGTCAATCCTATTTGCCTCATAATCTACTCAGATAGTTAATAAAATAAACTTGGCTTACCTGGCTGGCAATGATGAATGGATCAAACTTTGCATATCTCCTACCCCACTTTACTTCTATTATACCATAAAGTGGATGTACTCTTGTACCTCTGTTCTGCACTGGATCAAACCAGTCACAATTGAATAGATACACATTATTTCTGTCACCTGGATATTTTAACTGCAATATTTCTTGTAATACCTTATAGTATTCAGAATCATCATTTATATGTGTGTTCTCTCTTACACAAATATTATAATTATCTATCTTCCTACGTTCACACTAAGATTTGGTTTAGAATTTATAGCCTTTAACCAAAAAAATTGGCCAATATTTCATTAATCTATTTAGTCCCCAAGTTAGATCCAGTTGTCCCTGATACTATAAATCACTACTTTGAGTGTGCACCTAATTGATCAATAAAATATTAGTATATTAATAGCATGTTTATTGACTACTGTGTTAGCTAATTATGATAAATTAGTGGAAATGAATAGTCAAAATATATACCATATTTTTAAACCAATTTGAGAATTCTATTTTCACTATCTTTTGGACTTCTACTGATACTGATGTACTCAAACCATTAATAAAACTCCTATAAATTTTAAATAGTTATGATTTATGAGTAATAAATCTATAAACAAGCTAACTCATACTTACTCAAGATATAGCTCAACTTCATTAGAGTTAAGCAAGGCATACAATATGGAAGCTCTCATCTTCTTATCAGTCAAATAACGTACGGAGCAAGCAGCTACATGTTCACCACTTCCATTGAATATATATATATTTGAGGATTTATATGAATCTTCATGACCCAAATTTTGAGGTGTAATACTCTTAGTTGATTGTGACACTGTGTCAAAGTAATACAAGCAAAATTGGGTTATCTCATACATTAGATTAACGGTTATAAGAATACATCGATCTTTGCTTTTGGGTTATATGGACCTGGATTGATCAGGGTCATAAACATGTAAGAATTAGTCATACACAACTCTGTAGGAAGATTATAAGAGGTGAGTATCATGGGTCAGCATGAGTAAGGTGAAGCAAACTGGCTAAATGGAGTAAAACCAAATGCGCATGAGAAGTCCAATACCAATATTCTAGTATAAACCCTCTTTGATATATATCAATAATTACATCATCTGGTCTTAGGTGCACTTGATTTTTATGTTTAGAATATGGGGATTGAAACTTCCAATCTGAGATAAAGCTAGGAAATTAACAGGCTATATGAATAAAAAAATTCATCCAATTAATGAACTCATCTGTTAATGTCTTTCATCCTTATACCAATCGGTTATACATCTAACTCCTTTGATTTTTAATATCCATAATATGAAGAATTTAGCATACATATAATATAAAGATATTAGACTTTTGAGTAACATCTATTAAAGAAAAATAGATTGAATTCAAATTGATTTGTAAATCGGATGGTATTATTCCACACAGGTCCCCTATCAATGAAAAATTTGACAGCCTCTCATCATCTCCCCTATTTAGGAGAAATTTAAGGAGTCTTAACCTACCTACCACGTCAAGAAAAGGTGCGCATGGTTAGTGTCAGGTGACACTGCAGCCATAGAACTCAATCCTACCATGCCAAGAAAGGTGTGCATAGGTTTTTAGCGGGGTACCTGTGTGAAAATGCAGTTTGTGCTGGAGATATTTCTAGCGGATTTACCGATAGAATTTTGGTGTCGTATATGCTCATTCATATCTTATCTCTAAGAGTCAAGCCACTCATGAGCCCAACACATTCCTCCACCAAGTTTGAGGGGAATTTTCTATCATACAAAATGCCCAATGCCATATATCAAGTAAAAGCCACACATCTTATAGAATTTCCCCTAAGTTTGAGGGGAGTTTTCTATCACATAATAAGCCCAAAACATTCCTCCATTTTAACCATCCAACTTAAATTCTACTAATAGTATCCACATCTATTTCACCATAAACTCCCTCTATAGTCTTATCAATAAGAAAAATATCATCAACAAAATGCATACATTATGGTACAATCTCTTGCAAATATCTACTGAGAACATCCATGATGAAAGCAAAAATAAACGGGCTAACATAGATGAACTTAAAGTGGATTTCTAGTGACTGAGGTGGCGAACATCGATAACGAAGTGGTGTACATGAAGGTGACAGAGGCAACGTTCAGTGGGAGGCGACTGACGCAAGCGGGAGCAAAGGAAAATGATTAAGAGTGAAATGAGAAGGAAGATGACTGTAGAAGGAAAATAGGGCCTTTTCTTGTGATAATACTGACAAATTTTCTGCCAAAAATGTTTTTGACAGAATTACCTCCAGAAATATTTCACCTGGTTTAAGTAAGCCAACGAATTTTTCGCCTGAAGTTTCACCGATAATTTCTACCGCATTTTTTGTCGGAAGCTACCGCCGGCTTTTCAAAAACTTTACGGCTTTGCCAGTGGGTTTTTTGCCAAAAACTTTAAGGCAATTTATTCACCAAAAATCCCACCGCTAAGTTACCGACAGAATATCAGGCGGTTACACCACCACTGCTACCGACGGATATAATTTTGCCTGGTACACCAAAGTTTTTCAAAAATTCTGCTCTATTACCCCCTTACATAAGTAAATGAATAATCAACCAGTTTAAGGGTAATAGGGGTATGTTGGACTTCTCTTAGGTCTAGTATTTTAAAAATAGAGATGGGCTTAAGATTGATTTTATAACCTAAATGACAAAGTGCTCTCCCACAAAATTTATCTCCTATAGCCATTGAGATAGTGAAACTACCAAGGTCCTTAAGCTTTTGCTGGATTTTCTTTTATATAATAGCACTACATTCTTCAAAAAGAGGTATAGTTTCAAAATTTCCTAATTTCCTCTTTTTTTTAAATATCTTTCATAAATTTTGCATAAGTAGGCATTTGTTCTAGAGCTTCAGCATAAGGTATATTAATTATTAATTATTTAAAGATCTCTAAAATTAGAAAACTACCTAAGTTTTATTTTAGCAATCTTCAAGGAAAGTGTGGTGATTGACTCTTAACCACATTCCTATTTGGTTTTTCTATCTTATTAGTAGGGTAAGATGACTCTTCAGCACTAATAGGGTCTAATGGGGCTTCCTCAATAATATCATCTATTAGTTTTTCTTCCTTGCTAACCACTTCCTCTAGTTCTTTTTTACTCCTTAATTGAATATATTTGCATTATTTATTACCCTTTTCTTTTGAATTTATTTGTGTTGCTAGGTAAGGTTCCTTGAATTATATTGGTTAAAGATCCAACAAATTATCCTAATTGGTTTTCAATATTTCTAATGGCAATAACTTGGCTTTACAATTGCGTACTCATTTGTAAAACTAATGTTGTAATCCAATATCCCTAGCTTGTAATTTTGATAATAACAAATATTATTGATTAAGATTTTTTTCTTTTATTATATATATTGGATATTATTTTTTTTTGTGTGCACTAACATCTCAAGTACACCATACATCGCTCAAGATTGATCAAGACTCAAAGTTGGGTAGAATAAGATGTCATTCAAAAGGGTCTATAATTTTCACTTTATTTTATTTTTTATTTCTTGAGTTTGGCCATGTAAGGGAGTATGAAAAATTGGCGATAGTGCACACACACATACACACGGGGGGAGAAGAAAATTTGAGATGAAAAAATTTTGAACTAATTGTACCGTATGATTATGATTGTACTGTACAATCAGTTATATAAAAAGAGGGTTAACGGTTAATTGAAACATTAATACTAATAAACTAATCGTACTGTACGATGTAGATTATATTGTATAATTTGTTTTGATTTATAAACCCTAACAGCCAAATAAATTAAGTAAGAAAATTTAAAATTGAATTTTGAACTAATTGTACTGTACAAACCTAATCGTACTGTACAATATTTAAAATCTTACTTAGATTATCCCCCTATGATTAGTCAAATAAATCATAGTTAATAAATATGGCTAATCGTATCGTACAATTATGATTGTACTATACGATCGTACCGACAGAGATAAAATCCAATCATCCCGAAGATCGTACTGGATAAAAATCTTAATTTTTAAACTAATCATATAGTATGATATATATATCGTATTGTATGAATTATTGATATTGCATTGACTGTACTGTACGATGTAAATCATATCGGACAATCGACAAAGATGATTTCTAACCTTTCCTGTAATTATCTTATATGAATAGAGTGGAATTAAACTAATCGTACCGTATGACCTTACGATTGTGTTGTACGATTTATTTGCTGATTTGAATAGTTCGTATGAATGACTATTTCATCGTACTGGATGAGTCTTATTTTTTTACGGATCGTACTGTACGAACTCAGATCGTACTGTATAAATAGAGACAGCCAAATTAAAAATTTAGGATTTTTTGAAGTCTTGTACTTAAGCATCTTATTGAAGTCTTTTTGCAAGGACTTTTGGCTATTGAAGGTACTCTAAGGGAGAATTTCTTGAGAGAGCTTTGGGCTGAGAGAGGAAAAAGGTGAGGTTGTGTGTGAGGGAGGAGTGTGAGGAATATTTACATGGTTGCTCTAGGCAAGCTTGCACCTAGCTTCCTTATGTGGCCTTAGTGACTTCTTGAAGTTGCTCTTGGAAGAGAAGCCTCAAAGTCAGGGTCTAGGGTTCACTTCCTTCACCAGGAGGTTGAAAAAGGATTGACGGTTCTCTACCATCACCAAGAGGGTGAGAAAGATTCTTTGGATTTTTTTCCTTCACTAGGAGGGTGAAAAATGATTGAAGGTCCGCTGCCATCACCAGTAGGGTGACATAGCTTTCAGTTCTCCGCCGCACAAGTTTTGGTGGAAGTGATTCTTATAATGTCTTCTCCACCTTACTGTGGGGGCAAAAGGAGAGTCGCTATAGTATTAGTGCTATACCCGAAGAGGAGGACTCTGGGGAGTAGACATAGATCAAAGTTGACCGATCCACTATAAAATTTATAATGTGCTCTTTCTTATTTATTTTTACTTTTCTTCATTTTTGTTTCTACACTTTATATTTCCTGCACTAATTTCATCATTTATTACAAGGCGTTGTTAGGTTAATTCATGATTAGCAAAAAGAGAAATTTCATATTTTGATCAATTTATTTGTGCCTCAAAACAAAAAATATTTCAAATTCTGAAGTGCTTTTGCATGTGTTAAGTTACCCATTTAGATTTGTTTTCAAAAATTATTATCTAGCATAAAAAAGAAAAGAAAGTTTTTGTTGCAGTATTTTTTAAAAGTACTAATTCCCCCCCTCCCCCTCCCTCTTGGTGCACCTAGGGACAGTTCACCGAGGTCTTACAACCTCCCTGAAATTTCAACCAATTCTTCTAATGAAAGCTTCTTATCCTTAGATTGATTATTTGAGTGAAATCCAGGGGGATAAGTAAGCCTTGGGTTTACAAAACTTTGAGGAGCGTGGCTCTAGTTTCCTACTTGATTTGATTGGATAGAGTTCCAATTAATATTACCATTTTAATTATTACTCCAATTTAAATTAGGATGATTTCTCTAAATAGGATTATAAGTGTTTCAGAAAGGGTTATTGGTTCTATTATTGATGGCATTAAGGGATTCTACTCCTAATACACTTGGATCACTAGAGGCTCCAAAGATATTATCTTTTACAATCAAAGGTGAATTCTGAGATGAATTGATTATAAGATTATCTATTTTTTAAGATATGGCAGTTGTTTGTGTAGTTAGAATTAATAAAGTATCCAATTCAAAAACACTAGCTACCTTTCTAGGATTAAAAATTGTTGGTAAACATCTCCTCAATCAAAGCATATGTCTCATCAAAGGCTATGACATTAGAGAACCACTAGTAACAACATCAATAATTGATCTAAGATAAACTATAAGGTTGCTATAAAATGTTTAAATGATTAATCGATCAGGGAGGGAATGGTGAAGACATTTCGTAAGGATTTCTTTAAATCTCTCCCATGAATTATGGATATACTCTCCATCTAACTTGGTAAATGAGTTAATATTATTTATAACTTAGCAGTTTTATATGGGGTAAAATAATTAGCTAAACATATATGGGCTAAATCATTCCAAGTTATAATTGAGCTTGGGGAAATGAATTTAACCATATCTTATCTTGAGTGAAAAAGAAAATAACCTAAGGCTAATAGCATCATCAATAACATTATTTTATTTGAAGGTTACACGCATTTGAAGGAAATTAGTTATATACATATTAGGATATTTTATTTGAGTTCTCCCAAACTGAGAGTTCTGCACCATTTGGATTATTATAGGTTCTAGTTCAAAATTGTTAGCCTAAATGTTAGGTCTAATTATGCTTTGATGAATGCCTTCAACCATAGGGTTAGTGTATTCTCTAAGCAATCTAGGTTGATTATTTTCTAGAAGTTTTAAAGCAATTTTTAAGTCTTTTTACTAGTTTTTAGTTTCTCTGATTTTTTTTAAGAGTCTTTCAATTTTAGTGTCAAACAAGAGTTTTACTGGCTATTTAGTACTATGCATATAACAATAAGAAACATAATAGAAAATGAGTCAAATACTGAACAATAATAATTAATAGTAAGCAAGGCATCGCTAAGCAGGTAAAATAAAATTAACATTAGATTAAATTATTAGTTTGTTCAGTAATATAAAATTTAAAATATGATAATTAATGTCAATTGTGATCCTCGACAAAGGCACCAAAAACTTGACAGATTTTTTTAAAAAAATTTCTTGCTTATACACTAATTGGTCCTCTAAATATATTTTAATTTTGTGTAAGTCATATTCTACACAAGTGCACATTTTGTGTCAAGTAATAAAGTGATGAGAAGAGAATCGTTCTCACAGGGAGCAACACAATTTCCTAAATTCACGTTAGTACTACCTAATAAAAATACTTTATTTACTTAGCCAAATGATTGAAAATAGGTTATGCAAATTAAAATAAAAAGCTACAGTTGTAGAAGGTAAATCTAATATTTGTAAAATATCTAAACCTATTATATTTAAGAACACATGAATGCATAAGAGAGATTTTCTACCTATTGTGGTTATCAATCAGAGCATAACTCCTCGTCTCTGTCAAACTTGTTGTAGTATTAGCAAGGATTCCTCCCAACAATAGTTATACTATCTTTTTAAGATCCCATAATCCTAACAACCATATGTTAATGTTATGGCATGACTATATTTTAAAATCTCTAAATATTCTTTTAGTTCTTCATCGAGGCTCTAGATCACACTAGATCTTAAGTTTATGCATGACTTATTCATAAACTAAATGAAGCTTGGAGGAATTAAAGATAGACTAAGGGGCTATTTGGTTGCATGAAAAAAGAATGCAGTGTAAAAGAAATGTAGTGTAAAAGGAATACTTTGGAGTTATTTAGATGTTTGAAAAAGGAATGCAAGACTTTACTTTTTTTTGTTTGGTTTAAAGTACAGTGAATGTTATGTACATTGTAAGAAGGTTATGATTGGGGTGGGTGGCGATCAGTGGTGGGTGACAGTGGCTGATAGGGGGCGGCGGTGGTGGCGGGGCAGCAACGACTAAGGTGGTAGGGTGGCAGGTGACAGTGGTTGTGGAGCGGCTGCGGGGCGGTGGAGGCAGTTGGCGATGGGCAGTGGCGGTGGCCATTGGCGGGGGCTACCAGCGGATGGTGGCAGCAAGCGGCGAGTAGCACCATCCACCGGTAACAGGTAACAGTGGAGACAGTGTCCACCGTAAGTGGTCAAGAAAGCATTTGAGTAGTATAAAGTATTCTTGCTCAAATTGGGAGAGAACACTTTATCTCAAAAATAACTAAAATTTAATACATTGCATTTACTTTAAATTACCTTGAATTTTCTTTTATTCAACCAAATGCTATAAAGTGAAAAAGTAATGTATTTACTTTACTTTTCATTCACTTTTCTTCCAACCAGAAAACCCCTAAGTAATTTATAAAGATTAAACCTAATTTATATAATTCATGGCTTTTAGGTAATCATAGCTTCAAAATTAATTGATTAAATACACATGGAGACAAAATTACACAACATAAACCTTTTCATTTTATAAACAAACACAATACAAATTACAAAGCAAAACACAATACAAATTACAAAGCAAAACACAAATGATAGAAGAAAGGTTAGAAGTCACACAGATATGAACTATGGACTCCATTGCACTCCTCCACTTTGTTCTACACTAATACAAGACACCAAATAAGTACAATAGAGCTAATTCCTCTCCAAATTAGTCTCTTATACTCACGCACACACACACGACTCCCTGAGGTGCCTACCTCTTTACATGAACAATAAGGATACTATTTATAAATTTATAAAATAACTGAATCGGTGATGTGGCACTGCTTGGTGCCACTTTGGAACTGCTAGAACAGTACATCGATTTACCATTCTTCTCATCAGTTCACCAACTTTATCTCCCACTGCAGTGTTGGGCAATTTAGGGCGGCGATGCTCCATCTGATGCTGCAAAACTTCCAAGATAGCACCTCAGTGTTAAGCTCTCTAGCAATTTTTTGAGGCCCTCCGCTGTAGTGCTGCTTCTATGGCACTGTAATGTTGGTTCAAAATTTTTTTTAAAAAATTTTTAGCATATTTTTTTCCACAAAAATATAAGGAATAAAATCACAAATATTATTATATATGCAATTTGGACTTAGAATTTTTTCTCTTATCATACCACTACTTCATCATTGACTAAGATCTAGAAAGAGAAATAAGAATAGATGCATGAGGTTGAGAGTTGAGAGTGAAAAGTTATTAAATGAAGAACTAATCATGTTTGCTACAAGGGAGTCTGATAAAGGTCAGATTCCACTTACTTCTCCTTTGTTGGGAGGTAGATGATTCCATCCTCTCTTTACTACCTATGGAGAGGGGGATATTAAAGCAATAGCCAATTAAACTCCTCCTTACATTTGATTGTCCCATTATGCCATCCTTAGGAGAATCGAAGAGAATGTTTAAAAGTATGCTAAAAGGGCTAGTTTATAGGTGTGTTGAAACCTTTGGACAGTCTAAGAAAGAGTTCTTGAAAGCATGAAGGGAGTAATTAGTGAGAATGGTGGAACTAAAATTCAAAAGAAATATATTGCTGGTATTGGTAGAAAAGAAAAGTTGAATATGTGTATGTGTATGTGATCATTGATGGATATCATAGAGAACCCATCAAGTTCTCGAGAAATATTGATCGTATAGTTTTAACTGGTGGGCAGTACTAGAAAGTCCCTACCATTCTTCTAGAAGTGAAGCGTATTTCCTGTCAAACTCATCGACATTTATCTCAATCTTCATCCACAGTATTAATAATCCTGTGAAAGTTTCTAGTCACTTTTATGTGCATCAGTCACCCATAGTTGACTGGCACTATGTTGAGGGTGGCCAATTGTCTTTCCACTCTGATGTGAGGAGGCTAAACTCTTCAATTTAATTGACCTTAACATCTACTAAGAAGAACATTTGGTGACCTAAATTGGTAGCCACTTCATCCACAACAGTTGTAGTTAAAGATCAAGTGGAGCAGGAAACGAAGAGAATGAAAGGAAAAGAGCTAATGCCCAGTAGAGAGTATACTCCCATAAATCCTTATTATGTATTTGAAAAGTCTATAAAAGAAGTTATGGGTGAATTAAAGAAAAGTATAAAGTAGATAGAAGAATAATCCATTGAGCAAGAAATGGAGCATAATAATGTAGAGATGTTTGCTGAAATTTGCATGGTAAATATAAGAGGATCTCTACAAAAAGAGAAAATTACTAAAGCTGACCTATGAGATGTTGAAGTTAACTAAGGTGTTTCATCAGACTTCACTCAAACATCTCTTAGATTAATTAAATAAAAAAAAGAACAAATTTTGAGAATGGAGAAGAAAATAGAGGAGATGATGGCTGTTATGACTGCATTGCATAATCAAGGGTCTTCCTCACCATGAGCACCAATTGAGTTATCTATTTTCGTGTTTATTTTAGTGGTCAATAAAAAGAAAGGAATTATTGATGTGTGTGTAATGTGATATCACAACCCTAACACTCTGTGTCAATTATGGGTTATCACTAGATCTACGTAAGTGCACATATTGTGCCAAATAATAAAGTAGCAAGTTAAGTATCATTCCCACGAGGTGTAACCTCAAAAAACGCTCTGGTACTACTACTATGAATTGTTGGATTTATCGTATTGCAAAAATATTGGAGTGATCTAGTTTAAGAAAATTAACTAGGTTTGTGAAAAATAAAATCCTATATTTAAGTGATTCTGAATCAACGATAGTCTAAAACTCATGAATGCAAAAGTTAGATTTCCTATATTATTTCTATGAATTAGAGCATAAATACTCCTCATTTCTATTGAGCTAGTTGGAGTTTTTAGCTAAGTTACACTTAACTACAATGATTATATCTCCATAATGATTCCAAAACCCTAGTTAACATATGTCTATGTATGACAAAATCCCGTTCAAAATCCTCTATTTGTTCCACTACACCTCCATCGAGGAAGTATACCACACTAAATTTTAAATCCGTGTAAGGCCTATACTCAAATTAAATTAAGCATGGAGTATTTAAAAATAGCATAGCATGATTCATACAAATATGATCTATTCTTATACAGTCATTATTATAAACATATCATAAGCCCAGAGAATTAATTTAGCCAACCATTGTAATTAAATTACACAAAACATATTTTATTTCTATTATAAACAAAATTACAAGAAAATAAGTAAGAAAATATAGAATCAACTATCCTTACAAATGCAAATAAGCACTCCTTGCATACTTGGTCCCCCTTTCCCTTAGCTTTCATACACTCTTACTCTCCCTTTAACTCTACTTGAGACACAATACAAGAGAATAAATGGCCAACCCCCTCACAAAATTTGACCAAACTATTTATATTTAACATATATAATTGACTCAAGCACGATGACGCTATTAGTGGAAGCACTGTGGTGCTGATGAATTAAACTAGTGCCTTTGTACTGACAAGGTCCATCGCTACAGTGCTTTGACAGAATCGATGTGTTGCTTTCCTATGGCAACTGAATTAACATCTCTATTGTGATGCTAAGGTGATTTGACGATGCTGCGACTTGTTTATTGCTACAACGTTGGTGAAGATCTTGTGCAATAGCACCTAGAGGGCGCTGCGGTGCCTTGCTTTCTATCTTTAGTTGAAATTTCAGGGCGGAATGCCACATCGGTGCAAAGATTTGGCACTGTGGTGCTAGGTCTTTTTCTTCAATTTTGTAGCTTTTTAAGCAAATTGTCTTGCACAAAATTATCAAGTGAGGTTTTCTTCAAAATAAAAGAGGATAGCATAAAATAAATTAAAATAGACCCCACTCACTTTTCTCTCTTGAGGTGATATAAGGCCTTTTACCTTGGTCGCTGGTAACATCAGCAAGTCTACCAGTCATAGGCCTCCTTATCTCAATACTTACCCACAAAATTGCTTGCGTGTACTCGTCAGCTCAGCAATATCGGACTCGCCAGTATGCACTTGGCACTACTGAGCTCACTTATAGGCAAATCGCCGAGGTTCTTCAGATCTTACCCTTCTCCAACTACGAGGAGGCAACACTTGTCTAGCAAAGTCTATGTAGCATTGCAATGGTATTTTATGCGTACTATTTTTTCTTATACTTTTTTGATTTAGCCCTTCATGTAGCCCTCAAAATTCAATAAATAAGAGGTGATGAGTAAAACATTTGAGACTTCTATTTAATTAATTCGAGTGGATTCTATGCTAGTCTGAGACTCATAGTTCTTTTTGAATATTATGCAAATTCTCTCTTCCTCCCTAGCTCACCTTTGTCCATTCTCATATAGGTTTCAAGTCACTTACTCATTGAGTCGTCTTACTAGTAAAGTAAGGTGTCTTCCATGGACAAAATTATATCCAACAATTGTGATGTGTTTTAGCTATTGATTATACTATGTTATTTCTAATGTTGTTGAACTATGCTCAAAATTTATACGAATTTTATTCAAACAACATATGAATCTATCTTTGAATCAAAGTGCATGATTTGAGAACAATATGAACATAACATAAATTTTCTCTTATAAGATTTCAATATTTATCGATTGTTGATTAAATTTTGTTTGAGTTATGTTTAAACTAATTTTTATCATAACAAACTTAAAAATTAGTTCATGATCGAAAGCACAGTATTTAGGCAAAAAAAAGAAAAAAGAAAAAAAGTCATTTTTTAAAAATAAAATATCTGATATATATTTGATCATTTTTAAATATAAAATCAAATCTCATTAAAATTAATGATAGTGTCGGATGTGACAAATGACACATCTTAATACAAAATTTATGAAAATACTATGACATAAGTTTTTGTTGGGAAATTTCCATACATACCACTTTATTTCATACTATTTATATATCTAACACCTAAAATTTTAATATTACATTTCTATTACTTATTTAAAATTTTAACATCAAATATACCACTCCTATATTTCATTATCACCACCCATACCACTCTACAAACTTTAATATTTCATTTTATGCACATATTTTTGTTCTATAGATGATAGATATGTAATATTAAAGTTTTAGATTTTAGATATATAAATAGTATGAAATAAAATGATATGTATGTAAAGATCTTTTTTTTCTGTTGATGGGTACTAGAGAGGGTTTGAAAACCGAATCTCAAAAGAAATCAGATTATTGTACTTCACTTTTCCAGCGGTTATGACCTCCTCCGCTTATGCTTCGTCTTTATCAAGCGCCCTTAGGGTTTTCTGGTCACGTTCGAACCCTAATGGCGTCTCCCAGCTATCTGGGTACGGAAGTCCTAAATCGTCGCTTCTTCTCTTTCATTCACAAGCGCTCCGCTCTTCCTCCCTAGTAAACTTCTCTCGCGGAAGGAAGAACTTTTCAGCTGTTGCTCAAGCTAAACATTTGAAGCCCAAGGTAGCAGAAAGGAGAATTTTTTATACATTTCTTAGCTTTACTTAGTATGGAAGATGTCTCACTCGCCGAAACTTCATTTTTCTCGCATCTTTGTTATTGAATTTTCTTCATACTGTGATTTTCTTTTTGAATTTGATTGTTTTATGCTCTATCTTGAAAATATGGTTTTCTTTGTTAATTAATGATTAATGCATCCCAGGCCACGATACCTAAAACCATACCACCTATGGTCAGTGAAGATTGTTGAAAGAACAAAATTGATTCTTTGATTGACAAACACACTTGGTCGATGAAGAATTTAAACGACCTTGTCTACTGTCTTGACAAGCACATATTATAGTTGGCATTCTTGTTCAACCAGGCTGTTGTACAGTTGTAATCAATCAAGATTGTTCGTTGATTGAAATTGGTCCACTAGGGGGCTGTTTGGCAACAATATTTGAGCAGGATTTAGCCAAACGGGATGTAAGCGCCCGATAAATCTCATGTCGGAATAAATCCTCTGTTTCCTTCTTTTTTCGGTAAATCCCGGATTTAATAAATCTTGTAGATCGGCGCATTTACGGGATTTCGGCGAATTTACGGGATTTCGCCGAAGAAGCACGCGAAAGGGATAAAGATGGATACCTTCATAGAGGGCTCTCGTCATGGCTTCCGATCCGACATCGTCGGAGGCGAAGAAGCTTCTTTAGTGACTCTTTTAACACAGTACTTTACGCGAAGCCTTCCAGACTTCACGTGTAGCATGTGAGGTCAAAGTAGGCACGAAGAAATGACGACCAGGAAAAGCAATAGTAACAAAGAAATGGAGAAGATGAAAAGCAAACCCTATATTAATTAACTAATTAGTAATTAAAAATTAAAAAATAGTTTAATTAATATAATTTCAAATAGAAATAATTATTATATAACATTATAAATAATAATTAAATAATTAATTAGTAATAGAATATTTAAATGATTAATGAGATAATTAATAATTAAAAATAATTAAATAATACTTTAAAAAATAATTAAATCATTAATAGGAGTATTAGTTAAATAATTAGTTATTTAAAAAAATAATTAACTAATTAATTAGATAATTATTAATATAATTAGGTATCAAATACTTATTAAATTAACACTTAAATAAATAATTTGATAAGTATTACTATAATTCATAATTAAATTATTTAATAATTAAGCTAAGTTTTAATTAAATTTTTTATCATTATAACTTATTGATTGAAATAAAAATTGAAATAAGTAAATTGTACTTAACACGCAAATAAATTTATTACACATTAAATTTAATTTTTAAATTAACCAAATATCTTAAATCCTTGATTATGTTGTTAAATAGTGTTGTTGAATCTAGATTTATTCGGTGAATGATGTCAGCGTACTTTAATGGTCTACCTGTGAGTTGAGAGCCTGTAGGTGAAGATAATGAAGACAAAGAGAAAGTGGGAGAGAGTATGAGAGGGGAAGTTAGATTTGACGAAATCTTTATTATCCCAGTCAGAAGTAAAAGTGTGAGGGCTCTATCCTGTCGAGCTCAGGATAAAGGAAAATTGGCACAATGTTTCTCTATGTATATCTTTTTGTTTTATATTATGATTTCTTATTTGTCTCCCTCTCTTCCTTTTTTATGCTTCCTCCCCTATTTATAGGGTTTAGAGAGTTACAGTAGAATATGTATGGAATACATTTATACTACTCATTTTTGATAGAGCTAGATCGGTTGTGTCAAGTGGTGTGGTGATCTTTGTAGAGAAGATGCGAGTAAGGTGATCCCGTGGGGAATCTGGAGATCGAGCCTGCATTGGGTAGTAAGCCGGTCTGATGCCACCCTGTTGGAGTGAGAGGGGGCTAGTAATGACTTGACGTAGGTCTCTGAGTTCGGTGCTGATCCGATTATAAAAAATGTATTATGGACGAGATGTGTGCCTTTATCTTCACTTTTGATAGGTCTAGCATAGAAGACTTGACTTTGGCTGAGATGAATAAAGACTTGTTCGACTGAGAGAGGAACTTTTGTGGTCGTCCCTACTGAGGTAGGCAACTGCCTAGAGGATGTGGCCAAAGGTGGTATGCCATGCTCTAGTGATAAGCTCCTTCCCAGCTCCTAAGCGAGTCTTTCGAATGGACTGTCTTGAAAGAAAAGAGAAATCTCCTTCCACACGATTTGAACGTAATCTGTAAGGTACCTACGAGAGGGTAATTGCACAAGCACTGATGGGTATACATTTAGTTCTCTGATTATTCGACCCTTTGATCATCAGATGTTGAAAAGGTTGGATAAATGAATCATAAACCAGAGAAAAGAGCATGAGTAAATATGAATTTATTGTTCTGAATCTTCTATAGACTCGAGGCTCATGTATCTTCAGAGATCGAACGATCTTGTCATCGGGTTCCTCATACTGGCTTTGAGTCAAACAGATACTTGCTTTTTGTTTCCAACTTGGAAGCCTTGCACAAATTCGGTAGATAGACCTTTCCTCTCTTCTTGGCGTTCGGGCTTCTAGGAGAGCTGCATGCAAAAGAGTGCAAGTTGCTTTTGGTATGGAGGCCTCGAATGCGGAAGATACCATCCTGAGTAAGGTTTTTGTTGGAGAGGAGGCGTGAGTATCAGTGGACTCAGCATATCTTACTATCGGTTATCTACTGAAGAAAATACATGTTGATGCTGAGGATTTGGTTGTTATTGATGATGATCGGTTGTTTCATTCTACTATAGGGATGAAGGAGACGGTCGCTCATGTTATTTCAACTGTGGGAGGAAGGACTGGTGACTAAGAAGGGCTTTTGGATAAGGGGAGGAGTCATTTCTTTCCTTCTGAGAGCTTGCAAGAATGCATGGGTTAGGCCTCTCTGAAGGAGGTGAGTGCCTTAGAGTAGATTGTAGTTGTTGATGATACTGTTATTATTGTCGAAGATGTTGTTGAGGAGCGGACTGGGGAAAGATCCTTAAGCAGCCACTGACTTCCTTCTCGTATACCTTATGCTCAAACCTCGTTCTCCCCCTGGAGTGAATTTCATTGGATGAAATTGTAGGAATATTGGTGGCCTTTGAGTCGACAGTTAAGACAGGGGATGTGGGCGAATCCAATGTTGGTGGAGAGGGAGTTGCTGCCGTGGAAAATGTCGATTTGAGTGGTGTTGTGACTTCGTAAAATGATTAGATGGCTGATGTGTGGATTCATATAAATTCGATGGAATTTGAGTGATGTTCTTTGCTTAGTCAGACTAAGCAGGAGGGATTTCACCAGGGAGCTCAATACATTATAGAGTATCTCGACAGGATGAGGAGATTAACACTGATTATGGTGAAGGATCCTTTGTTAGAGCGTGCCCAGTGTAGTCGTCGTATAGGCTGATTTTATTTTTTCTTTTTCCAGTCATTGTATGTATCTACAAACAAGGGCGAGATTGCCCTTTTCTTTGGCTATTTGTATCTGCAAATAGGTTATCGTGGGTTTGGCCACTTGGTTGTATTCTTCGGCATTGACATGACTGTTGGTGAGTTCCAATAGTTCTACCAATTTCTTTGGCTATTGTAGGTCGAGTGGGTACCTGAAAGGACCTTCCCTCAGTGTTTGGGTTAGAGTTGCTTGGGCTACTGCAGGCTCTAGGTCTTTCACATTGAGCATCTCCTTCTGGAACCTCAATATGAAATTCCTCAATGGTTCTCTCGGTTCCTGTCTCATTTTTTACAGGATCTGTGAGCTCTTTCGGGGTCTAGCAAATTGTGCAATGAACATTCTCTTGAATTCGACGATGGAGGTGATCACCTCACTAGATAGGTGAGTAAACACTTTAGTGCCGAGTCCTTGAATGTAGTGAAGAAGAGACAACATTAGAGGGTGTTGTTAATGTCGAGGAGGGAGGTCATGGACTCAAAAGTCACCATGTGATTCATGCGGTTAGTTTCACCTTAGTAGGCTTCTAGGTGAGGCACTTTGAGCTTGGGAGGCGTTCTTACTTCAACGATTGATCTTGAGTAGGCGTTGGTTGGCCTTGGTTCACTTTCTTTGGCTCGCTTGGCTGGGGGCTACAATTCTTATCTCTCGCCTGTGGGCGAGTATGATTGATGCTTGAATCAGAGGCATGCACTTCTTCGAATGCTCGTGATTAGAATTGGGGTCATATGGTCCTTCGGATGCGTTAGCGGTTCACACTCGGTTGCTAATGATTGCAAGAGCATCCTAGATGGACTTTAGAAGTCACTCTTTGATTTCTTGCAGTTCGTGGTGGGTGGTGTAGTCTAGATTAATCACGTTCACCGAGGTCTTGGGGTGCTCGTGGGGGGGGGGGGTTAGTAATTTTCTTGCCTTTCGCATCGAATTTATGCTCACCACACCTAAAATGATGTTGAATCCAAATTTATTCGGTTGATGATGTCGGATCGTACTTTATGGGTCTTCTTGTGAGCTGAGAGTCTGTAGCTGAGGATGATGAAGGCAGAGAGAAAGAGGGAAAGAGAGAGAGAGAGAGAGAGTATGAGAGAGAAAGGTGAATCTGGACGAAATCTTTATTATCCCGCCAAAAGTACGAGAGCGAGGGCTCTATCCTTTCAGGCTAAAGGAAAATCGGCACAATGGCTCTCTATATATCTCTCTCTGTTTTGTACTAGTGGTCTCTTGTTTGTCTCCTCCTTTTCTTTTTCGTGCTTCCTCCCCTTATTTATAGGGTTTGAAGAGTTATAGCGGTATATATACAAAATACAGGAGTTGTACTATCCATTTTTGATAGAGCTCAGCCGACAGTGCCGAGTGGTGTGGCGATCTTTTGAGATAGGATGCGGGTGAGGTGATCCCATGGGGAATTGAAGATTGAGTCGATGTTTCTTAGGAAGCCGGCCTGATGTCGCTCCGCTGGAGCAAGAGGGGGCGAGTAATGACTTTACGTTTATCTCTTAGCTCAGTGGTGATCAGAGCATAATGGATGTCTTGTTAACAAGATATGTGCCTTTAGCTTGACTTTTGATAGTCTCGTATAAAAGACTTGACTTTGGTTGAGAAGAGTAAATACTGTTCTGACTAAGAGAGGAACTTATGCGGTTTCCCCTGCTGAGGAGGGTAGTTGCTTGAAGGATGTGGCTGAAGGTGGTTTGCTATGCTCTAGTGGTAAGCTTTTTCTCAACTCCTATGTGTGTCCTTCGAATGGACTGTACTGAAAGAAGAGAGAAATCTCCTTCCATGCAGTCCGAATGTAACCTGTAAGGTACCTGCGAGAGGGTACTTGCACAAGAAGTTATGGCTGTACAAATGTCATAGGATTTAATAGAATTTAACAACTATTTTGCTAAATAGCTTTTAGGATTTAACATACCCAGGTTTTACTAAATCCTGGATTTACATGATTTACTAAATTCTACTATAGTTAAATCCTACTTTTGCCAAACAACCCATAGGGTGTTTTGTAATATTGATAAAAAAAGATAATTGGTCAACTAGACTGTTTTACATTATTGACCTTCCAAATTGCTCGTAAACCAAAATTGATATTTGGGTTGATGACAAGCTTCACATATACAGGACCACCCATCTATATCGATAATATGATATTTGATTCTAGTATTTGGACTTTTTTGGATAATTTGATGGTATTATTCCCACAATTATTGAATATTCTTCCATACTTTGAATGTCTCAATCATTTTACACCTTTAACAATGATTTTTCAAGATATTATGATTTTTTATCATAATATTGGTAGCTTATGCCATCTTACAAAAATATGGATTTTTTTTTTGTTAGTTGGCATATATAGTTTAATTAGGTTGATTCTATTTGAATCCAAATTTATTCATAATGACATCCGATTTTACTAACAGGTCTATCTGAAGAGCTGAGAAACTTGTGAGTGAGAATAGAGAGTGCAGAGGAAGAGTGGTGGAGAATTGGAAATCTCAAATAAGTAGAATTTTCTTTATTAGTCAAAGAGATTTTTTTTATTATTTCTTATAAAGGTCCCCAAAAATTGTTCGGGTCATCCATTCTTTATAGGATTCTGGGGATTATAGGAAATGCTACATATAGAGAAAGTAAAAATACAATGATACACATATTACATGTACAATGCTATACCACACTTTATAGGCGTGTCAACCCCCCGATTGACGGGCAAGTTGGGATAGAGGATTCGTCTTTGAGCAGGGCAGCGCCGAGTATGCATTGGACAAGTGAGGTAGAGGGTGAGCAACATGATAACTGGTGAGTCTGCGAGCTGGTGCGGAGTTAGACGGATTTTGTAGCATGAGGTTGATTGGGAGTTGTGGACAACTTGTGTTGAGGATTGTGTTTTCGTGAGAGAGCGAGCGAGTGAATTGAGGTAGCCAAGAGAATTTACTGTGGTTGGCATCGGTAGGGTAAGTAGGGAGCCCTAGGTAGCCTTCCTGTAGCTAACCTTGAATGAGGGGATGATAGCTCTAAGGTGAGAGCTAATGTTTCAGGTGGCGGCAAGTGGCAATCTGCATGCTTGACAAACAGCTTTCGATTTGCCTTATATAGGACAAGCTCCTTGGTTAAGCAAGTGTTCCAAGGGAATTCTTCTTGAGGGCTTGTTTCCTCATTACAACCCAACAATTATTTGCTAGAACACCTGTGAAGATATATATATATATATATATATATATATATATATATATATATATATATATATATATTTCCATAGTTCGCTCGGCCTTTTGACATGCGAGTGGCGGTAAGGGTGAGTGAATATAATTAAATGTAATTGAACAGAAAAATAAATATGAATTTATTTATCTATTTTACTATAGCCTTGGAGGTTGCGTTGAACTTGCAGTGATGACGTGATAGTGATGTGACACCACCTTTTGTTGGGGATCTATAAATTTTCGGTTTTTGGTGTTGTGAGAGTCACTGCTTCAACAATTTTGGGACTGGGCGAGTTTAAGCGAGTTCAAGAGAGGAAGATGAATCCTATTGCGATAGCTCACTCCAGCGCGAAGGCTTGGAAGAAAGCTACACTTCACGCAATATGAGCTAGGCAAGTTGTGAAGAAGGCGACTGCCACGTTGGGGGACCTTGCCTAGTAAGGTGACGGAGACCATTGAGGCCTCACCAAATAAGGCGGTTGATGTTGTTGCCACCTTGTAAGGCCTTGTTGATCAAGGGCATAGAAGTGAGAGGCGTTAGACCAGAACTCATGTTTGGGGAACCTGCCGCTACCCCTCCTACAAAAAGGGTTGGAGCTAAAATGGTGTTTGAGGTGGTGGTGGTAACTATTGCGGTGAGTAGTGATGTTGAGCTAGTATCAACTAAGAACGTGAGCTCTCCTATTGTTGCCACCACAATAATGGAAGAAGACAATGAGCCTCTACCATAAGCGATGAGGAGGTGCTCCTTGCTAGGGAAGGCTACAAAATGTGGCTTGGAGGAGGCTGCTCCAATCAGTGAAGGTACGAATGTGGAGGCACCACTTCTTGTGGTAGGTATGTCAAAGAAAGATAAGTTTGATTATTTAAAAATAACACTATTAGGAAAGAATGTACCTACCGTGAGAGAGCCTGAGTTTTGTGTTTCCTTGATTGAGTTGTTGTGACGCCGGCCGAGTTGGGCGACCTTTATACATCACAAATGGATTTTCCTGGGAGATCAACTTCTGACTATCCCCCTTGAGATTCCTTAAGTTATATCTTGACAAGTTGTCAATATTAATTACACGGGGCCGACCACAATGGAGTCTCAGGGTGTGGAACTCATTGAATTGAGTAAGCTCGTCAACACTGGCGAGGAGGGAATTGCTATTGTGTAGTGGGCGTCAGTAAGAAGGTGGAAGCTAACGAGTTAAAGGCAATAGTTGCTGAAGCACCAACTAAGGTGGCTGTAGAGGGGCGAACAGTGATGCTGCTATGGTGGAGTCCACGGCCTCACCCTTGGATATTTGTTCTGCTGATGTTCCCTCTCCCTTTGTACAAATCTCGTTAGAGGACGTCGCTAGGAGACTGGCAGTCTTCGAGCCAATGTTGGCTCCTTGGGGCATTATAGTTGGTTTAGCAGCTAGCAAGAAGAGGCAATGTTGTGGGGACTCATCGAGCTAAGGAAGGAGGTGATCGAGTTAAGGGAGGAGATTCTTCTGATGGGTAGCCAGCATGATATGATGAGGAAGTTAATTGGTTCTACCAAGGGTGAGATGAGGGCAGCCATGGAAAATACAAAGAAATCCAACTTCCAATTCGATAGCTTGCTCATGCTAAAGTATTTGTCAAATTGAATGTTGACGCATCATTATTGCAATCAAACATTGGTTCTATAGCATGTGTATTACGAGACAATAAAGGAAGAATGTTGATAGCTTATAGGAAACAAGTAATTCATTGGGACATCTCTATTCTAGAATTGATTGCTATATTGGATTTCAAAAACTTTACTCAAGATTGGATGAAGGATAAAAAAGGAATCATTATAGGAGATAATAAGAATGTGATCAAGGTTTTGTAGAATTCGGTTACCAAGCCTTCAGGAAGAAATAATCTCGTTCAGAATTTGGACTTCTCTTTTTTAGAAATTTTTGAGAATGTTATTTTCCATTATGTTTCTAGAGATTGTAATAGAGTTGCAGATTTTTGTGCTCATTATGCTCTTTTAGGTGAATTTTTTTGGGATGTTTTTGTTATTAGTGAACTTCCTACAGGTTTTGTTGACTTGTTAAGAAAGAATTGTGATAGATTTTCTATCACATAGTAGGTTATATCTTTCTTTTCTTCATTAATTCTATTTGCATATTTTCAAAAAAAAAATAATATTTGGAGAATGTAAACCTACTGATGCTGAGGGTAGCAAATGATCCTCTGTGCAAAATGATTCGTAGTGGCAAGTAGGCTTGCCTACCTTTATTGTAACCTTTTCTCCTTTTCTACCTATAAATTCTCAATGTAATAATAAAACATGTTTTATGATTGTTGCATATTTCTATAAGTTAATTAGTGATATTCAAGTTTGTTCATTCTCATGTTCATGTTTTTGATACCCTTGCTTTTGTTACCGAGTTATATGCTGTGAGGCAAGTGAGTTTACCATGCGAGTGCTAGGAGTGAGGCTGCCAAGAAGAGTGGTGATTGGCGATGATTGAGAGAGAAAATGAAATCTTCGCATTTAATGTGATTTGAGGGTTGTCTCGATTCCTGTGCTCGACATTTTCCCTATAAATAAGTAGGGTAGGCCCCTTGGATGCAGTTGTCGATCCGAATCACTTACTCTCCCTTGCTTTTTACTCCACTATGGGCCCCTTTTTGTCAGTGGCTCTACGAATGACTTCATGGCTGCTCTTTGCAAGTTTGCTGTAGTGTTCATGGTTCTGCGCGAGCTACCCGAGTCGAGGTCGCCTAACGAGGCTCCCGACTTTAAATACTACGCCTATTGCTTTGGCAATGAGAAATTCACTGTAAGATCGACAGGGGCGAGTGAGCGTATCAACTCCTTTGGTGATGTGCTGGTCGTCTCCAACAACTACTTGCTAGGCTTCCGTTTCTCCCTTTGTGTCGAGTTGGAGGTTCTGAACTATTATAAAGGCATCCTTGCTCAGGTGCTTTCGAACTCCTCGGCAACTATAATTTCTTTTGTCTCATAATTGCGTGAGCGTGCTCTATCATGGACGCTCACTTTGTTTTGCCTTGTCTTCACTGTTAAGGTGACCAAGTACGGCTGCATGTAGTTCTAGCCAATTATGATGAAGTTAGTGACCCTGGCAAATAAGGTCCATCACTAGAAAGTCAAGTTTGTGGTGTTTCATAGCATGGCTGCTTGGATTGTGCTGACTCGCCCTATTGCCTTCACTATGAACAGGGCGTCCATATACTTGCTCTCTTGGCATGTGAGGAGTGAGTGCTCTCAAGATTAAGGGCAAGTTGCTAATCATTCTCCACCATATTGACTATTTAAACATTCTTCTCAAATTTTATGGTGACTTGGATTTAAATTTTTTACTTGCCTTATGCTAACTCGTTTGATGTTTCTATAAAGAAATAGGTAGGCTGCAATCTCCCACAAGTCCTAGAAGTCCTGAAGGGAGTTTTCATTATAGTGGTGAGGAAAAGGGCGGGATCCACTGAGGGGCCCGTTGAGTTTGCTAAGAAGGGTGCTCTTTCAAAGAAGGCAAGGTTGGATGCACGGGAGGGAGCTTGCCCAAAGGTGTTGACTACAAAGAAACCATAGACGCCCAAGGAAGTGCGACCTTCCCCCATTCAAGGAAAAGGGCCGGTGGCAGTTGTTGTCACCCCAAAGAAGGGGTGAGCTCTTTCTGTGAGTAGGAACATAATAATAGATGTAGAAGAGATGAGTAGGGCTGAGCTCAATAGGGAACAGAGCCTCGATGCCATGGATGCATTTTGATGGAAGTCTTCTCATAATTACTCAGATGCATTTTGATTTGATGATAGGCCCATGAGGCTTCCAAAAAACTCAAAACCAAATAGCCCACCACCGAGTCGACCAAGACATCATTTCTTGGCAGTGGGTAACTATTTTTGGGACATGTTGAATTCAGGTTAGCGAAGTTCGCATACATTCTCCAATTATCAGTGGTTTTTTGCATGATTACTACATCCGAGATTTAGCCAGGGTTTTGGACCTCCTTGATGATGTTCACATCCACAAGCTTTTACACTTCTTCCCATATAGGCTCGATAAGTATAGCTGCTATCTTTTTGATCTTATGCTGCTAGAGGCCGAGCATCTCTTCTCACATTTAGTTGGTGGCAGGCAATCTCTTCATTGATCCCTAGCATGCTATCCATGCAAAAACAGATTGATCTCCATTGAGAGTTTGGGTTAACTCGCTCCTATGCTCCTTATTGAAGGAGGAACATATTATGAGAGTCATGTTTGACTCACCGTTGACAGTAGACACTTCTTCCACTGCCTTTATGGTTTCCAAGCTTGAACCTCGCTCTACATCCAGTTGGAGGACCACTTAGAAGTGGTCGCTACCTTCCTTACCACACTCAGGTAGCATGTGGTCGCCTTTCACTAGGAACTCGCTTCCCCCAGCTGAAAATTTCACAACAATGTGGTAGGTGGACTCCCTGACCTGAAAAATATTCATAGAAGCTTCCCAAATATGGTATTGTAATTTACTGGGGCGTTGAGGATGATCAAGTCAGTCATCGCCGTGTACTGGAGGTCGCCCTCCCTCCAGGTGACAAGCAAGGCAAGTACTCCTTCAGTCTCCCTCCGTTCTCTTGAAAAGCTGTAAAAGGGTCAAAGCTATAGAATGGTCCTATAGTAGGGGTAAGTTGGGAGGCAAGCAAATTTATCTTATCCAAAACAGAGTTGAAAATTATATTCACGGAACTCCTTATATCTACTAGAATACTACTAATATGGTAGTTGACAACTATAGTGTTTTATGGGTTCCCACCAACTGTTTTGTCGTCTTCACAGATGATGATCGGGGCAACATCAAATATGGGAGCTCATGAGGTAAACATCAAGTTTACCTCTCCACCCGCATTCTTTTCATACTTGCTGGCGAATCGACTTGCTTGCCACCTAAGATGGCAGACACCACTCCAACATTGTGGATCAAGCGAGCAAATATTGGTTCATTCCTGCCAACTTCTATAGGTGCCTTTCATGATCGTTGCCTTGGTTTGACGAGCATGAACTCCTTCAACTTCTCGGCCTTGCTCTCTTCCACCGAACTCTGCAGGTGGCGACACTCCTCAGTGTCGTCGCCATGATCCTTATGGAAGGTGCAATACCTCGAGGTATCGCAGGCATGCGCTGTTGCATTCATATGCGTTGGACGCAAAAAGGATTCCTTGTTTTGGATGGCCTCAACTAGCTAGGCCATGGACACTCACAAGGGAGTGTAAGTAGGATAAGTCGACAATCGATAAGAGACTGCTTCGTGGTATTGGTGAGTACCGTAAGGAGGCTCCTCGACCCTTCTAATTGGCAGTTCCGCTATCTTCAAGGGCTTAGGGTGTATGGGTTCCCTTTGGTGCTTAGGTCGACGACGGTCATGCGACAGTAGAGGTCTTTGGTCCCTCCTATCTCTGTGATGAAATCTTTCTCCATCTCCTCCCCATTGTTGTGCTCATCTTGGAGCGGTCATGTGGGGGCGAATGGCTGAGGAGGATTTAACCACCCTGTTGTATTCTTCAGCATTGACATAGATATTGGCCAGCTCTAATAGCTCAGTGAGCATCTTTGGCTGCTGTAAGCCGAGTGTTTACATGAATAAACACTCTCTCAACCCTTGGGTCAAAGTTGCTTGGGAGATTAAAAGCTCATGGTCTTTCACACCCAAGATCTCTCTCTGGAACCTCGTTATGAAGCTCCTCAATGAGTCTCCTAGCTCCTCTCTCATCTTCAATACAGCTTGCAAGCTCTTTTATGACTTTTGGGCATTGAAAAATTGGGTTGTGAACATTCACTTGAACTTTGTAAACAAGGTGATCACTCCTAGTGGCAGACAAGTGAACCTTTTGAGGGCTAACTCCTTAAGTGCAAAGAAGATAAGCTGACAGTTATGGGCATCATCAATATGCAATAAAGGTTTATGATATGGAAGTCGCTACATGATCCTTGGGATCAATCTTTCCTCTATGACTCACAAGTAAGACACTTTGAATTTTAGAATCGGCTTTGCCTCGATGATTGCCCTAGAAAAAGGCATTGGTGGGTTCGGGCTGTTTTCTTCTAACCCACCTAGCTGGTGGGCTATATTTTTCATTACTCTTTCTTGTTCGAGTGTAGTTGAGAATGGGTGTTGAAGCCAGTGTTATCTTTGGGTGCCTGCGGCGAGCTATCGAGTTAGAAGATTGCTCGAGAATGTTGTTAACTCACACTCTCCCATGGAGGCTGTTGCTCAGAGCATCTTGGATTTACATCATAAGTCGCTCCTCCACCTTCTATAAGCCGTGGCGGGTAGTGAATTTGATGTTCTCCATGTTCATTGATGATTCTTGCTGATGTCGCTCGTTGACAGGGTCTGTCTACTTATCACTCGCATTAATCCACGCTCACTGCACCTATTAGGATGTTGAATCCAAATCTATTTGTAGATGCACCCAACATTACTAGCAAGGCTACTCGAAGAGCTGAGAAACCTGTGAGTGAGAATAGAGAGTGTAGGGGGAGAGTGAAGGAGAATTGGAGATCTCAAACAAGTATTTCTCTATTGGATAGGCACTACCATCATAACTTCATGATTCTATATTTTAGTAAAATTAATTCTTAATAGATGTATTTAGTTATCATCTGATAAATTGCAAAACATTTAATTTAATTCCCTAAGTCAAATTAACTAATTCCATTATATATCTTAGCCATTCACATGGAGCTGACCTTAACCTATATTTTCTTGACTATTATATATTAGAGAGGGTGTGATCCACTTAAAAAGTCAATAAACTACTTTTTTAATGTAAAACAAAATTATAACATTGTAGCTATGTTTGTTTTATTGTGAGCTACACAAAATTAAGCACATTTATTGTCACAATTGAAAACTTTTATATGCAATACTTAGAAGTTAAGAAATTATATTTCATGCATCTATTTCATTATTAGTTTGGTACGCAGCGTGTTTGAAAGAAAATAAAATAATTATAATTGAAGAGTACTTATCTACATGAGCATTTACATCATATCATTAAAATGACATCTAAGGATTATCATCATGAAATGTTGATAATAAGGGAAAAATCATGCCTTTATTTGATATCTTATATGCTTTTGAATTAGGAAAAGACATGAGAGAACATATTTTTAGTTTACTCAATTTGTATGTTCAAAATATATCAAATGGCTTTAGGGAAGGCTAACATCAATGGTATGTCACCATTAGCAATTAAAAGAGCAAACCTAATCTAGGCTTCATCCCTACTCTTTCAAAATTATTTGAGATAATGACACATCCTATCTTGTGACATTTAGATGCTTGAATCCCATTAAACTAGGGCTTTGTTTGGTTGCGGACGCCGTTTTTCCTTTTTAAACGGCAGTTTTAAAAACGAGAAAGCAAAAACTTTTTCCTTCCCAGAACGTATCTTATACAGAGGTTTAGAAAACTCCTTTTTACGGAAGTTATCTAAACAAATATAAAACAGTAGCGGTAACGCCGATTCCAGACCAAAAACTCCGTTTTTATGCCAAACCAAATGAAGCCTAGGTTGTTATATGGATCACTTCTATGATGCATAGACACAGACATGGTGATATAGATACGACACGAGATAGTTAATTATTGAAAATGTAGGATACATATATGGGTTGGATACGGTATTATAATTTTTATTATTTAAAAATAGTGTGTAAAAATTGAATAAATATAATATTAAAAATAATTTAAAACTAGTAATAAGTTATTTAACAATGGAGAAAAAGGATTCATGTAGCCGACCCCACGTAGTGGGATAAAGGCTTGATGTTGTTGTTGTTGTAGTAATAAGTTATTTAACTAGAATTTGTGCTTAAAATAATTAATATTAGGATGTCGAGAGTCAGGCGTCGATGTCGTGTATCAGACATCGAGAGAGAAGATGATAATGCTGTCGAGAGTCGGGCATCGATGTTATGCAGTAAGTATTGATCGTCAATGTCAAGAGGGTGTCTGTCATCGATGTTGAGAGGGCGTCAATCGTCAATGTTAAGACCGTGTCGGACAAAGATGAACTGTTAAGTTGTGGGCTTAGAAATTGCAAGCGTCAAGCATCAATGTCAAGACAGTATCAATCTTTGATGTTGAGATAACATCGGACATTATTGTGAAACCAAAGTCGCAACCCGCCAAAGAGAAGTAAAAATGAGAATATTCAATGAATGGGGTATTGAGTGCGTGCGATTGATTTGACATTGTGGATAATAAATAAGAAATTTAGTTTTTATATTTCAAATAAATAAAAATTTTAAATACAAGTAATTATATTAAAAAATTCATAAAATATTTAAGACACGCGTGCCCAATTTGTATTTAATATTTTTTTTAATCAAACACATCTTTGGCATGTCCGAAATGTGTTAGAGGCGTGTCAGATGCGTGTTGTGTATGATACGTGTCGGACACTATACACCTCTTTGAGGAGAAGTGTCAGTGTATCATAGGATCAGACATTGTGCTATGTCATCCCTATGAGCTCTGTCTTAAAGATGATAAAATGATTGTTACATGTAAAGATCATGAGAATGTTTGTGTTTAAAATCAATGATAAAACACTCAAGATACTTTCACTCAAATCATTATATGAGAGCAGTCCTAGTTGGCAGTTAATGACTCACCCACTATTGCACCTACCTTAGATAATTCTTTGATTGTCTATGAATTACCGTCTAAGTTACATATTAATTATGCATCTAGCTTGGCAATTTGTGATTATGCATCAGATAATGTACCACCTGTGCCCTCCATTAATATACCTATTTTGATTTTTCTTTTGATGGTTTTAGGCTGCAGTTTGTCTTTCGAATTTTAAATTATTTAGAACTAATGTAATATTTAAAAAGTGCTTTGGAAATAACGAAATAAGTTTTGGTTTAAAAAAAAAAAACTGGAGAAGTGATATTCTCTAGGTTGGAGCTTGGCAGTCGGCCTTGGACCCTCCTTAGTAGAAGAGATGGTTATCCAATATTTAGTTTTTGTCTTCCTTTTTTAACCACTTCTACATCACCCTTTACATTCTCTCCTACATCACCCTTTACATTCTCTCCTACATTGGTTCCTAAAATCATCTAAGGGCAATCCCAAAGTCCTCTCAACCATCAAACCATTTAGAATCCCTAGAAACCATTTAAAATCCCTACAAGAAGTTCTCAGCCAAAACGAGGACTCTTTATACCTACTTCTTGGCTCAACTCCCTCCATTATAGTCTAAACACTTGGAAACTTTACCAACGAATTGATATATACACATCACCTTAATATTCCCGTGTCATTTCAGCATCTGATCATTTCAACATCCTTCACCACTATTTCCTTGAACCTAAACTAGGCCAATCAGCTAAACAAGATTTCCTAAAAAAAAAAAAATTCCTTAGACCTAGTCTTGAAGCTCTTCCAAAAAAGCCGTTAATCTATCAATTTACTCCAGAATATATCTAAATACATTACCCTGGTATTTCCATATAATGGCCTGCCCCGTCCATTCCATAATTTGTAAACCCTTATTATGGAGTTCTTGGGTTCAAGGGTTAGCCGACCACCTCTCTTGACCACCGCCTCACTTAATTAATCCACAATACTTCTGGGGTTATTAAAGCTTTAGTAACACTGTTGTAAAGTAATTGGAAGTCTTAGGCTTCGTTTGGGATGGCTTCCTTATTCCTTCTTAAAGCACTTTCTACTATAAAGCTGTTTTAAGAAGCAGTAAGAAAGCCGTCCCAAACAAAGCAGTTCATCCTCTTTTCAAGTATACATAAGTCCGGTGGTTTGATATCATCTCCCTTGCATACTTTGGTTTTCAATTCATCTTGCAATAAGGCATCTCTCATTAAAGTGCAGCATTCTGATTGCCGGCTACTAGGGAAACCTACTGATTTGTTTATTTCTGCGTCCCATCATTCAAGAAACTCATTTATTTTGCACCCTTGTTATTTATTTCTTGATATCGTGATTTTTATCTTAAGATTCATAGTTTATTTTCTCCCAAAAAATATGGATTTCTCTTATTCTAATATGAAATTTATTTGTCAGTTGGATTTATGATGATCTGATTCTTATATAATTAAATGATGCCATCAGCTTCATTGATGATTTCTGTATGCATTGTTGTCAGAGAACTCCAGAACATGATGACAGAGAGAAAGATGAGATAGATGAAGATGCCTTTGAAGCACTTTTTAGCCAATTGGAGGAGGATTTGAAAACTGATGAGATATTTTCTGAGGACGAAAAAGATGAAATAACCGAAGATGATCTTGTTAGGCTTGAACAGGAGTTAGACGAAGCACTGTGTGATGAAGAATTTGATGAGGTTTTGCCCTCTAGGTCAGATGACTTGAATTATTCTGATGATGATGAAGAATTGCAGCCAAAGCTTAAGAATTGGCAGCTTCGACGGTTGGCATATGCGTTAAAGATTGGTCGTCGTAAAGCTAGTGTAAGCACACCTGTTTGTAATCACATAGTTTTAAGTTTTCTACAATCAAACTGCCTGTTATTCTTAATCTTAATCTAACCAGTCCATATTGAGTTAATTATCTTGCTAGATGTGTTTTCTGATCCCATGTTAGGTTTACAAGGTTCTTGATCTAATTTACTTTTGTTTAAGCTATTTGCTAATGGCTTTATGTTGCAATGAAAAGCTAGTTTTCTTTCTTATAAAATGTTTACAATGTATCTCTACAGATAAAAAATCTTTCAGCAGAGCTTGGGCTTGAAAGAGCTCGTGTGCTAGAACTTCTTCGTGAACCGCCTCCGAATCTCTTGATGATGTGTGCTTCTTTGCCTGAGGAAGTTGCTAAAAACCCTGAACCTGTTTGTGAGCTAGTGGAATCTTCCTTTGATTCTGATATCAGCATTTCTAAAAGTGAACCCAAGGAAGTTGTTCCTGTTCATGTTATGCAAACAAGATGGTCAATGCAGAAGAGATTAAAGAAGGTTCAACTTATAACCCTTGAAAGGGTTTATGCCAGAACTAAGCGTCCCACTGTGAGTATGAACTTTATACACCATTCTATGATTATAATACCTTACTGTCGGTCATTCTTCAACTTGAAATTTGTATTTGATTTTCTCCAAATCCTATAACCCGTAAACTGGAGCCAGAATTGTATTTGATGGTCTATCATTGTAATTTGCAATTGCCTTGTTTTTCTATTTTATTTGGCAAAATATTTCCTCTTGTGGTGCTGTTTGTTAATTATGTGAATCTGAAGTTTGGATAGCTGTTTCTAACTTATATTTTTTGCTGCACTACCTTGAAGAATGCAATGATTAGCAGCATTGTTCATGTGACGAATCTTCCTTGGAAGAGGGTGGTAAAATGGTTTGAAGATAAAAGACTTGAAGATGGAGTTCCAGTTCACCGTGAACCTTTTCATAGATCATCTCTTGTTAAGACTATTTAGGCTTTGTTTGTGACGACTTTTTTACTGCTTCTTAAAGCAACATTTTAGTACAAAAATTAAAATTTTTATACTAGAAAGTTATATTAAGAAATAGTAAAAAAGCCATCCAAACGAAGCCTTAATTTGGTCAAAGGCTGCTGCGTCAACCAAGTGGAAGAGTTTAAAAGACAAGTTTTTAATAGAAGATTTGTTAAATGAATATGATATAAAGAGGAAATTAGTCTTCTTCTACAGTTTGACTGTGCTAGAAGTTTTTAGTTTGATAGATCTTCAATTTAACATTTCTTTGTTACAAGTTTGTAGCTTTGACACCAAATGTTGGCCCCCATTTGGGGAAGGTTTCTATTGTTTGTAAAAGCGCTGTGATTTTAAGCTATTTATGTCGAAAGCTATTTGTTGTTTGTAACTGTACTGTCATATATCATCCGAAAACTCTTGTTCTTGTCAAAACTCGTATGAATAAGTTAGTATTCCTCAAATTGCTTTAAATATAAGCACACCTATTGCTTAAAATAGTTTATATTTTAAATGTATTATTTTTTTAATAAATAAATAATTGGAATCAGAGCTTATTCATTTATTAAATTTTAAACATAATGATATCAACTATTAAACGCCGGATTTAGCAATTATATGTCTTAGAGTATTTAAGGTAGTATTGAATAAGTCAAGAAGTGGATTGTAGAAGTGAAATTTCAAGTTAGCAAAATTGCTTTGTGGGCGTCGTGATGACAAAATTGACAATATTGTCACATTGAGCTCTCAGAAAAATATAAAAAGAGAGAAAAAAGTAATGTGCACTGTAGCGTTGGGTGGTATCATTGAGTCTTCCACCAGTTAGATTTTAGGAGAATCCAGCGGTGTTGGAAAATTGAGTGCTATAGTGCTAGGTCAAGTTGGTGGCTTTTAAATACTAAAATATCTAAAAACTATTAATGCAAACTCACTTTTCCTTGCCTTGTTGGAGAAGAGAGAAGAAAAAGGGAAGAGAGGAAATGGAGATGAATTGATGGCTAAAATGCGGGTTATGTTCGTTGGGCTAATTCAGGATGTTATAGAGCATAAGGCAGGCCCTTAAACTCTTATCTTTGATTTCAATTTTATTAAGTTTATGACAAGTTATGAATAAATAAATAAATAAATAAATAAATAAATAAATAAATATATATATATATATATATATATATATATATATATATATATATATATATATATATATATATATATATATATACAAAGTTTTCACTTTATAGTTTTTAATATGTTATTGTACTCCTTATTACGAGCAATTTGGTTGTATGAAATTAAAGTTTCACAAGCTAGTTTTCCCTAAGTGAATATTTGAGTATATAAATTAATTTGGGCTTTTCTAACAATTATACTAGTTATGTAAAAGTCTTCAAATATTCATATGGATTTCCCTTTGAAATTGGAAGTTAAATCCAAAAAGTCTAGTTAAGTATATTGTTAAACATACAATATGGTTCTTTTTAGTAATTCATGCATTATCCGAGTTAACATAATTTTTCTAATTTAATTACTGTTGCATTGTATTTGCATTATGCAAAATACGACATTAGAGATGTTTGATATGTGAAAAAGTGCATACTCTGACATGTTACAAGGGCCATATAGGTTCTGTTCTTGCCTAATTTATCTAGTGTGGATGTGGAGAGATTCTTGCTCTACTTGTTGAAAGCGGGTGTTCTGATTTTGGCTCCACTTACTATAAATAGGTGTGGGAGGTAAAGAAAGGCTTAGGTGAAAGCGGAGTGATAAGCAAGCTTGGGATATGCGCATTATAATCATTGTATTGTATATGTTAATATTCTAATAAATTAAGTTTAATCAAAGTTCTAAATTAAGCATTAGTAAAATCTAAATCATTATATGAATTCTGATGAAAAGTAAAAGTGAAGTGCAAGTGAACACCTTAGAATAAGCGTTTTGTACTGTATCTAGGAAACTTCTATGAAAGCGACTGTGTAGATATAAGTGATAACCCTGAAATAAGTATACACAGAAATCCGATAATTCATGTTTTGCTTACACTTTAATTACTCTTATAAACCTTTAAATTTTCTTTATTTAATTGTTATTTAATATTGGAATTTTGATCTTGATATATGTGATGGGTAAGGGAGGAAATCTACTGAGCTAGTTGTGCTCATTCTGTTATTTTTAGTATTTAAGAAAGGGTAAGGACAACCAGCCTAACCATCTAAGTAAATTTGTAAAACCATGCTTTTTAGGTCTTGTTTAGGTAAAAGGTATACATGTTATCTTACTTTAGGAATCAATATCAAGGATTTAGGTTTAGGCTTTAATTAGGAATTTAGAAGATGTCCTGGGTTTAAATGCACCTAAGTAATGTGATTTGAAATAATTTTTTCACTCGACACTAATACTAGTTGATCGATTTTTTAAGAAAAAATTAGTAGCATAACAACTTTAAACCCATAGGGAATAGTAGACTTCAACCCTGCTATTTTGGCTGCCCCTTGCATGCCGTCAACTTGTGTGCCTTGGTTTGTATACATAACAAAAATTTAAAATGCATGCTATGTATGCAATTTAGGTAAAGGAGTTGGGATGTAAAAGTATTAAACCATAGCATCCTAGGGGCCTAACATGAATGTCCAAGCAATTGTATATGCAGTGCCAAGAAGCCTAAGAAAAACATGCAATTCTAATTACAGAAATTTATATTCTATGAATATAAGAATGTGTATGAATGAATGTATAACTATAAAAATAAAATAAAGTATAAAGTAGGGTCTCCATAAATTAAAGGTAGCTAAGTTCCAATGACACAAACTTGTAATTTTGCACCTATACAATGACACAAGTCTATAAAATTATAAATTGCTTATTTAATGTCTTCTAGTCTTCAAATCTTCTTGTTCCATGTATATAGAAGATATAGAATTCCAAAAGAAATAAACTTTAAAGGAAGAAATGCATTCTTTTGGACTTCTACTCTATAAGCAATTTACATTTAGACTTTCACAACTCTTTACACGTTAGAACTCTATTTAAATTTACAATTTATATTTATATTTACATTTACAAAAGAAAGAGAATACTCCTCCAGGGGTCAGTATGTAAAAATAATATGCAGTGTGTATATATATACGCATCTATATGACATCATAGAGTGCAATAAATGTAAACATTCACATCATCTAACCCCTACCAAAATAATATTAAACCATCACAAGTGCAAGAAAGTAAACACAACCACCTAGCTTAAAGTAGAGTTGATTGTCCTATCAAGCAATATAAAGTGTGTGTTAAGAAGTGTTGTTGAGATATGTCTTAGGTTGATTAGTGATTGATGTTATCTATAAGTTAAAGTTATTTGTTTAAGGTCCAAGGATTTAGTTAAAATTTAAATTTAATGCTTTAATGTTTTTTTATTTTAATGTGTTTTAATTTGTTTCAAAATTTTAATTTAAGTTTTAAAAAACTTGGTAATCAACCACTCCAAAGTGCCTGAAGACATCAATCAATAAGTCCTAGGCTTATGAATGATGTATTTGTTCCATCCCTAAGGATAAAGCAAAGACATGAAAACTTTATTTTAATTAAGTTATTTATTTATTTTAATTTTAAAGAACCATGCTGATTAAGAGCCATACAAAGCTCAAAGCTTTTAATCAACAAGCCCTAGGCATTTAAATTAATGTATTTGTTTCCCTCTCAAGGATGAAGCAAATGCATATAGCCTTTATTTTAATTAAGTTATTATTTAGGTTTAATTTCTTTATTTAGTTCATTTAATTTTATTTATTTAATTAGTTTGAAATGGATTTGATTTATTATTTAGGTTTATTTAACTTAAATAATTTATTTTTTTAAAAGTTCTCTTATTCTTATTTTATTCATTTAATTTTGAATTTTAAAATTTTATTTAATTTTAATTAATTTCCTTTAATTATTTAAGTTGGATTATTTAATTTTACTTAAGAGATATGGCTTACTTTTAATTATTTATTATTTATTTAAATTATATTTTAATTTGATTTTATTTTTATTAATTTGTTTTTTTATTTAATTAGATTTATTTAATATATTTATGTTTATTTATTTAATTTGAATTTAATTTATTAATATATATTTATTTAATTTAAATTTAATTAATTTTTATTTATTTATTATGTTTATTGATATTTAATTTTAATTTGAATTGTTAATATTTATATTTATTTTTATTTATTTACATTATTATTCTTTTATCCTTTGTTAGGTCGTTTAACTAAAGTTTGACTGTTTTACTTTTATTTGAAATTTTAGAGGTTTATTATTTTTATTAAGTTTATGTGTTATTTAGAGTCTAATTCAATTTAGTTTGTATTTTTAGGATTTTCTTATTTAGTTATAATTTATTGAAAATCAGTTCAATTATTAGATTTATTTAACTAGGGTAATTAAGCCAATTTTTATTTTTTAAACAAATAATTCTCAATCAATTTAAAATCATCACTAGAGGTCACAAGTGACTTCAAATGATGATTTTGTGAGTTTTAAGATTTATTTTTCTAATTTTTAATTAATTTTTATTTTTGTATTTTGTCAAAGGGCTTTTATTTTTCATTAAAGGGTTTACTGATTTATGATTGAGTGTAATTTACTTTAGATTTTTAAGATTTATATTTAATTTTAATATTTTTATGAAATTTCTAAGTCAATTATGTAGTGCAAATTATGGTTGTCTGAATGACATACCAAATGAACTCCAATTTGGCTAAAATTTAAACGATGAGTTATTGCTAACTCAGAGATTAAACTACCCCAATTTGAGACCATCAAAGTCTGCCTAGGGTTTAAAATGAATTTTCAAAGTAAATATATTTATATTTTGGAAATTTAATTGTAGGTTTTGTAGAACAAATGAAAATATGCAAAGAATGGCTAACTAACCCTTTTACACTTAGCTAATAAACCACACAAGCATAGACCAAAATGCTATATATATTCTATGTTATTTAATTTTGAATTCCTATGTCAAAATCTAACCTAGGAGTTTAAAATTCCAATTGAGATCTATATTGAATTCAAACTAGCTTGAATAATTTTGGGCATGTGTGAAATATGTCCAAGAATCTTCCTAGAAATTTTGAATCAAATTGGATTTAAATTTACTGAATAATTTCATAAATACTGAAATATATGAAATTAAATTTTATCAATTGCAAATTAAATATCACAACTATAGGGCTTTTAAAGAAATCCTCAAGATGAATTCATAGAGCCCTTAAACTCCTTAATTGGTTAAGTGGATGAGGAGCTATAAATTTTTAAAGATTGATGCATTTTTTGGAATTGATTTTATTGGATTTACACAGTCAGTACCTCTTTTACATGTAGCACTATATGATTGGTTATTTAATGGTTGGCAAGCCCTCACAAATAGCGAGGATTAATCTTAGTTGTTCATTGAGAGATCAAATAGCTAGATGATAATGACTCAAAACTAAGGGAGGATGGAAAGAAATGGATCAAGCTATATCAGCACAATCCATGAAATTTGAATTAAATGGACAGTGGTGATTTTTCCTTCAACCTCCTACCATGTTTCTCAATCATGAATAATTTTATGCATGATCCATGGAATCTAGTTAGTGGATCCAGCTCAAATTTTTTTCAGAGTATCATCTGGATATGCACTTCCAATCCAAAGACTAATTTACCAAGCATTGGAAGTTCACTTCACACTTGACCAAAGTTATGTAAAATAGGGTTTGGGAATGAAATTTACCTCTGAATTGGCTTCAATTAAAGGGGATTTTGATATAGGCAAACTCATTTAGGCTGGACGAGCACTTATACTTTAGACACTATTAGCTAAAGAGCATTAGATTAGAATCTGAAAGTTCAGTCGGAAGAGATGATCGGAGCTCAAACACCTTTGCATGAGAAGAGGTCTGGAGCTCTAGGGTAATTAGGGAGCTATGTGGAGTGTTTTGTAAGCAAATAGCATAACCTCCCTTCAAATTAAAATTAAAATATTTATAGGCTTTTTATTTTAGGTCTAAGCTCCAATTCTAGCTAGCTGAGGTGTCACCAAGCCATAATGTTGGTATGGATGGTCCAATGAACTCCCTACAGCCCACCTGAACATTTTGAACCCATGTGGGTAGTTTGGTGAGTTGTTATCAGTGAACTAATAGAATTTAAGAGCTATTTTCTTGAATTTTGGCCACCTTAGGCGGACACCTAGCCAAAGATTATGTGGAAAGGTGTTTGAAATGTTATTAAATACAATATAGGTGTTTCCCTAGTCTGAGTTAGTCTGGGTTGCAAGATGGTTCAAGAGAAACTTATTTTTGAGACTTGGGTTAGCCAATTTGGCTAATCCGATCATCCCATGGGTTGGGTCTACTAGGGTTGATACATGGGTCCCTAGGCATCTAATGTATGCATTTAATTGATTTAATTTTATAAGTGTGGTGATTTAGCTCAATTTGAAATCATTTTGATTCATTTGGGCCAACCCATGTGGGCCTAAGGGATGGGTTTGCTTGGGTAAAGCCTATGGTACCCAATGAACAGTCCTAATGGGTTTAGGGGCCTTAGATTAACTTATATCACTTATATTGGAGAGGATGACTTATATGACAAGCTTGGTCAACCTAGGTTGACTTGGTCAACTAAGTTTTACCAAACTTTGGTATTAGGTCTAATTGATATTAGAAATTTGTTGGAAGTGATTATAAATTAATCGATGGTCTCCAAGCATTGAATTATATTTAGGGTTCTTTTTAGACAAGTTTATGTTTATGAATGTATGATTCAATGTTTAAAAGGTTTATAAAGCATTAGAAAAGTTTGATTTAGTTTGTATACATGATTGAAGGGTTTAGGTCAAATAGGTCCTTAATGGTCAATGTGACAAATCATGGTTAACTTAGCCAATCCAAGGGTCCATTTGGGTTTTTAAATAATCAAGGATGATTTTAAGGTGCTTAGGGGTTAAACCTAGGGCTTGTATTGGTGTTTGCAATATGCTTCACACATATGAAAGGGTTTTGGGATTTAAGGGTCCATTTGGTCAAACTTGATCAAACATAGGCTCATTTTAATGATGATTATGAATATATTTTCATGAGTTCCAAATGTTTTCAAGGTATTTAGACCAATATGCCATGTTGACTGGCATGAATGGTAAATATTTAAAGGTTCTGGAACCTAGGTGGAGGCTTTAGGTTTTAGATGAAAGTTCCATAAGGATGTTAAGTCCTTATGAACTCGTCCCGAGGCTAACCAAGAGGGGGGGCGGGGGTGAATTGGTAGTTTTAAAAATTCTTTAGCAACAAGAAAGATCTTTTGATAATTTGCAGCGGAAACGAGTAAATACAGTAATGTAAAGATCAATCACAGATTTCACCCAAGCAAATAATAACAGAAAAATAAAGTGCAAAAAATAATCAGAAAAAATATACCAAATTTTATAGTGGTTCGGTCAACTTGACCTACGTCAACTCCCCAGAGCCTCCCTCAGGGTATTGCACTAACACTAAGTGACTCTCCTTCTACTCCCACAGTAAGGCGGAGAAGCCTGTACAAAAACTCCTTTCCACCAACCCAGTGAGGCATAGAACCTAAACTCCTTTCGCTTCCTCCTAAAGCAGGCAGAGAACCTAGACTCCTTTCGCTTCCTCCTGAAGCAGGCAGAGAACCCGGATCTTCTTGCAAACGATCCTCCCACAGGGACACCAACAAGATAAGAGACGACAAACGGAGAAGATGACTCAGATCCTTGCTTGGAGCAACCTTTATGAATTCCTCACAAACTCCCCCTCACAAGATCCTCTCTCTCTCTCTCCCAAGCTCTCTCTCTCTCAAGGTTTTCTCTGGTAAGGAAAGTGGCAAAAGATTTTTCTTGTTGGAAGAAAAAGATCTTAAATAGGAGGGCTAAAAAATTGTCCTAAATCTCAACTGGTCGTCAATGATTGTCCATGACAATCGGTCGATCATCCTGTACGATCAGTTCAAAATCACATGTATCAGCCTATCGATCTGGTTCCTTTGGACAATTAGCAAACAAAATTTGTTCAGATCATCCCGTACGATTCTACGATTATCCGGGATGATTAGTGTAAATCAGAAATTTCATCCAGAAGATAGCTCTGATCATCCAGGGGAACTTGTGCTGGATGATCTCAAAATGACTTGATCGTCCAGGACGACATGTCTATCGTCATGTACGATTAGTTCAAAAATGACAAAATCATCCTGCACATAGCTCTGAACGTACATATCAGAACATGCTGGATGATTTTAAAATGACTTGATCATCTATGATGATATTTCTATTATCCTGTATGATTAGTTCAAAAATGACAAAATCGTCATGCACATAGCTCTGGACGTACAGGTGAAAGGCATTAGACGGTCAGGATTTTTAACATATCATCCCATACGATCTTGTGATCATCCAAGATGGTATGATAGAATCAATTAAACCTTAATTAATTTTTTTAATCACCAAACTAATTTAGGCATGATTGTAATGGATCATCCTGGACGATACATGTATCATCCAGAATGATCAGACTAAATCTCTAAAAATAAAAACTTACCTAACTTAGTTTGGCAGTTGAGAATTTTTGATTTAAGCCTATCGTCCTGTACAATATGTGTATCATCCAGGACGATCGACTTAATCAAACCGACTTAACATGATCGTTCTAATTAGGGTTTCTATTTTCACTGGATCGTCCAGGACGATATGAACAAAAATTGAAACAGAAAACCTAACTCACTAAAACTCTCCCCCTGAGTGTGTGTGTGTAAGGTTACTTAGCGAGGGGATCAATTACATTACATTTGACTCAAGAAAGGAAAAAAATTATAATTAAACACACACGGACTCGATCTTGAGTTGGCTTGGATTGCATTTGATCTTTTGTACCTGAGATGGTTAGTCAAGCAAAACAGAACTCAGACATGTTTGTTATCATCAAAATTATACTCCTTGAATCCAGATTTGTAATAATCTCCCCCTTTTTGATGATGGCAAATATTTGTTAGGAATTACAAGTTCAGTAAATAAACATTAATATTTTAAAAAAATATATGAACATAACATAACAACAACAAGACACAATAACAACTACTCCCCCTTTTGATATCTCAAAAAGGGAAAAATAACAGAAAAATATATTAAAATAATAATACAAAAATAATCACAAGGAAAATCTAAAATCACAGCAAATAAAAATAAAAAAAATAGAAACAAGAAAAATAATAGTGAAAATAATAATTTTTTTTATCAGCTCCAGTAAAACAGAATTTTCCCTGATTTTCAATTCAAAAGCTAATAAGAAGAAGATCGACAACACTGAAATCCAAAAAGTTAGAAAATTGACTTTCGTAACTCCTACTTCGGACACCTTACAAGTTCAAATTCCTTTCAAACAAAAGTCTAATTCAGAAGAAAATAAATTAGATTCAAAAAGAGATCCTTTCAAGCCTCGTTCTAGAAAAATAACTGATATAATAGTGTTACAAAGTAAGGAATCAAAAATCATGATTTTTTGCCTCGAGCTTTTGAAAATATTAAGTGGTGCATGAATTTCTCTAAGACATTTAAAAATCTGAAAGGGAAGAAAGCTTATTTCTTTGTGGGCTCATTTTGTGCCTCTTTTTCAATTTATTTAGCGCTTTGTGCATCTTTTGATTTTTGATACACTTTGTGTATCTTTTCAATTTGGCGACATTGCGCATCTTTTCAGCTTTGGGCTCATTTTATGCCTTTTTTCATTTTAGCGCTCTTTGTGCATCTTTTGTAAGCTTGCTTCCTTTCATAATCGTTAAAGAATCTTAGCTGTAAAATTATCTTCCAGATATAAGAGACGACAAAACTAACTCTCTACAATAAGGAAGAGTAATTCACAAAATAAAAATTATACATCATATGATAAGTGCAATCACTTGATTAAGAAAAATATAATAATGATTCAAAGCTTTGAAAATACTATTCATATGAGGTAAATTACTATAGGAAGATAAAATAGATCTCTATTTCAAAAATTAACTTTTTAATTTTGAAGAAGATTTTTATCCAAAAGAAATAATACACTATTAAAGGAGTTAGAGGAAGGAAAATAATCATCAACGTTTCTTTCCTTCAACAAATCCAAAGGAGTCAATCTCTGCTTACAAGCTTTTAAATAAAAAATAAGGCAAAACTCTCAGTCAGAAATCCAGTTTATCAGTAGTAGTGAGCAGTGATCTAATTTAAAAGTGAGTAAGCAATAAATAAAAAAAAATAAGAAGGAAGAAAAACAGACACATGAAAATCAGTAAATAAAAATAAGCAAATAAAAATCAGCAGGAAATAATCAAATCTGATAAGCAAATCAAACAATAAAAATGAGCAAGAAAGAAAAAATTCTAAAGTAAAACAGATAAATAAATCAAACAATAACTAAAGCAAAATGAAGAAAACAGAAAACATCAGAAGTTAGTAATCATTAGATTTATACATTTATGTCGATCACACCTAATATGGTCCTCAAAATGCTGAATGAGTCAAAGGCCAGTGGTTTAGTAAAGATGTCAGCTAGTCAATTTTTAGTTGCTATATGATGTAGCTCAATATCCCCTTTTGTAACATGGTCCCTAATGAAGTGATGCATTATATCAATGTGTTTGGTTCTAGAATATTGGATTGGATTCTTAAAAATACAGATGGCATTGGTGTTATCACATAGAACTGAAATTATGCCAACAGGTAATCCTAAATCCAAAACTTGTTGCTTCAACCAAAGAACTTGGGCCACACAACTTCCTAAGGCAATGTACTCAGCTTTAGCAGTGGAAAGTGCAACTGAGTTCTATTTTTTACTGGACCAGGAGACTAAAAACTGTCCTATGAATTGACAAGTTCTAGAAGTTCTCTTTATATCCATCCTACACCCTGCAAAATTAGAATCGGAATATCCAATAATCTTAAAAGAAGTGCTGTGCCTAGGGTACCAGATTCTTTGGTTTGAGGTCCCTAAAAGATATCTAAGAATTCTCTTAACAACAATCAGGTGGGACTCTTTAGGATCAGCTTGAAACCTAGCACAAAGATCAACACTAAACATAATATCAGGTCGACTAGTAGTCAAGTAAAGCAGTGATCCAATTATTCCCCTAAACTTCTTCTGATCAACAGATTTTTTATTTGAATCTTTATCTAACTGAACAGTGGAACTCATGGGAGTGTTGATTGGCTTAGCTTTGTCCATTTCATATTTCTTCAAGATGTCCTTAGTGTATTTTGATTGATTCAGAAAGGTTCCATCATTCATTTGTTTTATACTAAACCCCAAAAAATAAGATAATTCTCCCATCATACTCATCTCAAACTCCTTACTTATTGTCTTAGAGAAATCATCACATAAATTTTTATCAGAAGATCCAAAAAGTATATCATCACATAGATCTGGATAATGAGTAGATCATCTCCTACTTTCCTAAGAAAAAGAGTGGTGTCTACGCTCCACTTAACAAACTCTCTTTCTAGTAGGAATGTGCTAAGCCTCTCATACAAAGCTTTGGGTGCTTGTTTCAATCCATATAAAACCTTTTTTAATTTGTAGACATGATTTGGATATTAGAAACTCTCAAAACCTGGGGGTTGCTCTACAAAGACATCCTCTTTTATTACCCCATTTAAAAAGGCACTCTTGACATTCATTTGAAACAGCTTAAATCCCTTATAACAGACAAAGGCTAGTAGCACCCTAATGACTTCCAATCTAGCTACAGGGGCAAAAATCTCCTCAAAATCAATCACTTTAATTTGATTGTACCCCTTAGCCACCAATCTTACATTATTCCTAACCACCACACCAGAATCATTCATCTTATTCTTAAAGACCCACTTGGTTCTCACAATACTTTGATTTTTAGGTCTTTCTACTAGCTCCCAAATATCATTCCTTATAAATTGATTCAATTTCTCTTACATAGTTAAGATCAAAAACTCATCAGAAAGGGCTTGATTGATGTTGGTGGGTTCAGTCATTGAGATAAAGGCAGAGTGGTTTACTTTCTTCTTAAGTTCATGCCTAGTCCTAACACCTTCAAAAGGGTCTCCTATAATCAGTTCTTTAGGATGACTCGAAGAATATCTCCAATCTCTAGGCAAAGTATTTTGAGGATCTACCCTTTTCTCCAGATTTACATTTTCAACCCCTTGGGTAATCTCCCCTACCTCTTCTTCTTCCTCAACTCTAGTCACCTTAGGATCAGATTCATCAAACCCCACATGAGTTGTCTCTTACACCACCAAAGTCCTCTTATTAAACACCCTAAAGGATTTCTCCACACCAGAATAGCCTAAGAACACTCCTTCATCAGATTTGGGGTCAAACTTTCCTAAGGATGATTTCCCGTTATTCAGAATGAAAATCTTACAGCCAAAGACATGGAGGTGGGACATGTTTGGAGTTCTACCCTTAATGATCTCATAAGGTGTCTTGTTCAGACTTGATTTAACATTCACCCTATTCAGCACATAACAGACAGTGTTCACCGCTTCAGCCCAAAAGTATTTTGGAAGTGAATACTCAGCAAGCATGGCTCTAGAGGCTTCCACTAAGGTCCTGTTCTTCCTTTCAGCTACCCTGTTCTGCTGAGGGGTCCTAGGAGCTGAAAAATTATGACTAATCCCTTACTCCTCACAGAAAGTTTCAAACTTCACATTTTCAAACTCTCCACCATGATCACTATGAATAGTCAAGATCTCACAACCTAACTTTCTCTGAATCCAAGTGGAGAAGGACTTAAATTCATCAAATGACTCAGATTTATGTGACAAAAATTTAATCCAAGTGAACCTCAAGTAATCATCAGCAATCATAAATCCATAGACTTTTCTCCCTAAGCTGGCAGTGCTAATGGGTCCAAAGAGATCCATGTGAAGGACATCTAAAGGTCTAGAGGTGCTGATGTCCTTAATGGAGTGGAAGAAAGATTGGACTTGCTTCCCTAATTGACAGGCATCACATAGATGATCCATAGTGAACTTAAGCTTGGGGACACCTCTAACTAAGTCTTTTTGGGTGAGTCTCCTAAGGGTTTTCATACTGGCATAACATAATCTCCTGTGCCACAACCAAGACTCATCAGTTTTAAAGAATCTTACATCCAGCATGTAGACATTATTAATTCTTTGTCCCTGTAAAATAATTTTTCCATTTAAGCTTATAATGCAGCAAGTGGGCAGGAACTTGATGTTGTATCCTTTGTCACAAAGTTGACTGATGCTCAACAAGTTGTGTTTTAATCCATCTACAAGTAAAATATTATCAATGATGAAATTTTTTGAATCACCAATTATACCTGCTCCTATCACCCTTCTGGTGGTGTTGTCTCCAAGTGTAACCTTGCCTCCAGTCCTGGCCTCCAGCAAAATGAATTGATTTACTTCTCCAGTCATATGTCTTGAGCATCCACTATCCAGGTCCCATATGCTCTCACGAGCTCTTGTGTGAGAGCACATCTACAAAATCATCAAATATCAGATTTAGGAACTCAAACAAGTTTGGGTTCCTTCTTATGAAAAGAAGAATGCAATGCATGTGTGCTGTGCTATGAAGCATGTAATTTGGGCCTCCACACCCAATGTGTACTATGATGAACAATGTAGGTGTGGCAGATGTGTCCTAACATACCACAAGAAAAATATCTAACATCAGAAAAAGGGTTAACTAATCTATGTGGGTGATAGTGCCTCTTCCTAGGTTTAAATGAAATATCCTTTGATGATTTTGAAATAGATTCTTCAAAAGTTGGAGGTGCATAAAACTGTGTAAAAGTAGTAGGTGTTTCATTTTTCTCAAAAGCACTAATTTTCAGTCTTAGAAATTCATTTTCCTTCTTGAGACTTGCAATTTCAAATTTCAAATAATGCTCATCACTAGTTAAGTTACATGCCATGGTGTCTAGTTCTTTATAAGCTTTTTTTAAATCAACATGCGATATTTTTAATGACTCATGCTTAATAATTAGTTCAGAATACTTTTTTGTTTAATTCATCAAATTTATCAAGTAAAGACATGTGATTTCTATCAAGTGTAGAATGATCTTTAATCAAAATTTCATGCTCTTTTTATAAATTTAAAAATTTTAATTTCAGGCTAGCATGAGTTTTCTTAAGCTTCCTATATGATGAATAGATTTTTTCAGCAACTTCAAGTAATTGATCGTAGGTTAGCTCACATACCTCTTCTTGGTCAGTCTGACCAGGATGATCATCTGCCATCAAACACAAATTAGTAGTCTCATCTTCAGCTTCAGTCTCAGAGGAGTCAGATACAAAATCTGCCCAGAACGTCTTCTAAATCTAGTTTTTATCCTTCCTGAACTTAGGTTTCTCCTCACCCTTCTCCTTGCTTGGGTGAGCCTTAAGTGTAGGATAATGAGCCTTTATATATCCAGGCTTCTTGCATTCAAAACAGAAAGTATCAGATGAACCTTTAAAATTTTTGTCACTCTTACCTTTGTTCCACTTTTGAAAATTCTTATGTTTCTTCCTTAGAAAGCTTTTGAATCGCATAGTGATTAAGGCAACATCATCGCTATCAGACCCGGAAGAGTCAGTGTCAGTATCGTTGGCCTTCAGCACCACAGTTTTCTCCTTCTTCTTCTCACCCGCATCAATTTGTCGTTGGTTCACTCTTTGCTCATAAGCAATGAGTGACCCAAGTAAGTTATCAATAGAATAAGTGTTCAAATCTTTGGATTCAGCAATTACAGTTATCTTGGCATCAAAAGAAGAAGGCAAACATCTCAAAATTTTATTCACTTTTTCATAGTTTGTAAGTTCTCTTCCTAAAGCATGTAAAGAAGTAATAATTTGAGTGAACCTCGTATACATTTTAGAAATCGATTCACTAGGTTTCATGCAAAAGAGTTCGTAGTCGTGAAGTAAGATGTTCAATCTAGATTGCTTAACCTCAGATGTACCTTCATAAGTAATGCATAATCTATCTTAGATTTCTTTACCAGTAGTGCAAGTAGAGACACACATGTAATTCTCAAATTTTAAGGGAAAGAAACAATAGTTCAAAAATTTGGCATTCAGTTGAGCTAACTCCCGATCATCAAAAATCCATTCATTAAAAGGCAGTTCAGTTTTAACATTATTAACCATTCTAAAAGGTGCTTCATAGCCATCCTTAACAAGCATCCACATGCGATAATTTATAGATTGAAGAAAAGTGGACATGCGAGTTTTCCAAAAATCAAAAGGTATGTTATCAAACAATGGTGGACGTGTAATTGAATAACCTTCAACAGTATTTCTATTACCAAAGTTAGCCATAGATCAAATTCAAAAGTTTTCAAACTTTATTTTTGAATCCCGCTTTGATACCACTTGAAAGTTCGATAGGGATGATATGATCGAATTAATTAAACCTTAATTACTTTCCTTAATCACCAGACTAATTTAGCCATGATTATAATGGATCGTCCAAAATGATACACATATCATTCGGGATGATCAAACTAAATCTCTAAAAATAAAAACTTGCCTAACCTAATCTGGCGGCTGAGAATTTCTGATTTAAGCCTATCATCCCGTACAATATGTGTATCTTCTAGGATGATTGACTTAATCAAATCGACTTAATATGATCATCCTAATTAGGGTTTCTATTTTTACTGGATCGTCCAGGATAATATAAATATCATCTAGGATGATATAAATAAAAATTGAAACAGAAAGCCTAACTCACTAAAACTCTCCCCCCTGAGTGTGTGTGTGCAAGGTTATTTAGCGAGGGGATCAATTACATTACATTTGACTCAAGAAAGGGAAAAATTACAATTAAACACATGCGGACCCGATCTTGAGTTGGCTTGGATTGCATTTGATCTTTTATACCTGAGATGGTTAGTCAAGCAAAATAGAACCTAAACATGTTTGTTATCATTAAAACTATACTCCTTGAATCCAGATTTGCAACATTAGAGTTTGGAAGGGCATGGATACTTCAAAAAATGTCTTGCAAGACTCTTAGGAAATGTATAATTATTATGTGAATAATCAAAGTCAAATCTAAGGGCTTCCCCTACGGCTTTGATCAAAACAAAAATTCTCCTAGAGAAGGGAAAAATTCAAAGGCTTTAGGGTTTGAACATGAGCTAGATTTTGAATATTAAGTTTTGAATTGGATTTTGATTAAGTGATTGAACTTGATTGAAGGATTTAAATTTATTGAATGATTTAAGATGATTGAAGGCTTATTAAACTTTTAATTTTAGCGATTGAATTGAATAATTATTGAACAAATAATAATCTTTTCATGTTTGTCAATGATTGAAGGATTGAACATTTAAAATTATTGAAGATCATTGAAGATGATTTATTGGAGATTTATATGATTGAACACCATGATATGACGTAGTGATTGAATTGGATTGAAATTCAAAGAATTGAACACCATAATTAAATTTTATTAAAGATTAAACATTAAACTTTAAACAATTGACCTAGAAACTTCCCTAAAGGGACATCAAAGGCACATTTTAGAGGGTTCATTTTTAGATATTGATGAAGTTGTTATAAAATAATTCTATCATATAAATGGTTTTCACTTTCATGACTTTTAATGACTAGATCATTGACATAACACTCCACTTATTGGTGGATAAGTTCGTCAAAGTTCCTCAACATTTCTCACTAGTATATTGCTCTGACATTCTTTAGTCTGAAGGGCATAACCTTAAAAAAGTAGACTCCTATCAGGGTTATGAATGATACATATTTTTTATCTATAAGATCCATTTTAATTTGATTGTATCCAGATGAGCCATCCTTAAAAGAGAATATTGCATACGAAGAAGAAATATCTACCATGAGTTCTTGTATGGGAAGCAAAATCTCATATTTAGGATGGGCTTTATTTAAGTCCTAGAAGTTGATGCAAACACGAATTTGATAACTCTTCTTCCTTATTGAAACTATATTGGAAAGCCAAGTCAAATATTTATCTTCCCGATGAAACAAGCTTCTATTAACTTCTTGAATTCAGCTATGACTTGTTATATTCAACTCGCATATGTTGAGGTGCTTATTTTATAGGAACGATATTAGGTTGGATTTGTAGTTTACAAACTACAATACAACAACAACAACATCAAGCCTTTTCCCACTACGTGGGGTCGGCTACATGAATCCTTTTTCTCCATTGTGTCCTATTAAAAGTCAAATTCTCGTTTAAATCTAATAAAGAAAGATCATTTCTAATATTTTCTAACCAAGTCTTTTTAGGTCTACCTCTACCTTTCTTAACATAAGTCAAATCTAAGACCTCTACTTTCCTAACCGGGTCATCGGGAGGCCGCCGTTTTACGTGACCAAACCATCTAAGGCGACTCTCTCTAATCTTATCTTCCATTGGAGCTACTCCAACCTTTTCACGAATATGCTCATTTCGTATCCTATCTCTAAGGGTAAAGCCACTCATCCACCTGAGCATCCTCATCTCTGCAACACTTAACTTAGAATTATGCTTCTCTTTTAATGGCCAACATTCAGCACCATAAAGCATTGCAGGTCTCACCACCATCTTATAGAATTTTCCCTTAAGTTTGAGGGGTACTTTTCTATCACACAATAAGCCCGATGCATTCCTCCACTTCAACCATCCAACTTGGATTCTGCTGATAATATCCCCATCTATATCACCATCACTCTGAACAATAGATCCAAGATATCTAAAACGTGTACTCTTATTAATGACTTGATCGGCCAAAGTCACAATGCCCTCACTAGGTCTATTATTACTAAAATTACACTCCATATATTCCGTTTTAGATCTACTCAAGCGAAAACCTTTAGACTCTAAGGTTGACCTCCACAATTCTAGTTTACCTTCAACTCCCTCTCTAGTCTTATCAACAAGAAGAATATCATCAGCAAAAAGCATACACCAAGGTACATCCTCTTGCAAATGTCTAGTGAGAACATCGATGACTAAAGCAAAAAGATATGGGCTTAAGGCTGATCCTTGGTGTAATCCAACCGAAATAGGAAAATACTTGGTCAAACCACCTTGTGTTTGAACACAAGTAATAGCTCCTGCATACATATCTTTAATGATTTGAATATAAGCGTTATTAACTGCTTTCTTTTCAAGAACTCTCCATAGCACTTCTCTTGGAACTTTATCATATGCTTTTTCTAAATCAATAAATATCATATGTAAATCCTCCTTATTCTCTCTATATTTCTCCATCAAACCTCTTAATAAATGTATGGCTTCCATAGTAGACCTACCCGGCATAAATCCAAATTGATTTTGAGAAACATTAGTATCACGCCGCAACCTATGCTCCATAACTCGTTCCCATAGTTTTAAAGTATGACACATTAACTTAATTCCTCTATAATTCGCACAATCTTGTGCATCACTTTTATTCTTAAAAATAGGGATTAACACACTCATTCTCCACTCATCTGGCATCTTTTTAGTCTTCAAAACAGTATTAAAAAGTTTAGTAAGCCAAGAAATTCCTTCATCTCCTAAGCATTTCCACACCTCTATTGGAATATCATCAGGTCCAACAGCTTTTCCACCCTTCATTTTCTTTAAAGCCTCTCTAACTTCGGTTTTACTAATACGCCGATAAAAATAGAAATCTTTATTTTCATTTAAGGTGCTAAGGTCACTACAGTCAATTTTATTTTCACATTCTTCATTAAAAAGTTTAGCAAAATATCTCATCCACCTTTGTTGAATATCATCTTCTAAAAAAAGTACTTTTTGATCTTCATCCTTAATACACTTCACTTGAACTAAATCTTTACTACTCCTATCTCTTTGTTTGGCTAGCTTATACATATATCTTTCTCCCTCCTTAGTATCTAATCTATTATATAAATCACTAAAAGCTAAACTCTTTGCATCACATATTGTTTTCTTAGATTCCTTACGTGCCTCTTTATATAATTTCCAATTATCAGAATTTTTACAATTAAACCAATTTTTATAACAAATCTTCTTATTTTTAATCTTTTCTTGCACATTTGGATTCCACCACCAACTATTTTTACTATTATGAGCTTTTCCCTTTGAAACTCCAAGAACATCTTTTGCAATATTCTTAATATTACTAGCCACTTTTTCCCACATAACATTAGCATCCTCATGCACAGACAAAATCTTAAGATCTAAAATCTTACTCTCAAAAATATTTTTGTTAATATTCTTTAAATGCCCCCATCTAATCCTAGGAAAACATTTTACTTTATTTTTTAATTTCTTCCCCATTATCTTCAAGTCCAAAACTAATAAACGATGTTGGGTACATAAGTTTTCACTCGGAATAACTTTACAATCTTTGCAATCTAAACGATCTAATTTCCTTATAAGAAAATAATCAATCTGAGTTGTACTATATCCATTTTTATAAGTAATGAGATGCTCATTCCTTTTCTTAAATAATGTATTAGCAATTAAAAAATCATAAGCTAAACAAAAATCTAATATGGACTTACCACCTTCATTTATCGTTCCAAACCCATGGCCACCATGAATGCTTTTAAAATCATCTACCTCTCTACCAACATGTCCATTTAAATCTCCTCCAATAAAAACTCTTTCTTCAAGAGGTATCTTTTGTATTAATTCTTCTAAGTCATTCCAAAATTTTAATTTTGAATCCATATCCAAACCCACTTGAGGAGCATAAGCACTTATAATGTTAACAATCTTAGCATCAACAATAATCTTTAAAGCTATAATTCTATCTCCAATTCTATTAATATTTATAACATTATCCTTCAAACTCTTATCTAAAATCACACCTACACCATTTCTAGTACGACTCCTACCCGAATACCAAAGTTTAAATCCTAAACTATCAATCTCCTTAGCCTTCTCTCCAACCCATTTAGTTTCCTGAATGCACAGAATATTTATCTTCCTATGAATCATAATATATATTAATTCCATTAATTTTCCTGTAAGGGAACCTATATTCCAAGTTCCTATCCTAATTTTAGTTTCATGGACTAGCTTCTTTGCCCACATCCGTCCTTGATGTGGTAACCCTTGCCTATTTAACACTGCACCCGGGCGGCGGTGCAGCGGCCCTTGCACACTTGTCGCTGTATTCAGGCCATACAATGCGTCGCTTCCAGGGGACGCCCTAGTATTAACACAATTTCTTAAAGGATTCATGCCATTTTTATTCGACAAGTTTTATGCTGGCTGTCGACTACCTAACGCAACCCTCCACTTTTCTCATCCAGGACTTGGGACCTGGCAACGATAGTGTTAAACTCGAGGCAAAATCTAGATATTTCTTCATAACTCGAGGCAAAATGGTCTTTAAATTGTGAAAGTAGCTTGATTATTTTATTTGCCTCATCCTCATTCAATAAGGATCTTATAAAGATCAGACGATGTTTTTCTTCATTGCCCATGTTTATCTATTTTAGATCCTAAATTATAGATTCAATGTTATCTTCATTTTTTTTTTGCGGGGGGGGGGGGGGGGGGGGGTTGGATTTGCCATTCCCAACAAAGTTTGTTAAAAGATTTAACATCAATTGTAAAGATACTATCAGACTATAGATTATGTGATATGATTAAGCAATACTCATCAACATCAAATAAACACATAATACTGAAGCCAACACTTGATTTAATTTTGGTTTATTATACTTCATATTCCATATGTTTTTAAATTATTATGCTTCACTTCTAGCCTAAGTTGATAGTGTGAGAACTTACTAAGCAAAGTTGTTTATGCAAGTAGAATACCAATCAAAAGGTAGTTTTATTTTTTCATTAGTAAATGAATCATCAAGAATTATATTGGTTTCTATATTTTTGCTGGTGGAAGGTATAAACTTGCTATCTTTATAACTAGATTAAAAAAATGAGAAACTTTAACTACCAACCCAACTATAACACTTTAAGATAACGAGGTTAGAGTCACATTCTCTATATACACTTTTAATCTTTCAAAGTTTTTTTTTTTTGGATTATCATCCTCAAAGATTTAGGCCTTGTACTCACCTCTATATGCTTATATAGAAACTTTAAACTTTGGCATTTCAATAATATTTGTATATTCTATAGCCTATTTATTTTTCTCAAACACATATAACTGATCCTCCAAACTGGATTCAAAATCAACATGTATTGCAGATATCTTTATTGATATAAACTCTTTTCCACTTTCTTTCTCTCTTTCATTTTTCCATCCTTTACCACGTCCTCTAACTTGTTTAACCATTATGCCTTCTCCTTGTATAGGAGGGAGAAGACACCAACAAACTTTATGTTCGAGGTCAGGATGCTCTACTTTTTCTTTACTTTTTACTTTTTTCTCTTTCTTTTCTTATTTTTCTTCTTTAACTTGTTTGAAGTTTCTAGAGAAAACTATATGATTTTTAGTTGATAATATGTAGAGTCTTCTATATACCTGCTTCATGAATTGAGAATGATTTGAAATCGCCCTTGATATAGTGTTTACACTCTAATGAGAGTATTTAATCCACTAATGTAAAGAGGAAGGCACCATTCTATATTCATAAAGCTAGTGTCTACCTTGGAGAGCATTATAAGAAGTCTCAAAATCTATGATATGGAATTTGGCTTCAATCTAAGGCTATCTATTTCTTGGATTAAGGTTATAAAACTCAAAGCCCTTTTTCCTTTTTATTGAATCCTCACAACATCATTTTATCAGAGTTAAGTTTGCAAGTATCCACCCTTACATAGGCACTACTAATTCATGCTCTTTACTATCCAATTTTGACAAGTGTCTCTAACTCCTTAAATGTTTTCTCTAAATCAATATGCTTGTCATTCAAGGAGTGTCTCTAACTCCTTAAATGTTTTCTCTAAATCAATATGCTTGTCTTTCAAGGAGTTATATGAATTTAATAATTAAATATCACTTTTATTCAATGCATCAAATTTGTCGAGTAAAGAAGCATGTTCTTTATCTAAAGAAGAATGTTTAATTTTCAAACCATCATGCTCTTTTCATAGTTAAAAAAATTTCAAGTTTAAACTAGCATGGAGTTTCTTTACTTTCCTATATGATTCATGCATTTATTTAGAGATATCAAATAAATCACCATAGGAGAGTTCACATACATCATCTTGATCAGAGTGATCAAGACTATCATTCGCCATAAGGCACAAATTAGTTACATGCTCCTTTGTTTCATATTCTGATGAATTTGAGGCGGAGTTTGCCAAAAATCCTTCTACTTCCTTTGCTTCCCCTTTCAAAGTTTAACTTTTCTTCACTCTTTTGCTTGATAGGATGAGCTTTTAAGTTAGGGCAATAGGATTTTAAAATGTCCTGGTTTTCTGCATTCAAAATAAATAGCATCAGAGAAAACCTTAAAAGTTTTACATGATTTACCTTTAGTCCAGTGTTGATGATGTCTTTGCTTTCTCTTCAGAAAGCTCTTAAATTGTCAGGCCATTAACGCTATATCATCATCCTCATCAACAGCTGAATTGTCACTTTCTAAATTATTGGCCTTTAGTGCCACTGCTTTATATTTCATACTATCACCTGCATCCAAAAGTATTTGACTCACACTTTTCTCGTAGGCAATGAGTGAGCCAAGCAAATTGTCAATAGAATAGACATTTAGATATTTAGATTCACATATGGTAGTAACTTTAGCATCATAGTTATCAGATAGATAATACAAGATTTTATTGACTTTCTCAGAGTTTGATAGAGCATATAGGGATGTCACTATCTGTGTAAACTTAGTGTATATGGCTGAGATAGTCTAATTTGATTTCATGCAAAAAAGTTCATACTCATGCAACAAAATATTTAAGTGAGACTATTTAACTTCGCTAGTACTCTCGTAAGTAATACATAACCTATCCCAAATATCTATACCAGTAGTATAGATAGAGACTCTTATATAATCTTCTGATTTAAGTGCATAGAAAAAATAGTTCAAACATTTAGCATTCAATTGTGCAAAGTCTCTATCCTCATAACTCCATTCATTAAAAGGAATTTCTACCTTGATGCCATTAATAATACAAGATGGAGGTGTATATCCTACTTGAATTATATGCCACATGCGATAGTCAATAGATTGCAAAAATATGGACATATAAATATTTCAAAAATTAAATGGAATGTTATCAAATAATGGAGGAAGGGTTATTGAATAACCCTTCGTAGTATTTCTATTTCCAAAATGTGCCATTTGATCTTTTCTCAAAGATTTTTAAATCACTAATTTTGAGACCCGCTCTAATACCAATTGAAAGTTTGTGATGTGGTTAAACCTCGTTGAATTGCCCAAGGCACACCAAGAGAGGGAGGGGAATTTGTTTATTTAAAAATTCTCTGAAAGAACCCCATTTTTAGATTAAACATAAATGCAAGCGAAAGAACTTTATAAAAAATAATGTTATTTTTCTCCTTGATTTTCATAATAATAAATAACAAAATATTTTTCTTTATTTTATTTTTCAATTTTTATTTTATTTTCTAATAATAATCAACACAACCAAAGCTTGATAATCACAATACAGATTTGCAGGAGTAATAAAAATGAAAGAAATTAAAATGCAAGAAAAATAAAATATAAAAAATAAAGTAGAATGAGCATACCATATTTTATAGTGGTTTGTTCAAAAATTGACCTATGTCCACTCCCCGGAGTCCTCCTCTCTGAGTTTTGCACTAAACCTTTAGTGTCTCTCCTTTAGCCCCCACTATAAAGTGGAGAAGCCCTTACACAATCTCTTCCACCAACCCAGTGTGGCAGTATACTGAAATCCTTTTTCACTCTCCTAGTGATAACAGAGAATCTTGGAATCCTTTTCACTCTCTAGGTGAAGGTAAAGAACCTTGAAATCCTTTTTTACCCTCCTAGTGAAGGCCGAAAACCTTAAAATCCTTTTTCACTCTCTTGGTGAAGATAGATAGCACTAAACCTCACACTACTTCTCCCTCTCTCACAACTTCACCTTCTCCTTCTCTAATGCTCTAAGTCCTCACAAAGCTCTCTCTCAAATTCCCTTTAGAAGCTAAAGATTTCTTAAGAGTATTATAAGAAATCTTATATACAAGGCTTAAAAAATCTAAAAAATTGAATTCTCCTGGCTCTATTTATACAGTATGATTGAGGATCATATAGTATAATTAGTTTAAAAACTAGAGATTGTTTAGTATGATGGAACAATCACAAGAAAAACTATTTAAGTTTTATATATTAATTGTATTATACGATCTATAGATTGTAGGGTTATGATTAGTTTAATTATCTTAAGATCGTACATGATGATCTCCTAAATGATCAAAATTATCTTTGACAATCATCTAGAATGATGGATATCATATTGTATGATTAGTTCAAAAATTAAGGTTTCATCCAGGATGATCTCCTAGATGATTGAATTTCATCTCAGCTATCAGATGGTACGATCTACATTATATGATATAATCGGCCATATTATTTAAACTTTAATTTGATTGACTAATCATGAGGATTAATTTTGGTAAGTATTCAAATATTGTACTATATGAATGGCTTCATATAGTATGATTAGTTTAAAAATTAAAATTTAAAGTACTTAAATTTGATTGGTAGTTAGGGTTTCTGGGTTAAACTGATTGTATTTGTACAATATAATTAATTTAAAAATATTAATTATAGAATTGGCTATTTTAATTATTTTTTTTAATAGATGATCATATAGTATGATCTAAATCATATAGTACCATTAGTTCAAAACATATTTTAAAATTCATTTTCTCACTCCCTAGTATGTGTATGCATGGTGGCCAAATCGCTATACACATTTACATGACTTTGACTCAAGAAAAAAAAATAAAGAAATGAAGATTATAGACTCTTGCAAACCTCATCCTATTCTACCCAATCTTGAGCCTTAAAAGTTCTTGGTCGGTATATGATGTACCTAAAATATTAGTACACATAAAAAGTAGATATGCAATATAATTACTAAGAGAATTAGAGATTCAATTAATAATATTTTTATTATCAAAATCACAAGCTCGAGATCTTAGATTGCAACAATTATGAGTCCAATGCCTTTGAGTTTATGTCATTTAGAGTTTTCTATAATTCGTTATAATTTTTACAAGTTTAACACATATTAATGAATTAATTAAGGGGATTTCTTATTTTGAACCAAATCAACTCCATATCTCTTGAAATCTTTCTCAAATGTCACTAATGACTCCTAGAGATGATTATACGTGTTTAAAATTATTTTAGAGTTTTAAATATTTTTAATTATTTATTTTAATTAATTATTAAATTTTCTTAATTTTTAATTACTTTTCATTTTGGTTGAATTTTATGACTTTTTATTTTATCTCTGTTAAGCTTTTAATTTTGAGTAGTATGACACTTAAATTGTATTTTTTAAATTTAATTTAGATTTATTATGAATTATTGAAAATTTTGAGTCAATTATACGCGTCAATCTTGGGTTCGCTAATTTACAGACCAAATGACCTCTAAATATAATGAAAATTGAAACACAGTTTCATATGAATATGTGATTTAAACCCTCTAAATTTGGGCTTATCAAAGTCTTCCTAGATGTCACAATCGATCATCAAGGTTAAATGTATCTATACCTTTAATAATTTAATTTAGGCAATCTATAGATTGGAATTAGATAAAATTAATGGCATTCTAACCCTTGATAGGCATAAACATTACACAAAAAATTCAAAACAAAACTATGTGTAGATTAAGAGTTATGAATTTCCAAAGTTTTAGATCAAAATATAACCCAGAACTTTGAAAATTTAATTTACCAAATTTAATGCTCACCAAGGCACAACAAAATTAGGGTATGTAGCATATACACCCTAGTTTGCCCTGTCCAAGTTTGAGCTCAATTGGACCAGTGATTTTAAGTAATTAAGAAAATTCAAATACAAATTTCTCACTAACCACTAGTAAAAATCATTTGAAATTAATTTAAAATAAAATTGGGCTTAAGATGACTCCAATGAGCATAAAAACACCAATTTTGGGTTAAAATTGGATTTATGATGAATTTTTAAAGTTTATGAGTATTTTTTTATAATTTTTTATTCATTTTATTTGAATTTTTGGCAATGACAATCATTTCCACATGCTTCCAATGATTGGAATGGTGAAGATGACCTTCAGACAAATGATGAATTGGCCACTTAAACATATTAAAAGTCACTATATGTCCACTGATCTATGCCAAATCGAAGAGAAGACCAAGATCAGGCCACGTCGATGTGTAGAAGGGTTCGGGCAATGCTGGTTCAAATCCATGGGGAGACACGCACAGTCCGACATCCTTTGGGCCGTCTAATTATAATATACATGCAATCAGACTGTCCAATTAAAATTAGAAAATTCAATTCAACTTTAAATGCTCATAACTTCTTCTATACTCCTCCAAATTTAATAAAATTTGAAATATTATTTCTTGGTACCCTAAGCTTCCAGTCCATGGTGTTTGGGGGCTCCATGCGTTGAGATCTTAAAGTAATTTTAATTTGAACTAAAAATATTCAAATGGGAAAATATCTATATCAAGTGGATGGATCTTTTTGATTTTGGGCTCTATGGACTTCTAGAGATATCCTCTAAAACTTTCTTGAAGACTCCAAGCTTTGAAACCACTAGATTGGATGTAAATTAGGTTGGATCACTTTCCCTCTCCTCACTCCTTTCTACTTCAAATGGAAAAATTTTGAGCTAAGGAAGGCTAGGGAGGTTGTGGGAGATATTAGGGAGTTTTTATGAAGCTGGGGAATGTAATTAATCAACCCTTTCTTTAAAATGTTTGGGGAAATATGTAGGAGAGAGAAATTTGAAAGAAGGGCCAAGATCCTGACACCTAAGCACTAGTCATTCACCATTATAGTTAGGAACTATCCAATAGGAGACAAGGGAAGGTTCTAAAGATTTTAAGCTCATTACGATAGTTAGCTAGTCAATTAGGAGTGAACCAATGATTAGAGAGAGAGAGGTAATTTTAAGGATTCTTGCCACATCAGCAGTCCACATGGCTGGAGCTTGACATGATATTTGAGATGAATATTCTAGAACATAATTCAAGTGGCTACAAAAACCAATTTGGGTTGGGTTGTCAATGGGTCCAATAATTTGGGTTTTAGAGGGCTTGGTTCAACCCAATTGGTTGACCAAAGTCAAACCATGGGTTGGGCTTGTTGGTTCATGAGCATAGGATCAAGGGACACCTACTACAACTATTTATGTAATTTAATTATGTAAGGGTTCAATTTTGGTTCAAGAAAACCCCTTTATGTGCATTTGGTTCAACCCATGTGGCTAAACTAGGTAGGCTAAGAGAATGGAATTTTTTTGGGAGACTCATGGTGACCCCATGGATTGTCCTTAGGAATTTGGTTCTTTGGTTTGATCAAAATCATTAGTTTTAAAATTTTTAATTGCTTAAGGTGTGCTTAGGTCAACCATGGTTAACTTGGTCAACAAGGTTTGATTGAGGGTCAATGAGAGGTCCAACTCATTCCAAATGTCATTTTGGAGTTATTGGAGGTGGTCACATGCAATGGAAGGGTCATTTGGAGTAAATTACATATTTAAGGGTTTAAGGGACCCCTTGGTCAATAAGGGTTGACTAGGGGTTGGGATTGGGTTCAATGCATTATAAATGATATTTTGAGTTTGCTAAAGATGGTCCCAAGATTTAGTAGGATATCCAAGCATGAAATGTAGTTTTAAAGAGTTAAAGGGAATTTTGGTCAACCTAGGTTGACTTGTCAACCAGGGTTGACCATGGCTTGGGGCTGGATTCCATGCACTCTAAATGATATTTTAAGTTTGTTGGAGATAGTCTAAAGATTTGTTAGTGTCTCCATGCATTAAATATAGTTTTAAAGGGTTAAAGGGCATTTTGGTCAACATAGGTTGAATTTGTCAACAAGGGTTGACCAAGGCTTGGGGTTGGGTTCAATATACTCCAAATCACATTTGAAATATGTTAGAAGAGGTTGCAGTGTTTAGTTTGACTAAGCCATGTTGAAGTTTAAGAAAAAAAATTAGTTTTTAGAAGGTTTTAGGGTTTTAGGATTTTCAGGGTTTTGTGGTCAACCATGGTCATACACGGTCCACCAAGAGTTCAATATTGGTTCAATGTATTAAGTTAATGATAATGTTCATAACCATTAGATTTGAGGAGGCTTTCAAGATCAAAAATCATAATATGCTATGTCCAATGGCATAGGCTGTAAATATTTAAAGGTTTTATAGCCATGGAATATGCTTTGCATTTAATGGGTTAGCAGTCTTAAAATGCCTCCAAATTAATATGTTCAACCCTAAAGACATGCCTAATCAATATATAATTGATTGATCATGAATACAAGATTATTTGATTAGGTTTTGAGGTGATTGGAATTTGTCAAAAATAGGTTATGGACCTACAGGTTTTGGGTTTGAATTTGAGCATTAGATTTTGGAGTTTGTGGTTTTCATTGGGTTGGGTCAATCAGTTTGACTTGGATATGATCTAGTTAATGATTTGAAGGAGTTTTGGGTTTGACATGTTCAAATCATTAACAATCAATGATGACTATCAATGCTTGAAAAGATGATTAGGTGACACTTAGTAGTGATTATCAATTAAAAGATTTTAAGTTTAATTTTGCATGGATTATGAAGTTTTTTGTGAAGGTCAATGATTGAATGGAGATTTAATTTTGCAATGATCATATCATTGATAATCATTTCAAGATTATCAAGTGATTGATCATATGATCAAATGAAAATCAAGGGTGACTCTCATATAATGGATTTTAGGGTTAATGATGTGATAACTATACCACAGCACAATGATGAATTGGATTTGAAGTTTGGAATGAGGTTCAGTAATATATGTATGGAGATTGAATTTTTAGTTTGGGGAATTAACCTCACTTAAAAGTGAGGTTAACATGCATGGGTTTGTGTTGAATGCATGAATTATGTGTATGTTATGGGTTAAAGTATGATTTTTTTTCTTTGATATGAGTTGCCCACTAAATACGTAAGTGCATGTGTCAAACAAGTAATAAAGTGATTTAGAGAGTATTAATCCCATGAGAAAGTATTCTGGTAACATGCAAATGAATTAGAACTGCCTACTGCAAATATAATATTTATCCTATTGAATGAAAGGGTTGAGATTTTGTCACTACTAGGGAATGCAAAAGAAAATATAATATATTAGTTGATTAAATATTTTGGGCTAATGACTATGAATTACCTAATTTTTCCTAACTAGTCTCTTTGATATTTGATCTAGGTCAGAGCATTTGCATCGCTAGATCTCTATTGAGCTTGTAGGAATGAAAATAAAGATTTATGACCTTCCTACAATGATTGTATCTCCATAGAGCTTAGAACACTAAAAATCTTATGTCTAGATTATAAATTCTCAGTATGTTGTTAAACCTAAGTCAATTGTCCTAAGGTTAGCCAAGAGGGGAGGGGGGGGGGGGGGGGGGGTGAATTGGTAATTTTAAAAACTTCTTGGTTATTTTAAAAATTGGTTAATTAATTTTAAACAAAATACTAAATTTTCTAAAAATAAAATTTCAACCACAAAAAAATAAAAGAAAATGCAAAAAATAAAAATGCGGTAAAAAGGTAAAGAATAGAAAACACCAAATTTTATAGTAGTTCGGTCCAACAAGACCTACGTCCACTACCTGGAGACTCCTTCTCCAAGTACTGTACTAAACACTAGTGTCTCTTCTTTAGCCCCCACAATAAGAAGGAGAAGCCCTTACAACAACCTCTCTTCCACCAACCCGGTGCGGCAGAGAACCGTCATCCTTTTTCACCCTCCTGGTGAAGGCAGAGAACCCACCGTCCTTTCTCACCCTCTTGGTGATGGCAGAGTACCAATAGTCCTTTCACACCCTCCAGGTGTTGGCAGAGTACCAAGCATCCTTTCACACCCTTCAGGTGTTGGCAGAGTATCGGATCTCCTTCTAAAAGTCTTCTCTCAAAAGCCTTTAAGGAAGTAGAGAAGAACTAGTAAGAAATTCTCACTATTGGGCATCTTTGTGAATCCCTTTACAAATCCCTCTTACAAGATCTCTCAGTCTCCATTCTCAAAACACTCTCCCAAACACACCCCTTGGCACAGTGAGTCTCTTGGCAGTCAGTTCTTAGGACCCTTGTACACAAAGAACAGGAAACATTGTCCAAAAATTAAAAATTTCAAGTTTGACAAACTTAGATCATATAGTATGATCATACTTCGTATGTACAAATAGTTCAAAAAGTCTTGTACAATGCTACACAAACCTCATTTCATATTCTGATCAGCATTTGTATGAACCCCGATCGTGCAGTATGATCAGTTCAAAAAATGAGACTTTCATTTGTATGAACGTGTATGAACCCCATTTTGTACTCTGATCGGCGTCTGTACGAACCCATTTCAGACAGTATGATCAGTTCAAAAAATGCACCCTTTCATCTGTATTATAGTGTACGAACCTCATTGCATACTCTGAACGACGTCTATACGAAGCTATTTTGTACAGTACGTTCAATTCAAATTTTTGTTGTATTCATACAGGACAAACTGGACAAACCTGATTTCGTACTCTGATTGGCATCTACGATGGATACATTTTATACAGTATGAACTGTACTTAGAAAAATTTCAAGTCACAATTTTATTAACTCCACTCTGCAAGAACATTTACTACAAATCTTCTTGTACGTTCCAGGAATCGTATAGTACTATTAGATATAAAAATTTAAGTTTTGTCTAACTCCCCCACTATGTGTGTACATGATTATCCAATAACAATCACACTCTCTCATACTCAAGAAAAATAAAAAGTACATACTCTAATTACAACAGCCCCTAATCTAATCTATCATGAAGTCTTCATCAATCTGGAATATGATTTCTCTAAAATGTTAGTACACACAAACAACACAGATAAAATATATCCAATATATATTAAGAGAAAAATAATAATCAACATAATAATATTTTGGAATCATAAAAAAATCATATGATATACAAACATAGATTTGAAATCTAAAATGCAACAATCTACCCCTTTTTTATGATGGCAAAACACTTATTATTTGAGTTAGCCTTTAAGTCAATTTTTTCTCCTCAGCTCCTCCTAAATGTAAGCTCCCCCTAAATGAATGACCAATTTAAAACAAGAGGATTCCAATAAAGTACAAGAACAAATAAAAATAAATAAAATCTAAAACTAAAAGAAAAAAAAAATAAAACTCATCAAAAACTAAAAATGAAAAAACAAAACTAAAAAAAAAAAAAAAAAAAAAACATGACACCAAACACCAAACAATACTACTCCCTTTTTTGACAACAACAAGAATGGAAGTACTTCTTGAATGAATGAGTGGCTATGAATAAATCAATCGAGTTGATGAAGAAGAAAATTTTAAAATGATTTCAACACTCAACATTAATTTCCTAATGTTAAAAAGAAATTTTCAAATTTTAAATCAAAGAACAACTTAACAAAGAAAAGTTTACGAGATTCACTATTTTGTTCTAAACATATATATATATATATATATATATATATATATATAATAATAATAATAATAATAATAATAATAATAATTACAGAAAGGATGAATTAAGTATTAATTATTTTTTAATTCAATAGTGAAAATTATTGCCGATTATTTGGATATGTAAGAGAGATAGATAATAAAGGAAAGATTAATATCAATTGGTGACATTGCACATCTTTTCAATAGTTTATGACACATTTTATGCATCTTTTTAGTTTGGGCTAATTTTATGCCTCTTTTGACTTTGGCGAATATTGCGCATCTTTTTAATAGTTTGTGGCACACTTTGTACATTTTTTTAGTTTAGACTAATTTTGTGCCTATTTTTACAATTTTTGTCTTTCCAAATATAAATAAATCTAAAATACATAATACAATAATTAACAAAAATAAATATATTAAAAAGAAAATGAAATAAAAATAAGACATTTATTTTGCAAATAATTATCACCAAGTAATTTTTATCTAAAAAAATATGAAATTGATCTACTAATTTTCAATCAGTCATAATGTGATTTAAAATTTTGAGAGATTAAATTTTGCAAAAAAATTAATTTGTAGAGCAAATGAAATTTAAAATCCCTTTTAAAGATCATACACAAAAGATTTGAATCTATAAGCATAGACAATTCAGGAAGATACAATTCAAACTAAAACAAAATATCATTCCAACTTTTCATTGAACAACTAATAAGATACAAACATCTGTGGGCTCCGAAAATTCGGCCCCGGCCTCCGCCTGACTTTTGCTTTTTGAGGGGGGGAGTTTTAACGAACTAAGTTCCGGGGTAAATTTTGGAAGGCAGATGAGATAGTAGATAAGACACTACCCAGAGATTTCGCCCTCATTTTGCGAGGACTTTATGATCTGAGTTCTGGTTTCCTATAGGCGCAAGCCCCTATAGTTAATTACCCCTCCCGGTAACGAGAGAGAACTTTCGATTAAGGCTAGTCGTCAATCAGATACGTAAAGATACGAATTATCTGGCATATAGTAGCAGCAATGGGTTGAAGGTTTGAAAGTTTGATGATTTGAGAATTTGGAAAATTGGGAGATTTGGAGATTTAATATTTAAAAATAGAAATTTCACCATCTTGCACTTAAAGCAGATGGTGGGGGAATGGATGATAGACCCGATCAAGATCCCATGGTTTTGTCGTCCCGGGCCATCGTGGTCCCTGGTCTACTTAGTCAGAGGAGGTAGTCGACCCAACCTGACAGAAGGATCCTTGTCGGCAGCCATGGGTTGCTTCGTCCAAGGGTACCTTGTAGACCTGGGGTGAATATTTGTCTAAGGGGACAAATTTGAATCCACCTTAGCTAACAGAGGGCTTTGTGCCCTATCGATCATATCCTATTGATTCATATCTCAAGAATTTGATGCTATTGGGGAGCATACGGGCTCTGGCCATAACCATAATATAATGGTGCCATTTGGCGGCAACCACCTGGTTCAGAGGGCCCCGAGTCATAACCGTTTATCTTGCAGTGCCATTTGGCGGCGAAACTGCCGGTTAGAGGACTCGTACCACGTCCTTGCTGGCAGGAGATTGTTTGAGAATGGATCCTAGTGATATTTTCGACCAGGCATTAGCTCTTTGCGAGCTGAAGTAAATTTTAACTTGTCCACCTCGGCAAACTGTTGCGGAGGATGGATGGATTTTGCTTTAAGCAGTTTGATAGTTGGATTTCAATTTTTAAATATCTGGAGTTGGAAAGATTTTTGGATTTTGGGATTTTTCAGAAGATTGAATTTTGTAGGGAATTTGGGATTTTGGGAGTTTTGTGGAGTTTTGGATTTTGTGGGAGTTTGGGTGGTACTTTGAGATATTTGAAATGGACCCCTCCGGTTGATATTTTCATTCAACACGGCCGTCATCGGGGTGTATGGGGTCACTTATATTTTATTGATTTTGAACCTTATCGACTCTATCAAGTAATTGACAGAGGATCGGGTTTCATAGGCTTTGTGCCCTTTGTAAGTGAATTCTCTTGATTATAGACCTTGAAGGCCTAATATGAATGTATAAAATAAATATCTCGGTCGATCTCACGACTGCATATTTATTTAATGGTTCGAGCCGTGTCGACTCCTGTCTACCCGTATAGGAGGATCGGGCTCGAACTTGAATTCACTTATTAACCCGCGCAGCATCCCTAGACGTCACGTGTGTACCAATAACACGCTCGCCGGGGCCCATGCAGGTGTTTGGGGGCATTTTATAATTATTTATTGAACCTTGTCTACTCCTATCTGCTTGCATAGGAGGATCGGGTTCAAATCTATTGACCCGCGCAGCATCCCTAGACGTCACGTGTATACCAATAACACGCTCGCCGGGGCCCATGCGGGTATATGATTGCATGTGTCCCTTTTTGTGTACCTATGTGTATACAAATTAAGGTGCACATGTGAAGGGGTACTTTTAGAATATTTGTAAACGCCTTCTGTCTGCTTGTACGGATGTTGCAGATCCGGTGGCGTGGCGTCGTACGATCTTCACAACTGTTGCTGGTAGGCAGGTAGATATTTTCATTGATATATTGGAATTGACCTCAGGATACTGCATTTACTGAAGTCTTTCTGCATCTACCCACGAGTGACATGTTTTACATACATTTGTACTTGTAGAGAGGTTGTATGTACTGCAGATCTTTTGTCCTTGATTGCATGCGGATCAGCGTGTTCGACTACTAATGCATGATAATCTCTCCACATTCATTTGTGGGCAAGTTGTAGTATCTTCAGGCACTTATAACCCTTCCACCAATATTCTCGTATGAATGCAATAGGAACTATTTCATCTTCTTGCATGACTGTTACGAAGAATGTCATCAACTCTGACTTTACTGCTTTTGGGATGTATCCACTTGTGCTTTGAAGCCAGTTATAGAACACTATTACACTTGATGTACATTGGCTTCGTATCGTAGAAGACTGATGCATTCATCTATGATTTGACAAGTGTTAACTGTAGGATCCTACCATACTCACTTCCCCTTGCTGCATAGTTTGCAAATGCTTTCATTTGTCACAATCTCCTCTATGTTTTGCTAGTGACCTTTCGTATTCATAGCAATTCAGTGGTTGTTATTTTCCAATAGACTACATCAGGCATGATTGTTCATGGACAGAATACCGTGTATTCATTTGCAAATTAGTTATCATCGGTTGAAAGGGAGTTATATCTTCCTCATTTCTCTTGCTTTGTTTGTAGACTTACTGTGTTCATAGTGTATGATAACTAGCAAATCACTATATCTATTACATTGCTTGCGGACTTGAATATTTTCGTTGATGTCTTGATTGTAGAACATTGTCGCATCTATTGTACGTTGAGTCTTTCCACTTCTAAAAGATAGATGTGTGTGCTTGCGTCTAAGTTGTTGTTGGATATACGAATATCCTCAATATTCGTTGCACATTGTTTATACGCACTTGTCACAGAACTATTATAGATTGTAGAGATATTCTAGCATCTGCTACATGCTTCTACATATGCTTGCATGTTGATTTGTATGGCTTATGGGAAGGTTGCACTCCAATTTGAACTCTTGTTGCATGTCTCCTTTATTTACTATCCATTAAAGGCATCATAGCAAGAAGTTTGATTATTTTGCTTACAAGTCATCACTATTTTCAAGTAGAAAATGATTGCAAATCTTTGCTTTTTGTTCAAATTCAATGTATAAATCAAGTTGCTTTTGATTGAATTTTGATTCAAGTCCTTTGTGGTTCAACTCAAGTTTTCGCTTGAGTTCAAATGTTCAAGTCATGTTTAATATTCAAATCAAGTCCCACTTGAATTCGGGTTCATTTGTGTTCAAGTCTTCACAAGTTCAAAGTCGAACCCAGTTCAAGTCATTCGTTATATGAATTCAATCACATGTCCAAGTGCATCTAGTTTTAAGTCCCTTGTGATCAATCGAGTTCAACTTTTCTTGGCCAAGTTTGATTTAAAGCTTTTTGTTCATTTATTCAGCTTTGAGTTTAGCTCATTCAAGTTCGAGTTCTAATTCATGTCTTCTCCTTCTGAGTTCAAACAAGTCCAGGTACGGTCTCAAATTTCACCCGAAATTTCGGCAGCCTCCCGGCGTCTCCCCCGTTTAGGGGAAAAAACGACAAGAGTCTGGGCCTTCCCACCACGCGCAATAAAGCGCGTGCATGGTAGATGTCCTTAGACACCTCGGCCGTGGTCTTCATTCCCACCACGCGCAATAAAGCGCGTGCATGGGGTCTTTGACGGTACCTGTTTGAAAGACAGTTTGCTTTCCCCTCGCTCGAGGGTACTTATAGATAACCCCGCCTCGTCGTAGGCGCCGCACTGGGGTCCCAACCCACCATGCGCAATAAAGCGCGTGCATGGGTGTTTTCCCGGTCCGTCGCAAACGACGAAAGCAAGTTCTCGGAGATTACCCGTCTCGTCGTAGGCGCCGCACCGGGGTCCCAACCCACCATGCGCAATAAAGCGCGTGCATAGGTGTTTTCCCGGTCCGTCGCAAACGACAAAAGCAAGTTCTCGGAGTTTTTTGGGTTTAGGGATCATACCTTGGCGGCCGGTGAGGTTGGATTGACTCGTGGATCGGGGTGAGGGAGAGAAGCATTTCTCCCTTTCTTTTTGTATTAATTATAATTAATCTTTAATTAAATATAGCTAATTATAATTAATAGTAATTAGTTTTAAAAAAAAAATTTAAAATTAATAATAATTAATCATAACTAATTATTATTAATAATAATAAATTATAATTAAAATAATTAATAACAATTAATTTTACTTAATTATAATTAATTATTAATAAAAATAATTAACTATAATAAAAAAAGATTAATCATAATTAATTTAATTATAACTAATTATCATAAATAACAATTAAGTATGATTAAAAATAATTAATTATAGTTAATCTTAATTAATCATAACTAATTATTATTAATCAATAACTAAATATAATTAATTAAAAAATAATAATTTTAATTAATTAGAAAAATAGGGTTTAAACAGGATTAATGCAATATTTAAATTAAATCCTATTTTAAACAGGATTTAGGAACTGCTTATCTCGCAGTAAGCTAAATCCTCCCTCTTACTCTCGGTTTGACAGATTTATAGGATTTGGCCGAGGGAGCGCGCGTGAGGAAGAAAGTTACCTTCATTGCTACGAGCTCCCGTTGTAGCCTCCGCTCAAAATGTCGTAACTTTCGGACCAACAGGAGAGGAACGTCGTCGAAGGGGCGGAGTCGGGCAAGGGAGAGGGGAGGCGACGGCTCAGGTAAGGGTAACTCTCTCTCTCTCTCTCTCTCTCTCTCTCTCTCTCTCTCTCTCTCTGGGAGATCGAGACCGGCGGGAAGGTTGTGAGGAGGAGGCGGAGAGGAAGAATGGGATGAGGCCGGTTGGATGCAGCTTGGGGTTCGTCGGTCTCGGTCGGGTGTTGAGTCGGAGGGTTGATGGGGTTTCGGCGGCAAGAGCTTGTGGAGAGGGAGTTCGGTAGTGAGGTCGGGCTGGGAGGTGTTGGCGACTGGAGTCGGGGAGGAGAAGTGGATTTTCTGCGATTGAGTGGGGAAGTTCTGCGAATGCGAGAGGAGTTTGTGTCTTCTATTTAACGACGAACAGAGCGTCGCCTCGAGCAGCGTACGAGGGATTCAAGCAGAAATCCCGGAACGGCGCCGGATGAACAGTGATATAGCAGGATTTGCGGGATCTGGCAGCCGATATAGGTAATCATTTAAGCTTCTTTTTTTTTTTTTAATTAACAGAGGTTAACAAATGCCCCCCAACAAATGTGATTTGTATCTAGAGCAAATCACGTTTGTTGTATGCTGATTGACCCTATGGATCTCTAGATATTTGCTCTAGATGTCACATAAAGGTCTCCATTTAGTGGATCTCCAAAAATTTATTTGGATGTCACACTAGGATCGTCATTTAGTGGATCTCCAAAAATTTGCTTGGATGTCACACTAGGATTATCATCCTGTAGATCTTCGAGAGTCTGTCTCGGTGTCTTCATAGATCTTTAGATGCACTTGTAATCAGTAAGAGGATTGACATGTTGGCTCTTGTGGAGTAGAGCTCCATAAGACAATGATATAACACTCCAAATTTATATCCCTGAAGTGTCATTTTGTAGATTGATGGTAGTAGATAACACCTCCACTTTCTGTTCTTCTTTTGGTACCACTGTTTTCCTTAGTTTTCAATTCTGATTTTATAACTGTGCTGACAATTCCTTGTCTCTTGTGCAGGTCACTACAGAGATAGGATCTAGTCAGTCAGCCGTCACTGGAGGTTTGGTTCTGGTACGTTTTTTAGTTTGTCCGTTCTGTTTCTTTTCTTTCTCTAGCTGCTTACTGACCCTTGTTGCCTTGTGCAGGTTCCAGAAGTGCAGAGTACCTGGTCTTTGGAAGGAGCCGAGCAGAGCTGTTGACTTCCTCTTCAGGCATAGTTTAGGAGACAAATTTGTAGTCCTCTGTGAAGGACATTATACTTTTCTCCTTTTTTGTTGATGTAAACTTGTAAAAGAGAATTGAGAATTTGTACATGGATTCTGAATTAATAAAATGAAGCATTTTTTTTGTGAATTCTACTGTTGACGAGCTCTCTTTTTACTGCTCCTGTGATTTCTGTGATTGTACTCCATGTTGTAGATGATTTTAAATATTTATTTGGGGATCTCGGCACGCAGCGCGATGTCGACCCAAATAAATATTTAAAATGCCCCCAGTTTCTAGGGACATTTGTAGATGTCATTCAGGATACCTCTTTTTATAGCTTTGGCTTGAGCTATGAAATCTTGATTTCTCCTGCCCTGTGCTTTGTACTGCGGACATTTGATGGAGAATTACCTGATTCGTCTTTACTGACTTGTCAGGTGATTTTTTTGTACCTTCGGCCCTATGCTTCTAGCACTGGCGGGCTTGATGAAGGAGTAGATGCCGGTGACCTAAACCCTTAAGTTTGTAATAGGTCGTAGGCGAAAAGTCATCAGTCCAGAGCTTTGTGCATAGCGGACTTGTTGATGACGGAATCCTCTTAGTTCAGCCTCAGGCTTTTCATGAACTTTGAGATAATTTCTTCTGTCCTCTGCTTTGTGCTTTGATGGACTTGTTGAAGAAAAGAAATCCTTCGATCCTAGCTTTGTGCTTTATGGATTTGTTGAAGGATTTGCAAGTTTCGGATTTGATTGATAGTACCAAACGTAGGTAGTATCTTCATCCTTAACCATTTGAGGAGACTTTAATCTGAGTCACTTGAGTTCATCAGATTGGGCGAGCTAGAATTTGACAGCTCTTCGTCCTCTGGTTGCTGAGATGGGGGTTCCTCTACTGCGGCCTTTCTTATGGCGTGTTGAGTAGATGGAGCTGCCAGCGATCCGGCCATATTTGAGCGTGTTGGATCCGACCTCTTACACCCATTCAGGCTTCAGACTTGAGCTAGGGGAAATGTGCTTCCCAATGCTGATTTTGCTGAAGTTGATAGTTTTTGAGTCTTCCTTTGTGGTTGAAGATTTAGAGCCTACGCGAATTTGGTAGTTGCTCGAGATTTCTCCTTCCCATTGGAAACTTGATTCTCCGGTCAATTAGGAGAATTTGGTAGACTACGATCACTTGAACTTGTCGAGTCAAATTTGCCTTCGTACTTCCTACAGTCCCTACTGACGGGTTGACGAAGCGGGGGTTCCGCTACTACGGCCTTTCTTATGGCGTGTTGAGTAGACGGAGCTGCCAGCGATCCGGCCATATTTGGGCGTGTTGGATCCGACCTCTTACACCCACTCGAACCTTAAGCTTCAGGCTGCTGAAAGACTTCAGGTTATTCTGACTCAATTTGTTAGAGTGTGTAGTTGCGAAAGTCTCTTTCTTGACTTTCAAATTTTGGTACGTTGGAGAAGGTGATGTCTCGATCTTTTGAAAGACCACCTGCACATACTTTGAAAAGAATTCGTTGTATTCTTCAGTATAAAAGAATATTTGCGTTGATGATTTTAAATATTTATTCGGGGATCTCGGCATGCAGCGCGATGTCGATCCGAATAAATATTTAAAATGCCCCCTGTCTTGCAGGGACATTTCAGAATAGAAGAAAGTTTGAGATTTTGTAATTTTAAATATTTATTTGGGGATCTCAGCGCGGAGCATAATGTCGACCCAAATAAATATTTAAAAATGCCCCCTGTCCTGTAGGGAGATTTTGAAATGCATTCTTGCAACACAAGAGAATTTTAAAAATATAAAATATAAAGTGTATATAGATATGCATGGAATACACAATACATTAAATATAAAATTTCCTTGAGCAATTTTACGCATGGTACTTCTTCAGGTGTCGACCGTTGATCGGCGGCATGGGCCTCTGACCGTGCAGATCGATAAGCTGGTAGGCTCCTCCTTGGTACACCTTCTCGATGACGAATGGGCCTTCCCAGTTGGATACGAACTTGCCACCAATTCTTCGGTGTGGGATGATTGGTCTTCTCAGCACCAGGACCAATTCCCCTTCTTGAAAGGACCGAGGACGCACCATCCGATCAAATGATTTTGCCATCCTTCCTCGGTAGATTTCTAGGTTTTGTTGGGCTTGCAGCCTGACTTCGTCGAGTGCATCGAGCTCCTCAATTCTTAGGCGAGCATTCTGCTCTTGAGTAAGCTCATTCTGGATAGCGACCCGAAGAGACGGTAATTCAACTTCTAGTGGCAAAACGGCTTCAGCTCCGAACACTAGTGAGTAGGGAGTGGCTTTGGTTGGTGTTTTGTAGGTCGTACGATACGCCCACAACGCTTCTGCCATTTTTGTATGCCATTCTCTTTTGTTCTTGGTGAGGATCTTCTTCAACAACTTCACCAGCGTCTTGTTGAAGGCCTCAGCCAAACCATTGGCTCTTGGGTTATATATAGACGAGTACCGCCAGTCAATCTTGTGACGATCTACGAATTTGTAGATTTTTGTACTCTTGAATGCTGTGCCATTGTCTGAGATCACACGGCGTGGTACACCGAATCTGTAGACGACGTTGTGGGTAAAGAAGTTGATCACGTGCTTGGACGTAACTTCCCTGAATGGTGCCGCTTCTGCCCACTTAGAAAAATAGTCTGTTGCTGCCAGTATAAAGCGGTGCCCTGCCGATGACGGCGGATCTATTGGCCCAATTATGTCAGTGCCCCAACATTCAAATGGCCAGGATGTGATTGTTGGGTGCAATGGATTTGGTGGTTGATGAATAACATCACCATGAATCTGACATTCGTGACACTTCTTAGCGTGGTTGATACAATCTCTCACCATCGTAGGCCAGTAATAACCCATTCTTTTAATTTTAGCGGCCATCTTGGGACCTGACTGGTGTGCTCCACAGAGTCCTTCGTGAACTTCTGTCACCGCTTTATCAGCTTCCTTAGTCCCTAGGCACCTTAGCCACATTTGATCAAAAGCCCGCCGATATAGCGTATTATTAACAAACGCGTATCGCAATGCTCTTTTTCTAATTTGTGCAGCCAGAGATTTATCTGTTGGAAGTTTGCTTTCTTTGAAGTAGTCGACGAATGGTTGCCTCCAATCGTTTTCGACTTCAACATCTAGGCAATCCAACCACGACTCTGAGAATCTACCAGTTCTTCGTCTTTTTACTGCTGGACGTTCCCCTGGTTAATTTTTAACAGTGATTTGTTGGGGAGGTTGAGGATCAACCGGGGCTGCATCCTGTTGGCTTGAACCTGGTATTCCGTCTGCCCACGGAAATTGTAGGGTTGCTGGCTCTAAGACTCGGCGGTTTTCAACCGCAATGAATATAGGTGGCCTCTTATCCTCATTTGCAAGCTCCTTGGCCAGTTTAGCTAAACAATCTGCTTTTGCATTCTGTCCTCGAGGAACCTGAGTCATCCTGACATTCGGTATTTGTTTTAGAAGCTCAAGAGCTCGTCGGTGATAGTGGGCCAACTCAAGCTTGCAAATCTTGTAAATGCCCATGACTTGATTTATCACAAGTTGAGAATCACCAAAAATTTGAAGATCTGTGATTTGGATATCAATTGCAATCTCCAGTCCTGCTATTAGAGCTTCGTATTCGGCTTCATTATTGGTCCGATGTTCAGTTAGACTGAACGAGAATCTCATTATGCCTCCCTCGGGTTCTATAAAGACTAGACCGATGCCAGCTTGGGCCTTTGCAAGATTTGGAGGTTTGGGAGACTTTATAGACGATGCCCCATCAAAGTACATCTCCCAAAATGGTACCTTTTCTTCTTCATCAACTTGCATGATTTGTTCATCTGGCAAATCATCATTGAGCGGAGAGTCAGCTGGGATTGGATGTGCGGCGAGGAAATCTGCCAAAGCTTGTCCCTTTACTGCTTTCTGTGGCATGTACACTATATCAAATTGCAGTAATAGCACTGCCCACCTTGCCAAACGACCTGTCAACACTGGTCTTGTCATCAAGAACTTCAGCGGATCGATCTTTGATATCAAGGTGATTTTGTGGGAGAGCATATAGTGGCGGAGCTTCTGGACTGCAAAGATCAACGCCAGACAATGTTTCTCAATTGGAGAATATCGTACTTCTGCTCCGATTAATCTCCAACTGATATAGTAGAGTGCATTTTCTTTTCCTTCCTCATTGTGCTGAGCCAGTAACGCTCCGAGGGACTCTTCTAGTGCCGCTGTATATAGTATAAGAGGCTTCCCCGGAATTGGCGCTGCGAGGATGGGCGGATTTAACAGGTATCTTTTGATGCTATCAAAAGCTTCTTGACATTCTTCATCCCACTTGAATCGAATGTCTTTCTTCATTAATTTTGAAAATGGCTGGCACCTACCCGATTGATTTGATATGAATCGCCGAATGAAAGCCAACTGCCCTTGCAAGGAGCGGAGTTGACGGAGGCTTCTTGGCGGTGGCATCTCAATGATCACCTTGATTTTGTTGGGATCGACTTCTATGCCTCGATGACGAATGACATAGCCAAGAAATTTACCGGAGGAGACCCCGAAAGCACACTTAAGGGGGTTCATCTTTAGATCGAACTTCCTGATTCTTTCAAATACAACCCTCAGGTCATTTAAGTGATCCTTTCGATCTATGCTCTTAACGACTAAGTCGTCTACATAGCATTCGACCTTCTGATGTATTAATTCATCAAAAATATGGGTCATCGCCCGTTGGTAGGTGGCACCGGCGTTCTTCAAGCCGAAGGGCATGACCGTATAGCAGAAAATGCCGATGGGCGTTCTGAATGACGTATGCCTTTCATCCTCAGGAGCCATCTTGATCTGGTTGTATCCTGACGATCCATCCATAAACGAGAACATGTCATAATTTGACGTGTTGTCTACTAGGAGTTCGGATACAGGCAGCGGAAAATCATCTTTTGGACACGCTTTGTTGAGGTCCCTGAAATCAATACAGATACGAATCTGTCCATTCTTCTTCTTGACAGGGACAATATTGGCGATCCAGTCAGCGTATTTCTCTTCACGGATGAAGCCCGCTTCTATGAGCTTTTTGGTTTCAGCAACCACCTGTTCTTCAATCTCCAATCTCATTCTCCTTGGAGCTTGTTTGACGGGTGCGACATCCGGTTTGATTGCCAATCTGTGAACTGCTACGTCAGGGGATAAGCCGGGCATCTCAGCATATGTCCAGGCAAAGCAATCCCTGAATTCATAGAGGAGTTCTTTTATCTCTTCCACTTGATCTTCTGGCAGAAGGGAACTAATGAATGTTGGGCGAGGGTCATCCTCGGTTCCCAAGTTGACTTCTTTTAGCTCGTCCATAGTGGCTGCCTGTCCACCATCTTCAAGCTCTTCTGGTGCAGGCTTGGCCTCTAGAGGCTGATCATCGTAATCCTTAGCTTCGTAGGCTTCTTCATCAGGAACATCATTGGATTCAACTTCCCTGCGAGTGATGGCTCGGCAAGTCTCCTTCCGGATGCATTTTCGCCTGACGAATCCAATACCTTTATATGCATTCATCTCCTTCCGCCGCATTGGACGTGGATTCCTTCCATACCAGAGACTTAAACACATACGAAGTTGTCGCTTAGGGGTGGGAACATTGATCCACTTTCGCAACATTCTTTGAATACCTTTGGTATTAAACCTAGGTAGCCTCGTAGGTAGTAATTCTTCAGAATCGATGAAGACATGGTCCCAATCACGATTCACTTCTTCATCCTTTCCTGCGGAGTAGAATATATTTCCTGACTCGATCCCCTTTCTGATTGGAGGCAGATAAAGGGTTACAAGTTCTTCAACTTTATGCACATCTCGTTGAATTATTTCTTTAAAATACTGTAGGGGAATACGAGTGACTACGAGCACGCTATCTGAGATTGACAGGCTACCTATTCTTCTAGAGAATACCTCTTGCACCGTGTTCATGTAGATAGAGTCGTAGTCATAATCATCATTTGAATATGCGACCTCCCTACTCCATTCATCCATCGAATGGCATACCTTCTGGGATTTTGTAGAGGTGACATCCTCTTCATCTGTGTCGCTCCCAAGGTGAGGTACACGTTTCCTTTCTTTAGAAGTGGAAGTGGTAGCTTCTTTGGGAAGAGTCGGCGTTGCCTTCTTTCTCCCCACCTGCTTCCTCTCACCTTTCTGTTCAGGTTGCTTTGCACTCTTTGGGTTAGATGCTTGAGCCTTTAGAGAGTTTGACAGCCTCGGCTTTTTAGGCATGAAATACTGCGCATCTTCATAGACTGTCGCTTCATGGACTGCAAAGGGCTGAATATCACCAGAGATCCTGAATTCTTCCCCATCCCTAAGGTACTTCATGCACTGGTGTAGTGTTGATGGGACGATGCCATACTCGTGCAACCAGGGGCGACCTAGGAGCGCCTTGAATGAAGTGTCCGCATCAATCACATGAAATTTAGCTTCTGTATGGAATTCTCCAAATACAAGAGGGAGCATAAACGATCCAAGGGTTTTCTGCCCTTTTTCGTTAAAGTCATGTACCATAAACTTATCTGGCCCGAGGTGCTCTACGTTGAGGCACAATGAACTTAGTGCTTTTAAGCTCATGAGGTTGATGGAGGATCCAGGGTCGATCAGAATTCGACTGCTTACCAAATCGTCACTCTCTGCAGTAACATATAGAGGTCGATTGTGGTCTGTCGTCCCAAGCATCATGTCGTCCTCAGTAAAAGTGATGAACGGTTCATTTCGAGCTTGCAGGACCTCAGTCAGGTTGCGCTCAGCGAAGTACACCTCATATCTTTCGGGGTCTTTGAGAGCCTGAATCAAAGTCTCCCGAAGATCCTTGGACATCACCAGAGCGTCGTATATGCTGAGCTGGGCAGGGATCTTCCTCAGATGGGATAAGATATTATAATCTATTCCCTTAACTGGAGTATGTTTCTTCTTGGGATCCTCGGAGATAATGTCTTCGTTGACAACTATCTCTTTTCCCTTATCCTTATTGGATATTCCTTTCTTTGGCGGAGGTGGTAGTATCTTGCCACTTCTCAACTGCACTTGAGCGATCTCTTCTGGATTAGACTCATTTGACGGTGCATCTTCTTCAGAGTCTGCCATCGTCGCGTCTAGGGATTCATTCGTTGACTCAGAATCACCTCCCAGATTTACATGTCCTATCTGCGATGCTATATCGGGATCAGATTCATCTGTCTTTGGAAAATGCAGATCCTCCTCTGAGCTGTAGTCCATTGACGATGTTGCCAGACAGGTTTCAACGATCATCTCTCTGACATATTTTTCTTTTGTCAGTGTTATTGGCGTTGCTGAAATGACCCGACAGACTTCTGTGGGAAGAGGATCCTCATCAGCCTCTTCTGCTTCGTCAATCTTGAGCTCTGACATAAAGTCAGCAAGCTTAATAGGACGCCTCGCGGTCTGGTAGTATTCATCCAGACTATCTATAACCCTTTGGGTTGCTGTTTTCTTTTCCTTGGGCTTCTTTAGTTTTGTCTTCTTCTTGGAGGACTTTTTCTTTCCAGACTTTGGAGGGCCCGCTTGGTTAGGAAATTGTTTAGAAGCAGACGCTTGTGCCACAGGTAGTGCATTCAGATTTAACACTGGCTCAGTGGGAGATTTCCATTTTACACATGGAACTTCTTCAAGCTGTTTCAACATTTTCACAGTTTTCTTAGAGACCACAGTCTCCCACTGTTCTTCTGGAATCGGCTTCTTCCCTTTTCTCCTTTCTTCAATCGGGGGTACGGAAGAAGTCGTAACTACCTGAGTTGACTCTTTTCTGGGGTGAGTCAGCACATTATCGGACAATGTGAGCTCTCCTCTTCGATATTTTCTTTCAAGCCAATCTTTAAAGACATAGCAATCTTCGATTGGATGACTCATCACCCGATGATATGGGCAGTAGTTTGGGTCGCCACTATGTTTTGACTCCTCGGGTCTCTTGCACTCTGGCAGTTCTAAACCCGCTTTCAATGCTTGTCGAAATAACTTGGCGACACTTTCCCTCTTGAATGAATATTCCTTATTAATTTTGTCTTTGAGGGAGGGGAACGTTCGATCACCAGTTCCCGTTGTTTGCCTCGGGCGTTCTCCACCGCCCTGATAAGTTCGTGGTTTGTCATTACCCCCGAGTATCAGCTTCGGCTGGGGGTTAGGGTTGTAGACTTGCTTAGGCTTTTCTTGATATTGCATTGGCTGCTTGCCTTTGTCTACATTGTAAATCACTTATTTCTCCTTATCAGCTCTGGAGAAAAATATAGAGTCAGCCTCACCTCTTCTAGCACCTGAGGCTTTAGCTTTCTTGGGCTTATCAGAATAATTTTCTGATTTTGACAAGTTCAATTTCTCAAACTTCGCCACCCTATCCAGTAGGTCTTGAAATGTGGTGATTGTAGCCATGCACAGGAATGGTTGCATCTTGTCATCAATGTTTCCCATTAACAACTGTACGGCATGCTCCTCCTCAAGCTGTTGTTCACATTTCATACTCAAGTTGCGCCAGCGAGTAATATATTTGGTCACTGATTCTTCCTTCTTTCTCTTATTCAGAGCAAGGTCAGCGATCGTTATTTTCTCGGTCGCACTGGCAAATCTCTTCACGAACATATTTTCTAACTCTGCAAATGTCTTTACAGAGTCATTTGGTAGTTCGGCGTACCATTCGAAAGCAGCGGCTGTCAAACTGCTAACGAATTGTCGGAAGAGTAGAGCATCATTTCCTCCAGTGTTCCCGCAGGTGGCTTTGAACTGCGCCAGGTGCTGTCTGGGATTTTTGTTGCCATCAAAAGTATTGAATTTTGGCACAGAATATCCCTTCGGGTATGGCACCTGATCATACTCTGCCGGGTAAGGGCGGCCTTTACCCACTAGCTTCTCTGCCTGATCAATAGCTATAATAGCCCTGATCCTTTCTGTAATGATCCCTTCAAGCTGTGCAGCAGTCACAGGCTCGGAGGTACTTGCGATATTCTGCGGAGTAGGCTGACGAGTGGTATTCTGAGCCTCGTGGCCACCTTCAGGAGTGTCCCGTACTCCTGAGACTTGCGGCACTTGGAAGTTTGGAGGATCAGGGGGAGGATTGGGCATAGAACCAACTGCAGCATTTCTCTGCATGATCTGCATCATTGCCGTCATTTGGGTCATCATCTCTGTCATTTTCTCATGCAACTGAGAGATTTCCCTATCCTTGGCCCTCATTTGACGTTTCATTTGTCTCTGCATTTCTGCGAGCGTGACGTTCTCATCAGCAAAGGGATTATCCTCAGCCTCTTCTCGCTCTTCTTGGGAATGGACACCTCTGCCAGTGGTGGACCCGGCTTCATGGCGGCGCCGATATACTTGTCTAGGCGGTGGTTGCCAACGATCGTCATCTTCATCATCGTCGTAGTAGGCCTCCTCTTCGACATTGATGTGTCTCACCATGTAGACCACTTCCATGTCCAAGGTGTTGTTTACACCTTCTAAATTTTCTTCAATGTATTCTTCCATGTATTCTTCAATATTTTCTTCTCCCATATCTTCTTCTCCTTCTTCTAGTACTCGGATCTCCGAGCGGCGGCGCCACTGGATCTCCGGTTCTTGGTTAGGCAGGAAGATCTCTTCAACCCGTGGGCTACGGTCGAAGTTAGATTCATTATTGGGAGGAGTTGGAGAACGACGGGATCCCTTGGAGGATTCTCCGAGGTGTCTACCGTCAGGAGGAGTGTCATCATGGGTCTTCTTTTGGACCCACTTTTGACGTTGTTTGTAATTGGGGACGGATCTCCGGTAAGCAGTACCGGATGTCACGCCCAGATCAGTCTTTCTTTCGTTCTTTTCTTCTCTGCGAGGCCTTGGCCTCCAGATTTGTTTTCCTTTCCGCCGGGACCTTTCGGTGGCGGATCCCTGAACTCGAGGTTCAGGTGTCACGCCCCGATGTTCACCGTGTGGGGTTTGTTTTCTTTCCTTTCTCTCCACAGCAAGAGACAGACGCTCTCTTGGTGGAATTCTTCTTGCTTCGACCATAAGTGGCCGCTGGTACATTCTCTTTTTCAGTCCTCTCTCCCTCACGGTCTTCAGGACTCTGTAGACTCGAGCTGAGAGAGTTTCAGGCTCCTTCTTCTTTTGAGGAGGTGGGACTTCAGGCTGTCGGTCCCAGAATGACTTCTTCAGCTCCCTAGTTGAGATATTCCTCTTAACCCACTTCAAATTTGTGAACCCATTCCGGGTAGGAATGTTCGCTTCTAGCTCTTGGGCCGACAGATTTGAGGGATGGGTTGAGAATTGTTGCTGAGCCCGGAGCTCAGCATTCAGTTTCCTCCTCTGTCTCCTGGTCAGTTTTCCTCCAGATGAGGAAGCTTCAGAAGTGTTCTTCACGGGTGCAGGTAACCCGGTTGGCAGATGTGTGGTGTTCGTCGTCACCACGGAGATCCTTCCTCCGGCTACAACCCTCTTGGTGGTCGGGACTTCTGGCTGCGACAGCCGTTCAAACACAGAGATCCTTCCACGAGGATTTTCAGCAGCAGCAAGTCGTTGTGCCGGCAGGTGCACACGACGAGTGGTAGTTCCAGTAGAGCGTGGCCTCCTAGCAGGCCCTTCAGTATTTCTGTCATTCGTAGGAATGGCGGTGGCCCTTTCAACAACAGCAGGGAAGTCGATGCTACCAAACTGGATGGTAGCTCCAGCATTCCCTGTCTCGATGATAGCATTTGCCAGTTGGATCCTGGCTCCTTGTCCCAGCTGGACAGTCATTGGTGTATTCTGTAGATCCATCTGCATAAATGAAAGGTAAGGGTTAGTGATCAAAATTTGATACATCACCCCATACTTTCAAAAATGCAGAGACTTGCACAGAATAGAAAACAAAAATAGACAACATTAGCGAGCAAATTCAAATAATATAAATTTAAAATACTGCTAAATACGTTATCCTAATAAATTTGTTTGAACGATCATTTTTAGAAAATTCAGAAATTTTGATTCTTTAAATGATCATTTTGAGAGATTCAAAATTTTAAATCTGCGTTGATTTGACTGCTACGATAGTACTGAGATGACTAGCCAAAGATGGAAAGAGAAACCAATCCCCAGTGGAGTCGCCAGAAATCTGTGGGCTCCGAAAATTCGGCCCCGGCCTCCGCCCGACTTTTGCTTTTTGAGGGGGGGAGTTTTAACGAACTAAGTTCCAGGGTAAATTTTGGAAGGCAGATGAGATAGTAGATAAGACACTACCTAGAGATTTCGCCCTCATTTTGCGAGGACTTTATGATCTGAGTTCTGGTTTCCTATAGGCGCAAGCCCCTATAGTTAATTACCCCTCCCGGTAACGAGAGAGAACTTTCGATTAAGGCTAGTAGTCAATCAGATACATAAAGATACGAATTATCTGGCATATAGTAGCAGCAATGGGTTGAAGGTTTGAAAGTTTGATGATTTGAGAATTTGGAAAATTGGGAGATTTGGAGATTTAATATTTAAAAATAGAAATTTCACCATCTTGCACTTAAAGCAGATGGTGGGGGAATGGATGATAGACCCGATCAAGATCCCATGGTTTTGTCGTCCCGGGCCATCGTGGTCCCTGGTCTACTTAGTCAGAGGAGGTAGTCGACCCAACCTGACAGAAGGATCCTTGTCGGCAGCCATGGGTTGCTTCGTCCAAGGGTACCTTGTAGACCTGGGGTGAATATTTGTCTAAGGGGACAAATTTGAATCCACCTTAGCTAACAGAGGGCTTTGTGCCCTATCGATCATATCCTATTGATTCATATCTCAAGGATTTGATGCCATTGGGGAGCATACGGGCTCTGGCCATAACCATAATATAATGGTGCCATTTGGCGGCAACCACCTGGTTCAGAGGGCCCCGAGTCATAACCGTTTATCTTGCAGTGCCATTTGGCGGCGAAACTGCCGGTTAGAGGACTCGTACCACGTCCTTGCTGGCAGGAGATTGTTTGAGAATGGATCCTAGTGATATTTTCGACCAGGCATTAGCTCTTTGCGAGCTGAAGTAAATTTTAACTTGTCCACCTCGGCAAACTGTTGCGGAGGATGGATGGATTTTGCTTTAAGCAGTTTGATAGTTGGATTTCAATTTTTAAATATCTGGAGTTGGAAAGATTTTTGGATTTTGGGATTTTTCAGAAGATTGAATTTTGTAGGGAATTTGGGATTTTGGGAGTTTTGTGGAGTTTTGGATTTTGTGGGAGTTTGGGTGGTACTTTGAGATATTTGAAATGGACCCCTCCGGTTGATATTTTCATTCAACACGGCCGTCATCGGGGTGTATGGGGTCACTTATATTTTATTGATTTTGAACCTTATCGACTCTATCAAGTAATTGACAGAGGATCGGGTTTCATAGGCTTTGTGCCCTTTGTAAGTGAATTCTCTTGATTATAGACCTTGAAGGCCTAATATGAATGTATAAAATAAATATCTCGGTCGATCTCACGACTGCATATTTATTTAATGGTTCGAGCCGTGTCGACTCCTGTCTACCCGTATAGGAGGATCGGGCTCGAACTTGAATTCACTTATTAACCCGCGCAGCATCCCTAGACGTCACGTGTGTACCAATAACACGCTCGCCGGGGCCCATGCAGGTGTTTGGGGGCATTTTATAATTATTTATTGAACCTTGTCTACTCCTATCTGCTTGCATAGGAGGATCGGGTTCAAATCTATTGACCCGTGCAGCATCCCTAGACGTCACGTGTATACCAATAACACGCTCGCCGGGGCCCATGCGGGTATATGATTGCATGTGTCCCTTTTTGTGTACCTATGTGTATACAAATTAAGGTGCACATGTGAAGGGGTACTTTTAGAATATTTGTAAACGCCTTCTGTCTGCTTGTACGGATGTTGCAGATCCGGTGGCGTGGCGTCGTACGATCTTCACAACTGTTGCTGGTAGGCAGGTAGATATTTTCATTGATATATTGGAATTGACCTCAGGATACTGCATTTACTGAAGTCTTTCTGCATCTACCCACGAGTGACATGTTTTACATACATTTGTACTTGTAGAGAGGTTGTATGTACTGCAGATCTTTTGTCCTTGATTGCATGCGGATCAGCGTGTTCGACTACTAATGCATGATAATCTCTCCACATTCATTTGTGGGCAAGTTGTAGTATCTTCAGGCACTTATAACCCTTCCACCAATATTCTCGTATGAATGCAATAGGAACTATTTCATCTTCTTGCATGACTGTTACGAAGAATGTCATCAACTCTGACTTTACTGCTTTTGGGATGTATCCACTTGTGCTTTGAAGCCAGTTATAGAACACTATTACACTTGATGTACATTGGCTTCGTATCGTAGAAGACTGATGCATTCATCTATGATTTGACAAGTGTTAACTGTAGGATCCTACCATACTCACTTCCCCTTGCTGCATAGTTTGCAAATGCTTTCATTTGTCACAATCTCCTCTATGTTTTGCTAGTGACCTTTCGTATTCATAGCAATTCAGTGGTTGTTATTTTCCAATAGACTACATCAGGCATGATTGTTCATGGACAGAATACCGTGTATTCATTTGCAAATTAGTTATCATCGGTTGAAAGGGAGTTATATCTTCCTCATTTCTCTTGCTTTGTTTGTAGACTTACTGTGTTCATAGTGTATGATAACTAGCAAATCACTATATCTATTACATTGCTTGCGGACTTGAATATTTTCGTTGATGTCTTGATTGTAGAACATTGTCGCATCTATTGTACGTTGAGTCTTTCCACTTCTAAAAGATAGATGTGTGTGCTTGCGTCTAAGTTGTTGTTGGATATACGAATATCCTCAATATTCGTTGCACATTGTTTATACGCACTTGTCACAGAACTATTATAGATTGTAGAGATATTCTAGCATCTGCTACATGCTTCTACATATGCTTGCATGTTGATTTGTATGGCTTATGGGAAGGTTGCACTCCAATTTGAACTCTTGTTGCATGTCTCCTTTATTTACTATCCATTAAAGGCATCATAGCAAGAAGTTTGATTATTTTGCTTACAAGTCATCACTATTTTCAAGTAGAAAATGATTGCAAATCTTTGCTTTTTGTTCAAATTCAATGTATAAATCAAGTTGCTTTTGATTGAATTTTGATTCAAGTCCTTTGTGGTTCAACTCAAGTTTTCGCTTGAGTTCAAATGTTCAAGTCATGTTTAATATTCAAATCAAGTCCCACTTGAATTCGGGTTCATTTGTGTTCAAGTCTTCACAAGTTCAAAGTCGAACCCAGTTCAAGTCATTCGTTATATGAATTCAATCACATGTCCAAGTGCATCTAGTTTTAAGTCCCTTGTGATCAATCGAGTTCAACTTTTCTTGGCCAAGTTTGATTTAAAGCTTTTTGTTCATTTATTCAGCTTTGAGTTTAGCTCATTCAAGTTCGAGTTCTAATTCATGTCTTCTCCTTCTGAGTTCAAACAAGTCCAGGTACGGTCTCAAATTTCACCCGAAATTTCGGCAGCCTCCCGGCGTCTCCCCCGTTTAGGGGAAAAAACGACAAGAGTCTGGGCCTTCCCACCACGCGCAATAAAGCGCGTGCATGGTAGATGTCCTTAGACACCTCGGCCGTGGTCTTCATTCCCACCACGCGCAATAAAGCGCGTGCATGGGGTCTTTGACGGTACCTGTTTGAAAGACAGTTTGCTTTCCCCTCGCTCGAGGGTACTTATAGATAACCCCGCCTCGTCGTAGGCGCCGCACCGGGGTCCCAACCCACCATGCGCAATAAAGCGCGTGCATGGGTGTTTTCCCGGTCCGTCGCAAACGACGAAAGCAAGTTCTCGGAGATTACCCGTCTCGTCGTAGGCGCCGCACCGGGGTCCCAACCCACCATGCGCAATAAAGCGCGTGCATAGGTGTTTTCCCGGTCCGTCGCAAACGACAAAAGCAAGTTCTTGGAGTTTTTTGGGTTTAGGGATCATACCTTGGCGGCCGGTGAGGTTGGATTGACTCGTGGATCGGGGTGAGGGAGAGAAGCATTTCTCCCTTTCTTTTTGTATTAATTATAATTAATCTTTAATTAAATATAGCTAATTATAATTAATAGTAATTAGTTTTAAAAAAAATAATTAAAATTAATAATAATTAATCATAACTAATTATTATTAATAATAATAAATTATAATTAAAATAATTAATAACAATTAATTTTACTTAATTATAATTAATTATTAATAAAAATAATTAACTATAATAAAAAAAGATTAATCATAATTAATTTAATTATAACTAATTATCATAAATAACAATTAAGTATGATTAAAAATAATTAATTATAGTTAATCTTAATTAATCATAACTAATTATTATTAATCAATAACTAAATATAATTAATTAAAAAATAATAATTTTAATTAATTAGAAAAATAGGGTTTAAACAGGATTAATGCAATATTTAAATTAAATCCTATTTTAAACAGGATTTAGGAACTGCTTATCTCGCAGTAAGCTAAATCCTCCCTCTCACTCTCGGTTTGACAGATTTATAGGATTTGGCCGAGGGAGCGCGCGTGAGGAAGAAAGTTACCTTCATTGCTACGAGCTCCCGTTGTAGCCTCCGCTCAAAATGTCGTAACTTCCGGACCAACAGGAGAGGAACGTCGTCGAAGGGGCGGAGTCGGGCAAGGGAGAGGGGAGGCGACGGCTCAGGTAAGGGTAACTCTCTCTCTCTCTCTCTCTCTCTCTCTCTCTCTCTCTCTCTCTCTCTCTCTCTCTCTCTCTCTGGGAGATCGAGACCGGCGGGAAGGTTGTGAGGAGGAGGCGGAGAGGAAGAATGGGATGAGGCCGGTTGGATGCAGCTTGGGGTTCGTCGGTCTCGGTCGGGTGTTGAGTCGGAGGGTTGATGGGGTTTCGACGGCAAGAGCTTGTGGAGAGGGAGTTCGGTAGTGAGGTCGGGCTGGGAGGTGTTGGCGACTGGAGTCGGGGAGGAGAAGTGGATTTTCTGCGATTGAGTGGGGAAGTTCTGCGAATGCGAGAGGAGTTTGTGTCTTCTATTTAACGACGAACAGAGCGTCGCCTCGAGCAGCGTACGAGGGATTCAAGCAGAAATCCCGGAACGGCGCCGGATGAACAGTGATATAGCAGGATTTGCGGGATCTGGCAGCCGATATAGGTAATCATTTAAGCTTTTTTTTTTTTTTTTTTTAATTAACAGAGGTCAACAACATCATCAACATGAACTAGAACAACCAACATCATGTAGAACTAACATCTAAAATCACTAAAATCATAGGATAATAAAAGAACAACTACTCTCAAACATCTCAAGTACAAGTATATCCCAGAAACAAAAGCTAAAACATCAAAACAACACATCCATAAAACATCATCAACAACATCAGAAGGATAGAAGTACAACTAATAATCTAAAGGGCCCTGATCTAGAGGAGGCTGAGGATTGAATGTAATAAAGTAGCTATTGATTGTAGCTACATTTGTATTTACCGAGTCTAACTGCCCACGAATCTAACCCATGTCTTCCTGATACCTTACATACTGCTGGGTCAAGTGAGTCTCAATTTGATCAAATCGTTGATCAAAGTGAGTTTCTAGTCTATCGAAGCGCTGGACCATCTCTTGATAGAAATTTTGGTCAGGTCCAGATGCAGGTGCAGGGGCAGGGTCTCCTTCTTCCTTAGAGTCATCTCCCTCAGAACTCCCCCTCCCAAAAAGTGCACGAAAAGAGGCATTAGTAAAGTAGATAGGGATTTCAGTAGGACCATCAAGATGTACAAGATTGTACTTCTTTTCTAAGATATAGGCCACTAAATGCCCTAAAGCCACATTTTTCTTTCTTTTATTATTTGGAAGTCCAATGTCAGAAAGGCTATAAAGGTAATCCAAGATCAATTGGGCTTCATCTAAAGGTTGGTTAGTCATGATCAGATAAGTGACTATGGACAGAAGAGGAGTCATGTTTATATGGTCACCAGCTTTTGGAATAATTGAAGTTCATAAAATATGCTGGATAATTCAGGCATTTTGATTTGGAGTGTAAACATGTGGGAAATTACTCACTTGGGCTACTCCTCTAAGAACCTAATTAACATCAGACCAGTCATCTACCCTAGAAGATAATGTATGTGCCCTAATTCCTTGGGTTCTTAGATGGAGAAAAGTGCCTAAGTCCTCCTTGGTAATCTCTATTATTTTCTTGTTGATACAAGAAGTGATCCTTATGTGGTCTTGATTGACTTTCATATTGGCCAGAAAATTTTGAAAAGTTTCTTTGTTATAGGCATAAATGAGAGTCAGAATAAATGAGAATTGAGTAGACGTGAACAAGGGCATGACAGAGAAATGAATATCACTTTGAATGAGGAGACAGGAAGAGGCGATTTTCGCAGCAGTATACCTATAAAAGGCATCCTCATTCTGCTTGGACAGAAAGTTTTCATCCCTACCAATCCGAGAGGAAGAGGCTTTAGAACGGTCGCTTGCTATTACTAGCCATATCTTGAACTAGGACTCAAGAAGGTTTGGAAATGAAGGAGAAGGTGATGAAAAATATATCCAAAGACCCTTCTATTTAAAGAAAAATGACCTATCATACAGTACAAAATATAGATCGTACGTACGATGTTAATTTCGTACCGGATGAAATTTATTTCATACATATAAACTGAAATGACCAAAAATGTAATAGCTTTTTATAAACTTCCCTTCCCGAGGCATCCTTTCGTACATGCCTTTTTGACCGAGCGATCGTACAGACGAACACCTGTTTATACGGGACGATCGAAATATTAAAGATCATTTTACTGATGGTTGGGTTCATCCTTATTCGAAATTGATAAAAATGATCATACAGACTAAAAAAGATTTCATACGTACGATCTGACAAAAAAACTAATAAGCTTGAAAAAATTGTCCCCAATCGTACAGACGAAATAACAAATATCGTACAGTATGATGACATCATCGTATAGAAGAAACCCCTATGAAAAGCTAAGTTTCATCATCTCAACTCAGAAAACTATCATGCATACGCTACAGAATTTGTATAGTATGAAATAATTTTATACAGTACGAAAAGAACACTTAAAAAAATATGAAAAACTGAAAACCTTTCAAAACCAGTCATTTTAACACCAATGACATGCAAAATTATTAAAAACAACACCAACATTAAACTCTAAATAGGAAACAAACAAAAATAAAATAAAATAAAAATAAAACCATACGAACTATAATCAATAAATACTGAAAATAAACATACACATGATCATACAATAAATCAAGTTTACAGAATTTTAATTTAAGCATTAATATCTATTACACCTAGTCTTATTCTTAAAATGCTAAAAGTGTCAAAAGCTAGTAATTTTGTAAAAATATCTGTAAGTTAATTTTTAGTAGTAACATGATGCAATTCAATTTCTCCTTTGGCTACATGATCTCTAATGAAGTGATGCCTTATGCATATATGCTTGGTTCTAGAATATTGAATATGATTCTTTGAAATACAAATAACACTAGTATTATTACAGAAAATCAGAATTATGCCAATTAAAAATTCTAAGTCAATCAACTGTTATTTTAACTAAAGAATATGTGCCATATAACTACCTAAGGTAATATATTCTGCTTCAACAGTAGAAAGGTCTACTGAATTTTGTTTCCTATTGGACCAAGAAATTAGAAATTTTCTAATAAATTGACATGTTCCAGAAGTACTTTTACGATCTACCCTGCATCCTGTAAAATCTGAATCAGAATATCCGATTATCTCAAAATAGGAGCTGTGCTTAGGATACCAAATTCCTAAGTTTTTAGTTCCTAAAAGATATCTCAATATTCTTTTAACTATTGTCAAATGTGATTCTTTTGGATCAGATTGAATCTAGCATACAAACAAACACTGAACATTATATCTGATCTACTAACTGTCAAATAAAGCAATGATCTAATTATTCCTCTAAATTTTTTTTGATCAATAGATTTTCCCTTAGGTTCCTTATCTAACTATATAGAGAAACTCATTGGTGTAGTTACTGGTTTAATATTATCCATTTCATACTTTTTGAGGATATCCTTAATATACTTTGACTGACTGAGAAATGTTCCTTCCTTACTTTACTTTATCCTAAAACCAAGAAAATAACTCAAGTCTCCCATCAAACTCATTTCAAATTTACTACTCATTTTTTTTGAAAATTCATCACAAAGTGTTTTATCAGTTAATCCAAATAAGATATCATCAACATATATAATCGAATAATGAGTATGCCATCTCCTATCTTTTTCAAAAAGAGAGTGGTGTCCGCACTTCTTTTAACAAATGATATCTCTAATAGAAAATTGCTTAACCTCTCATACCAAGCCCTAGGTGCCTGTTTCAGTCCATACAATACATTTTTTAATTTAAAAATAGGATTAGAGAATTTAAAAATTTCAAAACCTAGAGGTTGCTTAACATAAACATCCTCTTGTATCACCTCACTCAGAAAGACACTTTTAACATCCATTTGATATAATTTAAAATCTTTAAAACAGACAAAGGCTAGCAAAATCTTAATTGCTTCAAGTCTGGCTACAAGGGCAAAAGTTTCTTCAAAATCAATCCCTTCTATTTGATTATATCCCTTGACCACCAATCTAGCCTTATTTCTAATCACAACCCCTAAATCATTCATTTTATTTTTGAACACCCACTTAGCTCGAATAACACTTTGATCCTTAGGCCTTTCAATCAACTCCCAAACATCATTTCTTATAAATTGATTCAATTCTTCTTTCATGGCCAAAATCTAAAATTCATCCGAAAGTGCTTAATTTATATTAGTGAGTTCAATCATCGATATAAAAGCAGAATGATTCACTTCTTTGCTAATTTCATGCCTAGTCCTAACACCCTCACTAGGTTCACCTAAAATTAATTCCTTAGGGTGACTCTTGAAAAATTTTCATTCTCTAGGCAAAGGATTTTTTATCTCAACCTTTTCTTCCAACTTTGTCTTTTTAATTTCTTGAAAGATATTTTCAATATTTTCAATATGATTTTCTTCCAATATTGGCTCTTCCGAAATGCCAGATTCATCAAAAACTATATGTGTGGTCTCCTCAACTACAAAAGCTTTCTTGTTAAACACCCTATATGATTTTCCAACACTAAAATATCTAAGAAAAATTTCTTCATCAGATTTTGGATCAAATTTTCTTAAAGAAGTTTTATAATTATTATGAATGATACCTTGCATCCAAAAACATGCAAATGTAAAAGATTAGGTGTTTTCCCCTTAAGAAGTATATAGAGTGTCTTAATCAATTTGGATCTAATGTTTACCCTATTCAGAACATAACAAGCTGTGCTAACCACTTCAGCCTAAAAATATTTTAGAAGTAAGTATTCTACTAACATGGGTCTAGCGACTTCTATCAATGTTCTGTTCTTCTTTTCGACTACCACATTCTGCTAAGGGATCCTAGGTGCTGAAAAATTATGATCAATTCCTTTCTCTTTATAAAAATCTTCAAATTTTTTATTTTTAAATTCTCCTCTATGATCACTTTGGATTGAAATAATTTCACACCCTAACTTTCTTTGATTCCAAGTATAAAAAGTTTTAAATTCATTAAATGATTTACTCTTATGTGATAAGAATTTAATCCAAGTGAATCTAGAAAAGTCGTCAACTATCATAAATCTAAAAACTTTATCTCCTAGACTTACAGTTCTTACCAGTCCAAAAAGATTCATATGAATGATTTTCAATAGTTTGCTAATTCTAAGATCCTTAATAGAATGAAAGGAGGACTTCACCTGTTTACGTAATTGATATACATCACACAGTTGATCCTTAGTAAAGTCTAATTTAGGTATTCCTCTAACTAATTCTTTTTGGCTAATTTTTCTTAAATTTTCCATGCTTGCGTGAGAAAGCCTCCTATGCCATAACCATGATTCATCAGTTATTATTTTGAGATAAAAAGCATTAGAAGATTTAATAACATTCAAATCAAGCATGTATATATTGTTTACCCTAATTCCATGCAAAACATCAATTCTATATTGACTTATTATGCAGCTAGTGGGAAAAAATTTTACATTGTACCTCATATAATATAGCTGATTAATACTCAACAGGTTATACTTTAAGCCATCTACCAATAAGATATTTTCAATGAAAAAATTATTCAAGTTTCCAATCATACATGTACCTACCACTTTCTTGGTGGTATTATCTCCCAGTATAACCTTGCCTCCATTCCTAGCTTCCAATGATATGAATTAAGTTGTATCTCCAGTCATATACTTCAAACATCTGCTGTCCAGGTACCAAATGCTCTCATGAGATCTTGTATGAGAGCGTTTCTATAAAAAGATCAAATGTTAGACTTGGGAACCCAAATAAGTTTGGGTTTTTCTCTTGGCAAAAATAAACTAGATGCATATTTGATATACTATGAATTATGTATCTTAGGTCTCCACACTAGATGTGTTCTATTATGAATTGTACAAGTGTAGGAAATATGTCCAGTCATTCCATATGAAAAATACTTCACTAGTCTATGTGCATTATAAGATTTTTTTCCTAGGTGTTGAACTCATCCTCTTTTGCTTAGACCTATAGAATTGTTCAAGTGTGGGTGTCAGTCTATTTTCCTTAATAGTTTTTAATTCTAATTCAATATATAAGTTTCTACTTTCCAACATAGAAATTTTTATTTTCAAATCAATCTCTCTATGTTCTACTTCTTCCAAAAAAACTTTATAATCATTCTCAAGTTTAGTGTGTGATGGTTTCAAAAGTTCATGCTTTTTTTTAAATCATCAAACTCATTCAATAATGTCATGTGGTTGCTATCAATATTTAGCTTGTGATCTTTCCTAAGGATTTCAAGCTCTTTTTTTAAATCTAAAAATTTAATATTTAGCTTGGCATGCAATTTTCTGAGTTTTCTATATGCAGTATGAAATTTCTCAAAAACTTCAAACAACTCATCATAGGTTAAGTCACATACCTCTTCTTGACCTGATTGATCAAGCTTATTGGCCATTAAACACAGGTTTGTGACTTCTTCTTCTACTTCTATTTTTGAGGAATCTGAAGCTGAATTCGCCCAAAATACTTTCTACAATCTTTTCTTGCCCTTCTTCACATTTGTTTTCTCCTCAACCTTCTCCTTGCTAGGATTAACTTTGATATTTAGGCAATTAGATTTAATGTGCCCTGATTTCCTGTATTCATAACAAATTACATCATTAGAAGCTGTAGCATTTTTGTGGAACTTACCCTTATTCCACTGCTAACATCTCCTTTTCTTTCTTCTTAGGAAACTTTTGAATTGCCTTGTCATGAGGGAAATATCTTCTTCATCCTCAAGTTATGACTGATCACTCTCTGAGTCATCCACTTTCAAAGTAATGTTTTTCTCCTTCTGCTTGTCTCCTGCATCAATCTGTCTTTGAGTCACTCCTTGCTCGTAAGCAATTAGTGATCCAAGAAAATTATCAATAGAATAAACATTTAAGTTTTTTGATTTAGTTATAGCAGTTATCTTTGCATCATAAGCAGTGCAAATAATGAAGAGATTTATTTACTTTTTTTGCATTCGTTAGTTCCCTACCTAAAGCATGTAATGAGGTGACTATATGTGTAAAATGAGTATACATGTCACTAATTGACTCATTCGATTTCATGCGAAAGAGTTTATAATCGTGTAATAAAATATTTAAAATAGATTATTTCACCTTATTTGTTCATTCATATGTGATGCAAAGTCATCCCATATTTCTTTTCTTGATTTACAAGTCGAAATACGCATATAGTCCTCAGATTTAAGTGCATAGGAAAAACTATTTAAAAATTTAGCATTTAACTGAGCTAGGTCTCTTTCTTCTACTGTCCAGTCAGTGAATGGTGTTTCAGTTATAATGCCATCTACAAGTCTAGTTAGTCTAGTGTAGCCTTCATGTACTAAAATTCATATACGATAGTCAAGCGATGAAGAAAAGTAGACATTCGTGTTTTCCAAAAATTAAAAGGGATGTTATCAAACAATGGGGTTCTTATGATCGAATATCCTTCGGGTGTGTTACGATTTCCAAAGTAGCCATGATCGTTTCAAAAAGTAGTCTAAACCTTAATTTTTGAAAGCTTGCTCTGATACCACTTATAAATTCTCAGTAGGTTGTTAAACCTAAGTCAATTATCCCAAGGTTAACCGAGAGGGGTATGAATTGATAATTTTAAAAACTTCTTAGTTATTTTGAAAATCGATTAATTAATTTTAAACACAATACTAAATTTTTTAAAAATAAATTTTCAACCACAGAAAAATAAAAGAAAATAAAAAAAATAAAAATGTGGTAAAAAGGTAAAGAACAGAAAATATCAGATTTTATAGTAGTTCGGTCCAACAAGACCTACGTCCACTCCCTAGAGACTCCTTCTCTAGGTACTGTACTAAACACTAGTGTCTCTCCTTTAGCCCCCACAGCAAGGCGGAGAAGCCCTTACAACAACCTCTCTTCCACCAACCCGGTGCGGTAGAGAACCGTTGTCCTTTTTCACCCTCCTGGTGAAGGTAGAGAACTCACTTTCATTTCTCACCGTCCTAGTAATGGTAGAGTACTAATCATCTTTTCACACCCTCTAGGTGTTGGTAGAGTACCAAGAATCCTTTCATACCCTCCAGGTATCGGCAGAGTACCGGATCTCCTTCTGAAAATCTTCTCTCAAAAGCCTTCAAGGAAGTAAGGAAGACTAGCAAGAAATCCTCACTATTAGGCACCTTTGTGAATCCCCTCGCAAATCCCTCTTACAAGATCTCTCACTCTCCACTCTCAAACACTCTCCCAAACACACTCCTTAGCACACTCAAGAGAATTTTCAAAGCAAGTCTCTTGGCAGTCAGTTTTTAGGACCCTTATACATAAAAAATAAGAAAAATCATCCAAAAACTGGAAATTTCAAATTTGACAAACTTGGATCATACAGTACGATCATACTTTATACGTATGAATAGTTTAAAAAGTCTTGTACGAGCTGTATGAACCTCATTTTGTAATCTGATCAGCATCTATACGAATCCTGATCGTACAGTACAATCGGTTCAAAAAAATGAGACTTTCGTCTGTATGAACGTATACAAACCCCATTTCATACTCTGATCGGCGTCTGTACGAACCCATTTCATACAATATGATCAGTTCAAAAATGCACCCTTTTGTCTATACGATAGTGTACGAACCTTATTTCGTACTCTGATCGGTGTCTGTACAAACCTACTTACAGTATGATCAGTTCAATTTTTTGTTGTATTCGTATAGGACGAATTGGATGAACCTGATTTCGTACTCTGATTGACATCCAGGATGAATACATTTCATACAGTACAAACTGTACTTAGAAAATTTTCAAGTCGAGATTTTATCAACTCCACTCTAGAGGAATATTTACTACAAATCGTCCCGTACAATCGTGCCTTGTACGATCGAACTTTCCTTTAGAGAGCAATGCCCTAGGTTCTTATTGGAATTGTTCTTCATCTTGATGGAAGCTAAAATAAGATTCCCTAAAAATACTTAGCGATATTAGATAACACCATATAATGCCTATTATCTTCAATCAAATATAAGCTAAGTACATGAATAAACCTTAATCTATATTAGCCTTATTTGCCACCCTTACATGCATTTGACCAATTATCCTACCAAGATGAATTTTTATGGGTATCCATGTTGAACTGCCTAAAAAGCCTACTTAGTTTAGACGTCAATAAACCCATAACTTAGACCTAATATGATTTAATTCATTAAGAACCCTATTGAGCTCATCCATCTATACTCTAATACACCCTAGTAGTAATTTTTTTTATTTAACCTAACTTCAGTAATCAACTTTGTTCATTCACCCTACCAACCTTTATTTTGATTGTTTACCTTACCTTAGACTACTTTAGATTAGCCTAATAGATTAATCTTTGCTTTGAATTGACTAGAGCCAAACCCAGTCAATCCCAATCCTAACATAATTTAATTCATCTATTATGGTACCATATATATTCAATGAAATTGAGCCTAGGAATAAACATTTGTTATTAGTAAGCCTAGCCCTAACTCACTCACATCCCATTTTAAGTCAACCGATGACTTAATGGTCAAAACTTATATCAATCAACTCTAATTCATATAATAGGTTTAATACATAGGCCAACTACCTTTCATGTAAGTCATGTAACTCTATGTTGACCAATTGAACTTTACGGGGCACTTTTTAACATAAATGGTTAAATATTTACGCTAAATAACCCAAAGGTCAAACCTAGCTTGATTAATATATATGCAACCTATCCTAGTCAATTTAAATGGCCTAGCCTAATTAGCTAGAAAGCTTAGACCATATTTTGAATCCTTAGGATCTATCAACCCACTTACTATATCCGAACATCTTAAGTTAAAAATTCTTAGTCTAAGCAAGCAAAAACTACTTTATCCATAAGATGGACATGACCTAAGTTGACCTAAAAGCCACTTATCCTAGCCTTAAGGTCCCCAACTAATTAAATTGATTAGACCCCAAGTCATTTGAACCCTACGATTGATCATTATTTCCTAAATAGGTCAAAGCTAGGTAAATTAACATGACATACAACCTTATCTAAACTAACTTACAATACTAACTTGTAATAACTAGCATCTAAACCTTAAAAGTCAACCTAATTAACTCCCAAACCTTAAGTTAACCTAATTAGCATGAATCAGTTAAACCTAACAAATACTAAACCAAAAGATTCAAACTTAATTATTAACTAGCATAATCCATCGTATCCTGACCTATTCAAAATCACGAACTATATTCTAGTCTATTCCTATGAAAAGGGAGGGAGATCATGCAAATATAACATTCTAAACTTAATCCCAATCTAATTAAAATGGATGCAATTCTATGCAACCTAGCTACCTAAGGAGTTAGATATAATGGAGATGCAGTTTAGCAAAATTAAAGGAATCTAGTAAATTTGGCTGGAGAACTATTTTACATTAGATATATGAATGTATCCCCACTTGAAAATTTAAAACCCATTGTTCATTAAACAAATAACCATTAAGCATTAGTGTAGACTAGTAATCATTTGTAACCTTTACATGCCTAGCATGAACCCAAAAGCTCTATAATTAGCTACAAATTCCCAACCTCAAGAAAACTTTAAAGCTTTCGGTTTCAGGCTACCAAACTAGTACTGGCTTCAACTAGATGGTTGCCAAAATCTCTAAGAACTAAACCCTACAATCAATAAAGACTAGAAAGGCATGTAACGCCATCTACAAATGACATGAAATCTTAATCCTAATCTATATAAGAGTGATGGTGTGGTCACCATTAAATCTTAGTGCTTTTATATTCATCGATCCATGATTAGTCATATTAAATCCCATATATTCGAGTGATAATAATCACAAACTTAGATCTATAAAAAATTTTAATGGATGATTTTTCATGCCTTCAATAATGTATTATATCCCATTTTCTTTTATAAATTCACTAAGTGGACTCCACTATTTTGTACATTACTACCAAACTAGTAATGGATTTTTATTAAAAACTTCTAAATTTAATTTAATTAATTTGAAGAAATTATACTCAACTTTTTATGATTATAAAGTTTATAAAATTAAAATAAAGTTTTAAAAGTTTGTATAATTAATGTTTTGGACTAAATAAATTGTTAATTTTTTCTAATTAATTATATAATATAAACATTCACTTATGATTTTAATTTCATGCATTTCTCAAAATTGCAAAAAAAAAATTACATAAATTTATAAAAATACATGAATAAGAGCACCATTCTCCTAATTGATAGATTTTTGTTTTTTTAATTTTAGAATTTTTTGACATGCCTTTTTTTTTTCCTATTTTTCAACACATGATATCTCTCAAATTGGGGGTCATTGCATGTTGACTTAAGTCTTCTATTCAACTGGCTTCTCCTGCTCCCGAGACGTCTAGGGCTTGCTCTCCCGTCTCTCCGAATCTCCTCCTCGGAGGCTCTTGACACTGCTGTGACTGCAGGAAAGCTCCTCTTTCCTTTCCTTTGTGGGTTTTATTTTTTTTTCGTTTGGTTTTTTCGTCCTCTTTCGGCCGTTCACGGCTAGAATGGCGTGAAATCGTTTCTTGGATCCTGATTTTTTGAATGGTTCCAACAAATCGTGTTCTTTCGTTGATGCTTTATTTAGTTCTCCCTCTGATGTGTGTTTTCTTGAGCTCAAAATGTCATCCTTCCATGGATTGTCGTCTTTGTGGATCTCCAAACAAGAGAACCTTGTGCTTGCAGTTCCATTCCAATTTTCACTAGTTGGCTTTTTTCCGTCCTGGCATCCTAGCCTGGACTCCATCCATAGATTTTTTTTCAACTTGAAGCTTAATGTCAATTTCTCAGTTACTTTGCTCGATTCATCGCATGTTCTGATTAAGCTAATGAATGACCTCAATTATAGCAGGGTGTTCTGCCACAGATCTTACTTAGTCTATAATTGTTACATGAAATTAACTAAATGGTCTCCTTCCTTAGATATTAGTGTTGAATGTCCTGTTATTCCTATCCGGATCTCCTTCCCCAATATGCGCCCTCATCTCTTCACTCCCCGAATCCTTCATGCTTTAGGGTTGATTTTTGGTCATCCACTAAAAGTTGGCAATGCCACATCCATCGGCTCTCAGCCTTCTCTTACGCGTGTGTTGGTTGAGCTTGACATCACTGAGAAGTATCCGGACAAAGTGTGGATTGGTCTAGAAAAGTTCGGTTACATCCAGCTAGTTGAAATGGAGGCTTTCCCTCAATTTTTTGTTCACTGTAAATCTATCAGGCATGGGCGTGGGGAATGTCGGTCTCATTTTTCTGTCTCGTTGAATGTTCCTGTTGGTTCTTCTTATCCTATTAAGTCAGCTGGAAATGACTTTGGTGTTTTGCAAAATGTTCTTCCTGATAGAAAAATTGATGCTAGGGTTGTGGCCTACGAGTTGGATGAAGTATCATGGGATAAGGGTGCTGGGGTTGCTTCTCGGCTGGGGCCCTCAACTATTACTGGTGATAATGTGTTGCTTGGGTGTGGGGAAGTCACGGTGGAGCTTCCTTTAATTGTGAATGGTTCGTCTGAACCTGTGGCTTTGGCCCCTATTGGCCCTGTTATTTAGGATACTAGAGTCAATGTTTTGAGTCTGTATTTAGTTAATGTTGGTTCTTCTGTGGCACTAGATTTGGGACCTGTTACAAATCTGGATTCAAGGATCATAATTTTGATGATAACAAATATTTTTGTTTCTCTATTAATGTTACTACTGCACATTTGTTTGTAGTTACCCTGCCGATTAACTTTTCAAGTCCACAAGATCAAGTGCAATTCAAACCAGCTCAAGATTGGGTAGATTAAGACTGAGTTAGTTTGTAATTTCAAATTCCAATAATTTTTTTACTTTTCTTGAGTCAAAAGTAATAAAGTGGATCCTGATGCTAAGTAACCTTGCACACACACACTAAGGGGGAGAAATTTAGTGAGTTAGACTTTTTTTATTTTTGATCATATCATATAGAATGATCTGTTAAAAATAGAAACTCTAATTAGGGCATCTGAGATAAGTTAACCTGATTAAGTAAATCGTCTTGAACGATCCTCCCATCATCCTAGATGATATTCTTAAATCAAAAATCTCAGCCGCCAAACTTATTTAGGCAAGTTTTGAGATTGAATTTATGTGTCTAATCGTATATGATGATCCCACATTGTCCTGGATGATTTGTCCCAATCATGCCTAAATAAGTTAGGTGATTAAGGAAAATAATTAAGGTTAGATTGATCGATCATATCATCTGGGACGATCGCAGGATCATTCAGGATAATCAATAAGAAAAATCTTAACTTTCTCCTAGACATCCCGAACTATCTGCTGGACGATATGTCCCTTTTTGTACTAATTGTACAGGATGATATCGACATCATCCTGGATGATCAGTGTTAATTCAAATCATCCTGACTCATTTGTTGGACGTCCCGAACAATCTGCTGAACAATAATGTCTTATTTTGAACTAATTGTATAGGACGATCAGTTGTATTTCTACATATCGTCTCGATTTATTTCTTGGACGACCAGAACTATGTTCTGGACAATTTAGTCAATTTTGTACTAATCGTACAGGACGATCTGTTGCACAAAATTAAAAAACTAAGTTTTTTTAAGCCTGTTATTTAAGCAACTTATTTTTACTTCAAAAATAGATCTTTTGATGTATTCCACTCCAAGAGAGCTTAGAGGAGAGGGAGTGTTTGGGAGAGAGAGAATCTTGTGAAGGAAAGTTTATGAGGGGTTTCACAAAGGTTGCTCCAAGCAAGGATTCGATCGTCATCTTCCTTCATTGTCCTTAGTTCTGTGGTGGCTCTAGGGAGACGATCATCAGCATCAGATCTAGGTTCTCTGCCTGCTTTAGGAGGAAGTAAAATGATTCTGGGTTCTCTGCCTACTTCAGGAGGAAGTAAAAGGATTCTATGTTCTCTACCTGCTTTAGGAGGACACAAAAGGAGTTAGGGTTCTATGTTTGCTTCAGGAGGAAGCAAAAGGAGTCCAAGTTCTCTGTCTCACCGGTGTCGGTGGAAAGATTTTGTAAGGGCTTCTCCGCCTTGCTATGGGAGCAGAAGAAGAGTCATTATAATTTAGTGCAATATCTGGAGGGGAGGCTCTGGGGAGTGGATGTAGGCCAAGTTGATTGAACCACTATAAATTTGGTGTGCTCTTTTAATTTATTTTTCTACATTTTAATTTTCACATATTTCTATGATCTGATCTGTGGTTGAAAATCTTATTTTGGTTATCCGCTTTCGCTTATATTGTTTGTGTTTAAATATTTAAAAAGACAAATAATTTTATTTTGTGTAAGAATTTTTAAAATACCAATTCACCCCCCTCTTAGTTAGCTTTGGAACTAGTTCGTAAGGGCTTAACAACCCTAACGAACTTTCAAGTAATATCAGAGCGGGATTCATAAAATGAAGTTTTATAAAAATTTTAATTTTGATCTATGGCTAACTTTGATAATCATAATACTGTGAAAAGTTATTCAATCACACGACCATCTTTATTTGATAATATTCCTTTTTTATTTTTAAAAAACTCGCATGTCCACTTTTTATAATTGATTGATTATCGCATGTGGATGCTTGTTAAAGAAGTTTATGTTGCACCATATAGACTTGTTAATGGAGTTAAAACTAAAATTTTATTTGCTGAATGAACAACTGATGATAGAGATCTTGCTCAATTGAATGCTAAATATTTGAACTGCTTTTTCTGTGGATTGAAATCTGAAGATTATATGTATGTTTCAACTTGTGCAACTAGGAAAGAAATTTAGGATAGATTATGCATTACCTATGAAGGAACGAACGAGGTTAAACAATCTAGTCTGAATAATCTTTTGCATGATTATAAACTCTTTCGCATGAAATTTAATGAATCAATTTCTGAGATATACACTAGATTTACACAAATTATCACTTCCATGCATGCCTTAGGAATAGAGCTTACGAACTATGAAAAAGTGAACAAAATTTTATAATATTTGCCTTCTTCCTTTGATGCTAAAATTACTGCAATTACTGAATCGAATGATTTGAATAATTATTCAATTGATAACTTATTTGGATCACTAATTACTTACGAGCAAGGAGTGAACCAAAGGAAGGTTGATGTAGGTGAGGAAAAGAAGGAGAAAGCCATAGCCTTGAAGGCTGATGATTCCGATTCTAGCTATTCAGGTTTTGATGATGATGACATGGCCTTAATCACAAGATAATTCAAAAGTTTCCTAAGGAAGAAATAAAAGCATAATCAGAAGTGAAACAAAGGTAAATCTGGTAAGAACTCTAAAGTTTCTTTTGATGTTATCTATTTTGAATGCAAGAAGCTAGGACATGTGAAGTCTGAATGCCCAACATTGAAGGCTCACCCAAGCAAGAAGAAAGTTGAATAAAAGCCTAAGTTCAGAAAGGACAAGAAGAAGATTCAAAAGGCTTTATAGGCTGATCAGCATCTGACTCTTCTGAAATTGAAGCTGAAGAGGAGGTAACCAACTTATGTTTGATGGTGGATGATCATCTTGGTCACTCTAACCAAGAAGAGGTATGCAAATTAACATACGATCAATTGCTTGAAGTTTCTGAGAAAATTCATACATCGTACAGGAAGTTGAAAAAATTGTATACTAGCCTAAAATTGAAATTTCTGAACTTACAAAAAGAGCATGAAATTTTAATTAAAAATATTTCCACCTTGGATAGCAATCATATGGCATTACTTGATGAATTTGATAAATTAAATAAAAAATATTCTAATTTATTTGTTGAGCATGATTTCTTGAAAATATCGCATGTTGAATTAGAAATTGCATTCAAGGAATTAGAAACTCTTATATCTGATTTAGAGAGTATGGAGCATGCATTGAGAATGAAAAATTCAATTCTTGAAAGTTCAAATAAATTTTTTGATGCTGAATTAACTGCTTTCATAAAAAATAAACAACCAACATCACTTGAAGAATTTTATAAATCATCATCAAAGCATGCATCATTCAACCCTAGAAAGAGGCATTATCACCTATGTAGATTAGTAAATCCTTTTTCTGGTGTTAGATATTTTTCTTATGACATGCTAGGACATATCTCCCACACTTGCACTGTTCATCATAGTACATATTAGGTGTGGAGACTAAAATTATAAAATCCACAGCATAGCATATATGCATCGCATTCTTCTTTTCATCACAAGGGACCCAAACCTGTTTGGGTTCCTAAATCTGACATTTGATGATTTTGTAGGGATACTCTCATAAATGATCTCATGAGAGCATGTGGTACCTGGATAATGAATGTTTAAGGCATATAACTGGAGATGCAAATCAATTTATTTTGTTGGAGACCAAGGAAAGAGGCAATATAACACTTAGAGATAACACCACCAAGAGAGTGATGGGATCAGGTATAATTGGTGATTCAAAAAATTTCATCATTGATAATATTTTACTTATAGATGGACTAAAACACAATCTGCTCAGCATCAGCCAACTCTGCGATAAAGGCTTCAGCATAAAATTTCTGCCAACTTGTTGCCTTATAAGCTTAAATGACAAAATTATTTTGTAGGAAAAAAGGATCAATAACGTCTACATGCTGGATTTAAATTGCTTTAAAATTGATATTATTATTTGCTTAAAATTAATTATTAATGAATCATGGCTGTGCATAGGAGATTGTATTATACAAGCATGAAAAGCCTTAGGAAGATCACCCAAAAAGACTTAGTGAGAGGTGTCCCCAAACTAGAATTCACTAAGGACCACTTGTATGATGCCTGTCAGTTAGGGAAGCAAGTCAAATCCTCCTTCCACTTAATCAAAGACAAACACTAGCAAACCCTTAAAAGTCCTGCACATGGATCTCTTTGGACCTGTCAACACTTCAAGCTTAGGAGGGAAAGTCTTTGGGTATGTGATTGTTAATGATTATTTGAGGTTCACCTGGGTTAGATTTTTATCTCATAAAAGTGAATCATTTGAGAAGTTTAGATCTTTTTCCACCTGGATTCAGAGGAAGCTAGCTTGTGAGATTGTGACTATTCATAGTGATCATGATTGAGAGTTTAAAAATGAGAAGTTTGAAACCTACTGTAAGGAGAAAGGGATAGATTATAATTTTTTAGCTCCTAGGACCCCTCAGTAGAATGGGATAGCTGAAAGGAAGAACAGGATCCTGGTAGGAGCCGCTAATGCTATGTTAGCTGAAACTTCCTAAATACTTTTGGGCAGAAGTAGTGAATACAGTCTGTTAAGTTATGAATAGGGTAAATCTTAGATCTAAGCTAAATAAAATACCCTATAAAATTCTTAAGGGTAGGACACCCAACCTCTCTTACCTCCGTGTCTTTAGATGTAAGGCATTCATTCTGAATAATGGGAAGTCTCAACTAGAAAAGTTTGACCCAAAATTTGATGAAGGAGTGTTCCTAGGTTATTCAAGTGTTGAAAAATCCTATAGAGTCTTCAATAAGAGATCACTGATTATTGAGGAGACCACACATATTGTGTTTGATGAATCTAATAATTCTGGAGGGTCTAGGGTAGAAGAAGAGGAGGTTGTAGAAGTCACCCAAGGAGTAGAATCTGTAAATCTGGAGGAAAGAGTAGAACCTGAAGTTTTACTGCTTAGAGAATAGAGATATTCTTCGATTCATCATAAAGAATTGATCTTAGGAGACACTTTTGAAGGTGTCAGAACTAGGCATTGACTTAGAAAAGAAGTGAACCACTTTGTCTTTATTTCAATGACTGAACTCACCAATATCAATTAAGCCCTATCTGATGAATTCTGAATCCTAGCCATACAAGAGGAACTAAATCAATTTGTTAGGAATAATGTTTGGAAGCTGGTAGAAAGACCTAAGGACTAGAGTATAGTAGGAACCAAATGGATCTTTAAGAATAAAATGAATGATTCTAATATGGTGGTTAGGAATAAGGCAAGATTAGTGGCTAAGGGGTACAACCAAATAGAATGGATTGATTTTAAGGAAACCTTTACCCCTGTAGCCCATTTGGAAGCCATTAGAGTGCTACTAGTCTTTGCCTGTTATAAGGGATTTAAGCTTTTCCAAATAGATGTCAAGAGTGCCTTTTTAAATGAGATAATAAAGGAAGATGTGTTTATAGAGCAACCCCCTAGCTTTGAGAATTTTGAATTTTCAATTTATATTTTCATATTGAAAAAGATATTATATGGATTAAAACAGGCACCCAGAGCATGATATGAGAGACTTAGCACATTCCTACTCGAAAGAGAGTTTGTTAAGGGGAGTGTAGACACCACCCTTTTTTTGAGGAGAGTAGGAGATGAATTACTCATTGTTTAGATCTATGTTGATGATATACTTTTTGGATCTTCTGATAAAAATTTATGTGATGATTTTTTTAAAACAATGAGTAAGAAATTTGAGATAAGTATGATGAAAGAATTGTCCTACTTTCTAGAATTTAGTATAAGGCAAATGGATGAAGAAGTATTTCTTAGTCAATCAAAATACATTAAGGACATCCTGAAGAAATATAAAATGGATAAAGCCAAGCCAATCAACACTCCCATGACTTCCAATGTCCAGTTAGATAAGAATTCAAATAAAAAATTTGTTGATCAGAAGAAGTACAGAAGAATAATTGAATTACTTTTTTACCTGACTGCTAGCAGACCTGATATTATGTTTAGTTTTTATCTATGTGCTAGATTTTAGGCTAATCTAAAAGAGTCCCACCTGACTGCTGTTAAGAGAATTCTAAGATATCTCTTAGGGACTCAAAACTTAGGAATCTGGTATCCTAGGCACAACACCTCCTTTGAAATTATAGGATACTCTGATTCTGACTTTACAAAATGTAAGGTGGATAGAAAGAGCACATCTGGAACATGTCAATTCATAAGATAATTCTTAGTCCCTGGTCCATAAAAAATAGAACTCAATTGCACTGTCCACTACTGAAGCTGAATACATTATCTTAGCAAGTTGTGTGGCCCAAGTTCTTTGGTTAAAACAACAAATTTGAGATTTAAGACTTTCTGTAGGCATAATTTATGTCATATGTGATAGCACTAGTGCCATCTATATTTCAAAGAACCCAATCCAACACTCGAGGACCAAACATATCGACATCAAGCACCACTTCATTAGGGACCATGTTATCAATGGAGACATAGAGCTACATCATGTAGCCACTAAAAATTAACTAGCAGATATCTTCATAAAACGACTGGCCTTTGGAACATTTAGCATCTTAAGAATCATATTAGGTGTGATAGATATTCATGCTTAAAAATGATACCCTATGTTTATGTTTCAGTTCTTAATTTTTGTTTGATTTGTTTGAATATTTTTTTATATGTTTTGTTGATTTTCTGTTGATTTTCCTCATTTTTTCTGTTGTTATCTGTTTGATTTAGTTATTTCTTTTTATGTGATTTCCTTTTATTTTTTTATTTCCTATTTATTTTCTTCAAAATCAGATCACTACTCACTACTGCTGATGAACTTAATTTTTAAATGAAATTTTTATCTTATTTTTATTTAGAAACTTGTAAGCAGTGATTGACATCTCTAAAATAGTTAAGGGAAAAAATATTAATGATTATTTCTCTTCCTTTAACTTCTTTAATGGTATATTTTTCTTTTTGAATAAAAATCTTTTTCAAAATTAAAAAAATTAAATTTAGAAATAGAGATCTATTTTATCTTCTTACAGTAATCTATCTCATATGAGTAGTGCTCCAAATCATTGAATTATTTTCGCATTTTCTTAATCAGGTGATTGCATTTATATTATGAGAACGATTCTATTTTGTGGATTACTTTTTCTTATCTAAGAGAGTGAGTTTTTTCTTTTCTTATATCTAGAAGATAATCTCACAACTCAGAGTCTTTTAAAAGTTTTGAAAAAAAGGAAGCTCGCAAAAATGAGCAAAGTATGTTAATCAACTGAAAAAGAGGCACAAAATGAGCCTAACACTGAAAAGATGCGTAATATTCGTCAAAAATTAAAAAGATAGACAAAGTATATCAAAAATTAAAAGATGCGCAAAGTGCGCCAAATAATTAAAAAAGAGGTACAAAATGAGCCCACAAAAAAATAAGCTTTCTCCTCTTTCAAACCTTTAAAAATCTTAGAAGAATTCATGTGCTACCTAATATATTCAAATACTTGAGATAAAAGATCATAATTTTTGGTTCGTTCATTTGCAATACTATTTTATCATATATTTTTCTGGAACGAAGTTTGAAAGGATCACTTTTCTTATCTAATTTCTTTTCTTCTGAATTAAATTTTTGTTTGAAAGGAATTTGAACATGTAAGGTATCCGAGGTAGGGTTTACAAAAATCAATTTTTTAACTTTTCTGGATTTCAGCTCGTCAATTTCTTCTTATTGGTTTTTAAATCAAAAATTAAGGAAAAATTTTAATTTATTGGAGCTGATCGATTCAAAAAAAAACTTAGCTTTTATTTGTTATTTTCGTTATCTGTTTAATTTTTTATTTATATTTTGATTTGAATCTTTTTTTATATTTTGGACTCCCTTGAGCATTCCTTTCCACCTGATTAGGGTCCATCGTACATGTAATTTATTTTTTGTTTTTTCTTATTGTTTGCTTCCAGTGTGATGTTTGTATTGTTGTTCTTTCATGAAGGTGTTCTACTTTGTGATTTTCTTCCTTTTTGTGATGTCAAAAGGGGGAGTAGTGTTAGTATTGTATCGTTTGCCTGTTTCAGTAAAATATGCTTTGCTTTACTTATAATATTTTATTTTACTTTGCATTATTTGCCTGATTTAAAATTATCTAACAAATATTTGCCATCATAAAAAAGAGGGAGATTATTGCAAATCTGAATTCAAGGATCATAATTTTGATGATAACAAATATTTTTATTTCTCTACTAATGTTACTATTGCATATCTGTTTGTAGTTATCTTACCTACTAACTTTTTAGGTCTACAAGATCAAGTGAAATTCAAGCTAGCTCAAGATTAGGTAGATTAAGACTAAGTCAGTTTGTAATTTCAAATTCTAATAATGTTTTTAACCTTTCTTGAGTCAAATGTAATAAAGTGAATTCTGATGCTAAGTAACCTTGCATACATGCACTCAGGGGGCGAAATTTAGTGAGTTAAGAGTTTTTTCTATTTTTGATCATATCATACAGGACGATCAAAATATTATCCTAGATGATCTGTTAAAAATAGAAATCCTAATTAAGGAATCTGGGATAAGTTAACTTGATTAAGTAAATTGTCCTCGACGATCCTCCTATCATTCTGGACGATATTCTTAAATAAAAAATCTCAACCGCTAACTTATTTAGGCAAGTTTTGATATTGAATTTATGTGTTATTGTACAAGACGATCCCACATCGTCCTGAATGATTTGTATCAATTATGTTTAAATTAGTCAGGTGATTAAGAAGAATAATTAAGATTAGATTAATAGATCATATCGTCCGGAACAATCGCAGGATCATCTAGGATGATCAATAAGAAAAACCTTAACTTTCTCCTGGACGTCCCGAACTATCTGCTGGACGATGTCCCTTTTTGTACTAATCGTACAGGATGATATCGACATCATCCTGGACGATCAGTGTTATTTTAAATCGTCTCGACTCATCTGCTGGACATTTCGAACTATCTACTGAACGATAATGTCGTATTTTGAACTAATCGTACAGGATGATTTGAACATCGTCCGGAACGATCAGTTGTATTTCTACACATCGTCCCTATTTATCTCCTAGACGACCTAAACTATGTTCTAGATGATTTAGTTAGTTTTGTACTAATCGTTCTGGACGATCTGACGAACGTCCTGGACAATCAGTTGCACAAAATTAAAAAATTAGGTTTTTTGAAACCTGTTATTTAAGCAACTTGTTTTTACTTCGAAAATAGATCTTTTGTTATATTTCACTCCAAGAGAGCTTAGAGGAGAGGGAGAGTTTGGGAGAGAGAGAGAATCTTGTGAGAGAGAGTTTGTGAGGGGTTTCACAAATGTTGCTCCAAGCAAGGATTCGATCGTCGTCTTCCTTCCTCGTCCTTAGTTCCGTGGTGGCTCTAGGGAGACGATCATCAGCATCAGATCTAGGTTCTCTGCCTGCTTTAGGAGGAAGCAAAAAGATTCTAGGTTCTCTTCTTACTTTTGGAGGAAGCAAAAGGATTTTAGATTCTCTGCCTGCTTCAAGAGGAAGCAAAAGGAGTCAAGGTTCTCTGTCTCACCAATGTCGGTGGAAAGATTTGATAAGGGCTTCTCCACCTTACTATAGGAGTAGAAGGAGAGTCACTATAGTTTTGTGCAATACCAGGAGGGGAGGCTCCGAGGAGTGGACATATGTTAAGTTGACCGAACCATTATAAATCTGGTATGCTCTTTTTATTTATTTTTTCGCATTTTAATTTTCACATATTTCTGTGATCTGATCTGTGATTCTGCTTCCGCTTACATTATTTTTATTTTAAATATTCAAAAAGATAAAAATAATTTTCATTTTGTGTAAGAATTTTTTAAATACCAATTCACCCCCCCCCCCCCCCCCCCCCCCCCCCTCTTGGTTAGCCTTGGGACTAATTCATAAGGGCTTAACAACCCTAATGAACTTTCAGGTCCGACTGATGTTCTTGTCGAGGATATTGCTACACAGTTGGCTTCTATTTATATTGGGAGGATATGGCGCCTTTAGCTATTGATTGTACTAATATAGATAGTGTAGATGGTGTTGGTGTTTCCAAGAATGCCAATAATTGTTTCATCAACCTTATAGCTAGTCCAACTTGTGCTGATGTTGTGGAGGTGTTGGGTGATAGTTCGGTCTCTTTAGTTTCTGGGGGTGGTGAAACTTCAGCTGAGCAAGGTAATGTGAGAGTTGTGGTGCCTCTGGTTGATGTGCCTATATCTGTTATCTCGAATGTTGATATGTTAGCTCACTTTGCTAGGGATAATGTTATGAGGCAATATGATTGGTTACATGATGGCAATTCTTCTGCATGAGGGGGGAAAATTATTGGGAATGATTTGGATGCTTGGGACAACTTTGACTTAAGTCTTCTTCAAATTGTGAATGTTGATTTTTTCAAAAATTGTGTTAAGCATAGAAAATGAAATTCCAACAAGAAATGATTTTCCATTTTAGAAAGTTTGCTGGTTGTGGTTATTTGGTTACTGTTGATATTGCATGCTACTTGCTGTGATGGATTTGGGACAGGACAATGATGAAGTAGGTTTTCTGCACGCCCCTCGGATGGCCAGGGCTTGGTTGGCAACCTCGATGGTTCTCTCTCTTCAATTTTAGTGGTTTGGATTTTTATCGTCTTGAAATTTTGGCTATTACCTTCATTACCTCCTTGGATGGCCCATCCCTGACAACTAGGTGATGGTCTGAGTCCATTTAATTTTGGGGTGTATTTATTTCTTTTCGTTCTGATTGTTGTTGGCCCGAATGATTATTGTTTCTCTCCGGATGTAATCTTCTCTATGTGGCCATTTTGTGGTCTTGTGGTATATTGCTCTTCTTTCTAATGGAATTCTCATTTGGAAAAAAAATGATATCTTTCAAATTGAGAAAAAGGTTAAAAATGATCTCTAGACTATTTATGTTGGGTTGTTATAGTCCAAAGCTATCTAATATATTCAGTTTAATCTTTTGGCTCATTAAATCTAATCTAAATCCATGGACCCCAAATTAATAATCCAAAATAATCTAATAGAGGAATTATTTTATATCAATTTTGAGGAGTTAAGAGACTAAATTGATCATAGTTATAATAAGGACTAAGGCTTCGTTTGGGACAGCTTTCGTACTGCTTCCTAAAACAGGTTTATAGTATAAAATTTTCTAATTCAAGAAATTTTTGTACTAGAAAATTGTTTTAAAAAGTAACAAACAAAGTCTAAAATGGCCATAATCAAATAGGACAAAGACCATTTTGACATGTTTTGTCTTTTAAAATTATATAAAAAATCATATACAAAAGAAAAAAATTCAGAGCAGTAGGCATTAATTTTTATATTTTGAAGTTATGTCTAAGATTTTGAAAATTTATGTATGTTTAATCCCCATATTTCATATATTCTCAGCCATTTTCTTTTTTTTTTTTTTAAATTTTAAACAATAAGAGATCATATTTAGATGTTAATATTGCTCTTTGATTACGATTTTTTTTATTTGGAAATATTATTTCATCTCAATAGAAGTCTTCCTATATTTATTTACAAATTATCAAAAAAATATCCATCCATTCACCCCTTTATAAAGATAAAAGAAAATTGTATAAATATATTCTTGCATATGTTAAAAGCATTCTAATAAATGACAAAATTATAAAAACAAAAATTCTAACAGGCGGAAAACCAGGAGCTTTGCCGTAAGAGGTGGTAATTAAATATAAATTCTTTGCTTTATAATCTTCAAGTTCATGTAGTAAAGAGTCTTTTTGGCATTTTTTTGTCAAGTCAATAGTTAATTGATTTGGACATATTACTATATACAATGGTTTGGACAAAATGGACCTAAGGATCTATAAATTGAATCATCCTCATCTATGTGATCACATAAAATCTACTCCACCATGCTTCATGATTAGATTTACATGACTCCTGCACTTTATATGTGGTGTAGCCTACAATGTGCACACATATATGGACCTCAAACACAACACCTCTAGTTTGTTCGGCATAGCCTATATTATTGTTAATGAATAAATGCCTAAGAACATATATAATTTATTAAAATATATATTAATAATTAATATTTAAATGTGATGTGCCTCTAATGATGCAAAAAAAAATTTACTAGAAAACCGCTTTATAAATTAATAAGAGAACTGTCTCAAACAAAACATAAGATTTTGTTTGGGATGACTTTCTTATTGCTTCTTAAAACAGCTTTTTAGTATAAAAATTAAAATTTTTTAACTAAAAAATTATTTTAAGAAGCAGTACGAAAACCGTCCCAAACGAAACCTAAGACTACTCATTGTTTTTCTCTGTGTTTCAGCTGTTCCCATTTGTGTTACTTCAACGAAGAGTAACTCCGCTCAAATGATTCTTTTCTGTAAATATGATCAACGCCATATCCTCTAAGCTAGATTAAGCACACAGTTAAGTTTCAGAAAGATAATGCAATATACATGATATGGATAATTTGCAATAAAACTAGAAATGTACTGAAAAGATTGAAAGAAAAAAGAAATGATAGATAGAAAAGTAAAATACTATGAACAAATGAAAAATAAGGATTAAAAAAAGCTAATCTTAAATAATTGAGATTAGCCTAATAATAGTTGTATAAGTAGTTCACCATGAATACAATGTGATTAATCACTTTAAAGTTGCAAAGCTAGCTGCCGTTGTGAAACGTTATAGCAATCGTTTTTTTTTTTCTTGTCATGTGGTATAGTAGATATAAAGATGTTTGCTAACTGAGTGAGTGTCAAATGAGTTTTGCCTTATCTAGAGCAGGTGCTTTGGATTAAGTTGACAAGTGTTAGCCGGAAACTGAATGTCAGCAAATCAAACAACTAGCATATGATTTAGACACATTGTATTGTATCTGATAATCAAACAAAACCTAAGCAGTCAGCATTAGAAAACAAACTGACCAGAAAGCAATAAATGCTGAGCGGTTTGAAGAACCAAAATTGAACACCATTACCAGAAAAATTAAAAACCTTCCCAATCCCAATAATCGCAGAATCAAATACTAAAAAAGAGCCCAAAAGTTTTTTTTTTTTTTTTTGGGTTGGATTCACTATCAAAAGAACTTATAATATGTAAAACCAAAATACAACTCAACCAAAAAGAAAAGAAATACAACATATAAGTCAACCAAAATACAACTCAACCGAAAAGAAAAGGAATATAACATATAAGTTGGGCTTTAACAAAAAGGGCAATGACCAGACAAAAAAAGGAGCTTATAATGATTAAGCAAAGTTGTTTCATTTAAAATATTCGACAGTCATCATATAAGCAAAAGCACTTTTTTTGAGAATTTTTTTGAGAGCCATGCCCAAGATGTAACTAATAATATGGGCTTGCTCTTATGAAAAATCTCAACCCGCAAAGTTAAAAGTAAATCATGTTTAAATCCCTATTTTATTCAAGAGAGATATCTAACATACAATACTCAGTTTTGTTTCTAAACCTTTCACAAGACATAGGTGACAAGTTTTCTCTTGTCCAGGGTAGCAGATCACTTCCCTCCACTTTTCCCAATAAGGCCTCTTTCATACAATCTAATAAACAACGTGCTATAATATTAAAACATGACTATTGTAAGATATTAGATAATAACTTCAACAATGATTGTTATCAAAGGTATTAGCTTTAATTTATAAGCAAATGAAAACATAACTTTGATTATTAGACCTCTTTGTAAATCATTGCTAAAACTTAAGCATGTAATACAAAGATCTTACAACTAGCTCAAGTTATCAAATTGGAGATTGTCACTCGTGAAAGCAATCAAAAGTAAAATATAAGAAAATTGAAAGGTAAATTTAAACAAGTCTAAGAAAAGGCATTCTGATTCATAGAGTTGAAATAATGAGCAAAGACCTTTTTGTTCACCATCTAATAAGATAATTATTGACATTATCCAAGCGCCCAATAAATTTCTGGCCTCTATTCGCACATCATTTATAAATTATCGAGCTTTTTAAAATTAGAGTTTGATCTCATTGAGTATTCTGCAACGAGCTTTGCAAACATAGATGTCTTATTCTCTAGCAAGCTCAACGGTGTGTTGTGTTCAACGATAAACCCTGCATAGTACAAAAGATAACACCCATTAACATTCTATGCAAAAGTTAAATGACGCAGAAACCATGAATAGATTACAATGAAGACTAACCATTATCAAGAAGAAGGACCATGTCACTATCAAGGACTGATGTTATCCTATGTGCTATTGTGATGACTGTCGAATCACAAAACTGTTGCCTTAATGTTTTCTGAATCAGGTTATCAGTTGCAGTGTCCACTGAAGCAGTTGCTTCATCAAGAACCAATACCTTGCTTCTTTTTAGAATGACTCTTCCAAGGCAGACCAACTGACGCTGACCCACACTCCAATTTTCACCATTTTCAGTCACTGCAATTTGATTTTATTACCAAATACTATCTGTTATGAATGTGAAAAATATAAGGTTCTTAAACTAAGTCCAATATGCTAATGAATCGGCACCTATCAACCCCAGAACTTAAGCTAACTGGTAAGGTACACTTTTAAAATAGGATCTTTACTCTTACTATCACTTAACGATATTAGACTATTTTCCACTTCATGAGCATCTCAGCACTACGGAAACATAACAAATGAATTAACTGGATAAAAACAACATTGTTCCGAATGACAATTCAAGATGAAACCTTACCTATTGAATCTAACTTATTTTCTTTCTTTCGAACTTCATCCCCTAGCTGGCAGCAATCCAATGCCTATTCAATCAGGACGAGGAAAGTGATAAAATGTATATGAATCACTAAAAAATCAGGTCTTCAAAAACGTTTAAGAGATTAGCTTTGAGAAATTTATAGCACCTCCCAGATTTGCTCATCTGTGTACTCTTCAAGTGGATCAAGATTGCTACGAACAGTACCCTCAAACATTGTAGGATCTTGTGGAATAATGCTCAACTTAGATCTTAAATCATGCAGTCCAATAGTTGAGATGTTGATGCCATCAATAACAATCTCACCAACCGTAGGATCTATGATGCGGAAGAGCGTTTGAATTAGGGTAGATTTGCCACTACCAGTTCTCCCAACAATGCCAGTCTTCAAGCCTCCAGGGAAACTACATGTGAGGCCTTTTAAAACAAAAGGCATGTGTGGTGCATACCGAACCTACGCTGAAATCAGTTAGCATTGAAGGAAGTTTTGATATAAAAATTAATTAGAAAAAAGCTAATGACCATATTATCAGAATATCATGGAAAAGCTTTTTAACGACAGAATACAACAGATGTTAAAATGGGGAATAAGTAGGCATTCATAATAAGGTACTTCTTATAAAAGAAAAGAATAGGTTTTACTCTCAAGTAGAATTAACTTGAATGCCAAAGAATGAGGATCCATAAAGTCAAGTCTAAATACTCTGTATAAGGTATAACAATGAAAATGATTACAACAAAGATGACATGAATGAGAATGACGACGATGATTTCTCCCAAATTCCAAAAGAAATCTCAACAATTTTCCTTAATTGCCTCACTCATTCTCTTTTGCCAATAATATTATGCTCCTGCCCAACAAGCCTTCTAAAATGCCAAAGAAAAGAAATTAACAAGAAAAAGATTTTATTCTTGTTGATCTTACAATTTACATAATACTTTGACAATATATAACTAGTAGTGCTTCTTAAAATAAATTTTGAAAACAGAAAAAAGGAAAAAAAAATCCAATGTTTGGAAGATTTTTAGGAAATAAAGTAAAATAATGGTAAGAAGAATATATGCTGTTTCAAAGTTAAAATTCATTACATCTAATGTTCTTTTATGTAAATCACTTTTTATGCCTAATAGGGACATTTTTGTAGGATCCTTAACTAGAATTTTGTGTCAGATATTTTTAGATGGTGATTCAACTACTTCTTAATCCATATTTGAAGGGAAGTTAGAACTAGAGGATCATGGTACCTTGATATCATATATGTGCTATGAAGTTTTGCAAAGGGGTCATAAATATTTCTAAGCCACCAAAACTAATTATGTACTCAACTCTCAGAGATAAATTTATATTTTGACTTCTAACTTCTTTTGCTTTTCAGTTTCACCTACATTTTGTTATGTTCTAGTTGGAGAAAAAAATTTCTTTTAACAAAGAAAAAATATAAGAAGACAAATAAAATGTGAATGCCTTTACCAGGAAGCTTCATCACAACCTAAATAATGATTTTACAAAGATTATTCCTATTTAATTCTCTAATTTCTTAAATTCTAAAGCATAAACAAAAGTTCCTCAAATATGACACAAGTACTCTTTTGAGGGCATTTTTAAAAAATAAGTTCATACAAGATCATCATTCATGCCTGACAGAGAATTAAAACAAGAGAATCCGTAGATCATAGGAACTTATATGTGCTTTTTAGGCTGCACATAAGGGAGCAATATGCCCTAAAATAATTGCAACATGTGCCTCAATCTATTATCTTCTTCTCCCAACTTTATCACAATGAGTTCATTGAAGATTGGTGGGTGTGTAATGATCTATGAATAATAGATGCACGAGTGTCAATATAACCTTAATTATAAACAAATCTTCAAAGAAAAAAAGAAAATTAACTCGTTAGTAGCTCCACCAATTGAAACTCCTCCCATATCAACCACTTTCATTCCTCTCATAAGCAATTTGTAGCACTCATAACTATAGCTCAAATTTGATTATTTCCTAATAACTATTCTTACCTCACAAATTTGATTATTTCTACCCAATAGTACTTGATCCTTATTTATCAAATGCTTTAAATATTATGCATTTTTCTCGGTTAAAAAATGATTAACAGTATGATAATGAAGTTTCACATTAAACCTTTTATATTTTTATCTAATCACTTCTCTTTTATTGAGCATTCCCTATGTTTTCCTTTGCTTTTAACTTAATATCATCATCATCAAACTTATCCTAAATGGTTCTTATTTCTAAATTCATCTTTATTGAGTGTTGCATAAGGAACCTATTAGGTGCAATTTCTTTTGCAATTCTACCCAATTTACCTGATTGCTTGCCCATTTTCACTCCTAATATTTTTAGATAAGTTTTATATGCCCATCTTATTAGTGCATCTTCTCCTCTTAGTTGTACATGCATAAAATATTTAATTCTATTTTCTATAATCTCATCTTTAATAGATTATATTTTTCTAGTCCAAATAATATAAGCATTTATCAGTCCATATTTTCAACTTTTTATGCATCTAGCTTAACATTCATCCATCCAGCTTTTCAAATTTTCTCATACATCCAGTTTAACATTCTTATGTTTGCCTAACTCAACTTCTTTATCAATAACTTCTTTATAATCTGCAACTAGGATTCATACAATATAACGGATCAAATTATACGATATTAAAATTCACCTTTATCTATTAATGAGACTCTTATTAACATAATAATGAAGCATTTATCTATTTTAATTACCTATCCGCACTCTAAAAATTATATCATCATCTAAACCTAATTTATGTAAGTAACATATCCAAAATAATTAAACATATCATATTTAGGTGTCAATTTATTTTTTTTAAATATTGGTTGAAAACTAATAATATCATGCCCGCTAAAAGTGAATGGCATAAATAAAAATTTTTAGTCTTTAACTTACTATAAGCAAGAATGAATGTGGAGGATTACCTGCAGGTCACGAAGGTCCAAATCTCCTTTTGATGGCCAGTTAACATCTGGCCTGTTCGTTTCTATAACAAGAGGAGGTTCGCTAGGAATGTTTGTATACTGAAGTATCCTCTCGACTGCTATTATTTTGTTTTCAAGGTTACATAGAGTCCAAATGACCCATGCCTGCAGCATATTCAGATTAAGACCATATGTCACGGCAAGACCAGCAAGACCTGACAGGAAAAGAAAAAAAAGGTATCCTATTATCATATATCTGTTGCTTGAGTTAGTTCAAAATGATATTTCAAATATTTCTTCAAAAAAATTACCAGGATCAATCACCCCTTTTGGCAAGCAAATCAAGAATATCAAACAAAAAGCAAACACAACGGATGACAACACATCCAAACGAAAGCAAAGCCACTCCATAGCACTATTATTATAAAACCTTGGTCGATTACATTCATCCAAGCGTTGGGAATTAATGTTTATAAATCTCGCTTCTTCACCAAAGCTTCTGATAGTTGTTGATCCTGACAATGATTCTGAAAAATGCTGTATAACTGGAGCTTTCAATAGCCCCACCAACCTTGCTAGTTCTCGCGCTGTGTCAATATAATATCGCTGAAGCAAAAAAAAATAAGAAAATGAATGCCATGTTCATGGGACAATAGAGCCAAAAGGACTTACAACAGCAATTATCCTTCTTTAGCACAAACAACTTTCAAGAAAACAAACAGATAAAAGATGTGTCACTTATTTTAGTCCACTCAAATGACTCAACCAACTCAAAAGTAAACATGAGTTTTGATTAGGTAATACCTGATACCAAAAGCATAATCCAATCACTGGAATAAAGATGATGAAAACCTGCCATGCAACTTGTGACATGACTACAATAATTCCAATAAGTTGTATGATTGTAAATGCAAATGCGCCAACTTGGTAAGGTATGTTTGTATCTACATCACTTTGATCAGTTGAAGCCTGCAACCAAATAATTTTTAATCCATTATTTCACGCCTAACTGAATGAAATACTTCTAACAAATTTGAAGTTATGTGGATTATCAAACCCTGTTCAAAATACGTCCGCTGGGAGTGGAATCAAAAAAGGACATGGGAGCACGAAATATGCTGAAATGCATCCTATTAAATAGTATTGTTGCAGTTTTGAATCCAGCCGTTGCAAGTAGAAAAGCTCTTATAAGGATGCATATAGAACTCCCAATGGCTAATGCAATATAGACAAAGATAAGAGTAAACACAGTAACTGGAGCTTCCACATCTTTGGACACTGGAGCTGCCCAAGCCATCCAGTAATTGCTAGCTATCTGAAGGACTTGAAAGAGAATCTGGGCAAACAGTATTAGTGGCACTAGAGATCCTTTATATGCTGTTGTGATATACCTCCAGTAAACCCAGAACCCAACTCTTCCTTTCTCCCTTTCTTCTTCTTGCACAAGCTGGCCTTTCTGAATCTCTTTTTCTTCAACTTTAGAATTCATTGTATCTTTCTTATCTTCATAAAGAGTCTGCTTGCTGCTTTTACTATTAGCTGAATCATCTTCTGCAATATCGCTCGAACAATCTTTAGCAAGTTCCATATTGTCAAGAGCTGACAAAGCTTCTTTATGAGCACCTACTAATTCCATCAAGTCCCTTCCCGAAGTGATTATGTCATTGTATTTACCGATTTCTGTAATCTTTCCATCTTTCATTACCTAACAAGAAGGTTTCATTCCATTCAATATCCACGTCCAAAGTGAAAATAAATGACATTTTAAATTGAGAATAGGACAAAAAGGACCAAAGCAATTTGTGGAACTCACCAATATAAGATCAGCTGAAGGTAGAAATTCAACCTGGTGGGTGACATAGACTACGGTCTTAGAAGCCAAACGCCCAAGCAAGCATTCCTATTATTAGAAGTATGATTGTCAATGGCTTTAATCATTTGATAAGAGAGTATCATGAAAATTTAAAGATAAAATTTATAAAATTATAAATAGGCTACTACATGATATGTACGTTAGAGTTGAATAAAAAAATCATTAATAGTCAAATTAAGGGTGGTGGAAATGAGAATATTAGAATGGCTCTCTTAAAAGAAAAAAATATTATATTACAGAGTTGATAGAAGGAACATTTATTAAATGCAATGCAATAAAAACAAATTTAAAAGTTTGGACATGTAGAACGAAAGGTAGAAAATATCCCATTAAACAAGTAGAGGAAATTAGTGCAAGGGGTAGAGCTGAGATAATATGATAGAAGTTGTTCAAAAAGATTTGCACGATATATATTTAAACACCTAATGTGGCACTTAATAGAAAAGAATAGAAAATAAGAATGCATAAAAACAACATCAATGAATTGGGATAAAGCAAATTATGATGATGTTATGATGGTTTTAAAAGAGAGAAGTCATCGTTAACATAAGACTACAAAAGTGCAAAAATATATTACTAATTCTGAGCATATAGATAATATATTTAGAACAACACTACTAGTAAAAAATGAATTAAACATCAATCCAAGAACAATAAATTATAAATGGCAATCTGTTTGATGAGTTAAAAGAAGTGGAAGTAACGGTTAGAAGGCATTTACCTTAAAGAGATGGGAGCCAGTGTGCGCATCAACAGCACTAAATGGATCATCAAACAAAAAAATATCAGCTTCTTGGTATAAAGCACGTGCGATCTGGACCCTTTGCTTCTGCCCCCCACTTAGGTTGATGCCTCTTTCCCCTATTATTGTCTGGTCACCAAAAGGAAGAATCTCTAAGTCCTTCTTCAATGAGCATGCTTCGAGGACATTGTCATAATTTTCTAAGTCCATCTCCTTACCAAAGAGTATATTGTCTTGAATCTTTCCACTCTGTATCCATGGTGATTGTGCAACATATGCCGTCAACCCACATAATTTCACTGTTCCAGCTATTTTAGGAACTTCACCTAAGATACAAGAAAGCAAACTAGACTTCCCAGAACCAACGGTTCCACAAACAGCTACTCTCATACCTTGAAGTATTTTAAAATTTAAATCTCTAAGGGTAGGAGACTCAGGTGAAAGGTCCCAGGAGAATGTTCCGTTGCTCACTTCAATTGCAACATCAGAACTTCCTCTAGGAAGCTTCTCTACAACATTCTTTTGCAAGTCCTCAAGACGAAGGAATGTTGTTATCCTGTCTAGTGAGACTTTGGTTTGAACAACCATGGAGATGGTATCAGGTAGACTATAAATTGGTTCCTGCAACACTCTAAACGTTGCAAGTGCTGATAGAACCTTTCCTGACTCCAAAGTAATCCCCATAAGGACGCAAGTTGCAAAAGTAACCACAGCTACAAATGTAGGTGCACCCCAAAACACGAAAGTAGTCATTGCAGATGTGTAAACATATTTTTTCAACCAATTTGTTTCATTTTTTCTCAGCTCAGCTATCTTTTCTAAGAATTTCATCTCCCAGCCTTGAAGCTTGAGAATTCTCATATTTCTTAGGATTTCTGAAGTGGATTTCATCCTTATATCTTTTGATTCCATCATCTTTTCTTGGTAATTCTCTTGCATTTTACCCAAGGGAACATTTGCAAACATAACAACAAAAGTAGCTGCTAAAGCAGCTAGTGAAGCAATGCCCAATCTAGCATACAAGATAAATAAAGCCAAAGCTACTTGAACAGGTACCATCCATAGGTCATGCAAGTACCAACAAAAAATTGAAACTCTATCGGCATCCACACTCATGATATTGATGATCTCCCCGGTGGTACGTCCTTGTCTTGCATTGCTCGATAGGGTAAGACCCTTTTGATAGATAATCGATACTAGGAATGACCTAACTCTCATACCAATCTGCTGTAATCGAAAGAACCAATGCCTCTGCGTAAGGCATTCAAATATCTTCGCAACTATGAATGCCACTACTAAAACATAACCTTCATTAGCAAACGTCTGGTGACCATTAAGATACTGAACGAAGTAATCGATAAGATAGGGTCCGACATAGGAAGCTACTGTATAAAGAAGCGCATAAGTAGATGTAAGAAACACAAGTCTCCAAGAAGATGAGATTAATGCCTTTGCTAAATTGAAAGAAGTAATATGAGCAGTTTGTTCACTATTTCCACCGCTATTGTTTTCGCAACTACTTGCTTTGCAAGATTCAAGCTTGCTTTTGAAAATTGGAATAACCCCATCAACACTATCTCTGAGATCAAGCTGGGGTATATCTTTAAGGTCTAAAGTCTTCTTATTACCAGCTGCAATCAATGGACTCAACCAAGAGAAGGTAAGGATGCTAAGGAAACTAGCATTTGTGAACAAAGAGACATCTCCAGGACCACTATCATTCTCACTTAGTTCCCCACTAGGATTACTTACCCGACCATTCAATAGAGATTCTTGAAGATGATTACTCCCATCTTCAACCCTCTTTCCGAAAAACCCAGTATAATTAAGAACCAGAGCAGAAAAAAAAGACCCAAAATCCATTACCCACATATAGCTTTCCATGATGTCAAGCTTGCTATAGTAGAAATAATCTAAAGCAATGGAAGAGCAGGACATTAGCAAGTAGATACCCCACCATATCTTAAGAAGAACAGGGAATCTCTTCTGACTAGATGGAAGGATAGAGAAGTGCAAGTAAGCCGAAATGACAAGCCAAGTGATTGCTCTAACGCCCAAATCCAACTGAGTGGCAAGTTGTTTAACAAAAATCCCTTTGTCATCACCATACCAAAAGAGATCATAGATGCACAGGAAGAAATAAAACAAGGATAGAGTCAAGCTGGTTGAGAGCGTTACTGTGTAATACAAAAATCTATCATTTTCTTTTCTATCTTTATTCAAACTTCCACCACTAGACCTCCTACAGAACCAAAGCAAAGACAATGCAATCAAGAGCAAAACGTGGCAGGAAGCAGAGAACAAATGAAGAAAGACGGGTTCTAAGAAGAATGCATCGCTTGAATTCGGAAATGAGGCTCGCAAACCATGAACCGCATATTGTAAAAACTCCATCTTTGCCTTTTACTATCGTCTAGGGTTGAAAAGAATATTCGACCTTCAACACCACATTCGACATTGTTTCTTGGCGTACACAAGGAGAGTATTGGGCTTTATATAAGCAATTTTGAGTGCGGTGATCACTGTCAGTCTACAAGTCAAACCGAGGCTGCTTGCCAAGCAAGTTTGCTGGTTCGTCGTTTTCATTTCGGCAGGGCCGAGTGGGTCCGATTTATCCGAATAAATTAATGATGCCGTTTGCCATGGGGCACAGATTCGAGAGATTAGAGGGGTTGGCGTTCGGGGAGATGAATTGGTTCAGTTTGTCCTTACCATGTCTAGCACTTGGCTATCCTTTTGTACCGACCTATTTCGATTAGGCTGAATTTTCAAAAGAGTATATACAGTTATAATATTAAGGAATGAGTATTAAATTAAAAAAAAAAAACTGTTAGAGCTGGTCGCCCAAGTCATAGTCTACTGGACCAAGCGGTCGCAAGCTTGGGCGACTTGCTGGTGACCGCCGGCTACTTGCGGGCCATATAGATATTTTTTTAATTTATTTTATTTGAATTTAAAATATATAATTTAAATTTTAGAATATTTATATAAATTTAAATTATATTTTATAAATGTGAAAATATGGCGAATTGCAATATTAATAATTGATATATCCTCAAAAAATTATCTTGATCAGACACAAATCTCAATGCAAAATCGAGTTAAAACTTTCAAAATTAAATTCAGAATTATATGAACTCCGATTTTAGCAAACTTATAGTTGAACTGAACGTCTCGAAAGGACAAACCCAACGACACAAAATTCGACATAATCCGAGCCCAAATAGGTCCACATCGAAGACCCAAAGTACCTTTGAAAGGTTTAAACCATAAATTGGATGACCAAACGGTTTCCAAATGTAACATACTTATAGCCGAAACAAGTGGCTCTACGAGATGAATCTAACTGGCTCAATATTGTTTAGTTTTGACATCATTAATACATTCAACGGCCTTGTAAACGGTCCACAATCAAGGGGTTCAATATCGGATTTCTATTCAAACCACTCCAGACGTACCCTTTATCTCCCTCATATTTACCGGTCATGCCACTTCAAAAAGACTATAAATAGACCCCTCATTCATCATGAAAATGGGACCCAAGTAAGAAGGGAAGTAATGAAGAGAAGGAAGAGAGAGAAATTAGAGCTCTCATGCCACCAAACTCCTCCTCGACCACCGTCGGACCACCAACTAACGTCGGACTTACACTCGGCCACAAAACTGATGTCAGACTTCTGCCCGGCCACCGATTGATGCCGGACTTACACTCAGTCACCAATTGAAGCTAGACTTTTGTCCACCACCGACTGACGTCGGACTTCCACCCAGTCGCCAACTACGGTCCTTCCAACCTTTGTCGCCAGACTATGAAAGTCAGAGATTCGCCAAGAGGGGGGGTGAATTGGTAATTTAAAAATTTAAACCTAAACAGGAGTTCTAATTTTTTTGTTTTTAAAATAACAATTTGAATAAGTAGAATGCGGAAGCTAGTACTTCGTTCACAACAACGATATTGGTGACACAATTGCAAATTTCACAATATAAGATCTAAATCAAACTTTTCACCAAATAATTAAAAGCAGTAAATAAAATGCGTGAAAAGTAAAGTGCGGTAAAATGGAAAAAGCACACCAGAGATTTTTATAATGGTTCGGTCACTTGACCTACGTCCACTCCCCGGGGTCCTCCACTTCAGGATTTGCACTACTAAAAGTTGACTCTCCTTTTACTCCCACAGCAAGGCGGAGAAGCCTTTACAAGACTCACTTTCACCTTCCCCGGTGTGACGGAATACCAAACGCTATGTCACCCTCCTAGTGACGGCAGCGGACCTTCTCCTTTTTCTCCCTCTTGGAGACGGCAGAGTATCTTGACGATGTTGATCTTGAAGCCTCTCTTCCCTAGAGAACTTTCCCAAGACTCCTCAAAGCCACAAGAGGAGCAAAGCATGCAGCTAGCTTGGAGCCACCGTATGATCCCCTCACACTCCTTCTCCCTCACACTCAAGCTCACCTTCACCTTCCTCTCACAAGCCCTGGATCACTCCGAAGAAAACTTCTCCCTCAAGAGTCCCTTCCTCTCTCAATGCCTTTCCCAGCAAGAAGACAGACCAACAACCCTCAATTGAAAAATTAAAGTTATTTTTAAATCAGGCTTCAAAAAACTATAAAAATTTTAATTTTTTCGTCTATGTTCGTACATTACGATATATAATCGTACAGTACGATCAGTTCAAATACAACTTCGTCCAGTACGAGCACGGACGAACAGTTCTAAAATTTTTTATACATATCGTACTGTACGATTTGTATATCGTACAGGACGATCATGTTATTTTCTACTGTTCATACAGGATAATCTGTGGGACGATCCTTAGGACGAGAAAATTCGTCTCTGTCTGTCGTCTAGCACTGCACTATTTGTACAGTACGATTAGTTCATTTCAAGCTATCGTCCAGGATGAATAGAATAAAAAACCTTGGTTTTGTCTGGTACGATCGAAGGGATGAATGAAATCATCTCTGCCTATCATACGGTACGATATAGTATCGTACAGTACGATCTTCTTTAAATAAGAAACCAACGTTTATTTCCTGATTATGGGAGATAATTTTGGTAAGTGTTCAATAAATCGTACCGTACGATCTGGATCGTACAGTATGAATAGTTCAAAAAATCAGAATTATAAACTTACCAAACTTATTCCGGCGACTAGGGTTTTTCTATTGAATCTCATCGTACAGTACGATTAGATTACAAAGCTAATCATTTGGAAAATAGCTGTTAGCCTGAGTATTAATGATTAATCGTACAGTACGATTGAAAATTATACAGTGCAATAATTTTAAAAAAAATTTAAACATGAAAATAAATCTCCCCCTGTGTGTGTGCATTGTTGCTCCTTTCACATACATGCTTTTGTGGCAGACTCAAGAAAATAATAATAAAAAAAATAAAGAAATTAAAAATTACAAGATTTTCAACATCCTATTCTACCCAGTTTGAGTCTCCAGCAACCTTGAGCAGTGTGCATCTGACCTGAAATATTAGTGCTCATATACAAGGATAAACATTTGTAATCTTAAGGAAGTCCATATGGATTCAGTAAGTATTAGTTGTCACCATCAAAATTAAGTGCTCGGGATCCTGGATTTCAACAATCTCCCCCTTTTTGATGGTGTCAAATAATATTTTCTGATGGCCACAGTTGTTATGTCTTCCTTAGCTCCCCCTTAGAAGGATAACTTATTTTTAAAATAGGAGGAGAGAGAAAAAAACTTTTTTTATTATAACCTACAGAATAAACATAACAAGAGAACGAGCAATATATAATATAAACAGAAGAATAAACATAAACAATTGATATCATTAATAGTAAAAACAGAACAACACAGAAACGCAACACATACAGAAACGTCTCCCCCTTTTGATAGCACCAAAAAGGGAAGAATAAACAAGCAACTACAAAGACAAGAAACTAGAAAAGAAAAAAATACAACATAAGCAACTAAAATATTCAAAATTTAGGATCCTGATCCAGAGGTGGTGGTGGAGGTCGTGGAACCAGTTGAAAGTACTGATGGAGGGACGTAAACTGGTGATCGATGGAGGTGAAGCGCTCCCCAAACCATTTCATATCACTTTTATGTTCTTGATGTTGTTGAGCAATGTGGAAATCCAGCCTAGTCTCCAATCGATCAAGGCGTTGAATGATGTCATCGTGAGGGTAGGCAGGATGGGCAGGTCCAGGCGGGTGTATTGGTGGTGGTGGAGGTGCGTCGGTAGGAGCAGCAACCTCTTCTTCATCAAAATCGGGATTGGCGTGAGCGGCCCCCTGATGAAATAAGATACGAAAAGAGGCATCTTGTTTGATTGAAAAAATATAGTTTTGAAAATGTTTAATTTTCTTTGGGAAAGTTAAATTTTTGAAATTTTGATTTTATAATCGAACACTTAATATGAATGATATATCACCTCGAAAGGTGAATATATCGTTCCCTAATAGGTTCAAATTATAAATCATTGAATTTTTCTGATTATCATAATCAAACTCACGGAGAAACAACACACGATCTCGAAAGATCAAAATGATGTTTAATCAATTATTTGATTATGTTAATCTGAATAGGATTATTAATTTCATAATCATAACTATGATTGTAATTGACATATCTATCCGAAGAAAGAAGATATCAATCATTATCAATAGTTTGAATATGAAAATAACGATTACCATTTTTTTGTTTTGATTTCCCAAAGATAATTAATTAAAGGTTTTAAAAAACTTGATTTTTGAAATCAGATCTGGGTTTCTAAATCTCCTACGAGCGCAAGCCCTCGTAGTTAATTACATCGTAGGAAACCAGAAAATTTCCTACGAATACTCTCGATTAAAATAGCGATACGAATTTTATTTAAGAGTTCAAAGATTGATATCAAAGGAGATTAAGGGACTGAAAATTCAACAGGGATTGGTTCAAGATTGAACATTTATTTCTGGAATTAAAGGAAGAAGAGTAGAAGGCACCGAAGATTCTGAAACAATTCAGAAGTTCCCCAATCTATCCTATGTGTTGGGCTTGAATTTGAAGGAAAGAAGTTTAATGTTCAAATGATCAATTTTATTAGAAAGTTGGGGCTTATATCCCTGATCATCAGATCGGGAGAATGCCTAGGAAGTGAGGGTAGAGACTAACCTACCAAGTGGGTATGACGTCCCCGGTCAAGATCCCATGGTTTTCCATCGTCCCGGGTTTGTCGGTATCCTTAGCCTACTTAGTCGAGTGCCGACTAGAGGATCCTTGTTAGCAACCATGGGTTACCTCATTCAAGGGGACCTCGTAGGCCAAGGGGTTGGGGACCTAATCCTAGGCTGACACATATGAAGTGGATAGGTCTGTGGGTAGTGAACCTATGTCTATGTTATCTAACCTAGGATGCCACTTTCATTTTATATGCATATCAACTGTCTAAAAAAAATAGAAAGGAACACCGGCCTAACCTAAAGCTAGAGTTCGTGTCCTAACAAGTCAATCTAGGTGTGTGTAACAGGCTGTGTGGCTGGGATATGTCCTATATCAGGTAATTGATTAAAGTTATTTGATGTTCTGATTTGTTGAAAGGCTCAAGGGAAGATTTTGGTTAAAGTTTAAGTCTTAATGATTTGAAATTGATTTTAAGATCGATTATTAATTATTTGTTAGATACCACATTTGTTGCTCACCGAGACCGTGAAGTTTATTTCACATTCCTTGGGGCTAATTTAATAGCCTCGTAGACCTGGGTTACCCAGTGGTACCCGGTATGGTTAAATGAATTAGGTTTAATTTAAGGTTTGAAGTTTGACTGAATCTTAATTGAGTTTGGTTGATTGTTTGTTTTAAAATTAAATTGAAGTTTTCTGGATTTTTAAATCAAGTATTGAATTTTTGAATTTATTTGAATCATTTAATGTACTTAATTAAAGGGGTTAAAATTTGAATTTTAAATTAAGAATGATTTCTGGAAAATTAATATTTTATTGAAATATTAGAACTCAAGATGATCAATTAGACTGTAAGTATGTTGAATTTGAATTTTATTTGAATTAGTTATGAATGTTTGAAGTTTGACTGTTTATTGAAATTATTTAATTATCTTAATTAGAGAAGTTTTGATGTTTTGAATCCAAACTAATTCCAAACTCCTTGTAATCAACTCCAAAGGTAAAAAATGACCCAAGGATAGATTTCCAAGTGTTTAGGAATTTTCTAGAATTTTTAATTCATTCTTATTAATTAAATTAATTAAATATTCAATTTTATTTAAAATTTAATTAAGCTTAAATTTAATGTCAAATCAAGGAGGTTTTAATTTTTCTGTATTAAGGGTTCAATTTTGATTAATTTGAGATATTGTGTGTGTCTTTATGTTTTAAATTTGATTTATTAAATTTCTTAAAATTTTGAGGGTTTGATTAAGGCTTAATCTTAAGGGGTTTGATTAAAGGGTTTAAAGAATTCAAACTTTAGTGAGAATTTTCCCTAGAGCAGGGAAAGTCACTAAACTCAAGGGGTTTGAATTTCAAGTCAATTGGATTTAAAGAAGTTTTGATGCTTAATTGAGGGTTTACCTTTAATTAAATTAATTAAGTGGTTTAATGATTAATCGATTGATTTAAGTTTGATTAAGATCAAGTTTGATAGTGTACACTAATCCTAAGGTATGGTGTCACTAAGTTTTCTATGTTTGATGTTTGATCCCTAAAGGATATATGTGTGAATCCTAGAGTTTGCCTAAGTTCTCTAAGACTCGTCCTTAATTATTGTCCTTAATGATGTCACTAGGTTTAATGGGTTTGAATCAATGTCAATAACCCTTTGGACATACATATGAATGTAAACAAGCTATGTTATGGTACATATTCACTAAATGCAGGAGTCAAGAACTTAAAGAGAATAGCTCAACAGAGAAATATAGGAGCCCTATGATCTTTTAAGTTTTAAGAAAACTTACCTGATCACCGGAGCTAATCAACGGTGATTCCGGCCATAGCACCCCGTTTGGAAGAAACGGGATGACTGAAGCTCCTTGGCTCTGCCCTCCAATCAGCTCCATTAGTACCTCGCAAAAAGGCGAAGAGAGAAAGAGGTGTCAGAATATCATGTATGTAAGTATAGAAGCTACTATGAATTGACATATTAGTGGATATATAAAAATACAACTCAAATCAAATTATTAAAGCAATTTCAAAATATATCTTACTTTGCAAGAAATGGTTTCAATATATATGCTTCTATATAGAAAGAAATTCCAATGCATACACTATCTCATAAGAATGAATCAACATGTATAATTATATACAAGAAAGAATTTTAACTTATGTGTTTTCTCATAAAAAGGAATAAAAAAAGTGAAGAAATCATAACCATGAGAATAGAAAAGTTAAATCAGTTTAAAGATAATTGTCCACAACAAGCCTTATTAACATAAACAGTATTGTATATCCATAATATCAAAAACTTACATCAACTTTGTTACTAAATGAGCAAATTATCACAGTTGTTGACTTATCAATCTTTTGATGAATATAATCAATATCCAATTCAAACCAATGTAAACAATTAGAAGCTTTTGTAAAATGAACCCACTTGTGGTCTCAAATAACATTTGAAGATCAACATATGTAAATAAGCAAATACAAATATGTTAAGGGAATCTGCTTCATGGCCATCATATCATCCACTAAAGGACATTGCTTATACTTCAAAACTGAAGCAAAAATGAAGGAATAGCACTTTAATTCATTAAATCTAGTAATGGAACATCACATTAGTTTTACCAATAAAGCTATCTCAAGCATGTTTCAATGCTACGCAACTCGTCATGAAAAGCTATCAATCAAAACATTAAATCTTGTCAAACTAAACTACCACTCACATATGTGGTGCTCATAAAATAAATGTATGCTTTCAATTTATCATAAATCAATAAAACTCCTTATAGTCTTGTCTCTCAAATTGCATCCAAATTGAGAAATGAGACTTTATAATTAATCTCTTAACCTCTCTTGTTTGTATAAACATCAGGCAAATTAAAATCATCCTTCAAAATATTATCATCCAGATTTTTTTGAATACCATAGTCATTAAAGCAATTATTAATGCTTGGTTAACTGCTACCATATCGATTGTAAGCAAATTTCTCTAAATAATCATTGAAGTTCATTTTAAAATAAACATATAGAAGAGGAATTTTAATTAAATCAAAAGTAATAATAGACCTTAGATTCTTAAGAATCGCCGGTAGAAATATGAAAGAACTAGCTATACAAAATGAAACATAAACTGAACTTTCCATTTCAATAGGGTAATCCTGCATGTTAGCCATCTAATCAGAACAATGGTTCAAAATGAAATTAAAGTATAGAATATTTGTTGCAGTATATTGACATGTGCTTGTGAACATTTCCAATATTTGGCAAGTAAATTTATTGTGAAATTTATTGATATATGCAGAACAAACATTATTAAATGATTAATGCTATAGCAATCTAAAGAACAATTGGACAATAATATCAACATTGCATATAATCAACTTCAAAATTATCCACAGCTAGTCGAAAGCTCAAAGAATTCTGGAATACATTAAGGCTACCTCTACATACCTTCAACTCAGGCTGTAATGAACAATAGCTTCTCGTGTTAGAATCGTGATATCACTCTTTTCTCTAAAAGTTGATGTGCATCTTTGCTTTCCCTTGCTTGGCTCGGTCTGAAGGAAATGTGAATGTACGGGGAGGAGAGATTGCTGCTGTAGTGTCGAGATGAGGGGAAAAGGCTTGTAGCTTCTTTTTGTTTGGTGTCGAAATCTTGCCAAAAATGGGACCGATCTCTCCCTTGCTTGAACAGTATGAAGAAGAGGAGATAGCGGCTGTCAGGCCCTAGCAGCAGGAATGGATGGAGTGAATGCAAGCTACATATACTTCCTTTAATCAGTAAATGACAGCTCCAAATTTCTATTGCCAAGGCTCAATGGTCCATGGCTGGATTGAGAGAGAACGGCTACAATAGATAACCCTTGAGCCTCTCCATTGAATGGCAATAGTGAGCAAGCGACTTGGAGCTCCTTTGCTTCAAACGGTTGACCCTAAGTTAGCAGCTCCGAGAATGGATGAGAGAGATCTCCTATGAGAATGAGTATGATGCTATAATTGGAGGCGTGAGGGAGCAGCTCTTGCATCGTTGGCCGGCCCTAGTCGCTCTCCAGGAATGGAGAGGTATTTCCTGTAAAAAAAAAATCCGTCTTTTTCTTGCGGCTGGAGGCGTGGGTTGAAATCAAAATGCCAGCTAGGGCTTGAGAGAGTGGAAGAGGATGTGGAATCAGAGCCGCATACCTCCCTTTGATCCAAATCAATGGCCTAAATTAATTCTTGCTTTAAAGGAGGGTTTTAAGAGCTAATTTGGCTAATGAAAGCTAAACTAAACATGTCAAATGTTCAAACTTTAGATTCAAATTATGCCGATTAAATTAAGTTGGATTAGTCGACGTCAATTTAATATAGATTGCGCTGAAATAAATTGAATCAAATCAATTTAAGATCTGGAACCTCAAATTATATAAGATTAAAGCTAAATGATGCCTATTCAAGTTAGATTTGGGTCAATTGTATTTAGAATGAGTCGATCAAAATCGTTGAGCATTAAATTATATTTGATTTGAGTTAAATTGACTCAATTCTATATCACTTGATTGAGTTTATTTGATAAAAAAAAAACAAACAAGTTTTGATTGACGATTCATCAAAAATTGAATGTTTAAAGTTTGAATTGAAACTAGACTAAAGTGTGATTAAATATTTGATTGAAGCGTAGATTGCGGACTAAATTGGAATGGGATCAAAATTTGATTGAAAATTAATTGAAGGTTGATTGGAAGCTTGATTGATTGAAGGATTGATTGAATGCAATTGATGTTGAATGAGAATTTGATGAATTGAAAGATATATATTTGATTGAAGTTTTAATTGTAGAATTGATTAATTGATTTTAGGCTAGAGATTGAATATGATTAAGATTCACTTAAAGATTGATTGAAGCTTAAAGTTATGATTAAAGTTTAAATTGACATCTGAATTTTAATTTGGATTGAAGTCAGGATTAAGGTCTGGATTAAGGTCTGGATTGAAGTCTGGATTAGAATACGGATTTGATTGACATTTTAAGGTTGAATTTGATTGAAGCTTAAAAGATTGAAGTCTGGATTTAAGGCTAGATTAACTAAATCAGTGTTTGATTAAATCTACCTTAAATTAATTTGAGTTTTGAATAGGTTAATTTAAAGCTTGGACTGGTCTGAAGTTTGAATAGATTTGAAGTCTGGATAGATCTAAGGTCTAGGAGAATCCTAATACCTAATATTAATATAGGGAAATCCTAGGGTCCAGAGTAGATCCTAAGGACTGAAATCTAGGAAACTTTTAGAGTTTAGGAAACCCTAAAGTCTGGGATCTAGAAGGTTCTTAGGATCTAGAATAGATCCTAAAGTCTGGATTGTAGGAAGATCATAGAGTCTAGATTGATCCTAAGATCTAAAATCTAGGAAAGATCCTAGGATCTAGAATAGTCTGGAAATTTGATTGATCTGAGATCAGGGTTGATTTGAATCTGGATTGATCTAGGATTAGATTGATCCTAGAGTTAAGATTAATTTGAAGAGATTCTAGGGTCTAGAACAGATCCTAGGGATGGAAATCTAGGAAAATCCTAGAGTCTAGATTGGTCTTAAATTGTATTAATCTGGGGTCAGGATTGATCTGGGGTCTGGATGGGTCCTACTGACCTCATACAAAAATGAGGTCAACACATCTGAATATAAGATAGAGAGATGATCTAGAGGTAGAGGATAATGAATTTGATACTTAGCATCTAAGATGTAGCCTACGACAAGTCCTAAAGCAAGGTTTAGTTTTCTGCGGGCACCTGGATATAGAAACGCAGACAGGGTAGTGATATAATCAAAAATCATTTGGGCTTCATTGAATTTGGTTCCAGCTATTATTAGGTAAGTGACCACAGACAGCAGTGGAGTAATGTGGATGCGGTCTCCAACTTTGGGTATGATGGACGTGCGAAGAACATGTTGGATAACGCGTGTATTTTGATTCAGGGTTTGGACAAGGGGCAGGTGTTGATTGGATGGGACACTTCTAAGGGTCATGTTAACTGAGATCTAATCATAATTATTTGTGAGCATAGATTGGGGACGAGGGCCTTCAGTGGATAGCCCAATGTGTTCAGCTATGTCGTTGACAGTGATAATGACATGCTGTTTGCAGACATAGGAAGTGAAGGTGGTGTTCTCTAGGTCAACTTTTAGATTTGCAAGAAATTCAAAAAGTAGTTCTGAGTGAAAGGGAAACGCTAGAGTCAACACAAATTAAAGAGTGGTGGAGGCGAAAAGGTTCATCACCTCGAAGTTCAAAACGGCTTGATTCAACATTCGAGATGGGGTGATTTTGGCTTCTTTGAATTTATTGATTCAACACTTCTAAGGTTCATCACCTCGAAGTTCAAAACCCCTATATATCAAATCACGCACAAAATGGGCTAAAATAGCAAAATAAGCAACACACACATTGATATGATACATCACTTGAAGGGTAAAATGACCTCCGATTGCCAAATGGACTGTGTCGTTACAATCAGGATAATAAATTCACCTAAATCAAGACCCATCTCTATCAAATCGGACGAGATCAATTCAAAGGGGTGAGGACATCCAAAATTGATGCTCGATATCATGCAAACAACATTTGATCATAAAATAGATTTTACCATTGCATCTAGAACATCGTTGACACTTAAAAACTATATTATATATATTTAAATGAGATTGGCCGATGGAGTGGCATATCCCAAGGCAATGACATGCAAATCAAGGAACTTAGTTCTCGATGTCTCCCAAATGATAATTGATCACAAAATAGATTTCATCGTTGCATTCAAAACATTATCAACACCTGAAAACTACATTTTATATATTTAAATGGGATAGTCCGGCGAAGTGGCATGAATCCCAAGGCGATAATGCACAAATCAAAGAAACTAGCACATGCCACCACTTAAACGATGTTAGATCGTAAAATGGACTTTATTGTTGCATTCGGAACATCCTCAATATTAAAAAATGATAGCCAATTGATCAATTAAAAGATGTGTGAGGAGGCCGACAAGCATCTCGTGGTAACGCATAAATCAAGAAAAATAGTGCGCGATGTTATCCAAATGATATCTGATCGCAAAATGGACTTCATCATTGCATTCAGAATGTTATCATTACTCAAAATTGGCTAATAACTTGTCCAATTAAAATCACGCATGTAAATAGACATGGGTCCCGAGGCAACAATGCTCAAATTAAGGAAATTAGTGCTCGACATTGCCCAAACTATACCCGATCGTGAAACAAACTTTACCGTTGCATTCGAAACATTGTTAATACCCAAAATAACTATCAATATTCCCAAAGAAAATTGTTCAATGAAATTGACATGAACTTTGAAGAGATTGTACACTTTTCGAGAAAATTACGTGCGAATTGAGACGATTTTGGATTGATTGAGGCATTATTGTCCTCTTGGATTAATGTGTAATGACATAACACTAATATAGCCATTAATTTAAAAAAAATTGCAGAAATCAGAAGCCAAAAAGAGTAAAAAAGAAATTAAATCCATTAAATGTAATTAACTCGTTTCAGTCAAAACTTTCGATCAAGTTTCTAAAAATCAGCAGCAAATCACATAGAGGTCTCTGGTGAGAAGATTTCTGTTGAGATTGCCTCATTTGAATGCAATGCTACCTCGTTAAAATGAATGGTAAGAAGGGTTCATTCATTCATTTTATTACTTTGATCCCACATGTAAAGAAAGAAAGAATTCTAGTCTCCTGAAGCTTTTTAGAGTCCGTCCGTCTCAAGCCCTTCTCCTACCCGTTTATTCACCTCACTACCAGTCGAATTCCACGATCCACTAGAGCAGCCCTTCACCCTGTATCTTTCACAGTAGTAGGCAACTAAGCTTCACAACCCGTCATATGAACCCTTTGCAGGCCTTTTCCCATCCGCCCCTTACACCTGAGCTAGAAACCAGCTGACGTGCAGGCCCTTTATTGGCCATGTGAAGTTAAATACCCTACTTTTGTCGTTTCCTCCAATCAACACAAACAAATCTCTTCAGCTATTTAAACCACATTCCCCTCCCTTACCATATTCCATTAATACTTTACTATACAAAGAGCTCTGACAACATCCATTCCTTTTCCACGTGAAAGCTGTCCCATCCTTATTTACGTGAAAGTTATGTAGCCTACTTTCTTTCATCATTGCATTTAGCTGGTGTTTATTCTAGTAAGTCCCTAAAAGGCGACATATTTCTCTTTAGGCTACCACTTCACAAACATAATTAGCCCACTTCACAAACATAATCATCCCACTACACTCTCAAAATCATCCCAATTACAGCTGTTCTTGCTCTCTTCTCTAGTTTGCAATTCAGTAACCCAATTATCACTCCAAAGTCCAACTGTCTATTAGCAAATCCCTTCACAAACTCAACCCAATATCATTCAAACCCATTCCAAATAATAATCAAACTCAATTCCCCTTACATTATTATTGTATATTTCATCAAACAACAAACTAGCAACCTGCTGCACACTTAAATAACCCATCCCACTATAGTCCAAAGCCCACAATAGCTCCCCAAATTAGCCCATCAACAAACCCATCACCCCTTCCTGGCTAGTAACCTAGAGCCCATTTATCTTACCTAAAATAGCCCATTACAGGTATAAATTTCCTTCCATTTGCTTTATGTTGTTAATCTCATTGTGATTGCTAGTACAGTTAGTATTACATTGCATAGTAATATTTGTTGTTAATGCCATTTATAATAATTATCATTAATGCTCTTAACGATAATTATTATCAATGACGTTAATAATTATTATCATTAGTTAAAAAAAAGAGAATAAAGAGAAAAGAGGTAAAAAAGAGATGAGGATATTAAAAAAAGAAGAGGAAGAGGAGTTCCAAAAAAAGAAAAAAGAAAAAAGAAAGAGAAAGAAGAAAAATGCAAAAAGAATGAAAGGGATTTTTCGTAATTTGTTTATTTCATCAGCAATCGCCATTGCAAAGGTATAACTTCCCAACCCGAACCCCACATTCGATGTTTGTGACGAGCTGGAAAACTACCCATACAAGCTTTTCTTAGCGTGGTGGGAGGGAAATCGGTGCTACGCTTACGACGAGGCAGGTAACTAGTGGAGATCTTGTTTCATAGGTTCTATTCAACCATAAATTAATCCACTGAAACTGTTTGGTAATGCTTGTTAATGAAGCCTTTTAAATATAAGGTGCTTGCTGATGATGGAAGAGGTACTAAAGAAGCCCTTGATACGGAATTTTATTTAGATGATGGTTATGAGGGTTGTATTTGTATCAAGATCATTGAGATCTAGGATTATAAAATGTTGACCTCTATGCCACATCCAGAAGAAACAAAAAAAAGCTTAAGAAATTACCTATGTCAAGCCCATACCAAAATCCTGAGCAAATCTGGCCTAAATCCCGCCTCTGCTAAAGTCCATACCTCTGCAAACGGCACCAAAGTTGTCACATCACCCACGCTCATCTCGATCTAGTCGCTCCTGATCGCACTAATAAAAGGTAACCGAAGGAAGCCTTCAGCTCTTCTTCGACATTTCCCTGCTTCCATGCACAAACCCCGCTTCTTCTCTCGACTCCAACCCCGTCACCTTCTTCCTCTAGCCTCCAGATCTAGCCACAAGTCTCCTCCTCTACAGCTCTTCTATTCGACCCCTTCATCCAAGCCGTAGTAATCATCTAACCCTTCCTTCCCATAAGCCGGCCCCTGTCGCCCCTACCTGTCTTGAACCCATTCGAATCAGCTGTATAGACTCCGCCTATTGGGCGATCGCTCTGACCTCTACCCTAGCTCCTTTGACTGACTCCAAATGCAAGCAGGCTGACCGAATACCCTTCCATCAGACTCCAGACCGACGCCGACCTCTACCCACGTCGACCTAGTCGCGATCCTCTCTATCGACGACTTTCCTTTCCTGTAGAATCGGAAGGTGCAACATTTGATCGGAAGCAACGAAGGGAGTTGGCTGATTATAAAGGTAACTTACTCCCATTCACGTGCTTCTTCGGCCAAATCCAATGAATCTGATGAGCTACAGGATCCATAAATCCTATTTTAATAAGATTCAGTCTAAATCCTTTTCAAATCGGCAAAATCCTATTCAAATCCTGTATAAATCCTTTTGAGTTTTTTGTATATATTTAAATTAATTATAATTAATTGAATTTAATTATAATTAGTTACTTTTAATTTTAATTAATTATTATTATTATAATTAATTTTAATTAATTGAATTTAATTATGATTCATTATTTTTAATTATAATTAGTTATTAATTAATTATAAATTAATCATAATTAATTAAATTTAATTATAATTAATGATTTTTAATTATAATAAAGTATTAATTAATCATAAATTAATTATTATTAATTATAATTAGTATTTTAATAGTAATTAATTATTATTAATTAAGATTGTTATAATTAATTAAAACATCAAAAAGAAGAAAGAGAATGCCCTTTTCTCGCATCGACCTACGTGCAAGCTCCACCGACGTTCCCTCACCAAGGTATAACCTCCTAAACTTTGAAATCCCATTTCAACGCTTACAGCATGACAAAAAAATTATATATATATGCTTTTATTAGCATGGTGGGAGGAAGTTCGTTGCGTGCGACGAAGCGGGTAATCACCTAAAATCCCTTCTTTGGCGTTCGTGGCGCACCAGAAAATTGGCCATACACGCTTTTCTTAGCACGGTGGGATGGGAACCTGGTGCGATGCCTACGGTGAAGTTGGGACACATATAAGTACCCACTCGCAGGGAAATAACTGTATTTTTCTAAGCAGGTACCTGTAGAAGACCCATACATGCTTTTCTTAGTGTGGTGGGGGACGAAAAAAATATGGCCGCGGTGTATGAGGACACCTACCATACACGCTTTTTTTAGCGTGGTGGGAAGGTCCAATTTCTTATAGGTTCTCCAAACGGGGGAGATTCAGGGAGTCTGCCAAAATTTGAACTGAACAGGGGACCGTACTAGCACTTGAACTTGAACCAATGATGAACTAAAACTGAACTATAATGAACTTAATATGAATTTGAACAAACATAAAGGATTCAATTTGAATTTGCTAAGTGAACAATGACAAATTGAACTTAAATGAATTTAAACCCAAATAAGTGACAATGAACCGCAAGGGAACATGGTTGAACCTGGACTCGAGCTGAGCAGGGGACTTGACTTGAACTATTTGAACATAAGCAAAAGAACTTACAAGGATAAGGACTTGAACTCAAAAAAAAAAAGAGAAGATAACAGAGGACTTGATTTTGGATAATATGGGACTGAATGAACAATGAAATGAACTTAAATTGGACCCAAACTAAAATAAGACTTAAACAATTAAAGAATTTGTTAATTTGAACTAAACAAAATAACAAGAAGATTTGAACACTTGCAGAAGTCCTAGACTTGAATCAAATGATGAAGACCTGGGCTGGAACTTAAACTACATAAGGGACTTATGAACGTGGATTTTAATGAAATACATGAAATCAAGCTTAAACTAAGGTGCGATGAGCCAAGCTCAATGCAAGTAGCAAAGTATTTGTAAATACACTGCAAGGGACTATGATTAGATCCAAACCCAGACAAAGAACAAGGAATAAACTTTGAATAGTTGATCAAGCATGAAGTCTTATTATCAAAGCAGGTCAACTCGCAAGCAAGTACAGTAATCCACCAATGGATAATGGTATTGAATGAGTTATGAATGTAGTGATACACTTACAAACAATACATGGAGATATAACAACCTCTCTACGAAGTTAAGTTGCAAGCACATACATCAAATAACCAATGAGCCATAATGCATGCAGTGGATAACTCATGAAGGTGGTGATCATGTAGAATGCACAATGAATGTGTTAATCCATGGAGAAAGACTCATGAGTGTTGTAAATCTACCAAAGGAGTTACTGAGGAAGATGCCGATGAATGTAATAAATCATCAATCAACTTGAATACAGATAATGACAGGGGTATACTACATGTATGACGAAACCCCTATGTGTATAGATATTCATGTCGCGTCATATTTTCAAACAAAGACAAAGATCTATGATGCATATGGGAACTTAAGAGCAAATATAGAGAATTTGCCATATATACATTATCTACCTATGAATGATGACGAACAAGATACAAGAAGACTATGACAAGCATAGGCTCCTGTGAGCCACCATAGGAGAACCGCTCTACGTATCATATATCAATTATAAGCAAAAATAAAAGAGATGCAGCATGCACAGACAACTACGAGCCACTGTAAGAGATGTTTAACGCGTGCAGTGTATTATCTACAAGTGTGACGTAAGAAGAGCTACAATAAATGTGAGCATTCGCCAATAATGATAGAAGATGTGTCGTAGATGCAACAGTAATAACTAGTGATGAATAATGGATGTTACGTCTTTGTGATTGACAACCACCTAATATCAAGGAAATGCATCAACCCCCTTGCAAGTAGAGGTGGGACACCTCCATCAAATGTAAAACATCTATAAGTTGTCGTAGCAAAGGATATTATAGTACTCCCGCAATCAACAACCATTCAATGGTAGCTAGATACATCTTCCTCTTACAAGTGAGGATGTACAACATGTAATAAATGCAGGTACCCACGGGCACCTATAGAATACCCATTGTGTGCACAAAATATCATCTGTGAACAAAATGCTAGATGACTATAGCAAATGTAAATGCCTACGAGCCACTAAAAGAGACCTGTTGTACACCTAAAATGTCATCCATAAGAAAGATGTAAGGGAGATGCAGTAGAGGATAATATCTACTAGCTATAACAGGAGATTCATTAGTGTACTATAATCTACATGTAAAAAGTAACAAGTAGTGCACGACAGTCTACTTGTACGAGATGAAAAATAATTGCAGTGCTACACACACCATCAGATCTGCAATATCCATGCAAGTAGACAGAAGGCGTGTACAAGCTTCCAAATAGAATGCTACATTTAAATGTTAGTTTCCTACACAGCTGAGCAGCGTTAAATATTCCAAAAAATATCCCCGCACATGCACCTTAATTTGTATACACATAGGTACATAAAATAGGGGAGTATAATCATAAAATAAGTATGGGCCCCGAAAAACATGTTATGAACACATACGTGACATATTGGGATGCTACACGGGTCAGATAATAAACCCAAGTTCGAGTCTGATCCTTCTATGCAGGTAGATAGGAGTCGACATGGCTCGAACCGTCAAATAAATATACGGTCGTAACACTAACTGAAATATTTTATTTTAGAGTTCATATTAGGCCTTCAAGGTCTATTAAAGGAATAATTCACCAATAAAGATATAAAGCCTATGGAACCTGATCCTCTGTCGATAGCTTGATAGAGTCGACAAGGTCCAATACCCAAATACAAATGACCTCATACACCCCGATGGTGGCCGCGTTGAACGTAGATCATAATCAGAGGGGCTAATTTAAAATACTTCAAAATGCCACCTAAACTCCCAGAAGATTTCAAATATTCCAAAACTCCAAATATTTAAAATTGAAATTAATCATTAAAATCTCTTAAAGCAAAATCCATCCACCCTCCATAATAGTTTGCCAAGGTGGATAAGTTGAAAACTACTTCAGCTCACATAAAGTTAATATCTGGTCAAGAATATCACTAGGATTTATTCTAAAAATAATTTCTTGCCAGTATAGATATGGTACGTATCCTCTAACTAGCAGTTCTACCGTCAAATGGTATTACAGGATAAATAGTTATGACCCCGGGCCCTCTGAACTGAGTGATTTTACCGTAAATGGCACCACGTGATAATGGTTATGGCCAGAGCCAATACATTTCTTACTGGCATCAAATTCTTAAAATATGAATTAATAGGATATAATCGATAGGGAATAAAGCCCTCTATTAGCTAAGGTGGCTTCAAATTTGTCCCCTTAGATAAATGCTTCCCCCAAGTCTACAAGGTACCCTTGGATGAAGTAACCCATGGTTGTCGATAATAATCCTTCTATCAGGTTTTGTCTACTACCTCCTCTAACTAAGTAGACCAGGGACCACGATGGCCCAGGATGATAGAACCATGGGATCTTAATCGGGTCCATCATTTATTCCCCCAACATCCACTTTAAGTGTAAGATGATAACATTTCCAATTTTAAATATCAACCCTTCAAATTTTCAATACCCTAAGCCCATGCTACTACTATATGCTAGATGCACATATCTTTATGTATTTGATTGATGACTAGCCTTAATCGAAAGTTCTCTCTCATGATCGGGAGGGGTAATTAATTATAGGGGCTTGAGCCTATAGAAAACTATAACTCAGATCATAAATTCCTCTCAAAATGAGGGCAAAATCTCTAGGTAATGCCTTATCTACAAATCCATCTACCTTTCAAAATTTACCCTAGAACTTAATCTATTAAAACTCCCCTGAAAAAAGCATACGCGGGGAGGTCGGGTCTGAATTTTTTGGAGCCCATAGATTTCTAGCGACTCCGCTGGAGACTGATTTCTCTTTCCATCTTTGACTAGTCATCTCAGTACTATCATAGCAGTTAAATCAAGACGGGTTCAAAATTTTGAATTTTATCAAAATAATCATTTAAGGAATTAAAATTTTAAATATTTTAAAATAATCGTTCAATAAATTCATAGAGATAATATATTTAGTAGTATTTTTAAAATTGTGTTATTTTAATTACTTTTTAATGTTATCTGTTTTGTTCTTATGTTCTATGCAAGTCTCTGTATTTTGAAAGTGTGGGGTCATGTATCAGATTTTGATCACTATCTATTACCTTTTATTCATGCAGATGGATCTACAGAATACACCAATGACTGTCAAACTATGACAAGGAGCCAGGATTCAACTGGTAAATACTATTATTGAGATTTAAATGTTGGAGCTACCTCCAATTTGGTACCCTTGACTTCCCTGTAGTCATTGCAAGGACTGCCACTATCCCTTTGAATGGCGTGGAATTTGGAGGGCCTGCGAGAAGGCCCCACCCTACTGAATCTGACACGCATCGTGCGCATCTACTAACACTACGACCTACTGCTCAAAATCCTCGTAGGAGGATTTCTTTGTTTGAATGGTTGTCACAGTTAGAAGCCCCAGCCATTAAGAGGATTGTGGCTGATAGAAGAATCTCAGTGGTGATTACAAACACCACCACCTTACCCAGGGGGATTGCTGCACCTGGTAGGAATGTGGCTAAGGCCTTCTCATCTGGAGAAAGGCTTATAAGAAGGCAGAGGAGAAAGAAAAATACTGAACTTCGAGCTCAACAATAATTCTCAACCCATCCCTCCAACTTGTCGACCCAGGAGCCAGAGGCAACCATTCCCACTCGGAATGGGTTTGCTGGTTTAAAATGGGTAAAAAGAAACAGCTCCACCTGTGAGCTGAAGAAATTATTTTAGGACCAGTAGCCTGAAGTCCCAGCTCCTCAGAAGAAGAAGGAGCCTGAAACTCTCTTGGCCCGAGTCTACAGGGTCTTGAAGACTATGAAAGAGAGAGGATCAAAGAAAAGAAGATACCAGTGGCTGCTGATGGTCGAGACCAGGAGAACTCCACCAAGAGAACACTTATCTATTATGGTGTAGAGAAAAGAAAGAGAATATATCCTGTATGGTTAGCATTGGGGCATGACACCTGAACCTCGTACTCAGGGGTCCACTGCTGAAAGGTCCCAATGGAAAGAAAAAGAAATCTAGAGGCCAAGGCCTCACAGAGAAGAGCGAGAAGGAAGGGAAAGAGAACTAAATCTAGGCGTGACATCCAGTAAAACTTCCCAAAGATTCACCCCCAACAATAAATAATGTCAAAAGTGGATCCAAAAGAAGACCCACGATAATGCCCCTCCCGACGATCGTCACCTTGGAGAATCCTCCGAGGGATCCCGTCGCTCGCCATCCCCTCTAAAGAAAGAGGCGACCAACTTTGACCACAGTCTATAGGTCGAAGAGATCTTCCTGCCGAATCAAGAACTAGAGATCCAGTGGCACCGCCACTCAGAGATCTGAGTGCTAGAAGTGAAAGGAAAAGAAGATATGGAAGGGGAAGAAAATATAGAAGAAAATATGGAAGAATATATAGAAGAGGAAGAAATGAATGATGCTATAAATATGGAAGTTGTCTATATGGTAATACACACCAACATCAATAGCGAGATCTATTATGGTGATGGTGAAGATGGAGATAATAGGAAAGAACCACTGCCTAGATAAGTGTACCGATGTCGCCGTGAGGCTGGGTCCACCACTACAGAGGCGTCTGCTCTTCTGAGGAAGAATGAGAAGAAGAGGCTGAGGAGAATCCCTTTGCTGACGAGAATGTCACACTTATTGATATGCAAAGATAGATGAGACATCAGATGAGGGCTAAGGAAAGAGAAATCTCTCAATTGAATGAGAAAATAATAGAGAAGATGTCCCAAATGATGGCAATGATGCAAATGATGTAGTGAACTGCTGTCACCTATCCCATGCCCGATCCTCCGGTCGATCCTCCAAAATTCTAAATGCCTCAAGTCTCAGAAGTACGGGGCACTCCTGAAGGTGGACATGAGGCTCAGAACATCACTCGCCAGCCTAGTCCATAAAATATAGCAAGCACTTCTGAACCTGTGACTGCTGCGTAGTTGAAGGGAATAATTACATAGAAGATCAAGGCTATTATAACCATTAACCAAGTGAAGAAATTAGTGGGCAAGGGTCGCCTCTATCCTACTGAGTATGATCAAGTGTTGTGCCTGAAAGGGAACTCTATACCAAAATTCAAAATTTTTGATGGCAACAAAAACCCTAGGCAATACTTAGTATAATTCAAGGCCACCTGTGAGAATATAGGAGGAAACGATGCCCTACTCTTCTGATAATTCATTAGCAGTTTGACAGCAGTTACTTTTGAATGGTATGCCAAATTGCCAAATGACTCTATAAAAATGTTCACAGAATTGGAAGCTATTTTTATGAAGAGATTCACTAGCACAACTGAGAAAATAACCTTCACTGACCTTGCTCTGGATAAGAGAAGAAGGGATGAGTCAGTGATGAAATATATCACTCGCTGGTAAAATTTAAGCATGAAATATGAGTAGCAGCTCAAAGAAGAGTATGTCGTATAGTTGCTAATGGAAAACATTAACGATAAAATGCAACCCTTCCTATGCATGGCCATAATCACCATATTTCAAGATTTGCTGGACAGAGTAGTGAAATTTAAGAAGTTGAACTTATCAAGATCAGAAAGTCACTCTAATAAGCCCAAGAAGGCTAAAGCCTCAGGTGCTAGAAGAGGTGAGGCTAATTCTATATTTTTCTCTATAGCTAATAAAAAAAATAGGTGGTATACAACATAGATAAAGGAAAACAACCAATACAGTATGAAAAAAAGTCAAAATAGGCTTACAAATCTAACCCCCAGCTAAAGTTAATACTCGAAGATAATGATAAGCTATGAAATTATCAGGGTGGTGGAGAATACCTGAGGCAAACAATAAGAACTGGTGATCGAACGTTCCCCTCCCTCAAAGATAAAATGAATAAAGAATATTCATTTAGGAGGGAAAGTGTCCCCAAGCTGTTTCGACAAGCACTGAAAGCGGCTTTAAAATTGCTAGAGTGTAAGAGGCCCGAGGAGTCAAAACATACTAGTGACCCAAATTACTGCCCGTATCATCAGGTAATCAGCCATCCTATTGAAGATTGCTACATCTTTAAGGATTGGTTGGAGAGGAAGCATCGAAGAGGAGAGCTCACATTGTCAGAAAATGTGTTGGCTCATCCTAGGAAAGAAGTAACTCGGGTGGTTACGTCCTCTCCAATACCCCTGATTGAAGAAAGAACAAAGGAAAAGAAACTAAAAAAGAAGAGTAGTGGGAGACTACGGTCTCCAAAAAGACTGTGAAAATGCTGAAGTAGCTCGAAGGAGTCCTAGGGGTAAGGTGGAAATCCCCTACTGAGTCGGTGCTAAATCTGAAAGTATTGCATAAGGTACAGGCATCTACTTCTAAGCAGTACCCTGTCCAGGCTAGCTCTTTAAAACTTGATAAAATAAAATCTACCAAGAGAAAGACCAAGCTGAAGAAGCCCAAAGAGAATAGGACTGCAACTCAAAGGGATATTAACAGTTTGGATAAATAATACCAGACTGTGAGGTGACTTATTCAGCTCGTGGACTTCATGTTATAGCTTAAAATAAATAAAGCTGAAGAAGATGATGATAAATCTCTTCCCGTAGAAGTGTGTCGGGTGGTCTCAGTGGTGCCAAATGCACTGATAAAAGAAAAATGCACTGAGGAGGTGGCCTCCGAATCCTATATAATGGTATCACCAATGGACTACAGTTTGAAATAGAATATATATTTTCCAAAAATAAATGAGTTAGACCCCAACATAGCATCGCAAATGGGACATGTAAACCTGGGTGATGATTCTGAATCAACAGATGAATCCCTAGATGCAACGATGGCCGACTTTGAAGAAAATATACTATCAAATAAGTCTGAGTCAGAAGAGATTGCTCAAGTGTAGCTAAGAAGTGGAAAGATACTGCTACCTCCACCGAAAAAAGGGATCTCCAATAAAGATAAGGGGAAATAGATAGTTGTCAATGAAGATATCATCCCCAAGGATCCCAAGAAGAAAGATACTCCAGTCAAAAGGATAGATATAATATCTTATCTCATCTGAGAAAGATCCCTGCCCAACTCAGCATATACGATGCTCTGGTAATATCTAAAGACCTTCGAGAGACTTTGATTCAGGCTCTTGCGAGCCGCCATAAGAGAACCGCTCTATGCACCATATATCAATTATAAGCAGAAACGAAAGAGATGCAGCATGCATAGATAACAACAAGCCACTGTAGGAGATGTTTAACGCGTGTAGTGTATTATCTATAAGTGCGATACAAGAAGAGCTACAATAAATGTGAGAATTCGTCAACAATGTTGGAAGATGTATCATAGATACAACAGTAATAACTAGGGGTGAATGATGGATGTTACGTCTTTGTGATTGACAACCACCTAATATGGAGGAAATGCATCAACCCCCTCTACAAGTAGAGGCATGACACCTCCATCAAATATAAAACACCTACAAGTTATCATATCAAAGGATATTATAGTACTCCCGCAATAAATAACCATTTAATCGTAACCAGATACATCTTCCTCTAACAAGTGAGGATGTACAACATGCAGCAAATGTAGGTACCCATGGGAACTTATAGGAGACCCGCTATGTGCAAAAAATATCATCTGTGAATAAAATGCCAGATGACTGCACTGTTGACCTCATTTTTATATGACGTCATTAGGATCCAATCCAGATTCTAAATCAAATCTAGACCTTAAGATCGACCCAGACCCTAGGATCCAGTCAAATCTTAGGATCAATCCAATCTCCAGACTTATCCAAGACCTTAGGATCAATTCTGATCTTAGATCATTCTAGCCTCTTAACTAATCTAAATCCTAGGATCCTCTTAGGCTCCATACCTTGAGATCTATTTAGGTCATAGGATTCTTCTAGATCATAAATCTTAGGATTTTTAGATTTTAGGATTCTTCTAGATCCCACACTCCAGGATTCCTAGATCCTAAGATCATTCTAGATCCCAGACCCTAGGATCTTTATACCCTAGGATCTCCTAAACTTTAGACCTTAGGGTACTCCTAGACTTTAGACTCTAGACCAATTTCGTCCTTAAGATCTGCCCTAACTATAGATTTATATAGACTTCAGAATTAACCTAGACCTCAAATCAAACCTATTCAAGCTTTAGATCAATCCTGATCCTCAATTAAAATCTAGACCTCAGTCCAGTTCAAAATCCAAGCTCTAATTCAAATCTTGATCTAGCCCTATATCAAACTTACATCCTATCCAATCACTCATAATCATTTAAATAATTGTTACTCATTGGTATAATTCAAGTTTAAGCATTCAAACACAAAATCCAGATCAAATCTAGAAATTTAATTCAAATTCCAAGGTTTAAAGGTCTTATCGTGAAAGCTTTTTTTAGTGAATTTTTAAATACTTCAAAACCCAGTCAAATGACCTCTGATTCAAAGACTGTTAGTTGCATACTAATATGATATGTCTCTAGAGATAACCCTCTAAATTTGAGCTCATTCTGAGGTCTCTAACCCCAGAAATTGAATTAATTTTTAAAGGCTGTAAAACTTTCAAATATTTACGGCCTATGCCATTGGACCTATCACCCAATGGATTTTGACCTTGGAGCTTTCTCCAAAGCCTCTAATTACTTCCAGACCCTTGATTATGACTCATTAAATAATAAAATGCATTTTTTTGGACTCATTTTGACCTCTAGTTGACTAGAATCCAAAATGACCAAAATACCCCTATAGGGTGTGAATAGTCACTTTAGATCAAATGAGCTCCAAATCAAATGCAACCACCTCCAGTAAGTTCCAAATATCAAACCAAACTTGTTGAACCTAAAATAAGATCTTGAGTCAACCTAGTTTACCAAGTCAACCTTGTTGACCAAGTCAACCTAGGTTGACCTAAAAGCCCTTTAAGGGCCCAAATAGGTCATTTTGACCAAATGACCTCCCCAGACTATAGGACCACCACCAATAGACTCAGAACATCATTTTAAACTTGTTAGATCCAATCCCTAACTCTGGGATAACTTAGTTGACCAAGTCAACCTAGTGACCCATTAGGTCTATTGAGGACCTAAATAGGTCATTTGATCTGAATGACCATTCCAGACCCTGAAACCACTTCTACCAGACTCCAGATACCCAATCAAACCTGTCAAGCTCAAATCTTGGCCCTGGGTCAATCTGGTTGACCAAGTCAACCTAGGTTGACCACTTCAAACCCTTAAGCCTCCCTACTTCAAATCAAACCCCAAATGCATTCAACATTTTCTTAAAACTCCTTGAACACATTCCTGAATGATTTGGCTTTGATTGGACCGTTGACCCAATCAATAGTTGACCAAGTCAACTGAGTCTATGGTTGATCAAACTTGGCCCATATGACTCATTTCAATGCTTCTAATCAATTCAACCTATTTTATATCTCAAATAAACTTCAAATCATGACCTTAATATGCCCTAATGCTTGGCCAACCTAATTCAAGTCTAGTTGACCAAGTCAACATGTTGAGACTTAGTCAAACTAGCTCAAACCCTTTTAAAACATTCAAACTCCAATGTCAAGCCATCAAACTCCCTTTAAATCAACCCAAGCAGCTCCCAAGCCTTCCCCCATGCCACCTCAGCTGCCAAGTGGCATGGGGAGCAGTCAAACACTCAAACCAAGCAAATGGAATTGTCAAAGTTGGTTAAATGACCTCCTAAGGCTAATCCACTCAACCCTTAACCCCTCCAGCAGTCCTAATAAATTTCTGGAAGGTTCATAAAGTTTCCTTAATCCTTAGATTAGAGCCTAACCAACCCAAGTGGTCCCAAAGCCCATGTGAGGCCAATAAGACCTCTCTACATGGATGTCCTTGAGCTATCCTTGCTCCCAGCTTTCCAACCACCCCAAGGGTAGGTGGCAGCCATCTAGGGGTGCTCCCAACTGATCCCAGCCCTTCATTCAATATGAGATAGTTAGAATAGGGCAAAACCCCAAAATGAGCTCTCATTCTATCATCCACTCTCTCTCACTTGCCTATAACTCCCAGACCCCAACTTCTGCTCATTTAGGCTTCATACTTCCTCCATCTTCAACCCACAACCAAATCTATCGTCAAAACCTCACCGATGATCAAGTCTCTGGCAAACTCAAGCTACTTCCGTTCAGGTCATATAGCTCTCGATCTAGGCATCATCAGCTCGAGCTGTCTTCTGCAACTTTGAGCGCGGACAAACTACAAATTCAGAGTATCTTTAATCACCTGAATACATCCATTGTATAAGGTATAACCGTTAACCCTAGTCTAGAACACCTAGTTTAAATAAATTTCTATTAAGTGTGTTTTAATCTTTAAATCCAACTCCACATAAATTCTATTCATGCAAGGAATCTAGATTTAAAATTTTATTAAATTCCATCATTCAAATCGAGAGAAAGAGAAATTATTTTGCATTAGTTCTTCAGTTTAAGTATCCAGGTCAAGGTACGAGATCTTAACCGTTGATCTTACGATCAACGGTTAAGATCCTATCATTTTAAGCTCTTATCCGACCGTGGATAGCCCCTGTTGCCCTGTGGCATCGTCCATCATCATCCGGATCATTGATTCAAAACCACGTGTGGATCAACGACTCAGATTTATGGCTGATGTGGTTAAGTGCCGCGCGGCTCGAGACTGCACTGTCGCCCAATCATTGGGCATGATTGCACCACGGCGTAATCATGTCGAATGATTACCATCGTCGTTGCATTTTAATCGGATGACTTTGGTTCTGACACGCATCCCAGCCACGACCGTAGTTTGCTCCAAGCAAACCAGGGTGTGCCACGTGGCAAGCCGCCGCCAGATATCAAATGATTTATTTTTTTAAATAGTTTTAAACTTAAAATAATTTCAAAAAATATTAAAATTACTAAAAAATTTTTTATAAAATTAATATTTTATATTAATATTTTCAGAAAACTTAATTCTTCAATTAAAAAAAATTATTGTTAATTTAAAATATTAAGTATATTTTGAATTTCTTTTTAATATTAATTATTAAATATTTTATATTAATGCTTAATTAAAATAAATCAAATATTTTAAAATTTAAAATTTTTTTTAAAATATTTTATTTAAACCATAAAATAAATTTTAAGTATTTTAAAATTCAAATTCAAATCAAAATATTTAATAATATTTAAATAATCTTTGTTATTTAAATAATTAAATAATTAATTAATATTTGATTAATTCAATATTAAATCACTAAATTAAAATTAAAATTTTTTTATTTCAAAATATTTAATGATTGAAGAATTATTTTAAAATATTATTATTTTGAAGCTAAGTTAATTTAAGATATATTTTATAATAATTAGGTATTTAAATACTAATTAGTACAACAACAACAACATCAAGCCTTTATCCCACTACGTGGGGTCGGCTACATGAATCCTTTTTCTCCATTGTGTCCTATTAAAAGTCAAATTCTCGTTTAAATCTAATAAAGAAAGATCATTTCTAATATTTTCTAACCAAGTCTTTTTAGGTCTACCTCTACCTTTCTTAACATAAGTCAAATCTAAGACCTCTACTTTCCTAACCGGGTCATCGGGAGGCCGCCGTTTTACGTGACCAAACCATCTAAGGCGACTCTCTCTAATCTTATCTTCCACTGGAGCTACTCCAACCTTTTCACGAATATGCTCATTTCGTATCCTATCTCTAAGGGTAAAGCCACTCATCCACCTGAGCATCCTCATCTCTGCAACACTTAACTTAGAATTATGCTTCTCTTTTAATGGCCAACATTCAGCACCATAAAGCATTGCAGGTCTCACCACCATCTTATAGAATTTTCCCTTAAGTTTGAGGGGTACTTTTCTATCACACAATAAGCCCGATACATTCCTCCACTTCAACCATCCAACTTGGATTCTGCTGATAATATCCCCATCTATATCACCATCACTCTGAACAATAGATCCAAGATATCTAAAACGTGTACTCTTATTAATGACTTGATCGGCCAAAGTCACAATGCCCTCACTAGGTCTATTATTACTAAAATTACACTCCATATATTCCGTTTTAGATCTACTCAAGCGAAAACCTTTAGACTCTAAGGTTGACCTCCACAATTCTAGTTTACCTTCAACTCCCTCTCTAGTCTTATCAACAAGAAGAATATCATCAGCAAAAAGCATACACCAAGGTACATCCTCTTGCAAATGTCTAGTGAGAACATCGATGACTAAAGCAAAAAGATATAGGCTTAAAGCTGATCCTTGGTGTAATCCAACCGAAATAGGAAAATACTTGGTCAAACCACCTTGTGTTTGAACACAAGTAATAGCTCCTGCATACATATCTTTAATGATTTGAATATAAGCGTTATTAACTTCTTTCTTTTCAAGAACTCTCCATAGCACTTCTCTTGGAACTTTATCATATGCTTTTTCTAAATCAATAAATATTATATGTAAATCCTCCTTATTCTCTCTATATTTCTCCATCAAACCTCTTAATAAATGTATGGCTTCCATAGTAGACCTACCCGGCATAAATCCAAATTGATTTTGAGAAACATTTGTATCACGCCGCAACCTATGCTCCATAACTCGTTCCCATAGTTTTAAAGTATGACACATTAACTTAATTCCTCTATAATTTGCACAATCTTGTGCATCACCTTTATTCTTAAAAATAGGAATTAACACACTCATTCTCCACTCATCTGGCATCTTTTTAGTCTTCAAAACAGTATTAAAAAGTTTAGTAAGCCAAGAAATTCCTTCATCTCCTAAGCATTTCCACACCTCTATTGGAATATCATCAGGTCCAACAGCTTTTCCACCCTTCATTTTCTTTAAAGCATCTCTAACTTCGGTTTTACTAATACGCCGATAAAAATAGAAATCTTTATTTTCATTTAAGGTGCTAAGGTCACTACAGTCAATTTTATTTTCACATTCTTCTTTAAAAAGTTTAGCAAAATATCTCATCCACCTTTGTTGAATATCATCTTCTAAAAAAAGTACTTTTTGATCTTCATCCTTAATACACTTCACTTGAACTAAATCCTTACTACTCCTATCTCTTTGTTTGGCTAGCTTATACATATATCTTTCTCCCTCCTTAGTATCTAATCTATTATATAAATCACTAAAAGCTAAACTCTTTGCATCATATATTGCTTTCTTAGATTCCTTACGTGCCTCTTTATATAATTTCCAATTATCAGAATTTTTACAATTAAACCAATTTTTATAACAAATCTTCTTATTTTTAATCTTTTCTTGCACATTTGGATTCCACCACCAACTATTTTTACTATTAGGAGCTTTTCCCTTTGAAACTCCAAGCACATCTTTTGCAATATTCTTAATATTACTAGCCACTATTTCCCACATAACATTAGCATCCTCATGCACAGACAAAATCTTAAGATCTAAAATCTTACTCTCAAAAATATTTTTGTTAATATTCTTTAAAAGCCCCCATCTAATCCTAGGAAAATGTTTTACTTTATTTTTTAATTTCTTCCCCATTATCTTCAAGTCCAAAACTAATAAACGATGTTGGGTACATAAGTTTTCACTCGGAATAACTTTACAATCTTTGCAATCTAAACGATCTAATTTTCTTATAAGAAAATAATCAATCTGAGTTGTACTATATCCATTTTTATAAGTAATGAGATGCTCATTCCTTTTCTTAAATAATGTATTAGCAATTAAAAAATCATAAGCTAAACAAAAATCTAATATGGACTTACCACCTTCATTTGTCGTTCCAAACCCATGGCCACCATGAATGCTTTTAAAATCATCTACCTCTCTACCAACATGTCCATTTAAATCTCCTCCAATAAAAACTCTTTCTTCAAGAGGTATCTTTTGTATTAATTCTTCTAAGTCATTCCAAAATTTTAATTTTGAATCCATATCCAAACCCACTTGAGGAGCATAAGCACTTATAATGTTAACAATCTTAGCATCAACAACAATCTTTAAAGCTATAATTCTATCTCCAATTCTATTAATATTTATAACATTATCCTTCAAACTCTTATCTAAAATCACACCTACACCATTTCTAGTACGACTCCTACCCGAATACCAAATTTTAAATCCTAAACTATCAATCTCCTTAGCCTTCTCTCCAACCCATTTAGTTTCCTGAATGCACAGAATATTTATCTTCCTATGAATCATAATATCTATTAATTCCATTAATTTTCCTGTAAGGGAACCTATATTCCAAGTTCCTATCCTAATTTTAGTTTCATGGACTAGCTTCTTTGCCCACATCCGTCCTTGATGTGGTAACCCTTGCCTATTTAACACTGCACCCGGGCGGCGGTGCAGCGGCCCTTGCACACTTGTCGCTGTATTCAGGCCATACAACGCGTCGCTTCCAGGGGACGCCCTAGCATTAACACAATTTCTTAAAGGATTCATGTCATTATTATTCGACAAGTTTTACGCTGGCTGTCGACTACCTAACGCAACCCTCCACTTTTCTCATCCAGGACTTGGGACCTGGCAACGGCAGTGTTATTTAAATACTAATTAATATTTAATTAAAATTAAATGATTTAAAAATTCAAATAAATAATAATAATTTTTTTTTTAAATAATCTCAAATTTCAGAAATGTTTAATGTTTAATTTAACTAAATTTAAGAATTATTTTAAATATTAATTAATTTCAAATTATTTTAAACATCTTTAATTAACATTTTAATGATATTTTAGTGATTTTAAATTTAAAATTCATATATATATATATATATATATATATAGGTTTATTTGTGTTATATATATGTATATATTTTTTGAAATTATTTTAAATATATATAGATTTAAATCTTTAGATTGAGAGATCCACTTTGAAATCTTTAAACCTAGATTAATCATCTTTGAATAGAAATCATGTGGGAGTATTAGTGAATGATTATGTTTTAATCATTCATTAATTTATTATTAATTACAATTAATTAAGTATTAATCTTTGTATGTTTAGGTGCACACACCACCTAGACTTAAGCCTCTCTTAGATTTAGGAATTGATTATGTTTTTGTGTGTGCATGTTATATGTACTAGTCCAAGGGTTATGAGAACTTTGATTCAAACCAATTAAACTTAGAGACATCATTAAGGATAATAATTAAGGACTCATTTAGAAAACTTAGAAAAATTTCAATAACTAAGACACACATTCTCTTAACTTGAAACATAAACCAATCAAACTTAGGGACACCCTCAACCCATAAAAAAATTTCTTACTGAATTTTGAAATAATTAAGCTCCTTAATTAACTTAATCAAAATTAAACCTTAATTAAGCCTTTAAAACTTCTAGAAAATATAATAAATCAAATTTAAATCAAAAAATTATAAATAATACCTTTAGCTGACCAAAATTAAATTTCCAACTTAAGAAAAGTAAATGCCCCATGATTTGACATTAAATTTAAGCTTAATCTAATTTTAAGTGAAATTTAATATTTAATTAATTTAATTTATTAAAAATAATTAAAATTTCAAAAATTTCTGAAACACTTGATAATCACTCCTTAAATTATTCCTGATCTTTGGAGGTGATTTCAAGAACTTTGGAGTCAGTTTGGATTCAAATTGTCAAAAGCCATTTAATCAAGTTAATTAAATAATTCAAATAATTCACTAAACTTTAAAAATTCATAACTAATTCAAATGAACTCCAAATTGAGCAAACTCAAAGGCATACAATTCATATTAAGCTCTAATATTTATAAAAAATATCAAAATTTCATAAATCAATCAAATTTAAAAAAGTTAACTTTTGGTCAAACTTAATTCAAATTCAAGTCAAACTTTCAAACCTTCATAATAAAATATAGAAAAATCTAAATTCAGCATACTTACATTCTAACTGATCATATAAAGGTCTAGTATTTTAATAAAATATCAATTTTCTGAAAATAACTCTTAATCAAAATATTAACTTTTTACCCCTTAATTAAATAATTAAAATAATCCAGAATATTCCAAATATTCAATAAATCATTTAAAATTCCAAAAAATTTTAATTCAACTTTAAAATTAGCAATCAATCAAATTTAATTAAAAATTAATCAATCTTCAAACCTTAATTAAAATTAAATCACTTAATCATATCGGGTATCACTAGGTAACCTAGGCCTACGAGGCTATTAAATTAGCTCCAAGGAAGGTGAAATAAACTTCATAACCTCGGTGAGCAATAAAGGTGATATCTAACAAATGATTAAAATTAATCTTAAAACTAATTTCAAATCATTAAGATTTAAACTTTAATTAAAATATCCTTTAAGCCTTTCAACCAACCAAAACCTTAAACAATTTTAACTAACTGCCCTATATAGGACATATCAAAGCCACACATCCTACCCCACACATCTTAGATGGTTTGGTAGGACAACCAACTCTATTCTTAGGCTAGGCCGATGTTTACTTTTTTACATTATGCCGGATTTTTGAGCTTTTATTGCAGGTTATTTGCTAGTAGTAGAATTGATTGATTATTTATTTTTTTGTTGCACTCTGTGTTGATTTAATTGTATGCTAAATCTACCCCTAGGTTAGGGATGATTTATACTAATTCAATCTTATACATGTGGCCATGCTCATACAGGGCATTTAAAATTAAAGGGGGTAAAATTATAAATGTTAAATTACACAGGTACTCTAGAAATCACTTAAGTCCCCCTTTAAATTAAAAAAGTACGGTCAAGCGTGGCTGTGATTTGAGTATTTTATTTTAGATGATTATTGCTTGAGATTGATTATAACTGTTTGGGATATTTATATAACTATTGATTATTAGGATAACCCTGCAAGTTATTGAGTCAAGATTTTAATTTCAATTGATGTAATTTAATTTGAATTGAGTTGTAAAGTATCAAGTGACTTGAGAATGGAATGCAAATATCTAACTTAGATTTCAAAGAGGAGAAGACATCCCTTAGGGGAGAGTCTTCCTCTATTTGGAAGACTAAGTTAAGATAGCTCTTGAACATCCAATTTAGGATCAAAAAAAGAAGGAACATCCCTTAGGGAAGAGTTCCTCTCAATTTGGAGATCCAAATTAGGATGACTTTCAAGTATCCAAAGAGAAAAGATAACATCCCATTCGAGGGAGAGTTTCTTTTCATTTGGATATCTGGACCCGACTATCCAAGATGCTCGTAGAAAGACAAAGAAGTGAAGAATAAGAAGAGTCATTCTCAAAGTTACTTGAGTCTTAGGAGTAGAATTCAGATTATAGTCAGTGGTACCTGGCCACTTTATTTTTCCTGTAGATCCTGGGTTATATAATTAAAAGGCACTTGCATATGTACTTGAAGTTTGAACTTTAAATTTAATTTATTTGATTATTTAATTAATTTTTGTTGTGTTGATTGCGATACTAGGATTGCATGCTTTTAGTAATTTTTGGCACTTTTGCATGTCGAACTTTCTTTTAGCCATGAACCCGATCGGAGGCTCTGAGGGTACATTTAAAATATTATTTTACTTGAAATCAAAATTAAAATTTTAAGCTCACATAAAAATTCTAACGCTCTAAGAAGTAAGCCCGGACCGTCGAGAGTTTTTCATGCATTCATATTAAATATTCTCTATCTTGTTAGGCATCTCCCTGTCTGTGGATTCTGACAACCCACTCGACCTATTAGGGTGTAGTCCTATCAAGGAGATATTGTGCAATCTCTAGGATAAAATTATTTTTAAGCATTTTTAAAAAATTGCTTCATATCTAATTTAAAGCATTCAAGTCAATTAGCATGTATCACATTAGCAATAAATTAAATTGAGTTTAAAACTTAATGTATTTTTATTTCAAGTTTCATATTACCCAACATATGTTAAGGGACCAATTAGGAATCTGCTCTAGATGTCAGCCCCGCTCTCCAAAAACTCAATCTTAAATAACATCCCTACCACTCTACATTTAAAAGATCAGATACATAGTTTTGAAGCATTTAGGTGATTTAGTTGGCTCCCTAATCCAAGCTGGGGTAAGTCAAGGATTGCATTGTATTAGCTAGAATCCAGATCATTAATTTTTAGTACCCACTTTAGACTTAGGTTCTGAGGCAGATTTTTAATCTTAAGATCTCAACCTCTAGGAATCTAATTCCCATTTTCTAATAAAATTGATCACTTAAACATTAAATGTCTTTCAATCAAATTCAAGCCCAACACTTAGGATAGGCTGGGGTATTTCTGAAGTAATTCAGAATCTCAAGACACCTCCTACCATTCTTCCTTTGACTCCAGAAATAAGTGTTCAACTTTAAACCAATCTTGCTTGAAATTCTAACCCTTACCTCCTTTGATATCGAACCTTGAATTCCTAAATAAAATTCGTATCACTATTTTAATCAAGAGTATTCGTAGGAAATATTTGGTTTTTTACGATGTAATTAACTATGAGGGCTTGCGCTCGTAGGAGATTTAGAAACTCAAATCAGATTTCAAAATTAAGCTTTTTAAAACTTTAATTATTTATCTTTGGGAAATTCAAAAGTCAATGATCATTATCGTCATTTTTATATGATTAATAATAAGCAATATTTTCTTTCTCTGGATAGATATGTCGTTTCATTATTATAACTTTGATCATGAAATTAATGATCTCTCTACTAGATATTATAGTCAAATATTTTTATATGTTTGTTTATCTTTGAGTTTGATTACGTTAATCAGGGTAAATCCAAAGATTTATAATCTGAACCTATTAGGGAATGATATGTTCACCTTTCGAGGTGATATATCTTTCATAATAAGTATTCGATTTTAAAATTAAAATTCCAAAAATTTTAAGTTTCCCAAAAAAAAAATTGACTTTTTTAAAACATATATAAAAAATGGCGACTCAGTTGGGGAAAATCTCTCTCTCCATCTTTAATAATGCTACAAATTTTATTGAATTGGTAGTTTTAACACCTTTCTTCCATTGGTCCTTTCCCTATTTCTTCCTTGGATAAGTGTGGCCAACTCAATTAAGACATGTGAAAAGAGAGGTGAGTGTTGGAAACTTTTTTTATAAGTCTTGGCTTTGATATTTTGCCTCCAAGCTAATTGGTAGAGCAAAAGAGTCAAGCCAAATCCTGTTCAAACCTTTCTATAAATGTTAAAAACTTACGTGCTTAGATTAGTCAACAGCATGCTAAGTTATATAACTTGTAGAAGGTCCCCTAACTTCAAAAATCAAATTCTCAAAATCTTTGTCAAAGTCTAGATCTCTTTCAAAATCCAAATGACATATACCCTATATCACTATATATTATATTATAACCTTTACAATCCAATATATGTGAGTAAATATAGAAGTTATTTTCAAATTTAATTCAAAATTTGATCCATCTAGCGAAGTTTACCTTCAACATTTTAACCCTGAATCACTCATCGGGATGAAAGAGTCGGGTCAACTTTTAGCATCTCCTTATTTAAATTTTTGTAAACCTTTTGTTGAATAATAGTTCAACACCTCGAGTTTCAAAAATAAGGGGAGATACTGTCACAATTTTAAATATTTCCAAGATCTAGTTTAAAATTTTAATAGTCATTGTTGTATATTTTCTTATAACGATTGTTACAGTTTAATATACATAATGTACTTCCAATCCTTCCGATCGATTCAATCTTTGACATTTCACCCCGAATCACTTATCGGGATAAAAGAGTTGGGTTAATCTTTTAGAATCTCCTTCTTAGAGTTTTGTAAACTCTTATGTTGAACACACATTTAATACTTTGAGTTTCAAAAATAAGGGGAGATGCTACTGGATTTTCAAATCTTCAGATATCCTTTTAAATCATTTAACTTTAATCCTCATTGCTGTATATTTTTCTATAATGATTGTTGTAGTATAATATATGTGATACACGTTTGACCCTCCATATTAAATCAATCTTTAACATTTCATCTCAAATCATTCTTTGGAATAAAAGAGTTGAGTTATTTCTTTAAGATCTTCCCTAAAATTTGTAAACCATTGCGTTGAATGCCAATTCAATATCTCGAGTTTGAAAAAATAAGGGGAGATGCTGCCCGATTTTTAAATTTCTGAATCTCCTTCTTTCAAATCCAATCCAATTTTCATTGTTATGTGTATTACTACAACACACTCTTATAGTATAACATATACAATACAAATTCAATCAACCTTAAACTCAAATTTGAGATTCAATCTTTCTATCAAGTCAAATCTCTAACATCTTATTCCTAGACTAGTTAGTGGGGTAAGAGAGTCGAGTTGAAACATCTTGATTTTCTTTGAAATTTATAAACCATCAAGTTGAAGTCAAATTCAACTCATTGAGTTTCAATACTCAAGGAAAATCTTTCACCCTTCACAATTTCAAATTTTCATTTAAACCCATTCAAATCAAGTCCAGATCATCGTTGTTATATATCTTTCTATAACATTTTCTTGTAGTTAAACATATACAATGAAAATTCAAATTTTATTTGAATCAAAATTGCTTTCTATAGCTTATCATCGTATATCAGATTATAGTCCTTATAATTCAACTTACATGATAAAATATAGAGAATTCCTTGTCAAATTTCAAATTCAAAATTCTAATTTAAATCTTCTCCTTTTCAAATCTCAGTTAATTCAAGCAACTACAATGGCTAAAAAACTGTATTCTCAATTAACCGAGACCTTCAAGTCGAATTACTGATTCATAGTAGTGCTATTCAATTTGTAAGGGGTTTTAAGACTTTAAAATTATTAGTGAATGGTGGGACAATTATTAACCTCGCCATTGAGGGCGATAAGAATGGTCCAATAGTTGAATTAGCAGTGAGGGCTACAAGTGACCTTCCCCCCATACTTGAGCTGGCAGTAGGTGCTGCCCTTACACCTTCTGTATCCTCAGTCCAGGATAAGGAGAAGAAAACTGAAATTAAATCCACCATTGAGAAGGGATCTTCTAATTTTGGACCACTATTTGGCACCAAGAGTGCTAGGAAGAACTATCTGAGAAGGGTGAGAAAGAAGATCACCAAATCAAGGAAAATTGCTGAATATAAAGCTTTAAGTCTAATTGAGCCTGAGGCTATTAAGGAGCTGCATGTCCCTGCCTCTTCTCCACTCCTGAAAGGGAGTCATTTTCACTCCCTCGCAACTGCTGTAGGGGAGGAGAGGCTTGCTAGGATCGCTAGCTCTCCACCTAGTCCGATCGACTGCTCTGTGAAAAGAACTACAAAGGAGAAGCATACTCTGAGAACTAGGATGCTAAGAAATATCATCCACACATGTGCTACTAAGACAGGTCAAACTAAGGAATACTATATGAGACACCGTAAGGGGGTGATCTCACACAAATTTGAAAAGAAAGTTTTAAAAGAAGAAAGATCTGAAGAAAAGAACCTGACTACTCAGCCAGTGAGGAGAAATAAAAAGTTTGTTAAACAGCCAGTGACTTCAGTACTAGTGAATGGATATCACTCGGTGCCTCGCCTTCCATCTGCCAAGATGGAGGAGATAGTATTAATTGGATCTAGTAGGGGTCACCCTCTTAGTGGTAGACCTCCAATTCCCCCTTTGAGGTTTTTAAAGTTGGTCCCTGTGATAGCCAAGCCAAAAAAAAATTGTGAAAGATCTTCAGCGAGTTGACGTTAAGGGTAAGAGGCCCTTGCCTTTAGATGAACCATATGTGTCAATGAATTTGAGCAGATTTATTGGGATTCAGATAAGAGATTTAGTCCAGTTACCTGTTGAAGTCCCCTAACTCCCCATCCAGGGATGTGAGGATTCTACTCAGACTGATGTTGGAGTTCCCACCTGTCAAACTCCTTCGTCAACTGTTAAGTTAGATATCTCTCACTCTGCTGAGGATGTTACCCTCATGACTACCAACCCCAGGATAGTCGTAGGGGAGGGGATAGTGCCAGATGTCGATCAAGAAATGCTAGATCAGTTAGTAGCAGAACCTACTGCTGATGATTTAAAAGTTTAAGAAGTTCTTGCCAAGCTTGGAGAAGAAGAGTTTGAAGAAATGATCAACAACAAAGGATACCTGCTTATCAATATTGAGTCAATTGAGGGTAGACAAGTCGATGAGGTGGTCCAGGAGATTATAGATATACTTAAGAAGAAGGTAATTGAAGCCTTCGTTCCAGAAGTTGATGATTTAATGATGGAGGATTCAGCTGGAGATATTTGTATGGTTGAAACTCGAGCCAGATTTTAATGACTCAATCAAGTTAAATGAAAAGGACGAGTACATCAAGAGTCTAGAAAGCAAAATTGAGTAGATGATGCTGAAAATAGAACAAATGTAGAATCAGATGGTTAAAGCTCAGTAGTCTCAGTCTGAGTAGTTACAACTTATAATACATATAATGGGTGAGTACAGTAAGAATATAGAATCAAGCCCTAAAACTCTAGAAGTTACTTCCCCAGTCTCACCAGTAGACAAAGATATCCACTAGATGATTGAGACCCAGGTATGGGAGGCTTTAGCCCACTCTCAAGGGAATGCATCTATTCCAAAGGGTAGACCTTACCCTGAAGAATATGATTTAGTTTCTTATCCTAAATACTTTGTGCCACCTTTATTTAAAGTTTTTAGTGGTTTAGAAAAGCCAAGACAACATCTAACCCACTTCTGAGCGAGCTGTTGCAACGCAGGAGGGTCAGATGCTCTACTCTTTCACCAGTTTATGAGTAGTCTATATGATATTACTTTTGAGTGATATGTAGATCTTTTGAATGGTTCAGTGAGAATATTCACAGAGCTCGAGAGTCTATTCTTAAAGAGATTTTTAAGAGCTCAACAGCATGTAACCGTTGGTGATCTCGTCATTGAAAAATAAAAATCGGGCGATTTTAAAGAACATCCACAGGCCTATTGCTTTTCTTCTGAAGGGTTTCACTATCAAAACTTTGAAAAACTTTTGAATAAGGCTAGTAATTTATAGGAAGAGGCTTCTAAAATACCATTCCTGAAGGATTCTACTAAAAAAAAGAAAGCTAGTAAACCATTGAAGTCCTTTGAAAAGAAAACATCAATGGTTTTATCTTTTAATAAGGGGAAGAAACCAATGAATGTTCAGTCCAGTAATTCTCAAGTTCAATAAACTCAAAAATATTTACCTTTCCAGGTAACCTCTCAACCTACTAAAGATTCTCATCTCATTTCTTTTAAAGAGAGATTGGCTCATCCTTATCCATTTAAAAGAGAGTCAATTAGAAAATCTTTAAGAGTCATCAAAAGAAGCCAGATTTTTGATTGTCGGAGGCCAAGAAGCTGGAAGAGGCAAATAAGAAGGATGATCCATCTTTTGCCCCTATCATCGCATGTTAGGCCACACAATTGAAGACTGCATTCTCTTCAAGGACTGACTCAAAAAGAATTTTTGTTAAGATGATATAATAATTCTAAAGGAGTACATGGTCAATCCGGATCAGGGATCTGTCAAATCCATTTCAGGTAAGAATTTTAACTCTTCTATGTCCATTAAAGATGGTTGGGATATAACATTATCCCGGGCATTTAAAAAGTTGATTAATAAATCTTTTCATCTTTCTTAATAGTTACCAACGAGAGCCCGGGACCTGATCTGGGAGGTTGACCTCGAGGCTTCACAGGAGGACGTTGGGACAGTTTCCTCTCTAGTAGTTGTAGGAACTACTGTATTAAATAAAAATAAAAGAATGAATCTTCTGTAGAGAGAAAATTTATTGATGAGAGATCTGTATAAGTGGTGGATGGTGGCTCAAAACCACTATCTCCACTAAAATTATCCGACTTTTGCTTTGCCCCATCAAAGTTAAAGGGTTAAAAATTTAATAAAAAGTTTAATCCTTCTGCTCAAATTTTGATGTTTAATGTTGAGAATGTAAATCAAGATGACTCTTTTATTGAAAACAATCAAGTACAAGCTGAGATCAATTAAGAAGTTCAAACACTCAACTCCCCAAATTTGATTCTTCAAGAGAGAAACAAATCTGATGTCTAAAATTAACTTTTAAGGGAGTCCCATCATGATAGATTTTTTAGATTCAGACACCCGCTCAGATAATGACAATCAATCGCCTAAGGAGAGGATAGACCTCCATGTAGTTTATTCTTCTGACGAGATCGTACAAGTACAACTACGTGGTGGCAAGGTTTTACCCCCTAGGCTAACTCCTCAGGATAAAGGAAAATAAGTTATTTCTGATGATCCAATTCAAATCCCTACTCAATAATTAAATCCACTTCTTTCAAATCCACCGGGTCCTGATGTTAATGTTCCAAGTATTGATTATAATGTCTTAGCTCACCTTAGAAAGTTACCTGCTAAATTGAGCATTTACAATGCCCTTATCCTTTCAAAAGAGATAAGGGAGATGCTAATTAAAGTACTTCTTGACCCAAAGATTTGCTTAGCTCAGTTAGCTTCAACTTCTGAGGAAGAAGTTTTGTACTTCAAGGAAATCCCAGGGGTTACCTTCTCTGACGAAGATTTACTCCTCCAAACTGCCAACCATAATATTCTACTTTACATCACCGTGAATGTGGGTAAGTTTAAGTTATCAAGAGTTCTCATTGATTCATGTGCATCAGTCAACGTAATGAATATAAAGACTCTCATATACCTTAGAATTGATACTAGCAGGCTCTCAACTAACAAGTTAGTGCTTCGCGAGTTTAATGAAAAGGGTGAGAAGGCTTTAGGTTCAGTTACCCTTCTTCTAGAGATAAGAGAATTAATGACTGAAGCAAAATTCCATATAATCGATTCGGTGATATCCTTTAATGCACTCTTAGGTAGGCCCTAGATCCATGAGTATAGGATGGTTCCTTCTACCCTACATTAATGCATCAAGTACCAACGAGATGGCATTGAGTTTGAAATTAAGATTGATCTGTAACCATTCTTTATTCATGAGATCGGGATCTACGAAGATGCGGCATACTACACACCTAAAGGGTCCACTATCTGTTCTAAGGTAGAGATCAACATCAAGGAGAAAAAAGCAAAAAATTAAAGTTCAAAAGCAATTCAAAGGTTGAGAAAAGAAAAAGTCAAAAATCAAAAGAGACAAAATTCTAGTAGCAAAGATGATGTCGAACGTGTGGTCTTTAGGCCTCCAAACAGTTTACCTCAAAGAGGTGGGCGGATGGCCCAAAAAGCATTTGATCGAGGTCACCCTTCAATTAAAAAAAGAAATCCCCTAATATATATCAAACTTGAAACAAGTTCTGATGAAGAATCAAGAAAATGTGGTGTCATAATTACTTTTGACTATACAAAAATCAATCATCCTCTGAAGTTTGATCTCATTTTAGAATCAGATAGTAATCAGGAGGGTACCAAATTAAAAGTTCAAAGTGATGAACCTGAATTGAGTCTATATGAAAAGTTTAATAGGGCAGTTGAATCATTAACCTTAACCCCACTGTCTGCTGATAGGGTCTCAGGGTTAGTGATTAAGGGTACCCCTAACTTAGATGGAGAAGTAAAGAAAGTCCAGAAGTTCTTCATTGGCTCTTCCTCCTCAAGGAATGAAGACGATGTAATCCTTGAGGAGGCAAATTTTAATGAATTAATAGAATTACCTTTTAGCTACTTTCTTGTTGGTGTTAAAACTCTTATCTCTAAAGGTTTTGCTCCATGTTGATGGACTAAGGGTCAGGCTAGATACCACAAAAGTCTCTGGAATTTAAAATTTAATAAATATTGGATAAGTGGTATCAGCTTTGGTACCGTTAGGTTATTTGACGATGATGAATATTATTTAATGATAACTACTTGTCTTAAATCTAAAAATGTTCCTATTGAACTCATCGATTCACTCGATGGACTTTATTTGGAGACTTTAGATGATTCTGACAAACTTCAAGTTCGGGATGCACCCCCTGAATTTGAAGAAGAAATTAAATCGAGAGTTGATGAACTTAAGAAAATAAACCTTGGAACAGATGATGACCCTCGCCCCACCTTCATAAGTTCTTTGTTGAGTGAGAATGAGTCTAAGGATCTAATTCAACTTCTATCCGAGTTTAAGGATTGCTTTACCTGGACATATGATGAAATGCCAGGATTGTTCGCTAACGTAACAGTCCATAAACTTAGAATTTGGCATGATGTTATTCCTGTTAAACAAGCTCCACAACGTATACATCTGGAGATCGAATAACAAGTCATTTCTAAAGTTAAGAAGTTGGCTGAAGTTGGATTTATTTGAGAGGAATGATATCCCTCTTGAGTAGCCAGCGTAGACCCAGTTCGAAAGAAGAACGGTCAAATTCGAGTTTGTGTTGATTATAGAGACCTGAATAAGGCATGTCTTAAGGATGAATTTCCTTTGCCAATCCTAGAACTCATGGTAGACATTGCCTCCTCACATGTTGTTTTCTCCTTTATGGATGGCTCGTCTGGTTATAATCAAATCTAGATGGCCCTAGAAGATGAGAGAAACACTGCATTCAGAAGTCCTTTAGAGATCTTTTATTATAAGGTTATGCCCTTTGGCTTAAAAAATGCCGGTGCAACCTACCAGCTTGCCATGACTCATATCTTTAATAACTTAATCCATAATCAAGTCGAATGCTATATCAAAGATTTAGTTGTCAAGAGCAGAGTAAAAGAGGCTCATCTTTATGACTTAAGAATCATCTTCGAGCGGTTGCACCGCTACGACCTTAAGATGAATCCCTTAGAGTGCGCTTTTGGCGTCACGTCAGGGAAATTCTTAGGTTTCATAGTGAGGCACTGTGAAATCGAAATTGATCCTGCAAAAATCAAAGCTATCTTAAATATGCCGCCTCCTAAGAGTCTCACTCAATTGAGATCTCTTCAGGATAGGCTAGTGTATATAAGAAGATTCATTTCCAAACTATTCGGAAGATGTCAATCATTCTCGGTCTTGGCTAAAAAGGATGTCAAATTCATTTGGGAAGAGAAATATCAATCTGCTTTTGAAAACATCAAATAATACATGATAAATTCATCAGTTTTGGCAGCCCCCATTCCGGGGAGACCTTTAATTCTTTACACTGCAGCCCTTGATGAATCTCTCGGGGCCCTCTAGCTCAAGTCAATGATGATGGTAAAGAAAATGCTCTTTACTACCTGAGTTGGAGACTCCTTCCAATGGAAATCTGGTATCCAACAATCGAGAAATATTATCTTGCCTTAGTCTTCATAACACATAAACTAAGGCATTACATGCTTTCTCATCAAGTCGATCTAATTTTCAATGTCAATCCCCTGTTATATCTTATGACCCAGCCTATATTGTCAGGATGTCTGGCTCGCTGGTCTATGATTTTACTTCAATTTGAAATCACTTTCATTCCCCTGTGTGCTGTGAAAGGGCAGGCTATTGTCGACTTCCTTGCGGCACACCCACTACAAGTGGAATCTCTTCTAAATAATGATTTACCTGACGAGCAAATCATGAGTTTTGAGGAATCCAGTACTCAAACTTGGGAAATATATTTTGATGGTGCAACGTCCTCTCAATGGGGCAAAACACCTCAATCCATTATTCCTGGAAAGCTAGAGTCGGCCTGATTTTCATAACACCAGATAAGGGAATGATGTACTTTTTCTATCACTTATCAAAATCTTGTGCGAACAATGAAGCTGAGTATGAAGCTTTAATAACTAGCTTGGAACTTGTAATCTTAATAGAGATTAAAGAAATTAAGATTTATGGTGACTCTTAATTGGTGATCAACCAGATTGCAAGGACCTATAAGGTCTTGAATCCTAAACTCCTGAAATACCGCCAGTATACAATACACTTGCTTGAGCAAATTCTAATTATAACCATGTATAGGGTTCCTCATTGAAGAAATTTCTCAGCGAATGTCCTAGCAAAGCTTACAAAAGAATTTTCCTGTCTAGAAGAAGACTCTATCCCTATAGAAGTGTAGGGTCGTCAAGTCCTATCTCCCATAGACTTGGAGCACCTTAATAAACAATCTCCTTAGGTCCTTTCTACCTCTTTAGCAGTTGATGAAGAAGAAAATTGGAGATAACCAATAGTCAAGTACCTTCAAGAAGTCAATCTTCCCCATGACAGGTCTTTTGCCAATCAAATTAAGAAATGTGCCCTATCTTATGCACTAGTCAACGATACGCTGTACCATCGATCATTCGATTAGATGTGGCTATGTTTTTTAGATAAATGAGAGGCCCTGAAGATTATTAATGAAGTCCATGCTTGACAATGCAGTGCTCATCAATCGGGTCGTAAGATGAAGATGGAAATCAAAAGACTTGATTATTACTTGCCTACGATAATTGAAGATTGCATGAAAATTATAAAGTGTTTTCATCAGTGTCAGGTTTATGGTGTGGTTTTATATTAGCCGTCTAATGTGTTGCACCCTACGATAGCTTCGTGGTCCTTCAAAAGTTGGGGCATGGATATCATTGGGCTAATTGACCCTCCTTCTTCAAGTGGTCATCACTTCATTTTAGCAGCGACTGATTACTTTTCAAAGTGGGTAGAAGCAGTTCCTATGAGAAATATAATATCACACCATATAATGAAATTCTTTTATGACCATATCATATATCGATTCAGCGTACCCCGCAGAATCATATCCGATAATGGGTCTGCTTTTAAGACTACAATGATCAATAATTTTAGAAATCGCCATGATATTGATTGGAGATACTCAGTGATCTATTACCCATGTGCTAATGGATTGAATGAGGCCTTAAATAAAACCCTGGTTCAAATCATTAAAAAGACCCTGGGTGATAATAAAAATCATTGGGATGAGAGGTTGGTGGAAGCTTGGTGGGCCTACCAGACCACATATCGAACCCCAACCCAATCCACATTGTTTGTGCTAGTGTATGGGTCCGAGGCCATACTTCCTCTGGAAGTTCAAATCCCTTCATTTAGAACTGTAATTTAAAACCGGATCACAATAGAATAGAATGCAAAACTATGACTAGAAGAACTTGAGGGTCTTAAAGAACGTCGTCTCCAAGCCCAGCAAAATCTAGAACTTTACAAAGCCTGAATGATTCAAGCTCATGATAACTTAGTGTGACCTAGAACCTTCCGAGTAAGTGACTTGGTGTTGGTTCTTCGGAGACCTATCTTAGCTCATCAAAAGATCGGTGGGAAGTTTGAGCCAACCTGGGAAGGACCCTTCGTAGTAGGAACAGTCTACAAAGAAGGCTCGTATCAGCTAGTGGATTGTAAAGAAAATCACCCAATGCTTCCTGTAAATGGGCGATTCCAGAAGAGATACTATGCTTGATGTAGCTCAAATTTTAAATCAATAAAATTTTCAAATTTTGAATCAATTTGACACAAGTTTTTTGAATTTCAAAATCCCATTTCTATTTTCTTAAGGGTAGATATAAGTCACCATACTTTCTTATCTTAAGATTAGATTTTTTAGTGATGGATAATGCCCTTTGTGGCACCTTCCTAAAATTCAAATCTCAATCTGGATATGATATGGAGCAAGTTTTCTCCTCATCACCCACTAGTGATGGATCATGCCCTTTGAGGCACCATCCTAGTTTCAAGTTTCAAAATTCAAATTCGATCCTCTGTGTAGAGTAAGTTTCCTTTACATACGATCATCTTGACCCGATCCTTTATGTGAAGCAAGTTTCCTTCACATACGATCTTTCTATATCTGATCCTCTATATAGAGCAAGTTTCTTCTATATATGATCATCTTGACAAGATCCTCTATGTAGAGTAAGTTTCTTTTACATATGATCATCCAGACTTGGTCTTTTACATGAAGTAAATTTCCTTCACATACGATCATTTTAAATCTGATCCTATGTATAGAGCAAGTTTCCTCTATTCATGATCATTCTAGACTTGATCTACTGTGGGAAGCAACGCTTCCTTCCCACAGGATCTTCAAGTATTTTTTTCCTTAAAGATAGATGTGAGTCATTGTGCTATCTCTTAAAATTCATTAGGGATGTTAAGCCCTTGTGAACTAGTCCCGAGGCTAACTAAGAGGGGGCGTGAATTGATTTTTTTTAAAAACTCATGAGCAAGAATGATTCAGAAAAATCTTTTGGATGTTTTAAAAATAACTTTAACCACAAGAAAGATCTTTTTCTAATTTGCAGTGAAAATAAAATAAAATAATGATAAAAAGATCAATCACAGATTTCACCCAAGCAGATAACAATAGAAAAGTAAAGTGTGAAAAATAATTAGAAAGAACACACCAGATTTAATAATGGTTCAGTAAACTTGACCTACGTCCACTCCCCAGAGCCTCCCCTCTGGGTATTGCACTAACATTAAGTGACTCTCCTTCTACTCCCACAGTAAGGTGGAGAAGTCTGTTCAAAACTCCTTTCCACCAACCCGGTGAGGCAAGAACCTAGACTCCTTTCGCTTCCTCCTGAAGTAGGCAGAGAACCTGGACTCCTTTTGCTTTCTCTTGAAGCAGACAGAGAATCTGGATCTTCTTGTGGATGATCCTCCCAAAGATACACCAACAAGATAAGAGACGACGACCGGAGAAGATGACTCAGATCCTTGCTTGGAGCAACCTTTGTGAATCCCTCATAAACTTCCCCTCACAAGATCCTCTCTCTCTCTCCAAGCTCTCTCAAGGTTTTCTCTGGAAAGGTAGGTGGCAAAAGATCTCAATGATTGAACAAAAGATATCTTAAATAAGAGGGCTAAAAAATTGCCCTATGTCTCAACTGGTCGGCAAAGATCGTTCAGGATGATCCTTAGATCATCCTATACGATCATTATAAAATAAACCATTTTGGCCTGGATGATCAAGTTCCTCTGGACGATTAGAAGACAAAATATGTTCAGATCGTTTGAGATGATTTTGCGATCGTCCGGGATGATTTTGCGATCATCCGGGAGATTAGTTTAAACTAGGAAGATCATCCAGCAGATTCCTTAGGTCGTCCAACCAAACCATGCTGGACGATTTCAAAATAAACTGATCGTTCATGATGATATGTATATCATTCTGTATTATTAGTTAAAAATTAGGAAAATCATACAGCACATTTCTCGGGTCGTCTAGGTGAAGTGCTCTAGACGATCAAGATTTTGTATGTATCGTCTAGGACGATCTTACGATCATCTAGGATGATATAATCGTATCAATCAAAAATTAATAACTTTCCTTAATCACTAGACTAATTTATGCATGATTATAAAGGATTATCTAGGATGATACACTTATTGTCCGGGACGATCAAACCAAATCTCTAAAAATAAAAACTTGCCTAACTTAATCTGGTGGCTGAGAATTTTAGATTTAAGCCTATCATCCTATACAATTGGTATATTATCCAGGATGATCTGTTTAATTAAATCAACTTAACATGATTGCCCTAATTAGGGTTCCCATTTCACTGGATCATCCAGGATGATATGAATATCATCTAGGATGATATGAATAAAATTTGAAATAGAAACTCTAACTAACTAAACCTCTCCTCCTGAGTGTGTGTGTGCAAGATTACTTAGCTTGGGGATCAATTATATTATATTTGACTCAAGAAAGGAATAAATTATATTTAAACATATGTGGACCCGATCTTGAGTTAGCTTGAATTTCATTTAATCTTTTGTACCTGAAAGATTAGTCAATTAAAGTAGAAAGCAGAAATATTTGTTATCATCAAAATTATAATCTTTAAATCCAGATTTGCAATAGTCTCTCCTTAGGATTAGATCTTTTAGTGATAGAATACGCCTTCTATGGCACCATCCTAATTTTTAAATCCATATTTAACTTTCTGTGGAAAGTAATGCTTCCTTCCCACAGGGTCCTCCAGTTTCCTTTTCCTTAAGGATAGATGTGAGTCATCGTGCTGTCTCTCCTTAGAATTAGATCTTTTAGTAATGGAGTACGCCTTCTATGGCACTATCCTAATTTTTAAATCCAAATCTAACTTTCTATGGAAATCAATGCTTCCTTCCCATAGGGTCCTCCAATTTCTTTCTCCTTAAGGATAGATGTGAGTCATCGTGCTTTCTCTCCTTAGGATTAGATCTTCTAATGGTGGATAACGCTCTCTGTGACACCATCCTAGGTTCAAAATATAGATCCAACCTTTTGTGGGAAGCAATACTTCCTCCCCACAGGGTCCTCCAGCTTTTTCTTCCTTAAGGTTAGATGTGAGTCATCATGCTTTCTCTCCTCAGGATTAAATCTCCTAGTAATGGATAACGCCTTATGTGGCACCATCCTAGTTTCAAAATTTAAAACTTTAAGCTTGATCTCCTATAAGAAGCAATACTCCCTTCCTATAAGATCATCCAATTCTTTTTTCCTTAGAGTAAAATTTTCCTTCCCTTAGGTTTAGACTCCCCAGTGATGGAATAAGTCCTCTGTGGCACCGTCCTGAATTCAATTTCAAGTTACAAAATCAAGCTATCTTTTCCTTAAGGGCAGGCATTTCTTCCTTCACTTAGGATTAGATCCACTATTGGTAAATTACACCCTTCGTGGCATTACCCTAGTATCAAAATTCTACTCGATCCTCTATAGTTAGGAATTTATCCTTCCTATACGATCATTCAATATTCTTTTCCTTAAGGCTAGGTTCTTTCCCTTGCTTAGGTTTAGATCTACTATAGGTAGAGTGCACTGCCCCAAGCACTGCCCCAGTACCATTCCAAATTCTTCTAGGGTTAGGATGTCCTTTCCTTTAGGATCAAATTTAAATTCAATACTTTATAGTTAAGAGGTTCTTCTTCCTATAGGATCACTCACGATCCTCTTCCTTTAAGGTTAGGAATCTCTTACCCTTAGATGTAAATTCACTAGTAGTAGAGCATGATTTTCTAAGCACTACACTAGTATCAATTCAAGCCTTATTTCCCCAGGGATAAACTTTTCTCTCCTTTAAGATCAAAATTCTAGACTTGACCTTTTAATTCGGTCAATGCTAATATGTGTAATAGAACTTCATTCTATTACACATATTGGGGGTCCATTTATTGACCTCATTTTTGTATGAGGTCATTAGGATCCAATCCAGATTCTAAATCAAATCCAGACCTTAAGATCGACCCAAACCCTAGGATCCAGTCAAACCTTAGGATCAATTCTGATCTTAGATTAATCTAGCCTCTTGACTAATCTAAATCCTAGGATCCTCTTAGGCTCCATACCTTGAGATCTATTTAGGTCTTAGGATTATTCTAGATCACAAATCTTAGGATTTCTAGATTTTAGGATTCTTCTAGATCCCACACTCCAGGATTCCTAGATCCTAAGATCATTCAAGATCCCAGACCCTAGGATCTCTAGACCCTAGGAAACTCCTAAACTTTATACCTTAGGGTACTCCTAGACTTCAGACTCTAGAGCAATTCAGTCCTTCAGATCTGCCCTGACTCTAGGTTTATCTAGACTTCAGAATCCAGCTAGACCTCAAATCAAACCTATTTAAGCTTCAGATCAATCTTGATCTTCAATCAAAATCTAGACCTCAGTCCAGTTCAAAATCCAAGCTCTAATTCAAATCTTGATCTAGCCCTATATCAAACTTACATCCTATCCAATCACTGATAATCATTTAAATGATTGTGACTCAATGGGATAATTCAAGTTCAAGCATTCAAACCCAAAATCCAGATCAAATCCAGAAATTCAATTCAAATTCCAAGGTTCAAAGGTCCCATCCTGAAAGCCTTTTTAGTGAATTTTCAAAAACTTCAAAACCTAATCAAATGACCTCTAATTCAAAGTCTATTAGTTATATACTGATATGATATGTCTCTAGAGACAGCCATCCAAATTTGACCTCATTCTGAGGTCTCTAACCCCATAAATTGAATTGATTTCCAAAGGCTTTAAAACTTTCAAATATTTATGGCTTATGCCACTAAACCTATCACCTAGTGGATTTTGACCTTGGAGCTTTCTCCAAAGCCTCCAATCACTTCTAGACCCTTGATTATGACTCATTAAATAATAAAATGTATTTTTTTGGACTCATTTTAACCTCTAGTTGACTAGAATCTAAAATGACCAAAATACCTCTATAGGGTGTGAATAGTCACTTTAGACCAAATGAGCTCCAAATCAAATGCAACCACCTCCAGTAAGTTCCAAATATCAAACCAAACATGTTGAACCTAAAATAAGATCCTAAGTCTACTTGGTTGACCAAGTCAACCTAGGTTGACCTAAAAGCCCTTTAAGGGCCCAAATAGGTCATTTTGACCAAATGACCTCCCCAGACTGTGGGACCACCACCAATAGACTCAGAACATCATTTCAAACTTGTTGGACCCAATCCCTAACCTTGGGTTAACTTAGTTGACCAAGTCAACCTAGTTGACCAATTAGATCCATTAAGGGCCTAAATAGTTCATTTGATCTAAAGGACCATTCCAGACCTTGAAACCACTTCTACTAGACTCCAGATACCCAATCAAACCTGTCAAGCCAAAATCTTAACCCTGAGTCAACCTGGTTGACCAAGTCAACCTAGGTTGACCACTTCAAACCCTTAAGACTCCCTACTTCGAATCAAACTCCAAATGTATTCAACATTTTCTCAAAACTCCTTGAACACATTCCTGAATGATTTGGCTTTGGTTGGACCCTTGACCCAATCAATAGTTGACCAAGTCAACGGAGTCTATGGTTGGTCAAACTTGGCCCATATGACTCATTTCAATGCTCCTAATCAATTCAACCTATTTTAAATCTCAAATAAACTTCAAATCATGACCTTAATATGCCCTAATGCCTAGCCAACCAAATTTAAGTCTAGTTGACCAAGTCAACTTATTAAGACTTGGTCAAACTAGCTCAAACCCTTCTAAAATATTCAAACTCCAATGTCAAGCCATCAAACTCCCTTTGAATCAACCCAAGCCTTCCCCCTTGCCACCTCAGCTGCCAAGTGGCATGGGGAGCAGTCAAACACTCAAACCAAGCAAATGGAATGGTCAAAGTTGGTCAAATGACCTCCTAAGGCTAATCCACTCCACCCTTATCCCCTCCAATAGTCTTAATCAATTTTTGGAAGGTTCTTAAAGTTTCCTTAATCCTTAGATTAGAGCCTAACTAGCCCAAGTGGTCCCAAAGCCCATGTGAGGCCAATAAGACCTCTCCATATGGATGTCCTTGAGCTGTCCTTGCTCCCAGCTTTCCAACCACCATAAGGACAGGTGGCAGCCACCTAAGGGTGCTCCCAACTGATCCCTGCCCTTCATTCAATATGAGATGGTTAAAATAGGGAAAAACCCCAAAATGAGCTCTCATTCTATCATCCACTCTCTCTCACTTTCCTCTAACTCCCAGACCCCAACTTCTGCTCATTTAAGCTCCAGACTTCCTCCATCTTCAACCCACAACCAAATCAATCATCAAAACCTTATCAGCGATCAAGTCTCAGGCAAACTCAAGCTATTTCCATCCAGGCCATATAACTCTCAATCCAGGCATCATGAGCTCGAGCTGTCTTCTGTAAGTTTGAGCGCGAACAAACTACAAATTTAGAGCATCTTTAATCACCTGAATCCATCCATTATATAAGGTATAAACATTAACCCTAGTCTAGAACACCTAGTTTAAATAACTTTCTATTAAGTGCATTTTAAGCTTTAAATCCAACTCCACATAACTTCTGTTCATGCAAGGAATCTAGCTTTAAATTTTTAATAAATTCCATCATTTAAATCAAGAGAATGAGCCATTATGTCTAATGATTGCCAACACTGTCACATTTTAATCAGATGAGTTTGGTTCTGACATGCGTCCCAACGGCCACCACAGTTTGCTCCAAGCAAACCAGGGCGTGCCAGATGGCATTTCAGCCGCCGCCAGATATCAAATGATTTATTTCTTTTAAATAGTTTTAAACTTAAAATAATTTCTAAAAATATTAAAATTACTAAATTTTTTTTTATAAAATTAATATTTTATATTAATATTTTCTGAAAACTTAATTCTTCAATTAAAAAAAATTATTATTAATTTAAAATATTAAGTATATTTTGAATTTCTTTTTATAATTAATTATTAATTATTTTATATTAATGTTTAATTGAAATAAATCAAATATTTTAAAATTTTAAAAATTTACTTTAAATATTTTATTTAAACCATATAATAAATTTTAAGTATTTTAAAAATAAAAATTCAAATCAAAATATTTAATAATATTTAAATAATCTTTGTTATTTAAATAATTAAATAATTAATTAACATTTGATTAATTTACTATTAAATCACTAAATTAAAATTAAAAATTTTTTATTTCAAAATATATAATGATTGAAGAATTATTTTAAAATATTATTATTTTGATACTAAGTTAATTTAAAATATATTTTATATTAATTAAGTATTTAAATACTAATTAGTATTTAATTAAAATTAAATAATTTAAAATTCAAAGAAAATTATTATTATTATTTTTTAAATAATATCAAATTTAAAAAATGTTGAATATTTAATTTTACTAAATTTAAGAATTATTCTAAATATTAATTAATTTCAAATTATTTTGAACATCTTTAATTAACATTAAACTTAAAAAATTCCAATTAAATTCATATTAAATCAGAAAAATTAAATAATAATTCAAAATTTTTAGAAAATTAAATATTTTAATTTGAAATTAGTTTTAGAAATTAAAAACTTAATCTATTTTGATTAATATTAACTATTTAATTAGTTTAATGTGTAATTAATATTTAATTAAATATTAAACTAATTATTTTCAAAGTTAAAAATGTATTTTCAAATAACTTTAAAATCAGAGGATCTCTCATTTTAATATCAAACTTATTTTAATGATATTTTAATTATTTTAAATTTAAAATTCATATATATATATATATATATATATATATATATATATATATATATATATATATATATATATATATATTGAAATTGTTTTAAAATTATATAGATTTAAATCTTTAGATTGAGAGATCCACTTTGAAATATTTAAACCTAGATTAAACATCTTTGAATAAAAATCATGTGGGAGTATTAGTGAATGATTATGTTTTAATCATTCACTAATTTAATTATTCATTATAATTAATTAAGTATTAATTCTTGTATGTTTAGGTGCACACACCACCTAAACTTAAGGTTCTCTTAGATTTAGTGATTGATTATGTTGATGTGTGTGCATGTTATATGTACTAGTCCAAGGGTTATGAGAACTTTGATTCAAACCTATTAAACTTAGAGACATCATTAAGGACAATAATTAATGACTCATTTAGAAAATTTAGAAAAATTCTAATAATTAGGACACACATTTGCTTAACTTGAAACTTGAACCAATCAAACCATGGACACCCTCAACCCATAAAAAAATTTCTTACTGAATTTTGAAATCATTAAGCTCCTTAATTAACTTATTCAAAATCAAATCTTAATTAAGCCTTTAAAACTTCTAGAAAAATTAATAAATTAAATTTAAACCTAAAAATTATAAATAATATCTCTAGCTGACCAGAATTGAATTTCCAACTTAAGAAAAATAAAAGCCCCCTGATTTAACATTAAATTTAAGCTTAATCTAATTTTAAGTGAAATTTAATATTTAATTAATTTAATTAATTAAAAATAAATAAAAATCCTAAAAATTTCTTAAATACTTGATAATCACTCATTACATTATTCCTGATCTTTAGAGGTAATGTCAAGAAGTTGGGAATTAGTTTTGATTCAAATTGTCAAAAGCCCTTTAATTAAGTTAAATAAATAATTCAAATAATTCACCAAACTTTAAAAATCATAACTAATTCAAATGAACTCCAAATTGAACAAATTAAAAGGCATACAATTCATATTAAGCTCTAATATTTATCAAAAATATCAAATTTCTAGAAATCAATCAAATTTGAAAAAGTCAACTTTTGGTCAGACTTAGTTCACATTCAAGTCAAAACTTCAAACCTTCATAATAAAATATAGAAAAATCCAAATTCAGCATACTTATAGTCTAATTGATTGTATTAAGGTCTAATATTTTAATAAAATATTAAATTTCTAGAACTAACTCTTAATCAAAATATTAACTTTTGACCCCTTAATTAAATAATTAAAATAATCCAGAATATTCCAAAAATTTAATAAATCATTTAAAATTCAAAAAAATCTTAATTCAACTTTAAAATCAGCAATCAATCAACTTTAATTAAAAATTAATCAATCTTCAAACCTTATTTAAAATTAAATCACTTAATCATATCGGGTACCACTAGGTAACCTAGGCCTACGAGGCTATTAAATTAGCCCCAAGGAAGGTGAAATAAACTTCATAACCTTGGTGAGCAACAAAGGTGGTATCTAACAAATGATTAAAATTAATCTTAAAACTAATTTCAAATCATTAAGACTTAAACTTTAATTAAAATATCCTTTAAGTCTTTCAACCAACCAAAATCTCAAACAACTTTAACTAACTGCCCTATATAGGACATATCAAAGCCACATAGCCTACCCCACACACCTTAGATGGTTTGATAGGACAACCAACTCTAGTCTTAGGCTAGGCCGGTGTTTATTTTTCTGCTGTGTGCCAGATTTTCAAGCTTTTACTACATGTTATTTGCTAATAGCAGAATTAATTGATTATTTATTTATTTACCTCACTCTCTGTTGAATTGATTGTACATTAGATTTACCCATAGGTTACAAATGATTTTTACTAATTCAATCTTATGTAGGTGGCTATGCTTGTATAGGGCATTTAAAATTAAAGGGAATAAAATTATAAATAATAAATTACACAGGTGCTCCAGAAATCGCTTAAGTCTCCCTTTAAATTAAAAATGCATGACCAAGCGTGGCTGTGATTTGAGTATTTTATTTTAAATGATTATTTCTTGAGATTGATTATAACTGCTTGAGATATTTATATAACTGTTGATTATAGGATAACCCTGCAGGTTGTTGAGTCTAGATTTTAATTTCGATTGATATAATTTAATTTGAATTGGGTTGTAAAATGTTAAGTGACTTGAGAATGGAATATAAATATCTAACTTAGATTCCAAAGAGGAGAAGATATCCCTTAGGTGAGAGTCTTTCTCCATTTGGAAGACTAAGTTAAGATTGCTTTTGAACATCCAATTTGGGATCCAAAGAGGAAGGAACATCCCTTAGGGGAGAGTTCCTCTCAATTTAGAGATCCAAATTTGGATGAATTTTAAGTATCCAAAGAAAAATGATAACACCCCATTTGAGGGGGAGTTTCTTTTTATTTGGATATCCGGACCTAACGATCCAAGAAGCTCGTAGAAAGACGAAGAAGTGAAGAACGAGAAGAGTCATTCTCAAAGTCACTTGAGTCTTAGTAGTAGAATCCGAATTATAGTCAGTGGTACCCGGCCACTTTATTTTTTCTACAGATCCTGAGTTATATAATTAAAAGGCACTTACTTATGGACTTTCAGTTTAAACTTTAAATTTAATTGATTTGATTATTTAATTGATTTAATTATTATGTTAATTGTGATACTAGGATTGCATTCTTTTAGTAGTTTTTGGCACTTTTGCATGTCGATCTTTGTTTTAGCCTAGAACCCGATCAGAGGCTCGTTAGGGCACGTTTAAAATATTTTTTTTACTTGAAATCAAAATTAAAATTTTAAGCTCATATAAAAATTCTAACGCTCTAAGAAGTAAACCCAGACCGTTAGGAGTTTTTCATGCATTCATATTAAATCTTCTCTATCTTGTTAGGCATCTCCCCGTCTGTGAATTCTGGCAGGCCACTTGACCTATTAGGGTGCACTCCTATCAAGGGGATGTTGTGTAATCTCTAGGATAAAATTATTTTTAAGCCTTTTTCAAAAACTATTTCATATCTAATTTAAAGCATTCGAGTCAATTAGCTTGCATCGTATTAGCAACAAATTAAATTGAGTCTAAAACTTAATGCATTTTTATTTCAAGTTTCATATTACCCAACATATGTTAAGGGGCCAATTAGGAATCTGCTCTAGATGTCAGCCTCACTCTTCAAAAACTCAATCTTAAATAACAACCCTACCACTCTACATTTAAAAGATCGGACACATAGTTTTGAAGCATTTGGGTGATTTAGCTGGCTCCCCAATCCAGGCTGGGGTAAGTCTAGAATTGCATTGCATTAATTAGGATCCACGTCATTGATTTTTAGTACCCACTTTAGACTTAGGTTCTGAGGTAAATTTTTAATCTTAAGACCTTAACCTTCGGGAATCTAATTCCCATTTTCTAATAAAATTAATCACTTAAACATTAAATCTCTTTCAATTAAATTCAAGCCCAACACTTAGGATAGGCTGTGGTGTTTTTGAAGTAATTCAGAATCTCAAGACACCTCCTACCATTCTTCCTTTGACTCCAGAAATAAGTGTTCAAATTTGAACCAATCCCACTTAAAATTCTAACCCTTACCTCCTTTGATATCGAACCTTAAATTCTTAAATAAAAATTATATCGCTATTTTAATCGAGAGTATTTGTAGAAAATTTTTGGTTTCCTACGATGTAATAAACTACAAGGGCTTGTGCTCGTAGGAGATTTAGAAACTCAGATCAGATTTCAAAATTAAGCTTTTTAAAACTTTAATTAATTATCTTTGAGAAATTCAAAAGTTAACGATCATTATCATCATTTTCAAATGATTAATAATAAGTGATATTTTCTTTCTCCAGATAGATATGTCATTCTATTATTATAACTTTGATGATGAAATTAATGATATCTCTAGTAGATTATTATAGTCGAACATTGGATTAAATATTATTTTGATCCTTTGAGATCATATATTTATTTCTCCTTGAGTTTGACTATGATAATCAGGGTAAATCCAAATATTTATAATCTGAACCTATTAGGGAATAATATATTCACCTTTCGAGGTAATATATCATTCATAATAAGTGTTCGATTTTAAAATTGAAATTCTAAAAATTTTAAGTTTCCTAAAGAAAATTAATTTTTTCAAAACATATATATAACTATTTTTCAATCAAACATACAGTAAATATAAATGCCTACGGGCCACTAAAAGAGACTCGTTGTACACCTAAAGCGTCATCCATAAGAAAAATGCAAGAAAGATGCAGCGGATGACAACATCTACCAATTATAGCAAGAGATTCATTAGTGCACTATAATCTACATATAGAAAGCAATAAATAGTGCACGACAGTCTACCTATATGAGATAGAAAATAATTATAGTGTTACATGTTGCAACCCAGGCTCACGAATTCTTATTTTGATGTTAACAAATATTATGGCTCACATCTCCTAGTATTGCAATGTATATTTATTGTGTATATACTAACCTTTCAAGAATAGCATGCACCATCCAACAAAGATTCAAGGCTCAAAATGGGTAGAATAGATTCTGATATGATGATATTTATAATATTCATTAATGCACTTTTGATTTATTGAGTCAAGTCCTGCAAGGGTGTATGCTTGCTTATGACCATGTACGCACACTCAGGGGGAGTGAGATCTAATCAAAACTAGAAGTTCAACTTTTGAACAAATCGCACTAGATAATTTATATCATCAGGATGATCTGTTTATTGAACTAGACAATTTATATATCATCCTGAATGTCCCATTATAATCTCGAAACCTTAGTTGCCAACATAATTTAGGCAAGATTTAAAGTCTAGATTTTATTCTAATCATCCTGAACAATCCACATCATCCTGGATGATTAATACCAATCATGCCTAAATTAATAAGGTGGTTAAGAAAAGTAATTAAGGTTAGTTTGATCGATCATATTAGCCGGGATGATCACAGGATCGTCCTGGATGATATGTGACAAAAACCTTAATTTTCCTTTGAGTCTCTTGGATGTCTCGAACTATCTGCTGGATGATAATGTCTGATTTTGAACTAATCAACTCATATGATCGAATGATCACCCGGACGATAAGGATAATTTGCTAAAATAATCATCCAGGACTATGCTGATTATATGGCTAAAGAGGCTATTTTGTATTAATCGTAGTGGACGATCTTTGCCACTAGAACTGATTTGGAAGGGTTTTTAAAGCCCTTTATTTAAGGCTTGTCAAAGACTTTGAAAGAGTCATTGGAAACCACTGAGTCTTCATTTCTTTAGAGAAAACTTGAAGAGAGAGCTTGAAAGGGAGAGTGGAAAGGGTGGAGTTTGAGAGGGAGAAGAGCCTTGGAAGGGGGATTTCCGAGGGAGTGTGAGGGGGTTCACACGGTTGCTCCGATAAGCTTGCACCTAAGTACCATTGGATTTAAGGGTCATCTTGAGGAAAGTTTTGGGTAGAAGAAGATCTCTTTGGTGTCAAAGGACCCGGCTACTTTGTCGCACTGGGGAAGGTGGAAGTGATTCTGTAAGGGCTTCTCCGCCTAGCTGTGGGGGCTAATGGAGAGTCACTAAAGGTGTAGTGCAATACTCGGAGGGTGCCTCCAGGGAGTGGACGTAGGTCAGGTTGGACCGAACCAGTATAAATCTAGTGTGTTCTTTCTGATTATTTTCTACATTTTATTTTACTGTGATTAACTGCTTGGGTGAAATCTGTGATTGATCCTTTTATTATTAATTTAATTTATTTCCACTGTAAGATATAAAAAGATATTTCTTTTTGTTAAAGAAGTTTTTAAATATATAATTCATCCCCCTCTTGGTTAGCCTCAGGACTAGTTCTTTAGGGTTTAACACCCTTAACAAACTTTCAAGTAGTATCAGAGCGGGATTCATAAAAACAAGTTTTAGAAAACTTTTAAATTTTAATCAATGGCTAATTTTGGAAATCGTAATATTATAGAAGAGTATTCAATCACCCGACCACTATTATTTGAAAATATTACTTTTGACTTTTAAAAAATTTGCATGTCTACTTTCTTGCAATCAATTGATTATCAAATGTGGCATATGATTCAAGTTGGCTATTATGTACCATCACGCATTATAGATGAAATTAAAATGGATATTCCTTTTTTTGAATGGAGTAGAATAGAATAAATTAATGCTCAATTGAAAGCTAAATGTTTAAATTATTTTATTTGTGCTTTAAATTCTAATGATTATATGTTAGTATCCGCATGCACTACTGGAAAGAAAATTTGCGATAAATTATGCATTACGTATGAAGGTATTAGTGAAGTCAAGCAATCTAGGTTAAATATTTTAATGCATGATTATGAACTTTTTAGCATGAAACCTTATGAGACGATTTTGGACATGTATACTAGGTTTACTTAAATTGTGACATCATTACATGCGTTAGGAAAAAAAACTTTCAAACTTTTAAAAAGTCAATAAAATCCTACATTCTCTACTTGATAAATTTGATGCCAAAGCCGTTACAATTTCTAAACCTAAAATTTAAATAAATATTTTATTGATAATTTGATCGGCTCACTCATTACCTACGAGTAAAGTTTGGGTCAACGACTCTCGGATGCAGGTGAAACTATAGTGTTGAAAATTGAAGACACTGGAAAAATTTTCTTTGAAGATGATGAAAGTAAGGCATTAACATTAATAATAAACAAATTGAAAAGATTACTAAAGCACAAGCATCAACATCAAAAGTGAAATAAAGGTAAAAATGATAAGAATGTTAAGTTCTCTTATGACATTATTTGCTTTAGATGTAGGAAACTTGGACATATAAAAAATTAGTGTTCGAACTTAAAAACTCTTCATGAAAAGGAAAAGGGTAAAGCAAGCAAATTGTAATAAGGGCGAATAATACAAAATAAAAAATCTCCTGAGCAGACCTAACTTCTGAATCATTAGACCACGAGCGAGATGATGTAAATTAATATTTTACATGTGTGTTTGTGTTTGTGTTTTTGCTTTTTTTGTTATTTTTTATTCGTTGTATTTTTTATTTATTTTAGGTGTTATTTTTATGTTTTATTTTTCTTATTATTTTTTATTTTTCTTTTAAAATTTTAAATTAGTTTCTATATTATTTGTGTAGTTCCTCTGATTAGAACACACATATCACCTTTATTTCATTTATACTTTAAAAAATCAAAATTAGTTTTTAAAGTTCATATTTTCTAAAAGTGAAAAATTTATCTCTTATATTTTTAAAAATTCTATGTAAGTTGTGGTTGATTTCTCTAAAATCAGGCAGAGGAAGGAAACTCATGATTTTGTCTCTTCATCTCATTTCTTTATATAAGGTTATTTCACTTCTAATTCAAAATCTATTTCAAATTATAAATTAGTTTTTAAAATTGAACCTTTTTTCATCTCCCTATATTTTGTCTATCTCATAGGGATCTTTTACAAGTTAATGAACCTACTTCAAAGATTATCTTAATCAGGTTATTCATATTTATTATAAGAATAAGGTTTGTTGATTTTAAATATTTAGAAAAGAGGCAAAAGAGGTATAAAATGAGCCCAAAGCTAAAAAGATGCGCAATGTCGCCAAAATGAAAAGATACATAAAGTGTATTAAAAATTAAAAGAAGCACAAAGATCGCCAAAATGAAAAGAGGCACAAAATAAGCCCACACTAAGTTAGTTTTCCTTCTTGTAAATCTCTAAAGTTTAGAAAATCCATAAGGCTTGTTGATAAGTTCATTACTTGAGCTTGAAAATCATGATTTATGATTCATTACTTTGCATTGATCTTCTATTAGATATATTTCATGAAAGGTGTTTTGAAAAATTTTTTGTTTCCTTATCTAATTTGTTCCTTGATTTAGATATTAGCTTAAAAAGTTTTTTAGCCTTTTTAAAACCTGAGCTCGAATTAACAATTTCTGAACCTCTAACATTTCTGGGTTATGAGTGGTCAATTCATGCCTTACTAAGCTTTTGAATAAAATCAAGAGGTAACTTTCTCATTACAAGAAAAGTTTTGATGTTTCAAAATAATTTTCAAAAAAATTTTCTCCAGATCAGGGACTGTTTTCAATCTTTTAATCTATTTTTTCTATTTTATTTTTCTTTGCTCCTCTTCTTTTTTATAATATCAAAGGGGGAGAACGTACTGTTATATTTATGAAGTTTATTTAAGTTGTGTTGTATTTGTGTAACATACTGTTGTATTTATGAAATTTATTTTATTTATAATGTATTATTGTATTTGTGAAATTTATTTTATTTATGTTGTATTTGTGTAACATACTGTTGTATTTGTAAAGTTTATTTTATTTGTGTTGTATTCGTGTAGTTTATATTTTATTAAAAAAAATATGTTTCTCCTTATTTTTAAAATTCTTATCTTAGTGAGGTGGAGATTAGGTAAAAAAAACTTCTTATTTGCAAATTCAATCAGTAATGTTTGCCATCATAAAAAAGGGAGAGATTATTACAACTCAGGCTCACGAGTTCTTGTTTTGATGTTAACAAATATTATGGCTCACATCTCCTAGTATTTACAATATATTTTTATTGTGTTTATACTAACATTTCAGGAATAACATGCACCATCCAACAAAGATTTAATGCTCAAGAATGGGTAGAATAGGTTCTGATGTGATGATATTTATAATATTCATTAATGCACTTTTTGATTTCTTGAGTCAAGTCCTATAAGGGTGTATGCTTGCTTGTGATCATGTACACACACACACACTAAGGGGGTGTGAGATCTAGTCAAAACTAGAAGTTCAAATTTTAAACATATCGTATTGGACGATTTATATCATCTAGGATGATCTATTCATTGAACTAATCATCCTGGATGATTTGTATATCATCTTAAATGATCCATTATGATCTCGAAACCCTAGTCCCCAATATAATTTAGGTAAGATTTAAAGTCTGGATTTTGTTCTAATTATCCTGAATGATCCACATCATCCTGAAAGATTAATACCAATCATGCCTAAATTAATCAGGTGGTTAAGAAAAGTAATTAAGGTTAGTTTGATTGATCATATTGGCCAGGATGATTGCAAGATCGTCCTGGATGATCTGTGACAAAAATCTTAATTTTCCTCTGAGTCTCCTGGACGTCCCGAACTATCTGGTGGATCTAATTTTGAACTAATCATCCCGGATGATAAGTACAAATTACTAAAATAATTGTCCAGGACTATGCTGATCGTACTAGCTAAAGTGGTTATTTTATACTAATCATACAAGACGATCCAAGGAGTTTGAGGGGGGGAAGAGCCTTGGAAGGGGGATTTTCGAGGGAGTGTGAAGGGGTTCACATGATTGCTCTGGCAAGCTTGCAGCTAAGTATCATCGGATTCAAGGGTCATCTCGAGAGAAGTTTTGGGAAGAAGAAGATCTCTTTGCTGACAAAAGACCTGGCTACTCTGTTGCACCTGAGAAGGTGGAAGTGATTTTATAAGGGCTTCTCCGCCTAGCTGTGGGGGCTAAAGGAGAGTCACTAAAGGTGTAGTGCAATACTCAGAGGGTGTCTCCGGGGAGTGGATGTTGGTCAGGTTTGACCGAACCACTATAAATCTGGTGTGTTCTTTCTAATTATTTTCCACATTTTATTTTACTGTGATTAACTGCTTGGGTGAAACCTATGATTGATCTTTTTATTATTGATTTAATTCATTTTTGCTACAAGATATAAAAAGATATTTCTTTTTATTAAAGAATTTTTAAATATCCAATTCACCCCCCTCTTGGTTAGCCTCAGGACTAGTTCTTTAGGGTTTAACACCCCTAACGAACTTTCACTACACACGCCGCCGGATCTGCAACATCTATGAAAGCGAATAGAAGGCGCGTATAAGCTTCCAAATAGAACATTGTATTTAAATGAGGGTTTCTTACACAACTAAGCAGCATTAAATATTCCAAAAAATGCCCCTACACATGCACTTTAATTTGTATACACATAGGTAAATAAAAGAGGGGAGTACAATCATAAAACCTGCATGGGCCCTAGCGAGCGTGTTATGAGCATACACATGACATCTAGGGATACTGCATGGGTTAGATAATAAATCTAAGTTCGAGTCCAATCCTTCTATGCAGGTAAATAGGAGTCAACATGGCTCAAACTGTTAAATAAATATACGATCATAACACCGACTGAGATATTTATTTTATAGTTTATATTAGGCCTTCAAGGCCTATCAAAAAAATAATTCATCAATAAAGACATAAAGCTTGTGGAACCTGATCCTCTATCAACAGCTCGACAAAGTCGACAAGATCCAATATCTAAATATAAATAATCCCATACACCCCAATGATGGCCCTGTTGAATGTAGATCTCAACTGGAGGGGTTAATTTAAAATACTTCAAAATGCCACCCAAACTCCCAGAGGATTTCAAATATTCCAAAACTCCAAATATTTAAAATTGAAATTAATCATCAAAATCACCTAAAGCAAAGTCCATCCACCCTCCATAATAGTTTGCCGAGGTGGATAAGTTGAAAACTACTTCAGCTCATATAAAGCTAATATCTGGTAAAGAATATCACTAGAATTCATTATCAAAATAGTCCCCTACCAGTAAGAATATGTTACATGTCCTCTAATCGATAGTTTCACCGCCAAATAGTACTACAGGATAAATAGTTATGACTCGGGGCCCTCTAAATCGAGTGGTTATATCGCCAAATGGCACCACGAGATAACGGTTATGGCCACAGCCAATACATTCCTTACTGGCATCAAATCCTTAAAATTTGAATCAATAAGATATAATTGATAGGGCACAAAGCCCTTTATTAGCTAAGGTGGTTTCAAATTTATCCCCTTAGATAAATACTCCCCCCAAGTCTATAAGGTACCCTTGGACGAAGCAACCCATGGCTGCCGATAAGGATCCTTCTTCAGGTTGGGTCGGTTACATTCTCTGACTAAGTAGACTAGAGACCACGATGGCCTAGGATGACGAAACCATGGGATCTTGATTGGGTCCATCATCCGTTCCCCCACCATCCACTTTAAGTACAAGATGGTCAAATTTCCAATTTTAAATATCAACCCTTCAAATTTTTGACACCTTAAGCCCATGGTAATACTATATGTGAGATGCACATATCTATATGTATCTAATTGGTGACAAGCCTTAATCAAAAGTTCTCTCTCGTGATCGAGAGGGGTAATTAACTATAGGGGCTTGCGCTTATAGGAAACTAGAACTTAGATCATAAAGTCCTCACAAAATGAGGGTGAAATCTCTAGGTAGTGTCTTATCTACAAACTCATCTGCCTTCCAAAATTTACCCCGAAACTTAATCCGTTAAAATTCCCCTGAAAAAAGCATACGCGAGGAGGCCGGGGCCGAATTTTTGGAGTCCACATAAAAGAAATCTATAATTTCCAAAAACCTGAAGCAACTTATAGTAAAAAAAATTTGATGACAAGCTCAATAAATACATTGCTCACAATTAATTTTATCCTTAAAAACAACCTGATTCCTCCTTCTCATCTAGCCATAAGAAATAAAAATATTCTTAAGCCTCAAAGAAATCAGATATCCCTCACCCAGATAAATAAGATATCCCTCCCCCATATATCCCTCCCCTAAATAAATAAGATATCCCTGCCCTAGATAAATAAGATATCCCAACCACCCCAATCACAGAAAAACCTGATATCATCCTTGACCCAGAATAACAAGACATCTCTGATGAGCTAGAAGATGATATTATAAGATTTAAGAGAAAAATATAAAAAAATGATATTCCTGTCCCACCCAAAAATGAAACTATCCCAGATCAAAATAAACCAATCCCAGTCAATGACGTTGTAATAACTCCTGAACTTGTAAATCCAATAGTGATTTACAAAGGGATTGACAAGTTGAGTTCTGAGGAGAGAAGTTTTATGTAAGAAAGCTTTAAGAAGTTCAATCAGAGGTAAACACTAAAACTATTATAAACTAACAAAATTTTTTAGTTTTGTACATGTTGTGCGTATGTTGTGCATATGTTGTGTATTTTATGCATATGTTATGTATGGTTACTTCTTAATTTATGCTTTTATTATATATATATTTTTTTGTAGGAACGATATAGTCATTCAATGTGAAAATATTATTATTTCTAGAGCTGACATTGATGAATTAATAACCAATAGTTATTTTTCCAATGATCATGTAGATGTCTTTGCCCTTTTATTAAATGATAAGTGTAAATTTATGCCTGACAAGTATCATAACTTTCTATACATCTCGCCAGTGTATTGAGTTAGTATTTAATTTTAACACTAGTTATAATCTTTGTAACTATTTTATTTTACATTTCTTATATTTACTTTTTTGCAGAATTACAAAGGAAGGGACTCATTATCAAAATTGTATATTGACCATATAATCGATGTTGTTATTAAGTCATGCAACATTTTGCTTCAACCAATCATTGAGTCCGCGCACTAGACCCTTCTGGTTGGGTTGCTAAATTAACATAAGTGAAAATTTTATTATTCCTTACCTAACCGTTCACATAGATATATTGCTCAAAAATTGTAAGTGTGTGAGATCAATTGTTAAATTTTTAAAAAATCTAAGAACTAATTTTTGCTTTGTATTTTTTAAATTATAAGCCTATATGCTGACACACAAGGAACTTTTGATAGTGATATCAGAAAATAGAAGATTTTTATAGTAACTGGTGTGCCAATTCAGACTAACTATGTAGATTACGGAGTATTTATTTGTAAAAACATGGAAAGGATTTGTCTTGAAGGCAGCACCACATGGACTAATAGTAAAAGTTGACAAGAAGAAATGCCAAAGTATAGGACAGAATTTACGCATACAATTTTTTGTAAATTATGAAGCAAAATTTGATAATTTTTTTGTTCATAGTTTTCTTCATATTTTGTAATATTAGTGCATATAATTTAAATTTATTTTTTATGCATAATTTTTATTAGTCTACTTTTTTTTGCATAGTTTATGCATGGTTTATTTTAAAATTCATTGAGTTATCATTTAAATATGTATACCGTATGTAGAGAATACGCATATCATACATAAAGATTATGCATATCGTACAAAAAAGTATGCATATCATACGTAGAGAATACACACATCGTATGCAAAGAATATGCATATTATATGTAGAAAATTTGCATATCGTATGTAGAGAATACGCATATCATATGCATAAAATACAAGAGAATCTATGTACATTTTTTGGGGGATAATTTTACGAATAAGAGAGTCTAATAAATGATAAAAAGTTACATAAAAAGTTAAAAAATCATTTATAACAGAAATAGTCTCTTCTAAAATAATTACAAGAGAACCTATGTGCATTCTCATTCTATGGAAAAATGGCAACCAAAAACTTTGAGGAAGGGTTCAGGTGTCTTGCTTTCTTGTGGAGTCATGATTATGCAAACAGAAGTAATGCAGCCTTAAAAAAAAGAAAATTTTTTTTACTTCAAAACTAAGTCTAAGGTTGTTGTTAGTTTATGATTCTTTTGAGGATGAGATTTAACTAAGTAGATTGTGAAATCGTAAGAATTAAAAACTAACAACAGCCTTAGACTTAGTTCTGAAGTAAAAAAATTTTCCTTTTACTGAAGCTGCAATACATTTGTTTGCATAATCATGATAACTCTAAGCCAACCTTTACGTGTTCCCTGCCTTATATAGAATATTGAACTAGATAAAGTACTAAAAGCAGTCAATAAAGACTCATAAAACTTCAACCAACCCTCCTAACCATATGTGCCACCCATCAGTCCATAGCTAATAAAAATTACTACACATGCCAGGGCCCCCACATGTTTTTGGATTTATTTTTAAATTATTCAAAAAATATGCATTAAATATGCACAATACACATAGCACGTACTCACAATATACGCACAACATATGGATAAGGAATAAGATCAATGATGTTTTGAATTTTGTATTTTTTTTAAAGCTTTATGTAATAAATGGATTATTTTGTATAATTGCTTGGACTTTTTTAATGATTTTTTTGAGCCTATAGAAAGCTATAACTCAGATCATAAATTCGTCACAAAATGAGGGCAAAATCTCTGGGTAATTCCTTATCTACAAATCCATCTACCTTTCAAAATTTACCCTAGAACTTAATATGTTAAAACTTCCCTGAAAAAAGCATAGGCGGGGAGGCCGAGTTTGAATTTTTTGGAGCCCATAGATTTCTAGCGACTCCGCTGGGGACTGATTTCTCTTTCCATCTTTGGCTAGTCATCTCAGTACTATCATAGCAGTTAAATCAAGACAGATTCAAAATTTTGAATTTTACCAAAATTATCATGTGAGGAATTAAAATTTTAAATATTTTAAAATAATCGTTCAATAAATTCATAGAGATAATATATTTAGTAGTATTTTTAAAATTGTATTATTTTAATTACTTATTAATGTTATCTATTTTGTTCTTATGTTCTATGCAAGTCTCTGCATTTTGAAAGTGTGGGGTTATGTATCAGATTTTGATCACTATATCTTACCTTTTATTCATGCAGATGGATCTACATAATACACCAATGACTGTCAAACTAGGACAAGGAGCCAGGATTCAACTGGTAAATACTATTATTGAGATTTAAATGTTGGAGCTACCTCCAATTTGGTACCCTTGACTTCCCTGCAGTCATTGCAAGGACCGCCACTATCCCTTTGAATGGCATAGAATTTGGAGGGCCTGTGACAAGGCCCACCCTACTGAATTTGACACGCATCGTGCGCATCTACTAACACTACGACCTACTGCTCAAAATCCTCGTAGGAGGATTTCTTTATTTGAATGGTTGTTACAGTTAGAAGCCCCAGCCATTAAGAGGATTATGGCTGATAGAAGAATCTCAGTGGTGATTACAAACACCACCACCATACCCAGGGGGATTGCTGCACTTGGTAGGAATGAGGCTGAGGCCTTCTCATCTAGAGAAAGGCTTATAAGAAGGCAGAGGAGAAAGAAAAATACTGAACTTCGAGCTCAACAATAATTCCCAACCCATCCCTCTAACTTGTCGGCCCAGGAGCCAGAGGCAACCATTCCCACTATGAATGGGTTTGCTTGTTTAAAATGGGTAAAAAGAAATAGCTCCACCGGTGAGCTGAAGAAATTATTTTAGGACCAGCAGCCTGAAGTCCCAGCTCCTCAGAAGAAGAAGGAGCCTGAAACTCTCTCGGCCTGAGTCTATAGGGTCTTGAAGACTATGAAAGAGAGAGGATAAAGAAAAGAAGATACCAGTGGCAGCTGATGGTCGAGACCAGGAGAACTCCACCAAGAGAACACTTATCTATTATGGTGGAGAGAAAAGAAAGAGAATATATCCTGCATGGTGAGCATTGGGGCATGACACCTGAACCTCATGCTCATGGGTCCACTGCCGAAAGGTCCTAATGGAAAGGAAAAGAAATCTAGAGGCCAAGGCCTCGCAGAGAAGAGCGAGAAGGAAGGGAAAGAGAACTAAATCTACGCGTGACATCCAGTACAACTTCCCAAAGATTCACCCCCAACAACAAACAATGTTAAAAGTGGATCCAAAAGAAGACCCATGATGATACCCCTCCCGACGGTTGTCACCTTGGAGAATTTTCCAAGGGATCCCGTCGCTCGCCATCCCCTCCAAAGAAAGAGACGACCAACTTTGACCGCAATCTATAGGTTGAAGAGATCTTCCTGCCGAATCAAGAACTAGAGATCCAATGACACCGCCACTTAGAGATCTGAGTGCTAGAAGTGGAAGGAAAAGAAGATATGGAAGGGGAAGAAAATATAGAAGAAAATATGAAAGAATATATAGAAGAGGAAGAAATTAATGATGCTATAAATATGGAAGTTGTCTATATGATGATACACACCAACATCAATAGCGAGATCTACTATGGTGATGGTGAAGATAGAGACAATAGGAAAGAACCACGGCCTAGATAAGTGTACCGATGTCACCGTGAGGCTGGGTCCACCACTGGCCGAGGCGTCTGCTCTTTTGAGGAAGAATGAGAAGAAGAGGCTGAGGAGAATCCCTTTGTTGATGAGAATGTCGCACTTTTTGATATACGAAGATAGATGAGACATCATATGAGGGCTAAGGAGAGGGAAATCTCTTAGTTGAATGAGAAAATAATAGAGAAGATGACCCAAATGATGGCAATGATACAGATGATGTAGTGAACTACTGTCACCTATCCCATGCCTGATCCTGCAATCGATCCTCCAAAATTCTAAATGCCTCAAGTCTCAGGAGTACGAGGCACTCCTGAGGGTGGTCATGAGGCTCAGAACATCACTCACCAGCCTAGTCCATAAAATATAGCAAGCACTTCTGAACCTGTGACTGCTGCATAGTTGAAGGGAATAATTACAGAGAAGATCAAGGCTATTATAACCATTGACCAAGTGAAGAAATTAGTGGGCAAGGGTCACCTCTATCCTACTGAGTATGATCAAGTGTTGTGCCCAAAAGGGAACTCTATACCAAAATTCAAAACTTTCGATGGCAATAAAAACCCTAGGCAACACTTAGCATAATTCAAGGTAACCTGTGAGACCATAGGAGGAAATGATGCCCTACTCTTCTGATAATTCATTAACAGTTTGACAGCAGCTACTTTTGAATGGTATGCCAAATTGCCAATGTCTCTATAAAAATGTTCACAGAATTGGAAGCTATTTTCATGAAGAGATTCACTAGCACAACTGAGAAAATAACCTTCGCTGACCTTGCTCTGGATAAGAGGAGAAGGGATGTGTCAGTGATGAAATATATCACTCGCTGGCAAAATTTAAGCATGAAATGTGAGTAACAGCTCAAAGAAGAGTATGTCGTACAGTTGTTAATGGGAAACATTAACGACAAAATGTAACCCTTCCTATGCATGGCCATAATCACCATATTTCAAGATTTGCTGGATAAAGTGGTGAAATTTGAGAAGTTAAACTTATCAAGATCAGAAAGTCACTCTAATAAGCCCAAGAAGGCTAAAGCCTCAGGTGCTAGAAGAGGTGAGGCCGATTTTATATTTTTCTCCAGAGCTAATAAAAAAAATAGGTGGTATACAACATAGATAAAGGCAAACAACCAATACAGTATAAAGAAAAGTCAAAATAATCTTACAAATCTAACCCCCAGCTAAAGTTAATACTCGAAGGTAATGATAAGCTATGAACTTATCAGGGTGGTGGAGAATGCCTGAGACAAACAATGAGAACTGGTGATCGAACGTTCCCCTTCCTCAAAGATAAAATGAATAAAGAATATTCAATCAAGAGGAAAAGTGTCCCCAAGCTGTTTTGACAAGCACTGAAAGCGGCTTTAAAACTGCTAGAGTGTAAGAGGCCCGAGGAGTCAAAACATACTAGTGGCCCAAATTACTGCCCGTATCATCATGTAATCAGCCATCCTATTGAAGATTGCTACATCTTTAAGGATTCGTTGGAGAGGAAGCATCGAAGACGAGAGCTCACGTTGTCAGAAAATGTGTTGGCTTATCCTAGGAAAGAAGTAACTCGGGTGGTTATGTCCTCTTCTATACCCCTGATTAAAGAAAGAACAAAGGAAAAGAAACTAAAAAAAGAAGAGTAGTGGGAGACTACGATCTCCAAAAAGACTGTGAAAATGCTGAAGCAGCTCGAAGGAGTCCTAGGGGTAAGGTGGAAATCCATTATTGAGCCGGTGCTAAATCTGAAAGGATTGCATAAGGTACATGCATCTACTTCTAAGCAATACCCTGGCCAGGCTAGCTCTTCAAAACTTGATAAAATAAAATCTACCAACAGAAAGACCAAGCTGAAGAAGCCCAAAGAGAATAGGATTGTAACTCAAAGGGCTATTAACAGTTTGGATAAATATTACCAGACTGTGAGGTGACTTATTCAGCTCGTGGACTTCTTGTTAGAGCTTAAAATAGATGAAGCCGAAGAAGATGATGAGAAATCTCTTCCCGTAGAAGTGTGTCGGGTGGTCTCAGTGGTGCTAAATGCACTGATAAAATAAAAATGCATTGAGGAGGTGGCCTCTGAATCCTGTATAATGGTATCGCCAATGGACTACATGAAAGTTCGATAGGGATGTTAAGCCCTGATGAACTTGTCCTGAGGCTAACCAAGAGGGGGGTGAATTGGTTATTTAAAAATTCAAGAGCAACAGTAAAAAACCTTTTCGATGATTTATAACGGAAACAAGTAAAACACACAAACAAAAAGATCAAATACAGATTTCACCCAAGCAGTTAATAACAGAAAACTAAGGTGCATAAAGTAATCAAAAAGAACACACCAGATTTTTATAGTGGTTCGGTCAACTTGACCTACATCCACTCCCCAGAGCCTCCCCTCCGGGTATTACACTAACTCAAAGGGTCTCTCCTTTTACTCCCACAGCAAGGCAGAGAAGCCTATACAAAAACTCCTTTTCACCGACACGGCGAGGCAGAGAACCTAACCTCCTTTTGCTTCATCCTGAAGCAGGCAGAGAACCTAACCTCCTTTCGCTTCCTCCTGAAGTAGGCATAAAACCTCGGACTCCTTTCGCTTCCTCTTGAAGCGAGCAGAGAACCCCGATCTTCTTGCCGACGATCCTTCCAAGAGACAACGACAAGACCAGAGATGACGAGCGGAGAAGATGACTCTGATCCTTGCTTGGAGCAACCTTTGTGAATCCCTCACAAACTCCCCCTCACAAGATCCTCTCTCTCTCTCCCAAACTCTCTCTCTCTAGGTTTTCTCTGGAAAGGAAAGTGGCAAAAGATTTTTCTTGTTGGAAGAAAAATATCTTTTAAAGGAGGGCTCTAAAATTGCCCTAAATCTCAACTAGCCGGCAAGAATCGTCCAAGATGATCTAAGTATCGTCTTGTACGATTAGTTCAAAATCAGCTGTTTCAGTCTGGATGATCTAGCTCTTCTGGACGATCAGTAAAAAAATTGATCAGATCGTCCCGTACGATTCTACGATCGTCCAGGACAATTAGTGTAAATCCAAGAATTTTGTCCAGAAGACCGCTCTGATCGTCCAGAGGAACTTGTGTTGGACAATCCAAAAATGACTTGATCGTCCAGGATGATACGGATATCGTCCGGGATGATTAGTTCAAAAAGGGCCAAAATCATCCTGATGACCGCTCCAGACGTACAGCTGAAACACACTAGACGATCATGATCGTCCTGGATGATCCTGCGATCATCCCGGATGATATGATCGTATCAATTAAATATTAATTTCTTTCCTTAATCACCAGACTAATTTAGGCATGATTATACTGGATCGTCCAGGATGATACACGTATCGTCCGGGACGATCAGATCAAATCTCTAAAAATAAAACTTGCCTAACTTGATCTGGCGGCTGAGAATTTTTGATTTGAGCCTATCGTCCCGTACGATGTATGGATCGTCCAGGATGATCGGCTTAATCAGACAGCCTTAACTTAGTCACCCTAATTAGGGTTTCTATTTTTACTTGATCATCTAGGATGATATGAATATCGTCTAGGACGATCTGAATAAAAATTGAGCAGAAACTCTAATTTACTCAAGCTCTCCCCCTGAGTGTGTGTGTGCAAGGTTACTTAGCTAGGGGATCAGTTACATTACAATTGACTCAAGAAAAAGAAAACAGTACATTTGGACACACTTGGACCCGATCTTGAGTTGGCTTGAGTTGCTATTGATCTTTTATACTTGAAATGGGTTAGCCAAGCAAAATAGAATACAAACATATTTGTCATCATCAAAACCAGATTTGTAACAATCTTTCCCTTTTTGATGATGACAAATATATGTGTAGTAGTTTAAAAAATAAAAGAACTAGGAGATCGAAAAATAAATTTTATTGAACAATTAGAATAGTATAGGAAACACAACTACACATGAAGTAACCAACACAAGACAAGAATAAAAAAAAACTACTACAACTGAAATCAAGAACAAAAACTACTACAACTGACTCCCCCTTTTGACATCACAAAAAGTAAAAGGGCAAACAAAAAAATAGAAACAATAGTAAATCAGAAACAACAGTAAATAGAAACTACACAATGATCTTTTTTTTTTCTTTTGAATCAATCTACTCCAGTAAATCAGAATTTTCCCTTGATTTTAAATCCAAAAACCAATAAGAAGATGATTGACAGTGCTAAAATCCAGAAAAAGTTAGAAAATTAACTTTCATAATCTCCCACCTCGGACACCTTATAGATGCAAATCCTTTTCAAAATAAAAATCCAATTCAAAAGAAAAAAAATTAGATTCGAAAAGAGATCCTTTCAAGCCTCGTTCTAGAAAAATATCTGATATAATAGTGTTGCAAAGTAATAAATCAGAAATAAGGACTTTCAAACTCAAGCTTTTGAAAATATTAAGTGGCGCACAGATTTTTCTAAGATATTTAACAATCTGAAAGGGAAGAAAGCTTAGTTTGGGCTCATTTTGTGCCTCTTTTTTAATTTGTTTGGTGCTTTGCGCATCTCTTGATTTTTGATATACTTTGTGTATCTTTTAGTTTGATGATATTTTGTATCTTTTCAGCTTTGGGCTCATTTTGTGCCTCTTTTTTAATTTATTTGGCGCACTGCGCATCTTTTATAAGCTTTCTCCCTCTCAAACTCATTAAAGGATCTCAGGTATAAAATTACCTTCCAGACATAGGAGACGCTCTCCACAATAAGGAAGAGTAATTCACAAAATAAAAGCCATATGTCGTATGATAGTTTAGAAAATCATAATACTGACTCAAGACTTTGAAAACACTATTCATATGAGGTAGATTACTGTAGGAAGATAAAATAAATTTCTATTTCAAAAACTAATATTTTAATTTTGAAGAGGATATTTATCCAAAAGAAATAATACACCAGTAAAGGAGTTAGAGGAAGAGAAACAATCATCAATGTTTTCTTCCCTTTAACAGATCCAGTGGAATCAATCACTGCTTACACATTTCCAAATAAAAATAAGGTAAAACTCTCAATCAATCTAACACCAAGGCTAACACAGAAATTAGCAGAAGAAAAAATAAAAATAACTGAAAAAAATAATCAAATCAAACAGCTAACTAACAGAAACAGAATAAAATCAGAAAAATCAGAGATCAGCAGTCATCAGAATCAAGCATTTATATCAATCACTCCTAATCTGGTCCTCAAAATGCTGAATGAGTCAAAGGCCAGTGGTTTAGTAAATATGTCAGCCAGCTGATTTTTAGTTGCTACATGATGTAGCTCAATGTCCCCTTTTGTAACATGGTCCCTAATGAAGTGATGCCTTATATCAATGTGTTGGGTTCTAGAATGTTGGATTGGATTCTTAGAAATGCAGATGACACTAGTATTATCACACAGAATAGAAATTGAGCCCACAGGTAATCTTAAATCTAAAACTTATTGCTTCAACCAAAGAACTTGGGCCACATAACTTCCTAAGGCAATGTACTCAGCTTCAGCAGTGGAAAGTGCAACTGAGTTCTATTTTCTACTGGACTAGGAGACTAAAGACTGTCCTATGAATTGACAAGTTTCAGAAGTTCTCTTTCTATCCACCCTACACCCTGCAAAGTCAGAATCAGAATATCCAATAATCTCAAAAAAGGTGCTGTGCCTAGGGTACCAGATTCCTAGGTTTGGGGTTCCTAAAAGATATCTGAGAATTCTCTTAACAGCAGTCAGGTGGGACTCTTTAGGATCAGCCTGAAACCTAGCATAAAGACAAACACTAAACATGATATCAGGTCGGCTAGCAGTCAGGTAAAACAGTGATCTAATTATTCCTCTATACTTCTTCTGATCAATAGATTTTCCACTTGAATCCTTATCTAACTGAATAGAGGTGCTCATGGGAGTGTTGATTGGCTTAGCTTTGTTCATTTCATATTTCTTCAAAATGTCCTTAGTGTATTTAGATTGATTGAGAAAGGTTTCATCATCCATTTGCCTTATGCTAAACCCCAAAAAATAGGACAATTCACCCATCATACTCATCTCAAACTCCTTACTCATTATTTTAGAAAACTCATCACATAAATATTTATTAGAAGATCCAAAAATTATATCATCAAAATAAATCTGGACAATGAGTAAGTCATCCCCTATTCTCCTCAAAAAAAGGGTGGTGTCTACGCTCTCCTTAACAAACTCTCTTTCTAACAGGAATGTGCTAAGCCTCTCATACCAAGCTATGGGTGCCTGTTTCAATCCAAATAAGGCCTTTTTTAATTTGTAAATATGATTTAGATATTAGAAACTCTCAAAACTTGAGGGTTGTTCTACAAAAATATCATCTTTTATTACCCCATTTAGAAAGGCACTCTAGACATCTATTTGAAATAGCTTAAATCCCTTATAATAGGCAAAGGCTAGTAGCACTCTAATGGCTTCCAATCTAGCTACAGGGGCAAAGGTCTCCTCAAAATCAATCCCTTCAATCTGATTATACCCCTTAGCCACCAATCTTGCCTTATTCCTAACCACCACACCAGAATCATTCATCTTATTCTTAAAGACCACTTGGTTCCCACAATACTTTGATTTCGAGGTCTTTCTACTAACTCCCAAACATCATTCCTTACAAATTGATTTAATTCTTCTTGCATAGCTAATATCCAGAACTCATCCGAAAGGGCTTGATTGATGTTGGTGGGTTCAGTCATTGAGATAAAAACAGAGTGGTTTACTTCCTTCCTAAGTCCATGCCTAGTCCTAACACCTTCATAAGGTTCTCCTAAAATCAGTTCTTTAGGATGACTCGAAGAATATCTCCAATCTCTAGGCAAAGTGGTTTGAGGTTCTACCCTTTCCTCCAGAATTGCATTTCCAACCCCTTGGGTAATCTCCTCTACCTCTTCTTCTTCCTCAACTCTAGTCACCTTAGGATCAGATTCATCAAACACCACATGAGTTATCTCTTCCACCACTAAAGTCCTCTTATTGAACACTCTAAAGGTTTTCCCCACACTAGAATAGCCTAAGAACACTCCTTCATTAGATTTGGGGTCAAATTTTCCTAAGGATAATTTCCCATTGTTCAGAATGAAAACCTTACAGCCAAAGACATGAAGGTGGAACAGGTTTGGAGTTCTACCCTTGATGATCTCATAAGGTGTTTTGTTTAGATTTGATCTAACATTCACCCTATTCAGCACATAACAGGCAGTGTTCACCGCTTCAGCTCAAAAGTATTTTGGAAGTGAATACTCAGCAAGCATGACTCTAGCGGCTTCCACTAAGGTCCTGTTCTTCCTTTCAGCTACCCCGTTCTGCTGAGGGGTCCTAAGAGCTGAAAAATTATGACTTATCCCTTGCTCCTCACAAAAACTTCCAAACTTCACATTTTCAAACTCTCCACCATTATCACTATGAATAGTCAAGATCTCACAACCTAACTTCCTCTGAATCCAAGTGAAGAAGGACTTAAATTCATCAAATGACTCAGACTTGTGTGACAGAAATTTAATCCAAGTGAACCTCGAGTAGTCATATACAATCACAAAATCATAGACTTTCCCCCCTAAGCTGGCAGAGCTAATGGGTCCAAAGAGATCCAAGTGAAGGACTTCTAAAGGTCTAGAGGTGCTAATGTCCTTAACCAAGTGAAAGGAGGACTGGACTTGGATCCTAACTGACAGGCATCACACAGGTGGTCCTTAGTGAACTTAAGCTTGGGCACACCTCTAACTAAGTCCTTTTGGGTGACTCTCCTAAGGGTTTTCATACTGGCATGACACATTCTCCTATGCCACAACCAAGACTCATCAGCAATAATTTTTAAGTAAATTGAATTTTCAGCTTTAATGTAACTTATATCCAGCTTGTAGACATTATTTATCCTTTATCCCCACAAAACAATTTTATCATTTAAGCTTAAAATGCAGCAAGTGGGAAGGAATTTGATGTTGTATCCTTTATCACAGAGTTAACTGATGCTCAGTAAGTTATGTTTCAGTCCATCTACAAGAAAAACATTGTCAATCATAAAACTCTTTGAATCACCAATTATACCTGAACCTACCACCCTCCTAGTGGTGTTATCTCTAAGTGTAACCTTGCCTCCAGCCCTGGCCTCCAGTGAAATGAACTGATTTGCATCTCCAGTCATGTGTCTAGAACATCCGCTATCCAGGTACCACATGCTCTCACGAGGTCTTGTGTGAGAGCACACCTATAAAATCATCAAACGTCAGTTTTAGAAACCCAAACAGGTTTGGGTTCCTTCTTATATAAAGAAGAATGCAATGCATGTGTGCTGTGCTATGAAACAGGCATTTTGGGCCTCCGCACTCAATGTGTACTACGGTGAACAGTGCAGGTGTGGGAAATGTGTCCTAACATGCCACAGGAAAAATATCTAATACCAGGAAAAGGGTTAACTAATCTACGTGGGTGATAGTGCCTGTTCCTAGGTTTGTATGAAACATGCTTTGATGATTTTGAACCAGATTCTGTAAAAGGTGGAGATGTATAAAATTGTGCAAACGTAGGAGATGTTTCATGTTTCTCAAAAGCATTGATCTTAACTTTTAAAATTTCATTTTCTTTCTTTAAACTTGTAATTTCAAATTTCAAAGCACCATTGCTACTCTCCACTTCACATGCCAGATTATCTAATTCTTTGAAAACTTTTTCTAAATTAACATGCATGGTTTTCAGTAAATCATGCTCAGTAGTTAGATCAGAATATTTTTTGTTCAATTTATCAAACTCATTAGTAAAGACATGTGATTGCTGTCAAGTGTGGAATGCTCTTTAACTATTGAATCATGCTCTTTTTGTAAATTCAGAAGTTCTAGTTTCAAGCTAGCATGAGTTTTCTTAAGCTTCCTATATGATGCATAAATTTTTTTAGATATTTCAAATAATTGATCGTAAGTAAGCTCACATACCTCTTCCTAGTCAAACTGACCAGGATGATCATCAGCCATCAGACACAAATTTGTTTCCTCCTCTTCAGCTTCAATCTCAGAAGAGTCAAATGCAGAATCTGCCCAGAACACCTTCTGAATCCGCTTCTTGTCCTTCCTGAACTTGTGTTTCTCCTCACCCTTCTCCTTGCTTGGATGAGCTTTAAGTGTAGGACATTCAGCCTTAATGTGTCCAGGCTTCCTGCATTCAAAACAGACCGTATCAGATGAACCCTTAAAATTTTTTCCGGACTTACCCTTGTTCCACTTCTGAAAGTTCTTCTGTTTCTTCCTTAGAAAGCTTTTGAATTGCCTAGTGATCAAGGCAACGTCATCGCTATCAGACCCGAAAGAACTAGTATCACTCTCGTTGGCCTTCAGTGCCACTATTTTCTCCTTCTTCTCACCTGCATCAAGCTGTCTTTGTTTCACCCCTTGCTCGTAAGCAATGAGTGATCCAAGTAAGCTATCAATAGAGTAAGTATTCAAATCTTTAGATTCAGTGATTACAGTTATCTTAACATCATACGAAGAAGATAAACATCTAAGGATTTTGTTCACTCTTTCGTAGTTTGTAAGTTCTCTTCCTAAGGCATGCAAAGAAGTGACAATTTGAGTGAATCTCGTATACATTTTAGAAATGCTTTCAGTAGGTTTCATGCGAAAAAGTTCGTAGTTATAAAGCAAAATATTTAACCTAGACTGTTTGACTTCAGTTGTACCCTCATAAGTGATGCACAATCTATCCCAAATTTCTTTGACAGTTGTACACGTAGACATACGCATGTAATCCTCAGATTTTAAAGCACATAAAAATAGTTCAAACATTTGGCATTCAATTGTGCTAAATCACGATCATCAAAAGTCCAATCAGTAAAGGGCAGTTCAGTTTTAACATTGTTAATTAATCTAAAATGTGGTTCGTATCCATCCTTAACAAGCATCCACATGTGATAATCAATTGATTGAAGAAAAGTGGACATGCGAGTTTTCCAAAAATCAAAAGGAATGTTATTAAACAATGGCAATCGTGTAATTGAATAACCTTCAGCAGTATTATGATTTCCAAAGTTAGCCATGGATCAAATTCAAAAGTTTTTAAACTTAAATTTTTGAATCCCGCTCTGATACCACTTGAAAGTTTGATAGGGATGTTAAGCCCTGATGAACTAGTCCCGAGGCTAACCAAGAGGGGGGGTGAATTGGTTATTTAAAAATTCAAGAGCAACAGTAAAAAATCTTTTTTATGATTTACAGTGGAAACAAGTAAAACACACAAACGAAAAGATCAAATACAGATTTCACCCAAGCAGTTAATAACAGAAAACTAAGGTGCAGAAAGTAATCAAAAAGAACACACCAGATTTTTATAGTGGTTCGATCAACTTGACCTACGTCCACTCCCAGAGCCTCCCCTCTGGGTATTGCACTAACTCAAAGGGTCTCTCTTTTTGCTCCCACAGCAAGGCAGAGAAGCCTGTACAAAAACTCATTTCCACCAACACGGTGAGGCAGAGAACCTAACCTCCTTTTGCTTCCTCCTGAAGCAGGTAGAGAACCTAACCTCCTTTTGCTTCCTCCTGAAGCAGGCAGAGAACCTCAGACTCCTTTTGCTTCCTCCTGAAGCGGGCAGAGAACCCCGATCTTCTTGCCGACGATCCTTCCAAGAGACAACGACAAGACCAGAGACGACGAGCAGAGAAGACGACTCTGATCCTTGCTTGGAGCAACCTTTGTGAATCCCACACAAACTCCCCCTCACAAGATCCTCTCTCTCTCTCTCTCTCTCTCTCTCCCAAACTCTCTCTCTCTAGGGTTTCTCTGGAAAGGAAAGTGGCAAAAGATTTTTCTTGTTGGAAGAAAAATATCTTTTAAAGGAGGGCTCTAAAATTGCCCAAAATCTCAACTAGTTCGCAAGAATCATCCAGGACGATCTAAATATCGTCATGTACGATTAGTTTAAAATCAACTATTTTAGTCTAGATGATCTGGCTCTTATAGACGATCAGTAGAAAAAAATTGATCAGATCGTCCCGTACGATTCTACGATCATCCGGGACGATTAGTGTAAATCCAGGAATTTCATCCAGAAGACCGCTCTGGTCGTCCAGAGGAACTTGTGTTAGATGATCCAAAAATGACTTGATCGTCCAGGATGATACGGATATCGTCCGGAACGATTAGTTCAAAAAGGGCCAAAATCGTCTTGATGACCGCTTTGGACGTACAGCTGAAACACACTAGACGATCATGATCATCCCAAACGATCTTGCGATCGTTCTGGATGATATGATCGTATCAATTAAATATTAATTGCTTTCCTTAATCACCAGACTAATTTAGGCATGATTGTACTGGATCGTCCAAGATGATACACGTATCGTTCGGGATGATCAGATCAAATCTCTAAAAATAAAACTTGCCTAACTTGATCTGGCGGTTGAGAATTTCTGATTTAATCTTATCGTCCCGTACGATGTATGGATCATCCAGGACGATCAACTTAATCAGACAGCCTTAACTTGGTCGCCCTAATTAGGGTTTCTATTTTTACTTGATCAGCTTAATCAGTATCGCAAATGGGACATGTAAACCTGGGTGATGATTCTAAATCAATAGATGAATCCCTAGATGCAACGATGGCCGACTCTGAAGAAAATACACTGTCAAATAAGTCTGAGTCAGAAGAGATTGCTCAAGTGCAGCCAAGAAGTGGCAAGATACTGCCACCTCCACCGAAAAAAGGGATCTCCAATAAAGATAAGGGAAAAGAGATAGTTGTCAACGAAGATATCATCCCCAAGGATCCCAAAAAGAAAGATACTCCAGTCAAAAGGATAGATTATAATATCTTATCTCATCTGAGAAAGATCCCTGCCCAACTCAGCATATACGATGCTCTAGTAATGTCTAAAGACCTTCGAGAGACTTTGATTCAGGCTCTTGCGAGCCGCAGTAGGAGAACCGCTCTATGCACCATATATCAATTATAAGTAGAAATGAAAGAGATGCAGCATGCATAGATAACAACGAGCCACTGTAGGAGACGTTTAACGTGTGCAGTGTATTATCTATAAGTGCGATGCAAGAAGAGCTACAATAAATGTGAGAATTCTCCAACAATGATGGAAGATGTATCATAGATACAATAGTAATAACTAGCGGTGAATGATAGATGTTACGTCTTTGTGATTGACAACCACCTAATGTGGAGAAAATGCATCAACCCCCTCTGCAAGTAGAGGCATGACACCTCCATCAAATATAAAACACCCACAAGTTATCATAGCAAAGGATATTATAGTACTCTCGCAATAAACAACCATTCAATGGTAGTCAGATACATCTTCCTCTAACAAGTGAGGATGTACAACATGCAACAAATATAGGTACCCATGGGAACCTATAGGAGACCCGCTATGTGCAAAAAATATCATCTGTGAATAAAATGCCAGATGACTACACTGTTGACCTCATTTTTCTATGAGGTCATTAGGACTCTTTCTTTCTTTCTACTCCCTTCTCCCTTCTCCGACAATGAGGCTGCTAAATGGGTTTTGAAATGGATTTAGATACTTTATATTTATAAATATTATTTTAGGTATAGCGCCACAGCGTCCACCTTCACAGCGTCGCTGCGCTCTAATAGAATACTCCATATGCTCACAGATTCATCAAACCCAAGAGTTGAGCACCACAACACCACCTAGCATCACGTGCTCATCCTCAAATCTTTCTACCAAACAGAGATGACTGCCGTGACATAGCCCCTTCAATGCCATATTGCCCCAAGGCTATTTTAGCTAATTGAACTTCCTCTTCCTCCATTTCAATGTCTTTGCTTACATAGAGCTTATTACACACCATAAGACTTGTAATTACTAAGTAAATCAAAATTACACATTAATTTATTCTAAACTACATTATGAATCCTGAGACACCAACTTTACTATCAAGCAAAATTCAAGACAAGAATTTGAGAATCAAGAGTTCATGTATGGAGAATAGGAGGAGCAATGAGAGAGCTTAAAATATTTAAGAGAATCTAGAAGTACCAAAGATTAGAAAATGCCTAAAAGTACTAAAAAATACTCATCTTCGTCTTTATTTATAGGTCTTATAAGGCTACAAGAAAGGTTTCATGTAATAAAAAGTAAATGATACAATATTTTATATAACTAATTTCAAAACTATATGGAACATTTCGTGGGATGGTGGATGTCCACATGACTCTAAACTTTTTTACAACATCCTCTTCCATGATATACGATGCGAGTCTTTATCATGAGTCACATGAATAAGTCTATGTAGGTGAGTCCTCTAAAAGTGAAGGTGAGTCTCGGGAGAATGTTTATGACCTTTGGGCATAAAAGGCAAATCCTTTTGGATAATGAAACCCACGAGCTAAGGCTTCACAAAGTCCAGAGGACCGAGGTTATGGACCCTTATGATGTACACTTCTTATCCTTATACAGTCCTCGAGTACAAATGTTTGAGAAAATTCCTCAATTTAATTGGCTGAGACAAGTCATCCTCCATGCTGGCGAGTTCTTTAGATGGGCAATATGATTATTTTGACCTAATTCTCTTCTTGAAAACTACCCGGCAGATTTGAAATACCTGTGGACATACATAACTATACAATACCTTACATTTTTGCACGGATAATTTTTTTTACTGAACTTTGGCGGACATGTAAGCAATGAGCAGGCCAACATTTTAGCTCATAGTTTTATTGCTCACTAAATTCACATTTGAGCGGGCACAAGATTTTGAGCTTATTGCAACACTAATTTGATCAAATTAAGGGTGCATTTGAAACAAATTTCTTATTACTTTCTAAAACTATTTTCTAAAACAACTTTTTAATATAAATATTTGTTAGACTTCATTTTTTTTAAAATAAAAACTTACTTTAAAAAACAATAAAAATGCTGTCCAAATAAAATCTTAATCAAATTTAACTTGAGCTTCATTTGAAACAACTTCTTTATTGCTTCCCAAAACAACTTTTTAATAAAAAATTAAAATTTTTATAGTAAAAACTATTTGAAGTAGAAGTAAAAAATCATCCTAAACAAAATCTTAGACTTCATTTGGAACAACTTTCTTACTGCTTTTTAAAATAATTTTTTAATACAAAAATTTTGAGTTCAAAAAAATTTTGTTTCATAAAATTTTTGTACTAAAAAATTATTTTAAAATAAAATATATATAAATTGTCCCAGACAGCTTATTCTTACAAAAAATTATTTTAAACCAAATAAAACTTTAATGCAACAAAATTTGATTCGTATTTTAAGAAACTGTTCTATTTTCAATTAGAGATACTTAAAGGCATGATTATTTTTACTATATCTTACAACTGTGCGTTAATGAAGCACTGTTTTTGGTACGCTCATCAGTCATTTATAGGGTTCAGTTAGCTAAAATGCATGATAAAAAATCTATATAGAATAAATATAATATATTTAAAGTAAGGTTTGAGAAAAATGTTTTTAACTTTATTTAAAACAAAATAAATTCAATGCAAAGCTTGATCACAAAAGCTGTAGTGGTAGCAAACAGTACCTTACAAAATGTGGAGATGATGATCAGCGACTGGGCTAACTGCGACAGTGGCACCTAACAGGGGTGACCAGTGGGGGCAACAAATGACGACGATCAACAAATAGGCCGATAGAGGCAATGAGAGTAGGCAATGGTGGTGTTGGGCAGTGGCGATAAATAATAGCAAAAGCTTGAGGTTGCGATGGGCAGTAGCAGGTGGCTATAATAGCAATAAGCAAAAAATTTCAAATCAATCAAAAATGAACTAGAGGTTGCATTTCAAATTCACCAATGCATTATACCACACTTGCAAACAATTGAATTTTCAAAACATAAGCATTTGATTTATATCACAACACTAATACAACAAACAAAACAACACCTAACTTTGACAGTAAATCTAAATCTTGCGGTTACAACTATGAGACAATGAGAATTTAACTTATTTGGCATAGCTAAAAACAACTTTCAAAAACAAAGTGCTTGTAGTTTCAAGGAAAGAGCATTTTGATAGCTTTGATATTTACAAGCTCAAATAATGGTACCTAATTAAGCCACAACAACTTAGACTTCGTTTGGGACGACTTTCTTACTGCTTCTTAAAGCAGCTTTCTAATACAAAAATTTTAATTTTTGTACTAAAAAACTACTTTAAGAAGCAATACGAAAACCGTCCCAAATGAAGCCTTAGAGTCATAGGAGCAGACAGAAAGAGAAATATATAAGGAATAAAAAAAATTAGTCTCAAGTTGGAGGGTTTGTTTGCACGTCAAGCCTAACAGTATGGCAAAACCCAACCAAAACGTTGTAGGCCTATTTGATCTAGTGACGGGAGAGTATCAGATAAGCAATGGAGACCTGATAAGAAACTCTCCAAAGCCATTATGCAAAAGATTAAATTGTGTGCTGCATAGTCCTATCATAAGAAAATATTAAAGATAACCTATACCAAGTCAACACTTCGCTGCGGCATGCAAATTGACTACGATAGCCAATACTTCTATAAATGTGAGATAAAGATTCTCCACCATGCTTTTTTAACAATGGAATAACTTTATGTAGAGGGTTTTTTTCTCCTACTTTCAATGTGAATTATGTACAATGAGTTGTCCATGAAAAGTGAAAAGCTACAGAGTGGATCGCAGCCGTTGAGGACAAGGAATATATCAACTTGTTCTATGGAAATGCTTTGAACGTACAGGGAACTGTAACCAGCAATGATATTGTTTTATGCATTCCCAGCATTAACTACATGAGTTACTCTTACGTTTTGCATTGCCCGTGCAAGAAACCTGAATAATCAGGGACCAGAATTCAATAATCCTGTAAGAAACATATCCATAGAAGACATCAGAAGATGGCTACTCGGCACTTACTATGTGAGATTTCCATTCTACTTTACTCCGCACCTCATTACAAGTAGACTGAGGCTGATTATAGATGCAATGAAATATGTGAACAAGCACAGCGGCATCAAGGGCAGCGTATTCCATCTGCATTATACTTGGAAATTATCATAAAAACAATAATTTGGTGCTATTTGAAAGGAAAATTCATGAATTTTTTTTTTTAAATAGCACTTGGGTAAGTGGTTTACTTCATAGTGTTTAAATACTATTTGAACATCGAAGTACCACTTGGTTTCTACATACACGGAAAAAATCTAGAGAAGTGAATAAAAAAATATTTTATTAGCCATTTTCAAGGATTATAGGAGTAAAGTTGTAGGTTAGAGACCTGATTTTGACTTAAAGGTCGCTGCTCCCAGTTGCTATTCCTTCTTGTCTTGTTCAAACCAGCTCCCAGTACTTTCTGGTCAAGCACGAAACTAATCCATTGTCAATATAATAATAAGATTATTTGTCTATCTTTTATCGAAGGTGACTAGCAGTATAAATACAGATAAGAGCAAATCGAAAACAAATTGTAATAGAAAAACATTGCTAACATAAAGCGGAACATTATATGCTATGAATGTACCTCCGCTAACCCTGAAAGACCACCGCCAGACTCATTAAATAGTTTCTGAACGTCAAGCAGCATTTCGTAGTATCTAAAACACTCTAAATCTCCATAAGATTGAGAAAGTTGATAAAGATCACATTGCAGGTTATAACCTGAATTTAGAAATGGAAAGAAGAGTCATCTAATGCATTCAGTTTTTCAATCATGAAGGAACTGTTTTAAAAGATAACTATAATTTCAATTGTCTTACCAAGCTTTAAGATGTTGGGAGAACACAGAAGGTTTTTGAAACAGCTGTCTAGCTCAAGTGGTACATCTTGATGTAGCTTTATTAAATCAAAAATATAAGCTCGGTTCTCTGAAGCAATCTGCATTATGGAAACCTGGAAGGGCACAAAATGGAATAGCAACAACACAGATGTACGTGAAAATAATAGAAAAAATTGACGGCTTAAAGAACGACGTAGAAAGCTACAAGCACTGGCACTGAACACAGCAATACATGTGTCAATTTTAGAGTAACATTCAGTTTCAAATGTGCAAATACTTACATGTTTAAATAATACAGAGAGAGAGAGACAGAGAGAGAGAGAGATCACGTTGAATATTTCTCATAGGAGAGAGCTAATTACGTAGCATACGTTAGGACAACTACCGTAATAGGCATGTGGAACTCAATGGTAAAGGCAAAAGCTCAAGTAACTAGTAGAAAGAGTAAAGGGAACAAACTAGTGAGGAGTTCAGGAGACTCCCAGCATGAGAAAATATGAAACTTTTCATGCATGAAAAGCTTGCATACAAGAAATAAGAATAATGAGAAGAATACAAGACCTAAAAAGCCTATACCAAAGGTCATACCAAAAGAACTGTGCATACGAGCAAGCAAAATTTAGAGTATGGCATTCCATTCCAAAGGAAGACCGACCAAGGGTGATAGGAGAAAGAAGATATACAGGAGAAAAAAAATCTCCAGTCAAGCCTAATAAAGGAGAATGCTTGCGTAATAAGGAGGCATGCTATTTTCAAGGAAAACCTTAATTCAATGGGTAGTTTCTTTAGTCAAATAGATAAGCTAGAAGAAGAATCCAAGAGATTCAAAGTCTACTACATCTAAAAAGTAAAAGATGTTGAATGCAAAATTCAAAGCAATCACATTTCATTACAAAGAGAGGAATGAATAAGGAGGATAGGTAAGAGAATCTCCGTGTAAGCTTGATAGAGGAGAGTATTTGTGTAACAAGGAGGCTTGAATATCCTATTTGTAAGGAGTGTTAATTTAAGGTATAGTTTCTTTAATCAAGGGAATATTAAGGGATTATCTTGTTTTATTTAGGGGTTGTTTGGTTGCTTGAGAAATGCAGTATAAAAGGATTGGAGTGCATTTAAAATGCTTTAGAGTTGTTTGATTTTTTTTTCCAAAAGTAAAGATCGATGTATCAAAATGATTTAGAGTTGTTTGGTTGAGTGTACAGTAAATGCAGGTTTTTACTTTTTTTGTTTGGCTTTAAGTAAATGCAGCAACGACCAGCAATGGCGAGGGTGGCCGTCACCAGCGTTCTGCATTGGCGGGCAATGGGGTGGGCCAGTGGTGGCGGCCGACAGCAACCGACGGGTGGCAGGGGTGGCGGGTGGTGGGGGTGGAGGTGGTAAGTGTATTTGGAAATCGCCCAAATATGAAGAATTTCAAATACGGTAGATTTGAATTAGAGGATGAATTCCTTTTACTTCAAAATTTTACTTTGCATTCCTTTTACTTCAAACCAAACATCAATATTTTCAAAACCCCTGTATTTGGAATACATTAAACTCCTAACGCAGCAAACCAAACAACCCCTTAATTATATTAGAGTGGCATCTACTTCCTATAAATATTAGCTCGCACAAGATTTTCTTTTATCCATTCATGCTAATAATGAATCCAAGAAATTCCTCTCACAGGATAGTAAGTCAATCATATAATTCCTATCAAAAATTTCCTCCAAGAGATATTTTCTGCCCCACAAATCTAGCGCCTTATTCACATACCCATCCAACCTACCCAATCTCTAGCCCTCAATTATGTCATCTTCTACGTCCACCTGAGAATTTAACAATGAAGGATTTAATTAAAATGTAAATAAGAAGGGAGAAGGAATCAAGGATAATTCAAGGCAGGAAAAAAGAAAAAGGGAGCCAAGGCATCATGGAGGAGAAGCAATCAGGCAAAAAGAAATCAAAGAAGAGAGAATGAAATGGCTCAAAAAAAAAAAAGCTTTAGGTTTTTAAAAAGGCACAATTTCTCCGAGTTTAGTTCGTTATCATCCAGATAATCTTGAAAGTGTGCATTCCTCTTAAATACACATCATACCCTCATGAATACCCTGACCTATTACATACAAGAAAGGATAAACAAATATGATTTTCCTTCTAACAAAAACTTTTCCATGATCCAACACCACAAAGAAATTCATATAAATCATTTCTCTAAAAAAGCAATTTAAGAATCAAGACTAAATCATAGCCTTGGTTCAATAACCCATAGATATCTAGGCTTGAAGAGAGAGGTTCAAAAAATTAACATCCTTCAATTCCAAAAAAGCTTGGTCCACTGTATACATAATCCCTCATCAATCCATCAACTTCACCCTCATGAAATTAGAAAAGGTTAAAAGCTGAACCGCTTCAAAAAAGAAGACCATTGATCTTGTTGGTAAGACTTAATTTCTCCTTATTAAGTATACTACCCTATCAATTTAATCTTGTAAGTGCGTTACATCCACACTATAATCCATCACAAATACCATTGATTTCGTTCATGCAAGAAGATTGTTTTTTTTTTTCAATTATAAAGGTCCAACGTAATAATACACCACAAAAAATTTTATCTCATTCATTACCTTCATTATAGTTTTAAAATTTAAGGTTTCCGTTTCGGGCAAGGCCAAGTTCCTTCAAACAAACAACCCCGTTTACATTACAGGATTGAATAGTAAGCATGAAGAAGCATCCCATCAATCCCAAATCAATTGGCATCAAAGCATAAATTATTAAACTATAGGTTATGAGATTTTATAAATAGTAAAAATAACAGTAGTGTTGGCTCCAGAAAAATGACGCGTCGGCATGAATCCTGCTTTACAACCATAGGATTCCACTCTCCAAGCAGATTGTAGTTAACTAGATTTTCTCTGAAGGTAGTATCAGAGTTTAGTTAGATTTGGGTCCTTACTTCACACGAGCGCAAACACTCATAGTTAATTACACCTCTTAATGCGTAAGATAGAACTCTCGATTAAAGATGAATAATTTTAGGTATTTTTAGTCTCAAATGTAGGGGAAAATGGAGATAAACCCGATCTAGATCTCATGATTTTATCGTCCCGGGTATACCATAGGTTTCAGTCTACCAACACTAGCAATCGTTGATCGTAGTGTCCAGGGAATCTGAATAGCAGCCATGGGTTGTTTCCTCTAAGAAATCCCGAATAAATTGAAGTGATTTCGAGTGGTTTGTAATTTTATGAAAGTTTAGGGTTTATATTTATTAGAATACACACTAGTTTATTTGGTTTGGGATTTATGACATCATTAAGAAGTTACCCATTTGCTTGAGTTGGTTTGGGGCTTACGACTTCTATGAGAGGTAGCCTGATTGTTTTTAGAAGTTGGGTCTTACTGCTTTCATTGAAAGTTGCCCAAAAATTTGAAATTGAGTTGGGTCTTATGGCTTCCATTGGAAGTTGCCCATAAGTTTTAGAAGTGGGTCTTTCGGCTTCTATTAGAAGTAGCCTGAATAGCAGGTCTTACAACTTTTCGAAAACGCCTGTTTATTTGGGATAGGACTTGCGGCTTTTGTGTTTAGAAGTGGCCTGAATGTATATCTTACAACCTAACCCTATAAGAAAGGCGGCCTATGAATTTTGTTTAGATAGCTCTTACGACTTCCCTTAGAAGTTGCTTGTTTGTTTAGTCGAGATTTTAATACTCTTTTAGAAGTCACTCAAATAGTAGGTCTTACAACTTCCTTTGAAAGATGCCTAGCTATTTTGATAGGTCCTACAGTCTCTCAAATAGTAGGTCTTACAACTTCCTTTGAAGGATGTCTAGCTATTTTGGCAAGTCCTATGGCTTCTATATTTAGAAGTAGCCTAAACGTTCATTTAGTAGGTCTTACGACTTTCATTTTAAAGTTTCCAGTAGTTTTTGTTTGGTTTTAGGGTTGTTGTACTTCACTTAGAAGTTTTCATAATGTATGGGTCTTACTGCTTCACTTAAAAGTGACCCATTGGATTGTAGGACTTACTACTTCCCTTTGGAAGTAACATGTTTGATTTAGTTTAGGGTAGATTAGAGAGCAGTTACTTTAATTCAATTCTTTATTGTCTTCACACCAGTGTTTTCTTTTAGTACCCTATTTTTCTTTCAATACCCTGCTTTTCTTTCTGTACTGTAGTTTAGCTAAGCACTTATTCTTTTTTTGTTTTAGCAATTGTTTTAGTATTGATTAGTTTTGTTTTTTTATTTGCAGGTATTTGAAGCTTTGTACCTACAGGAGCTTGTTTGGAGTACTGGAGAGCTTAGATAGAGAGTTTATTTTGTCTGAGTCTTGAGTCTTAGTTTTTGTAGTGTGGTTTCAATATTTAGCTCGTACTTAGGATTGATTAGTGAAAACTACATCTCTTTTTCCAATTTTTTTTAATTTTTCAAAATTTTCACCAGAGAGACTCTCTCCACATTAAATAAGCTCAAACTTAATTTAAAATTAATTGATTAATTACTTTAATAAATTAAAGGGAATTTCAATTTTTAATGATTTTTAAATTAACTGATTAATTTAATTAATTACTTAATTAAATTTTAATGCTTGAAATTCCAATTAATTAGTTAATTTAAATAATAAAGATTGTGAAAACCAAACCGCACAACAAACCGGAAAAAGGAGAGGTTCACGGTTTAACCGGTTCAACTGGTCGAACCGGATGACATAATAAATAATAATAATAATATTAAAATTTAATAAAATTAACATAATAATAACATTATCATTCCAAATATGAGACAAAAATGAAATGAAATTAAAAAAATATGAAACATAAAACTTATATAATTAATTAAAAGAATTATTTTAAAATCTCACATAAAAGCAAAAAAATCCCAAATCTCATAATTATAAGAATTTAACTCATAATAATATGATAAATTTAAATTTAAATATTTTTTAATTTTTTAATTTAATTTTTTAATCAAAATTTAATTTATATATAAACATATAATTTAATATAAATTATTACTAATTTATATTACATATCTGATGCAAAGAGTTTAGCTTTTAGTGATTTATATAACAGATTAGAAACTAAGGAGGGAGAAATATATATGTATAAGTTAGCCAAACAAAGAGATAGGAGTAGTAAGGATTTAGTTCAAGTGAAGTGTATTAAGGATGAAGATCAAAAAGTACTTTTTTTAGAAGATGATATTCAACAAAGGTGAATGAGATATTTTGCTAAACTTTTTAATGAAGAATGTGAATATAAAATTGACTGTAGTGACCTTAACACCCTAAATGAAAATAAAGATTTCTATTTTTATCGACGTATTAATAAAACTGAAGTTAGAGAGGCTTTAAAGAAAATGAAGGGGTGAAAAGCTGTTGGACCTGATGATATTCCAATAGAGGTGTGGAAATGCTTAGGAGATGAAGGAATTTCTTGGCTTACTAAACTTTTTAATACTGTTTTGAAGACTAAAAAGATGCGAGATGAGTGGAGAATAAGTGTGTTAATCCCTACTTTTAAGAATAAAGGTGATGCACAAGATTGTGCGAATTATAAAGGAATTAAGTTAATGTGTCATACTTTAAAACAATGGGAACGAGTTATGGAGTATAGGTTGCGGCGTGATACTTATGTTTCTCAAAATCAATTTGGATTCATGCCGGGTAGATCTACTATGGAAGCCATACATTTATTAAGAGGTTTGATGGAGAAATATAGAGAGAATAAGGAGGATTTACATATGATATTTATTGATTTAGAAAAAGCATAGGATAAAGTTCCAAGAGAAGTGCTATGGAGAGTTCTTGAAAAGAAAGGAGTTAATAACACATATATTCAAATCATTAAAAATATGTATGCAGGAGCTATTACTTGTGTTCAAACACAAGGTGGTTTGACCAAGTATTTCCCTATTTCGATTGGATTACATCAAGGATCAGCCTTAAGCCCATATCTTTTTGCTTTAGTCATGGATGTTCTCACTAGACATTTGCAAGAGGATGTACCTTGGTGTATGCTTTTTGCTGATGATATTCTTCTTGTTGATAAGACTAGAGAGGGAGTTGAAGGTAAACTAGAATTGTGGAGGTCAACCTTAAAGTCTAAAGGTTTTCGCTTGAGTAGATCTAAAATAGAATATATGGAGTGTAATTTTAGCAATAATAGACATAGTGAGGGGATTGTGATTTTGGGCGATCAAGTCATCAATAAGAGTACATGTTTTAGATATCTTGGATCTACAGTTCAGAGTGATGGTGAAATAGATGGGAATATTATCAGCAGAATCCAAGTTGGATGATTGAAGTGGAGGAATGCATCGGGCTTATTGTGTGATAGAAAAGTACCCCTCAAACTTAAGGGAAAATTCTATAAGATGGTGGTGAAACCTGCAATGCTTTATGGTGCAGAATGTTGGCCATTAAAAGAGAAGCATAATTCTAAGTTAAGTGTTGCAGAGATGAGGATGCTCAGGTGGATGAGTGGCTTTACCCTTAGAGATAGGATACGAAATGAGCATATTCGTGAAAAGGTTGGAATAGCTCCAGTGAAAGATAAGATTAGAGAGAGTCGCCTTAGATGGTTTGGTCACATAAAACGGCGGCCTCCCGATGACCCGGTTAAGAAAGTAGAGGTCTTAGATTTGACTTATGTTAAGAAAGGTAGAGGTAGACCTAAAAAGACTTGGTTAGAAAATATTAGAAATGATCTTTCTTTATTAGATTTAAACGAGAATTTGACTTTTAACAGGACACAATGGCTAAAAAGGATTCATGTAGCCGACCGCACGTAGTAGGATAAAGGCTTGATGTTGTTATTGTTGTTGTTGTATTTAATAGTTAGTTTTAAGTAATTAATTATTCCACTTAATTAATTTCAATTAAATAATTTTAATTAAATAATTTCAATTAAATATTAATTAACTTAATCAGTTAATTAATATTTAATTTCAATACTAGTGTCAGGGTCATGTCGACTGTGCAAGGTGAGTTTCAAAAATAAAAAGAGCATGGCGTCGCATGAAACTTACCCAACGCGTGTCGGCCGGAAATATAAATCATCGAAATTGCCTCCTTCTGCAAAACGGACAACGCCAACACGTCAAGAGCAACAAGAAAAGTTAAGATCGGCATCCACATTGATTGTAATCATTGATCGGCAAAAATCTAAAATTTCTTACACGCGGATCAAGGTGGCATCAACGTGCGTGAACGACGATTACGACGTGACAACCAAATCGAAGCATAATTATTAAAAAAAGTATCATCACTTTTATATTTTAAAACTAATTACAAATAATAATTAACAGAAAGAGAGGAATTACAAGAAAGAGCTCAAATCTAAATAATCCCTAAAACACGCTCACTCACACACATTCCCTCATAACACTCCTTAACCGGCCTCCTTATGACTCTCACGCATGAAGCTCACGCACAAGCCCTCTCCTCTCTCGATTTGCTCACTCTCCCTCACGTGACCAACCACCACCAGCCATTCTGGCCGCCACCAAGGTAACTCCTCTCCTCCTCCTCCTCCATCTCCTTCCTTCTTTCTTCATCCTTCCATTTTTCTATCTTCTTCTTCTTCTTCTTCACCTTCTTCTTCCTCCATATTCCTCCATCTTCCTAAACCTAACCCAAACCCTAACCCTAACCCTAACCTTAATTTATCGCTTTCTCCCTCTCCATCCCTCAAATCCCAAAAGAAGAAATGTATAACTCAAATCTTATAGAAAATTGACCTTCACGATGTTTTCCACTAGGGTTTTTCCAACCCCCGTCGCTCTCCTTCGCAGCGCCCTGCTTGAGCTTTCCAGTGACTGATTCACCCTTAGGGAAGTTCCCCTCTCTTTTCCTTCAGTGATTTTCTATGGTTTTCGTTTTTTCTAGCTCGGTTTTTCTCCCACCGGAGGATTTTTCGTTAATGGCGGGTAGCTGCTTGGTTAATCCTTATTTTCTGAATGGGAAAAACTCATCTCCTTCCTTTAGAGATGCATTATGTAGTGTTTCTCCATCTCCAAATTTCCCTGATCTCAAAATCACCTCTCACCATGGGTTACCGTCGCTCTAGATTTCGAAGTTTGAAATTCAGGCACTAATTGCCCCCTTCGAGTTTGCTTTGGTTGGCAAATTTCCTGGTCGTAGACCCTCGCATGATGCTATTTGAAAATTTTTCTTCAACCTCAAACTTATTGGTGAATTTTCGGTTACTGTCCTCAATCCGAAGCATATGCTGATTTAAGCTTTTCAATGACTTGGATTATTATAAAGTATTTGCTCATCGTTCTTACTTTGTGAACAACCGCTTTATGAAATTATTCAAATGGACTCCTACTTTTGGTATTGAAGTTGAGCCCCCCATCATTCCGATATAGGTTTCATTTCCCAACCTCAAATCTCACCTTTTTTTCTCCCTGAATCCTTTATGGTATTGGTTCCCTCTTTGGCCGATCTCTAAAAACTGATAACGCCACTTCAACTGGCTCTCTACCCTCTGTCACTCGCGTTCTAATTGAGTTAGATGTCACCAAACAATTCCCTGATAGGGTGTGGGTTGGTCCTGAAAACTTGAGATATATTCAGTCTGTAATTATGGAGAAAATCAAATAAAGAATTAATGTCTTCTCTGATTGGCCTCCTTTACATTTTCTGGCCTCTATTGGCTGGTTTGGATTTTCGGTTGTGGCTATTAATTAGTGTTTTTTGTTTGCTGCGGGCGATCCAGACAATGATGAGACAGGTTCCTGCTCGCCCCCTAGATAGCCTTGGCTTGCTGGTAACCTTGGTGGTTTATTCTCACATTCTGGTCGGACATTGGAGACCCTTGTTTGAGATGTGAGATGATGCTTGTTTCTCTCGAAGTTATCTTCTGTATGGTTTGTGGGTTGCTGTTTCCAATGGATGGTCCTAGCCTGTCATCTGGGTGGCGAACCTCTCTCTTGCAGGAAGCCTCCTGCCATTTACTGAGTCCGACAGGCATCTTGGCCTTCTTGACTGGTTCTTGGTTATTTCTGCTGCCTTCATTATGTCTAATTTTGGATCTTTATCTTTTTGAGGTTGTTTTCCTTAATTTGGTGATTAATGCTTTGTAATTTTGTTTGTCCTCTTTTGGGCCTTATTTGTAATTTCTCTTCTATGGAATGAAATTGGGGCAAGTTCCTTTATTTAACCAAAAAGAAATCCCTCAAATCCCACATCCCCTTCATCAATAACATTCCCCAACACCACCTACACCTCCACCAAAATGCCCTATTATCCCCCACTTTCTCTCTAGACATAAAGTGAGAAAATTTTCTCTAGAAAGAGAGCAAATTCATAATTTTTCCTTTCGAACACCTCATTCTTCATTCTCAAACACCTCCCACCCTCATTCCTTCTTTTCCCACCATCTAGAGAGGAAAAAATCCTTTCTTTCTCTCTCTAAAATTAGAGGGAGAGAGATTTTCTCTCTCTAACATCATCCTCCTTACCACAAACACATTCCTATATCTTACCCACCAAAACCCTTACCAAATCCCCCTTTTCTCTCTCTAGAAAGAGAGGTTGCATCATCTCTCTCTCTCTCTAGCTCTCCATTACACAAAAATATATACATATATAAAATAAAATAAAATAAGACATTATCATAAAAAAATAATATTTGTTCATCACAAGTCTCACGCACCTCATCTAACCGTCGCCGCATCCACCGCGCATCTAAGGTATAACCTCGACACTAGTTATTTTAATTTGTTATACATGAAATAAGCACCCGTGATTGCTTTTCATAGTAGGTGGAGAAATTTATGTGCATATAAATAAGTACATATAACAGTTTTTCTTAGCATAATAGAAAATTCGTATGCATGAAAATAAGTACCAATGATCATTTTTCTTAGCAGATAGAAAATTTTATTTGCATGTTGCTAAATGTAAATGTGTTATTTTTTGTTTTATATTCCCAGTGAATTTGTGTTGTTTAGTTGTATTATGCAAAAAAAAAATATAGAAAAAAGACACAATTCTAAGTGTCTTCCAGCACCGCGACATAGGGGATCAAACAACGCTGTAGCGCCATCAAAGTCACCACCGGAGCACCACAATATTAACATGACGGCGCCCACTTCTTTGTTGGACAGCGCCATGATGACAAAAGAGTCAACTTAGCAGCGCCCAGCTTACTGTCTTCAAGCGCCGCAGCAACACAATATATCACGCCTCGACTCCCAAATTGACATTCTAGTGCCGTAGCATTCGGATGTCAGCAACGTTGCGGCGTGGTAGTTGTAATTGTTGAAGGACACGACCTATCAATGAAACAATGTGACTGTTCACTAAGTAATTGATCCACGTCAACAAGCGCTGCGGCGGAGCCAAAATAATAGCACAACGACGTTAGTTTATTTTTGGGTGCAACGATGCCGACCTTTAAAGCGCCGCAGTGCCAATTGCCTACTTTGTGTTTTCCTATAAATAGTCGATGTGTTATGTTTGTAAGAGAGCTCAGTTACTTGTTTAATTTTAGTACATTTCAGAATACTCCTCTAAATCTCTCTTAGGGGCTATTTAGTAGTAGGATTTAGGCCGGATTTGAGTGAAATCCAGCAAAACAGCCTAAAATGCAAAACCAAATCTCACGACAAATGAAAGCCGCCGTCGACGAAAAATTCCGCCTTTTGGTGCTAAATCTCGGATTTCTGAAATCCTATTTTTTGTCGGATTTACGAAATCTTATTTTTTTGTCGGATTTACGAAATCCACTGGCTCATCCGCTCGTTAAATCCGCTTTATAGCCAAACAACCACACGGAATTTAATAAGATTTATCATGAATGTTACCAAACAATTTTTAAGATTTAGGCCCCTCAGGATTTTCAAAATTCGGATTAAGAGGATTTACAAAATCCTACTTAAATCAAATCTTGGGTGCTACCAAACAGCCTTTAGTGTGATAGTTAAGGGAATTTAGGAAAGTGCTTGATATATTCATTAGAGTGTTAGTCCGTATTTGTGAAGCAACACTATACATTAAGAAAGAAAAAGTGTAGAGGAGATTCTTTGACCCTTCCTGGTGATATCATTCCCTTGAAATTTTTTTTCTTCTATGATTTCAATGGAAATGAGTTTGCTCATCTTATCTGTCATATCTGACTAATTCTTTAATTTTGGATTGATAATGTAGATAACATATCAAGTATTAAAGTTAAAAGATATTTTCAATGTTATCACATTCTTTATTTAATACACATGATGGTCATCTGTGTAGTTAAAACCTAGTGTGATGTATAACCTCAACGAAGGAATCCAAGAACAACTAGAAATATTGGAATAGTGTGTTTACATACGTAGACATAGGATGTAAAACAAGCTAGGTTCTTAAAGAGATGATATAACTGTAAGAGGTCAGCCGATATCCTTTTTACCCCTATAAGGTCGACAGAGATCTAGGGATACATATGCTCTGAATCACATTACAATTAAGAATTTTATTAGGAAAGATATGCAATTTACATTTATCAATCAAAAACATTATTCAAATATTGTATCCATTATTTTACTATTTTTATTCAGTGATTGAATCTCCACAACAAATATTTTTATTGAAGTAGGATAATTTTGTGATTGGATTAAACAGTAGTAGTTGATTGTTAGAAAGCATACTTCCTCATGGGTTCGACACTCTACTCTATCACTTTAATATTTAATTCGACACGTATACTTGTATATATAAAGTGGGGTATGTTAATTTATATTAAAGAAAAATTAAGCATTGTTTAAGGAAGATAGATCCTTAAGTATATATTTTTATAATTCAGAATTGCACTCTACCGCAGCCCATCCCCATCACATGTAAAATTTTAAGTATTTGTAACTGTCTTTCTTGGCAATTAATGAGTTTTCAAGCATGCAAAATATATCGTATAAGTACGTTGAAAGGCACACACATTATTTAAAACAAATTTAAATGACCCGCATGTGCTCCGACCGCTATGCTCAATTTTCAAACTAGGGGTATGAGAATATTGCGCATAAGTTCAAGTCCAATCCTCCTCTTTGAATGAACCGGAGTTGACACGACTTGAACAAACGAACAAATAAACGGTCATAGTGTTGACCGGAGTACTTACTTTTATGTATTCATATTAGGCCTTCAAGGTTAAATCCAATAAATCTACTCTCCTAACTAGGTCATCGAAAGGCCGATGTTTTGTGTCCAAACCATCTAAGGCGACTCTCTCTAATCTTATCAACCACTGGAGCTACTTCAACCTTTTTCACATATATACTCGTTTCGCATTCTGTCTCTAAGAGTGAAACCACTCATCCACCGAAGCATCCTCATCTCTGCAACACTTAACTTAATTTTATGTTTCTTTTTTAATGGACAACATTTTGCGCCATAAAACATTGTAGGTTTCACCATCTTATAAAATTTTTCCTTAAGTTTGAGAGGTACTTTTTCATCACACAATAGGCTCAATACCTTAAGTTTGAGGGGTACTTCATCACACAACAGGCCCTATGCATTCCTCCACTTCAACCATCCAACTTAAATTTACTAATAATATCCTCTTTTATTTCGCCATCACTTTGAACAATAGAACCAAGATATCTAAAACATGTACTCTTATTAATGACTTGATTGCCCAAAGTTACAATCCCCCTACTATATATATTACTACTAAAATTACACTCCATGAATTCTATTTTAGATCTACTCAAACGAAAACCTTTAGACTCTAAGGTTGACCTCCATGATTCAAGTTTTCCTTCAACTCCCTCTCTAGTCTTATCAATAAAAAGAATATCATCAGCAAAAAGCATACACTAAGGCACATCGTCCTATAAATATCTAGTAAGGACATCCAAGACTAAAGAAAAAAGATATGGACTTAAAACTGATCATTGATGTAATCCAATCGAAATAGAAAAATACTTAATCAAACCACCTTGAATTTGAACACAAGTAACAGCTATTGTATGCATATCTTTAATGACTTGAATATAAATATTATTAACTCTTTTATTTTCTAGAACCCTCAAGAACACTTCTCTTGGAACGTTATCATATGCCTTCTCTAAATGAATAAAAATCACATATAAATCTTTTTTATTCTCTCTATACTTCTCCTTCAAACCTCTCAATAAATGTATAGCATCCATAGTAGGCCTACCCAGTATAAATCTAATTTGATTTTGAGAAATATTAGTATCATACCATAACCTATGCTCAATAACTCTCTCATAGTTTTAATGTATGACACATTAACTTAATTCCTCTAAAATTCACATTCTTGTGCATTACCTTTATTTTTAAAAATAAGAATCAACACTTCATCTCCACTGATCTGACATCTTTTTAATCCTCAAAATATAATTAAAAAGTTTTGAAAGCCCAAGAAATTCCTTCATTTACTGAGCATTTTCATACCTCTATTGGAATATCATCAGGTCCAATAGCTTTTTCACACTTCTTTTTCTTTAAAGCTTCTCTAACTTCATTTTTACTAATACAATGAAAAAAATAAAAATATCTATTTTATTTAGGATGTTAAGGTCACTAAAGTTAATCGTATTCTCACAATCTTCATTGAAAAGCTTATCGAAATATCTTATCCACCTTTATTGAATATCCTCTTTTAATAAAAATATTTTTTTATCTTCATCCTTAATGCATTTCACTTGAACTAAATCCTTATCCTATCTTTTTATTGGCTAACTTATACATTTATTTTTCACCCTCCTCAATATTAAATATATAATATAAATCATTAAAAGCTAAATCACTTGCATCACATATTGCATTCTTAGATTCCTTATGGGCCCTTTTATATCTTTTCAAAATTTTCAAGCTTTTAAATCAAAACTCATTTTTATAACAAAGCTTCTTATTTTTTTATTTTTTCTTGCACATTTTGATTCTACCACCAACTATTTTTAATATTGAGGGTTTTTTCTTTTAATACTCCAAGCACATTAATTGCAACATTCTTAATATCACTAACTATTTTTTCACATAACATTAGCTTCCTCATGCACAGTCAAAATTATAAAATAACGAATTTTACTCCCAAAAATATTTTTATTGGTGTTCTTTAAATGCCCCTATCTAATCCTAGAATAATATTATACTTTATTTTACATGTTTCGTCCTTTCATCTAAAGGTCCAAAACTAATAAACGATGTTGAATACATAAACTTTCACTCATAATAACTTTACAATCTTTGTAATCTAAACGATCTATTTTTCTTATAAAAAAATAATTGATTTGAGTTTACTATATCTATTCTTAAAAGTGATGAGATGTCTTCTCTTTCTTAAATAATGTATTAGCAATTATAAAATTATAAGTTAAAGCAAAATCTAATATGATCCTGTTAATTTTATTAGTCGCTTCAAACTTATAGCCACCATGAATGTTTTTAAAATATTCTATAACTCTACTAACATGTCTATTTAAATCTCCTCCAATAAAAATATTTTCTTCAAAAGGTATCTTTTATATTAAGTTTTCTAAGTATTTTCAAAATTTTAATTTTGAATATATATCCGAACCTACTTAAGGAGCATAAACACTTATAATATTAATAATTTTAGCTTTAATAATAATATTTAAAACTATAATTCTATCACCAGTTCTATTAATTTTAGGGGTGTCAATTTCGGGTCACGGGTCGGGTTCGGGTCGAACACGGAATGACCCGCGTTACAAACGGGTCGACCCTAACCCGACCCGGGTAGAAAAACGGGTCGGAAATCCGAACCCGAACCCGACCCGGCGGGTTGCCGGGTTGACCCGACCCGACACGGGAAGGCGGGGCGGAGGCGGTCGCCGGCGGGGCAGCGCGAGGCGGAGGCGGTCGCCGGCGGGGCAGCGCGGAGCGGACACGCGGCAGCGGGGCAGCGCGGGGGCGCGGGCTGCGGGCAGCGGGGCAGCAGGCGTGGGCGCGGGGCAGCGGGTGCGGGGCAGCGGCGCAGCGGACACGCGGCGCGTGCGTCGGCGCGGGGCAGCGGGCTCGATCGGGCGGGGCAGCGGGGCAGCGGGCGCGCGGGCAGCGGGCAGCGGGTAGCGGGCAGCGGGCGGGAAGGGGGAAAATTTTTTTTTTTTTAAATTAAACGGGTTATCGGGTTGACCCGGCAACCCGCCGGGTCAACCCGAACCCGACCCGTTTTTCAAACGGGTCAATTTTCGCAACCCGAACCCGACCCGTTTGAGAAACGGGTCGGGTCAAACCCGAAAATTCCGGGTCGGGTTCGAGTCGGGTTTTCGTGTCGTGTCAAAACTTGACACCCCTAATTAATTTCAATAATATTATCATTCAAACTTTTATCTATAATCACATCTACAATATTTCTAGCACAACTCATATCCGAATACCATAGTTACAACTCATACCCACATCTTCCAACTCTTTAGGAATCATACATTATGTCCTTCAATAATTTAATTGCAACTTTAATTATTATATTAATTGATCTTGATATTATATCTATGTCTAGAAGATGTTATGGTGCAACCTTATGCTCTAATGTCCAACCTAATGTGAGACATCTTAAGGTTTAAGGTTTATATTGATAATCTATTATGAGATGCATGAAATTATGCAACACATATACAAATTTTGTAGGTTACAATATATATTCTTTTTTTAAGAACTATTCATTATTTTATCTGAACATTGAAAAATTCAATTGGAAAACCTCCATACTTAAATAAGGAGCTAGTCTCTTTTGAAATTCTTCGAATCTCTCACTTAATTAAGGAGATTGCTCCTAGACATAAACGGAATAAAACACACCACTAGAATTTTATTTATAATCAGCAATACAATTATTGTGCATGCTTAAGATCCCTATTTGTGATTACAAACCAAATAGAATTTCTTACTTGCTGATTACCGCTGAAACAAAAATAAATTGTGGAAAAATCAGTTACAGTACACTAAAACCTGATACCAGGGAAGAGTCACTAGAGCTAAGTATTGATAAAAAAAATAAGATCACATTAAAAATAGTAGAAAATGAAGAGGATGAATTACAATTTATACACCAGACAATTTGGATAGAGGGAGATGTACGCAAATAGGAAGATGTAGCTAAGGTCATACAAAGCATGGTTAAGAACTTCAGAAAAAAATATTTCATGAAAAAAATATATGCAAATTATATAAATCTATACGCAATTAAACAAGACTTCAACTATCAGATTCTACCTTGAGAAGATGGTTCCACAAGAATACGAAGATGTAAGCTCCTTTGGCCTCGCCTGCTCATGTAAACAAAGACTCCTTCCGTCCTTCGACCACGCCTGCTCACGTAAACAAAGACTCATTTGGCCTCGCCTGCTCACAAAAACGAAGCCCTTGCTTGCTCACAGAAACGAAGACTCCGTTTATCCTTTGGCCTCCCCTGCTCGCGTAAACAAAAACTCCTTCGACCTCATGTGTTCGCATAATCAAAGTCCTCTCCTGCTCACGGAAACGAAGACGACGCAAAACCCTCGGAAATGAATAAGACTTTTGATACGAAAGGATATGGGATACGAGATAACCTAGAGGGATACGTATGATCGACTCGTTTTATTTAATTGGAAGACTTTTTTATTAAATGTTATTAAAAATATGTAGACGCGTGTCCGTTTGAATTTAATTATTATTTTAATTTGACATGTTTCGGCCGTATCTACCACGTTTCCCAGCCGTGTCGGGTGTAGGCGCGTGTCCATGTCTGATACATGTTCGATATTGCATACCTACATAAGTAGGTGTGTTGATGCATCATAGGGTGTAATCCTTGAAATAGAAAAAAAAAACTCAAGATTATAAATAATACATAAAAATGAAAATTAAATAAATAAACCATCAATATATTTATTTGATTCATCGGATATAAACAATAAATATCAATTTTTAATGTTATTATAATATGAAAGTTTGAAATAAGATTCAAAATAAACTCACATAAAACATAAATAGCACAAGGATCAAGATCCACGGATCCTCAGTTTCATATTATTCAGAAGAGTCCTCATATGTAATATTTCTATCTTCAGATTCTATCGCATTGTCATCTTTAAAATCTTCTTCAATTACACCATTTTTTTCTTACTCCTATATCGGTTAACATTGCATTAAATATAATTTAAAGTAAAACATTAAACTAATAACATAACAAATTAATACATTATACTTCAATTACCTTATAATTTTTTGTAACTCCAACCCCCCTTTGCAAAAAATCAAGCTTTTCTTAGGGCTTCAATTGGGACAGCTTTCTTATTGCCTTCTAAAGTAATTTTTTAGTATAAAAAAAATTCTTGAACTAAAAATTTTTATACTAGAAAGTTATTTTAGAAAGCAGTAAGAAAGTTGTCCCAAACAAAGCTTTAATCATCTATTTGATAAAAGCAGGTCACCCTAATCTCTAATAAAAGATACGGTTATTAGGTGATCATAACCATAAAAATCGCATGTACATAAGCCCTGGGTATTTTCAATGAAAAAACCCCTAAGTCCAAGATATGAAAGCCTTAATAAATCCAAGATATGAAAGCCCTAAGTCAAGCTTTTAAATCGATCAAAAATCTTTGTAGTACAGCAAGACAAAGTCCAAAATATATAAAGCCTTAATAAGTTGAGCTAAAAAAGCAAAAGAATGGCTACTAGTTCATTGACCTAGGCCGAGTAGGAATTTTTCAATTATCTCTTCGACTGCGAAGAAGAAATGCATGCCTTCCAATCCTCTTAAAGCCCTAGTATGCAATGGCGTGTAAGAAGATGCATACAAGGGTGCATATAAATGAAGGAAGAAAAATACATCAAACATGAAAAAAGACAGCTCGCTCACAACCTCCCGATCCTACTTGCACTCGAAGCCCTACTGCGCTAGCGCACGATGATGGGGAATAATATAATGGAATAGAGTATAAATTATTATTATTATCATCATAAAAAATAAAAAAAATAATCTTGATGAGGTACTACCTCGGAATACCATGAGCCATATGTTTCATTTAAAAAATGTGTAAGCCTCATTGGAGCCTGTGAGGCTTAAGCCTTGAGGCGCTCCTTGTTCGCCTCAATTCAAGGTATGCACCTTGAACGATATTTTAAACCATGATGTGAAGGATAAAATACAAAACTATATTTTGAATATGTAGTTAGCTATTAGGTAGATAACAAATATGTGAATAATTTGGATAGGTAGAGGATATTTCAAAGTGCAAGGGATATATTTATAAGAAAGTCTTCTTAGCCAACAATGGTTTTCAAGGATTCATCGACAATAGTTCTCTCTTTTTGGCTAGGATAAAGATTATATAAGGTACATAAGTATGAAATATTGGTCATAAGATCTTCGGGAGCTAGAAAAGGGCACCATTGAGACTTTTAAAGCATTAAGAGAAACGATAGTACCTGAGAATGTAAGAGAACAAGTACATAAGACTTTTTAGGATTATTTGATGATGCCTTCTTCCACCTTTGTTTGGATTCATGCCGGCTAGGTCTACTATGGAAGCCATACATTTATCGAGAGGTTTGATGGATAAGTATAGAGAGAAAAAGAAAGATCTTCATATGATATTTATTGATTTAGAGAAAACATATAATAAAGTTTCAAAAGAAGTGCTATGGAGAGTTCTAAAAAAGAAAAGGATTAATAATGCTTATATTCAAGTCATTATGGATATGTACGTTAGAGCTGTTACTTGTGTTCAAACACAAGGTGCTTTGACCAAGTATTTTCCTATTTCAGTTGGATTATATCAAGGATCAGCCTTAAGCCCATATCTTTTTTACTTTAGTCATGGATGTTCTTACTAGAGATTTGCAAGAGGGTGTTCCTTGGTGTATTCTTTTTGCTGACGATATTCTTCTTGTTAATTAGATTAAAGAGGGAGTTGAAGGTAAACTTGAATTATGGAGGTCAACCTTAGAGTCTAAAGGTTTTCGTTTGAGTAGATCTAAAACATAATACATAGTGTAATTTTAGAAATAATAGATTTAGTGGGCGGTTTGTGACTTTGAGCAATCAAGTCATTAATAAGAGTATACGTTTTAGATATCTTGGGTCTATTGTTCAGAGTGATGGTGAAATAGATGGGGATATTATTAGTATAATTCAAGTTGGATGGATGAAGTGGAGGAATACATCGAGCTTGTTGTGTGAAAGAAAAGTACCACTCAAACTTAAGGGAAAATTCTATAAGATGGTGGTTAGACCTGCAATGCTTTATGGCACAAAATGTTGGCCATTAAAAGTGAAGCATAATATTAAGTTAAGTGTTGCAGAGATGAGGATGCTCAGGTGGATGAGTGGCTTCACTCTTAGAGACAGGATATAAAATGAGCATATACGTGAAAAGGTTGGAGTAGCTCCAGTGGTAGATAAGATTAGAGAGAGACGCCTTAGATGGTTTGGTTACATAAAACGGCGGCCTTCCGATGACCCGGTTAGGAGAGTAGATGTATTAGATTTAACCTATGTTAGGAAAGATAGAGGTAGGCCTAAAAAGACTTTGTTAGAAAATATTAGAAATGACATTTCTTTATTAGATCTAAATGAGAATTTGACTTTTAACTGGACACAATGGAGAAAAAGGATTCATGTAGCCGACCCCACATAGTGCGATAAAGGCTTGATGTTGTTGTTGTTGCCTTCTTCCACCTTTGTTACATAAGCATTATTTTGTTATTTTGCTTGTTTTCCTTGTGTTGGCCAGCTTTTGCTATGTGGTTTTCCAAATGCTTCAATCATCTTTCTTTGGCATGTCAAGCATTCTAGAAATAAATGCATCATAAGAAATCTCTATTGACCATCTCTGTTTGATGTGATTGTTTGTAATCATTAGCAGAAAAGAGTTTTGAATCAAAATATATGATGAAAGCGTCCTTTGTAACTAAGGCCAAACTTTCCATGGGACCTTTGTAACTAAGGCCAAACTTTTCATGGGATTATTGGTGATCATAACTTCCCTCTACCCTTTTTCTATTTGAATGCAAAACATAACTTCATTAGGAAAAGTAAATCCTCCTTTCCGAGGATTTGCATCCTTACAACATCAAACTCAACATCTAATATAACAAGAAAATCACAAGTTATTCTTTTTCAACAAACCTTTTAAGGAAAGGTTGATCTTTGCTGCACTCCATTTGGATCGATAATGATCCATCTCTTGCCAAAGGTCTTGTAGTAAGTTGGGTATTCTATGATATATCATCTTCCTTACTTTGTTGCTAAGATTTTGGTTTTGATCACATGTAATTTGGGCCACAACATGAACTTCTGATTCACTATAACCTATATTTCCTTTGTTGTATGAACATGCAGGTTTCACTTATTTCAAGAATCATGAAGTTTCATAACTAAGATATCATCATAGAGTCTTATTCATCTCAGGCATTGAATGAGTGATCTCCTTGCTTATGATGCCAAGTAAATACCTATTTTCTCTTTCCTTAAAGAAGGTGAGAACTGATTGTCACTATTTGAGGTAAATCTTTGCATTGAAACAATGTGTTGAATGAATATTATGTAATTCCTTTGTTGGATTTCAGTTAGTGGTCTCGATTATAAACGAACCTAAGACAGATAATATGGACACTGTTGTGGTCCAAATAAGGGTAAATTATTGTAGGAATTGATTCCAAAAAAACATAGGGTTTCAGGATGAACATTATATATGAAAAATTTAGATGGAAGGAAGAAAGAGAACAGCAACAATGGAAGCTTGTAAGTTCTAGGTAATTAAGTGATGAAGATTGTAGCTTATGGAAATAGTAAGAAAAAAAAGCATACACTAATGCCATGAAAAAAAATTGAGAGAATCCGTTTAGTGCTTTATTCCAATATTTCTGCTAAATTTATACAAGATGAGAGAACCTTTAACAGGATACATACAATAATTATAAAAAGAAAATTAAATATTTAATTCTTTACAATTAGGACATGGATTATTAAGGTGGAAGAAGTAATCCTCCTAATCAATCAAGTGGCATGAAGTGAATAACGAAAACGGTTGTTTGTAATAGCTAGAGGCAAACAGCTTGTTTATGATCAAAGAGGAGAGGAGGGAGATCAATTGAGCATGTGGCAAAGATGAATTGGCAAAGGGGCAAGCCACAATAGTTGGAAGATGATATCAAAGATGACAATGCAACAGACAAATGAATTTGGAATTGATTAAATTGGTATTAATTTCTCTACAAGATGTTTCAAATATACCTCCCATGTACTTCCATACCATTGTATACCTTTAAATGTGATTCCTTATGATAATCACAAGCCTAACATATTGTTCTTAAATACAAGTACAAAATATTTCTTCTTCAATTACCTTGCATTTTACTAATCGTAAAAGATTTTTATTATAATTACCAATCCACTCCAACTCCTATAACTATCAAAATAGAAGTTTCAACTTGACGACTTTATCTCTATCGAGATTCTTAACTTTACTCTTTATAAATTTAATCATACCAAAATCTGTACATCACCTTTCTTTATCATTAGCTATGTTACTTAACCTTCTTTAATAAGTAACCCACCAAACAAATCACCAATTTCTTACCACCCACTTTCCAAATCTTATAGCTTCCCATTGTATATAGGTCTTAGCAGCTACATCCAGACATAGCAAATTATATAACATAAGACTAAATTAATTACTCTTTTAAAATAGAAAAATATGTATGAAAATAGTCATGAAATCAACATGAAATAATGAAAATTTCTTAATACAAACATGTTACCTTGTTTGGTTTACAGCCTTTTTCATAATTAGGCTTCCACTCACAATCGATGCCAACAACCTTACATCCCTCAATGTAGTTAGTTGCAGTAATTAACCCATTAAAGTCATCAACCCATATGATATTGTCTATCATCAATTTCTCAGGGTCCAAGTAACAAGCTCCAAATGTTGGCCTATCAGAAACTGCACCATGATTAAAAAAAAAACAATCAGAAGATTCATCATATAAAAAATTATATATAAGAAAATATCAGGGAACAGGAAAACAAATGCAAGGAAATTCTAGTACACAACGAAATTATGTGCATCACACCCAAATTATGCATATCCATGTACAAGTAGACTAGTACTCTTGGCCAAGTAACAATACACATTATTAGGTTTTAAAAGGACAATACCTAATTTGTCACTTACACTAAAAAAATTATGTAACTTGTCCAAGTGCATGAAGTCCCAATAATGTGGGTCAAAAGAGGGGTTAATGCATGCATTCTTACCCCTACATTTACACAAAAGCTAGGTCTGTGACTCAAATTCATTTTCTTCGAATCATAATGTAGGCAGTCTAACATCTGTTTCAGTACTGCCTACTCCAACCTAACTGCTTTTTGAATTGCATAATAGTAGATTATGGAAGTCACCCCTTTCCATGTCTCGCCTGAAGAAAACGAGATTAAATTTCAATAACTTTCTTAATTTATTATTTCTTTCAGTTCACCAATTGAATTTTCTACTATATATCTTCAAATTCTCCATTTTTCATTGTAAGCCTCACTATTTTGATCTTCAAAGAAGATCCATGCAAAAATATTTTCGGTTATTTTAAGTTCCTGCTTGAATCAATATTGCAATCCTAACTTTTTTTATGGGTTACATCAAATTAAGTTAATGTATTAAATACATGTATGCTACATATCAATCCATATTATTTATCTGAATTTCACAACATATAATAAACAGACATCAGCATGCTAGCATTTTAAATACACCATATTTTTTTAAGTATTACTGAGGGAGTAAACTGAATTAATAATTATATATAACTCTCCAATTAATAGTCATCTCGCATTTTGCAGCAAAGCATAAAATACTGAAACTGCACAAAATTAATAAATTCGATTTTTAAGGAAAAATACCCAGTTCATAATGTATGCCTGTGTAATTTTACGAGAATTTGCAAGTGAGTATTGCAGGTATTTTTGGTTTTTTAATCACCTAACTTCTTCCTTATCCCTCGACAAATATGATCCATTCAAAGGTAAAATCAAAGTAGATCACCAAGAATCCGAACTAAACAAACATGATACCCATTGGATTAGCATTCATTGCTAAAATACTTAACATAAGCATTTGATATAGTTATCATACTGTCAAAGAGTTCCTCACTTTTGGATGACAAATATTGTTTATCCAAAGTGCAAGGTCAAGAAGATGAGTATTTCATCACGAGAAATAAAAAAAATATGACAACTAATAGAGCAGCATTAAACAGTGAAGCACATTCTATACCTGTTAATTTGTCAAAACCTTCAAGAGAGTACCGGTCACATAGTTCAAAAACCTTCTCTGCATAACCAGCTTCCATCGCCAAATAAACCTTCATAGTTGCAGGAGCAAACTAAATTACTAATAAACTGCAGATTGAAACTATAAAACGCATAACAAACAAGGCAAACATATAACAATAAAATGTCAAACTTTTACTTTCTAAAGAACCAATTAAATCTAGATAAAAGACATCTTCATCCGCTATATAATCTGGGCAAAAAATGTATCCTCTCCCGAAACTTCAATATGTAGCAATCATCAGGGAAAAATAATCCACCTAAAAAGAGAATAATTTATGATACTAAACAATGTATGATCTTTAAAACTTTGGGAGAGAGTTATGGAGTATAGGTTACGACGTGATACTAATATTTCTCAAAATCAATTTGGATTCATACCGGGTAGGTCTACTATGGAAGCTATTCATTTATTGAGAGGGTTGATGGAGAAGTTTATAGAGTATAAGGAGGATCTATATATGATATTTATTGATTTAGAAAAAGCATATAATAAAGTTCCAAGAGAAGTACTATGGAGAGTTCTAGAAAAGAAAGGGGTTAATAATGCTTATATTCAAGTCATTAGGGATATGTATACAAAAGTTGCTACTTGTGTTCAAACACAAGTTGGTTTGACCAAGTATTTTCCTACATCAGTTGGATTACATCAAGGATCAATCTTAAGCCCTTATCTTTTTGCTTTAGTCATGGATGTTCTTACTATACATTTGCAAGAGGATGTACCCTGGTATATGCTTTTCGCTGATGATATTCTTCTTGTTGATAAGACTAGATAGGGAGTTGAAGGTAAACTCGAATTATGGAGGTCAACCTTAGAGTCTAAAGGTTTTCGTTTGAGTGGATTTAAAACCGAATTTGGAGTGTAATTTTAGTAATGATAGATCTAGTGGGGGTTTTGTGACTTTAAGCAATCAAGTCATTAATAAGTGTACTCGTTTTAGATATCTAGGGTTTATTGTTCAATGTGATGGTGAAATAGATGTTGATATTATTAGTAGAATTCAAGTTGGATGATTGAAGTGGAGGAATGCTTCGGATTTGTTGTGTGATAGAAAAGTATCACTCAAACTTGAGGGAAAATTTTATAAGATGGTGGTGAGATCTGCAATGCTTTATGGCGCAGAATGTTGGCCATTAAAAAAGAAGCATAATATTAAGTTAAGTGTTGCTGAGATGAGGATGCTCAGGTGGATGAGTGGATTTACTCTTAGAGGCAGGATACGAAACGAGCATATCCGTGAAAAGGTTGGAGTAGCTCCAGTGACATATAAGATTAGAGAGAGTCGCCTTAGATTGTTTGGTCATATAAAACGGTGACCTTCCGATGACCCTGTTAGGAGAGTAGATGTATTAGATTTGACCTTTGTTAAGAAATATAGAGGTCAACCTAAAAGAACTTAGTTAGAAAATATTAGAAATGACCTTTCTTTGTTAGATTTAAATGAGAATTTTACTCTTAACAGGACACAATGGAGAAAAAAGATTCATGTGGTCGACCCCACGTAGTGGGATAAAAGCTTGATGTTGTTGTTGTTGTTGTTGTTGTGCTAAACAATGTATGATGCTTGACTAGAGTGACGAAACTCATCACTCATTTCCATAAGAAAATGTTGCATTTAGAGCGAGCTTGTTTAAAGTCCTTCGAAGTGTTTGAATCTCAATTCCAAAAGTGAGTTACATTGAAGTGAGCTGCACTAATACAAGTTTATTCCATTGAAACTCACGGCTTGTGAAATCGTGTTTTTATTTGAATGAATTTCATTTTCATGTACCTTCACATTATTTTTTATTATTTTATTATTATCATAAATAAAAGTAACTCTAAAACATCATGTAAGGATAGTAATAATATTTCAAATGAAAATAAAGAATAAATACAAAAAAAAACATAATCACACGAAACAAATTTATGTGGGTCAATGATATTGATAGGAAACACTTGTAGATCTCAAATATTCCCTCTCAATCTTCGGAAGACAACGAGAATTCTCCACAAAAATCCACACAAAACTACGAAAACAGTAAATAATTTGTATTATTTGACGAAAGGGAAACGGAAAATAGCAAGATACAATTTATCCTCTATTCGATAGGAGGATCGATCTCTCCCAAATCTCTAGCCGCCACTAGAGCCCAAAAGAAAAACATAAATCTAAGAGATCTCAAATTTCAGCCAAATTCCAGATGTCCTAACCCTAGGAAAACAAACTATTTAATGCATACAAATCAAAAGGAAATCCCTGAACAGTCCCTACATTCAAATTTCCCTCCTAACTCCCTCAAAAATCCTTCCTAAACGGCTAACGCACGCCCGGGCGTCCGTTCGGCGCATACAGGAGGTGGACGTTTTCGCCTCTATTCATTAAGTCGATCGTGTCGGACCGGCTGGACCGGTCTAACAATACACCCCTCCAAAAGATCCACCTTGTCCTCAAGGTAGAAGGATGGGACGCTATTAATAGCTTTCTTCAGCTGCTCTGTTAGTGACCATGCTATCATCCACTGGAACCAAGCTAGAGATTTCCCCTCTAGACATAGCCATTCAACCATAATCTTCTCCTCCTCATTCAGCCCATTCACCATGAAATACATCTCCACCCAGTACACCCACTCATAGGCATCCTCCCTTTCAAATACTGGCATCCTCAACGTCCTCACCCTAGGATCGCTACCACCCCAATAGCTTCTTCCTCCTGTAGTGTAGCAGTTGTCGTGATCCCTCCATATTTTTCCCATGTATCGAGGGTGAAAATCCCCCCTTCCTTCCCTTCGCCTCACATGACCTGATCGCCATGGTTCGGCCCATCCCCCTCCTTCGGTCGTCCACTTCCCTTGCCCAAAAGACCTCCCATAGGAGTCGGCTACCCCACCACCTTCACCACGAAATGCCCTTCCTATTGTCCCCCTATCCAATAACCCTATTTTGCCCCTTATCGGAGCCCTCAGAGGTGGCTCTTGACCCCCTCCTTCTCCGATGAGTGGCTCCTCTTGCCCAAAATACCTCTCATAGTGGTCAGCCGCCCTACCGCCTCCACCAAAAGATTTCATCTTTGTTGTCCCCTCATCCAGAAAACCTGATCCACCCCTTATCGGAGCCACAAGAGGTGGCTCTTTATGAAAAAAACTCCCCTCGTCAAACTCCTCTTGTCTGATCTCCTTTCCTATCGATTCGGCCAAATGAATCTCGGTCAAATCTTGGTTAGGGTTAACCATCGAAACCACTCTTGATGTTTTTGTTTGCATCTCTAAGAGTCTTCTTAACATCTCCTCCATGATCTCCACATTGTTTTCCCTCCTACAAAATTCAGAATCCATTGTTCTTCCCACCGGCCCCTTTGACTTCGATGCCGCTGTTTAAATTTGATTTTTTAAGAGCTTCTTCATCATCGCATGTAGATCGGAAACCTTGTCTTCCACGGATAAAATTCAGTCCTCCACCGTTGCTTTATTCGACTCATCTCTCCTTCAAGCCTCTCTTCTAGTGCATCCACTTTCTTGGCCGCCATAAATCCCCAGATACAAAAATCTGGATTTCGACCTCAAAAAACAGCAATTTTTCCTTTTACCGGCCCAAAAACAGCATTGAAATTCACAAAAAATAACCCACCAACGGTCCCAAGATTTACTCTGATACCAATTTGATAGGAAACACTTGTAGATCTTAAGTATTTCCTATCAATCTTCGGAAAACAGCAAGAATTCTCCACAAAAAATCTGCACAAAACCACAAAAACAGTAAATAATTTTGTGGGCTCCGAAAATTCGGCCCCGGCCTCCGCCCGCTTTTTTGCTTTCTTCGAGGGGGAGTTTTAACGAACTAAGTTCCGGGGTAAATTTTGGAAGGCAGATGAGATAGTAGATTAGACACTACCCAGAGATTTCGCCCTCATTTAGCGAGGACTTTATGATCTGAGTTCTGGTTTCCTATAGGCGCAAGCCCCTATAGTTAATTACCCCTCCCGATAACGAGAGAGGACTTTCGATTAAGGCTAGTCGTCAATCAGATACGTAAAGATACGTGAGTCTGGCATATAGTAGCAGCAATATGTTTAGGGTATTGGAAAATTGAGGGATTTAATATTTAAAATAGAAATTTTCACCATCTTGCACTTAAAGCGGATGGTGGGGGAATGGATGATAGACCCGATCAAGATCCCATGGTTCCGTCATCCCGGGTCATCGTGATCCCTGGTCTACTTAGTCAGAGGAGGTAGTCGACCCAACCTGACAGAAGGATCCTTGTCGGCAGCCATGGGTTGCTTCGTCCAAGGGTACCTTGTAGACCTGGGGGGAATATTTGCCTAAGGGGACAAATTTGAATCCACCTTAGCTAACAGAGGGCTTTGTGCCCTATCGATCATATCCTATTGATTCATATCTCAAGGATTTGATGCCATTGGGGAGCATACGGGCTCTGGCCATAACCATAATATAATGGTGCCATTTGGCGGCAACCACCTGGTTCAGAGGGCCCCGAGTCATAACCGTTTATCCTGCAGTGCCATTTGGCGGCGAAACTGCCGGTTAGAGGACTCGTACCACGTCCTTGCTGGCAGGAGATTGTTTGAGAATGGATCCTAGTGATATTTTCGACTAGGCATTGGCTCTTTGTGAGCTGAAGTAAATTTTAATTTGTCCACCTCGGCAAACTGTTGCAGAGGGTGGATGAGTTTTGCTTTAAGTGATTTGATGGATGAGTTTCATTTTTTTTTTAAATATCTCCAGAGTTTGGGATTTTGGGAATTTTTGTGGAGTTTTGGAGTTTTGGGTATTTAGGTAATATTTGAAATGATCTGTGTGGACCCCTCCGGTTGAGATTTGCATTCAACACGGCCATCATCGGGGTGTATGGGATCATTTATATTTTATTGATTGGATCCTGTCGACTCTACCTACTGGTCGATAGAGGATTGGATTTTGTAGGCTTTGGACCTTTGTTAGTGAATTCTCTTGATTATAGACCTTGAAGGCCTAATATGAATGTATAAAATAAATATCTCGGTCGATCTCACGACTGCATATTTATTTAATGGTTCGAGCCGTGTCGACTCCTATCTACCCGTATAGGAGGATCGGGCTCGAACTTGAATTCACTTATTAACCCGCACAGCATCCCTAGACGTCACGTGTGTACCAATAACACGCTCGCCGGGGCCCATACGAGTTTAGATTATATTTTCCCCTTTTAGTGTACCTATGTGTATACAAATTAAAGTGCACACGTGCGGGGGTATTTTTGGAATATTTGTACACGCCTTCTGTCCGCTTGCATGAAAGTTACGAATCCGGTGGCGTGGCGTCGTACGATCTCCACAACTGTCACTGATAGGCAGGTAGATGTTTTCATTCATAGATTGGAATTGACTTCAGGATACTGCATTTACTGAAGTCTTTCTGCATCTACCCATAGATGATATGTGGTGCATACATCTGTACTCGTAGAGAGATTGTATGTATTGCAGATCTTTTGTAGCAACTCATAAGACCTTGTATTGCTGTGTATTCACAATGAATTGACATATTTGCTTGCTCTTGAATGGTGATTGATTGTAGGAGCGTTGTGAGTAAATTTTGAATTCGTTGATGGTCTTTCAAACTTTGCCTATAGGTAACGTGTTGAACTCATGAAAGATCTTCTATAACAACTGTTGTGTACATGATGGGTCTCTTACAGCAACCCGTAGGTGTCCATACTTGTCGCATGTCCTCTACCTTTGCTTACAACGGCTCAGTGTATTTTGCTTGAGAATGTTATTGAGGCTGCCTGCTGGACACTACATCTTCTAGAATTTCTTCTATGTCTGTCACAATCCTTTATGTAGACATGCAGTGTGTATGGTAGACTTGTACAATTGATGTTTGCTTGCAACCAACACCACATGTTTGCATCATTTGTTTACACCACATTTGGTCATTATTTATGACCGAGGTGTTCTGTATTATCACTTATAACGATATTCCTCGAAGAGAACTTCAAATCAACGTTGGTAATCAAAGTGTATTCTTCTGTCGCTTCCCTTTCATCATTCATAAATGGGACATGTTTGGGCTATGTTCATCACAACTCCTTCACTAATGTCTATTGATGTCTCATTAAATCCATCAATCTTAACAAATTACAAAGGTTTGATGCGATTGTTCATAAACCATCTTAACTTCATCGCTTATGGATGAGATGTTAGGGATTTTCCACATCGTGAGTCTTCATTTGCTTGCATGAGGCTTGAATCCTTGCATTTGTTTAAGTTTGAGTTTTAGTTCCCTGTAATCTGACTCAACATTAGTCTTCTCCTGTCATTCATCAGTCCAATGTCAAATTCAAACTCATGTCCAATCTGAGTTTAAGTTCATGAACCCCTTTGTGCAGTTCAAGTTTGCTGAGTTCAGATCTTTGCCATTGGATCCAAGTCTAGAATTTCTGCAAGTATTCAAGTCTTCTTGTTGTTTGCAAAATATATTTTGCTTATAAATTCTTTTGTCCTCCAAGATAGTTCAACATGATAAGTTCAATGTCACCATTCATTTGCACTTCAATTGAATTGATATCTCATTCAACACTCCAACCAAATTCAAACCCTTAGGCTTATATTGAGTTCAAATCTTTATTGTCCAGGTTTGAGTCTAGAGTACATGTTCAAGTTCTCTGTGGTCTAACTTAAGTATTTGCTTAAATTCAAGGTCCAAATTCTGTTCAAAGGTTCACAAGTTCGAGTCCAAGTTCAGTTCACTGTAATCTGACTCAAAGTTGGCCTGAGTTCAAGTTCATTCATAGTTCTTGTCCACTTGAATTCAAATCTTTGTAGTTGAGTTGGATTTATTTGTTCAGTTGGAAGCTCAAGTTCATGTCCAAACTGTGCTTTTGTAGTTCGTGTCACATTCGATTCTAAGCCCTTTCGTAGTTGAGTTGTAAGTTCTTTTACTTCCATTCAAGTTCAGTGTCGAATTGAAGTCCTTCTTGGTTGGGTTTTGATTCAAGTTCTTTGCAATGCAAATCTGAGCCCAATTCAAGCTCATATCCACTGTAGCCTTGTTCAATTCAAGTTCAAACTTATATTTGAATCATGGTTCAAATTATTAGAGACTTGATTAGCTCAGAATTTGGTTTAAATATTTCATTTATTTATTTGAATCTAGTTCATTTGAGTTCGTTGTGCTCAACCAAATTCGGTCCAAATGTCCCATTTTGTTCAAGTCCTCAAAATCTTCAAATGAAATTTCGGCGGCCTCCCGACGTCTCCCCCGTTTAGGGGAAAAACCAAGAGGCTTCCTTCCCCTCGACGCGACGTGCGCGCTTCAGGTAGATGTCCGTAGACACCACGGCAGCAAATTTTCTTCAATCCCCGCCCGCTACATGAGCGTTTAGGGGTCTTGGGCACCTGTTGCAAAGAAAGCAGGAGGATTTCCCCACGTATGGGTACTTAATTTTGTTCCTCCTCACGCTACATGAGCGGTCCGGGGATTACCCGTCTCGTCGCGGGCGTCGCACCGGTTTCCCGCCCTACTACGCTACGTGAGCGCGTAGGGGGTTTGCCGGTCCGTCGCGAGCGTCGAGGGCGGGGTTTAAGGTGATTGCCCGCCTCGTCGTAGGCATCGCGCTAGCTTCCCTCCCCACTACGCTACGTGAGCGCGTGGGGGGTTTGCCAGCTCGCCGCTAACGACGAGAACGGGAATCTAAGTTTAGGGAGTATACCTTCGCATAGGTGGATCGGCGGTGCGGGCTTGTGGCATGAGGCAAGGGAGAGAGGAGCATTCCTCCTTTTTTGATTTATAATTAATTATAAATTACTTATAATTAATCATACTTAAAATATAATTAATTATATTAATTTAAAGTTAATTATAAATTAATTAGTCTAATTTATAACTAATTTAAACTAATTATAATTAATCATAATTAATTTATAATTAATCATACTTAATTTAAAATTAATTATAAATTAAAATAATTAACTAATTTTAATTAATTTTAATTAAGTATAATTAACTACTATTAACAGTAATTAAGTATAATTAAATAAAATCAATTAAAGTCAATCTAAATAAAATTTAAGAAAGACTTGGGCAGGATTATCATAAGATTTAGGCAGAATTTACACTAATAGGGCTTAGGAAATGGTTAGCAGTTAAACCCCTATTTTCCTTCTCTCAAATTCGGCGTTTTCACAGGATTTGGCCGAAGCAGTGCATGAGAGGTAGGAAGTTACCTTCACAGCCGCGAGCTCAGTTGTTGCTTCCGATCACAAAATGTCGTAACTTCCGATCTGGCAAGGGGAAACGGAGAGGAGGCGGCGGCTTGAGGGAAGGAGGTAGGTGGTCTCCCTCTCCCTTTCTCTCTTTCTCTCTCTCTCTCTCTCTCCCTCTCTGTAGACCGACAGGATCGGAAGACCAGGTCAGAGAACTTGGAGTTTCGGTAAGGTGGAGGGAGGTCTCGGCTAGCTCCGATTCGATCAGACGAGTTCTGCGAACAAGGGAAAGGGGTTCGACTAGGTCGGTCAGAGCTCGGCAATGGGAGATCGGCTCGTTTGTCTGGGTTGTTCGTAGATCGAAGGGAAGAAGTGGAGTTTTGCGTGGGAAAGCCGAGAGTGGGGGGAATGAGGTCGCGGGAGCTGCGATGGCTTTGGGGTTTCGTGGGAGGAGAAGCAGGTGGAGAATCGGGATGGTCGAGAGCTCCGAGCTCTCATTTTAAAGACACCAAGAAGGCTGATCGCACATCGTCCGTTCTGAAATGGCGCCGAACTCAGGGTACGATCAACTGTAGCTGCGGCGGTGTGATCTAAGCTGGATTTCGGTATGGGTAGGTAAGGATTCGAGCAGCCTTCTCCTTTTTTTTATATTATATCTTCTTTTTTTTTAATTTTAAGCAGAGGTCAACAAATTTGTATTATTTGATGAAAGGGAAACAGAAAATAGCAAGATACAATTGATCCTCTATTTGAGAGGAGGATCGATCTCTCCCAAATCTCTAGACACTGTTAGAGCCCAAAAGAAAACCTAAATCTAAGAGATCTCAAATTTCAGCCAAATTCAAGATGCCCTAACCCCAGAAAAATGAACTATTTAATACATACAATTCAAAAGAAAATCTCTAAACATCCCCTACTTTGAAATTTGCCCTCCCAACTCCCTTAAAAAATCTTCCTAAACAACTCTGTGAAGACTGGGCGGTTGAATCCTGCGTACAAGAGGCAGAGACTTCCGCCGTTGTTTGTGTAAGCCGATCTCGTCGGACCGGCCGGACCGGTCTAACAGATATACACATGTGTTTATGATTGCAAAAAAAGAAAATATTCCACTAAGCTTTAAACGAAGATTACATCAAAGATTTCTTCTTATATATTAAAAGATAAAAATAGAGATACCACTTTTTTATATCAATGATTGAAAGGTAATGCTACCAACTACTACAAAAATAATGGTTGAATGTGAAAAAGAAGATATTATTATTACTGATATAAAAATATTTTCTTCTAAACTACGAGAGCATCTTCCTCTCTTCTCTCTTGTACTACAAAAGCTTCTCTCTTCTATAGCTAAAAGCGTAATTCCCTCTTCCCTCTCTCTTTCTTCCTCTTCTTCCTATTTACTTGTGGCTGTGGAGTTTTCTTAATCCGTTGGAACCATCACCTTATATAGCGCCTCAGGTGGTAGGTAGCTAGATTTTTAGTAGATGATGGTAGGAAAGAAACTCGTATGAGTTGGGTCGAGAAAATTTATCTTCAATCCTACAATCTCCCACATCAAGATAAATTTTTCTGAAGAATCTACTTAGTGTTTGTGGTCTAAGCATCTCTTTGTATGAAACCTCCATATCTTCATTCATGGAGGCTAATTGAGGCTATGCATAGCCTCAATTTTCCAATGTGTACTAGTTTTGTGAGCATTACCAACAGAGTATTCTAATCCTTTGATTTTAACAAGCTATAAAAAGTCTTCTTCAAGTAAGCTACATAAGAAGTGGAACTTACGTTGAAAATGTTTTGTCCGAGAGTAGAAAGTAGCATTCTTTGCCTGGTGAATGGCACTTTGATTGTCATAGAAAAGAGAAACAACATCTTCTAATCGCTTGAGTTCTTTCTAGAAAGCCTTTTAGCCAAGCCATCTTGTTGTTGGCTTCAATGAAAACTAAATATTTAGCTTCTATTGTTGATAATACAACTATTTTTTGTAGTTGTGATACCCAACTAATATCAGTGCCACCTAAATAATAGATGTACCAAAATAATAGATGTACCAGTAGTATTCCTTTGTGTATCTAAGTCTCCTCCTAGATCCGCATCAACATATCCTTTTAGATTCAAATTAGACCTTTTAAATTTCAATGAGTAATTAATTGTACCTTAAGTAACATATGATCCACTTTACAGCCTTTCCGTGTTCCTTTCATAGATTTAATATATATCAACTAACAACTCCAATAGCATGTGCAATTTTAGGTCTTGTACAAACAATTGCATACATTAAAGAGCTATCTACTGATGCATAAGAGGCTTTAGCCATATAATCTCTCTCTTCATCTATCTTTCATAGTTATTCTTTTAAGAGCTTGAAGTGACTTGCAAGTGGTGTGCTTACCGTTTTTGATTTTATAATATTAAATCTACTAAACACATTTTTAATATACTTAGATAATGATAATTTCAAAATACTTGTAGCTATATCTCAATCAATTCTCATTCCAAGAATCTTCTTGGCTTCTCTCAAGTCTTTCATTTTAAATTTCTTTCATAATTGCTTTTCCAATCATTGATTTTCTTGATGTTGACCCCTATAATCAATATGTCATTAACATATAAAAACAAAATGATACAATATTTTATATTAAAATAGTGATGTTCAGCATTATATTAATGAAAGTCAATTTTCTACATGAATTCATCAAATTTATGATACCATTAGTATGGGGCTTGTTTCAAACAGTTAAAAATTTTGTTGACCTTGTAGACTAGATTTTCTTGTCCTTGTCCAGCAAAGTCTTTAGGTTGAATCACATAGATATCTAGTTTTAGAACGACATGAGGAAAAATAATCTTGATATCCAATTTGGTGCAAATAGTCTGCATAGTTAGTTTAACCACATGAGACAATTTCATTCAAGTCAATACTTCCTTTTGTTGAAAGCCTTTCATTTCTAGCTTCACCTAATATCTTTTACTATCATTTTGTTCCTCTTATATATATATATATATCTTTAGGTAGCTTAGTTAATGTCCGGCCTTTTTTAAAAAGAAAATCTACCGCTTCATTCATTGCTACTTGCTAGCTCCCACCAAGATGAATCACTAAATTGTACAGCTTCTTCATAGCATTCAAGTTCATTGTATAAGTAACAAATAATAAAGAGATGGAGAGTAACGAGTAAAAGGTTGGAATTCATAATGATCTTCTGAATTATGTCACAAGAGTGTTGGGTTGAGGTTCATTTTGATTATTTTCGAATATCTCTTCAACCTACTAACACTGTCATTGTCAGGTCCCAAGTCCTAGATGAGAAAAGTGAAGGGTTGCATTAGGTAGTCGACAGCCAGCATAAAACTTGTTGAATAATAATGACATGAATCATTTAAGAAATTGTGTTAATGCTAGGGCATCCCCTAGAAGCGACGCGCTGTATGGCCTGAATATAGCGACAAGTGTGCAAGAGCCGCTGCACCGGCGCCCGGGTGCAGTGTTAAATAGGCAAGGGTTCCCACATCAAGGATGGATGTGGGCAAAGAAGCTAGTCCATGAAACTAAAATTAGGATAGGAACTTGGAATATAGGTTCCCTTATAGGAAAATTAATAAAATTAATAGATATTATGATTCATAGGAAAATAAATATTCTGTGCATTCAGGAAACTAAATGGGTTGAAGAGAAGGCTAATGAGATTGATAGTTTAGGATTTAAACTTTGGTATTCGAGTAGGAGTCGTACTAGAAATGGTGTAGATGTGATTTTAGATAAGAGTTTGAAGGATAATATTATAAAAATTAATAGAATTGGAGATAGAATTATAGCTTTAAAGATTGTTGTTGATGTTAAGATTGTTAACATTATAAGTGCTTATACTCCTCAAGTGGATTTAGATATGAGTTCAAGATTAAAATTTTGGAATGACTTAGAAGAATTAATACAAAAGATACCTCTTAAAGAAACAGTTTTTATTAGAGGAGATTTAAATGAACATGTTGGCAGAGAGGTAGATGATTTTAAAAGCATTCATGGTGGCCATAGGTTTGAAACGACAAATGAAGATGGTAAGTCTATATTAAATTTTTGTTTAGCTTATATTTTTTAATTGCTAATACCTTATTTAAGAAAAGGAATGAGCATCTCATTACTTATTAAAATGGATATAGTACAACTCAGATTGATTATTTTCTTATAAAAAAATTAGATCGTTTAGATTGCAAATATTGTAAAGTTATTCCGAGTGAAAATTTATGTACCCAACATCATTTATTAGTTTTGGACTTTAAAATAGACAAAAAATAAAAATTTAAGTAAAATAATATTCTAAGATTAGATAGGAACATTTAAAGAATATTAACAAAAATATTTTTGAAAGTAAGATTTTAGATCTAAAGATTTTATCTATGCATGAGGATGCTAATTTTATGTGGAAAAAAGTGACTAGTGATATTAAGAATATTGTCAAAGATGTGCTTGGAGTTTCAAAGGGAAAAGCTCCTAATAGTAAAAATAGTTGGTGGTGAAAACCAAATGTGCAAGAAAAGATTAAAAATAAAAAAATTTGTTATAAAAATTGGTTTAATTGTAAAAATTCTGATAATTGGGAAATATATAAAGAGGCACGTAAGGAATCTAAGAAAGCAATATGCGATGCAAAGAGCTTAGCTTTTAGTGATTTATATAATAGATTAGATACTAAGGAGGGAGAAAGATATATGTATAAGTTAGCCAAACAAAGAGATAGGAGTAGTAAGGATTTAGTTCAAGTGAAGTGTATTAAGGATGAAGATCAAAAAGTACTTTTCTTAGAAGATGAAATTCAACAAAGGTGGATGAGGTATTTTGCTAAACTTTTTAATAAAAAATGTGAAAATACAATTGATTGTAGTGACCTTAGCACCCCAAATGAAAATAAAGATTTCTGTTTTTATCGGCGTATTAGTAAAACCAAAGTTAGAGAAGCTTTAAAGAAAATGGTGTGGAAAAGCTGTTGAACCCGATGATATTCCAATAGAGATGTGGAAATGCTTAGGAGATGAAGGAATTTCTTGGCTTACTAAACTTTTTAATATTGTTTTGAAGACTAAAAAGATGCGAGATGAGTGGAGAATGAGTGTGTTAATCCTATTTTTAAGAATAAAGGTGATGCACAAGATTGTGCGAGTTATAGAGGAATTAAGTTAATGTGTCATACTTTAAAACTATGGGAGCGAGTTATAGAGGTAGGTTGCGACGTGATACTAATGTTTCTCAAAATCAATTTGGATTCATGCCGGGTAGGTCTACTATGGAAGCCATACATTTATTAAGAGGTTTGATGGAGAAATATAGAGAGAATAAAGAGGATGCACATATGATATTTATTGATTTAGAAAAAGCATATGATAAAGTTTCAAGAGAAGTGATATGGAGAGTTTTTGAAAAGAAATGAGTTAATAATACTTATATTCAAATCATTAAAGATATGTATGCATGAGCTATTACTTGTGTTCAAACACAAGGTGGTTTGGCCAAGTATTTCCCTATTTCGGTTGGATTACATCAAGGATCAACCTTAAGCCCATATCTTTTTGCTTTAGTCATGGATGTTCTCACTAGACATTTGCAAGAGGATGTATCTTGGTGTATGCTTTTTGCTGATGATATTCTTCTTGTTGATAAGACTAGAGGGGAGTTGAAGGTAAACTTGAATTATGGAGGTCAACCTTAGAATCTAAGGTTTTCGCTTGAGTAGATCTAAAACGGAATATATGGAGTGTAATTTTAGTAGTAATAGACTTAATAAGGGGATTGTGACTTTGGGCGATCAAGTCATTAATAAGAGTATATGTTTTAGATATCTTGGATCTATTGTTCAAAGTGATGGTAAAATAGATGGGGATATTATCAGCACAATTCAAATTGGATGGTTGAAGTGGAGGAATGCATCGGGCTTGTTGTGTGATAGAAAAATATCCCTCAAACTTAAGGGAAAATTCTATAAGATGGTGGTGAAACCTGTAATGCTTTATGGTGCCGAATGTTGGCCATTAAAAGAGAAGCATAATACTAAGTTAAGTGTTGCAAAGATGAGGATGCTCAGGTTGATGAGTGGCTTTACCCTTAGAGATAGGATATGAAATGAGCATATACGTGAAAAGGTTGGAGTAGCTCCAATGGAAGATAAGATTAGAGAGAGTCGTCTTAGATGGTTTGGTCACATAAAACGGCGGCCACCTGATGACCTGGTTAGGAAAGTAGAGGTATTAGATTTGACTTATGTTAAGAAAGGTAGAGGTAGACCTAAAAAGACTTAGTTAGAAAATATTAGAAATGATCTTTCTTTATTAGATTTAAACGAGAATTTAACTTTTAATAGGACACAATGAAGAAAAAGGATTCATGTAGCCGACCCCACGTAGTGGGATAAAGGCTTAATGTTGTTGTTGTTGTAATTCAAACTGCTCTATAATGGAGGTATCTTGTTTAATCATGTTTCACTTATCTTTAACATTTCAATTTCTTTGAAAATAATTTTTTTCTTATTATTTTCTTATTCTCATCATCCCAAAATTTGTAGGCAAAGTCATCAATATCATAACCGATAAAAAAGCACTTCTTCGATTTCAGATCAAGTTTGTTTCTTTCAGTATTATCTTTGTACACATAAGAAAGGCAACCAAACTTTTAAATGTGAGAGACATCATTTTTCAGTCCATGCTTCTTCAAAAGGTCCAAAATCAAGGGCTACAGATGGGACTCAATTGATGAGATATGCTATTGTCTTTATTACATCAGCCCAAAAATAATTTTGGCAGTCATGCAAGTAATCGTATGCTTCTGCCCATTTCATTCAAAGTCATATTCATTCTTTATGAGATTCCACTATATTGAATTCTTGTGGTTGTTCTTTCCATACAAATCTCATTAGAAGCACTATAATTTTTAAACACTATGCAATCAAACTCTTCACCATTGTTGGATCATAGTCATATTCTTTCTTTCTTTGAGTCCATTATATTGACTTCTTTTGGCTATTATTTCCATATGAATCTCATTAGAAGAACAATATTTTTTAGACACTATGCAATCGTACTCTCCAAAATCAAGGGCTACAATGGGACTTGATTGATGAGATATGTTATTGTCTTTATTACATCAGCCCAAAAATATTTTTGGCAGTCCTGCAGGTAATCAAATGCTTCTGTCCATTTCATTCAAAGTCATATTCATTTGTTTATATGACTCCATTAAGAACATCTATATGAATTTTATTTGAAGCACAATAATTTTTAAACAATATGTAATCATACTCTCCACCATTGGTGGATCATAGACATTTAATTTTTTCACTAGCCACATTTTCAACTTATAATGCTATTAAACACATCATATTTATTTTTAATAAAATAAATACATACCTTTCAGGTGAAGTCGTCTATGAACATGATATAATACAATGAGCTGAATAGCGTTGGGAAGGGAGATGGACCCCAATTATCTGAATAAACACATTTAGTTTTTTTGTTTTAATTTATCCTCCTATTTTTGAGAAATTGGCCCTTTTTTCTTTCCTAAAATACAATTTTCACAAAAGCCAGATTTAATAGATTTTATATCTAGAAATTTACCTTGAGAATGAAGGAACTTTAGGCACTTCTTACTCACTCATGGCCTAATCTTTGATGGAAAATATTAGCCTCTATAGTTAAACTTGTTGTAATTCCCACTATTCATGTGCTTGTGATAGTGTAACTCATTAATGTAGCATAATCTTTGATGGAAAATATTAGCATCTATAGTCAAACTTGTTGTAATCCTATGTTTGTGGTAGTGTAGAGTGCATCAGTCGTATTTCCTCAGACAATCATCATAGATCCTTTTGTCACTTTCCAGGTACCAATATTCCATGTGACATTACATCCTTTATCCATAAGCTATCGTCTAGAGATTAAGTTTCTCCTCAAGCCATGAATGTTTCCTTCTTTCATGCTTGAATTTGAAGTTTCGTAGACCAAAGCTCTGATGCAAGTTGTTAGAGTAGTGATAAAACTTCAAATAAAGATAAAGAATAAACACATCAAAAGATCACAATCACGATATACAAATTTACATAGTTCGGTGATATTCACCTATGTCCACAATCCTACAAAGATTAAATATTTCATTAAACTTTAAAAAGGAGTACAGCAAAGATTTCTTTTCACACATAATAAAAAAGATAGACAACTTTTTCTATATCAATGACAGAAAGGGGACATGGCTACGTATTGCAAAAATAAGGGCTGAAAGTGAAAAAGAAAGCAATGTTATTATTGTTATTAAAGTAATTTTTTCTCAATTGACAACTTCCTCTCTTCTGTTTTCTACTGCAAAAACTTCTTCCTTCTATAGCTAAAAGCTTAATCTCCTCTTCACTATCTCTTTCTTCCCCTTATTCCTATTTGCTTGTGGTTGTAAGATTTTCTTAGTACATTGGAAACCTCTTCTCATATAGAGCTTAAAGGTGGTAGGTAGCTAGCTTTAATTTATTTAGGTTGACGGTAGTACGTAGGAAACCATTATGAGTTAGGTAGAGAGAACTTAACGTCATACCTTAACACATCATCGCCTTAATTTCACTTATTCAATTGTTATTAAATGTAAAAAAGCAAAACTAAAGGAGACATTTTATCCCTCGTAAATAAAACTCATTTCTCACATTTTTTAAGGTAAGTTTCAAGAATATAAAATCACTTTCATTCAGATTCAACCAAACAAACTCTTGAACTCACTTTTGTCAGTGAGATCAAATCCCTTCCAAACTATTGCAGTGAAGCAAAACAATCCTTATGCGCAAATGCAATTAAAGTTCCACTTCAGAATCATGACCATCTCAAGGGTGGAGCAGACCAGTCCCTAATAGTCTCAAAAGGCAATCAGGGTATCCAAGTAGATCTATTGTAGCATCTGGCACTAGAAAAGGTAGGTCCATTGGAAGCCAACAGGTTAGGCCTAAAGTGGGTTCATTGAATTGATAAACACATAAAAAAAAAAAAAAAGAATTGATAAACACCCATAAAGGGTTAAATCTACATTGACTTTTGATTCTTACGTTTTATTGTAATCCATTCCATTCCTAGGTTCTAAGATTTTGAATTGGTCTTTACATGTATTTAAGGAATGGTCATCAGGAATTGGGAAATTTGGTTTTAGATTTCAAATTTTAAGGATATTTGTTTTCCTTTAAATTTAACAAATAGTTGGGATTTTGAATTCCCTTCCTGAATCACGAGGACTTATTTGGAAACATGAAGATTAGGAATTTTTAGTTCCAAATTTTGATATTTTAGACTAATAGATACAATTATACAAAAGAGATAGCTTTCACATAATTGAAGCTATATTGCCACACCCTTATGTAACAGAATACAAAAACTAGGAACCATGATCAAACAAGGACGACGTAAAGCAAATTCAAGGGCCATCCTGAGTAAGATGTTCAATCCCATAAACCTTGAGAGCGAGAGAGCTGGATCCGACGGCAATGACTAAGGCAATGATATTGAGAATCTGTACAAGGCCACATTTTTTAATTCTAAAAGCAATTGATTTCTCTATACATAGTTCTAGAAGAGAATTCAACCTTAATGAAGTTCATTGTAGAGCCATGTGGCAAACTTTAATGGGAAATGGAGTTGTTCTAAAGCACCTTGATTGGTGAAGCCAGGTGCCAAGGTGATGGTTATAAGAGCCCAAAACAATCAATTTTAGATTGGTTACAAGATGAAGAACCATCAAAGTAAAAAAGGCTAAAAGCAAAATGAAATGATGAAAGAGAAATAAAGGCTAGAAAAATAAGAGGACTTTCTGCACACAGTGCTAGCTTTGTGGCCATGCCAACACCAAGTATTGGAAGCTCCACTTAAAATTGAGGTTAAAAGGCGGAGGAAAGACAAAGTCGATAGTAACCAACCCTAATAACCTTTCAAAGTACTACCATAATTGTTTGTTATAAAGAACAGCAGATAACGCCTCCAAATAGTATTTAGAGCACTGTAAACAGCCAAAACAGCAAGAGCAAATTATTGGACAGCAAGAATATCAGTGAATACAGCCTGCATAATAGCAAGGACAGGCCAATAAGCAGTCCAAAAGATGGGGACAAATAAACTCTGCTCCTATAGCCCCTTTGGCAGCAAGATAAGACCAAGGAAGAGCTTTTCATGATGAAAATATAAGCCAAGATGGCCATAATTTCTTCTATCTTCGATACAAAAAGTCCAGGAACTTAATTCAAAGGAATTGGTTGGCATGTCGAATTTGGATACCACACTCCATCTAGATCATTATTCCTTAGCGTAGTAAAACAAGGAAATGGAGTACAATATGAATTGATAACGCACCTTCAAAGTTCTTAATCACAAAAGGATATATCCATGAGGTCAACTAAGAAGTTATAGTACCCAAAAATATATAAAGGTAAATGAAAATTTCTCCTAAAATTTATACCCCATTTTTCACATATCCTGAAAATGAACAAAAGCCTTTCTAAGATAATAATATTTTACAATGATCAACTTCATATATGTGTGCAAGTATTAGCAACTTTGGCAAAATATACTTTTTGTGGCATGCAACGGATGATTTGAAATGGGACGATGGTGATGAATTTAAAGGTTATTAAAGTTAATTAAATAATTATAAAGTGCCTAAGATATTAACACTTGCCTTTATCTTTTCCCATTTCCGTAACCCTTCAGGTAGAATAGAGAGGCTTAGGTAGGGCTGGAGCAGAGAAGAGGAGTAAGGGAGAGAAGAAAAGAGAATGAGAATAAGAAAAGAAAACTAGGAAGGAAGCTAGAGCTTTAGGTAAGAAATCCAAATTTTCATGTTACTTCCGAATTGGACTTGGAGGCTTTGGGCATGAATGAGGAAAATTTCTTTCAAGGAAAAAATTGCCATTTTGAAGTTATTTTGTATCAGGATAAGTTATCAATTTAGGTTAGAATGGAATTAGGAAAATTGATATTTTTAGCTTATTTACAGAAAATCAAAATTTCGGGGAGATGAAAAAAAAAAAGAATCCATCTCGAGAAGGATTATGTAATTGTGGTGAAATACAGAACCTCTAATATTATGGGCAAATTATTCCTAGGCCTATTATTTGTAAATTCTTGTGACTTTCATTTAATTATTATGTGTATGGGTATATACTTTTTTCATGTTAAGCATGCCAACAACACATTAACTAAAAAGTCAGGCATTTTGTCTAATCACATGGTCAAAGAAAATTTATAATAATTTTATTTAGCTAAAGCCATAACACTATTAAATAAAATATGATATATATTTAAGTATTTATACGTTGAGTTAAACATGTTATGTTGCAAAAGTTCTAATGAGATGAGCCTTAGTAAGTAAATAAAAAAGGATTACCAACTTTCGAATCTAAAAGTTGGAATAGGTTAATCTCGAATCAAGGGATCATTCATAACTACAATGTTGGGCTAACCAAACTTTATCAATGGTTATTATGACCAAAGGACTAGATGACGATCAAATAATATAAATGTATTAAAAGCCTACACAAACATTACATAACATTTTTAATAAAACGATAAGAAGAAAATGTAAAGCAAGTAATTTCATATCAACAATTGACTAACATAGTGCATTAAATGATTTGACACTTCATAAATATACTTCATTATTTTATAAATATTCATGTTCACTACTTATAATCAAGTATTGTACTTATCAAATCATCAAAGCAAGTTTTGGCTTGAAAGTTACACTAAGCTAGCTATATTTACGAAGATAAATACCCATATTAATTTATATGATTAGCATAGCATGTTATATTCTTTTATTGTGCGTTTAAACATTGTATTAGAATAGTTTATGCAATTGAATGTATGGCTTATCAGATATTATAATCGTGGTTTTAGGGGGAAATAAGGTGGGGTAGTAGACATGTGGCCAACATTTCCCATACCATAGTATTTTTAGGTGTGCGCTTTTGGATGTATTATAGAAAAAATATATATTATGTAAATTAAAGACTATTGGTACATATAAATTCTATATCAAGTTTATTTAAAAGCTCTATGGGCCATTTAATGATTTTATTTATGCACAGTTCCGTATGAATGCTCATGATGGATCTATTAGGTAATGGTGAAGTGTAATGTATATTTTGTAACAATCGAGAATAAGTAATTTTTCACTCATTTGATCCAAATTAGTAAAATTAGAATGGGTGTTGGTGAGAACTATATTTGATTGGATAGCCATCTCTATTGCATCTCAGAATTGATTAGAGAGGGTCAAAATGAGACGTGATAGAAGTTGTGACTCTGGATGTACACCACATGAACTTTCATGATCCACACATCTGAGAGTGTGATACTAACTACTATCAATGATAGTAATAATTCAAATTGGTAAGAGATAACATAACCCACACTGCTTCAAGACCCCTCCTCTCTTCTATCCTATTCTTGTCTCCCTCAATTAAGTAAAAAAATGACTAGTGCCAATCAAGATTTTGCATTGTTTCTCGCAAATGAAATGACAATAGGTAGGACCGCTTTAGTTTCCTTGCTGCTTGACCATTTGAGATGCCATTTGGACTTTTTTATGTGTCAACAAACTTTAAGAGACTAATATTGCAACATTTCCTTCATAAATTTCCAATTGTATATCTTGATGACATTTTGGCATGCAGTAAGAGTTGAATGGAGCATTTTTCATACCATAAGTAGATTTTTATGCTTCTACAAGAAGCCAAACATATACTTAATCTCACTAAGTATGAGTTTAGCAACCTCAAAATAGTCTACCTCAACTTCATTGTAAGTGAAGTTTTACAAATAAATCTAAACAAGATCATGCCATTTCATAACTGGCTTAGCCTACAGCATTTCAGAAATAAGGAGCTTCATGATGCCAACAATACACGATGAAGTTTATCCACCACTTCTCAATGCTGGCCACCCCTAGCATGTACTGACAGGTATTAGTTGACCATTTCATTTCTAGTTGTTAAGAAAGACCATTAAGGCACCAATACATGCTCTTCCCAACATACAACGTTCATTTTGGTAGGCGACAAACGCGTCTAACGCATCTAAGTATGTTATTAGTGTCATCCAAGATGGACAACTTGTGGTCTACATTCAAAGATGTGATGCAAGGTGCCCACAGAAACTATCCAACATATAACAATAAGCTCTTTGCCTTGCATTAGTCAATGAAGCATTGGAAGCATTACTCATTAGAGAAGTAGACAGTTTTGTATGTCAATCACCAACAACTTAAGTACATGGAAACTAAGTCCAAACTACAACAAGCCAAACACAAAGTGAATGTCAAATCTATAGCATTTCAATTCGATGGTCAAGTACAGGAAGTGCACAATAAGTTGGCCAATATGTTCCCAGCCAATCACTAGTGTATCCATAGCATTATTTTTTACCATTTGAGTGATACCAATTCATTAAAAAAAAAAATGTATAGTGGGATGTACAAAAGAGATCCAAACTTCTAGGATGTGTGAGAAGCTCATAAACTAGCATGACATTCAAATGAAGGTATCACACGGCTATCAAATGCAACTAAGGGGCCCTCATAACGCCAAAAGAGTTATGGAAAACATAAGTTTTGTGCCATCAATATCAATGGTTGATAATGTTGGACAAAATGCTTATAATTACAAGGAAGGTACATTGTATTATAAAGATCATTCATCTAGCCAGAGACACTGACCATTTGTCTTGGATAAAAGATGTGCATACTTCAAAGAGTAATAGAATACTGTTGACTTCTGTTGTAGTATGCAGAGAACATAAAAAATGAAAAAAAAAATGCCTAAAAAAGATTACCTATACAAGCCCATACCGAAATCCTACGCGGATCTTGTCGAATCCCCGCCGCCTGCTACAGGAATTATGTCCTAAGCGATTCGGCGCCGCTTGTGTCGTGTCCTGTCTCCCGCGTGCGTAGCCCGCCTCGATCGAACCTTAGAAGCATCGTTAAATACCCGCTCGAGCGAAGCATTTGGGGACGACCTCGCTCTCTCCGATCTATCTCTCTCTCTCTCGCTCTTTCCCGCATTCTCTCACTGCTTCCTCGGCTCTTTTGTTGTTGTTCGACTTCGTGCCTTCGACGACGTTTCCTTCCTGTCTGACCGGAAGTTATGACATTTTGGTCGGAAAGGGCGACGGGAGTCACTCGCTACGAAGCTAACGTTCTCCCTTTCGTGCGCTCCTTCGGTCCTTCCTAGCTGTTCGACTTCGCTCTCCGACGACTATCCCTACCCGGTTGAATCAGAAGCAAGACTGGGAGCTCGCTAGTTGAGAAGGTACCGTCAAAGACCCCATACATGCTTTTATTAGCGTGGTGGGAATGAAGACATGGCCGCGGTGTCTAAGGACACCTACCATACATGCTTTTAGTAGCGTGGTGGGATGGCCCAGTTTCCCAAAATTTCCCCTAAACAGGGGAGACACCGGGAGGCTGCCGAAATTTCGGGTGAACATAAGACTGTACTTGGACATAATTTGGACTCAAATGAACGGTGGACTTGCAAACTTGAAAACTCTTGGACAGCAGGGGACGTAGAACTTGAGCTGAACTTGTGCATGATTTGAACATTTGAACTCAAGTAAGGACTTGAGCATGGACAGTAGGGAACCATTCCTTGAACTCAAATGACTTGGAGCTTGATTTGAATGAAAGATAACAAAAGACTTGAGCTCAATATAAACAAATAAGAACTCAAATGAACTAAGTACAAGGAGTTTGACATGAACTCAAGTTGGACCCAGATTTGAGCAAATTACAAAGGGTGTGGACTTGACATCAAACACTCAACAAGAATTTGAACTCAAGCAAGAATTTGAATATGAATCGAATTTGACTTGAACTTCTACTCAAAAAAAAAACTCAGTCCATAACTTGAACATAATCAAACAAGACTGCAATGAACATGAACTCGAATTGGGCTCAAGTGTTAAATTTGATTTGGATATTGCAAATAGCTTGAACAATGTGGACCACAAAGAGCTGGACTTGAATGAATATGATCTCTAAAGAACTTGAATCAGAATGGAGCATATAGAACCAAACCTTGGATCGATGAATGAACAATTAAGATCTAAGCGAATCTTAATCCTTCAAGTGGACATAAATGAGCACAAAGCTTGTGTTGATCAAGGAACTAAAGTCAGAGACTTGTCACAATACTATCCACCATCCTTCTAACATATGCAAGAGAATTGTGAGGAATGCAATGGCACAAGTAGATACAAGAGATATGCAACAAATGTAATAACTTCTCCCCTACATCAATGTATAAACACCACAAAGAAATGTTTGAAGAGTGCATACCAAGTTCAAGTTTAAGTATGACCCTCCTACAACCAACACAAGCCGACATACAAATTCTTAGTGGCCCTAAGAGGCATATACAAGAAACATAGTGTCCTTAGAAGTAGCAGCGAAAAGGTTGTAGTGAATACAGACTCATGTGATGCTAGAAGATCCGTGATTGTATAACACTGCCACCTGCTTATGGTCAATATTTGTCAACTTACAATCCATCAAGGAATAATATCAAATGATATACGATGAGCGCAGAAGATATATGATGATTACGACAATGCTTTATGGGCAATATCAAAACAAAAGCAAATGCATTCAATCCTTACAATCAATTGATGATCAGCTGCCAGCAAATATACTGATCTACTCCAAGCGAAGATGGAAGAGGTGTAGCAGATATAAGCTTTTATAAGACGTAGAAGACCCATCATAAGCTCAAAATATTGTCTACAATCAAGTACATGAATAATGGTGGCATAGGTAGCATGTCTATAACATGTTTGGGGTACCTACCAATTGTTGTAGCAAAGACACTATAACACCTCCACAGCCAACAATTGTTCAAAATCAGTCAAATACACCAGCTCTTTATAAGCAAGGGCAGATGATGCGTAGTGAAATAGAAACATCTAGGGGGTTATAGGAGCCTCGCAGTACGCACTACATGCTATATGCAAGCAAACGTCAGATGATACACAACAAATCTAAAGCAGGAGATTCGTTAGTGTACTACAATCTACCTGTAAAAAGCAACAAGTAGTGCATAACAGTCTACCTGTATACAACGGGCAAATGACCATAGTACGACGCCACGCCACCGGATCCACAACATCTGTGCAAGCGGACAGCAGGCGTTTACAAATATTTCAAAGTACCCCGCACATGCACCATAATTTGTACACATAAGTACACAATTACTAAATCTGCATGGGCCTCGGCGAGCGTATTATTGGTACACACGTGACGTCTAGGGATGCTGCGCGGGTTAATAAATGAATTCAAGTTCGAGCCCGATCCTTCTATTCAAGTAGATAGGAGTCCACACGGCTCAAACTATTAAACGAATATACAGCCGCGATGTCGACTGAGATATTTGTTTTATATATTCATATTAGGCCTTCAAGGTCTATAATCAAGAAAATTCATTAACAAACGCACAAAGCCTATGAAATCTGATCCTCTGTCGACAGCCCGATAGAGTCGATAAGATTCAACCCATAAATACAAATGACCCCAAACACCCCGATGATGGCCATGTTGAATAAAAATATCAACCGGAGGGGTTCACAAACACTATCAAATGCCACCCAAATTCCCACAAAATTCAAAAATCCAAAAAAATCCTAAATTCCAAAATATTTAAAATTGAAATCCAATCATCAAACACTCAGAGCATAAAATCCATCCACCCTCTGCAACAGTTTGCCGAGGTGGACAAATTGAAAAATACTTCAGCTCACAAAGAGCTAATGCCTGTTCGAAAATATTACTAGGATCCATTCTCAAACAATCTCCTGCCAATAAGGACGTGGTACTTGTCCTCTAACCGGTAGTTTTGCCTCCAAATAGCACTGCAGGATAAACAGTTATGACCCGGGGCCCTTTGAACCAAGTGGTTTTGCCGCCAAATGGCACCATGTGATACCAGTTATGGCCAGAGCCAATACGTTCCTTATTGACGTTAAATCCTTGAGATATGAATCAATAGGATATGATCGATAGGGCACAAAGCCCTCTGTTAGCTAAGGTGGATTCAAATTTGTCCCCTTAGGCAAATACTCCCCCCAGGTCTACAAGGTACCCTTGGACGAAGCAACTCATGGCTGCCGACAATGATCCTTCTGTCAGGTTGGGTCAACTATCTCCTCTAACTAAGTTGACCAGGGACTACAATGGCCCGGGAGGACGGAACCATGGGATCTTGATCGGGTCTATCATCCATTCCCCCACCATCCGCTTTAAGTATAAGATGGTGAAATTTCTAATTTTAAATATCAAATCTTCAAATTTTCAAACCTTCAACCCATGCTGCTACTATATGCTAGATAGCACGTATTCCTACATATCTGATTGATGACTAGCCTTAATCAAAAGTTCCCTCTCGTTATCAAGAGGGGTAATTAACTATAGGGGCTTGCGCCTATAGAAAACCAGAACTCAGATCATAAAGTCCTCACAAAATAAGGACGAAATCTCTGGGTAATGTATTATCTACAAATCCATCTGCCTTCCAAAATTTATCCCGGAACTTAATTCCGTTAAAACTCCCCCCGAAGAAAGCAAAGCGGGCGGAGGCCGGGGCCGAATTTTCGGAGGCCACAAATACTTCGGTATAAAAATGACACATCAAAATCTGACACACTTCATTGGTCGAAGAAGCGCTTAGATGTGAAAATTTTTTTGAAGGTGTGTTTATTCTACAACACATCATAGCCTATAAACTTGAATATGGGTTTGTGCACGACCTTGCCATTACCTAATTAATCATATAAGTCCACTTTGATGGAATTCTTAAAAGGATTATAATAAATTAATTATTTATTTGTTTTAGTGAATCGTTTCAGAAATATTTTATCTAATTTTGTGTCAGAAGGACAAAATAGAAGATGTTTAAATATTTTTTTTAGCATTGTTGGATGTACTTTGGGTTACCTTCATCTATAATTTCTAACAGGGACAGAAAATTTCTCAGAACAATTTAGAAGGTCCTTTGGCGTTTAATAAATACCAAGCTGAAGTGAAGCGTAACTTTTCGTTCATAGCCAAATGGGCAAGCATAGGCGGTGAATCAGACAATGGTCCACATGCTGAGATGATATAATTCACAGCATACAAAGATTTAAGACAGACTCCCACAAATGCAATTTGCCATTAACTAAGTCATTCATGGGTCAACCTCGAGGTCAGCTTCTCAGGTGTGCTTGGAGTACATGCCTAAGCCTAACACCTAACAACTCTTTTGAACTACAGTTTTCAATTGGTATTAAGGAGAATGGTAATGGTGAAGAGTATGAGGTAGAACAAGCACAAAGATTCTTAGAAGGAATTCGCAAGATCCACCATGAGGTAAAAGAAACTCTGAATAAGTCATTAGACAACTAGATAGCTATAACGCTCACCATGATAAACACAGAATTTGCAAGATCCAACATGATTACACTTTCCAGAAAGTGTGACCTGATTTGGTTGCACTTGGGCTTGGATAGATTAAAATGCAATAAATCAACGATCAAGTCTATTCATTCTGGTCCATCCTTTTTTTTTCGTTTTTTTTATCTGGTCCATTATTGATTTTGCAAAAGATGCTGAAAATGCATTTTCATAAGATCTTCCTTCCTACATGAGGATTCATTTTATTATCAATGCAAAGAAATGAAGCTTTTTTTAAACCAACATTGATGAATGACATAAAAGAACACAGAAGAATGAATCCCGCAATTGACAATTGAGGATCCCAACTTTAAACTTGAAGGCCAACTACAAGAGAATTGCATGCCAACTACAAGAGAATTGCATTATGGATATGAAGGCCACCTCGATGTGAAATGAATTTGTCACACTCCATTTTAACCTCATTACCGTCAAACTAGAGGTGAGTTAGTGTTCTTAGCTAAAATGGAAGTCTTAAATAAAGATGTTCAGGCATTGCAGAATGTTTCAGTTGTCTCTAAATTTTCAGATGTATTTCCTAAAGTATTACCTGGATTACCACCTGAAAGAGAAGTTAAATTTGGCATAAAACTACAACCAAGAACATCAGCAATCTACAAATCTCCTTATAGGATGGCCCCAAAAGAATTGCGGGAGTTAAAAACTCAATTACAGAAATTGATGGATAAGGGATTTATCAAGGCTAGCCATTCACCTTGGAGTGCACCTGTACTTTTTATTAAGAAGAAAGATGAATCCATAAGAATGTGTATTGACTATAGAGAGCTGAACAAAGTGACTATCAAGAATAAATATCATCTACCCCGCATAGATGACTTGTTTGATCAATTAGCAGGTGCCACAGTATTTTCATAATTAATTTAAGATCAGGATATCACCAAGTGAGAGTTAAAGAATCAAATGTCAATAAGACAGCTTTTGGGGCATATTATCAGATGTCATTTTGAGTTTAGTGTCATGTCATTTGGGTTAACAAATGCTCTTGCTATCTTTATGGATATGATGAATCGGATTTTCAAGGAATACATAAATAAGTTTATGATTATTTTCATTGATGACATTCTGATATATTCAAGGACTGATGAGAAACATGTTGAATGAACATTTAAGGATAGTTTTGAAGACATTGAGGAAAAATCAGCTGTATAAAAAATATGCAAAATATGAATTTTGGCTAAGAAGTATTTCCTTCTTGGGGCATATTATCAGTGGTGAAGAAATTTCAGTAGACCCATAAAAAGTGAAAGCAATTATAGAATGGCCTACACTAAAGAATGTTATAGAGGTTCGTAGTTTTATAAGATTAACAGGATATTACAGAAGGTTTGTTAAAAGGATTTTCACAGATTAATATGCCTTTGTCCAAGCTAATGAGAAAAGAGGTCAAATTTGAATGGGCAGCTGAATGTGAGAAAAATTTTCAGGCATTGAAAGGGCATTTGACTATAGCACCAATATTGACACTTCCATCAGGAATAGAAGAATTTCAAATTTATAGTGATGCATCTTTGAAAGGTTTGGGGTGTGTTCTAATACAAAATAGAAAGGTGATTGCCTATGCATCTCGACAGTTGAAGCCCCATGAAAGAAATTATCCCACTCATGATTAAGAGCTAGCTACAGTAGTATTTACCTTGAAGATTTGGGGGCATTACCTATAAGACCCTCAAAATGTTCAAAATAATATAAGCATTAACTTCCTCTAAATGTATTATAAGTGTATTTATATATGTAAATTCATGTAATAATCAATTAAGTTCATAACAATTAACTAAATTAATGCAGCATATTATTAAAAGTAATATTAATGGATAACACTGTAGCATACCATTTATTTATTATATATTTACTATAGCTATCCACTAATCTGAGCATGCAAAGGTTCATTTTTGGCATGCTCCAATCGCACGACTAAGAGTGGGTTTGGTGGACTGAGTGGAAAGAACATTGGCATATAAAATAGGATTTAGTTCACTTCCCTTCCCATTCAAATTTTCCCACATGTGTTTATCTGGAGTTCGCCATGTTGTTGTGAGGGGGTGCTGGAGGATTCGTGAAGGCTCGTTGGGGAGGATAAAGTCCAGGTAAAACAATCTATAGTTAAATGATTTTTTGTTGAAATCTATGGTTAGAAGGATGGACTTTAATAATATTTGCTGAAATCAGTTGGATGTGGCCAAGTTTATTGTGGTGGATTGCTGGACATAGGAAAGAAAGAAAAACTATTGAATGAGGAGGAACTTAATTGAGGTAGTATACAAAAGGAGAAGAAAACAGCAAAAGCGCAGCAGCAAAAAGGGCAGCAAAAGCGCAGCAAAAGGGCGAAAGCAAAAAGGGCAGCAAAAGCATAGCAGCAAAAAGGGCAGCAAAAGCGTAGCAGCAAAAAGGGCAGCAAAAGCGTAGCTATGTCATCAATGAATATGTTCTTAGAGCTAAAAAGGATGACTATATGAAAAGTGAAATAAGTTATATATGGGGAATAAGCCTGCACAAGTAAAGGCGAAAGACCCGACGAGATAAGCCTACACTCTCAATTTTAGAAGTTAGGGAAATTGGACTCAACCCTGAATGAGAGAACAACTTTCATTCTAAAAGTTGGGAGGCTGGACCCAACCTTGAATTGGAAAGCTAAAAAGGTGCAAAAGCTTATAGCCATTATATGACTTATTTAAAGGTGTTGAACAATTTTGGGCAAGATGAATAATACTGCTAGGCACTTTTCAAGCTTAATATGACATTTCAATGTGTTTTAACTATGTTAGCATTATTAAGCATTTCTTAATTGTTTATTATTGTTTCTTATAAACTGCTTGTGTATTTCATTGAGCCTAGCTCATTAGCAGTTGTTGTACTGCAGAAATGGGGAAGCAACCCTTGGAATAGTAAAAAGAGGTGACCGTTCTTTTGGTGTAAATACATTTTGGGTGTACAAAGAGATCTAAAGCGAGATCTGAATGCTAGATGTACAGACTTTTGGGTATGTGAGTAAATTTAAAAAGTTTTAGTAGAGCTCTATATTTACTTCAATTATATTTGATGTTTATTAAAGGACATTATATGCTTTCCCATTATTAATTATGGAATTTGATAGGTTGGCAAGTTAGTATCTTTTTACTATATTCAAGTAGTGGCTCAGAATGAGTATTAGTAAGACGGAACCAGTTTAGATTTTCCTTCTCTGTTATACTCCAGTTTGACCATTCGGGGGTAGGCTAACTGGGGTGTGAAAGAAATTGGTAGCAGAGCCTAATCAAGATAAAGTGAGAGTATAATTGGATTTAGAAGAGGAAGTATGATGACATATAATGAATATGAGGTATACAGAGCTATAGGTTGAATCACGATTTAATGGAATTATGCATTCATTTTAGTACAATAGCATACTTGCTTATTTAATGTTTTAATAATCATATTTATTACCATGAGTACATGTATTATATGAATTATCTATATGCATACAAATCATTATGTCTGAGGAGTTGCCAGAAAGAATGACTGGTCAGTCCTCCAGGCCGGATACAGAAACAGGAATGAATGAGAGAAGTAAGTTTAAAGAACTTCAAGATATTGTGCATTTGATATCACAAGTGGTAGATAAAATGACATCTATGAAGAAATCTTCTACTCCGCGGTGGATCCAGATCTGAAAGTGATAGTGAAGTGGATCGACATTTAAAATTATTTCAGACTTTTAAACCACCAGCATTTAAGGGTGCAAGTTATCCAACCGTAGCTGAAGACTGGTTGTTAAAGATTGGAAAGATTTTAGATCGCATGATCTGTCCTAAAAATAGAAAAGTACCATTGGCTACATTTGTGTTAGGAGGAGAAGCAGAAAGATAGTAGCAAGCACAACATAGAAAAAATTTGGACAGATGCCTATGACTAACATATAGTGGGATGATTTTGTTAAAGTCTTTAGAGATTGATTTATTCCTCCTTCAGCCAGATTAGCTCTGCAAGACAAATTCTTCAATCTGACTCAAGGTTCCAAAATAGTTATGCAATACGAAGCTGAGTTCACTTTTTTGTCTCGCTACGCACCTCATTATGTCAACACCCAGGAGGAGAAGTGCCACAGATTTTTGAGAGGACTCAGAGATCAACTACGACTAGCATTGACACCTTTTGATATCACTGAATTTTCGATCTTAGTGGAGAGAGCCAGAAGGATTGAAAATGAACTAAATTTCTCCAAGTATAGTTGGGAACAACTACACCCAGGAAAAAGGAAGATGTTTGAAAAGGATGATCGATTTAGAAATAAGAAGCTAAAGTTTAATGATAAACAAAAGCTAAAGTTTAATGATAAACAGAAGAAAAGTCAGCTTGAGAAACCCTTGTGTGATCAGTGTGAGAAGAAGCATTTTGATCGGTGTTTGATGGGATCTGAAAGATATTTCAAATGTGGTGAGATGGGTCACCGCAAGATGGATTGCCCTCAAGAGAAAAGAACCAATATCAGGCCACAAGGATATCAGGAACAAGTGCCACATAGGAGATATCTGGAAGGAGGCAATCAAATAGGAAAAACTCAGTTCCAAGGAAGGCCAGCATTACAAGGAAAACCACTTGTTCAGTTAAAAGGAGAAGAATCAGATCTTAAAGGCAATCAACCTGTGAAACCTAGAGTGTTTGTCATTACACCCTAGGAGGCTAAGAATTCGGAGGAAGTGGTTACAGGTATACTTTTGATTTCTAACAAGTTTGGCAGAGTTCTTTTTTATTCTGGTGCATCTCATTCGCTTATTTCTGAAGAATTCTGTTCTGATTTATCTGTTGAGACTATATTTTACATCTACATTGTGTGTTATGATGCCAACGGGGGATAGTTTGCCTGTTAATAGGATGTGTCTTATAACTTTGGATATTTAGGGTCACAAATTTTCAACAGAACTGATTATAATGCCTCTTAAAATATTTGACATCATCTTGGGGATGGATTGGTTAGTTAAACATTTTGCTACAATTCAATGCCGGAAGAAAAGAATAAAATTTAATTTACCAAATGAGAAGACATTTTATTTCCCCTATGAGAAGAATGCAACATCCTCTCTTGTTAGTGCAGTAAAGATGGGTAAATACTTAAGGACGGGCGAGTTAGTGCTCTTAAGCTAAAATGGAGGTCTTAAATAAAGATGTCCAGGCATTGCAGAATGTTTCAGTTGTCTCTAAATTGTCAGATGTATTTCCTACAGAATTACCTGGATTACCACCTGAACGGGAAGTTGAATTTGGTAAAGAATTGTAGCCAGGAACATCAACAATTTACAAATCTCCTTATAGAATGGCCCTAAAAGAATTGCAGGAGTTAAAAACGCAGCTACAGGAATTAATAGATAAGGGATTTATCAAGACTAGTTATTCCTCTTGGAGTGCACCTGTACTTTTTATTAAGAAGGATGAATCTATGAGAATGTATATTGACTATAGAGAACCGAACAAAGTAACTATCAAGAACAAATATCCATTACCACGAATAGCTGACTTATTTGATCAGTTAGCAGGTGCCACAGTATTTTCCAGAATTGATTTGAGATCAGGATACCATCAAGTGAGAGATAAAGAAGCAGATGTCTGTAAGACAGCTTTTGGGACTAAATAGATCATTTTGAGTTTAGAGTCATGCCGTTTGGATTGACAAATGCTCCTACCATCTTTATGGATATGATGAATCGAATTTTTAAAGACTATATAGATAAGTTTGTGATTATTTTCATTGATGACATCTTGGTATCCTCAAAGACTGATGAGAAGCATGCTGAACATTTAAGAATAGTTTTGAAGACATTGAGGAAAAATCAACTGTAAGCAAAATATTCAAAATGTGAATTTTGGCTAAGAAGTATTTTCTTCTTGGGACATATTATCAATGGGGAAGGAATTTCAGTAGATCCACAGAAAGTGAATGCAATTGTAGAATGCCCTACACCAAAGAATGTTACGGAGGTTCGTAATTTTTTTGGACTAGCAGGATATTACAAAAGATTTGTTGAAGGATTTTCACAAATTACTATCTTTATCTAAACTAATAAGAAAGGATGTTAAGTTTGAGTGGACTGTTGAATGTGCGAAGAGCTTTCAGGCATTAAAAATGCATCTAACCACAGCACCAGTATTGACACTTCCCTCAAGAACAGAAGGATTTCAAATTTATAGTGATGCTTCTTTGAAAGGGTTGGGATGTATTCTAATGCAGAATAGAAAGGTGATTGTATATGCATCGAGACAGTTGAAGCCTCATGAAAGAAATTATCCCACTCACGATTTAAAGTTGGCTGCAGTAGTGTTTGCATTGAAGATTTGGAGGCATTACCTATGAGATAAGATGTGGAATTTTCACTGATCATCAGAGCTTAAAATATATATTTTCTCAGAAAGAACTCAATTTGCGACAGAGAAGATGGTTAGAGCTCATTAAAAACTATGATTTAGATATTTAGTATTATTCAGAAAAAGCTAATATTATGGCTGATGCTCTGAGTGTAAAGCTACAGGAATGATGAATTGGATGGTCACTTAAGAGGTTCAATTGATTAAGGAAATAAAAAATCTGCAATTGGAGATTAGAGATTTCAAGAATGCGGAATATTTGCATCAAATGACAGTAAAGCCCACTTTAACAAATCGTATCAAAGAAGCTCAAAAGCTCAGTGATGAATATTCTAAATTGTTGGAGCAAGCCCAATCTAGAAAAATGCCAGATCTTTCTGTTGATGTTGATGGAGTTATTAAACATAAAATACAGTTGTGGGTACCCAGTGATTCAGATTTAAGAAAAAAAAATTTACAAGAAGCTCATCATATTGGATACACAATTCATCCAAGCAGTACCAAGATGTATAAAGACTTGAAAGTAATATTCTAGTGGCCGGGTATGAAGAGAGACGTTGCTGAATACATAGCTAGATGTGAAACATGTCAAATGGTGAAAGCTGAACATCAGCGACCTAGTGGATTACTGCAATCACTACCAATCCCTGAGTGGAAGTGGGAAGAAATTGCCATGGATTTTGTTATGGGATTTCCCCGATCTAAACAGGGTCATGACAGTATTTGGGTGATTATTGATAGACTAACAAAATCGGCTCACTTTTTGCCTATCAAGCAAACTGATTCGATAGATAAATTGGCACGCTTGTATATGAAAGAAATTGTCAGATTGCACAGTATTCCAAAGGTTATTGTCTCTGATAGAGACGATAAATTTACTTCTAGGCTGTGGAAAAGCATTCATGAAAACTTGGGTACAAATCTGCACTTCAGTATAACTTTTCATCCTCAGACTGACGGTCAATTTGAAAGAACCATTCAGGTACTGGATAATCTGTTAAGATTATGTTTTAGATTTTAAAGGTAGTTGGGAGGATCACATACCATTGATCAAATTTGCTTACAACAATAGCTATCAAGCAAGTATACAAATGGCACCATATGAATCACTTTATGGTAGAAAGTGCAAAACTCCCTTAACTTGAGTTGAGGTAGGAGAAAGACAACTAATGAGTCCAGAGTTAGTTGATGAAACAACAGAGAAAATCAGATTAATCAGAGACAGATTAAAAGCTGTCCAGGATTGCTATCAAAAGTATTATGACCCCAAGCACAGGGCAGTAGAGTTTGAAGTGGGTGACTTTGTATTCTTGAAGGTTAAGCCTGCGAAAGGTACATCTAGATTTGGTCAGGGAGGCAAATTGAACCCTAGATATTTAGGATCTTTTGAAATTACCGAAAGAATTGGAAAGGTTGCTTATAGACTTGCTCTTCCAGCAAACATGTCAGATATTCATAATGTTTTTCACGTGTCACTGCTAAGAAAGTGGGTTACGAATGCCCATCAGAGAATTTCACATGATGAAATTGAGTTACAGAAAAATTTGACTTATACTGAGAAACCAGAAAGAATACTAGATTTTGATACTAAACAGCTCAAAAATCATCAAATTCGTTATGTTAAAGTGAAATGGAAATACAGGCCAGAAAAAGAGGCAACTTGGGAAAAGGAAGAAGATTTTAGATTGAGATTCCCTCAATTGTTTGACGACCACAAAGATAATTTTGAGGACGAAATTTCAAAAAGGAGGGGTGATTTGTAATACCCTCAAAATGTTCAAAATAATGTAAGCATTAACTTCTTCTAAATATATTATAAGTATATGTATATATGTAAATTCATGTAATAATCAATTAAGTTCATAACAATTAATTAAATTAATGTAGCATATTATTAAAAGTAATGTTAATAGATAACACTATAGCATACCATTTATTTATTATATATTTATTGTAGCTATTCCACTAATCTAAGCATGCAAAGCTTGATTTTTGGCATGCTCCAACCGTACGGCTAAGAGTGAGTTTGGTGGATTGAGTGGAAAGAGCATTACGATATAAAATAGGATTCAGTTCACTTCCCTTCCCATTCCAATTTTCCCACATGTGTATTTATCTGGAGTTTGCCACGTTGTGAGGGGGTGCTGGAAGATTTGTGAAGGCTCGTTGGGGAGGATAGTCCAGGTAAAACAATATATAGTTACTAAAATGAATTTTTGCTGAAATCTATGGTTAGAAGGATGGAATTTAATAATGTTTGCTGAAATCGGTTGGATGTGACCAAGTCATTGTGGTAGATTGTTGGATATAGGAAACAAAGAAAAGGTTTATTATTGAATGAGGAGGAACTTAATTGAGGTGGTATACAAAAGGAGAAAAAAACAGGAAGAACGAATTCCAAATGAGTGAGATACCCAAACGAGATTATAAAAATTAGTAAATATTCTATTATTGCACTTCATCTTTATTATGCTTATGACCGCATGTATTTCAGTTTATTTTAGTTTGTTTTATATGAACATGGACGAATATGTATGAAATTTTGTAAATATAAAAGGATAAATGTTCATAAACTAATGAATGAGCAAAAACGCAACAAAAGGGCTGCAGCAAAAAAAACAGTAGCAAAAAGGGCAACAAAAGCACAGCAAAATGGCAGCAAAAGCGAAGCAAAAAGGGCAGCAAAACCGTAGCAGCAAAAAGGGCAACAAAAGTGCAGCAAAATGGCAGTAAAAAGGACAGCAAAAGCGCAACAAAAGGGCAGTAAAAGCGCAGCTTTGTCATCAAAGCATATGTTCTTAGGGCTAAAAATGATGACTATATGGAAAGTGAAATAAGTTATATATGGGGAATAAGCTCGCACAAGTAAAGGCGAAAGACCCGACGAGTTAAGCCTACACTCTCAATTCTAGAAGTTGGGGAAATTGCACTCAACCCTGAATGAGAGAACAGCTTTCATTCTAAAAGTTGAGAGCTGGACCCAACTTTGAATTGGAAAGCTAAAAAGGTGCAAAAACTTATAGCCATTATATAACTTGTTTAAAGGTGTCGAACAATTTTGTGCAAGATGAATAATACTGCTAAGCACTTTTCAGGCTCAATATGACATTTCAATGTGTTTTAACTATGTTAGCATTGTTAGGCATTTCTTAATTTTTTATTATTATTTCTTATAAACTACCTGTGTATTTCATTGAGTCTAGCTCATTAACAGTGGCTGTACTGCAGAAAAAGTGAATGAGCCCTTGAAACAGTAAAAAGAAGTGATCGTTCTTTTGGTGTAAATACATTTTGAGTGTACAAAGAGATCTAAAGCGAGATCTGAACGCTAAATATACAGACTTTTGGATATGTGAGTAAATTTGAAAAATTTTAGTAGAGCTCTGTATTTACTTCAATTATATTTGATGTTTATTAAAGGACATTATATGATTCCCATTATTAATTATGGAATTTGATAGGTTGGAAAGTTAACATCTTTTTACTCTATTCAAGTAGTGGCTCGGAATGGGTATTAGTAAGACGGAATCGATTTAAATTTTTCTTCTTTGTTATACTCAAGTTTGACTATTCAGGGGTAGGCTAACTAGGGTGTGACATTACCTGTATGGGATAAAATGTGAAAATTTTCACTGATCATCAGAGCCTAAAATATATATTTTTACAGAAATAATTAAACTTGCGACAAAGAAGATTGTTAGAACTCATCAAAGATTATGATTTGGATATTCAGTATTGTCCAGGAAAAGTCAATAATAAGGCTGATGCTTTGAGTCGCAAGTCTACATGAATGATGAATTGGATGATTACTCAAGAGGTTCAATTGATTAAGGAAATAGAAAATCTGCAATTGGAGATTGGAGATTTAAAAAATGCAAAATATTTGCATTAGATGACAGTAAAGCCCACTTTAAGAGATCGTATCAAAGAAGCTCAAAAGCTCAATAGTGAATCTTCAACATTGATGGAGCAGGTCAAGTCAGGGAAAAGACCCGAACTTTCTGTTGACGTTGATGGAATCATTAGGCACAAATGCTAGTTGTGGGTACCTAATGATCTGGATTTAAGAAAAGAAATTTTGCAAGAAGTTCATCATTCTGGTTATACAATTCATCCAGGCAGTACCAAGATGTATAAAGACTTGAAATTAATATTCTGATGGCCAGGTATAAAGAGAGACGTTGTTGAATATGTAGCTAAGTGTGAAGCATGTCAAATTGTGAAAACGGAACTGGTGATTTTCCTTGCACTGCTGGCCTTCCTTGAAACTGAGTTTTTTCTTCCTGATTGTCTTTCAGATCTTTCCTGTGTTGTGCTTGTTCCTGATATCCCTGATATCCTTATGGCCTGATATTGATTCTTTTCTCTTGAGGGAAATCTACCTTGCGATGACCTAACTTACTACATCTGAAACATCTTCCAGATCCCACCAAACACTGATCAGGATGCCTCTTCCTACACTGTTCACATATGGGTTTCTCGATCTAACTTTGTTTTTGTTTATCATCAAACTTTGGCTTCTTGTTATTGAATCGATCATCATTTTCAAACATCTTCCTTTTTCCTGGTTATTACTGCTCCCAACTAAGATCGAAAATTCACTGATATCAAAAGGTGACAATGCGAGTCGCAGCTGATCCCTAAGGCTTCTCAAAAATTTGTGACACTTCTCCTCCTAGGTTCTGACATAAAGAGGTGCATAACGGGACAAAGAACTGAACTCAGCTTCATATTGCATAACTGTCTTGGAACTCTGAGTCAGATTGAAGAATTTGTCTTGCAGAGCTTGTTTGGCTGAAGGAGGAATAAACCAATCTCTAAAAACTTAAACAAAATCATCCCACTGTATGCTAGTAACAGGCATTTGTCCAAATTTTTCTCTACGTTGAGCTTGCCACCATCTTTCTGCCTCTCCTTCTAGGACAAATATTGCTAAGGATACTTTTCGATTTTCGGGACAAATCATGCCATCTAGAATCTTTCCAATCTTCAACAATCAATCCTCAGCTACTGTTGAATCACTTGCACCCTTGAATGCTGGTGGTTTAAAACTTTGAAACAACTTTAAATGTCAATCCACTTCACTATCACTTTCAGATATGGGTCCACTGATAGTAGAAGATTTCTTCATAAATGTCATTTTATCTACAACTTGTGAGATTAATTGCACAATATCTTGAATTTCTTTAGACTTATTTTCTTCATTCATTCCTATTTCTATATCTGGCCTGAATGACTGACCAGTCATTTTTTTTGGCAACTCAAATTTAATAATCTTTATACATATAGATAATTCATATAATATATATACACATACGAATAAACATGATCATTTCAAAGCATTAAATAAGCATATTATGCAAGTATGCTATTGTACTAGAATGAATGCACAATTCCATTAAAACTTGATTTAACCTATAACTCTGTATACCTTCAATTCATCATATCTCATCCTACTTCATTGTCTAAATCCGATTATGCTTCCATTTGATTTTAAATTAGGCTCTGATATCAATTTCTGTCACACCCCATTTTAACCCCCTTATCATCAAACTAAAGTGTAATAGAGAAGGAGAATCTGAACAGACCTTTTTCTTACTTACCCCCATTATGAAACACTGATATCAAATTTAGATAAGCAAAAAGTAGTTTATTCAAACTATCCTAACATAACTTATCATAACACATCAAAATTTTCATAATAAGAAGCATATATATTATATCTCAAATAAAATACCCATCTTAAAGGAAACAAAGCTTTACTAAAACCTTTAAAATTTACTTACATACCCAAAAAAATTTTGTAAAGCTTCCACTTTAACCTCTATGCACACCCAAAAAATATATATACCAAAAAGAACTGTCACCCCTTTTTGCCTATTACTCGCTCCTTCCTCTTTCCTGCAGTACAACCACTGCTAATGAGCTAGGCTCCATGAAATACACAAATAATAAATAATATTATTATTATTAACAATTAAGATAGAACACATTAAAGTTTCATACTGATCATAAAAAATGCATAACATTAATTTCTATCTTGTCAACTGTTCAACACATTTAAACAAATCATATGATGGCTATAAGCTTTTGCACTCTGTCAGCTTTCCAATTCAATGTTGAGTCCAGATTCTCAACTTTTAGAATTGACGCTGCTCTCTCATTCAAAATTGGGTCCAAATTTCCAACTTTTAGAATTGAGAGTATAGGCTTATCTCGTAAGATCTTTCGCCTTTACTTGTGTGGGCTTATCCCACATATATGACTTAAATCACTTTCTCAATAGAAATCCTTTTTAACCCCCATGACATATGTTATTATAGACATTACTTGATGGATATACATAGTCATACATGTTCATACAAGACTAAACTAAAGTAAATTGGAATAAATGCTATCATAACCATAATAGATATGAATTGCAATTAGATAAACCTTTTTACTAATTCCTATAGCATTGTTTGGGTATCTCACCTCGTCTTCTAGAACAGTTGGGTAAACTGGTTCACCTAAAGTATTCTGATTTCTTTTCCTTTGATATACAACCTAAAACATAATTTTCTTCATTTCAATAAATGCATTCGGATAACAATTAAAATAAAATAGACAATATAAAATATTACAAACTTTACCTCAATCAAGTTCCTTCTCATTCCATCTAAATTCTTTTTCTCTCCTAAATTTTTTTTCTTCACTTCCACTCCTTTCCTTCTCTGATGCCCACTTTCTTTATTCTATTTTCTTGCTGATTTTAGTTATAATTAATTGCAATAACTACAACAACAATAGTGTTTAATTTAAGCAATCAACATCTCATTTTATCACCTCAATCTCTATTTTTCTGTTAACATTGCAATCTTTCATATTTCAGCAAATACTCTCATTGATTTCCACCATTACAATTCTCTGCACACATTAAATTCAACACTATTAAATTTAGCAACTATTAAATTCTACTGATTTTGAAATCCTAAGACTTTCTTCCTAAATATTCTTACCTGTAAATTCCTCAACAGCCCGCTTCAGCCCTGGCGCCTCCAGCTCCCCGTTCTTCCTCTGTCGGCTGCTCTCAACATAGCAGCTGGTTCACTTCCAGGGGAAATAACATGAAAGGGGATGAATGGAAGGAGTGGAATGAAAATGCCTTAGTTATTTTCCACTAAGCTTATAACTGAAATTCCACTAAGCAATATAAAATTCATTCCTAATTCCACTAATTCACTCAGATTTCTCCCAGTCGTTTTCCTGCATCTTGAAATCAGCCCATTGCATGCATAGCTAAGTGTCATGGCTATAGTAATAGGAATAGATAATGTAATGATTGCTATAGTCATAAAATTAAAAGTCAGTTAACTTAGATTAATTAACTATTAATGAAATAAGAAATTTAAAACAGTTGTTCTCTAATTGGCTTAATAATTCACAAAATGCTCAAAATTAAAAGTAAAATTTTAATGAAACTAAATGAACATTTAGAGGAAGTTTTTGCTTACATTATTTTGAATATTTCAGGTATTATAGAATTAAAGGAGGAGACCTCAAGCTCATCAAAAAGGGCAAACCCAAAGACAAATCAAATGGTTTTAAAAGGATGTCTGACTCTTCCCCTATCCACTTCTATTAAAAAGGGCAAATGAAGACAGAGAACTGTGATCCAAGCAAATCTGCAATAACAACCGGCACGTTCAAGCATATTAGGCTGATCGAGGAGAATGACAGTGAGTCCATTGGTTTTGTCGGATCCATGGAGGGTTGAATCTAGGTTGATTTTTATCTTCTCCTTTTTCTTATCCATTCATAGGTGTTTTATTTAGCCTTTTGATTTGGTTTTTTCTTGTATTTAGGGAAGAGTTACTTAAAATATAAGAAATGTGGTTCCAGAATTCAAATTTTAAGATTTTTTTTCCTCTTTGAATTTAGTAAATCGTTAAGATTTTGATTCCCAATTTTATTATAAAAAGGACTATTTTGAGGTAATGGAAATCAAAAACTTGAGTTCCAAAATCAAAGATTTCAGTTTACTCTCTCCTCTTCATAAACCCCTCTCTTTTCACTCCTCTTTTCCATTAGCTACAAGGGAGACAGCACTAGTTCACACCCTCTCCTTTCTCTTTCCCCTCGGGGTTTTGGTTATGAACAAAAATCAGCAAAGCTGGAAAAGCTACCAAGCAAACGGACTCCACTATGGAAAGTTCCAGTTGACTTTAATCTATCCAGAAACAGTAATTTCACAGATTGTCAGCAAGTTGCAGCTAATTGGAGGGTCATTCCAGCAATTGTGGAGAAAGAAGAGGAATCTACATCAGCTTGTCATCTATTCTCTTACGACCATGAATTTGATAATTTAATCAAAATTTTGGTTTGGTAATCAACTAGGACATGGACCAGAATAGAAGGGACCCAAAGATCAGTACAGGAAAAATGTGGCATTAGGTACTTAAAAATTAGCACAAAAAAGACCTCCTCTCAATGTTATCTCGAACCATACATACTTCATGCTTGGGACTCTTCTTTCTATATCTTCCTATTAAATAAAATCAGAGCTAATGAAATATGATTCAATCTTCAGGCCTTACATTGCCCGTATACTATGTACATCTTGAGCACATCGCATGAAAAAAAAAATACATTTTTTGTCCTGAAGAGTTAACATTTCACAATCATACGTCCATGTTGAAAAACATATGAGGGAATGATTTTTTTGAATTCAATAAAATAAGTCGACTATTTTTTTATTCCTAGCTAGCAATGATTAAGTTGTTCACTAAATGTTTTTTCCATTGCATGGGCTGCATGAAATATCTTTTTATGCCATCTAAATAGCATGCTTGTGCTTGGAAAGATAATAATTAGGGACTAAAAGTTAATCAGCCAAAATGATTTTAGTTACTACAGCTTGTAACATGAATTTATGGCAAAAAGATTAGCACAGCTACTGCAAATGTCATATGTTGATGATTATGATGACTCCCTCTAGAGGATAGAGAAAATCATTTGAAACTAAACCAATTGTACAAATTTATAATACCTTCTGTTATAATCATGAAAGCAAGAACCCATAGAGCAACTACACTTAACCCCTTAAGTTGATGTTCCGCTCTTACCACAAATTCTAAGAGTTGCCGATCTTTCATTGCCCTAAGCTCTGCAATATCCCACAACCCTTTCTCAGCCAGCTTTTTGAGTGAACTGCAGATTGGAAAAATATCCGTCTTATGAAAACTCAATGAATTAATGATCTAAATAAACTTTACTAAAAGAATGAATTCAGACCTCTCCTTGTATAACCGTTGCACATCTGGAAATTCCTCCTTGAGATTGTTCCTTTTTATTACATCATAAGCATTCTTAAGCATTTTCATTTCGACATACTTTTGAACTAGAAGACATAGCATTGGCTTCCCCATGAACACAGCCCACTTCTCTGCAGCTTTAAAATGATTATTATCCATCATTTTCACAAGATAGGACTGGCCTAGGTTGACAGAGAAGTGTTCCACAAGTACTGTGGCAGTCATATATGACTGAGACTCGATGAAGTCAAATATATGACGTTTAATAAATGCCCTTGCTTTCTCCATATCATCTTTTTTTGTCACAGAGCCAAATCTGGCCTCTCCGATATCTTTCAGCTCAATTTCAAAAATTTCCAATATCTTTATGAGAATACGTTCTTCATGGCTAACAGAAGAAGCAAGAATGTCAACAAAAAGCCGAGCAGCAAGATGTTTAGCTTCTGATAAAACTCCAAGTACAGGTTTTCGATTTTTCAGACGTTTAAGAGAACACATAAGCAAGTGACTGAATCCTTCAGCATACTGGAGGCCCAATAGCGGTAAGATGTAAAGGCAATGAACAATAAAAGTGTATGGATCAGGCTGAGGTGCGTTACAGAGCGCGTGAAAAACATGCTGTTGAAGGACGTTAAACTTATGAGTTGCTTTGCGTGTGCCTATCAATGTCAGCAGTAAATTAGCAAGGCATACATACAGCAGTTGGATATAAAGAAAGACAAAAATACAAATAGAATTATTTGCATATTAAGATATAAATTCAAAAGAAGCTTAACCAGCCTCCAAGAAACAAATATACAATAAGAAGGAAAAAAAAAAAAGACAAGCAAATAGTGAATTAAGTTGCATGCATGTGCCAACATCAAGGTTGTGAAAACTGGACCGGATAACAAACCGAAAGAAGTAGAGGTTCATAGTTTGACCGGCTCGATTGGGTTCGAACCGGATGACATAATAAATAATAATATTATTAAAAATTAATAAAATCCTGAATATGCCTATTGCAGTATTAAAAGTTAGGAAATCTTACACAATGATTTATATTCATATCACAATCTTATATTGCGAAATGATTTTAAATTGAATGGAAAACCTTCCCAAGATAGAATAGTTCCATCAACCAAAGATTTAATGTGCCTATTGCAGTCTTAGAAGTTAGGAAATCTTGGATGTTATGATATAACTTCAAACTAAGGAGATATGTGCTATATCCACCAACAAGAAGTCAATGAGCCTGTTATGACCCATAAGACCAAGTATGTATGCTTGATGTAACATTTAGGAGCCGTTTGATTGCAAGATTAAAGTTGAATTAAATCTTGCCAAATAATTTTTTTGTGTCCTTTAAAATCGAATATAAGGAGTGTAATTCTAGTAGTAATAGACCTAATGGGGGGATTGTGACTTTGGGCAATCAAGTCATTAATAAGAGTGCACGTTTTAGATATCTTGGGTATATTGTTCAGAGTGATGGTGAAATAGATGGTGATATTATTAGTAGAATTCAAGTTGGATGGTTGAAGTAGAGGAATGCATCAGGCTTGTTCTGTGATAGAAAAGTCCTCTCAAACTTAAGGGAAAATTCTAGAAGATGGTGGTGAGACCTGCAATAATTTATGGTGCAGAATGTTGGTCATTAAAAGAGAAGCATAATATTAAGTTTTGCAAAGATGAGGATGCCTAGGTGGATGAGTGGCTTTACTCTTAGAGAGAGGATTCAAAACAAGCAAATACGTGAAAATGTTGGAGTAGCTCTAGTGGAAGATAAGATTAGAGACAGTTGGCTTAGATGGTTTGGTCACATAAAATGGCAGGCTTCTGATGACCCGGTTAGGAGAGTAGAAGTATTAGATTTAGCTTATGTTAAGAAAGATAGAGGTAAACCTAAAAAGACTTGCAACAACAACAACAACATCAACCCTTTATCCCACTACGTGGGGTCGGCTACATGAATCCTTTTTTCTCCATTGTGTCCTGTTAAAAGTCAAATTCTCGTTTAAATCTAATAAAGAAAGATCATTTCTAATATTTTCTAACCAAAACTTTTTAGTTCTACCTCTATCTTTCTTAACATAAGTCAAATCTAAGACCTCTACTTTCCTAACCGGGTCATCGGGAGGCCGCCATTTTATGTGACTTAAAAAGACTTGGTTAGAAAATATTTATAAATGACCTTTCTTTATTTGATTTAAATGAGAATTTGACTCTTGACAAAACATAATAGAGAAAAAAGGATTCATATAATCGACGACACGTAGTCGGATAAATGCTGAATATTGTTGTTGTTGTTGTTTTCTCCCCATTTTGAGCTAAACCAAAGATTTAGTAAATACCATGTGACCAAGGATTTAATAGAATTTACCTAAAAGAGCTAAAACAAGGTGTCATCAACAAAGGAGCATCCACTTCTCTAACAAATTTCTCTTCTCTTTCACACACAATCAATCTCGTCAATGTACCCTAGTAAGGTTCTGTCATGACTTCCTCACCTTTAATTTCAATCAAAGTTTCAAGATTTTAGGTAGGAGTGGAAGAATAGAATGAGGGTATCAAGTTTTTGGATCTTGGCTCAGGGTTGAAGGGGGAAAATAAGGGCTTCAAATATTAAGTGCTTTTATAATTGCCAATTTATTATTTAATTTTTATGAATTTTTAAAATTAAAAATTATATATTTAAATTGCTAAAAATAATTATGATATTTACATAATTAAGAATAGATATATAAACACATATTAGGAAAAAGGATATGCCATGATCCTAAAATATGATTGACATTAATTTATAATTGTACTATTAGTTTAACATTAAAGTTATATGATGATATACTAATTAAAAAATAAGGTCTTCAAAAAAATAATTAACCTATAATAAATTATTTAATTATAATGTTTTTTATTCTAATTAATAATAATCATTTCCATGATTATCTATTTAGCTTAATTAAATTTTAAGTATATCTTAATATAACTAATTAATCCTCTTTTCACTCAAAATATCTAAGTTAATCTTATAATTTAAATTAAATATTAATTAATTTTGGTGAATCAAATTAACTCACAACTCTAATTTAAATCCCTTAAATATAGTTATCATCTTATTTGTTTATCCAAATGATATTTTTTAGAGATTTTATTATCAAATTGAACTATACACCCGCCAGTTTAATTTTCTTGCTAAATCTCATTTTCGTTTAAATCTTAAATCCAGGCAATAATTGTCCAACACAGTTTAACAGAACTTGGCCAAATTTAACATTTATTATGCCAAACAATCTTCAAGATTTAACACTCCCAATAGTCGCTAAACTAAGATTTATAGGATTTACTAATCTGACCTTACAAGATTTATTAAATCCATGTTCATAGGATTTACAAAATCCTACTTGTAGTAAGATTTAGTTTTAACTTCACACCCCTTAGAGGTTGTTTCGTATCATATTTTAAGCAAGATTTAACTTAAACTGACAAACAAAATTTTGAAGACATTTTTGATAAATCACATTTTAATTTTAATATTAGTTAAACCTAGAATATTTTAAATCTCATCATTCAAGAGATTTAATAGAATTAAGCATTTCACCTCTCATAAATCTTAAATCCTATTAAAACTAGTAAAACAACCCATCTGGCTTTGACAAAATTTAACAATTATGATGCCAAACAATTTTCACATTTAAATCCTTTCAAGATTTACTTAATCTAGATTTATAAGATTTACTAGATCCTACTTTATTAAATCCTACTTGAAGCCAAACTATCTCTCAACTTCATGTCAATGAGCCTTAGTTGTGATTGTTGAACAACTTCGTAACAACTATAAGTTACCTCATACAAGGCGTTCCCTTAAGGATAGAGGAAACGGGTTTCAAAACTAATAGTTATAAGTTGGGTTATTAAATTATAGTGCATAAATGTAATATGAGATTAGATGGTCATTGTTAATTAAGTTGAGCGTGGAAAAAATTAAAAAATGATAAACATGAAAATATGAAATGTTTATTTAGGATAATATGAATAGTAGCTATTAAAGGTTTGATTATGGAACCTAAACTGGAGTGCATTAAACAAATATGACATAGCTTGAAGCTGTTTGGAAACTGATATATCATCAAAAATTATCTTGATCAAGCACGAATCTCGAGGCAAATTTGAATTGAAAACTTCCAAAATTAAATCCGGAATCATCAGAACTCTGATTTCAACAAACTTATAGTCGAACTGAACTTCTCGAAAAAAATGAACCCAACAACACAATTCGGCCCAATCTGAGCCGAAATGGGTCCAAATCGAGGACCCGAAGCACATTTGGAGTGTTCAAACCATAGATTTCATGATAAAATCATTTCTAAATGTTGCATGCTTATAGTTTAATCAAGCGGCTCGACGATACGAATCCAATGAGCCTAAGTTCATCAAATTCTGACATCATTAAGGCACTTAAATACTTGATAAATGGTCTTATGATCAAGGGAGTCAATCTCAGCAAACCATTCAAAACACTCCCAACGTGCCCTTAATCTTCTTCTTATTTATTGGTCATGTCACTCCCTAAAACTATAAATAAACCCCTCATTCTTCACAAAAAGGAAGGGGAGGGGAGGGGAGGGGAGGGGCAAAGAGGAATGAAGAGAGGAAAGGAAGAGAAATCTGATCTCTCTTTCCACCAAGCTCCTCCTCGACCACCAACTGTCGTCAGACTTCTGTCGTACTCTCGTCTGGCCACAAACTTTTGTCGGACTTACATCCAGCCACCGATTGTCATCGGACTTCTACCCGACTACCAATTATCACCGAACTTCTGCCCAACCATTGATAGTCATCGAACTTTCGCCCGATTACGGTCCTTCCGACCACCATGGCCGGACTATGGTCCTTCCGACCACCGTCACCCGACAATAGTCTTTTAGACCTCCGTCACCTGCCGACTTCTGTCCTTCCGACCACAGCCATCCAACTACGGTCCTTTCGACCATCGTCGCCTGGCTACCATCTTTCTGACCTCTGTCGCCCACTGACTACGGTCCTTCCAACCACCGTCATCCGACTATGGTCCTTCCAACCACCGTCATCCGACTATGATCCTTCTGACCACCGTCGTCCGACTAAAGTCTTTCTTACCATCGTGGTCCGACTACAATCTTTCCGACCTCCGTCACTCATCGACTACAATCCTTCCGACCACCGTCACCCTACTATGGTATTTTTGACCATCGTCACCAGCCGACTACGGTCCTTCCGACCACCGTCACCCGACTATGATCTTTTCGACCTTCGTTGCCCCCAACTACGGTCCTTTTGACCACCGTCGCCCGATTACGGTCCTTCCAACCTACATCGCTCGCCAACTATGGTTCTACCGACCAAATGAACATGTCAACACTGATTCTTCCAACTCCCACCATATAATGCACTCTATATGATGTATATTCATTACATCAAGCCAAAGTCTCCCCCCCAAGGAAAAACCTCATTTGTAATCGACTGCAAACACTAGTGAATTCATTCAAACTGGGCTAGGCCCTGTGATTTTTCTTCCTTTTCAGAGGTTTTCACGTAAAAACTTTACCGTCTCTTATGAATGTTATACCCATCTCTTTTATCTGATTATGTGTTGGATCTTCGTACAAAGCTAAGACATTAAACTTTATATTTTTCTATCGTCGTGAATATTCCAGGACACAACAGAAACAATGGGTAAAATAAAATTCATATCTCATATGATACTCAATAGAAACTATTGTAGAAGAAAAATTCATAAATCTATTAAATTTAGAGAATTACAAAGGGAAAAAACTTCATTTTATTATACAAAATTATCCCTATCTATAGATTTATACAAGATAGCTTAATAAAGAAACAAATAACTACAGAATCATGAATAATTGCCTTAATATAATCCTTCCTAAATCAGCCACCCAAATATAGAAGGAGATCGGCATGATCCAGGTGAGCCTCCCATGGATCCCCATGCTTGCCATGAGATCATGGGCCAAGGGACAACTGAGATTTAATAACGTGATCCAGTGAGCCTCCCACGGATCCCCATGCTGATCATGAGATCAAGGGCCAAGGGACAACAAGGATTTAACACTCCCACTCAAGCTGAGGAATATAGATCTGTCATTCTCAATATGGCAATCAGTCCTAAAAAGGTAGAGTTATCAAGTCCCTTGGTTAAAATGTCTGCAGCATCGGTTTCATCCTTTTCGTGCACCCCATGTATCTTGGTTTCACCTTTAATAAACTCCCACTGGTCTTTCTTTAGGAGCAGCACCTCTATATCACCAACATACAAAATTTTATGCATTCTTGTACTTTGATAAAAAGAATCAACAACGTCATCATAAAACCTCTGATCATCCAGCCACTAAATTTTTATCTTTGAACCAACAATTGTATCATCCAAGCCTTTCATACGCCTTTGTGGTCCAGAAGCCTCTTGTATGCCCTGAGCATGCTTCCATCTTGATTTTGTTTTACTAGTATCTTTAACAATTTTATGATCTTTAACCAAATCTTTCACTGTAGACTTTTGAGAGAAGAGAACTTCCTTTAATTTCAATTCTTTGAATTCAGCCTCAGCATGCTTAACTCCTTTCTGCTTGTTAGTGCCGGCAGTTTATTTGTTTTCCGAGAACCTCACTTCTTTGAGATCTATTTCTACCTCCATTACTAGGAAGCTTTTTGTCTGAATTACTCCGAGCCTTTTTCTTATTATCAACTCCATAATGATCATTGCTAATTGACAACTGCAATGAAGCATTTCTTCCTCCATTATGAGAACTTAGATATGACCTATCAGGCTTTATTGTACATGAATCCAAGCTATGTTCAGTATCAACTCTAGATTTACCACAATGATGGCGAAATTTAGCCTTTTGCTTAGCAGCCATGGAATCACCATTCCCATTCTGAAAAGATCCATTATTCGTCACCGGTTTGGAAGATACGCCTGAAGGAGCAACATATTTTTCAGGATGAAAATTCTCACCTACCTGTTGTGCAGATCCCTGAGGCGAGTCGTTAGAAAAAAATCGGTCAGATAATTTATGGTCAGCTTCCTGATTTTCATCAAAAGCATTCATTTCATTCTGTATTGAATTATTAGGTTTCCCCTGAAATACAATAGCAACAATTTTGACTAAAATACAACAGCAATAATTTTGTTGTAATCACTTAACAAAGCACCATTGCTATTAAATAATTTAGCCAAAAAAGGCTTTAGCTTGAAGAAATAGTTAAGAAGCACTTTCTCAGCTAGCTTTTTGGATGTGTGCAGAATATTCTTTTCAACAAATTTCACACCATCCAATAGACATGAAAGAAGCTATGCAGAAATACTTTTAGACTCCTCCAAAATAAGTGTCATGATAGTCTCCATTGAGGAGAAGATAGTATCAGAATGATTTGACATTATTGTCTTCAGGAAATGCTGAAACATTTCCAATATCAAATCATCACAATCAAGATATAACATCAAAACACGGGATCAGACCCTTCCAAAAGTTTCAAGTATTGAAACTCTCTTCAGAAATGAATAGCTTGTCATCTCATCCAAATTCTTAAAAGCTCTACATTTGCACAGATGTGCACGAGAGAGGCACAGGTACAGTAATAAGGGCTCCAAGTTTGAGGTCCCTTGCAGGCGCGCACAAGACCACTAATCCAAGCGTTCGGCTCTTCCCAAGCACACACGCAGAAAGACTCCTTCACAACTCCTCCCGGTGCTCGAAGCTTCCGCGTAGATAAGAACACACACACAGAGGCTCAGCCTCCACACATAAGAGGATTCCTACTTGCTCCTCTCTGCTCGGCTTCCAGTAAGAGACACACGAAGCAGATAACCAAGAGGAACACCGCTCCTCTCTCGATCGCATGCAGGGGCAAAAGACTGAGCCCAATGTCGCCGTTCCCAAGAGGAGGTCCTGGCTGCTGTCGAGACGCATGTAGGTGGAGGTCTTGCGCTCAACTTCTCTCACTTTTACTCGATCGACTCTGGACGTCGCACGCAAGAACAAAGATTGAGCCCGATGCCACAGTTCCCAAGAGGTCCTGACCGCTATTCAGAGGCATGATTTCTCGTCCCGTGTAGTCGCACATATGCGAGAGGAGGCTTCCACTCGACTCCACTCGATTCCGCCCCAAATGTACTCAAGAGGAGCCCTCTTGCCCTATCTCTCCTTAGTTTTGGATGCACGAGAAACTCCCGTCTCCGCTTCTTCTGGCCACAGTCATGAAACAGAGGGCAAGGGCGATTTGGACAGCTCGAGCCTCATTCGATCTCCAACAACAATGAAGGTCTCTTGCTCCTCTTCGCTTCCTTCGGTTTGTATATCCCAGCAATTCCAGCAATGAAGTCCGATTAAAGGACCAATATTCTTAAGAATTCTAGCAATGTAGGCCGGCGGTGGGAATTCATCTCTGATACCATGTTAAATTTAGAGAATTAGAGAAGGAAAAAAGCTTAATTTTATTATACAAAACTATCCATATTTATATATCCATACAAAATATCTTAATAAAGAAACAAATAAGTACAGAATTATACATAATTGGCTTAATATAATCCTTCCTAAATCAGCCACCAAAATATATAAGGAGATCGACATGATCCAGGTGAGTCTTCCATGGATCCCCACGCTGATCAAGGGCCAAGGAACAGCTGAGATTTAATAGCGTAATCCAAGCGAGCCTCCCACGGATCCCCATGCTGATCGTGGGATCAAGGGCCAAGGGACAACTAGGATTTAATAAAATCTAGTACTAAAAAAGTTAAGATATAGTTATAATGATGATATACAACTAATCTAATCGAGAAAAATGATTTCATATGCTAAGACAAGTTAAGTAAAGTGATCATTCATATGAATTCATAAAGTTAAAAATGTGTGCTGATAATATAGACAATATATTGAACCATATTTTCCCCAAAGTTAAAAAATCAGTAAGCTAAACTTACCACAAAGATAACATTCCTTTAAAAGATATATAAATATTGGCGGTGAAATGTGATACAAGTTAGAGAAGGCATGTAAACATATGAATTTCTCACGATCAACATGTTTATCATTTTTGGCAGTCCAACCTTCTTCCAAATGCATATTAAAAATCATTGTACCTGAAATAGAAGAGAGAGAAGAATAATTAGAAATTATAATAGAATAATAACATAAGTAGCCATTAACTCAAACTCCACACATTAAAAAATATGCATAAAAAGGGGAATACAATAAGCTATGAAAGTAACCCTTTTTAGTGGATTTGACAAATCGATCAAGCATGCAAAACCTTGAGCCTCTCTTGCTTCAGTAACGTCATGTTCTATATGACTAAAAATGCTACTGCCAAATCAAACAAAGGTTTCCCTGGCTTATAAAAGAAAATGATTCAAAATGTAAGAACTGAATAAGTAATTATAAATACGGTTGATAATTAGTCAGCCATAAAACAAACCAATGCTAGCTTGATAACAATTTGACTTGCTTATTAAGTAGTTTCTACATTTCAATTCAAGATCCTGTGCCTCAAAATAACCAATACAATATTATATATATATATATATATATATATATATATATATATATATATATATATATATATATATATATATATATATATTAAAAATAAATACAATATAGTTCACTGAACTCACCAATATTATGAAATACCCCCCCAATTAGACACAAGCTCATGAATTCGCTCACTAATAATTCTATATACCGTCAAGCTAGCTCCATTTAAAACAAGCACGGCTTCAGCCCTCTCTCAATTATCTCAATGAGAGAATCTGATACTGAATTTTTTTTCAATAATCCAAATTTAATTTCAGGCTAGCTTCATCTAAGCCTGACACTTGTATTTGATTTTGGGCAAGCTCAATTTAATCAATGCACAGAAAGATCCACTTATAGTTTGATCTAATACAATGCTCAAGAAAATCAAAGGCTTTGGCTCGCCAAACTTAACGTGAGCTTATACAGATCCATAAAAATCCATTTTCAAACAATATTAGAGCTTTAAGTCAAATTCCCACCCCACTCCCAACTACAGTTTCAGGCATCATGCTATTAATTACTTAGAATTTTTGCTATATGATTTCAAACTAGCTCAAATCAAGCTAGTTGATCTCAAATAGAGCTTGATCAGAACCCAAAAAAAATTTATTTATTTTTCTAATTGGAACCTTTAAGTAAAATTATGAACCCTGGTTCTAAAGGGGAATTTGCCACTCCGCAAAAAAATTCAAAGCTACATATTCCTTACATTCAGAGTATAAGGAAATAAATTTTAAAATCAGAAAAGGAGAATATATTATAAAAATATATGAGAACTAAAACCTCGCAGCATCCACATATTAGACAACCACTATATCAAAAATCATCTAACCTAGTAAACCAATTTTCTCAATGGAGAAAGAGAAGGAAAAGTTATCGGTTGATAGATGAGACTTCAAATGCCTCGGGCAACAACTATACTTGACCTCATTACAGGATACATCTTTAAAAAGCTAGAAAGATCTTCCAGCCATGCAATTAGCAGAAGCAATTGCGAAAGAAGTATATAAACATGATTGGTTCTCAAATAGACCTTTCTATCAAAAGTAAAAAAGGATCGTGCATGCTTAAATTCTACCAGCCTGGGCAACATTTTTTTAAGAACCAAATAACCTGACTCAGAGCAATCTTCCTCCGGTTCAAACACAACTTGCAGGTGACCAAAATTTGAGCATACCAAACACGCATCAGACAGTGCACGCTAATATATCCTGCATGAGCCTGAATTTCTTTACTCCGACAATTGGCATATCTAGCAATAAACAGCTTTCTATGCATGATAAGACTCCTATAGCGACCATAATATATTACACTCAATCTAAACAAAATGGAGGCTATATCCAATAGTAATATATTAGGAATTAATGGAGCATGACTAACAAAGCTAACCCCAAATAGTTAGGATAAAACTAATGATGAACAATATGACCATGATATAACACATTCAATCAAAACAAAATACTCTAATAGCAAAATGTCAAGCATTGCAAAGTGACTTGAGCAAAACCACCAATCCCAAATAGTTCAGAAATTAAATCTTGCCTATAAGAATTGATGAAAAACCATGTGAGTCCAATCTCACTTTTTAGTCATGGCATAATGTTACTTAGATTTTCTTGTTCATGCAAGATTTGCAATGTAGGAGAACCAAAGAGCATTGGTGAGCGTATCTTGGCATTATATGCTATGTTTTCTTTGTTTCATTGAATATGAGATGCGAACTTCATTTGCCATATCATTATTTACATCACCATTTCAGCAAACACAAATCCCTTACGTTACAAATACATTGCTTTTCATACATAACAGCAAGTAGTCATATAACATCAAAATACAAACAAAATGCCACTTCTATTTTTTTCTTATTTAAGAGCCAAAAACATCGGAGTTTATTCTAGTCAATATAAAGTTAAGCAGAGACCAATACAGTAAGCAGTGGATATTATTATTATGTACTCATCCACCAATCCAATAAATTCATGCATTACTTGGGAAGCCTGATAAAACCATAGCTTTTACAATCCCCCTAAAGAAGATTGAAGCAAGATCATATATATATATATATATTTATATATATATATATATATATATATATATATATAGAACGTAAGGTCGCTTCATGGAAAGTAAATATCGTACTCACTGGAACTTATGGGAAAGATCACATTGGGGAAGTTTACTCAAAGTGATACGCTCTGTCACCACAAAATCCCATGGTCAACTATAAGAGATTTCACTTGCAATCATTCTAATGAGAAATCTGGTGGTAATGTTGTCCCTATCATAGTTCTTAAAGCTTTAACCAAACCTTTGCACACTCTGGCTTGGATTACTCTGGATCATTCTTTACCTAGCCCAATAAGAACACTCTTAATCCCATCTCATGTAAGCTAGATCGCTGTCTTGATAACAAAGATTGGCCCGGTAGCCACCCTGATTCTATAGTCACTTTTAACAAATCATCATTCTCAGATCATACTTAATGTTCCACCAATGATTCTAAGAATTTCAATTTCAAATTCAAGAATTATTGGACATGTTGTACCCTGAGTTCTAGGTTATGTTAAAGAAGTTTGGATTACTTATACAAAAAATGATATCATTTTTGTATAAACCAAGAAGCTAAAGGTGACCAACAAAATTGAAAGGAACTCCACTATTTCCTGAAATATTCAGCATTCCTTAACCGAGGTTGTTTCAAAATTGAACTGTTAGTTGGATTGTGACCCTTAAAGTAGTGCTATTATTATTGCGGATAAAATGCTTTTTGCCTTTGTTAGTCAACTTTCCATGATTGAGGTTTCCTATGTCCAACAAAAAACTAAAGCTAGTTTGCTCTCAAATGGTGAGGAAAACATCAAAGTCCTGTATCAAAGGATGAATACAAGGAAATCATTTAATTGTATTAAAATTCTAAAATCCTGAAATGGTCACTGCCTCCATTCCAAGAGAGGTTTCTACCATAGATACAAATTTCTTCAATCAGCTCTACAACTACACTCATAGCTACTCTCCTAAAAATATACCTTTTGGCAGAATTGTCCCCAATTATCTTACCACAGATATTCTTCCTATTGGCTTTGCTCTTGATAATAACTATACAGGTATTTATGGCATTGCAGTTGAATTCTTCGTGATAGTTGGCATATTGTTATTCATTGCTTTGCCAATTTTGATCTTCACTTCTTTAACACTGGCACTCTTCCAAGCAACATCTACGTCATTATTATTACCCTCATTCCTATATTCAAGCACCATACTTCCATTCATGAATACAAATAGACCTATCTCTATAACTTGTTTGATAAAATTATTATGAAGATTCTAACATGTAGACTCCAGAGAAGTCATTACTCAGATTTTTTCCATTGTGTAAGAAGCCTTCATTTCTAGTATAGTCTTGGATCTTGCTTGCAGCTGACAAAATTATTTGTCAAAAGCCTGTGTTTCCCTTGCAGGGCTTTTGACAATGTTGATAGGATTACTCTCTCAATTAGGTTGACAACTCCTTGGATGAAAGCTTGCATCTCTAATGTCTATTTCTACATCAATGTCAATGCCTCCTAGAGGATATTTTTTCCTCTTCTAGAAGACTATACCAAGAATATTCTCCTTCACCTTATCATTTTTTATTGCTATGAATGGATTGTCATGCCTTTGGGATAAAGTTTATCTCATCAACCATATCGCATGTATCAACCAACCAAAACCTTAAATTTCACAGCTTCTCTTTGTTGATTATTTCCTTGTTTATACAATGTAAAGGACCCTAATGTTAGTTCTCTTGCTAAAGTGCTTGACTATTTCAATGCTTAATTTCCTATTATGCAATATCAGTAAAGCCAACTTATTTTCTTCAATAGTGTTATGGACCACAACAATCTCGCAAAAATTATAGGTATCCCTATTGACAAGCTCCCCATTACTTATTTTTCCCTTCCCCATTACCCAAGAAATTCCTATTGAAACTATAAATTTCTTCAACCAGGTCTACAATTACACTAATCGCTACGCTTCTACAAATATCCCTCTTGGCAAAATTATCCCCATTGACTTCTTGGATTATTTTATTATGAATATTCTTTATATTGACTTTGTCCTTAGTAATAAAACTCAATTTTTTTATGGCTTCACCACTAAATTCTTTCATGCTAATAGGGATATTGTTAGTCACTGCTTTATCAATGTTGTTCTTCACTTCTTTATCATTGAAAAACCTTCCCACATAATCAAGATCATTATTATTACCATCATTCCTATGTCCATGCACAAGGAACCTTCATTTCTAGTAAGCTATTAAATCTTTCTTGCCACTAAACTTGTTAGAGGGCAGATAGAAATAACTCCCCCCAAATATTGTGTGCTAAAATTAACATTTGAAAGGCTTTTCACTCTATTGTTAGGTTTACTCTCCCAAAAAGGAAATCAACGAATGGTATTCCATGGATACAGGCTTACATCCTTGATATATATTTATCCATCAATATCAATGGCTCTTCAGGGTTCACTTCGCTTCTTCTAGAAGTTTGTGCCAAGGATCCACCCTTTCTATTTATAGGATTGTCATTTCTAAAAATGGGTTGTGTTGCCTTCAAATTGAAGCACAACTCACCAACCAATTCAAATATATCAACCAAACAAAACATCAAATTTCACTCCTCTTTGCTGAAGACTTTATTGTTTTGCGAAAGTAGAAGGCCCCAATGTTAGTAATCTTACAAAGGAGCTTGACTCTTTCAATGCTTAATTTGGCCCTTGTGTAATAGGAGCAATAGCCAAATCATTTTCTTAAACAATGTTGTGGACGATGATAGTCTTGCCAACATTATAGTTATCCATTTTGGCAAACTTCTTGATTCTTATTTACACCTAATCCTATCTTTTGTCTTTGAATTTGTCCTTTGTCAACCTTTAATTGATAAAATCTATGAAATAATGTCTTCATAGAAAGGTTTCTTTATGGATTGTTCATCAAGTTATACTACCACATGCTTTATTGTGGAATTTATTTCTTTGCTTCAGTTTGGGTGAGATGATTATCCACTTATGATGCCTCATGTTATGTCCTAAATTGGAATAGGCTTTAAAGGTATCTATTTTCCAGGGTGTTTTCTTTAGCATGTGATTGATACATTTTATCTACCTTTGCGCATTTGTTGGTTCACCCATTCATTTTTCGTGGTGTTAATTTGTCTCTGATGGATGAAGTTGCTCGCTATTATTGTTCATTATTTTTTGGCATTCATCCCACTACTGTTATGGGTTGAATTGGTTAGTATATATCCATGTGATTTTACCTTACAAGACCTCTAGCTTGTTGCTTCTTTGTTGGTCCCTTTGCTAGTAATGTGGTGGTTACATCGACTATGCTAGCGCATACATTCTGATCATATTGATTCTAGTTGTGTTGCTATTTAACAATGTTGATTGTCTTTACTTTGTATGAGCAGATTTTGGCCATGCTACTTCATTTTGCCTCTGTGCTTGTTGAGTTGCAACATATAGTGGCAGCATACTATTGGAGCTTCTCTATTTGCAAAATATAATGCTACTCATTTGGTATTGTGTACCTCCACTAAATTTTAGGTCCATTTGTGATTTCACATGTGTGTTGGCTTCATGGTGGCAATGTTGACTTATGGCTTGCTCTCTTTTGGATATAGTTTTTGCAGACTAAGAGAGTTTATAATTTATGGTTTCTCCTATGATGGTGCATGGCAAGATGACATTAAATTTTGATTGACCCTTTACTAACTTCACATGTCCTTAATAGGATTCCTTTTGGTGGAGGATGGTGAGAGGAATGGCTCAAGGTTGATTTTTGGGTATTTTGATTATTATGTTGGTTTAAGCCTATTGGCCTGTTACTTTAGATAATATCCCGACCACTTGGTTAAGTGGTATTTTGCTTCTTAGATATTCGTAATTTTCCGTGGCAAATGATCTTCGTTTATTTCTTGTATCCTTTCGTTTGCCTTTTGTTTTCAAAGTTGGAAAGTGCTTGTGATTTCATGACATTTATTAGGCGGGAACTTTGAACATCTCTGTCTAACTGGTTAATTAGAGAAGTTTCTGTCTCTTTGTTGTTATGTTGAATTGGATAATACTAGTCTTGAGGTGGAGTTCTCTGATTTGGGACCATCCTTATGTTTTCATGATTAAGATGCTAATGATGAGTGATGAGCATGATATGTTTTTTTTTTTCCCCCGGAAAATTTGAGGGCATCATCCAAACTATATTAAGAAAAAGTGAAAGCACAAATCTGTTAAAGAAAATCCATGGCCTCGTGCCCTCAAAGTCAGTCTGCAATAAAAGCGATCCCAAAACTCTCCATAAAGGCAGTATCAACAAAATCGCCGTCGATACTAAACAATGCAAGCTAACACAAACCCAAGAATGCGAAAAGTAGAGCGCCAGCAAATGAGGTATTAAATCGTATCTAACCTGCGCAGCGTAACACATTTCCTTAGCGAGAAGGCAGTCAAAAATCCCGTGAGAAGTAGAACTCGAAGACATCATCGAGAATCTGCAAATGTACTAAAATGGAAAACGAGTTTCCGCTCTCCGGCGAGGTTGAAGCTCGGATCTTTGGAACTAAAACCCTAGTTGTTTTATAAGAGTAAATATTACGAGTAGCAATGGAGATCAAAATAATCAGGAAAACTGAGAAATTTCAATAAATTACCTTATTTTAGATTTTGAAAGCTTCATTGGAATCAAGATATCTCGGCTCCAAATCATAACTATTTTTTAAAAATCATTGAATCATAAATTTTCCAATAATACTCAATTAAATTTGATTAAATTAAGATTTTATTTGAAATAATTTTTTTATTATCTTTTTCTGATAATAATCGTAATTTTTATTTAACTACTACTTGTTATTATTTTTAATAAATTTCTATACTATGAATTTACTTTTTTCAATAGCTTTAAAGAAATTACTTTTCAACAATAATTTTATAATCATCTTCACAAATAGCTACAGCAATCCTTCAGTTAACACGATTGTGATCGGGGATGCAGTTAGTCCTTTAGTTAACTTGGCTTTACCGACAGTTTTTATTGATATTCCAATTTCGATTGTATCCAATGCGGAGTTGAAAGCTCATATGGCTTTGTCAGTGAGTAATTTATGTTTGGATCATTCTGATTGGTTGAATGTGTCTAATGAAGATGTCAGTGACATTGCAAATGATTTTCAAGATTCTCAAGATATGTATAATTTCATGGCGGGCTGAGTAGTTGATCATGCAGTTTCAAGTGGTGTTAGAAAAAGATCGAAAAGTAAATCTAGGAAAAAATAATAATTCGTGATGTGCTTAGTTTGGCTTTTGGTTTTGAATTTCGGACTATAATGAGATAATTTTGCATAACCCCGTGTTGGCCTTGAGCTGGCAACCTTGGTGATTGGTGTGATTTTCTCAGTGCCTTTTGGGGTGTTGCTTATTTCAGATCTTCGGCTGGTTGCTTTGTGGCTTACTTCCGTCAATGGATGGTCAGGTCTTCGCTACTCGGTGGGTGCAGGATTCCCATTACTGAGTCCATTTGAGTTGTAGCATTCGTTTGCTTTCTTGTGTTCATTTATGCGTCATGTTTTTGTCGTCTCAGCTAGTCATTTTGAGTCTTGTTCTCTAATGTTGTAAGTGTTTATTTTTGGCTTTCTGTGGGTCGTTTTAATTCTCTTTTTATTCAATAAAATTTGGACTAGTCCCTTTCTCCAAAAAAAAAAAAAAAAAAAAAGCTACAGCAATCCTATATGGACCTCAAGACTATATTCAATAAAAAATTTAGATGCATGATCGAACATAATTTGAAACCTAATATTTACTGTTCATATTAGCAAAATTTTTGAATCATGGTTTAAAAATTATTTGAATAAGACATTGTTAGAAAAAAATTATAAATTATTTAAATTCCATTTTTAAATAAGATTTGTTTAATGTTTCAGCAAGGCTTCGGATTGTTACACAACAAAATGTAATATAACACAATGCAATTATAATTGATATAAAAATTATTTGATCGTGTATGAAAATATTTCAATAAAAATTTCAATAAATTTTGAGAATTTTCTAAGCTAATAATCTTATACAGAATTTTTCAAGGTTTAGATTTTAGATTGTCAATGTATATTATCAAAATAATATTGCTGACCTTTAACAACAATTGATGGATAGCTAGAGAAACAAATAGAAATGTTGTATGGCCTCAAAATAAATGTGTTTTTTTCAGTATTAATAATATTTATTGAAATTAGATTAATTGTGCATAATACTTCTATAAATAGCAAGAATTACTATTACACCACTCAATGCTCGTTTGGTTGGTTAGTGTTCATGAAAAAGTTTGTTTTAAAATAGTTGTGGAGAAAATGGAATTTTAGAAATAATGTTCAATATAATGGAGTTATTATATAATATTGTTTGGTTAAATTGCTTTTTATGTACTTATTCAAACTTTAAAATATATAATAAGTGTTTGATACAATTAATAATTTCAACTTTTTCATCATAAATTGTGAAATTACCCATATATTAAAATTAAAAATACTTAATTTTTTTATTACTTGCATAAATAAAAATATCAGCTCTATTTTGCTTGATGGAGTCATGGCGAAAAAGACGACGTGCTTTCGTGCGTACTTGCGGGGTAGAATAGACAAAACAGAAGAGCAGATGACAGACCGCTTTGAAAAAGAGGCTCAGTTCTCTCTTTCACGTTTCGACATAAAACCACCATATAAATAAAATAAAATAAAATATACAAATAAAATAAAAGATTCATAATAGACCTTAAAAAGTCAAACATATTTTTATTTTATACAAAAATTTTAATCAAACAAGAAAATTATAAATACTAAATAAAATAGAAAATAATTCCAAACAACCCTCAAAATTACACTTATTTGTCTCGTATTGTATGTTGTATTACATGTAGCTCTAATATATTATATATTGTATTGCACGTAAACATAATACTTTTATATTTGATTTTATAGTTAGATGGTGTGTTTTTTCTATTCATTAGATTTATTATCTTTGGTACTATTCGTTACTATTTAAATTTATCTTACGTTACAATATTTTAAAGATAAGAAGTTTTCTTTATTTTTGTTGATTTTAAATGTTTTTTTAACAACTTTATAGATAAAATATCCGTATAAAGATATTATGGACACTACAATATTTTATTAAGAGATGAAGTGCAAAAAAATTAAATTAAATTAAAATACACTAAAAGTTGAAAGGCCTTTAATTTAATTTTGAATCTATTTATCTATATATTTTCACCATATTTTTTTATTCAATTATGTTGATTTGTTATACTCAAATTTTACTTGCAAGATATTATGAGACTCATAGAGTAAGAGAATAGAGAGAGAGAGTGTGTGTGTGTTTGAGAGAGAGAGATTACTATATTTCCATCCTTAGTTTCTATTATTCCCAATTATTTCTCTTGATGATAATATTGGCTTGTCTAACTCTCCTTCCCTTGAGGAGGTTAAGGATAATATTTTTGGTATGAATGGTGATTTTGTGGCTGGTCCGGATGGTTTCACTACTAAGTTTTTTTAGAAAACTTAGCCCATTATTTATATTGATCTTTTATCTCCTATCACTGATTTCTTTAAAGGTAATCATATACCTAAGTTTTTTACTTCTATTTCTATCGTGCTTATTCCCAAGAACAGTTCTGTGAATTCTTGGCAAGACTTTAGACCTATTAGTCTGTGTACTATCTTTTATAAACTTCATACTAAAATTTTGATGAATCGGTTAACTATTTTGTTGCCTAAGCTTATTTCCCTTTTTCAAATGGGCTTTATCAAAGGGCGTGCTATTGCGAATAATATCCTTTCGGCCCAAGAGTTTTGTCAAGACTTGGATGTCAAGGTCAGAGGTGGTAATATGATTTTGAAACTGAATATTGCTAAAGCATATGATAATATTAATTGGAATTTTATTTACACTATCTTGAACTTATTTGGTTTTGATTTAAATTTCATAAACCTAATTAAGAATTTCATTGAAACCCCTTATTTTTTTATCATTGTGAGTGGTAAGAGCCATGGTTTTTTTAAGGCCTCTCATGGTCTGAGACAAGGGGATCCTATCTCCCATGCTCTCTTTATTATTGCTGCTGATTACCTCTCTAGAGGTCTTGCAGATCTTTTCGATAAGTATCCTAGTCTCTATTTCAGAACTTTAGGTGGCATTAATATTTCACATTTATGTTTTGCTGATGATTTCATTGTCTTTAAGAATGTCTCGTTGAATAGGATTAATAAGATTGTGAGTTTCTTTAACCATTTTGAATTGATAAGTGGTTTGGCTCTCAATAAGCTTAAGTGTTATTTTATTGTTGCTAAGAAAGTCCCTACTAATCGTGTTGTGGCTATCAAGAATCTTACTGGCTTTAGTTAGGGTTATTTTCCTTTTAAATATCTAGGCGTGCCTCTTTATAAGGGTAGAAAGAAGTCCTTTCTCTTTGATTATTTAATTAATGTGGAGCAGAACAGACTTTCTTCCTGGGATTGTAATTTATTAAGTTTTGGTGGTCGGCTTATTCTTATCAAGAGTATTCTTTGTTCTATTCCGGTTTATAGTTTTTAAACTCTTCTTCCTACTTAGGCTATGTGCAATAGGGTTGATAGAATCTTCAATAAATTTTTTTGGAAAGGTATGGGGAGTACTTCTAAAATTCACTAGTCTTCCTGGGATAAATGTTGTGGGACTTTGCATGAAGGGGCTTTAGGGTGTAAGTTTATGTATGATTTGGCTTATGCTTTCTCCTACAAATTATGGTACAATTTTCGGGCCAATGTGAGTCTTTGGGCTAATTTTATGGTGGCCAAGTATTATGGGGGGAGGCATCCCTCCATGAGTTGCTTTAGTACTGGTAATTCTTGTGTCTGGAAGCATCTTTGCTCTGTCAAATGGGCTGTTGAGCCTTTTATCGTGTGGGGCCTTGGTAATGGTAAAATTTTCTTTTGGCAAGATCGTTGATTGTGTGGCCAATTGATTTGACTCTTTAACTAATTCAATTTCCAATGCTATTGTGAAGGTTAATTTTTTTTTCTAATAATGGTTGGGATTTGGAGAAACTTTCTACTATTATTCCTAATTTCATTATTCAGCATATTTTAAAGATCCCTCTGAACATTAATTCGAATGATGTGTTGCTTTGTGCTTTGATTAAGGATGGGTGTTTTAGAGTTAAAGATGCCTGTCATTCCTTTAGAACTAAGCAGGATAGTTCCAAGTTTTTTCAAATGATATGGCATAAAAGCATTCCCTCTATGGTTTCTATTTTTATTTGGGGAATTTTTTATAAGTTTATTCCTACGGATGAGAATTTGAGGAAAAGAGGTTTTATCCTCCCTTCTAAATGCCAATGTTGCTACCATCTGGATAATATGCATCATGTCTTCATTTCTGGCCCCTTAGCTGTTAAAGTTTGGACTTTTTTTGAGGACATCTTTCATGTTAACTATTTTATTACTTTGTGTTCTATTAATTCTTTGATTACCTATTGGTTTGTTAATTCTAAAGGTCATGTCAGAAATGTGATTCCTTCTCTTATCCTTTGGTTCTTATGGTTGGAGAGGAATAATTCTCATTTCAATGGGGTGGTTATGAACTACCAGAGAGTTATCCACAATATTAAGGATAAAGTAGAGGCTCTTTACTATGCTAATTTAGTTTTGACCAAGAATTTTAAGAACTATTTCTTTACGGCGGTTGCTTTTGGCATTAACTTGGAGGTGGATATTTTTTATAAGGTTCCTAGGTGTTCTGCTTGGATGAAGCCTTCTCCCAACTACCTTAAGTTGAATGTGGCTTGTGCAAATATGGATTCTATTGTTGGCTGTGGTGGCATGATTAGAAATCATAATGGTAATTTTATGTTAGGTTTTGCTGGTCTTATTGATTATTGTGATGATAATTTTGCTATTACCTATGTTGTGCTTTATGGTTTAAATCTTTGTTCCACTCTTAATTACATGAATGTTGTGGTGGAGGTTGGCTCTTATTTTGATTATCATTCTCTTAATTCTAAGGAGGATGAAGTCTGCTCCTCTGCTTTGTTTTATATTCGGAAGGACATTAGGAATTTTTTGAATACTTTAAACTGCTCTTTCTCTGTCATTCTGGAGGAGGGTAATGCTTGTGCTCAGTGGATTGCTAGATGGGGTTGTGGTTTGAGTGTTTTGGCCGAGCTTTTGGTTTCTAATCTTTCTTTTCTGGTTAAAGGCCTATTAAGATTGGATCAAGTTGGTTTATCTTATGTTACGCCTTAGTGTTTGGGGTGTTTCTCCCCTCTGGTGGTTGTGGGTTTCCTCTTGGCTTTCTCACTCTGCTCTACTTCTTCGAATTGGTCTAGCTGTGTTTTATTTGTTGGGTCTTTATTCGGTTGCTGCTAAGGTTCTTTTTAATTTTATGTTGGTGGTGGCCTGGGTTGCTGGGCTCTATTTTTCCTATTTCTGGTGTATCAGCTGGGTTGCTGATTTGATTATTGGTTGGACTTGGGCTATTTGCTTTTGTCTTTTACATGTTGGTGTGGCTGTTGGTTTTTGGATGGCCGTCTGGTAGTATTACCTACAATTTTTCCTTCTCTGCTGTATAGTTGAGTGCATTCACGGGTGGCTGGGCTATGCCTATACCATGTTTTTTCTTTCTGGTTGTTTCGCCCTTGCTGTTTGGGTTGTTTCCTTTGTTCCTGGGTGCTTGCTGTTCAATTCCATATGTTCTTGTGCTTTTGGTTTTGGTTGGGTTTTTCTTAGTGTTGTTGATCGAGGTAATGTGCTTTTGATGGAGATGCTAGATCTTTTAGAGGAATTTTGTATTTTTGTTAACCGCTGGGATGTGTATACTAGACTCTACCTTGATTTTTATTATGTTTGCCTCGGGCTTCACTTCTTTTTGCAAAATTTGGACTTTGCAGGTATTTGTAGAGAGCTCGCTCCTGAGAAGATTTTGGTGATGCTTACCACTTTATGTTCCCCGCATTATTTTTGGGTGCTCATTCTTATGCACCATAGAATGTAACTAGGGTATCTTATTTTTTTGGTTAGTAGAGGTCTTGTGCTCTTAGGTTTTTTGTTTTCCTTTCTTTTTGTAGCTCTTTCGAGTAGTAGCGAGATTGAGGCCTCTTTAAGGACTGTGTAATTCTTTCCTGAATTAATGCATAGGGCCCTTCCGTGGGGTTTCCCCTTATATATATATATATATATATATATATATATATATATATATATATATATATATATATATATATATATATATATATTATGCCTCATCAAATAAATTTTTCTTATCTTAGATATCCCATATCTTAAGGAAAATGAAGATTAGAGAGCTTGCTATATAAATATTTATACCTCAAGTATAAATAAGTTTCCATATTTCTAATGTATCAGGCATTTAATACACTTCTCTTATCATGATTTGTATTAAAATAAATATAATAAAATTTGCCAATACATTATTCAAGCATGAGAAAAGCAATGTAAGTTTAAACCATTCAATTTTATTCAATCTATTCTCTTACTTTGGAATAATTTTATTAATGATTAAAGGCTTGAATGCTTCAAGTAATGCATTATTATTGTCATACATTGAAGTGCATGTAAATGATGTAGTCTTCAATACTCTCAAAATTAATCTACATGTGACTTCTCCATTGATAAATTATTTATTGATCAATCTCTCTTTTGTGATATTTGGAATGATAATTAACTTGCAAAAAGTTTCCTTAATAATTACTCATGTGTGATATCACTCTTTATATTATCATCATCATTATATATGTACATGTTAAATCTTATATTTGGAATATATTAAATTTTCTTACATGACATTTGATGTCATTTACAAAGCATGCTTTAACCACTATCTTCCTTTTCTTGCTTATTTATTTTGCGAGGAATGGTGGAGATACTTGGACAGCGAGCTAAAGGACTTAATTACCACCATTTCTTTCAAATGGAGGTGCTACAGTCGAAAACCAGTGGGCTTGCTCCGATGTGGTAAATCATCTAAAACTTAGAAGCCCTTAGGTCTCTAAAGCCTTATATGTGTGTATGCATAAGATTCCTCCCTAGGCCTTGGGTCCTTATAGAAACCCAACATTTATTCTTTTAGACCCAATAACCCACTAGTGAATATAACTTTATTCATTAGTTCCAAAATTTAAGAATGCGTAGTTTTGATTTATTACCTTAACTTAGTTTCATTTCTTGAATATTTTCTAGGATAGAAAGCTTTTCATATTTAGGAGCTTCCCTATTTGATTTTCTTAAAATCATAATGCAAATAATTATAAGCAAATAAAATAAAATAACTATGATAATAAAGTAAAAGTAATAAATATAAATTAATTAAATGAATACAACCTAAATGAATAAAAGAAAGAAAGAAAGAAAAATAAAATAAAATAAAAGATAAAATCTATATAAATTAAAATTAAATAAAAAATAAAAATAAGAAGGAATTAAATAAATTAAATGTAAATAATTAAAAGAAATTAATTAAAAATTTAAAGAAATTTAATAAAATTTTGGAATATTAAGTAAAATCTAATTGATTTCAATTAAATAAAATTTAATAATATGTCAAAATAAAGTTAATTTTCTAAAATAAATCCATTAATTAAGTATTAAATAATTAAAAGATAATAACCCGTCTTCTTTTAAAGACATTCTCTTTTGGAATTCTATAAAAGATCTAGGAACTAGAAGATTTAGAGACTAAAGTAAGCAATCATATTTAAAATCTATATCGTATATGTGTAGAAATCCAAGCATGTTATGGTGGAGCTTGGTCAACTATTCATTTTACAGCAAACCCTGTGTTGTATTTTTTAGCCCCATGAGCCTTATGGTAGGCCCAATTGATTTTGATGATAAAAAACACATGTTTAATGTATATAATGTCATCATTTTAGTGTTTCAGGTCTTCACAAATGATTACACTAAATCATGAAAGAAGCATCTCAAGCTTCTGTGAAGATGGTGTTTGGGGTATTAATATTTGTGTAAACATTTACAATGCTTAATCATAATAAATATGCTCACAAATAAAATGAATTCATGTGTCAGTCATTCACATTATCATGCATTAACAACTTCATTTTTACCTTGATTTGAAACTAGCTTCTGAAAGTCCGATATTGGATGTTAAGCCTAAGTGAATTACCCTTAGGCACACCAAGAGGGGGGGGGGGGGGGCTTGGGCGAATTGATGTATTTTTTTTTAAAGTAACAACTTGCTTAATAATACAACCAATATATTTTTTATTTTGTTTCTCAGTAATTTAGAAATAACCAACTATTATTACATGATGCGGAAGCAATTAACATTATCAAAAATTAAAACTAATTTATAGAGCAAATCATTTATCACTGATTTCCACCAAGCAATTATCACAAAAAATTAAATGTAAAAAAGTAAAATATAGAAAATAAGAAATCAGAACAATCACCTCAGAGATTTATAGTAGTTCGGTTAAATAATGACTTACGACCACTCCCTAGAGTCCTACACTTCGAGTATTACATTAAACTTTAGCATCTCTCCTTTAGCTCCCACAGCTAGGCGAAGAAGTCCTTATAATCTTTTCACTAACCTAGTGCGGTAGAGAACCTTGAACTCCTTTCTCACCCTCCTAGTAATGGTAGAGAACAACGAACTCCTTTCTCACCCTCTTGGTGATGGCAGAGAACCACAAACTCCTTTCTCTCCCTCCTAGTGATGACAAAGAATCATAAAATCCTTTCTCACCCTCCTGGTGATGGAAGAGAACCACAACTTTGAGCTAAGGAACTTCTTCCAAGAGCAACCCAAGAAGCCTAGACAGACACTTAGAGGAAACAAGGCAAGACACTTACTTGGAGCAACCATGTGAACCCCTCACACTACTTCTTCCTCACACCCATGCTCTCCCTTTCTTCTTCCTAAAGCTCTCTTAAATCTTCTTCTCTAAGCTCTCTCTCAAGAACACTCAGTAACTAAAGACTTGAAACAAGTCTATTAAGTGAGATTAAATATAAGGACTCATAAAAAAGCCCTAGAATTCAATTTTATTGACATTGATAGTACAATATGATCCAATATCATATGGTACAATTAGTTTAAATCACCTTTCAAGTACTATATAAATTGTAAATAGATATATGATCAGTTCAACTGATTGTGCTGATCATCCAGTACAATATGAAGAGACGTCCGGTACGATTAGTTGAAACGACTTGGTTTATCATCCCATACCATTGGCAGCGATAAAATCTCATCCCATGTAGGGAATTGGTCTTATAATTATTATTGGCTCAATCATCCGATACTATCTGATTGAAAAAATTAACCAAAATTATTTCCCTAATTACAGGATTAATTTATGCAAGATTTAATTACATCATCCAGTATGATAACTATCGTAAAGTATGATTAATACAAATTTTGAATTTTAAAATTTTGCCTAAATTTTGATTGGAATCTGGGATCTTGATTGCAGCTGATCATCCTGTACGATATGGATCATACATTATGATGAGTTTAAGTTGCTTTAATTATCACAATTAGCTATTTTAATGATTTTTTAATTAGCTGATTGTATAGTATGATCTGGATCGTATAGTATGATTAGTTTAAAAAATTAAACTTCCAATTTTGTCACTGTCTTACTTCCTTGAGTGTGTGTGCATGGTCACCAAGCTTAGTATCCACCAAATATATAATTTTGACATAAGAAAATGTATAATAAAGAAAAAAAATAAAATTACAGACTCTTCCATACACTTTAACCCTATTCCACCTAGTCTTGAGATGATCAGTTTTACACAGTATACGGTAGACTTGAAATGTTAGCACACAATAAAAATAGATACACAATAATAGTAATTAATAAGAGATGACATAGTAAGGAATCCAATAATATTTGTTATCATCAAAATCATAGGACTAGGGTCCAGATTTGTAACAGCTTCATTCATGATAATATATGCTCATCAGCTCATTTTATGTTTTGCATTCTATTTATGGTAGGTTTTATGATTGATGTGTAACTTAATGATACTTAAAGCTTTATACTCTAGCATTATTCATGATGTACAATTAAAAAATTATTCCTTGCAAAATTAAAAAAAAAAAAGAGGAAGCTTCCCATATATATAACTCACTTTCCATATATAACTCATTGGCTATGCCATATTGTATGCGGACTTCATCTCATTTATAAGCTAGTGTATTTATACTTATTATATGCTAATTAGTTTTTTAATTCAATTAATTAAACTTTTGGAGTTTAATTAATTAATTAAATCCTCTCCTTGCATATTTACCTAACTACACTTCCTTCTTCCCTTGCCTTGGCAAAATTTTTCCTGGAGGAAGTGGATTAGGAAACCTCCTAATGCATGTGGCTGACCCCTATCTCTTTCTCTTATAAGTTGAATTATTTATTCAATTGATTGATCTATTTTATACCTCATTAATCCTTGAGATCACCTCCTATTGGCTAATTGAAATTTTACTCCACCTATTTATGCCTTAGTTGAATTTTGCTCCCATGAATCTTACTTGGTCACAATTTTATGGGACACTTTAGATTACCTAATTAATTCAAATTAAATCCTAATATAATTTAATAAAATCAAGGCCATCAATTTTAATTATTACCTAATTAATTTTCTCACTGATTGCTTTGAAGGCATTAGATTAAAGCAATTTAAATTCAGCCCTATTCTTCATTTATGACAAAAAAAATTTCATTCTCTCTCCTCGTCTTTGCAAATTGTTTTCATCTTCATTTGGAGGACACCAAAACCTTCGCACTTCTTCTCCTCTTGGATCTCCAAAAACTTAAGTTTCATATACTTCATTTATTTCATTTTTCTTTGGGGATTAAATCACTTTTCTTAGAGATTACTTAGAGAAAGTCATTTAAAATTGTTCCAGTATACTTGATTCAAAATCTTTGGTGCTCTTGCATAAATTTTTCTTATCACTAGATCAACATCTAAATTTTTTTTTATTTCATTTAGTTTTTGTTTAATCTCTCATGTCATATATTTTTCTCATATAAAAATCTAAAAATATCTTGTATAATCACAAGTTGTGTTATTAACTACTTTTGTTTTTCAAGTGCTAGTTGTTATAACTAATTTTCATCACTTTGGTACTTTCACTTTAAATATTTTTATGCGATTTTTTTTAGCATTCTCATCATATTAGTATTTTAAATCATATTTTTTATATTTTATAAAAATAAATAAGATTCTCTTTTGGTAGCTGATGTGGTGAAAACTAAGTTACCTAGTCTTCACCCTATTTGTCACCAAGTTTTGATTTGTCTTGTGAAACTTTTGGGTCATTAATTCTTGTGATTGAAAATAATATTTTTTATCATTTAATTTAATATAGTTATTATCAATTTTGTTTTCATAAAAAGAAAAATTAAAATATTTTTAAATCACATGTTTGCTTAAACTAGCTAATCTTTTAATAATTGCATTGTAGCTTGTTTGCATGTCTTTTAACTTTACAAAGTCATGTAAAAATATCTTCATGTCATATTTTCACTCTCATATACATAAAAATCAATGAATAATCATATTTGTTTGGTTGTGGTTAATCTTCATTTTTTGTGGGGATTGTGAGAGCTATATATATTATATTCCTTATAAGAGTTATATTGTATCAAGTTGTGTTTTGACTTGATTTTCTTGATTTTTTATTATAAACCTTTTAGTGAGGTTCTCACCTTCGTGTAAGAAAGCCTCTTCCTTGTGTTAGTAAGATACAATTGTTGTAACCTATTTTAGTTTTTAGTTGAATCCTAGTCTGAGGTTGGACTAGGAATGGACATAGGCCAGTGGGGGTCGAACCACATAAAAATCATTGTGTGTTCTTTTATCTTGTTTACTCTCTTATAATTTATTTTTTTAAATAACTATCTCACTCACATCACTAAGATTTCTACAAGATAAAATTAAATAATTTTAAAATTACCGCTCTTTTTGTATACAAGCCTACTCACCCCTCCTCTTAGGTTGCCATAGTGTTTCTCAATACTTTTTATTTCAAATAAATGAATAAAATTTTTATTTATATATTACTTCATACATCATATATTATCTACTTAGATGTATTTGCATATTATTCAATCTTAATTTAAGTTTTTGAATTAAAAATCCTTGATTTCTTAGGAATAAAGCAATCTTATCTTGCATTCTTGAGGTGTTGATTAATGCTTAAGATATTAGCTAGTAACACACTCCAAACAAGCATAAGCCCAGATTGTATACACCTTAGTATCTCATATCTAGGTGGGTTAAATAAATTCTAAATTTTAACTAAATCTAAATTTAACAAGTCACCTCACTAATTTTTTTTTTTCTAGCAATAAATTGGAAAAAATATAGTAAAGCCAAGCTTTAGACACTTTATTCATATAAGATGTTGGAAAAATAATCATCTTTCCCTCTCTTTCCTTCCAAACCACTCCACTATTTGGTCCAACCAAAACTCTCAAAAGTTCTTGGGGGTCAATATGCATGTAAACAAAAGGAGAATACTCATCAAAGTCAAAATACTATAGTTTATTAAATTTTGTTTAGACTAACTGGGCCAAATGGAACCCACTTACTTCTTACATAACAATAATTATTTTGAGCCTCTTTAGCATTGGCAAAAGCTCCCTAACAATATTCACTATACACACAGTAGGTTCCTTATAAAAGGTTTGCTAACCCCTAAGCATGATGACATGAGCAATTGACCCCCCAAGACTAGCAAAACCTCTCTCAAGGATCAACTATTTACTCACAAATAATCTAACATACCTCTCTTCAGCCTCCACTGAGACGAGTTTCTTTATGTCAGATGAAGAGGAAACTCGCCTCTTTCCCATATGAAGTAAAGGAGCCATGAGAAGAGAAAGGAAGATTAGATTGCATTAGAGGAGTGCTAGGACAAGAAAGAATGCTAAGGCACTAGGTTGGGTAGGAACTAAAAATTCTACAGTCATTTCTATTTATATAGAAATTTAAGCATTATTGCACTGATTATGGAAGCCCTGCGATGCTTGGGAACATAAATAATAAAATGGTGTGGACAAATTTTCATATCATCCTGCCACACAGGATTTGCTTTAAACTATATTTAGTTTTTTTTAGTCAAATATGCATAGAATAATATTATACCATCATGAAGGACAGACTAAGTTTCACTATTGATTTAAGAAGAGAAACCTTCAATTTATTTTCATGATCAAACATAATATGGGAAATATTCAATTCACCCTAGAGGATAAAAAGAATATTCATCTATCATTTTAATCATGAAATTAAATAATAAATATATTTTTATAATTAAAATGCATAAGTAATATTCAATTCATCCCTAAGGATAAAAATGAATATTCACTTACCATTTAGTCTTAAAAATATTTTAATGAATTTATTTTCATAATCAAACTATATAAATAATTTTCAATTCATCTATGAGGATAAAAGGAATATTCAATTCATCCATAAGGATAAAAAGAATATTCACTTATCATTTAATCATGAAATTAAATTCATATATTTATTTTCATAATCAAATATATAAAGAATATTCAAATTACCCAAAGGATAAAAAGAATATTTACTTATCTTTTAATTATGAAATTAAACCAATATTTAAAGCTTAGTTCTACATCCACAAATTTTTCCTCCACCTTAGAAAGAAACTAAGTTAGGATTTATTTTATTCTGTCCCTATAGCGGCAAGCCCCTATAGTTAATTACATATCCTAAGAGAATGCTCTCTATTAAAGTGAAAATTAAGGAGTTTCAAATACATATAGATTTAAATAAATGATTGGGCTAACAAGAATTTAATGTACAAGCTTTAGATTATAAATTCTATAGTTACATTTGAAATTTAGTTATAAATATTGGATTTTGAAAGAATAGAATAGAATAGAATAAGAATGTGTAGAGACTGAAAGGGTGTATACAAAATGGGCTTACACTTGTTTAGAGTAAGCTGCCATCTAACAATCCGAAGCACAACAATCACCATATGAATGCAAGATTAGATAGGCTCTATCTTAGGAATCAAAGAGTTATAGTTTAGAAAATTTTATAATAAGGACTTTATAATATGTATATGATCACAAAATGAAATAATGCATGAATCACAATATAAATAAAAGAACTTTTATTCATTTATAATTTTAGAGTACAATCTAGGGTTTGTTGTAAGGAAAAGGTGGCCAAGCTCCACCAATAATAAGCTTGAATTTTTACTCCTATATAAAGTAGATTTGAATATGATTATTTATATTTAGTCTTCAATCTTCTGAATGATGGATCTTTTATAGTATTCCAGAAGACAATGATCTTCAAAAGAATAACAATAAAATTTCTTTTTGTAATATATATATATATATATATATATATATATATATATATATAAACAATAATTTTTAATTTCTTACAACTCTTGACACTATACAACTCAATCTAACTATACAAAGATCTAAAATATTTATATAATTGCTTTTTTACATTTGCCTTTACATCATTTCCAATGTACATTCTACTTTGTAAAGATATAAAAGAGAGGTTATGTAAAAAAATGCACATATGAAATGATGAAGTGCGAGCAATTATATATAAAAAAATTTAAATTGAAATAAAATTATACAGCTCTGAATTTTCTCTCCGATCTCTGGTGCACCAATAGAAAGTAAATATGACATCCAGAGTATAAAAAATAAACACATAAATATGAGTACCCTCTAGGCAAGGCACTCTAAGCAAACTAAATCAAATCACCGACCTAGCCTAAGCTAGAGTTGGTTGTCCATGCAAACCATCTAAGTGTGTGCAGAGTGTTATGTGGCTTGGATAGGTCCTAGGTTTTATTAATTTAAAATTATCTAAAATTAATTTATTTTATTTAAGGTCCTTAAAGGTGGTTTGAATTTAAGTATTTAATTATTTAGATATTTTAAATCTTCTTTTAAAGATGATTTAATTTTTGTAATTATTAATTTTAAATTTTATAGAACATAACACTCAGCAACTTCTAAATACTAGAAGCTTTTGATCAATAAGTCCTAAGTTTATATTTGTAATGCTACTAATCCTCTAAAATTTGGGTAGATGGATATCATAGAGTCCTTTTTTTCAATGAAGTGTTTTGGTCCTTATAGCTTCTCAATCCAATACACCTTTACCCTCCTAAAAGGAATCAAGAGCCAGTGCATAGAAGCTGTAATATCTAAGTATTTATTATTAACTTTTAAATTAATTTATTTTGATTAATTTTTTATTTATTAAAATTATAAAATAATTTTTCATTCTATCAAATTCATTCATGGCATTATCCCAATGAGCACGAGGACTAAAGCCTCCTTAGAACACGTAGCCCCGCAACCTAGGGCAGTCGAGCCTAAATACTTCATTGGCAAAGTTTTTATTATTAATTTTACTATTTTTATCTAATTTAATTCATTAGTTTAATAATTTATTGAAATTTTGATAATTTATTGAGTTTTCACATTTTAATAAATATTTTAACACATTTAATATTGGGTCCATTTCTTAACTTTTTAATTTACTTTGATTTCTAGAATTCTTATATTTTTCATAAATACTAGACCAGATTATGTATTTAATGCCTTTGAGTTTGTTGAATTTGAATTTTTTTTAGAATTAGTTATGGGTTTTATAAGTTTAGTACATTTTGTGTATTAAGTTTGACCAAATAGTTTTGTTTTTTATTTATAGTGAATTTTGGAGTTTTTATATTTTTTTAATAAATACTAGTCCCAGAGATGAGTCCAATGCCTTTGAGTTTACTGAATTTGGATTTTTATAGAATTTGTTTTAGATTTTTGAAGTTTTGTAATTTTTTGGTATTTATTTAATAGTTTAATTAGAAGCATTTTCTTATGTTTGTACCAAATCAGCTCCAAACCTCTTAAAATCTTCCTCAAATATCAGAAATAACTTTTAGGGTTGATTTCAAGTGGTTAAAATTATTCTTGTAATTTCTATTTATTTTTATTTTTTTAATTAAATATTAATATTTCTTAATTTTTAAATTAATTTTTATTTTGAACATATTTTATAGGGCTTTTATTTTTCCACTAGTAAGCTTTTAATTTTAAGCTTTTTGATATATTATGTGTAATTTTTGGATTTATTATTATTTTTTTTGGGGAAACCCACAGTGGGGCCTACACGTTAATATTAAAAAAAGGTTATAAGATTTTTAAAGGGGACCTTCAGCTCACTAATACTCAAAAGAGCTACAAAAAAAGTCCAAAAAAATCCTAAGAGCTGATGGTCCCCTATACTATGAATTATAAAAACACCTAATAACATTCTATAGCTACAAGCAGACAACACCCAAACAAGAAAGATCAAAAAATAGGCAATCTGCACAATCTTCCTGCAAAAAATAATCCTTCTATCCTCCAAAGACTCAGTCCCAAAAACCTTCAAGAGATAAGGATAGCAAAAAGAAAACAAGCACAACAAGCCATAGAAGTAACAAAAATGATTGTAAATAGATAAAAGAGAAGTTCCATTAGAATTATATAAAATAGAAGTGGAGATAATCCCTTTAGAAATAAGGATGAATAACGTGTTAAAATAATTCATGATGCTTGCTGCAAGTGGATAACAAGAGCAAGAATATGAAAAACTCCCACACCTGGACACCCGTAATAGCCAGCTGGAACCAATCTAGAAACATAAAAGGAGAAATAACCAAGCTAACAACAGGAAAACCAACTAACATAATGGGAGGAACTATACCGAACAAACAACTCAAGAAGTCTAAAAAACCTTTCGGCAACATCCAAGAAAACCAATAATGAACCCAACAAATAGCCCCAAAATTACCTTGCATCATCCAACCCACCCAGTCGGTAAAAGTCATTACCACAATAATCCCAAAGCAATAAGGACAAGGTAAACATAAAAAAAGACAGTTCCTAGTGCCAAAAATGTAACAGAAAAGGCCATAAACGGCTTTAGAGCATCCAGAAAAATGCTAGGGCCATTAGAGCTCAGGACGAGAAGCTTAAAGCAGCCATCATGATGTAAACCCCAATGCCACTCAATTCTAAATCCATACTTTTTCAGGCATATAGGAATGCAACATATGTGAGTAATAGCTTGGAACTTCAGGCAATAGGCCATCACAAACAAAAAGGTAATAGTATAACACTTCCAATCCTCAGCAAACAACCAGCAGAGATAAGAGTAACGATAAGCACAACTGAGAACAATCCGCAAGAAAGCTAACCAAGGAGGCCAACCCAAAACCTAACCGAGAAAAGCCCCCACGAAACTATAAACCCCCAAAGAACAAGGAAACTAGGATAACAACGCTAGCCTGAACTAAGTAGCAATAATAAAACCCACAGCCAACCAGTAGTATTACCCCTATGAATAGAAGGGCAATAAGTAGGGTATAAATCAATGTACCAATAATACCAATCATAGCTCAAGCCCCAAGCTTCAACCCTATCTAATAACTTATGATCATCTAAATGATTATAAATGATTTGGATAATTCAAATCTAATCATTCAAATCCAAAACCTAGTTCAAATCTAGAAATCACGACTAAAATCTAAGGTTTAAAGGCCCTGTTCTGAAAGCCTTTTCTAGATATTTTTCAAACACTTCAAACCCGAGTCAAATGACCCCTAATTTAAGATCTATCAATTTCATTTTGATTAGGCATGGGGTCTACCCTCCAAATTTGAGCTCAAATTGAGGCCTCTAATCCGAGAAACTTGACTGAAATCCAAAGGCTATAAAACCTTCAAATATTTACGGCCTATGCCACTGGACCTGCCATTTAGTGAAATTTGACCTTGGAGCCTTCTATAAATCTTCTAATCACATCCAGACCCTTTATTATGACTTATTAAGCATTAAACTATATTTTAATGGACTCACTTTGACCCCCAGTTGACTAGGGGTTAATTAAAATGACCAAAATACTCCTAAGGGGTTTAAATAATCATTTCAAATCAAATGGCCTCCTATTTACATGAGATCACTTCTAGTAGATTTCAAATATCAAATTAAACCTGTTGGACCCAAACTCAGGCCCTAGATTAACCTAGTTGACCAAGTTAACCTAGGTTAACAAAATAGGGCCTTTTAGGTCCAAATAGTTAATTGGACTGAAATGACCTCCCCAGACCATGAAACTACCTCCACTAGTCTCTAGTGGTCATTTCAAATTTGTTGAACCCAACCCAGACCTTAGGTCAACTTGGTTAACCAAGTCAGCTAGGGTTGACCCAAATGCCTTTAAAGGTCCAATAGGTCATTTTGACTTAAATGACCTTTCTAGACCCTAAGACTACCTCCAACAGTTTCACAATATCATTTCAAACCTGTTGAGCCCAGACCTAACCCCTGGGTCAACTTAGTTGACCAAGTCAACCTAGGTTAACCCAATAGCCCCTTAAGGACCTAAATAGTCATTTTGACCATTTAGACCATTCCAACCCTTGAAACCACCATTACCAGACCCCATTCATTAGTTTAAACCCATTGAGCTCAGACTCAAGCCTTGGGTCTTGGTTGACCAAGTCAACCTAGGTTGACCCAATAACTCCTTAGGGGTTTAAATGGGTTACTGCCACCCTTTTAACCATTTTAAACCATTCAAGCTCTCAAACCCATCTTAATTCATGATTCAAACATAATTAATTTTTTTTTGGAGTCAAGCCATGTTTAATTTGATTAAGTTAATTCATTTTGACTTGATTAAATCCATCCAAAATCCCTCATATTCACTTAAGCTTTAACCATGGTTTTATACTTCCTTGAAACAACTCCAACCAGCTGGCATTGACACTTAGCTGCCACCTCAGCAGTCAACACGATCAGTTGACCAGTCAACACAGCGTTAACAAACCTTTAAGTGACCTTTTAGGTTAACCCACTCTAATCCAACCATTCTAGCTGCTCTAACATACTCTAAAACCTTCCTAGGGCTATTCCCAACCCTTAGATTAGGATCATATGGTTTAGATCACTCCATATGCCCATGAGGGGACCAAAGAGCTTTATACCTAAGATGTCCTTCATATCCTTTGATTCCCCTACCCTCAACCACTCCCTAGATATGTGTTAAACATCTAATACCCTAGCCAGGTGATCTCAGCCCTCCATTCGATCTGTGGAGGGTTGAATAGGGTAAAACCTCAAAACCAAGCCTGATTCTAACCTAGAGCTTTTCTCAATATCTTGAGCCTCCCCATCCAAAACATCAGTTCATTCAAGCTTCCCAGATTTCTCTCCACCTATTCCAAGTTCAAACTCACCTGTCAAAGTCATCGGCGACTCGTTCTCCAACGAGTCCAAGCATTTTCTGTCCAAAGCTTCATCCGAGCAATTCATGGCTTATTAAACTGTGATTCTAGCTAAGGGATTATATGAGGACAGTCTATAAGCTAAGAGAAATTAAGATCTCCTCAATCTAACAGTTGGATTAGGTAAAAAGCTTAACCTAGCAAAGGACACTCTTGTCTAAATAACTATTTATTTAGTTCTTATTTGACCATAAAATAAGTTCCCCATTGATTCTGTTCATCCATAGGACTTAAGTTTAAAATTTTATTAAAAAATGATCAATTAGATCACACGAACGAGCCATAAAATGTTATCTAGGGTTCTTTCGCAATGTGCATTAGATGTACATTTCCTAGGCCATTAATCTTGCGATCAATGACCTTGATTGAGCCATTCTATGGTTTTGTTCAATCACGGATCTGATCTCATGATCTTTCAATCTGTTTGGCTTCATCCCAGCCATTCGTTTTGAAACTGCAGAGGTCCAATGGTGTTACGGGTTTGTTGACATAGTTAAGTGAACGACATCCGCAGTCGGTGATTGCCCAATGATTGCTAATGCTGTAATCATTGTGCCGCACCGTCGGCAACGATTGCCTCCACATTTTGAACCCACCAATAAAAGCCTGCCGTGTGGCTGATCTGCCACCGCTGGACCGCCGATTTAATAAAAGCATTTTTTAAAAATTAATTTTAACACTTTTTTAAATCAGAAAGTTTTAAATAACTTTTTAAAATTAAATATTAATCTAAATTTTACAAATAATATTTCAAAATTTTTAGAAAATTAAGCTCTTTAATTTAAAATTAAAATTAATTTAAAATATTATATATATATATATATATATATATATATATATTTAAATTATTTTAATTATTAAATATATGATATTTAAAATTAATATTTTATTTAAAAAATGATTAAAATATTTTACAAATGTAAATTTTATTTTAAAATATATTTTAAATTTTTGAATAAATCTTTAAGATATATTTATTTTAAAATTAAATTTAATTCAAAATATTTGATTTAAGCATTTTAAATAATTTCAATATATTAATATCTAATTAGTATTTAATTAATATTGATTTAAACTTTTTGAAATATTTAAAGTTTTTAATTTTTAAAAATTAGAGAATTATTTTAAAATACTTAATTTTAAATTAAATTAAATTTATAATATATTATATATTTTAAATAATTTTAAAATATGAAAATATTAAAATATTCAATGAATACTTAATTAAAATTAAACTCAAATACTCTTGAAAATTTTCAAAGAAATTTATTTTAAATAATTGAAAAAAAAATTCAAAAAACATTTTAGATTTATTTTAATTTAATTTAAGAATTAGTTTAAATATTAATTATGTTAAATTAATTTAAATTCTTAAATTCACCTAAAACTTCAAAAATTCAAAAGAAATTTAATTTAATTCAGAAAAATTAATATAATATATCAAAATTTTCAAAATGTTAAATATTTTAATTTAAAATTAATTTCCAAATTAAAAACTTAATTTAGATTAAATAATTATAATTTTTTAAAGGGGCTAAAATAAAAATTAACCTTTAAAAATTAAAAGAGTATGGCCTAGTATGGCAGGTTTGAGCATTTTAAATTAAAATATATAAATGCTTGGAATTTTTTATATGGATAATGCTACAAGATATTGAGTCTAGATTTTAAATTTTTATTCAAATGTAATTTGATGTAATTGAGTTGTAAATATCAAATTATTTTGAGATGGGATTAAGTATCCAATTCTATCCATTTGGAGATTCAAATTAGGATAACTTTAAAATATCCAATGGGAAAAGATAACACCCTTTGAAGAGGGAGTTTCTTTTTATTTGGATATCTGAACCTGATGGATCCAAGGAGCCTTTAGAAGGATGAAGTAGTGAAGAATGAGAAGAATCTCATTCTCAAAGTCTCTTATATCTTAGGGTTAGAAATCCGGGCTTGTTGTCAGTGGCACCCAACCACTTTTAATTTTAGCAATTCTAGGTTGTAATATTAAGTGGCACTTGCCACATGGACTTTAAATTCAATTTAATTTGATTTGATTGATTTATTTAATTTGATTGTGTAGTAAAAAATACATGCTTTTCTTAGGTTTCTTTTTTTTGCATGTCGTAGTTAAGAGTGCCTTTTTAATTTGATGTCGATGTTAAGAGTGCACTTGCCACATGGACTTTAAATTCAATTTAATTTGATGTTAAGAGTGCCTTTTTAAATGGGGTAGTTAAAGAAGATGTTTTTGTAGAACAACCCCCAGGTTTTGAGAGTTTCCAATATCCAAGTCATGTCTATAAATTAAAAAAGGCCTTATATGGATTGAAACAGGCACCCAGAACTTGGTATGAGAGGCTTAGCACTTTCCTGTTAGAAAGAGAGTTTGTTAAGGGGAGCGTAGACACCACCCTTTTTTTGAGGAGATTAGGAGATGATTTACTCATTATCCAGATCTATATTGATGATATAATTTTTGGATCTTCTGATAAATATTTATGTGAAGAGTTTTCTAAAACAATGAGTAAGGAGTTTGAGATGAGTATGATGGGAGAATTGTCCTACTTTTTGGGGTTTAGCATAAAGCAAACGGATGATGGAACCTTTCTAAATCAATCAAAATACACTAAGGACATTTTGAAGAATTATGAAATGGATAAAGCCAAACCAATCAATACTCCCATGCCCTCCTCAGTTCAGTTAGATAAGGATTCAAATGGAAAATCTGTTGATCAGAAGAAGTATAGAGGGATAATAGGTTCACTGCTTTACCTGACTACTAGCCGACCTGATATCATGTTTAGTGTTTGTCTTTGTGCTAGGTTTCAGGCTGATCCTAAAGAGTCCCACCTGACTGCTGTTAAGAGAATTCTTAGATATCTTTTAGGAACCCCAAACCAAGGAATTTAGTACCCTAGGCACAGCACCTCCTTTGAGATCATTGGATATTCTGATTCTGATTTTGTGGGGTGTAGGGTGGATAGGAAGAGTACTTCTAGGACTTATCAATTCATAGGACAGTCGTTAGTCTCCTGGTCCAATAGAAAATAGAACTCAGTTGCACTTTCCACTGCTGAAGCTGAGTACATTGCCTTAGGGAGTTGTGTGGCCCAAGTTCTTTGGTTGAAGCAATAAGTCTTGGATTTAGGAGTACCTTTTGGCACAATATCTGTTCTGTGTGATAATACTAGTGCCATCTGTATCTCTAAGAATCCAATCCAACATTCTAGGACCAAACACATTGATATTAAGCATCACTTCATTAGGGACCATGTTACAAAAGGGGACATTGAGCTACATCACGTAGCAACTGAAAATCAGCTGGCTGACATATTCACTAAACCACTGGCCTTTGACTCATTCAGCATTTTGAGAACCAGATTAGGAGTGATTGATATAAATGCTTGATTCTGATGACTGCTGATTTATGATTGTTATTGGTATTCTGACTTCTGTTAGTTAGTTTTTTTTTGGTATTCTGACTTCTGTTAGTTAGTTTTTTATATTCTGATTTCTGATTTCTGTTAGTTAGTTTTTAGATTCTGATTTCTTATTTCTGTTAGTTAGTTTTGGTTTAATTAATTGCTTTCAGTTGATTTTATTTCTTCTGCTGATTTTTGTGTTAGCCTTACTGTTAGTTTGATTTAAGTATTTACTTTGCTGTGATTTTCTACCTGTTTTTATTTATTTACTGGTTCATATCTTGCACTTACTGTTTCATGCTTTTCAAGATCTGATCACCGCTCACTACTTCTGGTGATCTGAATTTTTGACTGGGAGTTTTTATCTTTTTTTGGTTTGGAAGCTGGTAAGCAGTGATTGACTTCGCTGAATCTGTTAAAGGGAAGAAACATTGATAATTGTTTCTCTTCCTCTAACTCCTTTACTGGTGTGTAGTTTCTTTTGAATAAAAATCCTCTTCAAAATTAAAATGTTAGTTTTTGAAATAGAGATTATTTTATCTTCTTACAGTAATATGCCTCATATCAATAGTGTTTTTCAAAGTCTTGAGTCATTAGTTTAATTTTCTAAACCAAGTGATTGCATTTATCATATGTTGTATGGCTTTTGTTTTGTGAATCGTTCTTCCTTACTGTGGAGAGTCATCTCCTATGTCTGGAAGATAATCTCACAGCTGAGACTCTTTAATTATTATGAAAAGGAGAAAGCTTATAAAAGATGCGCAGTGGGCCAGCTAATTTAAAAAAGAGGCATAAAATGAGCCCAAAACTGAAAAGATGCGAAATTGCCAAATTGGATACGCAAAGTGTATCAAAAATCAAAAGATGCGCAAAGTGCTAACCAATTTGAAAAAGAGGCACAAAATGAGCCCAAACCAAGCTTTCTTCCTTTTTAGATTGTTAAATGTCTTAGAGGAATCTGTGCGCCACTTAATATTTTCAAAAGCTTGTGTTTTAAAAATCTCAATTTTTGATTTTTTACTTTGTAACACTACTATATCAGATATTTTTTCTGGAACGAGGGTTGAAAGGATCTCTTTTCAAATCTAATGTCTTTTCTTCTGAATCGGAGTTTTGTTTTTGAAAGAGGTTTGCATCGATAAGGTGCCCGGGGTCGGAGTTACGACAGTTGATTATTTCCAACCTTTTCTTGATTTCAGCGCTGTCAATCGTCCTGTCATTGGTTTTTGAATCTAAAGTCAAGGTAAAAATTCTGATTTTCTCGAGCATCTTGATTCAAAAAAAAAATGCTTTTATGTATTTTCTGTGGTAAATTTTATTTTTTTGTGGTATTTTAATTTTATGGTTGTGTTTTTGGGATCCTGATCGATCATCTTTCATCCTTCGTCTTTTTCTATTTTCTTCACATCGTCCTGGACGATACCACTATCGTCCTGGACGATCCACTACGTCCTGCACGATCCAAAAATCGTCATGGACGATTCATTCAACATCATCCCCACACTGCTCCTACTGCTGAAAAATTCCAATTATTGGTGATCGTCCTGGACGATCCTTACATCGTCCTGGACGATATGATCCATATCTTTCTGATCTAATCAAATGGCTGACATTGCACCAATTATTGCCCATCGTCCTGGACGATCCCGTTATCGTCCTGGACGATCCACCTTTCAAGCCGCTGGACGATTCAAATTCGGCCCGTCCGACATATTTATTGTAAATCGTCCTGGACGATCCACCTAATCGTCCGGGACGATACCTTTTCTTCAACGGTCGTCCAGCTAACTCCTCAGGACGATCGCCTGTGTCTAATCATCCCGGATGATATCTGATCGTCCTGGACGATCGGACCACCTTTTTGACCAATCGTCCAGAACGACATAAATGCCCTGATCGTCCCGAACGATGTCGCGATCGTACGGGACGATTAGGCCGTTTTCTTTATAAACAGTGGTTTTCTTTAGTTTTTCCACATCTTCCTTCCTCCACTCTCCTTTCACCTTCTTACACCTTGGATTCCTAAGGGCTGGTGGCAAGAGGTCTCGTCAAAAGGGTGCCAATTCCTCCCGGGGGCCGGTCGATCCTCGCTTCCCTAATGCAGCCGATCAGGCTGCCTACGAGCGATACTGCGAGGTGGGGATCACGCCTTCGAAAATCATAAATCCCCGCACTCTCACGTATCCTGTCCTTGATCTATTCGCACACACCTCCCTCACCTTCATCCTCACCCTCGCCTTTCCCTTTAGCTCAGAACTTCGTCACGTCTTCTTTGCGAACCTGTGGATTTCCACTGACTACTCCACTCTCCGTTCCTATGTCAATCAGCGCCCTGTCGTACTTACCTATCAAGACTTTCACGACATTCTCCAACTGTCCATCACTGGCGACAAACTCCACACCCTTATCACCGACCCAGACTATAATTAGAGTGTCGCCAATCATTACCTCCGCAATACCAATGCCCCTTATCATGACAATGCTTGCTCCACTCTTCTTAAGGACGCCCGAACTATTCAGCATGTTCTTCGTTCCTCCGTCGTTCCAAAGGCGGGGGATCGAATTCACATCACCCCCCTCCTATCCTTGACCACCTACTACATCATGGCCCGTAGGGAATTTAATGCCACCGACCTCATTATCCGGTACCTCGAGCACCTTACCACCATTCGGGATCCAGGTCATCGCCGTCGCCCAAATCTAGCCTTAGGACACCTCATTGCCTATGCTCTTAAAACCAAGTATGACCTGCAATATCCCGCAGCCCCAGATGTTCCTACTTCCTTCCTCACCAACAATGCCTTCCACGTCCTACACAGCACCCGACTACATCCGGAGCCCGCCCCGGATGTTGAGGAAGAAGAGGAAGAGGCTGTTCCAGTTCCTGCTGCACCAGAGGCACCTGCACCCCTTCGCATTGCCTCTCCCTTTGACCACCTGGTGCAGCGCTTTGATCAGTGGGAGGCCCGCTTTGACTCCTACGTGGTTGCCCAGGAGCAGCGGCACAACGAGGATATCCAACACTTCGAGGACTATGTTGCCCAGCAGCAACAGCAGCACGACCCGGACATGACCTGGTTCGGAGCTCACTTTAAGGCCATTCACCATTACTTCTACCCTCTACTGCCACCTCCTTCTTTCGATCAGGATCCGCCTCAGTTTTAGTTTCCTGTTTTGTAGTTGGTCTATTTTATGTTTTATTTCAGTGTTTTGTTTTTCCTTCCTCTTTTTTATGATGTCAAAAGGGGGAGTCAGTTGTAGTCGTGTCTGTTTCTGTTTTCTGAGTCATGTTTCCTGTATTGTTTTAGCTGTTAAATGAAAATTTAAAAAAAATATTTGTTTTGTTTGTTCTCCTAGTTTACTTGTATTTTCAGACTACTTTATAAATGTTTGCCATCATCAAAAAGGGGGAGATTATTGCAAATCTAGTTTTGATGATGACAAACATGTTTCCAGTGTATTTTGCTTGGCTAATCTGTTTCAGGCACAAAAGACCGCGAGCCACTCAAGCCAACTCAAGATCAGGTCCAAGTGTGTCAAATGTATGATTTCTCTTTTTATTGAGTCAATTGTAATGTAACTGATTTCCTAGCTAAGTAACCTTCCACACACACACTCAGGGAGAGAGATTGAGTGAATTAGAGTTTCTGTTCAAATTTTATTCAGATCATCTTGGACGATCAAGCCAAAACAGAAACCCTAATTAGGGCGACTAAGTTAAGAGGATCTGATTAAGCAGATCGTCCTGGATGATCTCTGGATCGTACGGGATGATATGCCCAAATCAAAAATTCTTAGCCGCCAGATCAAGTTAGGCAAGTTCTTATTTTTAGATACTTGGTCTGATCGTCCCGGACGATACGTGTATCGTCCCGGACGATTCAGTACAATCATGCCTAATTTAATCTGGTAATTAAGGAAAGCAATTTATTTTTGGTTGATACGATCATATTATCCTGGACGATCGCAGGATCGTTCCGGACGATCATGATCGTTTAGTGCATTTCAGCTGTACGACCTGAACTGTGTTTAGGATGATTTGAGGCCTTTTTGAACTAATCGTACAGGACGATGACCCTCTCGTCCTGGACGATCAAGTCATTTTTTGGTCGTCCAGCATAGATTTCTCTGGATGACCCGAACTGTCTTCTGGACGATTTCCTCGATTTGCACTAATCGTCCCGGACGATCGCAGGATCGTACGGGACGATATGAAAATTTTTTTCTACTGATCGTCCAGAAGAGCCTAATCGTCCAGGCTGAAACAGCTGAATTTGAACTGATCGTATAGGACGATCTACCGATCGTCTTGGACGATCTTGGCCGACCAGTTGAGATTTAGGGTAAATTTTAAGCCCTCATTTAAAAGAAATTTTTCCAATTTTTGGAAAAATCTTTTGCTGCCTTCCTTCCCTGAGAAACTCTAGAGAGAGAGAGAGTTGGGAGAGAGAGAGAAGATCTTGTGAGGGGGAGTTAGTGAGGGATTCACTAAGGTTGCTCCAAGCACGGATCAGAGTCATCTTCTCTGCTCGTCGTCTTTCGTCTAGTCGGTGTTCGTCGTGGGAGGATCGTTCGCAAGAAGATCCGGGGTTCTCTGCCTGCTTCAGGTGGAAGCAAAAGGAGTTCGAAGGTTCTCTGCCTGCTTCAGGAGGAAGCGAAAGGAGGTCAGGTTCTCTGCCTCACCGTGTGGTGAAAAGGAGGTGTTTGTACAGGCTTCTTCGCCTTGCTGTGGGAGCAAAAGGAGAGACACTTTTTGTTTAGTGCAATACCCAGAGGGGAGGCTCCGGGGAGTGGACGTAGGTCAAGTTGACCGAACCACTATAAAATCTGGTTTGCTTTTCTGATTCAGTTTTGCACTTTACTTTTCTGATATTAACTGCTTGGGTGAATATCTATGGTTGATCTTTTCGTTCTTATTTATGTGTTTCTGCTGCTACGTATCGAAAAGATTTTCATTGTTATCGTGAAATTTTTAAATAACCAATTCACCCCCCCTCTTGGTTAGCCTCGGGACTAGTTCACTAGGGCTTAACATCCCTATCGAACTTTCAGCATATTCTACTCATGAAAATAACATTGACACTTAAAAGTTAAAATAAAATCTCTCTTTCTCAAATTATCATCCGTAGGAATTTAATTGAGCATAATTCTCCAAACAAAAATAGAAATAGTCTTAGGAATCCTCTTATGCTAAGTCATTGAATAAACTTTCTTAAAGCATTGCTTCTCCCTGAAATCATGCCAAGCATCTTTTAAAGTAAACATACCTTTGTGAGGTAAATCACATAATAAAAAATTCTTAGAATCAATATTAATAGGCATATTTAAAATTTTAACAATAACAGTTTCAGGAATAATGCCAATAAGTTTATTATAATCCCAATTGTTTTTAGTGATAAAGGCATCAACTTTAGTGGCAGTCATGGAGGAGGAATAAATAAAAGAGTTAATAGATTGACCTTCAAACCACTAGTCTTGCCAAAAGAAGAGGTTAGCCTTACCCAGTTCCCATTTAATGTGATGTTCAGCCCTCCACTTGATATCACAAAGCCTTTTCCATAATCTCGAATCACCATTATTATAGAAACACATAGTAGGATGCTTATCAGCACAATACTTATTAGTCATAAACTTGGACCAAAGAGAAAGCTTAGATCAAAAATTAAACCAAAGTTTATAAGAGAAAGCATAATATAAATCCCACATATTCTTACAACCCAAAGCCCCTTCTTCTAGCACCCCACAATAGTTGTTCCAGGAGGACCAAATAATTTTTGAGTTCACATTGGAACCACGCCAAAAAAACTTATTAATTAATTTCTCTATTCTATTACAAATAGCACGAGTAGGTTACAAAGTTTGAAAGATATACATAGGTAAAGAACACAAAATGCTTTTGATAAGAGTGAGTCTATCCCCAATGCTAAGAAAATTAGAATTCCAAGAATAAAGCTTATTTTGCACTGAAGTAATAAGATCATCAAAAAGAAAAGTTTTCTTTCTACCCTTATAAAGAGGGACCTTAAGCTACTTAAGAGGAAAGAACTTTGTAAGAAACCAGTACTATTCTTATTGGCAAGCATACGATCATGAGAAACCTTACTAGAAGCAACAAAATAGCTTTTATCTTTATTAATACAAAGACCACTATAACTTTCAATTTTTTTAAAAAACCTCATGATTCTATTAACCCTATTAAGAGAGGCATTAAAAAAATAATAACATTATCAACAAAACATAAATGAGAAACAGGAAAGCCTCCCAAGTTATATAAAAGTTGCCAGGAAAGTTCTCATAAAGATTGGAAATGCCTCCAGAAAAATACTCCATGGAAATAATAAAAAGAGAGCAGGAGAGATAGGGTCACCTTGTCTCAACCCATATGAGGGCTTAAAGAAAACATTACTTTTACCATTAATAATGACAGAGAAAAAATAATTTTCTATAGAATGTTTAACAAGGTTAGCAAAATTATCATTAAAGCCAAACAAACGCTTGACTTGGTAAAGAAAATCCCAGTTAATGTTATCGTAGGCTTTGGTGATGTCCAATTTGAAGATAATGTTTCCCCTAGGCACCCTAACATCCAAATCGTGCAAAAGTTCTTGAGCTAATAAAATGTTATCCGAAATAGATTACCTTGGATAAACCCAGTTTGGTTAGAAGAAATAATTCTAGGAAGTAAACGAGAAAGGCAGTTCATAAGTAATTTAGAAATGAACTTACTAAAAAAGGTACAGAGACTAATAGGTCTAAAGTCATTCCAAGCACAAGCCCCATTATTTTTAGGAATAAGCACAATGGAGGTGGAAGAGAAGAACTTAGACATAATATTACCAGCAAAGAAATCTAAAATGGCATTAAATCAATCTTAACAATGTCCCAAGTTTTTTGAAAAAAATTAGTGGTGTAACTATCAGAACCAGCAACAGACTCAATATTAAAATAAAAAACCATCTTCTTAACTTCATCCAAAGTAGGAGAAGTAATAAGAGCCAAATTATCATCCTAGTTGATTATGTGAGAGATAATATTCGGATCCTCAACTAAAGCAGGAGTAAAATTTTTATTAAAGAAACTTTTAAAGAAATCTACACCAGATTTGGTAATATCCTAAACATCTTTAGTAAAAGAGCCATCAACATGATTAATTTTATAAATCCAATTTCTAGCTCTATTCCTCTTGACTAAAGCATGAAAATACTTAGTGTTACTATCACCTTCAATAAGATACTTAAAAATAGCTTTCTGCTTACAATAAGCTTCCTCCTGAGCTTGTTTGTTAAAAAGAGCATTTTTGGCTTATTACAATTGAGTAAAATTATCATCAGAAGGATTATTTTGAAAGATAAGGTCCAAGGAGTTAACTTTCTCTTCAGCATAAATAATGTTTGTGAAAACATTTTTGAAGACATTATGATTCCACTAGTTGATTATTTTGCTTTAATCTGTTCAACTTAAGCCAAAGTCTATTCATGCCAAAAATTGAGTTATTCGGGTGAAGAGGGGCTTGCCGATTTTCATGAACCATATTAATAAAAGAAGAGTCAAGAAGCCATATATTCTAAAATCTAAAGTTTAAAGCATAGCTAGCACAATTCAATTGTAAAGAAATAAGTAACAGAGAGTGATCAGATAAGGTACGGCTAAGATGTTCAACATGCGTCAAGGAAAATTATGCACATGAATCTTTGGTTCACTAAATGATAGACAAAATGAAAATTATGCACATGAATCTTTGGTTCACTAAATGATAGACAAAATGACTTCTAAATGCAATGAAATTTGAAACATAAGTAAATGAATACATGTACTTTAAACCCACTGAATTTTGGCTCATCAAAGCCTGCATAGGTTGAAAAATGAATCACTAAATCTAAATACATCTATAGCTATGGTGATTTGTTTTAGGATTTATACTCCCTAGATTTGGGTGAAATCAGTGGAAAAATAACCCTGACATATATATAAATGCATCATAAAATAATGAAAATCTAATTTGAGGTGCATGGATAATTATGAATTTTCAAAATTATGGGCCCAAAATGGACCCATAAGCTAAAAATTCAAATCATAGAAAATATAATCAAATCATAATCCAAGAAAATTAGGGTAGGTTAAGGATGCTCCCTAAAATCTACCATCCAAATTTTAGGCCAATTTGATCATTGGATCTTGAGAAATTCAAGGCAAATGGATATCAAACATCTCCAGTTATCTCATGATCCACTGGTCGAAAAGCTGTAAAACTATTTTTAAAAATAGTAGTGGTCAAGAGCCTTCTAACAAGCCAACTAAAACTTAATTTGGATTTAAATGTGCTTTCTATGATTTTCCAAAGATTTAGGAATTAAAATGAATTATTAATTCATTTTAATTTAAATTTTTGGCCTACGTGCAATCATTGCCAATCATTTGTAATGATTAGAGGCGACAACACCATTTTACAGCCTTTAGGAAATGTTGTAGTATGTGGTTCATCCACTTAAATATGTTAGCCAGAAGATCAAGTCGTTGGATCAAGACGATGGAGCATTAATGTATGAGATGAAGCGACATCACCTCTCATAGTTTGAATTAGTGCCTGTTCGAATCCCTGAGGCGTTAAGTGCAAGCAATTTTAGATCTAGGCCATTGATCGGCTGATCGGACAGCTCTGATTGAAATAATCAATTAAGTTCCAAATGAACTGAATATTCAAATGCCCATAACTTTTTATTTAATTGTTTAAATTTGTTGAAATTTGAAATGGAGAATGGTGACAATCTAATCTTGCAATTCCTATACTTTTTAGGCTCCATGCATTAAGATCTTGGAGAAATTTTAATTTGAATTTTAAAATTCAAGAGGGGTAACTCTCTAACCTGTGAATAAATTTTGATGATCTTGGTATTGTTAGAAAGCTTGAAGGATTATCGTCAAGTTCCTAAAAGGCTTTAGGAGCTGATTTCCACTATATCTGAAATTGGATTTAAATTCTCCTTTCTCTCTCTTGCTAGTTTAAAGTTTTGTTGAATTATGATAGGCAGGGAGAAATTATGGAGGAACTGGGGTGAATGCTAGGAGACTAGAGAATCAGATTGATCATCCCTTTTTTAAGGCTTTAGGGGGTATTTATAGGAGAAAGAAATGAAAGTTCGTTAGGGATGTTAAGCCCTTATGAACGAGACCGAGGCTAACTAAGAGAGGGGTGAATTAGTAGTTTTAAAAATTTATAAGCAAAAATGATTTTGAAAATCTTTTTGAATATTCTAAAATAAATGCAATAGCACAGATCAAACACAGATTTCACCCAAGCAGTTATTTGAAGTAAAATAAAGTGTGAAAAATAATCAGAAAGAACACACCAGATTTTATAGTGATTCGGTCAACTTGACCTACGTCCACTCCCCGGAGCCTCCCCTCTAGGTATTGCACTAAAACAAAGTGACTATCCTTCTGCTCCCATAGTAAGGAGGAGAAGCCTTTACAAAGCTCCTTTTCACCAACCCGGTGAGGCAGAGAATCTGGACTCCTTTTGCTTCCTCCTGAAGCTGGTAGAGAACCTTACCTCCTTTTGCTTCCTCCTGAAGCAGGCAGAGAACCTTGATCTTCTTGCAGACGATCCTTCCACATAAACACCAAAAGGATAAGGGAAGATGATTGGAGAGGATGACTCAGATCCTTGCTTGGAGCAACCTTTGTGAGCACCTCACAAACTCCCCCTCACAAGATCCTCTCTTTCTCTCCCAAACTCTCACTCACTCTCTCACTCTCAAGGCTCTCTCAGGTAAGGAAAGTGGCAAAACATCTCAGTGATAGAAGATAAGAGATCTTAAATACAAAGGCTCAAAAATTACCATAAATTTTAACTTGCCATTAAAGATCATCCAGAATGATCGATAGATTGTCCTGTATGATTAGTACAAAATCAAACATATAAGCCTGGATGATCTGGTTCCTCTGGATGATTAGAAGGCAAAGTTTGTTTAGATCATCTGGGATGATTCTGCGATCATCCTGCACGATTAGTTTAAATCAGGAATATCATCTAAAAGATAGTTTGGGACATCTAGGAGAAAATCCTGGATGATCAATGGAAAAAGACTTGATCATCCAGGATGATATGTAGATTATCTTGCATGATTAAATCAAAATTACCCAAAATCATCCGGCACATTATTCGGGTTGTAAAGGTCAACCATGCTGGATGATTTCAAAATGAATTGATCATCTGAGATGATATTGATATCATCCCATATGATTAGTTCAAAAATGAGAATATCATACATCACACTGTTCGGGTCATCCAGGTGAAAAGCTTTGGACAGTCAGGATTTCTAATTGATCATCCAGGATAATCTTACAATCATCCTGGATGTTATGATCGAATCAATCAAACCTTAATTACTTTTCTTAATCACCTTACTAATTTTGGCATGATTATAATGAATCATCCTAGATGGTACACGTATTGTCCAGGACGATCAGACCAAAAATTTAAAAATAAAAACTTGCATAACTTAGTCTGGCAGCAGAGAATTTATGATTTGAGCATATCATCTTATAAAATGGGTGTATCATCCAGGACAATCTGGTTAATCAGACCGACTTAATATGGTCACCCTAATTAGAGTTCTATTTTTAATGGATCATCCACGATGATTTAAACAAAATATGAACATAAACTCTAACTCACTAAAACTCTCCCCCTGAGTGTGTGTGTGCAAGGTTACTTAGCTTTAGGATCAATTACTTTACACTTGACTCAAGAAAGGTAAAAAAATTACATTAAACTTGAACCGCATACAGACTGACTCGATCTTGAGCTGGCTTGGATTGTAATTGATCTTGTGGACTTGAAAGTTTAGGAAATCAAATAAAAATAAAAATATTTGTTATCATTAAAAATATAATCATTGAATCCAGATTTGCAATAATCTCCCCCTTTTTGATGATGGCAAATATTTATGAGTAATTCCAAATTCAGTAAATAAATATTAAATATTTATAATTCAAAACACTAAATATTTGAATATTGATAATTCAAAACACTAAACATTCAAAATAGAAATGACCCAGAACATAAACTACTCCCCCTTTTGACATCGCAAAAAGGGGAAAACATCATATAGACACATAAAAAAGTATAAAGCCAACACAAGATAAACAACAAATGCAAACAAACTATTATAAAGGGGGATCCTGATCAGATGGAGGAGGAGGTGGCTGAAATAGACTATGGATGGAGAGGAATGATCAGGGATCCCAAAACACAAAAAAAATCAAAATTAAACCCAAATAAGGGAGAAAAAAAATAAAAGATGAGAAACCATCAACAAAAATATAGTTTTATTTATTATTTTTTATTTTTTTAATCGATCAGCTATAATAAATCAGAATTTTTCCTTGATTTTCAATTAAAAAGCCAATAAGAAGAAAGCCGACGACGATGAAATCCAGAAAATCTTAAAAAATTGATTTTCATAACTCCTACCTCGGATACCTTACAGGTTTAAATTTCTTTCAAACAAAAGTCTAGTTCATAACAAAAGAAACTATATTCAAAAGGAGATCCTTTCAAGCCTCTTTCTAGAAAAATATCTGATAAATAGTATTACAAAGTAAGGAATCATATATCATGATTTTCAATCTCAAGTTTTTGAGAATATTAAGTGACGTATGAATTTTTTTAAGACATTTAAGGATCTGAAAGAGAAGAAAGCTTATTTCTTTGTGGGCTCATTTTGTGCCCTTTTTTTAATTTATTTGGCACACTTTGCGCATCTTTTGATTTTTTATGCACTTTGTGTATCTTTCCAATTTTTGGCGCATTACGCATCTTTTCATTTTTTGTCCATTTTGTGCCTCTTTTTATTTCTTTTGCAAGCTTGCTTCCTTTTATAATCTCTAAATATTTTCAATTGTGAGATTACCTTCCAGACATTAGAGAAGAAAAAACTCATTCTCTACAGTAAGGAGGAGTAACTCATAGAAGAAAATCATACTTCATAGGATAAGTGCAATTACCTAATTAAGAAAAAATATAATAATGATTCAAAGCTTTGACAACACTATTCATATGAGGTAGATTACTGTAGGAAGATAAAATAGATCTATAAAGTAGATCTCTATTTCAAAAACTAACATTTTAATTTTGAATAAGATTTTTATCCAAAAGAAATAATACACCATTAAAGAAGTTAGAGGAAGCAAAATAATCATCAATATTTCTTCCCTTTAATAGATTCAAGGAGTCAATCACTAATTACAAGCTTTTAAATAAAAAATAAGGCAAAACTCTCAGTCAGAAATCTAATTTATCAGCAGTAGTGAGTAGTGATCTGATTATGAAGAGAATAAATAGTAAATAAATTAAAAGAAGAAAGCCCTCAAAGGAAATAACCAAATCTGATAAGAAAATCAAATAAGAAAAATCAGCAAGAAAATAAAAAGAAATCTAAAAGGAAATAGACAATCAAATCAAAGCAAAAGCCAAAAGAAAAATAAAATAAAAAAAGCAGAAACTTCAGAAATCAGTAATCATAAAATTCATACATTTATGTCAATCACACCTAATCTGGTCCTTAAAATGCTGAATGAGTTAAAGGCTAGTGGTTTAGTAAAGATGTCAGCCAGCTGGTTTTTAGTTGCTACATGGTATAGCTCAATAGCCCCTTTTATAACATGGTCCATAATGAAGTGATGCCTTTCATCAATGTATTTAGTTCTTGAATGTTGGATAGGATTCTTAGAGATGCAGATGGCACTAGTGTTATCACATAGAACTATAATTGTGCCACAGGTAATCCTATATCCAGAATTTATTACTTCAACCAAAGGACTTGGGCCACACAACTTCCTAAGGTAATGTACTCAGCTTCGATAATGAAAAGTGCAACAGAGTTTTATTTTCTACTAGACCAGGAGACTAAGGACTATCCTATAAATTGGCAAGTTCTAGAAGTGCTCTTTTTATCCACCCTACACTCTGCAAAATTAGAATCAGAATATTCGATAATCTCAAAAGAAGTGCTGTGTCTAGGGTACCAGATTCCTATGTTTGGAGTCCCTAAGAGATATCTAAGATTTCTCTTAACAGTAATCAAGTGAGATTTTTTAGGATTAGCTTGAAATCTAGCACAGAGATAAACACTAAATATTATATCAGGTCAGCTAGTAGTCAAGTAAAGTAGTGAACCAATTATTCCTTTGTACTTCTTTTGATCAACATATATTTCATTTGAATCCTTATCTAACTGAATAGTGGATCTCATGGAAGTGTTTATTAGGTTAGCTTCATCCATTTAATATTTCTTCAAAATGTCCTTAATGTACTTTGAGTGATTGATAAAAGTTTCATCATTCAATTATCTTATGCAAAACCATAAAAAGTAGGATAATTCTCCCATCATACTCATCTCAAACTCCTTACTTATTATCTTAAAAAATGATCACATTAGTTTTTATCAGAGGATCAAAAAAGTATATTATTAACATAGATCTGGATAATGAGTAGATCATCTCCTACTTTTCTAAGAAAAGGGTGGTATCTACGCTCCCCTTAACAAACTCTCTTTCTAGTAGGAATGTACTAAGCCTCCCATACCAAGCTCTGGGTGCCTGTTTCAAACCATATAATACCTTTTTTAATTTGTAAACATAATTTGGATAATGGAACTCTTAAAACCTGGGGGTTACTCTACAAGGACATCCTCTTTTATTACTCCATTTAAAAAGGTACTCTTGACATCCATTTAAAAAAGCTTAAATTCCTTATAACAAGCAAAGGCTAGTAGCACCCTAATGGCTTCCAATCTAACTATAGGGGCAAAGGTCTCCCCTCAAAATTAACCCCTTCTATTTGGTTGTACCCCTTAGCCACCAATCTTGCCTTATTCCTAACCACCACACTAGAATCATTCATTTTATTCTTAAAGACCCATTTGGTTCCCACTACATTTTGATTTTTAGGTCTTTCTATTAACTCCCAAATATCATTCCTCATAAATTGGTTAAGTTTTTCTTGCATAGCTAAGATCCAAAATTCATCATAAAGGGCTTGATTAATATTGGTGGGTTCAGTCATTGAGATAAAGGCAGAATGATTTACCTCCTTCCTAAGTCCATGCTTAGTTCTAACACCTTCAGAAGGGTCCCTTAAGATCAGTTCTTTAGGATGAATCAAAGAATTTTTGCAATCTCTAGGCAAAGTGTTTTGAGGTTCTACCATTTTCTCAAGATTTGCATTTTCAACTCCTTGGGTAATCTGTCATACCTCTTTTTCTTCCTCAACTCTAGACTCCTTAGGATTAGATTCATCCAACACCATATGAGTAGTCTCTTCCACCACCAATGTCCTCTTGGTAAAAACCCTAAAGGATTTCCCCACACTTGAATATCCTAAGAACACTCCTTCATTAGATTTTGGGTCAAATTTTCCTAAGGATGATTTCCCATTGTTAAGAATAAAAACCTTACAGCCAAAGACATGGAGGTGGGACAGGTTTGGAGTTCTACCCTTAATGATCTCATAGGGTGTCTTATTCAGATTAGATCTAATATTCACCCTATTCAACACATAACAGGCTTTATTTACTGCTTCTGCCCAAAAGTATATCTGAAGTGAAAACTCAGCAAGCTTAGCTCTAGTAGCTTCCACTAAGATTTTATCCTTTCGTTTATCTACCCCATTATGCTGAGGGGCCCTAGGAGCTAAAAAGTTGTGGCTAATCCCTTTCTCCTCATAGAAGTTTCCAAATTTCAAATTTTCAAACTTCCCACCATGATCACTATGGATGGTTAAGATCTCACAACCTAACTTCTTCTGAATCCAAGTGAAAAAAGATTTAAATTCATCAAATGACTCAAATTTATATGACAGAAATCTAATCCAAGTGAACCTTGAGTAATCATCAACAATCATAAATCCATACACTTTTTCCCCTAAGCTGGCAGTGCTAATGGGTCCAAAGAGATCCATGTGAAGGACTTCTAAAGGTCTAGAGGTACTGATGTCCTTAATGGAGTGGAAAGAGGATTGGACTTTCTTCCCTAGTTGACAGGCATCACACAGGTGGTCCTTAGTGAACTTAAGCTTGGGGACACCTCTAACTAAGTTCATTTGGGTGACTTTTCTAAGGGTTTTCATACTGGCATGGCATAATCTCCTACGCCACAACTAAGACTGATCAGCAACAGTTTTTAAGCAAAATGATGCAGCATATTCAATATTCTTTAGATCTAACATGTAGACGTTATTGATCCTCTTTCCCTGCAAAATAGTATTATTATTTAAGCTTATAATGCAAGTGTTTTGTAGGAACTTGATGCTGTACCCTTTATCACAGGGTTGACTGATGCTAAGCAGGTTGTGTTTCGTTCCATCTACAAATATAACATTTTCAATCAAAAGATTCTTGGAGTTTTCGATTGTACCTACACCCACCACTTTTCTGGTGGTGTTGTCTCCAAGAGTGACCTTGCCTCCAGCTCTAGACTCCAGAAAAATGAATTAATTTATATCTCCAGTCATATGTCTTGAACATCCACTGTCTAGGTACCACATGCTCTGACGAGGCCTTTTATGAGAGCACTTCTGTAAAATCATCAAACATCAGATTTAGGAACTCAAACAAGTTTGGGTTCCTTCTTATGGAAAGAAGAATACAATATATGTATGTTATGTTGTGAATCATATAATTTGGGCCTCCACACCTAATGTGTACTATGGTGAATAGTGCAGGTGTGGGAGATGTATCCTAACATGCCACAAGAGAAATATCTAACGCCAGAAAAAAGGGTTAACTAATCTACGTGGCTGATAGTGTCTCTTCATAGGTTTGGATGAAACATGCTTTGATGATTTTGAATAAGATTCTTCAAGTGATGGAGGTTTATAAAATTGAGCAAATGTAGGAGGTGTTTCATTATTCTCAAATGCACTAATCTTTACACTTAGGAATTCATTTTCTTTTTTAAGACTTACAATTTTAAATTTCAATGCTTGCTCACTACTATCTAAATTACATGATATGGTGTCTAGCTCTTTAAAAGCTCTTCTAAATCAACATACAATATTTTCAATAAATCATGCTCAATAATTAATTCAGAATGCTTTTTGTTTAATTCATCAAATTCATCAAGTAAAGACATGTGATTGCTATCAAGTGTAGAATGATCCTTATACAAAACATCATACTATTTTTGCAGGTTCAAGAAATCCAATTTTAGGCTAGCATGAGTTTTCTTAAGTTTCCTATATGATGAATAAATTTGCTCAGAAACATCAAGTAATCAATCGTAGGTTAGATCACATACCTCTTCTTGCTCAGACTGACCAGGATGATCATCTACCATCAAACACAAGTTTGTAGTCTCCTCTTCAGCTTCAGTCTCAGAGGAGTCAGATGTAGAATCTGCCCATAATGCCTTTTAAATCTGCTTCTTGTCCTTCCTAAACTTAGGTTTATTCTCACCCTTCTCCTTGCTTGGGTGAGCCTTAAGTGTAGGAAAATCAGATTTTATATGTCCTGGCTTCCTACATTCAAAACAAACTGTATTAGAAGAAACTTTATAATTTTTCTCGACATACCTTTGTTCCATTTCTGATAGCTCTTATGTTTCTTTCTTAGAAAGCTTTTGAATTGCCTAGTGATTATGGGAACATCATCGCTTTTAGACCCGAAAGAATCAGTCTTTGTATTGTTGGCCTTCAGCACCACAATTTTCTCTTTCTTTTTCTCACCTGTATCAAGCTATATTTAGTTCACCCCTTGCTCGTAAGCAATGAGTGATCCAAGTAAGTTTTCAATAGAGTAAGCATTCAAATCCTTAGATTCAATGATCGTAGTTATATTGGCATCATAGGAACAAGGCAAACATCTTAAAATCTTGTTAACTTTCTCATAGTTAGTAAGCTCTCTTCCTAAGGTATGCAGGGAGGTGTCAATTTGAGTGAACCTAGTATACATTTCAGATATGGACTCACTAGGTTTCATATAAAAGAGTTTGTAGTCATGAAGCAGGATGTTCAACCTAGACTATTTGACTTCAGATGTGCCTTCATAAGTGATACACATTCTATTCCAGATTTCTTTACCAATTGTGAAAGTAGAGACACACATGTAATCCTCAGATTTTAAAGCACAGAAAAAATAGTTCAAGAATTTTGCATTTAGTTATGCTAAGTCACGATCATCAAATGTCCATTCAGTAAAAAAAAGTTGGGTTTTAATGCCATCAATAATTCTAAAAGGTGCAGAGTATCCATCTTTAATAAGCATCTTCATTCGATAATCTATAGATTGTAAAAACGTGAACATGTGAGTTTTCTAAAAATTAAAAGGTATGTTATCAAACAAGTGTGGTCTAGTAATGGAATATCCTTCTGTAGTGTTTATATTATCAAAGTTAGCCATGGATCAAATTCAAAAGTTTTTCAACTAGATTTTATGAATTTCGCTTTGATATCCCTTGAAAATTCGTTAGGGATGTTAAGCCCTTATGAATTAGCCTGAGGCTAACCAAGAGGGGGGGGGGGGATTGGTAGTTTAAATAATTTGTGAGTAAAAATAATTTGAAAAATCTTTTTGAATATTTTAAAACAAATGCAATAGCATAGATCAAACACAGATTTTACCCAAGTAGTTAATTATAATAAAATAAAGTGCAAAAAATAATTAGAAAGAACTCACTAGATTTTATAGTGGTTTGGTCTACTTGACCTACGTCTACTCCCTGAAGCCTCCCCTCCAGGTATTACACTAAAATAAAGTGACTCTCCTTTTGCTCTTACAACAAGGCTGAGAAGCCTTTATAAAACTCCTTTTCACCAACCGAGTGAGGCAGAGAACCCAAACTCCTTTTGCTTCCTCCTGAAATAGTCAGAGAACCTTACCTCCTTTTGCTTCCTCCTGAAGCAGGTAGAGAATCTTGATCTTCTTGCAGATGATCCTTCCATATAGACACCAAAAGAATAAGAGACGATGACCAGAGAGGATGACTCAGATCCTTTCTTGGAGAAACCTTTGTGAGTACCTCATAAACTCCCCCTCACAAGATTCTCTCTCTCTCTCCCAAACTCTCCCTCTCTCTCTCTCTCTCTCTCTCTCTCTCTCTCAAGGCTCTCTCAGGTAAGGAAAGTGGCAAAAGATCTCAATGATAGAAGATAAGAGATCTTACATACAAAGGCTCAAAAATTGCCCTAAATTTTAGCTTGCCATCAAAGATCGTCTTATAGATCATCCTGTACAATCAATACAATATCACACGTATTAGTCTGGAAGATCTGGTTCCTCTAGACAATTAGAAGGCAAAGTTTATTCAGATCGTCCGAGATGATTTTATGATCATCCGGGATAATTCTGCGATTGTCCGGGATGATTAGTTCAAATTAGGAATATCATTCAGAAGATAGTTAGGGACGTCCAGGAGAAAAGCCTGGATGATCAAAGGAAAAAGACTCGATCATCTAGGATGATACGTAGATCATCCTATACGATTAGTTTAAAATTGCCTAAAATCATCTTACACACTATTCGGGTCGTATAGGTCAACCATATTGGATGATTTCAAGATGACTTGATTATCTAAGATGATATTGATATCGTCCTGTATAATTAGTTCAAAAATGGAAATATCATCCAACACACTGTTCGGGTCGTCTAGGTGAAAAGCACTGGACTGTCAGGATTTTTAATTTATCTTCTAGGACAATCTTGTAATTGTTCAGGATGATATGATAGAATCAATCAAGCGTTAATTACTTTTCTTAATCACCTGACTAATTTAGGCATAATTATGATGAATCATCCAGGATGATACACATATCGTTCAGAATGATCAAACCAAAAATCTAAAAATAAATACTTGCCTAACTTAGTCTAGCGGTTGAGAATTTTTTATTTAAGCATCTCATCCTGTACGATGGGTGTATCATCCAGGACGATCTGCTTAATAAGACCAACTTAACATGGTCGCCCTAATTAGAGTTCTATTTTTAATGGATCATCTAGGATGATATGAATATTATCCTGGATAATTTGAATAAAATATGAACAGAAATTCTAACTCACTAAAACTCTCCCCCTGAGTGTGTGTGTGTAAGGTTACTTAGCTTGGGGATCTATTACTTTACTCAAGAAAGGTGAAAAAATTACATTGAACTTGAACCACATACAGACTGACTCGATCTTGAGCTGGCTCAGATTACAATTGATCTTGTGGACCTGAAAGGTTATGCAATCAAATAGAAATAGAAATGTTTGTTATCATCAAAAATATAATCCTTGAATCCAGATTTGCAATAATAAATATGAATGGAGGGCTTAGATCTTGTCACCTAAACTCGAGCTAATAGCCATTTTAGTTATGGACTGACCAATGGGAGCCAAGGAAAGGTTTTGGAGAATTTTAGCCCATTAGTCCTAGTGTCAATGTTGTTAGGAGTGAACCAAAGATTAAGGAGAGGTAGTTTTAAGGAATCTTGCTACATCAGTAGCCCATGTGGCTTGAGCTTGATTTGACCTATAAAGAGAAGGTTCTAGAGTGTATTTAATCCATTGGTTGGGTTCAAATTAGGCTGGGTTGGTTTAGGGTCCAAAAATATGAGTTTTAGAGTAAAACCATGGGTTTAAACTGTTGGGGTATGTGCATAGGATTAATACACACATGTTATAGTAGTTTTAAAAATTAATTTTGATAAGGGTAATAATTTAGCTAGAAAACCCTATTTTTAGCACTTGGTTCAACCTTATTGGTTAAACCTAGTGGGCCCATGGGCTCAAACTTTTTTTTATGACTCATGGGGATTTAATGAGTTGTCCCCCAAAGTGTGTATTGTAGGTTTTTGTCAACCATGTTTGATCCGTGATCAATGGTAGGTCTAACTAATTCCAAATATTATTTTGGACAAGTTGGAAGTGGTCCCAATGCTTGGGGTGAGGGGGGTCATTTAATTCAAAATACATGTTTAAGGGCTAAAAGGGCCCTTTGGTCAACCTAGGTTGATTTTGGTCAACCAAGGTTAACAAAGGGTTGGAACTTGGTTCAATACATTCTAAATTTTGCTTAGGGTTTATTGGAGGTGGTCCCAATATTTGGTTGGGTCTCCATGCTTGTAATATGGTTAAAAAGGGTAAAAGGATAATTTAATCACCTAGGTTGACTTGGTTAACTAGGGTTGGCCAGGGTTTAAGGTTTGGTTTAATGCACTCATAATTATATGCTAGATATATTTGGAGAAGGTTGCATGGCTTGGTTTGACTGGGCTATGTTGAGGTTTAAGGAAAATTCAGTTTCTAAGGTTTAAGGTTTTAAGGTTTTATGGTCAACTATAGTCAACCAAGGTTCAATGATGGTTTAATGCATCATGCTAATGATGATGATAATGATCCATTAGTTTGGAGAGGCTTCCAAGTTCAAAAAATATAATATGGCATGTTCAATGGCATAGGCTATAAATATTTGAAGGTTTTATAATTTATGAAATTGCTTTGAGTTTTAGGGTTTAGGGATCTTGAAATGCCTTCAAAGTGATGTAGTTGACCCTAGTGGAATGCCTAATTAATATGCAAGTAATAGTTCCTGAATCCCTGGTCATTTGGTCAGGCTTTAGGGAAATAAAAATTTCTAAGAAAAAAGGTTATGGACCAAGGGGTTTTGGGTTTGGTTCTAACACTGGATTTTTGAGTTTTGAATTGTCAATGAGTTTAGTCATTGGTTTGAATTTAAATTTGGCTTAGCTATTTATTTAGGAGAATTTAGGGTTTGAAATACTCAGATCATTGATGATCATAGGTGATTGAATACGCGATCAACTAATTATCACTAGGGACTGTCAATTGTGGATTTAATCACTGGTTTTGATTTAACTTTTGAATTAATCAATGGAATTTAATGATTAGGGAAGTTTTAGGATTTATAATGATCATATCATTGGCAATCAGGGTTAATTTTTAAGTGTTAGATCAGATGATCAAATGACAGTTTTGGCTGATTGTCAAGTAATGGTTTTATATTCTAATGATGAAATCACCATGCCAAAATATAGTGATAAGTTTGATTTAGATTATATAATGTATTTAAAGGATTTAGGTCTATAGATTGGTGTTTGATAAAAGGGGGATTGACCTTAATAAAAAGTAGTGTCAACAAATGGTTAACACAAATTAACTCTTCAGCATAAAAGGATTAAAGTCGCCGTAGTAGTGCCCTTGGAACTGAAATTGGTAGGCTTTTTGAGTAATAAAAGGGTGTGATAGTTGACACGTATGAGCACTATGACATCCAAAAATACCATCATTATGGTTCTTACCTAATTTAATTATGGTGTTGACTGACACGAGGGCACTCAATTAATTTTACCTTTTTCGAGAAATGCTAACGTAGGAGCACCAGCATTCAATGTTGTATCTCTTAGGTTGGGCACTACAATGCTTAACAAAATAGTACCGAAGCATTAATTGTGTAAGTGTTATGACACTAAATACATTAGCACTACAGTGCCAGAATGAATTTCAACACAATAAAATAACAAGGGTAGACACAAATATACAATAAGTCATCAAAACAACCATCAATATTCAAGTAACAATAAATTCCATAACTATAACAACCTAAAATAAAATAACTCTACATTATCAAAACATTTAACCAAAAAAAATTGGGTTGCTTTCCATGTAGCACTAATTTTTAAGTCTTCAGCTGGACTTTACTAGAAATTTTCAATTTGGCATGGTTTCATTAACACTATTTCTCAAGTGATCACTCTTTTGCTCCTTACCTTTGAAAGTTTGATAAGGATGTTAAGCCTAAGTGAACTTATCCTTAGGCACACTAAGAGGGGGGTGAATTGGTGAATTTAAAAACAAATTGCTTAATTTAAAAATAAAGACAACATTTTTAGATTTTTTAATATTTGAAAAAGAATTAACAATTTTCACTTAGTGTGGAAGCGAACGAATTTACCAAAACATCTAAGAAACGATGATGATATTCTAATTAGTAGAATAAAGCATTGAGTACAATTTTCACTAACCAGTTATAATAGAATTAAAATATAAAAAAGTAAAAATACGAGAATAAAAAATTAAAACAAACACATCAGAGATTTATAGTGGTTCAGTCAAATAATGACTTACGTCCACTCCTCGGAGTCCTCTTCTCTCTGCTTTGCACTATCATTATAGTATCTCTCCTTTTTCCCCCACATCAAGGTGGAGAAGCCCTTGCATAAATCACTTCAAGCAAACCTGGTGCGACGGAGAGTCGGAAGCTTTGCCACCCTCACGGTAACGGCAGCAGAACTTCAATCTCTTTTTCCCACCTGGGGATGGCATAGAACCTTGGAGTCCATTCTCACCCTCCTAGTGATGGTAGAGAACCACATCCTTAGGTTGAAGAATTTCTTCCTAGAGCCACCAAAGACACCTAAACAGACACTTGGAGGAATAAGGCATGACACTTACTTGGAGCAACCGTGTTATCCCCTCACACTACTTCTCCCTCACACACAAGCACTCCCTCTTCTTCCCAAAGCTCTCCTAGATCTTATTCTCAAAGCTCCCTCTTAAGAACACTTAGCAGCTAAAGACTTGAAATAATTCAATAAGAGAGACTAAATATAAGGCCTCAAAAAAAGCCCTAAATTCAATTCTGGTGACTCTGATCATGTAATACAATCCCGGATTATCTAGTATAATTAGTGCAAAGTACTCATGTTAGTACTGTATAACGAGCTAGGTGTTGTATGATCAGTTTAAAGAATTGAGCTGATCGTCAAAGATGATTTAGATCACCATCTAGTATGATTAGTTCAAACGACTTACATTATTGTCTCGTACGATTGGCGATGATTAAATTATCATCCCATGCAGGAATCAGGTCGTACAGTATGATTGATCAAATCATCATGTATGATCAAACTAAATTAATTAATCCAAAATTGTTCCATAATCATAAGATTAATTTAGGCAAGATTTAGTTACATCGTACAATATGTTACCTATCATCCAATATGATGAGTACAATATTTGCATTTCAAAATATTGCCTAAATTATGAATGGCAGCTTGGATCTTGATTTCAACTAATCATCCTGTATAATATATATAGTACAGTACGATTAGTTCATCTTGCATTAATTATCATAATTAGTCATTTTAATGATTTTTTGATTAGCTTGTTGTACAGTACGATATGGATTATATAGTACGATTAGTTCAAAAAATTTAACTCCTGATATTGTCACTAACTCACTCCCTTAGGTGTGTGTGTGTATGGTTGCTAAGTTTAGTATCTACCAGATACATGATTTGACTTAAGAAAAATAAAAATATATAAGAATTGAAAATATAGATATTTCACGATATAGTTAACCCTAGACTACCCAATCTTGAGCTGATCAAACTTACAAGTGTATGGTGGACCCGAAATGTTAGTGCATAGGAAAAAATAGATTTGCAATAATAGCAGTTAACAGGAGATAACAAATTAAGGAATCCAATAATATTTGTTATCATCAAGATCACATGACTTGGGTCTAGATTTGCAACAACCTTTATTATTGGGATTAATTTTAGTATTACTTGTTAAGATCCCATGGGGTCTAATGTTGGATGAATTTGATCACTACCATAATTGATTTTCTATATTTCAAATGGTGGCAGATTGACTTTGTAATTGTTTCCCCATATGAAGCACTAAATCTTCCAAAGGTGTCTTCTTATCTTTATATTGATTATTTTGATTAAAGCTTGGGGGATAAGAAGGTCTATGGTTAACTACAGGCTATTGAGGATTATTATAAGATCCTATAGAATTAGACTGATTTGCATTCCATTACTTTCTACCTTTGTTATTACTCCAACTAAAATTTGGGTAGTTCTTCTAACTTAGATTGTATGTATTCGAATAAGGGTTATTTTATCTTTCAATCAAATTCATATTCTCTAACCCTTGAGTATTAGAATCACTAATAAATTTAAGAGATTTACATCCAAATACATAGGTGATCCTGAGGCTATACTAACTCCAAGATTGTCTAACTTCTTAGATATGGCCCCTAAATGAGTAGTCAAAATAGAAAGAGCATATAACTTAAAAGACACTGGCTACTCTCTATTAGATGGCCACTAGAAATTATTTGTTTTCATTTCCTCTATTAAGGCATAAGCCTCTCCAAAAGTCTTTGACATAAAAGATCCTCCAACTACTGTATCAATTATTGACATAAAAGATATTATAAATCCATTATAAAATGTCTAAATCACCAACTATTCTGGTAAAGTATAAGCATCTCCTTAAATCTTTGCCCTCTTTCATAAATTAACTCTCCATAAAATTAGAAAACTGAGGTAAAATTGTTCCTAAACTTTGTAGTTTCTGGGGGGTGGAAACTACTTTGTTGGGAACTTTTTGCTAACTTATTCCAAGTGGTTATCAAGCTTGTGGGTACGAAATTCAACCACATCTTGGTCTAGTATCTTTAAGAAAAAGGGAACAAATAAAGTCTAATGGCTTCATTGTTGATTACATTATACTTGAATGTAGCACAGATCTCCATGAAACTAACTAAATATAAGTTGGGATCCTCAACAGGAGTTTCCCCAAAATGAGAGTTCTGTAGCATTTGGATCTTCGCGGGGTTTAATTCAAAATTATTAGCTTGGATGTTTGGTTTTTTGATGCTCTAATAAATGTCATCTACTAAAGGATTGCATACTTCCTAAGAGGTTTGGGTCGGTCCTGATCTTGATTTGGTTTAGCCATTTATACTGCTAAAGTCTTTTTAAAATTTTGAATTTTCATAAGGGTTCTTTTTATCTCTAAGTCAAATAATAAGGGTCCCTTATTGGATATACTATGCATATGCAAACAAGAAAAAAATGATGGAATTCAATTAGAAGAAAAAATTACAAAAAATTGAAATAAATAAATAATTCACAAGCTAACAAGTGCAAGTGATCAATCCAAATTAAATAACAAAAGAATGATTAAAATTGAAACTTTTTAGGTAATGTAAGGAATTAAGTATAATATACACTTGTAGTTCCCTAACAACGGTGCCAAAAAATTGACAGACAATTGAATTTTTATATTTCTAGCTAGGCAAGTGCACGTATCGATCATGTAATAAGGTTAATAAGAAGAGTGTCGATCCCATAAGGAAATAGTGTACCCTATGAATGTCTCTAGTACTGCCTACTTAAGTGAAAAGTTATCCTTGTGAGCAATATGAAGGTGAGGTTCTACAATAATCAATTATATTGAAAATGCTAAAAAGATGAAGATAATTTAGATTAAAAGATGTCTTAGACTTATGATCGTGAACTAAGCCTTGTTTTTGTAAGTAGATTTTTCTAAGTTATGAATCTTAGTATATTCACCCTTACATCTCCATCGAGCTTATATCGGTGTGAAGAAAGGCTTTCAATTCTTTATAATGATTACATCTCAATAGATCCTAAAATCTTAATCATCCTATGTCTAGGCATGAAAGTGTTATATCTCAACTATCCTAATTTTTCCAACATTCCTATGTCGAGGTAATGCATCACACTATATTTTAATTTCATACATGGCCAATGCATAAATTAAATAAATATTAGAGGTAATTGAGAACAACCATAAACCATTTAACAAATAAGAGTGTACATTAAGATCAACATAGTTCATTCACATCATAAGCTTGAAAATGAAGCTTATCTAGCGATGGACTTGATTTTACTCAAAATAGATTTCATTTCAAATAACATAAAAAATTACAAGAGTATGGGTGGAGAAGATTTATCATGAAATAGCTTTTATAATCAATTTCATATAGCAGATGCTTCTAGGAGTGAATTCCATTATACACGATCATTCTCTACCCCATCTCCCTCTCTTTTTACTATTTTGAACAATCAAAGCATGACCAACCCTAAACAAAATTAAAAAGAACTATTTATACTTAATAAACATAAACTGAGTCAGATAATATGGTGTTTGAATAAGTGTTACTGCAACATTATAGTGATGATCTAGCACCTCAGTGTTCTTGAGTTTGCTCCACCATAGCACTAGGCTGACTCGATATGATGTTTCCTAGTAATCAATTCTAACTTTTATGTCGTGTTGATACAAGAAATTTGGCACCGTGGTGCTTGGAAATGTGAATTGGCATTGCAGTGTTCTAGATGTCAGTGTTGAGGTGTTGATTTATTTACAAAATAGATAGAATATAGAGCACAACGACAATTCCTTTCGTGGAATTGAGGTACTAATAACGTTGCAATGATGGATGATGTTTTGCTGGGGCTCGATTAATTGAGAAAATGACTTAATATAGAGCATCAAAATTCTCTAATTTGGCACTAGGGTGTTGAGGCACTGTGGTGTTAGTAGTCTGGGTGTTGTGCTGCTAGTATAGACTTTAAAAATTCTTGTCTTTCTGTTAAGATTTTCTTGCACAATATTAACTAAAACAAATATTTTCACTTAAACTTTATACAATAAATTGTAACACAATTTATTCTTAACAATCTCATACAATTTCTTGGGAATTTTAAAAGTTATCTAGTATGTTTAACTTTTACAAATTTGAATTTAAGCTATTTTTATACCCATTTAAATAATCCCAATTTTTTTTATAAATTAGAAGGTGTACATCAAGTTAATTTAATTACTTTATCATTAATGTAAAAATAGCATAATTTGAGCTTAAGTAAAATGTGTTAAACTCTACAAAATATATATGAGCATAGTTGATGAATTCACAAAAAGTGGAGAACTAATCAATAGGGAGAGGGGGGGCGGGGGGGGGGGGGGGGGGGGGTGGTGGGGAGGAGTTTACACTTCCTTAGGATGACTTATATTATGTGTTAGACTAGTCAAACCTTGATCCTTCATAGGTCCAAATGACTCCCTTTAAACCATTTTTTAAACTTCAATCCATCTTGTCCACATCATTAGCATTAATTTTTCATTCAAACTATCATCTTTATATTATCCTTACTCAATAAGTCTAGTGATATGTTATAAATGCTAATTATGCAAATCTTTGATCTACACAAGTATATTCGCCATGTCGAGTAATAAAGTTGGGAGTAGAGTATTGTTCCCATAAGGATAGGTATCACCCTAGGATCACTCTAGTACTATTTATATGAAATGCTTTATTTATATTTCCAGCATAATTAAAAGTGTGTGCTAATATAAGCTATAAACTATAACTTCAAATAGGGAAATTCTATGTCAAAGTAGCTCTTAACCTATGATGGTTTAAAATTCATGAATACAAAAGTTTGAACTATTCTAATGTTGCTGTGGATTAAAGCAAGTATATGCCTAGTCTTTATCAAGCATATTGGAGTTTTTAGCTAATTTTTTACTCAAATACTGTGATTATATCTCTTAAGATTCATGAAGTCTAGCCACCATGTCTATGCATGATAGAGTTCAGTTTTAAATCCCCCAATTATTCCTCTACTCCTCCATTGCGGTAGTAAATCATACTAATTTTTAAGTTTCATGCAAGGCCAATGCATTAACTAAATTAAGTACAAGGGAATTAAAAACAACATTCAAATAATTCATTAAGTAATATCCAATCTCAACCACACATGGTTTCTATTGCATCAATATCATAGAATAATATTTTAGGTAGCCATGAAGCTAAAAATAAATAAAACACACTTCATTTAACTACAGAATAAAAGTATAAAAGATATGACTAGGATAGATGTCACCACAATGTTCTTTACAACATGCTATAAACTTTTCTTACCACTAGAATAGACTTCCTTCTTTTGCACTCACTCCTTCAGTCTCACTAGACCATTTCTTAGACTATTTTTAAATTGAAATATTTCCAAGCCCTCACAAAGTTGACTAAAACTACTTATATTTAGTACTAATAACCAACACAAGCATCACGACATTGCTGGTGATAGAGCTAAGGTGCTTATGAAATAAACTAACACCATGATGCTCATGAATCCAACTTTTGGGTGCTCTAATTGAATCAACATGTAGCTTTCTTGTGGTATCTGACTTAACCATTGTGTTTTGGCATTGAAGTTTCTTCATCCGTGTTGTGGCATTTCTACACATGGGCTATGCAACATGGCATTTTCTCCACTATAACACTCTGCTCTCTATCTTTTTGGTCTAATTAGGGGTTTGTCGCTACGGTGCTCATGGTGCAACACTACTACACTAGCATAATTTTTTATGCTTTTTTCATAAGATTCTCCTACACAAAAGCATCAAGTGAGGTCCTTTCATAGTAAAAGAGGATATCAAAACTATCACACATAATTCCACTAATAAATTTCCCCAAACTTAAACTAGAACTTGTCCTCAAGTAATTTTCATGCACCTTCAAATAGGTAATCTTATTTTTGCTAAATTGCATTTCTAGAATATTAAAAATTAAGAGAATACTAGCTTATTTGTGTTAATTGCAATATTTGATGGTTAAGAACTTCAAATAGTACAACTAATAAAAAACAACCTAATAAGTCATTATAAACAGTATTCCTTCCAAATTCAGCTCCTAAATGTGCAAGTGCAACCTTTTTACTAACTTAATTATGATTGATGATCTTAGATTTAAAAAAAATTTTATATATATTTAGTTTTATAGTTTAATTTTTAGATTCATTATGTTTTATAATTCCAATAACCTCTTAGTTTAATTCTCTCTTAGATTCTTCTTATTTTTCATTCACCCATTTTTTGTATTTTTTTTTTCTTTTAACACTTTTTCTTAGTACTTTTTTTAAATGATGTTGAATACCAATTTGTCTCCCTCCTTAAAGTAAACTAAGTTATAATTAACTAAGGATTATTTGCAAGAGTGTATAAGGCCATAATTACATGCTTCTAATGAACCTTATAATTTATCAAGATTTTACATTTTCACTAAATCTTTATTTATTCAAACCTAAACTAAGTAGTCAAGTGCTTCTGGGTTGTTTAGGAGTCTTCTTTATTTAGAATTGTTAATCTTAATTATTTCTTTAGTCGCTATTAAGGTTGTTTAATTTCCATTATTTCCCTTCTTGTATTCAACTAATCACCTTAATTTTTGTATTTTTCCTATTTTTAATTCATTCCAAATTTGTAATTTTAGCAATTAATAGATATAATCTCATTTATAATTAATAATACATGAAGAGAAATTAATACACATAAAGTTTATAAAAAGGGGTAATAACAAACTTTCATTAGCATAACATTATACCACAAACAAATTAAGAAAATTTAAAAAAATACAACAAAAATAAGTAGAGAACACTACTTGAAAAAAATATAAATATAGAAGCAAAAACAAAAAATCCCTTCTACTCCTTCTCCTCCTCTTCCACTTCTTCTGCTATTGTTGTTATTGCTGCTAACTCAGGCTACCAACTATAAGGTTCATAGTTAGGGGATGTAGGGAATAATGGTCGATCTGTAATCTAGAGAAGTTTGGTTTTTTGATGCTTTAATGAATTTCATCTTTTAAAGGATTGCAGTCTTTCTAAAAGGTTTGGGTTGGTCCTGATCTTGATTTGGTTTAGCCATTTATACTGCTAAAGTCTTTTAGATTTTTGAATTTTTGTAAGGGTTCTTTTTATCTCTAAGTAAAATAATAAGGGTTCCATAGTGGATCTACTATGTATATGCAAGCAACACAAAAATGATGGAATGCAATTAAAAGAATTTTTTTTTGAAAAAAATAAATAATTGACAAGCTAATAAGTGCAAGTGATTAATAAAAATTAAATAACAAAAAGGATTAAAATTGCAACTTTTTAAGTATTATAAGGATATAAGCATAATATACACTTGTAGTTCCCTAACAACAATGCCAAAAACTTGACGAACAATTTAATTTCTATATTTCTAGCTATGCAAGTGCACATATCAATCAAGTAATATGGTTAATAAGAAGAGTGTTGATCCCACGAGAAAATCATGTACCTTATGAATGTCTCTAGTACTGCCTACTTAAGTGACAAAGTTATCCTAGTGAGCAATATGAAGGTGAGGTTCTACAATAATAAAGAATATTGAAAATGCTAAAATGATGAAGATAATTATATTAAAAGATGACTTAGACTTATGATAATGAACTAAGCTATGTTTTCCTACGTAGATTCTAAGTTAGTTATAAATCGTAGTATATGGACCCTTATATCTCTATCAAGCTTTTGTCGGTGTGAAGAAAGGCTTTCACTTCTCTATTAATGATTGCATCTCAAGAAATCCTAACATCTTAATCATCCTATGTCTAGGCATGAAAGTGTTCTATCTCAACTCTCCTAATTCTTCTAACATTCCTCTATTGAGGTAATGCATCACACTATATTTTAATTTCATACATGGACAATGCACAAATTAAATAATTTTTAGAAGTAATTGAAAATAACCACGAACCATTTAACAAATAAGAGTCTACATGAAGAACAACACAGTTCATTCACATCATATGCTTGAAAAATGAAGCTTAACTAGCCATGGACTTGAATTTACTCAAAAAAGATTTTATGTCAAATAGCATAAACATTTACAAGAGTATGAGTGGAGAAAATTTAACCTAGTATAGCTTTTATAATCACTTTCATATACTAGATGATTCTAGGAGTGAATTCCCTTATACACGATGGCTCTCTGCCCCATCTCCTACTCTTTTTACTATTTTGAATAGTAAAAACATGACCAACCCTCAACAAAATTAAAAAGAACTATTTATACCTAATAAACATAAATTGACTCAGACACTATGGTTCTTGAATAAGTGGTACCTCAACATTATAGTGACGAACTAGCACCTAATTGCTCTTGAGTTAGATCCACCGCAACATTGGGCTGACCAGACATGATGTTTCCTAGTAAATCACTTCTAACTTTCATGTTGTGGTGCTTCAAGAAAGTTGGCACCGTGGTGCTTGGAAATGTGAGTTGGCATTGCAGTGCTCTTGTTGTCAGTGTTGGGGTGTTGATTTATTTACCAAAAAGATAGATTGTAGAGCACAATGCCATTCCTTTTATGGCATTGAGGTGTTTATAACGCTGCAATGCTGGATAATGTTTTACTGGGGCACTAGATTAATTTGAAAAATGACATAATGTAGAGCACCATGATTCTCTAATTTGGCTCTAGGGTGTTGAGGTGTTGTGGTGTTAGTAGTCTGGGTGTTGTGCTGCTAGTATAGACTTTACAAATTATTTTTTTTCTCTTGAGATTTTCCTACACAATATTAACTAAAACACATATTTTCAGTCAAACTCTATACAATAAATTATAACAAAATTTCTTCTTAACAATATCATACAATTTTTGGAAATTTTAAAAGTTATCTAGTATGCTTAACTTTTACAAATGGGAATTTAATCTATTTTTATACCCATTTACATAATCCCAATTTTTCTTATAAATTAGGAAATGTCCATCAAGTTAACTTAATTACTTTGTTATCATTGTAAAAAGGATTAATTTGGGTTTAAGTAAAATGTGTTAAACTCTACACAATATATATGGGCATAGTTGATGAGTTCACAAATAATTGAGAACTATTCAACGAGGGGTTACACTTCCTCAAGATGACTTTTATTATGTGTTAAGACTAGTCAAATGAATATCCTTCTTAGGTCCAAATGACTAGCTTTAAACTATTTTTAAACTTCAATCCATCTTATGTACATCATTAGCAGTAATCTTTCATTCAAACTATCATCTTTATATTAGCCTTACTCGATAAGTCTAGTGATAGGTTATAATTGCTAATTTTGCAAAGCTTTGATCTACGCAAGCATATGTGCGATGTCGAGTAATAAAGAAGTGAGTATAGAATTGTTCCCATAAGAATAGGTATTACCTGAAGATCATTATAGTACTATTTATATGAATTACTTTATTTATATCACCTTCATAGTTAAAAGGGTGTGCTAATTTAAACTATCAACTATAGCATCAATTAGGGAAATTCTATGTCAAAGGTAGATCTTAACCTATGATGGTTAAAAAATTCATGAATACAAAAGTTAGAACTATTCTAATGTTACTGTGGATTAGAGAAAGTATAATCCTAGTCTCTGTCGAGCATATTGGAGTTTCTAGCTAATTTTTTTAACTACTATGATTATATGTCTTAAGATTCTAGAACTCTAGCCACAATTGGTCTATGCATGATAGAGTTCAGTTTTAAATCCCCTAATTATTCCTCTCATCCTCCATCAGGCCAGTAGATCATACTAATTTTTAAGTTTCATGCAAGGCCAATGCATAACTAAATTAAGTACGAAGGAATTGAAAATAACATTCAAACAATTCATTAAAGTCATATCCAATCATAAGCACACATGGTTTCTATTGCATCATAAGCCCAGAATAATATTTTATCTAGCCATAAAGCTATAAATAAATAAAATACACTTCATTTAGCTAGAAAACAAAAGTATAAAAGATAAGAATTGGATAGATGTCACCACAATGTTCTTTACAGTATGATATAAGCTCTTCTTACCACTAGAATAGACTTCCTTCTTTTGCACTCACTCCTTCACTCTCTCTAGACTTTTTCTTAGACTATTTTTAAATTAAAATATTTCCAACCCCCTTGCAAACTCGACTAAAACTATTTATATTTATTACTAATAACTGACACAAGCCTCACAACATTGCTGGTGATAGCACTATGGTGCTTATGAAATGAACCAACAGCATGATGCTTAGGAATCCAACTTCTATGTGCTCTTATTGAATCAATGTGTTGCTTCCTTGTGGTATCTGACCTAATTGTCGTGCTATGGCATTGAAGTTCCTTCATCAGTGTTATGGAATTTCTACATATGGGAAATGCAACAAGGCATTTCCTCCACTATAACACTCTGCTATCTATATTTTTGGTCAAATTAGGGGTTGGTTGCCACCGTGCTCATGGTGCAGCCCTACTACACTAGTGTAATTTTTTTTGACTTTTTTCATAAGATTCTCCTGCACAAATGCATCAAGTGAGGTCCTTTCATAGTAAAAAGAGGATATCAAAACTATCATACATAATTCCATTAACAAATTCTCCCAAACATAAACTTTAACTTGTCCTCAAGTAATCTTCATGCACTTTCAAACTGGTAATCATTTTTTTTTTGCTAAATTGCAATTCGAGAATTTTAAAAGTTAAGAGAATACTGACTTATTGGTGTTAATTGCAATATTTTATGGTTAAGAACTTCAATTAGTATAACGAATAAAAAGTATCCTAATAAATCATTACAAATAATATTCCTTCCAAATTCAGCTCCTAAATGTGCAAGTGCAATTTTTTGCTAAGTTAATTATGATTTATGATCTTAGATTTAAGAGGATTTCATATTTTTTTATTTTTATAGTTTAATTACTAGATTCATTATGTATTATAATTCCTATAATTCCTCTTATTTTAATTATCTCTTAGATTCTTTATGTAGAGTTTAGACTTTTTAGGTACCAATTTTTTATGTACTAATACTTAGCTTTCTTCTTATTTTTATTTCACTCATTTTTTGTATTATTTTTCTTTTTCTTTTAACTCTTTTTCTAAGTACCCTTTTTAAATGATGTTCAATACCTATTTGTCTCCCCCCTTAAAGTAACCTAAGTTATAATTAACTAAGGATTATTTGCAAGAGTGTATAAGGCCATAATTACATGCTTCTAATGAATGTTATAATTCATGAAGATTTTATATTTTAACTAAATCTTGAATCATTCAAACCTAAACTAAGTAGTCAAGTGCTCATGGGTTGTTTAGGAGTTTCCTTTATTAAGAATTATTAGTTTCTATTAAGGTTGCTTAATTTCCATTATTTCCCATCTCATATTCAACTAATCACCTTAATTTTTGTATATTTTTTATTTTAAATTCATTCCAAATTTGTAGTTTTAGCAATTTATATATATATAACCTCATTTATAATTAATAATACATGAGGAGAATATGCTTAATTTCCATTATTTTTTATATATGATTGTATTTTTCCTTTATTAATAATTATTAGTTACAATTCTTTTATAAAATTTGTATGTTTCCAAATTCTTTTTTTATAAATTGTTTGTCTATGAAATTAAAATTTTCCTTAGTTTGAATTTATGAGGGCACATAAGAGGTTTTCCATTATCCGACCATCACTATTTGGCAACATTCACTTTGATTTTAGGAAAGTGCATATGGCTACATTTATACAATCTATCAATTATTGGATGTCAAACATAGTTCAAATATGATACACTCCACCACACTTGTTTGAAAATGAAAAAAATGTTGAAATTCTTTTTAGTGAGTGAACCATTGATGAAAGAAAGTATAAATAACTAAAATCTAAATGTTTGAATTATTTCTTTTGTACTTGGAAATAAAAAAATTATATGAGTCTTTCTACGTAAAACTAGCAATGAAATTTTGAATAGACTATGCAATACCTATGAGGGCATAAATAAGGTTAAGCAAACAATATAATTATTCTATTGTATGATTATAAACTATTTTGTATGTAGTTGAATGAAAGCATTTTTATGTGCACACTCAATTTTAAAAAAATTTCACATTTTTCATGTCCTAAAAAAGATTATTTTAATGCTAAAATATGAATAAAATATTGAGGTGCATGCCTAAATCTTAGGATGCCAAGGTCATGGAAATTTTGAATTGAAAGATTTATCTTCTTATTCTATTGACCATATACTTAGCTCTTTGATAACTAGAGACACGCAAATGTAGGAGCTCAATGGATGAAGAAGGTCATTGCAAGGAGAACATACTGATAATAGTAAGTTAAATTATGTTGAAGATGATGACATCACATGCTTGACCATTTTGTTCAAAATCCTCCTAAAGAATAAAATGTAAAAGTAAAATGATAGTAAAGGTGCAAAGAAAAAGGTCAAAAGAATAGTAAAATTGATGTTGACATTTTTTTATTTTGGGTGGAATAAGATAGGTCACACAAAATAGGAGTGTCCAAATCATAGAAACTAACAATGAAAGGAAAATACTGAGAAAAAGAGGGAAATAAAGAAAAATAAAAGGAAAACACAATGTGCTTTCTTGATTAATTTAGATTCATGCTTGTTAGAGTCTAAGATTGATGAAGAAGTCTTAAATTGTTCTCAATGGCTCATGAAGGATCAGATGATTTATATAGAAAGCATGTATACAATTTTTTATTATAATGAAATATTTAGATTTATTGAACAATTGCACACAATCATTAAGAAATTGGTGAAAAATGTATTTGTATCAAATAAAGAATTTTATACATTACAAAAAAGACATAGTATTTTTTAGAAGAATCTTAAAATTTGAAAAATGAGCTAAGAAGATAGCATTCCCATGCATAATGAGCTTGAGCATTCATACACTACACTAGAAGGAGAGGTTTTATATTTTCATGAAATTGATGATGATCTTCAGGTCATGATTAGAATCACAACAAGTATAAGTGAAGTCTTAAGACAAAAAATTAAATAACTTTGAAAAATTTCACCAAGTTTTACACCTGGTCATACATCACTTAGAGTGGTTCCAATGGTATTATCTACTTCTAGAAAGAAGAAGTTTAGATCAAATAGGCTACATCTTTCATGCCTTAAACTTTCTTGCTATTCATGTGGTATGGCCAAATGTGTTGCATAGGTGTGCACACATAGATCCCACTTGAGTACTTCTTATGAATGGAGACCAAGAGCCACTATAATTCATCATAGCATGCATGCATCGTTTAGCATTGGTAAACCCAAGCTAATTAGAGTTTATATAATTACATCTTAGAATATTTGTGTAGGTGTAACTTCACAATGGGATTGATGAAGCCATGTAGTACATGAATAGATGGTGGTCCCATTATATGAATATAGAGAGTAATAAATACCTTGAATTTAAGTTCAAGAATGGTGGAAAGGTGACCCTCAACAACAATACTACTTAAAGGTAATTGGATCAGGTACTATTGGTAAAGTAAACTCTTTTTCATTGATAATGTCCTTTTATTAGATGGTTTAAAATATAAATCAAAGAGAATTAGTTAATTATATGATAAATTTTTTGATATGAATTTCTTTTTTATTAATGTTTACTTGTTTTGGATGTTAAAATTATTTTAGAAGGTCCATGCAAGAATAATGTCTATATGCTTGATTTGGATAGTATGGGTAGCTTTAAGAAAATATATTGCCTTAAGATCATAATATATGTGTCTTGGTTGTGGCATAGGAGTTGGTGTCATGCTAGTATAAACTCATTTAAAAATTCACACACCTTGAGTTGATTTGAGGGATACCAAATTAGAATTCAATAATGACCATTTGTGTGAAGCATGCTAGTTAAAAAAATAACATTGGTCATCATTTCATTTTATTAAGGATATAACGATTTATATACCACTAAAGATATTATATGTTTTTTCTTGGACCTATTAGCACAACAAGTTTGGGAGGGAAGTCTTATGATTTTGTGATAGTAGATGACTACATTGGGTTTACTTAGATTAGAATTTTAGTACAAAGGAGTGAATCTTTCTAAGAGTTTGGTTTTTTACTTTATGGATTCAAAGGAATAAATGTTACACTATGTTGATTATCCTCAATGACTATGGTTGGGAGTTTGAAAATGAAATTTTTGATATTTTTTTGTTAGGATATAGGAATAAATCACACCTTCTTATCTCTTAGGACACCATAAAAAAATGGGATAGTAGAGAGGAAAAATAAAACCTAATTAAAGTTGCTTTAGATATGTTAAATAAGTACAAATTACCTAAATTTTTTTAGGTTGAAGCAGTAAATATGTTAATGTTTATGTGAATCGAATATTTTTGAGTTATTGAATTGAAGTGCACCTAATCTATCACATTTACATGCTTTTGGTCTAAGTGATTTTCGTTGAATAATAGAATATGAATTTGGGAAAATTTGTTGCAAATTTGATGAATCTATATTTTTTTGTTCTTATATGTGGGAAAAGCTTATAGAATATTTTATTAAAAAATATGCTATATTTAATGAATTTTTTTTGTTGTCCTACCCAAAAAAATTAGAGTGAGAGGAAGGCTATATACTTAGTTTTAAAAACATAGAGCATGAATACAAATATGACACCCAGGAGTCATTGCCTAAAGAATGGAGGTATGCATAAATCCACCGTAAAGACTTCATTATAGGATTTCATTATGTTGGATTTAGGACTAGACATATCCTTAAAGATGAAATTAGTTATACCACTTTTATCTCTACTAAACCTACTAGTGTAGATGAGGCATAAGCTAATGAACTTTGGAATCTAACTATGTAAGAAGAATTAAATCAATTTGTTAGAAATGATTTTGGGAGTTAATGCTTAGAGCAGTAGATTAGAGTGTAATAAACAATAAATATTTTTTTAGGAATAAACTTAATTACTCTATATCAATCGTAAGAAATAAGGAAAGACTGATGGCAAAAGGATACACTCATATAGAATGAATATAAATTGAAGAAATATTTTCCACAACTGCATGTTTATAGGCTATGAGGTTACTTCTATCTTTTGCATGTTTTAAAGAATTTACGTATATTAAATTGATTGAAAAAGTGCATTTTTGAATGGTGTTATAGAGGAGGATATGTATGTTGAGTACCCACATGGATTTGAAAGCACAACACATCATGATCATGTTTACAAGTTTGAAATGGCATTCTATGGATTGAAAAAAATACCTAGAGCATGGTATGATAAACTTAAGTTTGGCGTAATAATAGTACATATTTATATTGATGATATCTTTCATGGATCAATGAATGACACGTTATGTGAAGAATTTTCATATACCATGATCAATGAGTTTAGATGAGTGTGATGGGTGAGTAGACATATTTTCTAGGATTCAAAGTAAAATAGGAAAAGAAAGATAGTTTTTTGAGTTAGGAAAAGGATTTAAAAGAATTTATTAAGAAATTTTATGTGAAGTATATAATAGAATGAACACCACCATGAGCCCTACTACTTAGCCAGATGAGGATGCCATTGAAAAACCTATAGATCCAAAAAGATTTTGCATTATGATAAGATTCTTATTATAATTGAGTGCTAGTCAACCTGATGTTAAGTATAGCTTCTATCTTTGCTCGTGATTTCAAGTTGAACCTAAAGAATCATATTTGGTTATAGATAATGGAATCCTTTTATATTTCATTAGGACACCCAACCTTGGTATTTGATATCCAAGGTATAGTGTGTCAATTGACCTTTTAGGTTATTCAGATGTAGACCTTATGAACTATAGAATTGATAGAAAAAGCACATTAATATTTTTCCAATTCATTAGATACTAATTAATCTCCTAGTCCTATAGAAAAAAAAACTATATAGTAGCCTTTTCCACCATGGAAGCAAAATATATTATTTTAAAAAGTTATGTCCCCTAAGCCTTTTTGTTGAAATAATAATATTTTTATTTTTGTCTGTAGATGGACATCATACCTATCTTATGTGATAACACTAGTGCTATTTATATCACAAATATCCAAATTTAGCACTCACAAATAAAACAAAATGATATACATCATCACTTTATCGGTGATCACATATTGAAAGGTGATGTTGACATTAAGTTTATCAATGTTAAAAATTAGTTGGTGGATAATCTTATAATGGAACTTATTTGTGAAAGGCTTAGTGCACTTATAACTAATTGTGAGTGATAGGCTTGAGTGTTTGGACCTTATAGTGAGTTTTTATGTTTGTTGGTTGTACATCTATTATAAATGTTTGTATTTGTGATTGGTGTTTTTTTTATGTTTTATAATTTAGCTATACTTGTGTGTGTATTAAGAGATCCATGAACAATTGAAAAATAAAATATGTAAGAAAATTGACAAAAAATTAACTTTGTAGTGTATGATCACACATCCTTGTGGGTAAATAAATTATGCCAACTAAATCAATTTATATTTTTATAATCAAATATGCATAACTAAAAATTTTCTATCATAAAAGATATACTGATGCTTCACTATCAATCTAAATACAAAATCATAATTTATTTCATAGTCAAACTCAGCATAGAGAATATACTATTCATCCCACTGGTGATATTCAATTATCCTTTTGAAAATGAAATTAACTAGTGATAAAACTTTAATTTATGTTTAAAGATTTTTGGGCTACTCTAGAAATCTAAATCAAGGTTTAATTTTTTATTGGGTTTTATATTTTTTATAGAGGCAAGCCTCTATAGTTAATTACATCTCAAGACAAGTCTTGAGAAAACCTTCGATTAAAGTAATGACTTGACTTCTTTAGATTTATAATGATTTAATCGAGGATTTAATTTTTGACCAACATATTAGTTTGGAAAGTTCAATACATGAACACTTCTTTACAGAGTAAATGGGAGAAGGATAGAGATGCTTTAGATTTTGGAGAATCCAAAAAACACTTTAACCTATATTATGGTTTGGCTTTATAAATTTAAATAAGGATTTTACTTACATATTTAAGTTGACAGATTATTAGATAATTAGATTACCCTCTTGAGGAAAGGTACATAAAGTGTATATAAATCTGGACATATATTTGCTTGGAGTGGATAGCCAGCTAACCACTTAAGAAAACTTTTAAAATAATATTTTTTAGGTATAATGCATGCATGGTAGATAGCTATTATTTAAATCAAAACCAAGGATTTAAGTTTAAGAATTTAATCAATATATAGAAGATGTCATGCACCTAGCTAATATTCTTTAAAATGATTTTTGCACTTGTACTCTAGATCCTCTATGATGCACTTAATGCAATCTACACTATATGATTAACTTAATCTTTATGGCCAATTTTCTAAAAAATTTTGGCAGTATAATGGGCTTAAACCCCAAAGGAATTGTTGGCTTAGCCTAGTCGCTTAGGCCACCCTAGCTTACCAATGGATTATGTGTTGGGTTTACGTACATTGTAAATATGCATGCATGTATAGTAAATGATTTCAAGTCTATGGTATAAATACTGTGATGTCCTAAGAGCCTACCATATGTATCATTGAAAGGACACGCATGTCATAAAGGAACCTAGGAAAATAAACTACCCCCTAATATAATTCATTTAAGAAGCCATGAATGAAATATATGAACATGTATAAATAAATTAATGTATATATAAAAATATGGAAAGTACCACTAAAGTACAACCTAGGGTCTGCATGAAAAAAAAAGGTGGTAAATCTCCTCCATGATAAGCTTAGATTTTTACACCAATTGAATGTCACAAATCTAAGTGAGATTGCTTATTTAAATCTTTAGGACATAGGCATCATGCTAATCAAGCTCTGGGTCTTTTATAAAAGTTTGAAATGTGATGTTCCTCAAAGGAAGATGGATCAATAGCTTTTGGAGTCTTACAAGTATATATATTTTAAGCAATCACGTTTAAGATTTTCACATCACTTATATATTTATAACTTGATATACCTATACGATTGTATCTAAAATTTACATTTATATGGACTCATTACTATATGCATTTATAATTTACAAATTGGATTTACACTTTACAAAAAAAAAAAAAAGACTCAGATTGAACTGGTATAGGTGTATGCGAGCTAAGAAAAGTAAAGTGCAATGTAGGAAAGTAAATGTGCAAAAAATGCATATATGATAGTCAAGAGTATAGAAAAGTAAATAATAACAAGATTCCCTCCAAACAGGTATCCCACAAACCATAACACAAGAAAGTATAATAATGGCCTAGCCATGACTAGAGTAAGTTGTCATAGCAGACAAATTCTAAAGGGTGTGCTAAGCTTATGTGGCTTGGGTTTGCCTTAAGGGAGTTGATGTTTGAATTGTTTAAAAATTGAATTATTTTGTTTATTACATGCCAAAGGGATTTAATTCTAAGTTAAAAGATTGTTAATTAATAAGTCCAAGTGAGGTTTGAAGTTAAGAATCAACAGGTGCTAAGGTTTATGAATCTAATGTATTAGTTTCCTCCTCATAAGGGATAAAGTAAGAGCATAATACCTTGGTTTATTTATAATTTATTTAATTTTAATTTTAGAGAATAGTGGTAATTAGAGCTTCAGATTACTTCAAAATCTTTAATTAACAACTCCTAGGCTTATTAGAGTAATGCATTTGTTTCCCCCCTAAGGGATAAATTAAATGCATAAAGCCTTGGATTTATTTAATTAGTTATTAGTGATTTAATTAATTATTTAAGTTTAATTAATTTAATTTATTTAATAAAATTGATTAAATTTGATTTATTTATGTAAATTTATTTAATTCAAATAATTTAATTTTTATTAAATATTCTCTAATTTTTATTTTACTTATTTAAATTTGACTTTTTAAATTTATTTAATTTTAAAATGAATTTTTATTATTTATTAAAATTAAATTATTTAATTTTTATTTAAGATTTTTATTTAATTCTTATTGATATTTATTTAATTTGATTAATTTAAGATTTATTAAATTATATAAATTATGAAGCATTAATGGTGGGTTTGACCAAACTTTGACTTTTGGATTGATTAAAATTTAAATTTTTATTTTGTTTTTCTTGTATTCTACTATTCATTTTGAGTTAGATGGAATTTAAATTTTTTTTATTTTTATTTAATTATTTAATTTATTCATTTAATTGATTTATTTAAATTCTTTTTTATATAAGGAACTTAGGGTGTTGCAATTGACTGATCAAATGACTTCAAATGTTTAAAATATTTTTACCTTGAGTTAAGGGTGAATCAAGGTTCAATCAATAACAAATTGAGGTTAGTTGGATTAAGACATGATTTGATATGATTTAATTTTATTAATATTTAATTAAACCCTAAGTTATAATTAATGTTATTTAAGATAAAACATTAAGGGGCCTTTATTTTTCCTTAATATTATATTTAATTTGTGATTGAATTCAAATTAGTTTATATTTTTATAATTTTTGTTAATTTAATTATATAATTTATAATTTTAAGCCAAAAATTAGGGCTGATTTTAGGGTTTGTGATTTTTATGAGTTAAAAAGCATTAATTGCCACCAAATTAGTTCTAAGATTTAGGATTTTACTATGTTCACTTGGTTTGAGTTTCAATCCCATTGGAATTGAAATGAATTTTCTAAAAGTTTTCTAATTTTACAAACCCTAGACTATGTAGAATAACCTAGCACTATCTAGCATTAAACAAGGCTTGCAATCAGAGGTATCTATTCCTTGCACAAAATATATAAACCACACAAAGATCAGTCCCTAACACTCTATTGGTTGCTCATAATTAATTTTCAAACATTTGGGTCAAATCTTGACCAAATTGTTTAGAAATTCAATTGTGTACACTGGAGACTTCAATCAGGGCTAGGAAAATTTTGGAATGTTTGGAGCATCCTATAATTTACCCCATAAAAAAATTTAAGTCAATTGGATGAATATTTTTAGAGAATTTAATTAAAAAATAATAGGAGATTAACATGAAATTAATTAAAAAATATACATGCAAGCCTTTCAAAATAAATTTTAAATAATAGAGCTTCTTTTTATGAATCCATAGAGCCCTAAATCATAGGAATTGGATCTATAAATGATTTCCTATAAATTATTGAATCTTGGCGCATTAAAAATATTTATTAATTCATTTGAAATCAACTAGTGATGGTGGCGCTGAGTTGGACCGTGCTTTATAAGTGGCGCACTGCCATTAATTGTAGAGATTTGCTGTAGTCACCACTTATCAATGTTAGTGAGAGCTATAACCATTCTAGCTACATGATGAAATAATCAAATGGTTATAATTTAATCTAGTTAATGCATTGGTTTGAAGAGTCACAAAGAAATTTAATATGATGAAATGTGGATCATCTGAGTAAATACATGTGGGTTAGATGGTTTATATTTCATCTTCTTCCTCCATATATAAAGGGAACTATTTTTTTATTTAATGTGAACTATAGAATGTATATTAATGCTTAAATTTCTTTACAGAGGGTAATACATGTCTAAACTTCCATTACAGGAAGCTTGGAAGCTTCATTTGATGGAAGAAATGCATATTATCTAAACCTAACTAGGGAGTTAGGGTTTAATATTTACCTCTTTGTAGTGGGTTTTTAAGCAAGAAAATGGTCTAGTTGGCATCCTTTGCTCTAAAAAGGCTGGTTGGAGGAGCAATATGGAGAGAGTTTATAAACTTGGGATGAAGAGGTGGCCAGAGCTCACTAGTTCTTCTTGTTGGTGATGTCTAAGCACCTTGATTTTACCTGTGAGATATATAAGGAGGCTTGGGAAGGAAAAATGAAACAAGTGTGAAGAAATGAGCACTAGGTTTTGAATGAAGTTCTTTATCTTATTTAGCCTAATTTCCCCTATTCTATGTGCTGGAGGATAAAGGAAGGGCTGCGATTCACAGGGGAATTATCTAAGATTTTTATACGTGGATCAAATGGTTAGGGGGTAGGCCCTAGAGAAGGAGGTGGATGATAATAGGAGAAAATGACTTTGGGTCTTTATAGGTTGTGCGGACTAATGGGTCAGGCCTAAGTTAAACTAGACCCTTAGGATATGTTAGGGTAGTGTAGGAAGCTTTTAGATGTATAGTTAAGCAAGTTTAAATAGTAAGTTTGGAGAGAATTTGAGTAAATGATTAGTTTTTACCAAATACAAAAAAAAGAGTAGCATTTGACCACTTTTTCTAGTCAAGCCAACTAGGATAGACCTTAGGAGAGTTCCAAAAGTCAATTAGGTTAGGTATAGTAGATTAGAGCCAATAGATTCAATTTTGATTGAGCTTTGATTAGGTTTAGCTTATGTTGACCATTTCATATGAGTAGATCAAGTCAACTCATCATGAAGGAGTTAATCTATAATCTAGGAAGCTCATGAAGGTTAATTGGTTGATTTTGAGAAACTAATGCATGCTAATTGGTTGTATTCATAGATTTGCCTCAGGTTAAATTGATTTGACTAGTTTTGGTTGAGTTGATTAGGTTAACCTTTGACCCAAGAGATACACCAGATGGATGTGACACTTTAATATCTTTGAAAGATTTAATTTAGTATGTTTAATGGATAAACCAGGCTATTAGGTGTCAATGTAAGGGTTTAACCTATATTAAGCTAGTTTAACCTAGCTCAAGTAGATTAACTGGGTCACCTTGGCTTGGGAAGCTTGTGTTGATGGGTTTAATATATGAAGCTCCTAAGGTGAGGAATCATGCAAGATTTAAAGTCAAAATTCCTTTGTTAGGTGTGATGCATTCTACTAGGTAAGCAGGGTGTGAGTTAGGGTTCAAAATTGGGTTTTGGGTTTACCAAGACATGCTTAATGGTTTAAATTGATTTAGGTTACCTAGATTGGTTTAAGTATGATCCTAGACTAATCATAAAAATTTGAATTGATGTTGAAGCATGCATGAGTGGAAAGTTGACAGGCTAATGTAGGATACCTAGGGTTGGGTCCCTACAACTTGATGAGATCATGTAACACTATAGTAATATAATATTAGGTTGATGTGAATTTTAAAGGTTAGGACTTTAATGACCTCAACTAAGTACTACTGTACAATGCATATAACATTATATGATTTGACTCACCTAATTATCTAGAAGAATAACTAATTAGAATTATGAAGAAATGTTCATATTATATAATTTGATCTAGTCAACTAGCCATTTAGAATAGTCATTAGGATGATAAAAAATTAAGAGATTATAATATAGTGGAATTAGTCAAATTAGCTAATATAAAGTTGTTGATATGATCTAGAGTATAATATATCATACTATACAATCTTGATCATATTGTGAAATTTGACATTGCCATGAAAATTTATAAATAGGCATGAGTTTCTGCTTTCACTCTCACCATTCATAAGATTACATTCTTATTATGTGAGGCTTTCATTTTCTTAGAGCCTCCATGTACATCTAAGTCAAAAATGGAAAGCAAGCACTAACACACTATAGGATCATCATTTTACCCTCAATGATATGAATGATTTTGATCAAAATAAGATGAAGTACCATATGCAAGATATAGGTATGGGTCAATTATTGATTTTAAGGTCATCTTATAAGAATATTTTCATATCAAATTTATAATCTTTTTATATGTACTACTTTATAATTTCTCCTCTCCCTTGAATTCTCATTTCACTTTGAATGCTTTATAATATTTTTTTACAAATTTAAGAATTAATGTTGATTGGACTATAATGCAATATCTAGTATATATGAGACAAGTAGCAATAAATGATGGACCTATATGAGTTTTTGCACATATTATATACCTACATTGTAGCACATGACATAAGTTCTAATCTCCATTATAAATGGTACATAATAAATCTGAACCTTAATTATTCACCTATTATTCATCCCCAACTCTTAGTGACTAGCCTTATATTGAACGCTTGTATCATCTTATATGTCCTTCAATACAATAACATCCTAAAAGCTAGTGATTAAATTGATATCACTCCTTGATAATTCTAGTTGCCTATTATTGTAACATTGAAACATAATTTAATATGAAAAACCTTTTGATCTAATATACAAAAAATCTCATTTCCATTAGGAACCCTAGGGCCCTGTAGAAAGTAAAAATTTACTTTAGGTCACATCATTGCCTATGTCCTAGAGTCCAAATACAATCTAACCTATCTTCAACCACTCAAGCATCTACCTTCTCACATTATAAGCCATTCATGACACATTGTACATAGTGAGAGGTGCCAACTAGCATGGGAAGGAGGTGTGAATGAGGATGAAGAAGCATGGCCTACACCTCCTATTCATCCTGTGCGTAATTGCTCTTATGATTAGTAGATTGAGCACTTCACACAACCATAGCTGAAGGTCGATGAGCACATCCAATAAGAAAATATTTGTGGGTGTAGCTGTAGCCTTAACATTATGAGGATTGATCCTTAGATATATTCTTCGTATTTTCATTTAGAAAATTTTATTTTAAAAGTTACTAAGCTTCCACTATGCTTGTAAATGACAGTAAAAACCATTTCACAAATCATTTCAACTTTTCAAAGGAATCTCTTAATTTTATTAGATTCACTTAGGGTACTTTCCAATTTCTTGTAATTTAATAAGGATTATTTTTGTTTTTAAATATGAAAAAAAATGCTTGAAATATCTATAGAAATGGGGGGTTGCTCAAATACATTTTTTTGAGTGATCATGAGCTTTAGTGTAAATTTTCAAAATCAAAATGCATAACTTATAATTTTCTTACACAAAAAGTTCTATTATCTATTTTTAAAAAATAAGAATATTTAAGAAAATCAATTTTCATGCTTATTTTTGGCGATTGTGCTTGTTTATAACTTTTAAAAGTTATTTAAATTTACTCTAGGATCTCTCAAATAGTTTAGAAAATTTCCAAATTTATTCGTAGTTTTCATAACTAAAATGGAAATTTCATTAATTATAAAAATATCAAATTATTTAAAAATATGACATAATTGGGGAGTGATTGTAGGATGTGCATGAACATATGTTTTAAATTTCTTGTGTATTTAATATGAATGTATTTCATTATTCAAAGACTCATTTTTAGTTACGGGAAAATGCATATTTCTTTCAATTTTATTGTTAATAACTCGATTTGATTATTCTATATAAATATTACACATCTCTAAATATTTCAAGAATTTTAATTATTTATTTAGTTATTTTCATAATTTTCACCACTTTGGTGAAAATTACTAAAAGAAATTAATAATTATAAATAATAATAAAATTATTTTAGAATATATTTTGACTTGCTTTAAGATGTACGAAATTAATTAACTCAATTTTGCATCACATTATTATTTTAAAAAAATTTCTTAAATAATCCCTATTTTACATAATTATTAATTTAATTATTAAATTTAGTGTTTTCCTTTTGACTACTTTGACATACCCCTTTAGTTTCTCTTTTCAATTTTCAAATTTGAAAACCTTCAATTTCAACTACTAATATAAAAATTCACTTTCAACATATTTCTAAATACTCTCAGTACATTGGATTTAAATTTTGATTATTTTAGGAATTTCCTACAAATACAATAGATTTATTTTAATAAATACAAAATAATAAAAAATTAAATTTTCTTTATTTTGGTTCAGTTTACCAAAAATATAGTCTTTGATATCATTCAATCATTAATGTGGTGTTCTGTCTAAATCATATTAATCCCATGTCTACCTTATTTAAGTAACTCTTTATACATAGTCTTCATTAATCATTTTTGTTTTGTACTCTTTCATTATATTCATTAATCATTTTTGTTATGAGTCGCAAAATGATTCCTTAACCCCTCTTTCTTTGATTGATTTTGGTTTTTACTTTGTGGCTTATAGTTATGCTTGATTGAGATAGGTCGAGCCCCACAATATTTTTTTGAGCACAGTAGTTATATTCCATTATTGCTAGAATCGCTAATAGGTGACTATATATATTAAGATTAGGTATAAAATATTTTAGGATAATTTTCTTTTACCCCTTGCTAGATTTTGGTGACTTTGCATGTCATATTCTATTAAGATACCTCTCAAAAAACTTTTAATTTGTCCTATTATATCACTTAAATGTATTAATTCTTTTATTTATATCTTAACTATATTGCATACTTACCAAGTACAAATCTATATTGAAAAGTGCGTACATTGGTATCAAGCAAACATGTATATATTTAAACTAGGTGATAATGATCAAAAGAAGAGGGATTATTAATGAATATAAATTGTTATCAAAATTACTGTTTAATAAATTTTAGTTTATAAGTATATATTTAAAAGCTTATCAACTTTTTCTATTATATTTATATATACGTATAAGAAACTTGCCTAGCTATAATAGAAAGTTACAAATTCTTTTATTGTCATCACATCACATTATTTTTCTATTATTTTTATACTTTTATAGTGTTTTAGGATTTTCTAATTTTAATCTTTTATCCCTCGTTTACTATTTTATGATTGTTTGGGCTATAAATAATGTTGTTGTAGGTCTATTAACATTAATAAATTTATACTTATCATAAAGCTAATTAACAAAAAGAGTTATCCAAAAATAACATTTCTCTTAATTAGTTTTCTAAATTGAAAATTTCTATCTGTATATATGTTTGATGAGGTATTGTATAGAGCGAGCTAATAGTTAAGACTTCCAAATACTAGTGCATATTCATAACATTGTTCTGTTAAAGTGCATCAAGAATTAATTTTTCACTTAAGGACATATAACTATGCATGAATATCTTATTTGTTAGGATAAAGCTTTACGTATAGGGATTATTTTAGATCAAAAGCCAACATGATCTTAGTATGCCAGGTGAAGGCTGTCTTAATCCTAAGAAGATTATAAGTTCAATTAAGAAGCTCTTGTTGTGGCTATCACATTCCCTTCCTTTTGTAGGAAATTCCTTATACCTTTAGCATTTGCAAGTCTTATAGCTTTCAAATCCATTATATAGAATTTATCTATTTATTTATATTTAGTTTTCTTTTTGTAATTTGAGAAAATGAAGCTAACCCTAGAGCATGTAATTTGTGGTGCCAATCCCTTTGGGAGATTGAGAAACCCACATCCTCTTAATTTAATTTATTTTTCTTATATGACTTCTTAGGAATAATTTACATGGGTTGGCATAAAATTTATTATTCTTACCTCACTATACCTCTTCCCTCATCTCTTCTTAAGAAAATTCTTATATGAGAAGAACAAACTCATATCATTACCCCTTTTCCCATTAAAAAAAATGGTGATCCATGATATATGAGACTCAAAGTCTTTCTCTCTCTCAATATATATATATATTGATTTCACTCCATCTAGTCTTTCTCCTTTGGACATTCTAGTTCCCATTTAAATGTGTTGATTAAAATATTGACTCGTTTATAAGCTTTATAGCTTTAATTCAAAATAAAATACTCTTTAATAGTAAAGCTTATTTTCTAATTTATGATTAGTGCTATTTTCATTTATATATAATGAACAAGAATGCCATGTAGACGTCGTAGCACTCAAACATCAGCAGTGCCGCAGTGCTACAATTGTAACTGTTCAGGACATGAACTACCAATGAAGCGGTGAGTCTGTTCTCTAAATAGTGGGTCCATGTCAGTAAGTGCCACAGTGGAGGAAATCCTTTAGCATTGCAGCGTTCGTTCATTTTATGGGAACCACAATGCTACTGTCTTGGGCGCGACATTGCCAGAATCCATTTTTTGTATTTTTCTATAAATAGTTTGTTTGTAATGTTAATAAGAGAGTTCAGTTACTTAGTTAATTTCAATCTTTATGGTGCTTCTCTGCAATTTTCTTAGGAGTGACAACTAAGGGAATTCAAGGAGCACCAGATCCACTTCATAAGAGTATTTGATCAATATTTGTGGAAGCAATTCTGTAAGTTTAAGAAGTGTAGAGGAGATCATTCAACCCAACTGGTGATATATTTTCTTTTGAACTTTCTTTCTTTTGTGATATTAATGAAAATGAGTTTGCTTCACTGATTCTTCATGTTTGCCAAAATTCTTTAAATTTAGATTGATGATGCAAATGGAATATAAAATACTAATGAATTTTCTTCATCAATAATTTAATGATGTTTTCAATATATCAGGTCTTCATTTAATGCACATAGTGACCATTTGTTTAGTTAATATCAAGTGTAATACAGAGCCTAGGAATAAGAAAGCAAGCACAATAAGGTATATTGGATTGGTATGATGCAACCATAGGCATAGTGCTTGACATATAAAAAAATTATAGAGATGAATTATAATGAGGGGGTTTTAATAGTACATACTTAACTTATTCTTCTAAGATTTTTATAGGGTGACAGACTATGGAAGTTTAGAGTAGTATTGAGGTTGGAAGGGTTTAATTTGTGCTTTGTCTCTTCATGCTTGACTAAGTAGTCAATGATGCATATGCTCTGAATAACATCAATATAAAAGAGAATCATTAGGAAATATATTTTATTTAAATTTTTTATTGATTTTAAACTAAGTGATTGAATCTCCACTAAAACTTATTTTATTGAGTAGGATAATTATTATAATTATAGTAAACATTCTTCCTTGTGGGGTTAATACTCTACTCTATTACTGTATTACGTGATTTGACACATAAACTTATATATATTAAGTGGGGTTTTTACAATTTTTATTTCGAAGAAAACCTGAGCATTATTTAGGGATTGATAGAGCCATAAATTATTTTCACAATTCTTTAGGTTACTCCACCACCCCCATAAAGCGGAGGCAAGCAAACTTTAAGTGATACCACCCCTAGGAATGTGGTTGACTAAGGTACAATTAAAAAATCCAATGGTTTTATCATTGAAAATATACTTTTAGTAGAAGGATTAAAGCATAATCTTCTTAGTATAAGTCAATTATGCGATAAAGGATTTGATATTAAATTTCTTTCTAAACTTTGCCTTATTACTTTAAATGGTAAAACTATTTTGGAAGATAAAAGAATTAACAATATCTTTATACTTCATTTGTCTTATAATAATACTCTAAATGATATCTGATATTTGAAAACTATTTTGGATGAATCTTAGCTATGACATAGGTGACTATGTCATACAAGTATGAAAATCTTTAGGAAGATTAACTAGTAGGATCTAGTTAGAGGAATTCCAAAGTTAGAGTTCACTAAAGAGCATCTATGTGATGCTTCTCAGTTAGGAAACCAAAATAGGTTATCGTTCCATTCGATTAAGGATATCATTATGACTAGACTATTAGAGATTCTATACCATGATTTGTTTGGAGCCATTAGTAAAGCCAGTCTAAGTGGTAAGAGTTTTGTATTATTGATAGTAGATGATTACTGCAGATTCACTTGGGTTAAATTTTTAGCACAAAAGAGTGAGTCATTTGATGAGTTTAAAATATTCTCCAGTTGGGTTCAGAGGAAGTTAGGTTATCTGATTTCTACCATCCGTAGTAATCATGGTGAAGAAATTGAGAATGAAATATTTGGATTATTTTGTGAAGAGTCTAGAATTGATCACAATTTTTTTCCTCCAAGGACTTGTAGTAGAATGGTATAGCAGAGAGAAATAATAAGACACTAGTGGAGGCAACTAGGGCAATGTTTGTTGTGTATACCATACCAAGATATTTATGGGCAGAAGTAGTGAATATTACTTCTTATGTGCTTAATAGGGTGAACATTAGATCCAAGTTAGATAAGACACCTTATGAGCTACTTAAGGGTAAGACACTTAACCTTTCACATTTGCATGTCTTTGGGTGTATGTATTTTGTGCTTATAAATGCAAAATCTTATCTAGGAAAATTTTACTATAAGGCAGATGAAGGAGTCTTCTTAGGTGCAGTAGATAAAGTAGATATGATCTTTAATAAGAGGACCTTACTCATAGAAGAATCCACCCATATGTTTTTTGATGAGTTTGATAAATTAGTTGAGCTCCGAATAGATGATGATGAAGGAGCAAAGATTACCCGTATAATATATACCATTGAACTAAGAAATGGAGTAGAATCTTAGTAACCACTGCCTAGAGAGTGGAGATATTCCTCTAGTAACCTTAGGGAACTTATTTTAGGAGATCCATTAGTAGGGGTCAGGACTAGGCAAGCCTTAAGAAATAACTTAGTCACACTGCATTATCTCCTTGATAGAACCAACCTGCATAGATCAAGCCCTTAGTTTTAAATTTTGGATCTTAGCCAAGCGGAATTAAACCAGTTTGTTAGGAATGATGTATGAGAATTAGTTAGTAGATCTGCTGATCAAAGTATAGTTAACACTAAATGGGTATTCATAAATAAGTTTAATAACTCTTGGTCGATGATTAAAAAAAGACTAGAGTAGTAGTTAAGGGATACAATCAGATATAATGGATTGATTTGGAGGAGACCTTTATACCTGTAGCTAGATTAGAAGCCATCAAAGTCCTTCTAGTATTTGTATGTTTTAAAGGCTTTATATTATACCAAATGGATGTTAAGAGTGTATTTCTTAATGGGGTTATTAAGGAAGATAGGACAACCCCAAGTTTTGAAAATTCCACTTTTCCCAACCTTATCTATAAATTGAAGAAAGCTTTATATGGATTGAAAAAGGCACCTATGGCATGGCATGAGAGACTTAGCACCATTCTTTTAGAAAAAATATTTGTTAAGGGTAGAGTAGACATTATCTTATTCCTTAAGAAAATAGGAGATGATATACTAATAGTTTAAATCTATATTGATGATATACTTTTGGATTTATAAATGAAAATCTTTGCAATAAGTTTTTAGCTACTATGAGTAAAAAATTTGAGATGAGTATGATGGGAGAGCTGAGCTATTTTTGAATTTTGTGTCAAGAAAATAGACGAAGGTGCCTTCCTTAGTCAACCTAAATGCATTAAGGAGATTATGAAAAAAAATTATATAGAAGGTTCTAAGAGTATAAACACACCAATGAGCTTAACATCCAACTAAGTAAGGAAGTAGATAAAGAGTAAGTTAATTAGAAGAAGTATAGAGGAATCATAAGATCACTATTATATTTAACTGCTAGCATACCTGATATTATGCTTAGTGTTTATCTATGAGCCAAATTTTAAGATGATCAAAAATAATCACATATGACTACTATGAAAAGAATTCTTAGATATCTTATAGGCACCCAAAATGTAGGCAACTCTTATCCTAGATATAACACCACCTTTAAAATTTTAGGATTTTTGGATTCAAACTTTGCTGGGTGTAGTGTTGATAAGAAAAGCACTTATGGCACTTTTCAATTCATAGGCCAATCTTTAATTTCTTGGTCTAGTAGAAAATAAAATTTTATAACCTTATCCACCACTGAAGCAAAACACAGATGTAGAAATTTGTGTTGTTTAAGTTCTATGGTCAAAGAAATAAATACTTGACTTTGGGCTTTCTATAGGCACTATACCTATTATGTGTGATAACACTAGTGCAATTTATATTTCCAAAAATCTAATTCAACATTATCTCACGAAGTTCATTGACATTAGACATCATTTCATTAGGGATCATGGAGCAAAGGATACATAGAATTGCATTATGTAGTCACTAAAAATTAATTAGCATATATTTTTACCAAACCCCTCAATTATGACACATTCACCAAACTTAGAACTAGGATAGGTGTAGTTATATTTATGCATAGAAATTGGGGTAGAGGTAAGTTTATGTGAGCTTGTTTGCTTTTTTTTTTTGCAACATGTTTGTATGTTTATTTAATTTATGTTTATGTTTTGTGTTTTATTTTTGTCAAACTTGTTTATCTCTAGTGAATGATAATTTTTTGGGTGTATGCTTAGCTTATAGAATTGTTCCTGATCATCACACATAAAACTATAAAATTTTATTCACATCATATAGTATGATACACGCACTGTATTATATCATCCATGTAGGATTCAACCGTTTGGCCCAATTATTTCCAAATTAACTTTTTTGGATTATTCATTATTATCGATCATATTGTACGAAATACACATTGTATTATATGATACCTTTTGTTGAACAGTCATACCATTGACTCTTCGGGATGATAAATTTTATATTGATCGTACCATACAATACCCGATCATACTATGTGATTTGACCATCCCAATGAGATATTTTGGATGTATTTGATTATATTGTATGAACCACCAATCATATTATAGGATTGACCTGATCTATAAAAGGAAGGAAAAAATAGCCATTTGATTCACACCTTAAGTTTCCAACATCTTTCTCATTTTAAAGTTTTATTTCCTCACTAATATTCTTAGGGCTCAACCAAAGAGAGGTCATCCAGAACTCCACTAAAGGGTGTACCCTAAGTTCTAATGGGAGAAGATGAAGATGCCTATGTTCGATATAGAGGAGCTTCCATTATTGATTAGAAAATTCTCAATCTAGAAACTCTCTCCTACCAGGAGCTTGAACTATTCACTTCCTCCACAGTCCAGTTCTTCTCTATTTTTCTTTTCCATACCACACTGAGCTATAATTAGTGTTTTTATCAAATCTTCATGCCACCTCTGACCACACTACTCTTCAATCCCATGTTTGTCAACCTTTGGTCGCTATCACCCAAGATGATCTTCATGAGCTTCTTCACCTTTCTAATGCTGGTCCTTCTCCACATTTTATTTCCAGACCTCTAGACTACAATTAGATCAAACTCAACACTCTTATTAGAAAATCCCCTCAACCTCACCACTAACCCTTAGTGAGTACCTTAGTCCTAAATGTCCAGGTCATTCATCATGTTCTTTGGAACAACATCATTCTTAAAGCTAGTGATCAAGTACAATATCACTCCACTTCTATCCCTAACCACCTACTACTACATGTCCAACACCCAATTTAATACATGTGACTTGATCTTTCAATACATCGATAATCTCTCCTCTATTAGGAATCCATGATCCCGATGAAAGTAAAACCAGCCCTTAGGACATATCATTGGATACATCCTAGAAACCAAATATAACATGACCTATCCTACACAGCCTAACCATCTTCCTACATTCTTCACTGATTACTACTTCCGCATTATCTTTAGTGAATGTGATAGAATACCCATAGACATTTCTGAGTCTGAAGAACAAGAAGAAGAAGAAGCAAGGGGAACACCACCATAGCCCGCCTCTCGTCTTGAATATAACTACCCGCAAGATACCTTAACAGAATATTTTACTTGACTGGAGCTAAAAGTTGATTCATATATAGAGCAATCATTTTGATAAAAAAATTAAAGCTTGGTTTATTAAAAAAGGCAAGTGATTGAGATCTTCTGTTAAGGGTATAATTTATTCAGATGCTTCCACTCCACATCTTAGATACTAGCTTTTGGAAGTACATTTAAATCTGATAGGATCTAGAGCTGACATGCTACTTCATAATATAAGACCTTTTTGAACTTTTGAGTATTGTTTATTGAGCTATGCTATCCACCTTCCTTAGAAAAAATTTTCGTTATAAATGTTATTTATTATTTATTTATTTATTCTCATCTTGATTTTTTTTGCTTCATTAATGTGTTGGATTGAAGTTCTTCTATTAAGTTCATCGTTATTTTCATGCCTTCTTTATTTCTTTCTTCCCATTTTGATGACTCTTCTTCAACAGTTTGAAGTTTATATCACTCACCAGTAATGTAATTCGAAATCTTTTAAAAGTAGAGCCTCTAATGCATAAGACAATGAAAAGGATGTTTGGCATGTTACCAAGGATGGTGTGGTTCTCCAGGCCAGTAGGATAAATGGCTTTGCCTCAACCCACTTGCTTTTAGATCCTTTCACTTTCTTTCTAAAAACATTGAAAATCAAGTTGTTTGAATCTTTCACTTATAAAGTTGAATCATTGAGACAAACTTGAGGCCAATCCTTTGAACTTGAAAAAACTCGTTAATATTTTAATCAATAATTTATGGCCCATTTGGCTATGATGGTCATCAGTAACCCATATTTGTAGATAATATCAGATTATATCAAGTTGTAAACCACTTCTACAATATTCATCATTAAGGGTTTGCTTCATCCATATAGTGAAGTAGTTAACAAACATCAAAATGAAAATTCTTTGGTTGCTAGATGGCAAGAACATCCCTATCAAGTCTATCCCTGGATGGAGAAATACCTAAAATTGGAGATTGTCTATAATATGTGTCATGGTTCTTGTCACATGGGAGCAATTTTTTGAAATTACACATATTCTCTTGAGAATTATTTTTGTGCATCATTATAAGGATAATATTTAGAAGTTCTATTACTTAAGTATCAAATGTGCTAATGTCCTTTATCTTGAATGGCTCTCACACTCACTTGAATAAACCCCTCTAGAATTATTTTTTGACTTGATTCTCTTTCATACACCTTAATTTTAATGAGGTGACCAACCATTTACACAACATGCCTCACATTCATAGATCTTTGCAATCTTCAATTACTCAATGCATGGATCCATACAACTCATAAAAGCTTTCTATTCATGTTATATTACCTCTAGCACCTTAATACTATGGTGAGATAGCTCTAAGATATGTCACCCATGCATCCCCCATCCTAGAGAGTATTTTGTCAAGTTGGTTTACCTCCTTTAAGATTTATTCAATTTTGAAGTACTCAAATTGGTCGATATCTATGTTCAATTTGAAGAGGCACTTTATAACTTCTCTTTCCACATTTCGTAATATTCATTGGCTTAATTGGCTATCAGTTGTGAGTCAAAAAATAGTGTATGTTGCATTGCTTTAACTCTAGCTGTAAACTTCGACTCTACATCTAAAAACTTTTACTTTGACTGCTTGTTGATGACTTAGAATTTATTCCTAATGATGTGTGTCAGTATGATATCCATTGGCTTCCTTAGAACCATGCCAGTGCCAACTTCTTGCTTCCTTAACGCTCCATCAATATCAAGAGTCAGTAATTAGTCCCACCACTCACAACCACATTTTTAGCATCATATGGTGGATAAAGAAATAGGAAATTGCATGGGCCTTAATGGAATCCTCAACATATAAGTTATTTGGAACTCGTTCAGCTCCATAATCCACATTAGTAGTCTTCCTAAATGATTGGATTTAGTGAGTATAATCTTGAGTTTGTGATCCATGTTGACTTTGATTTAATATGCTTGGAACTCGGGCCAATGTCTCTGAGTAGTGACTATTACTGTCTATACTAGCTAATTTATTATTAGGTAATTTGACTGGCTGATACAGTAATACACAAGTGCACATGCCATTCCAATTAATAAAATGATAAGAAAGACTTATTCCCATGAAGAATTAGTTTCTATCTTTAACAAGCTAAGTACTAGTTTTTATAGATTACTTAATTTATCTCAACATGTGTTAAAATTTTTACTATGTAAGAAAAAAATAAAACTATAGTGTTTTCTAATTTTATCATGAATCTGAACTTATGATTGATTTGGTAATTATGACTTGTGGATTTGGTCTAAGAAATTTAAATTACAAATCATAGCATTATTAATTCCTTATCTCTGTCCACCTCATTGGAATACTAATGAAGTTTTGACTAGGCATACATTACACTAATCACTTGCTTTACTGCATGAATATCTCCATGATAATATATATATATATAATTATTTAATTAAAAATAAACTTGTAAATTCACATATTTATATCTGATACAATCAATTATTATAATTTGATGAAAATAAAAAAAATATATAAAATAATATTTTATTGTGAGTTTAATATTGGCGTACTAAAATGCTAGTAATATAAATTGCCCGAATTTAAGGATGGTATTGAAAATTGCATCAATTATGAAAGATTTAGGCACATGATGAAATTAAAAGTTGAATGTTTGTGATTTGAGCAAATTTATTTAATTATTTATTTAAACTGCCTGATTAAGAGCTGATTTAAAGGGGCATGCGCGGTCACAAATCTCTTTTAAAATTTGAACATTTTTTAATATAGTTGATAATTTTATTTATTTAAATATAATTTAAAAAGAATTAATATATGTTCTATAAAAAAATAAAAATTAATGATAATTATTAAAAAAATTATTATTTTTTAAATAATCAATTTATAATGAACTTCGATTGTACAAATTATAATTTAACAACAGACGCGGATCTTGTCTGTGTCATGTGAACAGTATAACTATTAAAGTTTGGTCATCTGCTCGTGCAGTTTTATTACGTTATCGGAAACAAAATGTCTAAATTATTATTGCGTAACCTGTTGTGTAGGGAGATTAGGCGATTAATTGCATCAGCTGGAATCGGGAAGCTGTCAAGCTGCCTATGGAAGCTAAGTTCTAAAAAAAAAAAAGGCTAAGTTCTATCGCCATACGAATGTGGCTCACACATTATTGAATGAACCAGCACGCTTTGATTAGTATACTCCCAAGTTATTTTTAAATTTGGTCCGAAGGGAAATGCTATAAGTTCATTGTATAGATTATGTTCCCAAATAAAAATAAGTTGGGCCTTCTTAAATCCCTTGTGGGGTGAAAGATATAAGTTTCATTGTATAGATTATGTTCGAGTTACTACTTTGTAGTGCTTATCTTAGTTTTAGCATTTGAGGTTGATTTTTTATATTATATGCCCTCACTTCTTTGGCATTTTTTCAATTTTGTGATTTAGAAATGCATGCCTTAAATTTTTAATAAAATGTTCATTCAAATCATAAATTTTAAAATGAAAGCTTTAAAGGCTAGCATAAAATAGTTTGTAGTATTTCTAAGCTTTTTAAAATCAAGTGCTCACTAGTATTCTTCCTTTGGCATATGAGAGGAACATATTTGAGATTTCATGAAACACCTATGGAAACAGTGTCGTTTTACCTATTCTGATCTAGTTTGTAAAGAGGTAACTCAATAAATTTTTGAAATTGAACACCATTGCATGTGCTTGGGAATGTTCTGTATGAATGTGAATGTTTGAATCAATTCTTGAGTGAGTCCCGGGGGTTTATGTGCATGATTAGGTAATTTGAAAATTTTCCCCTGGGGCGCCATGGCTTTAACCTGCCTGTTTTTTTACGAAGTTAATTCGAGTGTTGCGGTGCTGTGACATTGTTTTCTTCTAGGGTGGAGCATGTTAAGTTAAAGTTATTTATTATTTTATTATGTTAAATTCAAGTGAATATGTTCGTGTTTTTTTATGTTATGCAGGAATTTCTCAGGAAATGAAAAAAATTCACAGTGAGTGAACTAGAGCAGTAGCACCAGAATAATCAACATCGCAACTTCTGTAATGCCCTGGAACCATATCAGGACATTGCAGTGCTAGAGTCTCAAAAAATTTGATAATTAATTCAGCTCTGCAGCACTTCACAACAAGACTTAGAAAACAAAGGTCAGTGCTGTAGCACTTCACAACAACACAGACTTAGAAAACAACATTGCAGCACCAGAGTCTTGACAAAATTGCACAATAATTCAATGCCAAAGTGTCGACAAAGGAAGCGCCTTAGTGCCAGATGACATAAGCGAGTGCTATAGCGCCCAACTTTCACAGCTCCGCAGCAGAGAAGTTGATGAAAACAAACACCGTGTCGAATCAATCAATCGTCATGCAAGATTAGCAAATAGCCACGTTGAGTTAACCCAGTACCATAACATAGAGCTTTTAACGGTGTTGAGGTGCCAGTTCAAATTTTAGTGCCATGGCGCATGAGTCATTTTGTAATAAGTATAAAAATTTTTTCCATTTTTGTGCGTGAGTGTACTGCAGTTTTGAATAGTTTTCTGAGAGGAGTTTCCAGAGGAGAAAAAGATACATACTTTAGAGTGGCTGGCTAACATTGCAGTGAACAAGAAAGCATTAGGAGAGGAAAGAAGTGTAGAGAACAAAATTATAAGGGTAGATGAACTTTGGGAAGGATTCATTTGCCTGCTTGGATTGGGATCCTTCATTTCAGGTGATATCTTTTTTCTCTTTTCTGTTTGTACTATTTTTCTTGAGCATGTAATTAAAATTATGTTGTTCAATTTTTATTCTATGGTTGACTAAACTCATAGTTCGGGACTAATTTTGTGAAAACCTAAGTAATTACTAATGTAGACTCTTATGCAAATTATGATTTTTTGTTTTCAATATTTTTTGCTCTTAATTTATCTATGTAGTGGCCATGTGTAGAATTAAAACTTAGTGTGATATATTGCCTCCCCGAGGAAATATTGGAACAATTAGGAGAATTGGAATGGAATACTTGCATGCCTAGATATAGGATGTTTAGTATTCTAGGGTATATGGATATAAAAAAAAATTATAGGAATGTCATAATATTTCTTTACATCCTTACAAGCTTAATAGAGATCAAAGAATGCATAAGCTTTTATTCATAACTAATTTAGGAAGTTTACTTAAGAAAGCTTAGATGATTTCACTGTCATTAGTCCAAAATACTTAATATATTAGTATCTTCTTTACTTCTATAACTCTCATTCAAGATAGCATATAACCCCGAGTTTATTGCATAGGATAATTTTTTTATCTTGGAGTAGACAATTCTAGAATAAATGTGTGAGGAAGAATACTTTCTCATGGGATCAACACTCTCTCATATACACTTTTATTATTTCATCGGCACGTACACTTCCATTTGTAGTGGGGATTCATATTTGAATACACATAAGCATTGACTAACTCAAATAACTAGCATCAGTGAAACACATCTCAAATAAGTTTTTGGCACCATTGCTGGGGAAGTAATGTCGATTCTTACAATTATTTATGTATTTTTTAAAGAAACGCTACATAATTAATACTACTTTTATCTTCTTTAGTTACCATTGTTTTTTAATGAATTTTTTATTCTATGAGTGTTTACTCTTGTAATTTTTATTTTTATTTTATTTCGATAATTTCTTTTTTTGTTATTAGTGTATGCACAGTAGCTAGTAAGGAGCTTTTGTTGTTTGATTTAGAGATTGAACAAATCAAAAAAATCAAAAAAGACTTTATCATTAGGAATAGCTAAACCAAATCACGATCAGGACCACCATAGACCTCTCAGGGAGTTTGCCAATCTTCTAGTAGATGGAATTCATGAAAGTATTACAGACCTACTATCCAAGCTAATATATGTGATCTAAAACTTTTCATAATTCAAATGGTTCAAAATATCAGCTTAGGGGAAATCATGTTAAGGATCCCAACTTACACTTAGCTAGTTTCTTAAAAATCTATGCAACATTCAAGTATAATGGAGTCAGCGATGATGCTATAAGACTTCATTTGCTTATTTTTTTTAGAGATAAAGCTAATATGTGGTTGAATTCCATTCTCCCAAGCTTCATAACCACTTGGAATGAGTTGGACCATAAGTTCCTAGCAAAGTTTTTTTCACCTTCTAAAACTGCTAAGCTTAGGAATAATATCAAGCTTTGGAATAAAGAAAGTGCCTTCATCATGCTTTTCTTAATTGGTTTGTGATTCATATTTTTTACAATGGGCTTGTAGGATCCCTTAGGTTAATAATTGATGTTGTAGCTGGAGGTTCTTTGATGTCAAAGCCTCTTGAAAAGGCCTATGCCTTGATAGAGGATATGCCAACAAATAATTTTTAGTGGCCTTTTGATAGCGTGAATCCTAAGAGAATAACAAGTGTCTGAGTCAAATATTTTATAAATTTTGAAAGCTCAAGTAAAAACCATGTCCAAGAAGTTAGATAAATTTGGAGTTTGTCTAGGTTTAGGATAACATATGTATTTGGAGGAATTTGATTTGAATTCTCCAAGTGAGACTGATGCTCAAGGAATTGAGAAGATGAATTTAATTGGAAGACAAAATAATGTCAATTCTAATACATATAATACAGGTTGAAGAAACACCATATTTTTAGTTGGAATAATAATAATGGTGAAAATTAGTAGAATGCAAACTAATCAAAATTGATAGAAAATTGGAATCATCCTTAACCATCTTTATTGAACAATAAATCATCTTATCCTTAGGCTTTAATAAAAATAAATAGTTTGGAGATTGGAAGTCAACTTTAAAGAACTTAGTGATTTAGATGGGAAAATAATTACAAAGTTAAGCTGCTTCAATTAAGAATTTGAAAAATCAATTAGGACAGCTTGCAATATCATTTAGTAGTAGGCTCCATGGCACCTTACCTAATTTTGTTGAAGTTAATCAAATGACAAAAGGGAAAGATAATAGCTTATAAAGTTTGAGGAGTAGTAGTGATATCTCCCAGCCCAAATAAATTTCTAGGCAAATCTGGCCGAAGACTATAAACTTAGTACAGCTTGGGAGGTAACCCAATTATGTTGATGTTAGGTTTGTGTTTTATTGTTGAAGTTATTATTTATTTATATATTTATATTATTTTTATTTTATAATTATGAAAAATATTATGCATATACTATTTATAAGTTATTAAGTATGATTTTTACTAAAAATAATTACATATTATTTTTCACGAATTTACATAATATAGAAAATTTGATCCAGTACCACAGAATCAGGTCTTAGAGCACTGCAAGTTTTGCTTGTCAAGCAATATAGCATGGAAACTGGGTGATATAATGTTGAAGCCTTGAGAAAATTGTTATTATACAATGTTGCACCATTGTATATTTAAATGTTGTAGTGCTATCTTGTACTTCACAGCACTTCAGCTCTCATATGAGTAGTGTCATTGTGCCAAATCCTCTCTTTGCTACAATGCTATAATATTATATTCAACGCTGCTACAACACAACACACCTTTTTTATTATGACCCTTTATTGAGCACCATAGTGCTGGCAATAGATCAAAATCATAATTAGTTGTTACAGTGCTACATTAGTAGTCTTTACCAAACATTACAACACTTGTATGTGTAAAATGTTGTGATGGTCCATTGATCAAAAAGTGGCGCTTCACTTTTCCATGCAAACGATGCTATGCCACATGTATTGTCATGTTGTAGCATTGTTTCAATTTGAATGTCAATTATTTAGTTTCTTTTCTAGCATCGTAATGTTGTCCATTGAATTGCGATAATGCTCATCAAGTTTATAAATAGGAAGAGGTTGTTTGATTGTTTTCACTATGTTTTGATTCTCATGAGTTATGATTTTATGATTTCCTCTTCTCCTACTCAAATTATTCTCAAACGGCCCCAAAAGTATAGGCTAGTAAGAAGAGGGCTTCCTCTTCCTATGACAGGAGGAGGTATATTTTTCCTGAGGTAGAAAAATGATTTACATAACCTTTTTTTGTAAGAAAAAAATTAATTCCTGAGCAAGGTTTTTAAAATCCTGGAGTAGTAATATAAGTTATTATAAATAGGGGTTGGAAGACACTGTGTGAGGATCCTGGAGCATACATTTTAAATATATTAAGGGAATTTTATGCTAACGCTAAAGAAGCCCTAAATAATTAATATTTTGTTAAAGGGAAGTGGGTCCCCTTTGATGCTCCTAGTATCAACCATATTTATAAACTCATGGACATCGAGCTTGATGACTATTTTTCCTTTAGCAATGCTCCCGTTGTTTCTTAAAAGTTATTAAGTGTGCTTTGTTGACCTAGGAGTGGGGTTATATGGAAAGAGATAGGCTGAAAGGTAATAATTTTTTTTTGCATCCTGTATGACCTAGTTATCCAAAGCTTGGCACTATTTTATTTTTGCTCCATTTTTTCCAAGTAAGAATTTCAATAAGGTGACTAGGGAGAGAGTTTTTTTAAACTATGCAATTGAGGTTAGTCATTCAATAGATTTAGGGAAGTATATTTTCTCTTCTTTGATGTATTTTATTTGAGGTTCTAATTTAGTTGGGTTAGGTCATCCTCCTCTTATTTATTCTTTTTATTTACCTGTTCAGGCATTCAGTGATTCTAGTGAGGAGCAACTCTTTCTTATTTTTTCCCTCACAAAGCAAAAGAATTGAGAATTTTAAGAGAATGAGAGAGAGGATGAGGACGGACTTAGTGAGCCCCATTTGACTAGTCATCCCAGTGGTAATCAATTGAGTACCCAGAATCCTAGATCCCTAATTGAGCAGGTGGTAGATTTGAGGGAGCAAATGGAGGGTGTTACATCTTTTTGTAAGGATAGCATGGTGTGGCAGTAGGCATTGTCTCAGTGGGTTGCACATTCTATGATATGCAGGAAAAGCTATTCAACTAAACTTCAGATTTCAATATAGAGTTATTTAGGATGTATAGAAGGAGTCTTTTTATAGAGACCCCCAATCAGATACAGTTTCATTTTGTGCCTACATTTGACCTCTTTTTTGGCACTCACTAGCAGTAACAATAACAGCAGATAGCAATGATAATGATGATGAGGAGGAGGATTAGGATTGATCCTCATGATTTATTTTTCTTTATTTTATTTTTCATTATTTACTATATATATATATATATATATATATAGAGAGAGAGAGAGAGAGAGAGAGAGAGAGAGAGAGAGAGAGAGAGAGAGAGAGAGATGATAATGTTATGTTTGATGGCACTTTTATCATTTTCCTTTGCTTGGGGAGGTCCGTGTTGATTTCCTTTGATGGTTGTGATTGATGTTATTGATATATTTGATTATGTGAGTGCATGAGACACTAGAGGTTCTTGTGATTTATTAGTTAGGAAGAAATGCCTATGGTATATTTTTATCAATATGAATGAGAAAGGGCATATTTAGTTTCCTCTATAGTATTTAGTTCTATTCATTTTCTTTATTTTTCTATTTATTAAATGATATTATTGATAGTATAATTTTCATTAGCTTAAATTTCTTATTTTGGTTAAAGTATTGAAATGTCCTCCAAATACTACATTTTGATTGCTAATTTTACCAAAATGAGAAATATCAATTAAAAATTATTTAAAATTAAGAATAATATAAAATGATAGGTTCTTAATTGAATGTTTAAAGAGCAACAATTTTTAATTTGAAAATCATATAATGAACTAAAGAAAATTGTCTAAGTTAGTATGTAAATTTTGAACTTAAATACTTCAACACGTAAGCACTAACTATTGGTGACATGATTGTATAATTAAGTTTAGAAAAGAGAAGTACTAAAATTAATTTATAAAACTCATTATGAATTCATGTCTAAAATTATTAAACTTGCATAATCCTAACAAAATTTCTAATTATGGTTTCTTGAATAAAGAAAGTTAATCAGATATTCAAAATTATTACTTTAGTACTCAATTGTATTAAAAAAAACAAAATAAGTGAAAGGAAAGAAAATCAAAAGAAAGAAAAAAATCAAAAGACAATTAACTACTAAAACATTTAAAATAGGAATATAAGGATGCTGAATTCCATAAGGAATCATAATACTCAATTTTAAAGAGGAGAGTGTAAGTTAGCTTATGCATATGAAGGTTTATAATTGAATTCTAAAATTAACTAATGTATAACTAATTCTAAATGATAAACTATTCAATCTAAACTAGTATGTCAACATTACCCTTACCCTTGTATTAGATGAGTTTAAATTTAATATTAATAAGGTGAATCTTTAGGATGATTGTTCATGGCTTGTTAAATTAAAAATGTCTCATTCTTTGAGTGTTTCAATTCTCATTAAAATTGTGGAGTATGATCTCATATTTTAATTAATTTTAAATTATGAAATTTTCATTTGAACTAATGAAGCTAATAAAAAATGTAAACACAATTGCTTGAGGACAAGCAAGAGTTTAAGTTGGGAAAATTTGCTATGTAAAAATTATGCAATATTTTATTATGTTAAATTCTAGTAAATATATTTATCTTTAGTTGAAGTTGTGCATGAATTTCTCAGAAAATGGAGAAAATTCTCGAATAGTGAAGTAGCATCGCAGCAGTAGAACCATTAGCAATGCAATGTCTGATGGGCTCATGAGGGATTAGGTTATGTAGGCGTGTGTGATAGGAAAATGTGCATGAAATATGCTTATATTTTCTTTGATATAAGATTCCAAAAAATAACGAAAGTGCACATGTTGATCAAGTAATAAAAATGATATGATAGACTATCGATCCCGTGAGGAAGTGTTTTGCTTCAATGCAAATATTATAATACAATCTACTCTAGCTACAATGTTTATCCTACTAATAAAAAATTGGGGTTTGAATTTTGTCTCTGTTGAAAAAATTTAAGAGAAAAGATAAGATGCGAGTTGATAAAATAGTTTGGACTATTGATCGTGAAATTCCAATGCTTTACTACTCTTATAAGTTGGTTGTGAATCAGAGCATATATATCCATGGATCTCCATCAAGCTTGTAAGGAAGTGAAAGAAGGTTTTTGGCCCTCCTATAATTAGTATTTTTCTATAGAATCTAGAACATTAAAAATCCTATATTTAGATATGCAAGAGTTTCATTTCAATACTCTTAATTATTCTAATATTCCTCCATTGAGGTAATATATCACACTATATTTTAACTCTACACATGGACATTATATTGATTAAATTAAGAATGGGAGATATTAATAATATTTGTTAATTCATTAAAGCACACGAGTCTATATTAGTACTAAAAAAGTATTCACACTATTAGCCCAAAACTAGACAATTAGCCAACCATGGAATTAAAATAGAATAACACAAAATTCATTGATTGATAAAAGAGAAAGTATAAGAGCCAAAGTGAAAATAATATTACCCAGTTAGTACAAGCTTACTCTCTTCACTTCTTCCTTACTCTAAAACTCTGCTTGCTTATAATAAGAAAGTCCAGTGATCTCCAAATTATGTTTATTTCTTTCTTTTAGCCTTCCTTAGATTTTACTCTAAGGTGGCACTTCACTTAAGCTCTCAAGACTCAATAGAATGTCTAAACCCGTCTCAAATGATAAAACCCCCACTAAAATAAACTAAAAAACTATATATAATAGTACAAAAATGGACTCATGCGTCATGGCACTTGACATGGTGGCATTGTGGTATTATAGAATGAACTAGCATCTCAGCATTGATAGGCTTGCTCTGTTGCAGTGATGGGATGGACCGGCAAATCTATTCACTGAACTAGAGCATCTTTTGGTTGAGTCAGCATGACTAATCATTTTGGCAACTGCTATGCCAAAGCGCTAAAACATTTGAGCACCATATAACTTGAATGTGAAATCTAATGCTACTGTATTGTGCAATTTGTCACTATAGCGCTCAAATTTTTGAGATTCCAACACTAAAATGGTGATTTTGGGACTGTAGTGTTGTAAAGTGTTGCGGTGCTGACCATGGCTTCACAAGGATGTTGAATTAATTGAAATTTCTTTTTAATCTCTAGTGTCGTGGTGTCATGATTTGGTGTTGGGTTGTTATGGACTCTGTGGTGCTAGTAGTTAGTACGTTATGGCACTAGTTCAACACTTGTGATTTTTCCTCCTTTTTTGAGACATTCTTGCACAACAAAAACTAAAAATAATATTCTTACTGATATTTAAGATAGTAAAATACTATCAAGTTTACACTTAACTGTTATAAATCTGGTTTTGATGATGACAAACATGTTCCCAGTGTGTTTTGCTTGGCTAATCTGTTTCAGGCACAAAAGACCACGAGCCACTAAAGATCGGGTCCAAGTGTGTCAAATGTATGATTTTTCTTTTTATTGAGTCAATTATAATGTAATTGATTCCCTAGCTAAGTAACCTTGCACACACACACTCAGGGGGAGAGCTTGAGTGAATTAGAGTTTCTGTTCATTTTTTGTTCAGATCGTCCTGGACGATTTCCACATCGTCCTAGACGATCCAGCCAAAATAGAAACCCTAATTAGGGCGACTAAGTTAAGAGGGTCTGATTAAGCAGATCATCCTGGATGATCTACAGATCGTACGGGATGATATGCCCAAATCAAAAATTCTCAGCCGCCAGATCAAGTTAGGCAAGTTCTTATTTTTAGATACTTGGTCTGATCGTCCCGGACGATACGTGTATCATCCCGGACGATTTAGTACAATCATGCCTAATTTAATCTGGTAATTAAGGAAAGCAATTTATTTTTGGTTGATACGATCATATCGTCCTGGACGATCGCAGGATCGTCCCGGATGATCATGATCGTCTAGTACATTTCAGCTGTACGTCCCGAACTGTGTTCAGGATGATTTGGGCACTTTTTGAACTAATCGTACGGGACGATGTCCCTATCATCCTGGACGATCAAGTCATTTTTTGGTCGTCCAACACAGATTTCCCGGGACGACCCGAACTGTCTTCTGGACGATTTTTCTCGATTTGCACTAATCGTCCCGGACGATCGCAGGATCGTACGAGACGATATGAACAATTTTTTCTACTGATCGTCCAGAAGAGCCAGATCGTCCAGGCTGAAACAGCTGAATTTGAACTGATCGTACTGGACAATCTACCGATCGTCCTGGACGATCTTGGCCGACCAGTTGAGATTTAGTGCAAATTTTTAGCCCTCCTATAAAAGAACTTTTTCTAAAAATAAGAAAAATCTTTTTGCTGCCTTCCTTCCCTGAGAAACCCTAAAGAGAGAGAGAGTTGGGAGAGAGAGAGAAGATCTTGTGAGGGGGAGTTAGTGAGGGATTCACTAAGGTTGCTCCAAGCATGGATCAGAGTCGTCTTCTCCGCTTGTCATCTTTCGTCTAGTCGGTGTTCGTCGTGGGAGGATCGTTCGCAAGAAGATCCGGGGTTCTCTGCCCGCTTCAGGTGGAAGCAAAAGGAGTTCGAAGGTTCTCTGCCTGCTTCAGGAGGAAGCGAAAGGAGGTCGGGTTCTCTGCCTCACCGTGTGGTGAAAAGGATGTGTTTGTACAGGCTTCTCCGCCTTGCTGTGGGAGCAAAAGGAGATACACTTTTTGTTTAGTGCAATACCCGGAGGAGAGGCTCCGGGGAGTGGACGTAGGTCAAGTTGACCGAACCATTATAAAATCTGGTTTGCTTTTCTGATTCAGTTGTGCACTTTACTTTTCTGATATTAACTGCTTGGGTGAATATCTGTGGTTGATCTTTTCATTCTTGTTTATGTGTTTCCGCTGCTACGTATCGAAAAGATTTTCATTGTTATCGTGAAATTTTTAAATAACCAATTCACCCCCCCTCTTGGTTAGCCTCGGGACTAGTTCACTAAGGCTTAACATCCCTATCGAACTTTCAAGTGGTATCAGAGCGGGATTCAAAATTTAGGTTTAAAAACTTTTGAATTTGATCCATGACTAACTGTAATAATCGTAATACTGCTGAAGGCTATTCCATTACAAGACCACCGTTGTTTGACAATATTCCTTTTGATTTTTGGAAAATATGCATGTCTACTTTTCTGCAATCTATTAATTATCGCATGTGGATGTTAGTTAAGGATGGATACGAACCACCTTTTAGATTGATTAACAATGTGAAAACTGAACTGTCTTTTGCTGATTGGACATTTGATGATCGTGATTTAACACAGTTAAATGCAAAATGCTTGAACTATTTCTTTTATGCTTTAAAATCTGAAGACTATATGCGTGTTTCTACTTGTACAACGGGAAAGGAAATCTGGGATAGATTATGCATAACATATGAAGGTACAACTGAAGTCAAACAGTCTAGGTTAAACATCTTGTTACATGATTATGAACTTTTTCGCATGAAACCTAGTGAGACTATTTCAGAAATGTACACAAGGTTCACTCAGATTGTTACCTCTTTGCATGCTCTAGGTAGAGAACTTACTAACTACGAAAGAGTGAACAAAATTCTTAGATGTTTGCCTGCTTCCTATGATGCTAAGATTACTGCTATTACTGAATCTAAAGATTTAAATACTTACTCTATTGACAGCTTACTTGGATCATTCATTGCTTACGAGCAAGGGGTGAACCAAAGGCAACTTGATGCAGGTGAACGCAAGAAAGAGAAGACAGTGGCACTAAAGGCCAAAGATTCAGATGCTAGCACTTCTGGGTCTGATTGCGATGATGTTGCCTTAATCACAAGGCAATTCAAAAGCTTTTTATGGAAGAAACATAAGAACTATCAGAAGTGGAACAAGGGTAAGTCCAATAAAAATTTTAAGGGTTCATCTGAATCTGTTTGTTTTGAATGCAGGAAGCCTGGACACATTAAGGCTGATTGTCCTACACTTAAAGCTCACCCAAGCAAGGAGAAGGGTGAGGAGAAACCAAAGTTCAGAAAGGACAAGAAGCGGATTTAGAAGGCGTTCTGGGTAGACTCTGCATCCGACTCTTCTGAGACTGAAGCTGAAGAGGAGGAAACAAACTTATGTCTGATGGCTGATGATCACCCTGGTCAGTCGGACCAGGAAGAGGTATGTGAGCTGACTTACGATCAATTATTTAAAGTTTTTGAAAGAATTCATACATCCTATAAGAAACTTAAGAAAACTCATGCTTGTTTGAAATTAGATTACTTGACTTTACAAAAAAAGCATGATTCTGTAGTTAAAGATCATTCCACACTTGATTCCAATCACATGTCCTTGCTTGATGAATTCGATGAGTTGAATAAAAAATATTCTGATTTAGTTTCTGAGCATGATTCATTGAAAACCATGCATGTGGACTTAGAAAGAGCTTTTAAAGAGTTAGATTCAATGGCATGTGAAGTAGAAAGTAGAAATGGAACCTTAAAATTTGAAATTGTAAGTTTAAAGAAAGAAAATGAGTTTTTGAAAGTAAAAATCAGTGCATATGAAAAGAACAAAACACCGCCTACTTTTGAACAGTTTTATGCACCGCCACCTTTTGAAAAATCTGTTGCAAGTTCTTCAAAGCATGTTTCATATACATCTAGGAAGAGGCATTATCACCCACGTAGATTAGTTAACCCTTTTCCTGGTGTTAAATGTTTTTCATGTGGCATGTTAGGACATATTTCCCACACATGCACTGTTCACCGTAGTACACATTGGGTGTGGAAACCCAAACTACCTGTTTCACAGCACAGCACGCATGCATTGCATTCTTCTTTGCATAAGAAGGAACCCAAACATGTTTGGGTTCCTAAGACTGACGTTTAATACTTTTGTAGGTGTGCTCTCACACAAGACCTCGTGAGAGCATGTGGTACCTAGACAGCGGATGTTCTAGACATATGACTGGAGATGCAAATCAGTTCATTTTGCTGGAGGCCAAAGCTGGAGGCAAGGTTACACTTGGAGATAACACCACCAGGAAGGTGGTAGGCTCAGGTATAATTGGTGATTCAAAAAATTTTATGATTGATAATATTTTGCTTGTAGATGGACTGAAACACAACTTGCTAAGCATCAGTCAACTATGTGACAAGGGATACAGCATCAAATTCCTGCCCACTGGCTGCATTTTAAGCTTAAATGATGAAGTTGTTTTGCAGGGGCAAAGGATCAACAACGTCTACAAGCTGGATGTAAGTTGCATTAAATCTGATAATTCAATTTGCTTAAATACTACTGCTGATGAGTCTTAGTTATGGCATAGGAGATTATGTCATGCCAGTATGAAAACCCTTAGGAGAGTCACCCAAAAGGACTTAGTTAGAGGTGTGCCCAAGCTTAAGTTCACTAAGGATCACCTGTGTGATGCCTGTCAGTTGGGGAAGCAAGTCCAGTCCTCTTTTCACTCTGTTAAGGACATTAGCACCTCTAGACCATTAGAAGTTCTTCACATGGACCTCTTTGGACCCATTAGCACTGCCAGCTTAGGGGGGAGAGTCTATGGCTTTGTGATTGTCGATGATTATTCGAGGTTCACTTGGGTTAAGTTTTTGTCACATAAATCTGAGTTATTTGATGAGTTTAGATCCTTCTCTACTTGGATTCAGAAGAAGTTAGGATGTGAGATCATTACCATCCATAGTGATCACGGAGGGGAGTTTGAAAATGAAAGATTTGGAAGTTTTTGTGAGAATCATGGGATTAGTCACAATTTTTCAGCTCCTAGGACCCCTCAGCAGAACGGGGTAGCTGAAAGGAAGAACAGGACCTTAGTGGAAGCCGCCAGAGCCATGCTTGCCGAGTATTCACTTCCAAAATACTTTTGGGTTGAAGCGGTGAACACTGCCTATTATGTGCTGAATAGGGTGAATGTGAGAGTCAAACTGAACAAGACACCTTATGAGATCATTAAGGGTAGAACTCCAAATCTGTCCCACCTCCATGTCTTTGGCTGTAAGGTTTTCATTCTGAACAACGGGAAGTCACCCTTAGGAAAATTTGACCCCAAATTTGATGAAGGAGTGTTCTTAGGATATTCAAGTGTGGGGAAATCATTTAGGGTGTTCAATAGGAGGACTTTGGTGGTGGAAGAAATAACCCATGTAGTGTTTGATGAATCTGATCCTAAGGAGTCTATATCTGAAGTAGAAGATGAAGAGATTGTTGAGATTACCCAAGGAGTTGGAAATACAAATTTGGAGGAAAGGGTAGAACCTCAAACCGAGTTGCCTAGAGATTGGAGATATTCTTCGAGTCATCCTAAAGAACTGATCTTAGGAGACCCTTCTGAAGGTGTTATGACTAGGCATGGACTTAGGAAGGAAGTAAACCATTCTATCTTTATCTCAATGACTGAACCCACCAACATCAATCAAGCCTTGTCAGATGAATTTTGGATTTTAGCTATACAGGAACAATTAAATCAATTTGTAAGGAATGATGTTTGGGAGTTAGTAGAAAGACCTAAAAATTAAAGTATTGTGAGAACCAAGTGGGTCTTTAAGAATAAGATGAATGATTCTGGTGTGGTGGTGAGAAATAAGGCAAGATTGGTGGCTAAGGGGTATAATCAGATAGAAGGGATTGATTTTGAGGAGACTTTTGCCCCTGTAGCTAGATTGGAAGCCATTAGAGTGCTACTAGCCTTTGCCTGTTATAAGGGATTTAAGCTGTTTCAAATGGATGTTAAGAGTGCCTTTTTAAATGGGGTAATTAAAGAAGATGTTTTTGTAGAACAACCCCCAGGTTTTGAGAGTTCCCAATATCCAAGTCATGTCTATAAATTAAAAAAGGCCTTATATGGATTGAAACAGGCACCCAGAGCTTGGTATGAGAGGCTTAGCACATTCCTGTTAGAAAGAGAGTTTGTTAAGGGGAGCGTAGACACCACCCTTTTTCTGAGGAGATTAGGGGATGACTTACTCATTGTCCAGATCTATGTTGATGATATAATTTTTGGATCTTCTGATAAATATTTATGTGAAGAGTTTTCTAAAATAATGAGTAAGGAGTTTGAGATGAGTATGATGGGAGAATTGTCATACTTTTTGGGGTTTAGCATAAGGTAAACGGATGATGGAACCTTTCTCAATCAATCAAAATACACTAAGGACATTTTGAAGAAATATGAAATGGACAAAGCCTAGCCAATCAATACTCCCATGCCCTCCTCAGTTCAGTTAGATAAGGATTCAAATGGAAAATCTGTTGATCAGAAGAAGTATAGAGGGATAATAAGTTCACTGCTTTACCTGACTGCTAGCCGACTTGATATCATATTTAGTGTCTGTCTTTGTGCTAGGTTTTAGGCTGATCCTAAAGAGTCCCACCTGACTGCTGTTAAGAGAATTCTTAGATATCTTTTAGGGACCCCAAACCTAGGAATTTGGTACCCTAGGCACAGCACCTCTTTTGAGATCATTGGATATTCTGATTCTGACTTTGCGAGGTGTAGGGTGGATAGGAAGAGTACTTCTGGAACTTGTCAATTCATAGGACAGTCGTTAGTCTCCTGGTCCAGTAGAAAATAGAACTCAGTTGCACTTTCCACTACTGAAGCTGAGTACATTGCCTTAGGGAGTTGTGTGGCCCAAGTTCTTTGGTTGAAGCAACAAGTCTTGGATTTAGGGGTACTTATTGGCACAATTTCTGTTCTGTGTGATAATACTAGTGCTATCTGTATTTCTAAGAATCCAATCCAACATTCTAGGACCAAACACATTGATATTAGGCATCACTTTATTAGGGACCATGTTACAAAAGGGGACATTGAGTTACATCATATAGCAACTGAAAATCAGCTGGCTGACATATTCACTAAACCACTGGCCTTTGACTCATTCAGCATTTTAAGAACCAGATTAGGAGTGATTGATATAAATGCTTGATTCTGATGACTGTTGATTTATGATTGTTCTGATTGATATTCTGATTTCTGTTAGTTAGTTTTGATATTCTAATTTCTGTTAGTTAGTTTTGGTATTCTGATTTCTGATTTCTGTTAGTTAGTTTTGGTATTCTGATTTCTAATTTCTGTTAGTTAGTTTTGGTTTGATTATTTGCTTTCAGTTGATTTTATTTCTTCTGCTGATTTCTGTGTTAGCCTAACTGTTAGTTTTGATTTGAGTATTTACTTTGCTGTAATTTTCTACCTATTTTTTATTGACTGGTTCATATCTTGCACTTACTATTTTATGCTTTTCAAGATCTGATCACCGCTCACTACTTCTGATGATCTGAATTTTTGACTGGGAGTTTTTACCTTGTTTTGGTTTGGAAGCTGGTAAGCAGTGATTGATTTTGCTAAATCTGTTAAAGGGAAGAAACATTGATAATTGTTTCTCTTCCTCTAACTCATTTACTGGTGTATAGTTTCTTTTGAATAAAAGTCCTCTTCAAAATTAAAATGTTAGTTTTTGAAATAGAGATTGTTTTATCTTCCTATAGTAATCTGCCTCATATCAATAGTGGTTTTCAAAGTCTTGAGTCATTAGTTTGATTTTCTAAACCAAGTGATTGCATTTATCATATGTTGTATGGCTTTTATTTTGTGAATCGTTCTTCCTTACTGTGGAGAGTCATCTCCTATGTCTAGAAGATAATCTCACAGCTGAGACTCTTTAATGATTATGAAAAGGAGAAAGCTTATAAAAGATGCGCAGTGCGCCAGATAATTTGAAAAAGAGGCATAAAATGAGCCCAAAACTAAAAAGATGCGAAATTGCCAAATTGGATACACAAAGTGTATCAAAAATCAAAAGATGTGCAAAGCGCCAACTAATTTGAAAAAGAGGCACAAAATGAGCCCAAACCAAGCTTTCTTCCCTTTCAGATTGTTAAATGTCTTAAAGAAATCTGTGCGCCACTTAATATTTTCAAAAGCTTGAGTTTTGAAAATCCCGATTTCTGATTTTTTACTTTGTAACACTATTATATCAGATATTTTTCTGGAACGAGGCTTGAAAGGATCTCTTTTCAAATCTAATGTCTTTTCTTCTGAATCAATTTTTTTGTTTTGAAAGAGGTTTGCATCGATAAGGTGCCCGGGGTCGGAGTTACGAAAGTTGATTATTTTCAACCTTTTCTGGATTTCAGCGCTGTCAATCGTCCTGTCATTGGTTTTTGAATCGAAAATCAAGGAAAAATTTTGATTTTCTCCAGCAGCTTGGTCAAAAAAAATTGCTTTTATGTGTTTTTGCGGTAAATTTTATTCATTTTTGTGTTATTTTGATTTCATGGTTGTGTTTTTGGGATCCTGATCGATCATCTTCATCTTTCATCTTTTTCTGGTTTCTTCACATCGTCCTGGACGATACCACTATCGTCCTGGACGATCCACTTCATCCTGGACGATCCAAACATCATCCTGGACGATTCATTCAACATCATCCCCATTGCTCCTGCTGCTGAAAAATTCCAATTATTGGTGATCGTCCTGGACGATCCTTACATTGTCCTGGACGATATGATCCATATCTTCCTGATCTGATCAAACGGCTAACATTGCACCAATTATTGCCCATCGTCCTGGACGATCCACCTCATCATCCCGGACGATCCACGTGTCAACCGCTGGACGATTGGAATTCGGCCCGTCCGACATATTTATTACATATCATCCCGGACGATCCACCTAATCATCCTGGATGATACTTTTCGTCAACGGTCATCCAGCCTGACTCCTCGGGATGATCGCCTGTATCTAATCATCCTGGACGATCGGACCGCCTTTTTGACCAATCGTCCAGGATGTCATAAATAACCAAATCGTCCCGGATGATCTCGCAATCGTACGGGACGATCAGTCCATTTTCTATATAAACAGTAGTTTTCTTCATATTTTTCACACCGTTTTTCTTCCACTCTCCTTCTACTTTCTTCCTCTTTGGGTTCCTAATGGCTGGTGGCAAAAGGTCTCGTCAAAAGGGGGCCAGTTCATCCCGGGGACATGTCGATCCTCGCTTCCTGAATGCCGCCGATCAGGCGGTTTTCGAATGCTATCATAATGTGGGGATCACGCACTCTAAGATTGTAAATCCCTGCACTCTTACTTATCCCATTTTAGATCTGTTCGCACATACCTCCCTCACCTTCATTCTGACCTTAGCCTTTCCCTTTAATCTTGAACTCCTTCAAATCATCTTTGCCAACTTGCGCATTTCCGCGGACTATTCCACTCTTCGATCCTACGTAAATCAACATCCCGTGGAACTCACGACCCATGATTTTCATAATATTCTCAACCTGTCTGTTACTGGCGACAAAATTCACACGCTTATCACCGATCCTGACTATGTTTGGAGTGTCGCCAATCACTTCCTTCGTAATACCAATGCACCCTATCATGACAACGCTTGCACTTCCCTTCTCAAGGATTCCCGGACCATTCAGCACGTCCTTCGTTCCTCCGTCATTCCAAAGGCGAGGGATCGAATTCACATTACCCCGCTCCTGTCCTTGACCACCTACTATATCATGGCCCGCCGAGAATTTAATGCCTCTGATCTGATTATCCGATACATAGAACACCTAACCACCATTAGAGATCCGGGCCACAGGCGTCGCCCAAATCTAGCTTTAGGTCATCTTATTCATTATGCCTTAGAGACAAAATATGACCTTCAGTATCCTGTCCCTCCTGATGTCCCTCCTTCCTTCTTCACAAACAACTCATTCCACGTCCTACACAGCACCCGACCACATCCGAAGCCCACCCCGGATGTTGAGGAAGAAGAGGAAGAGGCCGTTCCAGTTCCTGCTGCACCAGAGGCACCTGCACCCCTTCGCATTGCTTCTCCTTTTGACCACCTGGTGCAGCGCTTCGATCAGTGGGAGGCCAGATTTGACTCCTACGTGGTTGCCCAGGAGCAGCGGCACGCCGAGGACATCCAGCGCTTCACTGACTATGCTGCGGAGCAGCAACAGCAGCATGACCAGGACATCGCCTGGATTGGAGCCCACTTTCAGGCCATTCACCATTACTTCAACCCTCCACCGCCACCTCCTCCTTCTGATAAGGATCCGCCTCAGTTTTAGTTTCCTGTTTTGTAGTTGTTCTCTTTTATGTTTTATTTCCGTGTTATATTTTTCCCTCCTTCTTTTGTGATGTCAAAAGGGGGAGTCAGTTGTAGTCATGTCTATTTCTGTTTTATGAGTCATATTTCCTGTATTGTTTTAGTTGTTAAATGAAAATTTGAAAAAATGTTTGTATTTTGATCTCCTAGTTTACTTTTATTTTCAAACTACTTTATAAATGTTTGCCATCATCAAAAATGGGGAGATTATTGCAAATCTGGTTTTGATGATGACAAACATGTTTCCAGTGTGTTTTGCTTGGCTAATCTGTTTCAGGCACAAAAGACCACGAGCCACTCAAGCCAACTCAAGATCGGGTCCAAGTGTGTCAAATGTATGATTTTTCTTTTTATTGAGTCAATTATAATGTAACTGATTCCCTAGCTAAGTAACCTTGCACACACACACTCAGGGGGAGAGCTTGAGTGAATTAGAGTTTCTGTTTATTTTTTGTTCAGATCGTCCTAGACAATTTCCACATCGTCCTGGATGATCCAGCCAAAATAGAAATCCTAATTAGGGCGACTAAGTTAAGAGGGTCTGATTAAGAAGATCGTCCTAGACGATCTACGGATCGTACGGGACGATATGCCCAAATCAGAAATTCTCAGCCGCCAGATCAAGTTAGGCAAGTTCTTATTTTTAGATACTTGGTCTGATCGTCCCGGACGATACGTGTATCATCCCGGATGATTCAGTACAATCATGCCTAATTTAATCTGGTAATTAAGGAAAGCAATTTATTTTTGGTTGATACGATCATATCGTCCTGGACGATCGTCTAGTACATTTCAGCTATACGTTACTGTATTCAGGATGATTTGGGCACTTTTTGAACTAATCGTACGGGACGATGTCCCTATCGTCCTGGACGATCAAGTCATTTTTTGGTCGTCCAGTACAGATTTCCCTGGACGACCCGAACTGTCTTCTGGACGATTTTCCTCGATTTGCACTAATCGTCCTGGACGATCGCAGGATCATACGGGACGATATGAATAATTTTTTCAACTGATCGTCCAGAAGAGCCAGATCGTCCAGGCTGAAACAGCTAAATTTGAACTGATCGTACAGGATGATCTACCGATCGTCCTGGACGATCTTGGCCGACCAGTTGAGATTTAGGGCAAATTTTTAGCCCTGCTATAAAAGAACTTTTTCTAAAAATAAGAAAAATCTTTTTGCTGCCTTCCTTCCCTGAGAAACCCTAGAGAGAGAGAGAGTTGAGAGAGAGAGAGAGAAGATCTTGTGAGGGGGAGTTAGTGAGGGATTCACTAAGGTTGCTCCAAGTACGGATCAGAGTCGTCTTCTCCGCTCGTCGTCTTTCGTCTAGTCAGTGTTCGTCGTGGGAGGATCGTTCGCAAGAAGATCCGGGGCTCTCTGCCCGCTTCAGGTGGAAGCAAAAGGAGTTCGAAGGTTCTCTGCCTGCTTCAGGAGGAAGCGAAAGGAGGTCAGGTTCTATGCCTCACCGTGTGGTGAAAAGGAGGTGTTTGTATAGGCTTCTCCGCCTTGCTGTGGGAGCAAAAGGAGAGACACTTTTTGTTTAGTGCAATACCCGGAGGGGAGGCTCCGGGGAGTGGACGTAGGTCAAGTTGACCGAACCACTATAAAATCTGATTTGCTTTTCTGATTCAGTTGTGCACTTTACTTTTCTGATATTAACTGCTTGGGTGAATATCTGTGGTTGATCTTTTTGTTCTTGTTTATGTGTTTCCGCTGCTACGTATCGAAAAGATTTTCATTGTTATCGTAAAATTTTTAAATAACCAATTAACCCCCCCTCTTGGTTAGCCTCGGGACTAGTTCACTAGGGCTAAACATCCCTATCAAACTTTCATTAACAAATTCCCCTAGCTTAAACTCTTGCTTGTCCTCAAGTAATGGTGTAATTACCTATTGATTAGCTTACTAGCCCAAAAAAAAAATGACAATTTAAAGCTAATAAAATGGAAGAAAATACTTCACCATTTAGATGTACTTTGGAATGAACAAAGCTAGAAAATTGTAATTTGAATAATCATAAGCAATTATCTTAATTAGTCATCCTTATTATTGCTCAAAGTGAACTTATCCACTATAAGTGTAAGTGCAATGTTGACTACTAATTTTATATATGAATAATATATCATTTAGAAATTATTTGTGCTTATAGTAACATTATAAATTCATTAGAAAATTGTCATATTTATTAGGTTACTTACATTCTCCTTTTTAACTTAGGTACTAAAATACTTTTAGGAAGTGAGCTTTTTCATATACCAATTTTTGAAGTGCTAACCATTTTTTTTCTTTCTCTTCCTTTCTTTTGATTATCATGTTTTTTATATTTTTCATATTTGAGCACATAATAATAATTTTGAATATCATATTGCTTTCTTCCTTCAAGTAACCCTAAATTGAATTAATGTTAGGATGTTAGTAGGCACACTAATTCCATATTCAAGTTTATAATGATTTTCATAATTTAATCTACACACTCTCTTTCTCTAAACTCAATTATTCAATCTTTAAATCTTTAGTCTATGCTTAAGTGTATAACATTTAAGTTTAAAGCAAGATAACCAGTTATATGATTTTATTTAGTTAATTATTATGATTTTTAAATTAAAAATAGTGATTCTTTATTCATCCAAATTATCACCAAGAGTTTAGTATTATTCTAAATTTTAAATAATTTTAAATTAATATTTTATTTTGGCTAAATGAGAATTCAAAGTGCAAGTGCTATGTAAAGGGCATTTTTAATAATTAACCAATAGTGGGAATTTTACTTAAATGTAAATTGAACTAACACAATACAAGCACAAAAAATATTTACACTAATTAATAGAATGAACATAATTGTATAGAAACTAAAATCATACCTTTTTTATTTAAAGTGATATAAGGTCCATAAGGCAAAAAAATGCAACTATATAACTGAAATATATAGTGTCTAGTGCACTATCCTCGATCAAGACTACAGTGGAATCAACAAAAACACCACAACATAAAGAGCTATCAAAACCCTCCATAAGCATTAAATCATCATGGAGATCTCCCCCAAGCATCAGAAAAATATGAAATAAAGAAAATAAAAATAACAACCAAACATAATCTCTCTCTCTCTCTCTTTATCTCTCCAAGAACTACCATAGCAACCAAGCAAAACAAAGGAAAACATCATCTTTCAGCATCTTTCTCCTCCTCCTCCTCGTCCTCCTCATCATCATCAGTAGAATGATGCCAAAAAAATGAGTCATACATAAGGGCAACAGGAAAATGTAGCTGATCTATATTTTTAACAAATGGCCTCCTGCTAAATATTCCTACTAATGCTCCATTGAACTCAGAGGTTTATTGGTAATATTTCTCAAACATATCAACATAATGGGCCTACCAACTCCTTCTCTCATCATAAAAATAAAAAACTCTATCCATCTATTTTCTTAAATCTCCCACTTTCTCACCTAAAGATCTAGGGGACCAGGCACTCAATTGACTACTTCTTGGATAACTAGTCAGATTGAGTTCAATAAGTCTAGCTTCCTCCTCTATATTTTTCCTATTAAAACCCCCAATTTTTGCTTTGTGAGAGAGAAAATTGAAAATAACTGCACATCATTAAATTCTCTAAAAAAATTCAGCAACTACACACAGGGAACAAATAAGAGAGGGGTGTCCTAAACCAATATATGATGTCCATAGGAGAAGAATGAATAAACTTACCAATATTGATCGAATGCCCCACCTTGATGGAATAGTTCAAAACTACCTAGTCCTGGTTAACTGTAATAATATGTTTACTTGTCAACGGACAAGCAGAGATAAAATAATATTAAGCTTTGGAATAATTAGGTCAAATAGGTGGCCAAAAAATTGATTACATTTCCATCCCTTTCTTTCAATATAGCCTCACTCCTAGGTCCACAAAGCAATCTCATAACCTCTTTATGATCAATGGGTGAAACACTAAAACTATATTGATAATCATCTTTTGTATCCCTAAGCTTATTGATGCGATTAATACTAGAAGGATTGAATTACACCCAACTACCATGGTCAAAGCACTTGTTATTATGAGCTTCTTTGGCATTTACAAAAAACTCTCAAATAATATTTACTACAGCAACATGAGGTTCCTTACAAAGGTTTTCCCAACCCCTATTCATAATGAACTACATGATTACCCCACCCGCATTTTAGAAACGTACTCATGTATAAATTACCTTTTCCCAACCTAGCATAATTCTCTTTGACCTCAGTGGAGATGAATCACCTCTTATAAAAAGAGGAGGTAGCCCTCTTCTTGCTAACCATAACCTCAAGAGCCATTGACAAATTTGACTTACAAGTATAAAGAAAACAACATAGTTATAAGCGAAAGAAATATTAGAGCATGGTGAAAAGAAAATGAACACTTGCACTTCTAATTTATGAATGCGATTGTCATTACAGCATTATGATGAATAATGATGTGTCACTACAACATCACAAAAATGATAACATGATGATTGATAGTAGCACTGCACAAGTGGGACACATGTCACTGTTGTGCTGGAATAAAGCATAGACTAAAGTTTTTTAACCAAGGAACCACCATATCATTTGATATAAGAGAGTGTTGCATCAGTAGAAAGATTACTGTTGCAACGCTCTAACAACTAATTATTATTTTGACCTAACACTACAGCACTGCAAGCAGTGCTTTGATGCTTGATAAAGAATCAAAGTAAAAAAAGGTGCATCATGTAGCAACATCGAATATAATGTATTAGAGATATAATAATTATCAATTTTGTGCCATGGCACAACATCAATTAGAGTTGAAGCACTTTATAGTCTTCAGCTAAACTTGCCTAGATATGTCATTTTTGTTGGGTTGCATTATTACCATTCCTCAAGTGGTCCACACTAAAATCCTTCTCTTTATCCTTTGGATTAATTTTAATATTACTGGGAAATATTCCATGAGGTCAACTACTAAAAGAGATTGCAAGCTATCCTAGCTAATTTTCTAAGTTTTTAATTAAAGTAGCTTAACTTTGAAATTGAGTTCCTAATTGAATCACTACCTTTCTAAGGATGTCTTCCTATCTCAGAACTAAAATTTCTAATTAAACCTAGGGCATAAAAATGTCTAGGGTTTACTATATATTGTTGAGGAATACATCAAATTTCTCCTTAATTTAATTAACCAGTAGTCCAGTCATTATTACAACGAATATTATTATTAGAGCTGCTAAAATTAGGGTGGTTCCTCCAACCTTGATTATTAGTATTGAAATCAGGAATATTTTATCTTCTAATAACATTAATACTATCAATCTCTTGAGCACTATTCTCACCAATAATATTCAAATCTTGCTTTATCAAAAGCATATGTGATCCATATCCTTAACTAACTCTAAAATTATCTAATTTCATTGAGATAGTAGCTACTTTGGTAGTCAAAATAGACAAAGCATCTAATTCATAAACATTAGCTACTCTACCACCACCCCTATCAATTTATAGGCCTCCTCAAAAGGTTTACACATTAATATTCCTTCTACTGTAACTTTAATAATTGACCTTAGGGATCCTACTAACCCATTTTAGGAAGTCTAAATCACCTATTAATCAGGAAAATCATGATGAGGGTATTTTCTAAGTATTTCTTTGAACTCTCCCAACTTTTATAAATTGAATCTTCTTGAAACTAGGAAAAAGTTGAGATATTATTCCTAAGCTTAGAAATTTTGGAAGGTGAGAAATACTTAGCTAGGAATTTCTATGCCAACTCATTTCAAGTGGTTATAGAGCCTAAGAGGAAGGAATTCAACAACATCTTGTCTTTGTCCCTTTGAGAAAATAAAAATAATTGAAGCGTAATAGAATCATCGTTGACACCATTAAACTTGAATGTTGTTCAAATTTAAAAGAAGCTAGCTAAGTGTACGTTAGGATGCTCAATAGGAGTTCTCATAACAAGGATTTTTGGACCATCTAAATTATGGTAAGTTTTATCTTAAAATTATTGGCTTCAACAGTAATTTTATAGATATTCTGGTGAATTCCAACTACTACAAGATTAGCATAGTCCTTAGGAGGTCTTAGATGGACTTAATAAAGATTTTGTTCAGCCATTCCTAAGGATGCAGTCTTTTTAGATTTTTTAATTTTTGTAAGGGTCATCTCAATCTCAAAATCAAACAACAAAGTCTCCTTACTAGTTATACTACACATACAACAACAATGCATGAAATTTTTCTATTTTTCTAATTTAAACTAAAACAAATAATTAGAAATAACAAACAAGATATAAGATACATGATATAAATAGGATTAAATATGTAGCTCTTCTAATAATATAGAATAATTTTGCATGAAAGAGTGTTACATACCTAGTAGTTCTGCAAAAACTTGATCGGGTCGTGAGGGACTGGGTGGCACATATGTGTGCGATTGGCAGATGTGCATGAAATTTTCATAGGTATTCTTTTATATAAAATTCCACAACATAAAATAAGTGCATGTGTTAATCAAGTAAAAAAAGTGGTATGAGAGAGTGTGTATCCCATGAGGAAGTGTTCTGCTACAATGCAAATATTCTTGTATTGTCCACTCTAGCTTCAAGACTTATCCTACCAATCAAAATTTAGGTTTTTAATTCTATATATATTAAAAATTATAAGAAAGAAGATAAGATACTGAAAGTACGAGATGCGCCAAGAGGGGGGGTGAATTGGTATTTTAAAAATTTAACCCTACACAAGAGTTCTAATTTTTTTTGTATTTTCAAAATATAATTTAACGAATAATGTGCGGAAGCAAATACAACGTTCACAACGATGAAATTGATAGTTAAATTTTAGATTTTACACCACAAGATTTAAATACTGATTTTTCACCAAGCAATTAAACGCACAAATTAAAAGCATGAAAAGTAAAGTACGGTAAATAAGAAAAAACACACCAGAGATTTTTATAGTGGTTCGGTCACTTGACCTACGTCCACTCCCCGGAGTCCTCTACTCCGGGATTTGCACTAGTAAAAGTTGACTCTCCTTTTGCCCCCACAGCAAGGCGGAGAAGCCTTTACAATACTCACTTTCACCTCCCTCGGTGCGACGGAATACCAAACGCTATGTCACCCTCCTGGTGACGGCAGCGGACCTTCTCCTTTTTCTCCCTCCTGGAGATGGCAGAGTACCTTGGCGATGTTGATCTTGAAGTGACTCTTCCCTCGAGAACTTTCTTGAAGCTTCCAAAGCCACAAGAGGAGTAAAGCATGCAGCTAGCTTGGAGCCACCGTGTGATCCCCTCACACTACTTCTCCCTCACGCTCAAGCTCACCTTCACCTTCCTCTCTCAAGCCCTATATCTCTCCAAAAACTTCTCTCTACCGAATCCCCTTCTTTTTCCTCCAAGCCTCTCACAGCAAAAGGATAGATCAACAACTCCCTAAAGAAAATTTTAAGTTGTTTTTATATCAGGCTTCAGAAAACCCTAAAAGTTTCAACTTTTGCATTTCTGTTCGTACAGTACGATCTAGGATCGTACAGTATGATCAGTTCAATTACAGCTCCGTCCAGTACGAGTACAGACGAACAGTAATCAAATTTTATTCATATCGTACTATACGATACGTATATCATACAGGACGATACTGTTGATTCGTACTGTTCATACAGGACGAACTGTGGGACGAACCTCGGGACGAAAGAATTCGTCTCTGTCAGTCATCCAGCACTCATTGAATCGTACAGTATGAATAGTGTTTTTCAGGATATCATCCTGTACGATACGAATATCATCCTGTACGATACGAATATCATCCAGGATGAATAGTATAAAAATTCTTGGGATCATCTAGTATGATCGCTGGGATGAAGAAAATCATCTCTGACAATCGTCCAGCACTCCACCAGTCGTACAGTACGATCAGTTCATTTTTTGATATCGTCCTGTACGATATGAATATTGTCCAGGACGAACTGAACAAAAAACCTTGATTTCGTCTGGTACGATCTCTGGGATGAATGAAATCGTCTCTGTCAGTCGTACAGTATGATATATGATCGTACAGTATGATCGATATATAAATTAGAAACCAACGTTTATTTCCTGATTAGGGAGATAATTTTGGCAAGTTTTAATTAATCGTACAGTACGATCAGTATCGTACAGTACGATCAGTTCAGAAAATCAAATTCAAAAACTTACCAAGCTTATTCTAGCGGCTAGGGTTTCTCAATTATATACTATCGTACAGTACGATATGGATCATACAGTACGATAAGTTTGTAAACTTAATCATTTGAAAATTAGCCTGAGTATTTTTAATTAATCGTACAGTACGATCCAAAATCGTACAGTACGATTTGCTTAAAAAAAATTAATCATTTTAAAAAACAATTCTCCCCCTGTGTGTGTGCATGGTTGCTCCTTTCACATGTATGCTTCTGTGGCAGACTCAAGAAAATAAAAATAAAGAAATAAAAATTACAGACTCTTCAACATCCTATTCTACCCGGTTTGAGTCTCCAGCAATCTTTAGCAGTGTGCATCTGACCTGAAATGTTAGTGCTCATATACAAGAATTAAACATTTGTAATCTAAAGGAAGTCTATATGTACTCAGTAAGTATTAGTTGTCACCATCAAAATTAAGTGCTCGGGATCCTGGATTTCAATAATCTCCCCCTTTTTGATGGTGTCAAATAATATTTTCTGATGTACAGATGTTCTGACTTCTTTAGCTCCCCCTCAGAAGAGTAGCTTATTAATTTTTAAATAGGAGGAGAAGAACCAGTTTTTTTTTGTATTTATTATAACATAAATAAAACAACAAGATAGAAGAAACATAAATATAGTGAGAACATAAAACAACCAATAGCATTTAATAGTAAGCAAAAACATAATACAGAACACACAGAAAAGTCTCCCCCTTTTGACAACACCAAAAACGGAAGAAAAAGAAAAACAACTACACTGATAATAAACAGAAAACAGAAACTACTACAAAACCTAAAAATCTGGATCCTGATCCGGAGGTGGTGGTGGAGGGTCGGGAAACAGCTGGTGGTACTGATGAAGGGAGGCGAACTGGTGATCGATCGATGTGAAGCGCTCCCTAAACCACTTCATATCCGTGTCATGCTCCTGATGTTGCTGAGCAATGTGGGCATCCAACCTAGTCTCCAAACGATCAAGTCGTCGAATAATGTCATCGTGAGGGTAGTCGGGAGGAGCAAGGCCAGGTGGTTGGATTGGTGGTGGCGGAGGTGCGTCAGCAGGAGCATCAGCCTCCTCATCATCAAACTCAGGATCGGCGGGAGCGGCCCCCCGATGGAACAAGATACGAAAGGAGGCATCCGAGTAGAAGATAGGAAGGTGATCAAGAGGGAGCGGATAATGAAGTTGGTATTTTGCATTTAGGATGTATCCTATGACATGCCCTAAAGCAAGGTTCAATTTATGACGGGCACCGGGATATCGGAAGGCAGACAAGGTATGAATGTAGTCAAACACCATTTGGGCTTCATTGAATTTTATGCCAGACATGATGAGATAGGTGACGACAGAAGGTAGGGGAGTAATATGGATGCAGTCTCCAGCTTTAGGTATAATAGATGTGCGTAGGACATGCTGGATAACGCGGGCATTTTGATTTAAGGCTTGGACTAGGGGTAGGTGTTGATTGGAGGGGACACCTCTAAGGGTCATATTTACTGACGTCCAATCATAGTCATGGGAGATCATGGATTGGGGACGAGGGCCGTCAGTGGACAACCTGATGTGCTCAGCAATGTCGTTGACGGTGATAATGATATTCTGTTTACAGACATATGACGTGAAGGTAGTGTTTTCAAGGTCGACTCGGATATTAGCAAAAAACTCAAACAAGAGTTCAGAGTGAAACGGAAAAGCAAGAGTCATAAGGAATTGAAGGCTAGTGGAGGCGAACAGATTCATCACCTCGAAATTTAGGGCGGCCTGATTTAGCATGTGGGATGGAGTGAACTTGGCCTCCTTGATTTTAATATGCGCTTTCTCGTCCGCAGCGGAGAGAAAACGATCATCAAAGCGCCGAGAGGAGGAAGAGCTCCCGACGATCATTCGACCGCGCTTACTGGACCCAGACATTTTGGAAGAAAGGATTAGAGGAATGATGAAATTCAGATTGATTGAAGGTGAGGAGAATTGGCAAAGAATCCCTCCCATTTTATAGAATTTGAGGGATATCGTACAGTACGATTGAGTATCGTACAGTACGATATGCGCAATAATGTTGTCTGGATGACTTTTAAGAAAAGTGAGTCAAATCATACAGTACGATCAGTATCGTACTGTACGAACGTGAGTGTAAGGCGTTCGTCCCAATGAGTCGTCTGAATGACTTTTGACCAAAAGTGTTCGTACAGTACGAACAGGTGTTCGTACAGTACTATAGGCAAAATGTTCGTACCGGTCGATTTAAATTCATCCTAATCCGTTTGACACGTGGATCATACAGTACGATTGGTATGTCGTACAATACGATGGCCAATAATTAGTATCGTACGGTATGAGTGGTGAATCGTACAGTACGATATGTATAAGACATGAAAGATCTGGACCGTGAATGAGAATGGACGGCTGAGATTGGAGTGATTTGAACCTTATCGTACAGTACGATAGTGTATCGTACAGTCTGATTGTCAGAGAATATCAAAGTTTGTGAGCAACATGGGAAGAGGATCAGGAATCCAAATTTTTTTTTGTTTTTTTTTGTTTTATTTTAACAAAATAAGTCATAACAAACACAAACCCATTATTTTATTTTTTTTTTTGTTTTTTTGTTTTTAATTTTACATTAGGCCTGAATGTCTATGACACCTAATTTGGTTCTTAAAGTGCTAAAAGTATCATAACCTAATGGTTTTGTAAAAATGTCAGCCAATTGATCTTCAGTAGCAACGTGGTGCGGTTCAATATCTCCTTTGGCTACATGATCTCTAATGAAATGATGTCTAATATCTATATGTTTGGTTCGTGAGTGTTGAATTGGATTTTTGGATATGCAAATAGCACTAGTGTTGTCACACATGATCAGAATGGCTCCTACAGGTAGTCCTAGATCTACAAGCTGTTGTTTTAACCACAAAACTTGTGCAACACAGCTACCTACCGCTATATATTCTGCTTCGGCTGTGGATAGGGCTATGGAATTTTATTTCCTACTGGACCATGAAACTAATTATTGTCCAATGAATTGACAAGTGCCAGAAGTGCCTTTTCTATCTACCCTACAGCCTGCAAAGTCTGAATCTGAGTATCCTAAGATTTCAAAAGACGTGCTGTGTCTAGGATACCAAATTCCTAAGTTCGGGGTGCCTAGAAGATATCTAAGAATCCTTTTGACGGCAGTCATGTGAGATTCTTTCGGGTCAGCTTGAAAACAGGCACAGAGACACACACTAAACATTATGTCTGGTCTACTGGCAGTCAGATAGAGAAGCGATCCAATTATTCCCCTATACTTCTTTTGATCTACAGACTTCCCACTGGGATCTTTATCCAATTGAATATTAGAGCTCATGGGTGTATTCATAGCCTTAGCATTGTCCATTTCATATTTTTTCAAAATATCATTGATGTACTTAGACTGGCTAAGAAACGTTCCACCTTCCGTTTATTTTACACTGAATCCAAGGAAGTAACTAAGTTCTCCCATCATGCTCATTTCAAACTCGTCGCTCATTGTTTTTGAAAATTCATTACATAAGCTTTTCTCCGTCGATCCGAACAATATGTCATCTACATAAATCTGAACAATGAGTACTTCAACTCCTACCTTCTTCAAAAATAAGGTGGTGTCCACACTACCCTTTACAAAGCCTCTATCTAGTAGGAACGTACTAAGTCTTTCATACCAGGCTCTAGGTGCTTGTTTTAACCCGTACAGTGCCTTTTTTAGTTTGAACATGTGGTTTGGAAATTGTGAGTTTTCAAACCCCGGAGGTTGCTCCACATACACATCTTCCTTGATTACTCCATTCAGGAAGGCACTCTTGACATCCATTTGATACAGCTTAAAATCCCTAAAACAAGCAAAAGCTAATAGTACCTTGATGGCTTCTAGTCTAGCTACCGGAGCAAAGGTTTCTTCAAAATCTATTCCTTCAATTTGGTTATACCCCTTCGCTACTAACCTAGCCTTGCTTCTTACTACTATTCCAGAGTCATTCATCTTATTTTTAAAGACCCACTTAGTTCCAACCACACTTTATTCTTTAGCCCTTTTGACTAACTCCCATACATCATTCCTAACGAATTGGTTCAACTCTTCTTGCATTGCTAGGATCTAAAATTCATCTCCTAAGGCTTGATCTATACTCGTGGGTTCAATCATAGATATGAATGCAGAATGACTAACCTCTTTCCTAAGTCCATGCCTAGTTTTTACCCCTTCTGATGGGTCTCCTAAGATCAGCTCTCTAGGATGACTAGAAGAAAATTTTCAATCTCTAGGCAGATGTTCCTGAGGTTCCGCTCTACTCTCTATGGTAATGGTTTCTACTCCCCGTATAACCTCAACTTCTTCTTCTTCATGATTAGGTTCAGATGTCTTATTGGATTCATCAAATACCACATGAGTGGACTCTTCTACTACTAGGGTTCTCTTATTGAATATTCTATAGGCTTTACCTACAGATGAGTAGCCTAGGAAAACCCCTTCATCAGATTTAGGATCAAACTTTCCTAAGGGTGACTTGCCATTGATTAGGATGAAGCATTTGCAACCGAAAACGTGTAAGTGGGAAAGATTGGGTGTCCTACCCTTAAGCAACTCATAGGGTATCTTATTAAGTTTGGATCTAACATTTACCATATTTAACACATAGCATGCAGTATTTACTGCTTCTGCCCAAAAGTATCTAGGGAGAGTGTATTCAGCTAACATAGCCCTAGCAGCTTCAACTAAAGTTCTATTCTTTCTTTATGCTATTCCATTTTGCTGAGGAGTTCTAGGAGCAGAGAAATTATGTTCTATTCCAACCTCTTTACAAAAAGATTCAAATTTATCATTCTCAAATTCCCCCGTGATCACTATGAATTGTTGAAATTACACATCCTAATTTCCTTTGAATCCAAGTGGAGAAAATTCTAAATTCTTCAAATGACTCACTCTTATGAGCTAGGAATTTCACCCAAGTGAACCTAGAGTAGTCATCTACTATTACAAACCCATACAACTTCCCTCCTAGGCTGGCTGTACTAACAGGTCCGAACAGGTCCATGTGGAGAGTTTCTAGAGGCCTAGTGGTGCTGATATCCTTGATTGCATGAAATGAAGATTTAACTTATTTTCCTAACTGGCAAGCATCACAAAGATGGTCCTTAGTAAAGTCTAACTTTGGTATGCCTCTAACTAAGTCTTTCTGAGTGATGTTCCTAAGTGTTTTCATACTAGCATGGCATAGTCTCCTATGCCATAGCCAAGAGTCATCTGCTATTATTTTCAGACACAAAGAGTTTGAGGTTTCAATGCAGTTCAAGTCTAACATGTAAACATTATTTATACGTTTCCCTTCTAACACAAGTGAATCATTTAAGCTAATCATGTATTTGTTAGACAGAAATTTTATATCAAAGCCTTTGTCACATAGTTGACTTATACTTAAAAGATTGTGCTTTAAACCATCCACTAAAAGTACATTCTCAATAATTAAATTTTTAGTATTTCCAATGATACCTGAGCCCACCACTTTCCTGGTGGTGTTGTCTCCCAAAGTTACCTTACCTCCTGACCTGGCCTCCAGTGTCATGAACTGCTTCATGTCTCCAGTCATGTGTCTCGAGCAGCCACTGTCCAGGTACCACATGCTCTCACTAGGTCTTTTGTGAGAGCATCCCTACAATGTCAATCACGGATTAGCTTTGGGAACCCAAGTGAGTTTGGGTTCCACCTTATGCTTATATGAATAAAATGTATGCATGTTATGCTGTGATGAATGCGATTTAGGTCTCCACACTAGATGTGTTCTATAGTGAATTGAGCACGTGCGGGCTATGTGACCTAGCATGCCACAAGAATAACATCTAACACCTGGAAATGAGTTCACTAATCTACGAGGGTGGTAGTGCCTATTTCTGGGTTTGGATGATGCATGTCGTGCTGGTTTTGAATGAGATGATTCACATGGTGGAGGCTGAAAGAATTCAGCAAACGTGGGAGGTTTTTTGTTATTCTCGAATGCATGAAGTTTTTCATTTAAAAATTTGTTCTCTTGGTTAAGACTAGCATATTCGAATCTTAATGCATGCTCACTACTACTAAGTTCCCCTGATAGTTCTTCTAGTTCCTTAAATGCATTCTCTAATTCAACATGTGATGATTTCAAGGTATCATGTGCAGTGGTTAACTCAATATACTTCTGGTTTAATGCATCGTATTCATCAAGCAAAGACATATGATCTTTATCTAAGTCAGAAAAATTCTTTACTACACTAGCATGCTCCTTTTGTAAAGTATTAAACTCAGTATTAAGACTAACATGCTTTTTCTTCAATTTTCTATACGAGTTATGGATTTTTTCAAAAATAACAAGCAGTTCATCGTAAGACAGTTGACATACCTCATCTTGATCTGATTGATCAAGATTATCATTAGTCATAAGACACAGATTCGTTACCTCCTCCTCTGCTTCTTCTTCCGATGATTCTGAGGCAGAGTCGGCCCAAAATGCTTTCTGAGTCTTAAATTTGCCCTTCTTGAACTTTGATCTTTCCTCACCCTTCTCCTTGGTTTGATGAGTTTTGATGTTGGGGCAATCAGCTTGGAGATGACCGGGTTTCCTGCACTCAAAGCAAATTATTTCAGATGCAACCGTAGTATACTTTAAGTTCTTACCTTTGTTCCAATTGCTTTGATGATGGCGCTGCTTTCTTTTCAGAAAATTTTTGAACTGATGAGTCATCATGACTATGTCGTCATCTTCCTCCGCTGCTGAGCTGTCACTTTCAGAATTGTTTCCTTTTAAGGCCACTGCTCGCTCCTTCTTCTTTTCACTTGCATCACTTTGTCGTTGACTCACTCCTTGCTCGTAGGCAATGAGTGACCCAAGCAAATTATCAATAAAATAAACATTCAGGTCTTTTGACTCAGTTATTGCAGTGATTTTAGCATCGTATGAGCTAGGCAAACATCGCAGTATTTTGTTTACTTTTTCTGAATTAGACAACTCTCTTCCTAAAGCATGCAGTGATGTTACAATCTGGGTGAATCGAGTGTACATGTCAGATATAGTTTCACTAGGTTTCATGCGGAATAGTTCGTAATCATGTAGCAGTATGTTCAACCTAGATTGTTTGACCACACTAGTTCCTTCGTACGTGATACACAGTTTGTCCCAAATTTGTTTACCAGTAGTACGAGTCGATACTCGTATATAGTTTTCTGATTTTAATGCGCAAAAGAAATAATTTAGACATTTAGCATTTAGTTGTGCAAATTCTCTATCCTCAATGCTCCATTCATTAAATGACAGTTCAATTTTAATTCCATTCAACATACGAAATGGTGCAGAATAACCTTCTTGGACTAACATCCACATGCGATAGTCTAAAGACTGTAAAAATGTAGACATGCGTATTTTCCAGAAATCAAACGGTATGTTGTCAAATAAAGGTGGACGAGTTATAGAATAACCCTCCGCAGTGTTACGGTTACCAAATTGATCCATGGATCTTACGTTTCTAGGTTTTCTAAAACACTATTTTGAAACCCCGCTCTGATACCACTTGAAAGTACGAGATGCGCCAAGAGGGGGGGTGAATTGGTATTTTAAAAATTTAACCCTACACAAGAGTTCTAATTTTTTTTGTATTTTCAAAATATAATTTAATGAATAATGTGCGGAAGCAAAGACAACGTTCACAACGATGAAACTGATAGTTCAATTTTAGATTTTACACCACAAGATTTAAATACTGATTTTTTACCAAGCAATTAAACGCACAAATTAAAAGCATGAAAAGTAAAGTACGGTAAACAAGAAAAAACACACCAGAGATTTTTATAGTGGTTCGGTCACTTGACCTACGTCCACTCCCCGGAGTCCTCTACTCCGGGATTTGCACTAGTAAAAGTTGACTCTCCTTTTGCCCCCACAGCAAGGTGGAGAAGCCTTTACAATACTCACTTTCACCTCCCTCTGTGTGGCGGAATACCAAATGCTATGTCACCCTCCTGGTGACGGCAGCGGACCTTCTCCTTTTTCTCCCTCCTGGAGATGGCAGAGTACCTTGGCGATGTTGATCTTGAAGTGACTCTTCCCTCGAGAACTTTCTTGAAGCTTCCAAAGCCACAAGAGGAGCAAAGCATGCAGCTAGCTTGGAGCCACCGTGTGATCCCCTCACACTACTTCTCCCTCACGCTCAAGCTCACCTTCACCTTCCTCTCTCAAGCCCTAGATCTCTCCAAAAACTTCTCTCTACCGAATCCCCTTCTTTTTCCTCCAAGCCTCTCACAACAAAAGGATAGATCAACAACTCCCTAAAGAAAATTTTAAGTTGTTTTTATATCAGGCTTCAGAAAACCCTAAAAGTTTCAAATTTTGCGTTTCTGTTCGTACAGTACGATCTAGGATCGTACAGTATAATCAGTTCAATTGCAGCTCCGTCCAGTACGAGTACAGACGAACAGTTATTAAATTTTATTTATATTGTACTGTACGATACGTATATCGTACAGGATGATACTATTGATTTGTACTGTTCGTACAGGATGAACTGTGGGACGAACCTCGGGATGAAAGAATTCGTCTCTGTCAGTCGTCCAGCACTCATTAAATTGTACAGTACGAATAGTGTTTTTCAGGATATCATCTTGTACGATATGAATATCGTCCATGATGAATAGTACAAAAAATTCTTGGGATCGTCTGGTATGATAGCTGGGAAGAAGAAAATCGTCTCTGACAATCGTCCAGCACTCCACCAGTCGTACAGTATGATCAGTTCATTTTTTGATATCGTCCAGGACGAATAAAACAAAAAACCTTGGTTTCATCTGGTACGATCTCTGGGATGAATGAAATCATCTTTGTCAGTCGTACAGTACGATATATGATCGTACAGTACAATCGACATATAAATTAGAAACCAACGTTTATTTCCTGATTAGGGAGATAATTTTGGCAAGTTTTAATTAATCGTACAGTACGATCAATATCGTACAGTACGATCAGTTCAGAAAATCAAATTCAAAAACTTACCAAATTTATTCTGGCGGTTAGGGTTTCTCAATTATCTACTATCGTACAGTACGATATGGATCGTACAGTACGATAAGTTTGTAAACTTAATCATTCAAAAATTAGCCGTTAGCCTGAGTATTTTTAATTAATCGTACAGTACGATCCAAAATCGTACAGTACGATTTGCTTAAAAAAAATTAATCATTTAAAAAAATAATTCTCCCCCTGTATGTGTGCATGGTTGCTCCTTTCACATGCATGCTTCTGTGGCAGACTCAAGAAAATAAAAATAAAGAAATAAAAATTACAGACTCTTCAATATCCTATTCTACCCGGTTTGAGTCTCCAGCAATCTTTAGCAATGTGCATCTGACCTGAAATGTTAGTGCTCATATACAAGGATTAAACATTTGTAATCTAAAGGAAGTCTATATGTACTCAGTAAGTATTAGTTGTCACCATCAAAATTAAGTGCTCGGGATCCTTGATTTCAACAGATACAAGTTAATAAAATATTTTGGACTAATTTTCATGAAGTTTCAAAGATTTTCTAAGTAGACTCTTATAAGTTGGTTGTGAAATAGAAAATATAAAACACTATATCTCCATCAAGCTTGTAAGATACTGAAGGAAGTTTTTTGGCCCTCCTATAGTTATTACTTCTCCATAGACTTTATGACACTAAACATCCTATATCTAGGTATGCAAGAGTTCTATTTCAATACTCCTAATTATTTCAATATTACTCCATCGAGTAAATATACCAGACAATGTTTTAACTCTATAGATGGTAAGTATATATATTAAATTAAGAATGAGTGATATTAAAAATATTAATTAATTAATTAAAGCATAAGAGTCTACATAATACTAATAAAGGATCCACACCATTAATCCAAAACTATAGAATTACCCAAGCATGGAATTAAAATAGAATAACACATAATTAATTGATTGCATAAAATAGAAAGTACAAGAGTCAAAGTAAAAATAATTTTACCCAGATAGTATAAGTTCACTCTCCACATTGCTTCCTTACTCCAAAATTATTCTTTCCCATATTAAGAAAGGCTGATGATCTTCAAATGAAGTATCTTTCTCTCCCATGACCATCCTAATATTTTAATATAAGGTGGCACTTCTCGAAAGCTCTTATGACTCACTAAAATGATTGACCCCCATGATAAGTGTAAATTATATACTTTTTATTACATTCAAATATCATTAAAAATGTGCTGTTTAGTTATTTTTCAATAGTAAATACTCAAAATTATTAACAATATAAAGTAACATATAATGCAACAGCACCCGATGAAACAATGCCACTGTGTCAGAATCAATACTGCCAGAGCACCATTTTGGGACTTTAAAATGCCATCCTCTCAATTTATGAGTGTTCTAGTGGCATAAAAATTAGTGCCACTATGTTTTGAGCACCACTGCATTGAACATTCAGCTTGGTAGCACTGAGTTCTTTGAAAATTATCCACAGAACTACGGTGTTGCAGTTGTAACTTCCAAGGGCCACATTCTATCATTGAAGAGATGTGATTGTTCACCAAGTAATTGTTCCATATCAGTAAGCATTGAGGTAGTGCAAAAGCTTCAACACCGAGGCACTAGTTCACTTCAATGGCACTGCGGCACCATTATTTCAAGTGACATAATCTTAGTTGCCTTTTTATGTATTTCTATAAATAGTTATGATATTATGTTTATAAGTGAGTTTAGTCACTTATGTAAATTTAGTACTTTTAAGAGTACTTCTCTAGTTCCTTCTTAGAGTAAAATCTAAGGGAGGCTAGGGAAGTATAAGATACAATCATTTGGTGTGTTTAGCCTGTGTTATTTGAAGCAACTATGTAAGTAAAAGGGTGAAGGAATGCAGAGGAGATACATTAACCCTACATAGTGATATAACTGTCTTGGATTTTCATTCTTCTAAGAGTTTCATGATAATGAGTTTGATTATTATTCATTCTCTGTCTAAATAATTCTCTTATTTTAAATTGATGAAATAAACTTCATGTTGAGTACTAATGAAGACTCTTATTCTATAACTATTAAAAGTTTTCAATATTATCCTGCTGTTTATTTAATGTACATAGTGGCCATATGTGTAGTTAAAATTTAGTGCTATGTACAACCTCAATGGAGGAATGCAAGAATAACTAGGAGTATTGGGATATGATTTTTGCAAGCCATGACATAAGATGTAAAATATTCTAGGTTCTTAAGGAGATATTATAACTATAGAAGGTTAGTAGATATCCTTTTCACCCTCTTATAAGCTCGATAGATATCTAGGGATGCAATTGCTCAAAATCACATTACTTTGAAGAGTCTCATTAGGAAAGATTTGCAATTTATAATCATCAATTCAAAACACTTTAATTAAATATTATATTAAATATTTTACTATTTTATTCAGTGATAGAATCTCCAAAAATATCATTTTTATTTTAGTAAGATAATTTTTATAATTAGAGAAAATAGTAGTAGTTTATTGCAAGTATACTTTCTTGTTGGTTTGACACTCTACTCTATGACATTATTACTTGATTTGGCATGTATACTTGCATATTTATTATTATCTTCATCAAAGAAAACCTAAGTATTATTTAGGGGTGATAGAGCCCTAGATTTTTATACAACTCACAAGTTCACTCCATAGCCCCGATAAGTTAAACCTAAAAAAGAGAGCCATAATCTTTTTTTTTTTTTTGAGAGAATGCTAGAAGCAATATTATAAAAGAAAAGAAAAAGGAGCCTAATACAAGTGACAATTATCACAGTCCTCCTTTAACAACTTTACAAAGAAAGGAGGAATGTTATAATCGTTTAAACTATCCCAAACAAAATCAGAAGACTTAGCAATGTTAGCATAATAATCAGCTAACTTATTACATTCCCTATTCACATCTTGAATAATAACTTGATTAAACCTTCTAAGAAAGAAAAAATCTTCTTGGTAGGATCTAGCCGGCAACTTGACCTCCTTATTCATTATTCTTTGCACAAACTTGATGATATTGAAATTATCACCTTCAATGATGATGCCTTTAGCTTCATACATCCAATCTTTAGCCACTTTGCCCAAAGATAAAATGGATCGCAGCTCCAAAACCGAGCTATCCCAATGCACACATTTGCATCCAAAAGCAAATAGAAATCTCCCTTTACAATCTCTTATTACACCCCCTACTCCTCCTTGGTATGTGCCATCTAGAGAAGAATCCACATTATATTTAATCCAATTGGTTGGAGGGGGATTCCAAGAATTCGAAGACAGCTTACGCTGATTAGAATCCCAGTTGACCGATATTGGATTAAAGGAGAAAGAAGTGGCAGCCAAGCTGATAGCATTTCCTGCAATTGCATTTATGCTTTCCTCTTTGTCTCCATGTACCAATTTATTTCTACTTTTCCAAGTGATGAATACCGCTGAACAATAGAGATTTCCCATAAATTGATTTGACTTTGACAAACCAGCCAATTCCTTATAATAATCCTGTAGATTACGAAAAACAGGCATGTTATAACCTCAGTTATTAGGTTGTTTCAAAACCTTCTGAAGGTAACTGCAATGGACTGCAATGTGTTCAGCATTTTCCACTTCCCTGCAGCCTCTAGGACAGTCATTGTAGCTAATCAACCTCCTATGCATCAAGAACTCAAATGAAGGAATTGCGTTGTGATCCAACCTCCACCAAAACAGCTCCACCCGAGGCCTCAATTTTAAATTCCTTAGCCACTTCCAATTTTTATCTTCTTGATCTTGAAATCTGCTATGATCCAAGATGATGGCAGCCAAAGTCTTCCCAGTATGTTTAAACAACAATTCCCTTTCATCAAAGGCAAGATTGCTATGAATTGGAACTGACTTAATCAGATCCATGAGATCCCTTCCGAAAACCTTCTTCAGCTTTTGATCATTCCAGCTACCTTCATTTATGAAGTGTTTCAAGCATCCTTGATCTTCGTTTAACATAGCCACAAAGGTAGGCCACCTTTCGATACTCTTATCTAAGATCCATATGTCTTTGGTAGTGTTAACAAAACTCCCATCAGCTATCTTCCATCTCAAAATCTGATGCAATACTTTTGCTCCCTTCATAATTACCTTCCAGGTGATTGAATTCCCAACCTTAATTTCTGCATTCCATAGATCATTTCCATATTTGGCTATTAGAGTTCTATTTAGCAAAGATCCAGGATCGGACATAAAGCTCCAATAAAACTTGGCCCTCCAAGAATCAATTTTGTCTACTGCTGAAACAACGCCTTGGTCACCTGATTTCTACACAACATCTCCCAATCAATAAAGTGAAGGCCCTTATTTTTGTCTTGCTTCCTCCAAATAAAGTCCCTACATAACTTGTCTAGTTCCTTCAACACCCCCATTGGAACCAAGGAATGGGTTGCAAGGAAGATGGGCAAAGTTAAGATGGAAGATTTGATGAGAACAAGTTTGCCTGATAAAGTGAGACACCTGTTACCCCATAGATTAAATTTTTCACAAGCCTTCTCGATCAGGAATTGAAAATCTACAGAATTTAACCTTCTCAAAGCCATACGAACTCCCAAATAATTCATTTCTTTAACTACTTTTATGCCCATAGTTTTAGAAATAGCTTTAGAAGTCCTTCTCCTTACTGACTTACCAAAAATTAAAGATGATTTCTGCACATTTACATTTTTCCCCGTCCAACAACTATAGTCATTCAAAATTTTCATGATCTTCCTAGCATTTCTATGCCTTGCCTCAGAGAAAATGATGATGTCGTCAGCATACAGTAAGTGAGAGACTTTCTCTGCTGAAGGAGAAATTCTGATACCAATATTGTTTGCCCTTTGGTTGAAAGCTTCAGTCAATAGTTGGGAACATAATATGAATAAAAGAGGTGAAAGAGGGTAGCCTTTCCTAAAGCCACACTTAGCCGGAATCCATCTGGTATTGACACCATTGAACAAAATAGAATACTTAGTATCCCTCACACATTGCAATAACAAATTAGAGAACTTCATAAGGAACCCAGCCTCCTTTAATACTTTTCCAAAGTCATCCAGCCCATACTATCATAAGCATGTTCCATATCTACTTTAATAGCCAATAGACCCTTTTTTCTTTGGAGAACCTAAATTTGCTAAACACCTCTTGGGTTAGCAAGATATTCTGTGACATCGATCTCCCTTTGACAAAAGCCACCTGATTTTCCGAGACTAGCTTAGGAATAACCCCAACCAACCTATTCAAGAGCATCTTTGCAACTACCTTGTAAATAGATTGACAAAGACTAATAGGCCTGTAATTAGAAGGCAACATTGGATTTATCATTTTTGGAATAAGCACTACAGTCGTTTCCCTCCATTCTTCACACATGACTCCATTTTTTAGAAATAAGCTAATGGCCCTCCAAACATCATCTTTTATAATAGACCAATAGTTTTTAAGGAAAGAGTATGTAATGCCATCCAAACCAGGTGCAATATTACCTTCAAGCTGGCGGACAACAGACTCCAACTCCTCTATCCCGAAATCAGCTTGAAGCCCTCTGATATCACCATCTTCAAGAACCTTAGTAATTGTTGGCCACCTATTAGGAACACTCTTAGAAAGCATCCATTTGTTAGAGAAATACTTCAAAATAATTTCTTCAATTTGCCCTTGGTCTTCAGTCAAAGCTCCATTGCCATCTTTAATTTGATGTATAAAGTTGTTGTTTCTCCTAGCAGTTGCCACCGAGTGGAAGTAGTTGGAATTAGAATCACATTCCCTCATCCACTTGACCTTAGCTCTTTGTCTCCACCAGGAATTTAGGCGGCCCAAGGTAGAATTAAGCTCCAATACCTTTGCTTTCAACAAGCTGATTTGAAAATCAGACAATGTCCCAAAATTGGCTTCTTCTTCCGGCAATTCCCCTATTTCTTTCTTCAACCTCTCTTTTAACTTGTTTAGATTAGAGTGTTTTGCTTTGCTCCAATGGAAAAGAGCCTTCAACACTCTCTTGAATTTCAAATTCAGCACCCCAACCTCATCTTCCCCAACCGGTTTACTCCAAGATTTAGCCACAATGTAGTTAGAGGCAGCAAAAGACACCCAAACATCTTCAAACTTCTGATTTTTAGAAGCCTTAAAACCTGAATTAAAGAGTTTTAAAATGATAGGACAATGATCTGAAGCGATCCTCCCAAGATGATGTACTATTGTAGGATTTATTTTAGCCAAGGCCACCTGATTAAGGAGGCAATGGTCCAACCTTTCCAAAATACGAGCCCCTCCTTTTTTATTGTTGCACCAAGTGAATTTAGGTCCAATCACCACAATATCCTTAAGATCACATTTATTCATAAACTCTTTCATATCTTGAGGTCCTTGGGTGAAGAAAAACCTTTTACCTCCTCTTTTTTCTTCTTGGGACAAAACACAATTGAAGTCACCTCCCACTATAAAAGGAAGTTGAGTAGTTGAATAAGCCTCTAAGGTATCCCATAGATTCTTTCTATTGTAAATATCTCTACTCCCATATACAAATTTCACCAGCCATTCCCCTTTGCTTGGAGCTTTGAACCAACCCACAACCACTTGAGAAGAGGCATGAATAACCGAAAAGGCACCATACTTCATTTTCCAACAAATAAGAATGCCACCTGAAAGGCCTTCTGCTGGATCATTAAAGAAATCCCAATCTTTCCCAATCAACTTATTAGCATCCTCTCTATTAACAGTAGAGCATTTTGTCTCTACTAATCCAAAAACAAATACATCAAAATCTTTTACGAACTCCTTGAGATAATGGGAGGCCTCCTTCTTCCTAGCCCCCCGACAGTTCCAGAAAGCAATGGCAGCAATTAATGGTAGGAACTAGGATTGCTCCCTTTCCTATTCTTAACATTACTACCAACCTTCCTACCATGATTAATAACATTATTCTTTCCCAAGGATTGCAATTCCTTATGAAGTCTAAATTCTAATTTTAGATAGGGAGAACCTGAGTTCGCAGATAATCTAGAAGGATTTACCTGAGTTCGCAAGCATCCCTTCCCAAACATATCTGATTTACAAGGTAAGGACACCTGCTCCTCAACACAAGCCACTTCATTAGCAGTTTCAGCATCCTCTGGCTGAACCAGAGCTTCATTACCCATGGCTTTGTCTACTTCCTTTGTTCCGGATTTCCTAATAGTGTCTGTCCCAACAGTCTTTAATGGCAAAGCATCTTCTGCATAACTGGATGGATTATCCAAGACTAGTTCCCCTTCCTCAACTTCCAGCTCACGAACTGTATTTGTGTCTTGATCAATGCTTATGTTGAAATTATTGGAATTGCCTTGGTCCTCCTCCTCTTGATCACAAAGGGTTTGGAATTTATTGTCCAAGCTCAAAGTGTTTTGCTCCTGAACCGACTTAATGCCTTCAAAATTGTTTCCTTCCTCAACTTGTTTATGCTGTAAAATGTTTCCCTTTCTCTCCTTTACAACTTTGATCATAATATCAGACTGACCTTTATTTTCATTAGGAATACTAGCAAATGTTCCAAGCTTTGTCATAGCCCGTCTCTTCACATTAAAAGGATTGAATTTACTCTTATTCCTACCTTGATTCACATGAATCCAAGGTCCATAGGAACCAACAGTTCCCATGTCTTGGTCTCCTATAGCAATGTCCACCTCAGGTTGTCTAGAAGGAACAATGCCTCCCTTCTCCTCTTCTACCTTCTTGTTCTTACACTCTTCTGATTTATGACCAATCAAACCACATTCATAGCACAATGAATCAATCCTTTCATTTTCAATTTTTTTGTAGAACCTTCCAACCAAGCCATCCACCCAAACTCCTACAGGAAGTGGTTTGTGTAAATCCATTCTCACACATACCCTTGCAAATTCCCTCCTTCCCCAGCTAAACATATTCCCATCCATCATCAAAGGAGTTCCCCCATAGAAGCTATCAAAGCTACATTATTTTCATCCCAACAATGCAAAGGCAAGTGGGGCATTCTTATCCAAATAGGAGATGACAAACCTTTTAAAGAGTTTGGAGAAAACTTAGTAGACCATATTTCCATTCCTACAATATGGTTATTGACAAACCAAGGCCCACCTGTAAGAACACCCTCCATTGCTGCCATATTCTTGAAGGAGCACAAGTACCAGCCTTTACCGAGAGTTGTAAAGTGAAACGTTCCAAAAGAAGCCCATTGCCTTCTCAGGTTCCAAGCTACCACATGAGATGGTAAAACACTTCCAAACACCTTAGCACCTATAGAAAATTCAAGTTTCTTGGCATTCTCCATTTCAGCAGCTTCATTTAGCTTAATTTCTTTCCCATCCTCTGATAGAATTATATTACTGCAGTCAAAGTTGATCTTGATATAAGCTGGTTTCTTCCAAGGATTATCCCCACTGTTAACTGCAACCTTGTAACCAGGCAATACCTCAGACACTTGCAACGCACTGCCATCAATTATATCCCCTGCTATTCCTTTCGAATCACTAGGTTTCCCAATTGGATTATGAGTATTTTTGTTTACCACATTCAGATCATTCGCATTTATCTTACTGCCATGGACAGGGATATAATTTGAATGTCCAAATCAATTAACAAAAATGTTCATACTCGAAGAAGAAGCATCGGGATCCATATTTTTTGAAGAAAAAGCAGTATTTTTCTTAATTTGTGGGGTATTGCAATCTAAATCCAAAGCGATACCTTTGCCCTTACCTTCCACATGTTTTAATGGGGTAATGCGAGAAACTAACGACTCAGAAATGACAATACCTCCATTAGATTTGCTGCGAAGACCTGCATCAAGATTTCGTCCATTCTCATTCTGAACACCATTCAAATTACCAAATATTTCTGGTTTTAAGTTTGGGACGGCGGAGCCATCCAAATCCGAAGCCCAAGATGGCCGGCGGCCTCCTGCCGCCATGCTCGCAGCCTCAGCCGGGAAAACCGAAAGAACCTGGGAAGAAGAAAATTTGAATCTTGCTAAGTCTCTCTCTAGAATTGTGGAGCTTCTCTCTCTAGAATTGTGGAGCTTCTCTCTCTGTTTACAATTATTCCCAATAAAGTTTTTGATTACAAAAGAGCCATAATCTATGAATTATATGCCTTGTCAATTCTAATTATACAAGTTGCAGCAATTTCCAAGAAATTGAACACAATAGGAGTAAACTCATGATCAATATCTTGATTATCTATATAGTTGAAGGATTAAGATTTGAAAAATAATGAAGATAATGGGGGGAAAGGGATTAAAAATATAAATTTAATGGTAAGACAAAATAATCTCCAGTCCAATACATATGATCAAGGTTGGAGGAACCATTCAGATTTAAATTGGTTGAATAAAAATGTTGGTGGTAATAGTCAATGGTATTCTTGTCAATATAAGCAAGGTGGAAATTGGAACAATCCTCAGCAACTTGTTGCTAATCCTAGGCCTTCTTATACTCTGGGATTTAATAAAAAATAATTAGTTTGAAATAGAAAGTCACACTTGAAAGAGCTAGTGAATCAGTTAAAAACTCAATTGTAAAGTTAAGCTTCTTCTATTAAAAATTTGGAAACTCAATTAAGACAACTTGCAATCTCATTTAGTAGTAGATTTCTTGGATCATTGCCTTGCAACAGTGAAGTTAATCCAAAGGGGAAAGAAAAAGTTCATAGTGGAAACCACTTGAGAATTTGTAGTGATGTACCCTAGCAAAATTAATAAATCTTGGCAAGTTTAGATGAAGACTATAAACTTAGCATTATTTGGAAGGAAACCCATCTTTGTATTCATGTATGACATGTAGATTACTATAGTTTTCATATTTATTTGATCATTAGTTTTATTGTAAAAAAAAATGAAAATCTAACTAACGGTGTAGTACTGAGATCAGTTTAGCTATGAAAGATAAGTTTTGTTAGTTTTATTTTTCTTTTTAACTTTGTGAGAGTTATTCCTGGGTTAGTATTCTTGTTTATTTTTTATCTTTCTTAAGCTTCTAAGATAATGGATGAAAATAAGAGAAAACATTCTTCCTTAAAGAGGAATGAATTTCTCTCTGACAATGAAGATTCATTTCTATTTTGAACATCTAGAGTTCTTCTATTATAGACTAATAGAAAGGATTTAAAAATTAGGTTTATGAAGATATAAAGATTTACAATGCATAAATAAAGATATTGCGTGGGAGTGAGGTTCACAAATATGAATTTTCTTATGGTCAAGATGTTTGACTTTTTTATTTCTGAAAAAAATTTTATCATGGAAAACTTAAGTCTGGATGGACCAGGCCATTTACTGTTATTAAAATATATTCATATGGTGCTCTAAAAATTTAGGATGAAAAGTCTTTTCATATTTTAAAGGTTAATGGTCTTAGATTGAAACCTTACGGACGATGATGATGAGGAAGAGGATGATCATTATTTTGGCTAAGAGTCTTCTTATTATTTTGGTTGAGTTGGAGGAGAGAGAGTAGATATATGTTACCCTTGGTTTGTAGCATGTTTTTCTTTTGTTGCTTTTTCATTTCTTTATCTTTGGGGGAGATCCCAATTGTTTTGATGATTTGTTATGGTGGTGATGTAGTGATGGCCATGAGAGCCAGAGTCATTTAGATTAGTAGAGTGGTACCTTAAGCACTAGTTTGCCTTATTTGTAGTGTATCACATGTTGTGTGCTTCTTTATTATTTATTTAAGAAGCATGTGTTATTAATTATAGTTACCATTTATTTGTATTTACAATTGATTTATTCTCCTTATGCTTAAAACTTTTTTTATTTTCTTCTACTGAGATCTATACTTTTTTTATTATTTATTTAGCAAAAAAAAAAGATAATTAAAAATTATATAAAATTAGGATAATAATAAAATGCTAGATTATAATTTGAATGAACACTACATTATAATTTATAGTTTAAAAAACTTAATAATTAACTAACTTAGATCATTTAAGCTATTGACTTGACTTGAATTTATAGGTTAGACATTAATACATTGACCTTTAAATTGAAAGATGAATAATTAAGGTTAAAGAATAGATATGAGCAGCTAAAAATTGGAAATCATGGTAACTTGAAATTGGAACTAATGATCTTATTAAATCCTTACATTAAAATAATAAAGATTGCAAGAGGATATAAGTAGAACTTATATTCAAAATCATTAAATATGTACTATACGAGAATGAAAAGAAAAGAAGTATGAAAAAAGTTATAAAATGAATATTTAAAGAAAGAAAGAAAAGAAGAATAGTACATTCAAAAATTGATATCATTTGAAAGCTTAAAATCCAAATGTAATCTTATACTTATAGTTACAAAGGACATAGTAAGAGAACTACTATAGATGATGGTGAACTAATGAAACATAAATTATAACTACAAGCACATGTAAGCTATAAGCTACCTTATTCATTTAGAGATGTAATTGTTAATATTATATTTATATTCATATCATATTTTGGATTGATGATGTAAAGAGCATATTAAGTACTAATATAGACCCTTCGACTCTAAAGAATTTATGGATATTTTTAATATATCATTTTCTTCATTTAATATATATATATATATATATATATATATATATATATATATATATATATATATATATATATATATATATATATATATATATATATATTAGTCATGTGTGTAGTTAAAACATAGTGTGGCATAGCTATAATGGAAAAATGTAAGAATAATCAGGAGTATTGAAATAGAATGTTGGCATGCCTAGACATAGGATATTTTAATATTCTATGTTCTATGGAGATATTAAAATTATAGGAGGTCAACAGATATCCTTTTCACCCCTACAAGCTTGATAGAGATCAAGGGATTTATATGCTTTAGTCCACATCTAAAATTAAGAGTCTCATTGGGAAAAATATGATATTTTTATACATCAAACCGAAATATTTATTAAAATTATATCAACTATACTAGCTATTTTTATTTAGTGGTAGGAACTCAAAAATATCATTTCTATTTTAGTAGGATAACTTATGCAATTAGAGTAAATAGTAGTAGTTTTATTACAAGAAAACATTACTTTTCCTCTTGGGTTCGACACTTTCATCACTTTATCACTTGATTCAGTACCTATACTTGCGTATATTTAAGTGGGTTTAAATTATTAATATATGAAAGAGAACCAAAGAATATTCAATCTTACATGGACATCTAGCTAAGCATATATAGAATCAATCTCGAAAAGTTACACAAGCCCATCATAACCCACACCTAACCCGCATTACCCCTCTCAATTCATAGAATCTCCACTAAATCAAACTAAAAAATTATTTATATTAGTATCAAAATGAACTTAGGAACTTTTCCACTCAACATGGTGGAGAAAAGGCATTATGCAATGAATTAGCACTTAGACATTATTAGGCTTGCGTTGATGAGACGTTGGGATGAACCGACACATCTATTAGCTGAACCAACATATCTTTTGGTTGATTTACCGTGTCTCCTTATTTTAGCCACTACACTTCTATGGCACTAAAAACATTGAGTTCTAGGTACTTAAATGTGTAATCTAACATTGTGGCATTATGCATTTTGATGCTCCAGTTCTCGAATTCATGAGGCTCCAATACTACAATACTTATTTCTATGTATTATGAAGCACTATAGTGCTAAGCTTAGCTTTATCAGGTGCTAAGTTAAATGATAGTATTCGTGAGGCTCTGGTGCTGCAGTGTCTTAATTTGGCACTGAGTGTTGTGGATACTGTGATGCTGATAGTTTGAGAATTATAGTGTTGGTTTAACACTTGTGAATTTTTTCCCTTCTCTTGAGATATTCCTATAAAATAATAAGTAAAAATAATATTTTTACTTATACTTAAGATTATAAAATACTACTAAATTTATAGTTAATTGCATCTTTAACACCGTGATGCCTTATCACAAAATTACAGCAATGAAGTCTTTGGAAAATTAACAATTAATTTAGCATCTAAACAAAACTAACGTTAGCGTTGTAGCCCTTCACAACACTGCATCACCAAAAAATAATATTACACCACTGGTGTCTCCAAAAAATTATACAATAATTTTATGTTCAAGCACTGACCTCGAAAGTATCGCAGTGATAGATGATATAAGCGAGCACCAAAATGCCCAACTTTTGTAACATCATAGTGGAGCAGTTGAGAAAAAGAAGTGCCATAGCAAATCAGTCAACTATCATGATGGATCAATAAATAGCTATATTGGTTTAACTTTGCATTGCACTATAGAGCCTTTAGTAGCTCTGAGGAACTTTTTCATATTTTATAACACCATGATGTCCCCTTATTGAGTGACATGAGGCCTAAGTCATTATTTAATAAGTATAAATATTTTTTTCTATTTTGTGTAAGTGTGCTGTAGTTTTGAATAATTTTCAGATAGGAGAGACTAGAGGAGAGATGGAAACACACTTTAGAGTGGTAGGCTAACATTGTAGTGAACAAGAAAGCATTAGGAGTGGAAAAGAGTATACAGAGTAAACTTGTAAGATGAGATTCACTTTGGGAAGGATTAATATTTTAGTTTAGTTTGGTATCCTTCATTCTGAGCGATATCATTTTACTTATTTCTATTTGTATTATCTTTCTTGAGAAAGTAATGGAAATTGTGTTATTCTATTTTTATTTTATGGCTAATAAAAATAATAGATTTGGACTAATGATATAAAAACCTAAGTAATTAATAATGTAGATTCTTACGCTTTAAATTATGGACGGTTGCCTTCAATATCTCTCACTCTTAATTTAATCTATATAGTGACCATGTGTTGATTTAAAAACCATAATGATATATTGCATTGACGGAGGAATATTGAAATAATTAAGAGAATTATAATGGAATACTTTCATACCTTGACATAAGATGTTTATTATTCAAGGTTCTATGGTGATAAAATAACTATAGGAAGGCCATAACCTTTCTTTACATCCTTACAAGCTTTATAAAGATTTAAGGATGCATATGCTCTAATTTTAAACTTATTTAGGAGAGTCTACTTAGGAAAGCTTAGGAGATTTCACTTTTATTAGTTTAAAAGATTTTATTTATTGGCATCTTCACTTTTCTTCTACAACTCACATTCTAGAAAGCATACAACCCTGAGTTCATTGTGTAGGATAATTTTTATAGCTTGAAGATAATAGTAGAATAATTATGTGAGGTAAAACACTTCCTCATGGTACCTACACTCTCTCATAAATAATTTTACACATATTCAATGCATGAAATTGACTTCGTAATGGGGATTTATATTAGAATATACATAAGAATAGACTAATGCAAACAACTAGCACCAGCCAGACACATGCCCATCGAAGTGTTGCAGCATGCAGGATCAAGTGCTGCAGTGCCAGGACTATTACTTTTAATAAATATCCATTTCCAATATTTATAAAACCATATTTCATCCCTTTAAGTAGTGGACTAGACAGAGAGAGAGAAGAGGATTCTAATGAGAGAAAGTTAACATTTGGTCTAATCTGGTTTATTTTCTACAGTAGGCCCAGTTTTGAAAGTTACTTGGATCAAAGTAGGTTACATTTTGTCTATCTCAATTTTGAAAAATAAAAAAAATTCAAGAATATTCTGATTTAACTTATAAAATTGTATTACATAAATGTGGATAATTTGGTACTCGTAAAACATTCACCATGTAGTTTTTTGTATATTGTAGAGCAAGTCATTCTAGAGATGTAGATATTTTTCTTGAAAATTTCTATCAGTAAAATGAAAAGTGCACTATTTTATTTTTCCAAAAAATAATACTAAAAAAAATATATCTTGTAGTATAATTGATGCTTCAAAATAATATTCTAAACAATCCCTATTAATCTAGCAACATTCTAAAATTATGAAATTATATTTAGTAGTTAATTTTATTGCTTACTAATAAAGCTTCAGTGAAAATCCTAAAGTTTGGTTTATTTATACTTCCTTACTACAATCCTATGCTATGTATATGCATTTCTACTCGAAACATGTGAATTCTTAGGAGGTCTAATTTTTGGTGAAAGTTTTTATAATTATGATAAATACATAGGGAGTCATAAGGGCCAGAATTTTTGAATATATGTTATGTACTAACATTGGGAGTCATAAGAGCCTATTTTCTAATATGCTAGCACATAGTATTGAAAGGGCCTTAATTTTGATATCTATTTATGATAAGAGGTAAAAGGGCCTAATGAAAATCTATTACTTTCTACACTAGTATATGAAGTACTTATTTATATATTAGTAGTGTATAGTCTACTTTATTTCAAATAACAAAAATTTGTCTTATGCTTAGTATAATGAATTTCTAATGAATTGTTATTATATTCAATTAAATATAAAATGAATAAATTGTTAGAATTTTAGATAAGTTGGTGTGACCTATTGCATTTTGTTGGCTCACACTTATTTTTCCTTCTATTTAAGGTCAAAAAAAATGGAAAGAACCTGTTGAGTAGCTGAGTTTAGGATCTGAGCTATTTGACTCTATATGGGTATTTTCTTAATTTTGTACAATCATGGATATTTCTCTTACTTCTCTATTTTCATTGTTATAATCCCTTTATAGTATTAGAGACGTTTGGGTTACAAATTATAAAATAGAGTAATATGAACTAATTTGGAATCAAGTGAGATGGTTATGGGTAATGTTTGGGCATTAATTTTTACTTATTTTCAAGGCTATGCCAATTCAAATGTTTGTTATGTGTGATTATTTAAGAGATATGCTAGACCATGATATAACAAATTAGCAGAGTGTCAGTCAAGCAACACTAGTAGGAAGAGGTTTGTTAGCATGACATTTGGTTGTAGTAGATATTCTATAAAGAGGAGTAGATTTGGACTTGGAGGTTCTTAGAGAGGTGGATCATCTATGTCAGTTCCTAGTAGTGGCAATATTATCAATTCCATAAGTTCTATTAGTGGGGTACCTGTGTTCCATAGTATTGGTAGGAGTCATTTTGTGCAGTGCTATAGGATAACAAGATAGTGCTTCTGATGTGGTTAAATTGGGTATAAAGTTGTTGAGTATCCACAGGTCAGACCTGGCCAATACTTTGAGCCAAGGCTAATAGTTTTACCAGGTTAATGAGAAGACTGAGAATAGTTCCATCATTTGTTTTTGCTGAAGGGTCATTTAATAGAGGGGGTTATGGTTCTGTAGTAAGTTTTATAGTAGAGAGGCCTTTTGGGAGTGGTTAGAGAGAGCATGGTATTCTTATTGTTCTAGCTCCAGTTTAGGCATGTGTATATAGTTTGACTTAGCATGAGGCCAAAAATACTCTAGATGTGGTTATAGGTATTACTTATGCTTCCAATTTTTCTTCTCATATTTTATTCAATTATAGAGCTTGTCACACATTTTTCTGAGAGAAACTTTTATTTACTGTACTGTCCTTCTATTTTATTACCTCTTTTTGCTATCATACTACTGACTTAGGATGGTCTGTTAGTTAGTGGACTATGTTTCTATGATATTGAAATATCTTATAGGAAATGTAAGTCTAGTTTGATAATATTACTTATTTCGAAGTTTTATATTATTTTTGGTATGGATTCATTAAGTTGGTATGGAGCTCAAATTGATTGTGTAAAGAAGGGAGTTACTCTTTTTTTGGGTGGTAAAAGTTGTATATTTTAGGGTGTCTAATCACTACTGTGCAAGTGGATAGGTTGTGGAGGAAGAGTTGTATGATATTTATGGCCTCTATTTTGGATAGGATTGTAAAATCTGGATCTCTTTCTGATGTCCTAATAGTATTACACCTAAGGAGCTTTAACAGTTAAAGGTTTAACTCTAAGAGTTGGTTGACAAGGGGTTTTTCCTATTTTAGTATATCTCCATGGGAAGCACTTATTCTATTTTGTGAAGAAAAAGGATGAAAAAATGCACATGCATATCAATTATAGGGATCTAAATAAGGTCACCATTAAAAATAAGTGACCTTTCCTAAGGATCAATGATTTGGCTCATGAGCTTATATGCTCTTTTAAATTTCTTAAATTGATCTATAGTTTGAATATTATCAGGAAAAAATAAGAGAGGTATATGTGGCTAAGATGACTTTTAGTACTTGATACAAGAATTTCATATTCTTAGTCATGCCTTTTGGGGTGACTAATGTGCCTACATTTTTTATGGATCTAATAAACAAGGTATTTAGGGAGTATTTGGACCAATTTGTGATTGTATTTATATATGATATTCTAGTTTACTTAGCTTTTGAGGAGGAATATGTGATTCATCTAAGGACTATTCAGGAGACTTAGAGGTACCATCAACTGTATACCAAATCTTTTAAGTGTGAATTCTTATTGACGAGTATTTATTTCTGGGGCATGTAGTGAGTAGTGTTGGTATATATATAGATCTCCACAAATTTTACTCTAAAGCTAATTGGATGAGCCTTACTACTGTATCTGAAGTCCATAGCTTTTAAGGTATGGCTGGCTATTATAAGAAATTTGTGAAAGGATTTTCTCATATTTTAGACCCTCTAACAAGACTGACTCAAAAATCAGTGGCATTTTATTGGATGTTCATTTATGAGGAGAGTTTACAGAGATTGAAGGAATATTTGACATATTCTCCAGTTTTGACTATTCCATCATGTTCAAAGAGATTTTAGGTGTTTAGTGATACTTCACTAAAAGGATGAGGATGTGGTCTCATACAGTATAAGAAAGTTATAATATTTATTACCAGGCAGTTGAAGCCATATTAAAGAAATTATCTAACACATGATTTTGAAATTGTTGTTATTATATTTGTATTGAAGATCTGGAGGAACTATTTGTACAAAGTTGTTGATCTCATTTTTAGATGAGGTCATTGTTATCTCAATCCTTAAAAAGAAATCACTTCAAGTTAACTCATTTTTAGTTATGTTATTGATGATAGTACAATGGCTTTATATGGGGCTTTTACATTGAAATAAGCTTGGTGTTGATATGATCTTCGATGCTAGATCATTATATGATCATAGCTCTGGTACATTCCTTATTCTAGCCGTATAAAATGATTCCCAAATCTATCCACTAAAACACGTACTTAGTATACTCTATCCCTGAGGTCAACCACATAATCTTTTAGAGATCTAGGATTTCTACCCCAAGACTTGCTAGGTTGGGTCAGCTTGTTGGATCCCTCTCCCTAATCCATAAAAGAAATGTCAAAGGATTAGATTTAGATTTAGTGAGGGAAGAGGTAGGGAAAATTTTCTCCTCCCCTAAGTTTCCAAAGGCTCCAATAGTAATGCACAACTAGTAAATCATACAAGGGTGACCTAACACTACAATGGTGGAACCCCCAAGTATATTCTGAATGAAAGAAACACAACCTTCCAAAATCAATAAAAAATATGTTCTAAATATAGAGCATATAAAGGTCCTATCCTTGGTAGCTTCAAAAATATTTCTATCATGCATAAGCTAAGCAAAATTGAAATAGTGCCAAGCTTTGGATATATGGTCAGAGCATAAACAGAAGAGGTGACTATCCTATCTTTGTTTCTCTTTCATTGAGAATTAGAGTTCCTATATGTAAGGAACCTGAGCATCTCATCATAGACAATGGGAGAGGTACAAAATTTTTGGTACTCATCTCCATTGAACTGATAGTTGGGGGTAGGGAAGGCTTGATTTATTTCTACTGTGGTAAAGGGTACTGACTCTTGTCTGCTAAATAGTCATTACAAAGCTCCTTTTCATTAGTAATGAATTCACATATTATAGGGATGATAGTAAGGTTGGGTAATCATACAAAATGTCCCATTTCTTCTTAAATATGATGTCTTCTATAGTGCCACCCCCCTTGTTACTAAAAGTGCCCTCAGAGATAAGGGTCTTCTGGATAATCAAATTATTATACCTATACTTTGTGGTGACAACTACCTTTCTACTATCATGGGAGGTAGAGCTTGACCTCTTCTTACCCAAAGAAATTTAAGGAGCTACTTTTTGGTAAGGAGAATATTAGATTATCACATAAATTAAGAGGATTTAAGTGCAAGAGAACTTGTGAAATGAATGAACATCAAAATTCTATTTATAAAGGTTGTAGTATAGTGGCAATGGATAATATAACAGATTGGCACGGGTGTGTGTTAGCCTAGCATAGTGCTGTAGCATTATGCTTCAAATTCCTCCCACCCCCTGACATGACTAACAACCACTACATATGCCTAGCATTATTGCAAGAGTTTATGTATAGCATTGTGATGCTGAGGGGCTTAGAGCTATGCCACTTGATCATGTAACGCCACAAAATTTCCATTTTTCATTCATTTTTCACTTTTTTCATTGAGCAGCCAAACTTTAAATGCAACAAAGTGCATACTAGTAAGTTAATAAACACTTAATCTAATTTAGCCAAGAAACAAGTAGATATAATCTTTTAGGTTGTATCCCAAGCAATGCTATGTTTACAATCTTCAACAAGACTATGCTAAATATTATTCAAGATGATCCAATGATAAGATACTCCTAGAAAGGTCAATGTTCCCACCTAGATAAGGCTTAAGCCTATGACCATAAACTTTAAATAAATGGGTACTCTTTTTAACTTAAATTTCTATTGCTCCATAAAGACATACTCTAATGATAGTAAATGGACCTGACAACCTAGACTTCAATTTCCCAAAAAATAATCTTAATTTAAATTTATACAATAGTACTTGTTGTTAAAGTGTTAATTATTTTCTAATGATTTCACAATTATACCATTTCTTATATTGCTCTTTAAAAATCCTAATATTTTTGTTAGCATCAAATCTATATTCCTCAAGTTCATTTAACTATATCAGTTTCTTCTACTTAGCAACCTCAAGTTTAAAATTCAATTCCTTTATAACCCAAAAAGTCTTTTGCTATAACTCTACTCCTAAAAAAAGTCTATAACGATACATTCCTATAGAAGTCTTAAATGCAATCCTCTAAGCCCATAAAGCATTATCCAATCTAACAGACTAGTCCTTCCTATTTGGGTTTTTAGTTTTTTCTAAGATTTTCTTAATCTCCTTATTGCTAATTTTAGCTTGTCTACTAGTTTGGGGGTGATAACTTTTTCCATTTCTATGTTGAATACCTAATTTAGAGATTAAGTTTCCTACTCTACTATTACAAAAATGACTACCCCCATTACTAATGATTACCAGAGATGTTCTAAATCTAGAGAAATGTATTTCTCTTAAAGAATTTCATAAAAACCTAAGCATCATTTATGGGGTACCTTCTACCCATATTGATACATAGGAAATATCTATCAAAGTACATTGATTACCAAATGATTAAAAAAGTTGTCCCATAAATTCTAATCTTAAAACTTCAAATAACTTAGCTTCTAACAATAAATTCATGGGAATTTCATTTCATTTTCTAATGTTACCTACAATCTGACATCTATCACTATTCTAAAAATATTCATTAACATCCTTAAATAAGGTTTCCCAATATAATCTAGATAGTTGAATATTGGATGCAGGTTTATATCCTCTAAAATGCCAAGCATAATTAAAGTCATGCACTGACTAATAATTCTTTGGGTTTCTTCTAAAGGGACACACCTTATAATTATTTGATCACTAAATCTTCTAAAAGATATGGATCATCCTAAAAGTAATACCTAGCATCATGCAAAAGTTTATTTCTTTGGGGCTGTGACATATAAAATGGTATAATACCATTGACAATATAATGCACAATGCTCACATCTTAAGGCATAATAATATTAAGAAATGCAAATAACTTCTCGGAAGAATTCAATAATGTCAAAATCATAATGCATAGAATTCTTCCTCTCTAATCTTGATAAATGATCTGCCACCAAATTTTCAAATGCTTTCTTATCTAATATCAGTAACATCAAACTCATATAGCAATAAAATCCATCAAATTAATCTCAATTTAACATCTTTATTAGTTAATAGGTATTTAATAGTAGAGCGATTAGTGTAAGCAACAACCTTGGTGCCAATCAAATTTGATCTAAATTTATCAAATGTAAAGACAATCACTACATATTCTTTTTTCGGTTATGGTGTAATTAATTTTTGCATTATTTAAAGTTCTACTAGCGTAATAAATAGCCTGAAATTTCTTGTTTATTATTTATCCTAGAATTTCTCTAATAGAAAAGTTACTAGCATCACACAACAATTCAAAGTTTTAGGACCATTGAAGTAAAATGATGATAGGTGCTATAACTAAGCACTTATTAAGTTTTTTAAATGCAATTAGACATCATAAATTAAACTCAAAGGGTGGATCCTTCTCAAGTAAATGGTATAAGGGTTTCATAATCAAATTTTTTTTTAATAAATATTGTTTAAAAATCGGCATGACCTAATAAACCTTTAACTCCATTAACAGTTGTACGTGGTGGTAATTTTTCAATTACTTAGATCTTCGCCTAATCAATCTCCACACCCTTGTTAGAGATTTTATGTTCAAGGATAATGCCTTCCTTAACCATGAAGTGACACGTTTCCCAATCAATCTCCACACCCTTGTTAGACTCCTTATATCACTTCCAAATATGTCATAATTTATCTAAGAAAACATCAAATGTTATTCCAAAGATAGAAAAATCATCAATAAAGATCTTAATGCCCTCCTTTATTAAATATGAGAAGATGGACATCATGTATCACTGAAATACTATAGGGCATTTGTTGAATCAAAAGGGCATTCTTTTAAATGAAAAGGTTACATAAGGAGCTATAAAGGTCATCTTATCCACATTTTTTGGGGTAGTAGAAATCTGATGGTAGCCAAAATAGCCATCTAAGAAAAAATAGAAATGATGTGCTGCTAACCTATCTAGCATTTAATCTATAAAGTTCAATGGAAAATGGCCATCTCTAGTGGACTTGGCTTTATTTAATTTCTTATAATTGTTACAAATCCTCCACTTAGTGATAGTTATAGTTGGGATGAGTTCATTCTTCTCAATCATGACTAAAGTTAGCCTCCTTTTTTTAGCAGACAGTGAATTGGGCTAACCCTATCACTATCAAAAAAAGGATATATGATATATGTGTCTAACAATTTAAGGATCTCCTTCTTCACTACATCTTTCATGGTGGGGTTCAACCACTTTTATGGGTCATCTTTGGGTTGATAATCTTTATCTATCATGATCTTATTCATATATATTGATGAACTTATCCCTTGAATGTCCACAGGTGTGCACCCAAAGGCTTTTTTATGTTCTCTAAGAATGCCTAACAACTTTTTATCTTGAAGTTCATCTAGATCCATAGATATGATCACTAGTAAAGTTAATGAATTACATCAAAACTACATAGCTAAGGTTGTTTAGCAATGCTTTGAGTAATAAGGTTGATGCCTCTAAAATAGATGGCTATAAAAATTTACCTAATGTTGAAGTATCTAAGGTCTCATACTTCTTAGGGATAACACCAAGAAAAATAATAATATAACGCCTAGGCTCCTTTATGTCCTCATTAACAAACATCTGATCCAACACCTCTAAATCCAAAAAAATCATTCGAAGCATCCTCCACTCAGTTATCTGCTATATTAAATCTATAACATTGGTTCTCACTATCATTATTTAGGAATTTTATTGACTTTAAAATATTGAATGTTACTTCTTCAACTTGAATATAGATTATTAATTCCCCCTTCTCGACATCTGTTACAACCCTGCCCACGGTTAGAAAATGTCTACCTAAAATAATTAGTATTTCTGTATTCTCCTCCATATCTAGCACAATGAACCCTATTGGAAAATAAATTTGTCTACCTTAACCAATACATCCTTTATCACCCCCTAAGGTAAGTGAATGATCTATCAACTAACTACAAGGTGATAGTCATGGGTTGTACCTTACCTACGTATAGCCTCTTAAAGATAGGAAAAGGCATGAGATTAATGCTTGCTCATAAATCACAAAGTGCTATTCGGCAAAATTTCTCCCCTATAACATAAGGAATGGTAAAGTTACCAGGGTCCTTTAACTTTTTAGGAAGTTTACTCTTTAAGATTGCACTACATTCTTGAGTAGAGTAATAGCCTCATAGTCACCTAACTTCTACCTTTTTCTAAGGATGCCCTTTATAAATGTAATATAACTAGGTATCTTCTCTAGGACATCAATTAAAGAAATATTGATGGTCAACTTTTTAATGACCTCTAAGAACCTAGAGAATTTCTTATCTTTATTCTATTTTTGTAGTCTTTGTGGGAATGGTGGCGGTAGTCTCTATACAAATTTCTAATTAGGTTTATGTAATGTAAAATTAGGGGTAGGTTGTTTTATAGATAAGGTAAGATCTACTGATATTTCCTCTGTCTATTTATTTACTAGTTCTTCCTTGGTTTATTCATCATTTCTCACTACCTCCTCTAACTCCTTACCACTTCTAAGCTTAATGGCCTTATAATTATCCCTCCATTTTCCTTAGGATTAAATTTTGTATTATTAGGTAGAGTTCTTTGGGGTCTATTATTAAGAGAATTACATAACTACCCTAACTTGTTATCTAAGTTCATAATGATGATGACTTAGCATTGAAGTTGGGTTCCCATCTATAATACTAAATATTCTAAATTAGGTTGTTTACCCTTAAATTAGGTATTGAAATTAAAATTTAAAGGATAATTAGGTGTAAGGTTACATAATTCTATTATGGGGGAGATTTTCATGTGCTTACTAATGGGGGTATGGAGTGAACATTTTATATTATTTATAAATCTAGGGCTCTATCACCCCTAAATAATACTTAGATATTCTTTGATATGAACATAACAAAACCTCATTTAATATGCAAGTATAGGTGCCAAATCAAGTAATAAAGTGATAGAGTAAAGTGTCGAACCCATAAGAAAGTATGCTTACTTGCAGCAAACTACTTCTATTTACTCTAATTATAATAATAATCCAACTAAAATAAAAATGATATTTTTAGAGATTGTATCACTAGATAAAATAGTAAAAATATTGGGTATAATATTTAATAAAAGTGTTTTGGATTGATGAGTGTAAATTTCATATCTTTCCTTATGAGACCCTTAATTATAGATATGATTCAGAGCATATGTATCCTTAGATCTCTATCGAGCTTATAAGGGTGAAAAGGATATTTGTTGACACCCTACAGTTATAGTTATCTCCTTAAGAACCTAGAACATTTTACATTCGTATATATAGACATGCAAACATCCTATCTCAGTATTCTTGGTTATTCATGTATTCCTCCATCGAGCCTATACATCACACCATATTTTAACTACACATATGTCCATTATGTGCATTATATTAAGAATAGGATAATATTGAAAACATCATTTAACATGTATAGAACAAGAATCTTCATTAGTATCTAACATGCACTTTATATCATCAGTTCAAAATAAGAGAATTAGCTAAACATAGAATAAATGACAAGCAAACACATAATAAAAATAAAAGAGGCTGATATCACTAGAAAGGATCAAAGTATCTCCTTGATACTTTTTGTCCCTTAACTTATAAAGTTGCTTCAAAATATATAGGCTAAACACTACAAATGATTGTATCTTGTACTTCCCTAACCTCCTTAGATTTTACTCTAAGAGAAAACTAGAGAAGTAATCTAAAAAGATGTACTGAATTTTACACAAGTGATTGAACTTCCTTATAAACATAACATCATATATATTTACAGGATAACATAAAAAGGTGTTTGGCACTACAATGCTTAAAAGTGGAGCAGTGGCACTATTGAAGCTTACACCTCAACCTTGAAATTATTGCACTGTCATAGTGCTTGTTGATGTGGATTGGTTACTTAGTGAATATTCATGTCTCTTCAATGAGAAAATGTGGCCTTTGGAAATTATAACTGCAATGCCACAGCACTTCTAACATTCGAGCGTTACGGCGCCCAAGTGAAAAAAAATGGCACCAAGGCGTGAGAAATTGGGGTGTCGTAGCATTTGAAAATATAGAATTTGGAGCTTCCAAGCTAACTTTTTAACGTCATGGTGTTGTTAATACTGCAGCACTAAATAGAGAACTTGGTGTTGTAATATCTAATTTTTGGATTCTCGGTGGTATTAAAGGTGGCGCTACAGTTTTGTTTTGTCAAACACTATGATGTTGTAGTCTCCTTAGAATTTTCACCATTTTTAGGTTTTCATGCATAAAAATATTTAAAATAATACTTTTTCATAAAAAATAAAATATATAAAAAGTATATAATTTACACTTATCAAATTCTCCCTAACTTAAACTCTTACTTGTCCTCAAGCAAATAGAGAAATTTGCAATTCTGATTAATCAAATAATCAAATTAAAAAATTAGTAATTTAAAATTACTAAAATATAGGATAATATATCACAGTCTAGAAGTAGTGGAAATGAACAAAGTTATAATTCTAGTTTGGAAAAATACTAACAATTATCCTAATCAATCACCCTTATTATTGCTTAATTATAATTTACATGTTATGAGTACCATCATTGACTTTTGAATCTTGAATTGAATGATATAGCTTAAAGATTAAATGTGTTTGTAGTTAAAATAAAAATTTCATTAGTTCACCCTCATTTATACTAATTCACCGATCTAAACCTTTGTGAATTTAAGAATAAGATTGTAGTTAGACTCTAAGCTTTTATCTAATACCAATTTTTTAATGTACTCTCTTTCTTTTCTTCTTTTCTTTTATTTTCTTTTTAGAACACTTCTCACATTTTCTTTCTATTTTATTTTTGTAGAGTACATAGTTAATAATTCTGAATATTAGTTGTGCTTAACATTTTCTTACAATCTTAATGAGTTTAATGCAAGGATTTAATAAGATTACTAATTCTAAATTTAGGTTTCTATGATTATCAATTTTAATCTACCCATATCTACTCTTTAACCTTAATTATTTATCTTAAATTCAAAGGTTAATATATATATGTGTAACTAATAAAAGCAAGTTAAGTTAATAATTTAAATGATCTAAAGTTAGTTAATTATAAGTTTTTCAAATTTATGAATTATAATGTAGTGTTCATTTGAACTATCATCTTGGGTTTTATTTTTATCCTAATTTGATAAAATTTTTAATTATCATTTCTTTAGGATTAATTAAATAATTAGAGTGCAGAGATATTAATGGAAGATAATCTAAAAAAATAAGTATAAGGGAAATTTAATCAAATGTAAATAAAAATATAAATAAACTTTAATAAATAACACATACTTTAATATGATTGATAAAAAAAGTGTAAAACATGTGATATATATAAAACTAAAATAGAGGGTACAAGATAACTAGTGCTTAAAGCACAATTCTCACCATGATAATAAGATTACTAGAGAAACAAGTGGGTTGCCTCCCATTAACGGTAAGTTTATAGTCTTCAACCAGACTTGTCTAGATTTATCAATTTTGTTGGGGTACATTACTACTATTCTTCAAATGATTTTCACTGTGATCTTTTTCTTTTTCTTTGAGTTGACTTTAGTATTGCTAGAAAATGATCCAAGAGATCTGCTACTAACTGATATTGCAAGCTGACTTAATTGGGATTCCAAATTTTTAATAGATGTAGCTTGATTTTGTAATTGAGTCCCGACATGCATCACAACATATTCCAATGGTGATTTTCTACTTTCAAACTGATTACTTTGATTAAATATTATAGTATATGTAGGTCTAGGATTTATAGTAGGTTGTTGAGGATTGTTCAAATTTACTCATTGATTATTTTGACTAGAATTCCATTGATTATTACTAGTAATATTATTCGACCAATTGAAATTAGGATGGTTCCACCAACCTGGATTATATATATTGGAGTAGGGATTATTTTATCTTTCAATCAAATTAATATTTCAATCCATTGCACATTACTATTTTAAATTAATTTTGATCCTCTGATTGCAAAAATGATTATATTCATAATCCAAAATTCACTCCTATTATGCTTGACATCCTAGAAATTATTGCAACTTTTGCAGTCAATATTGACAAAGCATCTGATTCATAAATTCCTACTACTCTCTTAGGATTTACCCTATCAATAATTCACTAGAAATTATTAGTAGACATTCCTCTATTAATTCATATGCTTCTTCAAATAGCTTAGACATTAATAATCCTCTAGCTACATATCTATGATTGTTTTAAGAGATCCTACTAATCAATTATAAAATGTTTTAATAATCAACCAATTAGGTAAAGCATGGTGAGGATATTTTTTAAGCTTTTTCTTAAATCTCTCTCAACTCTTATAAATTGATTCTCCTTCAAACTGGTTAAAAGAAGTGATATCATTTCAAAATTTGGCAGTCTTTGAAGGTAGAAAATATTTAGCAATAAACTTATGAGCCAACTCATTCCAAGTGGTTATAGAGCCTAGGAGTAACGAATTTAACAATATCTTAGCTATATCTCCTAGAGAAAGTGAGAATAATCTAAGTCTAATAGCATTATCACTGACATCATTGTATTTAAATATTGAATATTTTTAAACAAACTAGCTAAGTATAAATTGGGATCTTTAATAAGAGTTCCCCTAAATTGAGAATTTTTAACCATTTGAATTATGGCATATTTTAATTCAAAATTATTAGCTTAGATCATAGGTCTATTAATGCTCTGATGAATTATGTCTACAAAAGGGTTAACATAATCCCTAAGAAATCTAGTATAATCTTGATCTAGTATAGCTTTAGCCATTTTCACAATCTTTCTGGTTTTTTGAATTTTTGAAAGGGTTCTTTCTATTTTAGAGTCAAATAACAAAGGTTAATTTCTATATCTATAAAGCATGCAACCATGAATATCCAATCATCAAATAAAATAAAAGATACAAGTAGGTCTAACTATATAATTAATTTAATAATATAGTTAAAATTATGAAAAATAAAATACTTCCTTGGCAATGATGCTAAAAACTTGGTGGGGGATGTGGAATGAACTTATTGAATTGTAAAAAAATCTTGGGCTCTATCACACCTAAATAATGCTTAGTTTTTCTTTGATATAAAAAGAACATAACTCCACTTAATGTACATAAGTATATGTGTTGAATCAAGTAAAAGTGTTAGAATAGAGTGTCAACCTCATAAGGAAGTATGCTTACTTGCAAAAAACTACTACAGTTTACTCTAATCATAAAAATTATCCTACTGAAATAAAAATTATATTTATGGAGATTATATTATGGAATAAAATAGTAAATTTATTTGAAATAATATTTAATTAAAGTGTTTTTTATTAATGAGTGTAAATTTCATATCTTTCCTTAAATGTAATTTAGAGCTTACTCGTTCCTATATCTCTGTCGAACTTGTAGGAGTGAAAAGGGAATCTACTAACCTCCTATAGTTATAGTATCTCCTAAAGAACCTAGAATATTTTACATTATATGTCTAGGCATGCAAACATGCTATCTCAATATTCCTGAGTGTTTTTTCATTCCTTCATCGAGGCTATACATCAAACTATATTTTAACTACACATATGGCCACTATGAGCATCAAATTAAGAACAAGATAATATTGAAAATATCATTTAACATTTATAGAATAAGAATCTTTTTTAGTACTTAACATCCACTTCACATCTTCAATCCAAAATAAGAGAATTAGCCAAACATATAAAAAATGATAAGCAAACTCATTTTCATTAAACTCATGGAAAAATTAAAATATAAGAGAGTGACATCACCAGAACGGATCAAAGTTTCTCCTCTACACTCCTTCTCACTTAACCTACAAAGTTGCTTCAAGAAATACAAGCCAAACACTCAAGTTGATTGTATCTTGTACTTCCCTAACTTCCCTTAGATTTTACTCTAAGAGGGAAATAGAGAAGTACTCTAAAAAGGAGTGCTAAATTTTACAGAAGTGATTATACTCCCTTGCAAACATAAGATCACAAATATTTATTGGATAACTCAAAAAGGCATCTGGCACTGTGGAGCTTCAATGAGTGGTACCCTAGTGTTATTGAAGTTAACTAACACCTTGGCGGTAAAAATTTTGCACCGCCGTGGTGCTTGCTGATGTGGATAAGTTACTCAGTGAAAAGTCACATCTCTTCACTAAGAGAATATTGCTCTTGGAACTTATAATAAGAACACCATGGCATTGTTGACATTCGAGTGCTACGGAGCCAGTTTGGTAAAAAGTGGTGCCAAGGCATGGGAAATTATGGTGTCACGGCATTTAAAAATAGAGAATCAGGCACTGCCAAGCTGACTTTTTCAATCTTGTTGCTCGTAATGTCATGGTGCTGGCTTTGTTATCATTGTAACACTTACAAACAAAGAACCATGCACCGTAATATCCAATTTGGGGTGCCTTGATGGTATTGAAGGTGGCACTATGGTGTTGTTTTGTCGGATACTGTGATACTATAGTATCCTTTAAATTTCATCCATTTTTGGGGTTTTCCTGCACAAAATAATAAAAAAAAATATTTTCACATAAAATAAAATAAATAAAATAGTACATAATTTACACTTATCACTTATTGGATTGGGTTTTTTATTTTTTTCAATTAAAATTTAGATGGTTCTTCCAACCGGGTTATAGGTATTAGAATAAGGGTTATTATACATATTAATGTAATTTAAAGATTCTACATATGATGAGCTAGGATAGCTAAGTATTTTTTACATTAGTTTCTCTAGAGGCATAGGTGCTCTTGAGGTTGTACTAACTCTTAAGTTATATAGTTTCCTTGAAATGCAGTAACCTGTGAGATTAAAATGGACAACACATTTGATTCATCCATGGTTACAACCTTCTTATATTTTATTCTATCAAATGGTCACTAAAAATTATTTATGGCCATTTTCTCAATTAAAGCATATGCTTCATTGAAAAGCTTGGACATCATAGAACCTCCAGCTGAGTCATCTATAATAGCTTTATAGGAACCTACCAAACCATTATAAAATGTATGAATAATCAACCAATCTTGTAAAGAATAGTGTGGGAACTTCCTAAGAAATTCCTTAAACCTCTCCCATACATCATAAAATGACTCCCCATTTAACTGGATGAAAGAGATAATATCATTCTTAAGCTTGGTAGTCTCATACGGCGTGAAGTAATTAGCTAAAAACTTCAAAGCTAATTCATTCCAAGTTAACCATAATTTTGCCTAGGAGTAAGGAATTTAATCATGATTTTGCCTTATCTCTTAGAAAAAATGGAAATAATATAACTTTAATGGCATCATCATATTATCTAATATATTTAGATGTTGCCCATATTTCTACAAAATAAGGAATATGAAGGTTAGGATACTACATAGGAGATTCCCCAAACTTAGCATTTGAAACCATTCAAATGATTGTAGATTTATGTTCAAAATTTTTTATTTGAATATTTGGCCTATTAATGCTTTAATGCGTGTCGTCTACTAAAAGATTAGCATATTCTCTTAAAGGTATAATCTGATTATTACCATTAATTGGGTTTTCCATGTTTAATTTTTTTTATTTTTCTTGATATTTTAATTTTTAAGTATTATTTTTATTTTTGAGTCAAACTAAGGAAGTAAAGCTTTAACTCTGCTATGTATGCAATGGATATCAATAATTATAAAAGCAAATATACTTCTCTAAATTTTAATAAACAAGTTTCAATAAATTGATAAACCAAAATAGATTAAATAAGTAACTTAACATAAATAGGAACAAAAACAAGTCTTTAACTATAAACTAAATGTAACAACTATACAATAGCATAACAAATGTTTTCTTGCTTTTTTCCTTTTAATAATATTAATTTTTCCGCTAACAACAAGATGATGTAAATCTAAACAAGATTGAACACATGTAATAGTATAGATATAGGAATTGAAATTAGAAAGACTAATTAATCATTTTAAAACTAATATTATCTTGCTGAAAATGACTTTTAAATCCTCGACAATGGCACAAAAAACTCTTGATCATACTACACAATATCATAAAAGGATATAGAGATTATGGCTCTATACGTAAGTGAAAGTGTCTCAACAAAGTAATAAAATAATAAGTAAATATCGTTTCCATGAGGATTAACTTAAGTCAAACTTGAAAAGCTGATTACAAATTTTGCAAAGCACCAAAAGTTATCTTGTAAAATAATAGTAAACTAGCAGAAGTAAAATCTACCCTACAAATTATTTTTTTGAGTTTTTATTTTTATAATTATATAAAATTTCTAAACTAGTAATGTTTTTAAATTTACATGAACCAAAAATATATATTACCATAAGTTAATATGGATTAGAGAAATAGTAATCCTTTGCCACCATCATGTTCATCCAAATTCTAAATATTGTTACATTTTAAATATCTACTTAAGACTCCAAATAGTAAATTAGCCTATGTCTAGGTCTAATCAACACTTGTTCAAAACTTCATTGTTAATTCCACTACGCTTGTCTCGAGTTTGTAGATCACAATGAATTTTAAAAAGTGAATTGCCAACTATATAATAAAGTTAAGCATAGGGAAATATGAAACACAATATAGCATTTCTCTACATAGGTAACTTATTCTTTGAACATGCATTCAAAGAAGTGCACCATCGGTTTAGAAAAGTAGATTTAATTAATGAATATGATTGATACAAAAAAGTACAAATATTTTGCAACATATGAAAGTAGGAAGCAAGATTAGATGTTTGTGGGATAAAAACAATATAGTCTATGGAGGCAACTAGAAATTAGATTGTACCATAAATTCTTCCTCTATCTGAACTCTCAATACTATCCTTCTCTCTTACACACAACAAACACAACACACAAAAGAAGGAAAATAAAATATACTCTCACTAGCCACACACTCCCATAACATTACCCCTTTACATAAGAAATGAGCCACCTAATATAGATTTGAGAAAACTCTACACTAGTGTTATGATGCTGACTTTCATAGTGCTGCAGTGCTATTTTATTTTAATTTATTGTAGTCTTGAATTGAATCAATGTGTTAGTTAGGGCATCACCAAATTGGTTCACTGCTTCATCCATCATTAACTTTCACTATCACAACACTAAGGACATTTGACCCTATGGTGGTTATATGGTTCTTCAACATCGATTCATCGATGCCTTGTTCTCTATCTCAAATCTAAGTCATCTCTGTCGTGGTGTTAGTTATAGTACTTTGGTGCTATTGAGTGTAGTTCTTTGGTGCTCTAGTTAGTGGTGATGTGGCATTATGGCAATTCTTCAATCTTGATTCACAATTCATTCATTTTCTGCATAAAAAGATAGATTTAGGAATCATTTTCATAAAAATAATTACAATTTAGAGTATATATTTTTTCCCTTATCAAAGATTAACTTTAATATTAAGAGGTTTGCCTCCTTTTTTTTTATTTTGATAGTCAATATGAAATTAAAGGAAAGGTATGAGCGATCTATTAATGATAAAAACCTAATCTTTGAATATGGACTTAGAAGTATGGGGGAGGGTAGATCTCATGATTGTCTACAAGGGTTAGGAAACCTTTATTATGGTGCCCAATTCCACTCTTATGCTTATTATTTATTTGCAAATGCAAAAGAACATTAGATTAATAAGTCCCATGTTATAGGCAAGTGAGTACTGTTTCATAGTGTAATGATCAACCACCTTTACCACTCTACCAAAGTTTTCTTTCTTACCCATATGGACTTTGAAGAGATTTTTAGATTTTTTTTATTATTTCTAATTCAAATGCCTAATAGAAGAGGAATGGGACAAATTAATTAGTCTTCCTGCTTCTATTTTGAACTAAGAGGTAAAAACTTGGCATTATTTTATTTCTTCCATGATGATGCCTAGTAGGAATATTAGAGAGGTCACCAAGGAGAGCCATCCTTAATTATGATATTTTAAAGAGCTTATCTACAGATGTAGGGATGGTCATCTTTGAGTCCATCAACCATGTGTTTAAGGGGACTACCATTGTAGGGTAGGTAACCCTCTATAATTAAATTTTTTATGCATAAAGGTTGGACTAATAGGGGACCCTACTGAGGAGTAGATATTTCTATGTGTTGCTATCACTAAGAAGAAAATTTAATCATTTAAGCTATCCAATAGTGAGCCTGGTGAAAGTTTTATCCCTTCTCGCCAACTTACGTTTAGTGTCACAACCCAACCCGATAAGACCCACTAATGGGCATGTCCTATAGTTTTGAGTTGTGACAAATAAATCCCAAGATCTAGTTTTAGAAATGTTTCAAATTTTATCTTCCAATTGAAACTTTTAAAACAAATAATAACATATGATAAAGCTACTAAAAAATTTAATGTGTTGAAAATAAAATCATCAACAAAATCTCTTTCATTTCATCATCAAAATGACATATATAGTCACAGTACATGGCTATAAATAATAGCTAAATAAATGAATAATAGAACTAGTCATGACTATGAAAAAATCAACAGAAGAAGTACCTATAGACTCAAATCAAATCATGAATTGCTAATCAATAAGCTCACTCTCTTTCTCATATCCTAAAAATAAAATGTAAAATTATAGTGCTAAAAAAACTGAACAGACCATAAACATCGATGTAAATTTTCAAGTATTTCTTTCATTAAACATTTTCTAGAATATTTAACTACAATATAATAAATTACTGTACTAAGCAAAGTAATAAGAGAATAATAGATATCTAAATATTCAAGTAATAATATTGAGCAAAACAATATACCAAATTTCAAATCACATAACATAATATAAAAGAGTTCTTTGATCCTAGATAGAATCTCAAAGGATTATTGACCCTTATGACTCCTAATGCGCTAATAGCACCAGAACATGCCTGTAGGCACCAGAATATCAATGTAGGCATAATAATATAGCCTTTTTTTCCAAAACAACATGTCGGATATGCATAAGAATATCTTACTTCTTTTATAATAACATTTCCCATAACTTATCAATTCAAGCAAAAAAGAAATAATTCAATAACACAAACACATATTTCATTATAGTGTAGTAATTAAAGCATAATTGAGCACATACTAGGTTTGCATCATTTTTTTATAATGGTGAGCAACTAAAGCTTCTACTGAGTAAAAGTTCACAGTTTCAAAATATACCAAATTATTAGAGATGATGTAGAACATCATTTTAAGATCTTAATCGTACTACAACACTATTTTTTAGAGTTTAGATTATTTTGTATTCAATAAAAACTACATAAATTCTAAAACCCCTAATGAAATTTTTTTTTCAAAATATTCAAAATATTTAGAATCTCAGCCTCTATAACATATTAAAAATTATGTGATGAAATTTTTACTCATGCAAAGTTATCTTTATTTTTTTATAACAAAAATATAAATTTAATTAGAAAATTCAAGAAACCTCCGTATTTTTTAAAACTAAGGTAGGCATAATATTAGTTAAGGTGGACTAATGGCTAAAAAAGACCAAAAGGGGCCCAAAAATTCATTGTCTCTTTCAAAATTCCTCCCCTCCTCTCTCTAATATTAGTTATCAAACATTCAAAATGAAAGGAATAGTGGAAAATATTATAATTATATGTAGATAATGGACCATCATAATAGCCCCACTACCCAGCACCGCGGTGCTAATACAAATTCCAAAAACCTAAGAACAAAATATCTGGGCAGCACAGTTGAGCATCTAAGCTCTAGTGTATTCAACATTTAAGGTCCAGATAATACAACACCTCAGCGCTCAAGAGGAAAAATTCCAAATTTTACCAAAATGCATTCAAAACCCTAGAACTCACTCTAAAACACATGCATAACTTTTTTATACACACATACTACTTCCATAAATATGCAAAAGAGTTTGAAACATGAAAATCAAGTATTTTCCTTTTTTGATTTGGGACAACATAAGTGAAACCAAATGTTGAACCTAGAGGTGTCATAACTCTCCCCTCCTCAAAAAACTGTCATCATTGATATTTTAAAACCAGATCTTAGATAACATAAAAAAATTTGGGATTCAACTATTTCATCTCAGACTCCTCCCAAGTAGCTTATCATTCAATTTTATTCCTCTACTAAACTTTAACCATTATAATTTATTTATTTCTTAACATTTTGACATCATAGGCTAGAACCCTCTTTGGTTCTTGTCTGTAACTAAGATTTGAACATACCTCGATGTCTTCCCTAGATATCATGCTTACATATTTAGATACCCATTTACTCAAAACTGATACGTGAAACATAATATGAATTCACACATATGATTAGTCAACTATAACCTATAGGCAGAGTTTCCAATCCTTTCGATAACTTCAACTAGTCCAACATACTATGTACTTAATTTTCTTTCCTTGCTAAACCTATTGATGCCTTTCATTGGTTTGATCTTCAAATATAAAAAAAAACTCCCACTATAAACTCTATAGCCAGATGGATAGCATCAAAATACTATTTCTGCCCATCCCATATAACGTTCAATCTATAAGTGATCAAATAGATCTTTTAGTAAAATAATCAACCAAAGCTATCCCAAGAAGAATCCTTTCATCCACCTCTATTCAAGATAATGGGGTCCTATATTTTCTATCAGGCAAAAAAACCAATCTTAAATCTCTAAAACTAACTATTCTTATAAAAGATAATACCATAATAAAATACTTATAGTTTAGACTTCTTACCAGCTTTGAGTCCATGTTATTTTAATTCAATAAAAATATAATAAATTTCAAAACTCTTAATGTATAAAATTTTAGGCTATGAAAGTTTTTCCCCTGCAAAGTTACATTTTTTTAAATAATGGAAATATAAATTTAATTAGAAAATTTGAGAAATCTCCATACTTTTAAAAACTTAGGCATGCATAATATGACATACCTCAATTCAAATAAATTTTTGAATAGAACCGATGACTAAAAACAATAATGAAAGCCTAAAAACCCTCCCTTTCTCTCAAAATCCCTCTACTTCTCTCTCCAATACTAACTACCAAAATATTCAAAATGAATGGAATAGTGGAAAATATTATATTTAAATGCAAATAATAGCCCAGCACTATTGTGCCACTGCCCAATACTATGATGCTAGTTCAAATTCTAAAACCTGAGAGCACAATGCTGGGGGTGCCACTATTTGGCACCTAGGAACTAGTGCACCTAATATTGTGATGCCACACAACACAGCACCTAGGCCCTCTAGGTAATGTTATATTCTAGGAGCTCGAGTGCATGTTTTGATTATTACATGCATTATTGGGTCACTATTTAGTTTCTCTAGCTCTTTAAATTGTATATTTTTTTTTTTGTGTACTAATATTTCAGGTTTAGCAGACACCGAGCATAATCAGAGAATCAAGGCTTAAGGTTTGATTATATAGGTTTAATGTATTTGAAAAGAGTCTATAATTTCTATTTTTCTTGAGTCAGTCAATGTAAAAAGGTGTATGTGAGCCTAGTAATCATGCACACACACATAGAGGGAGTGAAACTAAATATTTAATTTTTATTTATGAAGATCAAATTGTATGATCTCTGTAATTAAAAATTAATTAAAATGTTTAATTAAATGATATAAATTTGAAATTAAAAATAAACTAATCGCACTATGTGAATCAAATCATATAAGATGATAAGTTATAATTAGGAGTCCCTACCACCATTTAATATTATATAATATTTTTGAGTTTTAAAGTTTAAACTAATCATATTGGATGATTCTAGTCGTACTATATGATATTGTTAACTTCTGGCTAAAATTAATCCCTGTGATTAACAAATTAAATTAAAATTAAATATAATTAAGGAACATATTGTATGAACTTACCCTTTATACTATATGAATTGAGAAGTGCAAAGGATGATAATTAATCACCATGGGTTTATCTTGGATGATTTGTGATTCAATTGAACTAATTGTATAGGATGATCAGTGCAAGTTTTTTAAACTAATCATACTAAATATTATTCATCATACAGTATTGATAGAGCATGTTGAATTAATCATATTGTATGATCTATAAGTCATACTATACCAATAGTGATGGCTAAATTGAAAGTTGAATTTTCTTAAGCCTTAATTCAATTGAGAGTCTATGGTTGTGTAATAGTGTGTGTCTTTGAAAAATAAGCTATTGAAGAGAGAGAGAGATTTAAGCAAGAGAGGGAGAGGTAAAGTTGTGAGAGGCGGAAGAGCCATGTGAGTGTAAGGGAGTGTGACAGGGTGTTTCCACATGGTTGCTCCAGCCAAAATTCACCTTATTCCTCCATATATCAAAGTATTTTTTTAGGGAAACTACATGAAGAAGCTCTTGGAGTTAAAGGGCCATTGGTAACTCCACTGCACCGGTACTGGTGAAAGGGATTCAACAACTCTAGCTCATTGACAAAGGTGAAAGGGATTCAACAACTCTACCATGCTAGAGAAGGTGAAATGGATTTGGCTACTCCGCCACACTGGGGAAGGTGAAAGGGATTTAATTCCTCTGTCGCATCAGAGAAGGTCAAAGGGATTTTTGGTTCTCAATTGCAATGAAGGTGGAAGTGGATCTTGTAAGAGCTTCTCTTTATTGCCATAGGGTAAAAAGGAGGCACAATAAAGAGTTTTAGTGCAATACCCGAAGAGGGGGACTCTAGGGAATGTACGTAGGTTAAGTCAACCACACAACTTTAAAAATTCTACTATGCTAGTTTCTTTTATTTTTGTACTTTAATTTCTATATTTATTTTCTTGCACTTTTGCTTTCTTGCAAATTTGGGTTGAGCATTGATATTCTTCTGATACAAAAATTTTGAGATTACTTTAAATTTTTCTTTTGTTTGAAAAACAAAAGAAATAAAATTTGAAAAAAAAGAACAAAAAAAATTTCTTTTCTAGAAATCTAAAATAGAAATAAGTACTTGGTTTTCTTATTTTTTGCTTCAACTTTGAAAAATCTATTTTAAAATTAAACTATGAATTTCATTTATGTTTTTCAAAAGTGCATTTTTGAAAGAAAATTTTAAAACACCAACTCACCCCCTCTTAATGTTTCTTTGTATTTTAAGTGGTTTAAAAACCATAAATTGAACTTTCAATTGGTATCAGAAGGGGTTCTTTGAATTATGGTTTAAAGATCTAGAGAAATGATCCAATGGAAAATTTTGAAAATAGGAATACTACTGAGGGTTATTCAACAACCCGTCCACCACAGTTTGATAGTATTTCATTTAATTTTTAGAAATTTTTGTGTCTATGTTTTGTAATCAATTGATTTTAAAAATGTTACATATAATACAAGAAGTCATTTTATTCCTTCATAAGTTGTTAATGGTGTTAAAATTGAAATTGTTTTTACTAAATAGAGCATAGCGAATAGAGATTTAGCATAAAAAAATTCTAAGTTTTTAAATTATTTTTTGTGCTTAAATTTAAAGACTATATGAGAGTTTTTACTTACACTACTAATGAAGATATCTAGGATAAATTGTGCATTACTTATAAAGGTATAAATGAGGCCAAACAATCCTAATTAATTTTATTATTGCATGAATATGAACTCTTTCACAAGAAATCGAGCAAAATTATATCTGATATGTACACTAGGTTCATAAAAATAGTGACATCTTTACATACTTTACAAAGGGAACTATTTAACTGTAAGAAAGTTAACAAGATATCACATTATTTGCCTAATAAATTTGGTATTAAAATCACTACAATCTATGAATCCAAATATTTAAATGTATATTTTACTAATAAATTACTAGGGTCTCTCATTTCTTAAGAGCAAAAAGTGAGCCAAAGATTACTAGATGTAGGTGACAAGTGAATGGAGAAAACTTTAGCGCTGAAGGCTGAGGACATAGACAGTTACAACTCAAGAGTTGAAGGAAGCAAGGATATAGCCTTCAGTGTCGTGTAATTTAAAAGCTTTCTAAAGTAAAAGTAAAAGTGCTACTATGATAGCAATAAAGGTAAAATAAAATTTCTTCTAACATAATTTTCTTTGAGTGCAGGAAGCCTGGATACTTAAGGTCTAATTGCCCCATCCATAAGGGCCATCATACGAAGAAAGGGGTAATAATAAGCCAAATGCAAAAAGGGGAAAATAAAGAATGTAAAAAGTCCACCTTAGACTCATCATAGTAAGAACTGGAGGAGGAGGTAACAAATTTGTGCTTAATGGCAAATGATTGTGTTATAAACTTGAATCAAGAAGAGGTATACAAGCTGTAATAACTCAAATATATGAAATAAATTTATTTTAAAAAATATAAAAATTTTGAAGTCGAGCGCTTTGGCACTGATCTACTGAGCACTGCGGTGCTAAGCCATATATATATATATATATATATATATATATATATATATATATATATATATATATATATATATATATATATATATATATTTTTTTTTTTTTTTTTTTTTTTTTTTTTTCTACCTCACCCCACCGATTGCCTCACTTGGTTGCTTGGCCAGGAAGAATTTAGTAGAGGTAAGAAGAGAGAGGAGAGAGAAAAGACTTTTGATCATATTTATCATCAATTCTTGTTACAGATTTATTCTATTCATTGTAAGTAACTACTCTCTTACTTCTATTTTCAATGATTTTGATTTCTAAGAATTTTATATCTCATAAATATACCAAAAATGAACTATCTCCTAATTTCATAGGCTTTCACCATGCAAGTTTGGATATGTTGAATGATTTGATATGATGGACATTGATTGGGAGTTATAAGGAGTTGGGATGATTGATTCATATGATTCAAGGGAAGTTATAAGGAGTATATTGATTAAGAGTTATAAGGGGCCACTGATTGGTAGTCATAAGTACAGAAGCAAGATACCCTTAAGATATACTCATTGAATATCAAAAAATTGATATCGTAACTACTACAAACACAGTACTAATATTATGACTAACACTAATACTATTTTCTGCCATTAATACTATTTAGTATTATTGATCATGATACTAATATTGTTATTGGTATTAGTATTGTTGACTATTACAAAAATAATAATTGATGATATAATGGATTGAGATGTGATGAATTATAGAAGAAAAATTGATATAGATAATCAGTATGGAGATTGATGCATATATATATCTTTATATGATTTATAACATATTGTTCTCGTTTATCTTGCATTGATTTCAGTTGTAAGATTTTAAGTACTTGCTGGGTTATGTGTTTATTATGTTGTTTTACATATTTTTAAGAAAGGGTAAGGATCCTATGACTTGAGGCTCTAAACAAATTGCATAATTTTTCTAACTACGATTTAAAACAAAATACAATCATGTTTCTTTCTGATGTTCATTGGTAAGCTCTAGTTAAATGGTTCAAATAAAATACAAATGTTAATTCTTCTAATATAAATCATGGAGTGTGACACAAGCTAACTTATGATTAGCTATTTTTAATTTCCAAAAAAAATTATGATTCATATAGGAAGCTCAATAAGTAACATAAATTTTTTTTAAAAAAACTCTAATTTAAAATGTGAGCATGAAATTTTAGTTAAAGAGCATTCTAATTTCAAAATTGAATACATTGCATTAGATTAGGAGCATACATCATTATAAGTTGAATTTAATGAGTTAAACAAAAAGCTTATTAAATTAACTAAATCATATGATTTTTCAAAAAGTTAATATATTGAGTTAGAAGAATTCAAGGAACTAGGAACACTTGCAATAGAACTAGATAGTAATGAGCATGCTTTAAATTTTGAAGTTGCACATTACAAAAATGCAAATGAATATTTATAAAAAAATAACTGCACTTTAAAATAATACACACAGGCCTATACTTTCACTAAATCCATAGCCTTGGACATAGCATGCATCAAACATCCCTACGAAGAGGCACTATCCCCCACATAGATTAGTGAACACATTTTTAGTAGTTAGGTGTTACTCATGTTGTATATTAGGACACATAGCATGTAGGTGCACTTTACACCTTAGAACACACCTAGTTTATAGGCCCAAAGTAGCATTATAACATAGCATACATAGCATTCATACATGGAAGTATAAGGTGGGATCTCAACTCACTAAGGTTCCTAAATTTGATTTATGATTAAATTTGTAAGAATGCTCTCATAAGAATTCAAATGAGAGCATATGATACCTGGACAGTGGCTACTGGAGGCACATGACGGAGATATGAAGCAGTTCATCATGCTAGAGGCCAGGAGCGAAGGAAAAGTAACATTGGATGATAATACCACAAAGAAAATGATAGATTTAGGTATAATTAGCAAATCTAATGGTTTTATTATTGAAAATATACTTTTAGTAAAAGGGCTAAAGCATAATCTTCTAAGTATAAGTTAATTATATGATAAAGGTTTTGACATTAAATTTCTTTCTAAAAATTACCTTATTATTGTGAATGGTAAAATTATTTTGGAAGGTAAAAAAATTAATAATATTTATATGCATGATTGACTTGTATTGAATTTTTGATGATATTTATTAATTGAAACTGTTATGGATGAATCATGCCTATGGTATAAATGACTATGTCATGCTAGTATGAAAACCCTTAGGAAGATTACCTAGCAAGATCTTATTACAGGCATTCCTAAGCTAGATTTCACTATGAATCATCTATGTGATTCATGTATGTTAGGAAAGCAAACTAGGTCATCCTTTATTCTATTAAGGATATCATTACCATTAGACCACTAGAGATTCTACACATGAATTTATTTGGACCCATTAGTACTACCAGTCTAGGTAGTAAGAGCTTTGGATTTGTGATCATAGATGACTATTATAAATTCTTATGGATTAGATTCATAGTACATAAGAGTGAGTCATTTGATGAGTTTAAGATTTTCACCATTTAGATTTAGATAAGATCTTTGATTTTATAATTTATAGTGGAGAGTTTAAAAATGAAAATTTTAATTATTTTTTTAATAATCTAGAATTAATCACATTTTTTTTGCTCCTAAGACCTTGTAGCAAAAAGGTATAGTTGAAAGAAAGAACAGGATACTAGTAGAGGCTGCTAGGGAAATGTTAGCAAAATATACCCTACTAAGATATTTTTTAGTGGAAGTAATAAATACTACTTTCTATGTACTAAATACAGTAAATATGAGATCTAAGCTAAATAAGACACTATATGAGATATTTAAAGTTAGGACACCAAACTTATCACATCTGTATATTTTTTGTTTTAAATATTTTATTATCGTGAATGGTAAATCTCATTTAGGGATTTTTTATTATGAGGCAGATGAATGAGACTTCTTAGATTATTCCTTAATAGGTAAATCCTTGGTTTTAGATAAAACCACCCATATGGTATTTGATGAGTTATATAGACCTATTGAGCCTAGAATGGATGATGATGATGAAGTTGGGATTATCGGTGGCATAGTGAGTATTGACTTTAGAAATAAAGAAGAATATCATGACCCTTTACTAAGGGATTAGAGATATTCTTCTAGTCACCCTAAAGAGCTTATCTTAGGAGATCCATTAGTAGGGGTTAGAAAAATGTAAGGCCTTAAAAAGGAGGTTATCCATACTACATTCATTTTTATGATAGAATTAACAAGTGTAAATTAATCCTTGAATAATGAATTTTAGATCTTAACCATGTGGCAAAGAATTGAATCATTTAATTAGGAATGATGTATGGGAGTTAGTTAGTAGACCCATCAATCAAAGTGTAATTGGAACTAAATGGTTTTTTGAAAATAAGTTTAATGACTCTGGGTCATTGATTAGAAGTAATGCCAAATTAGTAGCTAAGGGGTATAATCAGATTAAAGGTATTATTTTTGAAGTGACATTCTCTCCTATAGCTAGGTTAGAAGCCATTAGAGTCCTTCTAGCATTTGCTTATTTTATAGGCTTCAAATTATACCAAATGGATGTCAAGAGTGCATTTCTTAATGGAGTCTTTAAGGAAGATGTTTATGTGGAAAACCCGTAGGTTTAGAAAATTCCTCATTTCAAAATCATGTCTATAAACTTAAGAAAGCCCTATATGGGTTGAAATAAGCACCCAGGGCATGGTATGAGAGACTTAGTATTTTTTTTTCCTAGATAAATCATTTATTAAGGGTAGTGTAGACACCACTTTATTTCTTAAGAAGGTTGGAGATGATGTACTCATAGTGAAGATTTATGTTGATAATATATTTTTTGAATCTATAAATTAAAATCTTTGTAATGAGCTTTCATTTATTATGAGTAAGGGATTTGAAATGAGTATGATGGGTGAGCTTACCTATTTTCTTAGATTTAGTATAAAGCAAAGAGAAGATGGTACCTTCCTTAGACTAAATATATTAAGGAGATCTTAAAAAAATTTTGATATGAAAGATTTTAAAAGTATAAATACACCAATGAGCTCAACCATCTAGCTAAATAAGGATGTAGATGGATCAAAAATTTATAGAGAAATCATAGGATCACTACTTTATTTGATTGCTAGCATACTAAATATTATGTTTAGTATTTTTCTATGTGATGATTTCAAGCTAATCTAAAAGAATCATATATTACAACCATAAAAAGAATCCTTAGATATTTGATAAGCACGAAAAACTTAGTCATCCGGTATCCTAAGAATAGCACCACCTTTGGCATTATAAGATATTCATATTCAAACTTTGTAGGGTGTAGAGTAGGTAGGAAAAGCACTTCTAGAACTTCTCAATTCATAGAAAAATCCTTAGTTTTCTGGTCTAGTAGAAAATAGAATTATGTAGCTCTATCTACCATTAAAGAAGAATACATAGTTGTAGGAAGTTGTATTGCCCAAGTCTTATGGCTAAAGGAAAAAAATTCTTGACCTTGAACATTCTATAGACACTCTCCCTATTATGTGTAATAACACCAATGCGATCTGTATCTCAAAGAATCCAATCCAATATTCTCGCACAAAGCATATTAACATTAAACATCATTTTGTTAGGGATCTTTTTTTTTTTTTTTTGAAAAGAAATGCAATTATCATTAAAAGGAAAACTATTACAAAATACTAAGTCATAGCTAACCTATCACATTTCTCTTTTAAAAAAGAAATAAATGAAGGAGAAATATTATTACAACTAACATCATACCAAATAAAATCACTAAAAATAGCATAGTTAGCACACAAATTGGCTAACTTAGTACAATTTCTATTTGAAAAAATGAAACAAAACTTGATTGAACTCCTTTAAAAAGGAGAAGTCTTCATCCTTCGCCTAAAGCAAGTTATAGTTAACCTTATCACAAGAACTTTGAAGAAGCTTGAAATATTGTAGTTATCCCTTTCAATAATGATACCTTTTGAATCCAAAATCCAATCCTTTATTACTTCCTTTAGAGCATGGATACCCAATAACTCCAACTAAGCTATATCCCCATACAAGCAACTAATACCAAAAGCAAATAAAAATCTACCTTTATAGTCTCTAAATACTCCACCAATACCAGCTCTATTAGATTTAAGTAACGATGCATTAATGTTCTCTTTAACCCTTTTCGGGGGAGGAGGGTGCCAAGAATTATAAGATAGTTGAGATAGCTGGTTAACACCCCAGTTTTTTGAAGTAAAATTAATAAGGGAAGAAGCAGAAGCAATACTGATAACATTTGCAGCAATAAATGTCAGACTGTCATCAACTCCTCCATGCTTTACTTTATTCCTAGTTTTCCATGATAGGAAAGCCAACGCTCAATACAATTTTGTAATAAAAGGATTGGTAATAGAAAGCTGTTCCAAATGAACACAGTAGTTTGCAAAAGAGAAAAAAAACTAACAGTCGGAATCCCCATTTATTCAACAACTGTATAACTTGAACGAATTTAAAGCATTCAGCTGCTATGTGATCCACTTTCTCAATAGACCTACAACCTCTTGGGCACCCATTATAGCTCAATAATCTTTTATACATTAAGAAGTCATTAGAAGAAATGGCTTCGTTAAATAAATGCCACCAGAATACTTTTGCTTGTGATAATAGTAGCAGTTTCTTAATCCATGTCCAGTAGTTAACTTCATCAGAGTCGTCAACAGAAGCTTCAAATGCCAACTAAGTAATGGTTTTCCAGGCTACTTTCACCTTCAGCTCTATCTGGTCCTACACAAAATATGAATAGATATGAATCTGCTTCATTAACACAACTAATTCCATGCCAAAATATTTTTCCAACTGCGCCTCATTCCAAGTGCCATCCGAAATAAAGTTATTAAGAGAATACCTAACTTTTCCCAAATATGCAATAAACATAGGCCATTTCTCAATGCTTCTATCAAGAATCCACACATCCTTTAGCATATTGATAGAACTTCCATTTGAAATATTCCACCTCACAATAGGACTAATAGCATTTGCACCATTAACAACAATTTTCAATTTTGAAGAACAACCTCTTTTTATTTCGTAATGCCATAATTCTTTTCCATATTTTGCAATCAAATTCCTATTGAGAAGAGAATTCGATTTGGCATAGAAATTCCAAGCAAATTTTGCTTGCAATGGACCAACTAAGGACGGACACGGCCTCCCCTATTTTTTGACTTACACAATGCTTCCCACGCAACATAATGAAGTCCTTGATTACCATCTTGCTTATGCCAAATAAAATCCCTACACATTTTATCAAACTAACACAAAAGTCCTATAGGAACTAATGAGTGAGAAGAGAAAAATATAGGAAAAGACCTAAAAATAACTTTAACAAGAACAAGCCTTCCTGCTAGAGAAATAATTTTATTACCCCAAGCATTCAATCTATTTAAAGCCTTCTCCATCAGATTATGGAAATCAAAAACACGAAGCCTCCTCAAAGTAATCTTAACTCCAAGAAAGTTCATCTCATTCACCGCCCTGAAATCAAACAATTTGGAAATAATTTTCTTCTTCTTCCTTCTAATCGACTTGCCAAACAACAAAAAAGACTTCAGCAAATTAATTTTTCGACCCGACCATGTGCAATAGTTATTGAGAATACCTTTCACCTTCTTAACACTCCTAGTATTGGCTTTAGAAAAAATAAGGATATCATCAACATATAAAAGTTGTGAAAATTTTTGTGCATTTGGAGCAATTTTGATCCCAAGATTCCTTCCATTGTGAAAAAAAGCATTTGATAAAAGTTGAGAACACAATATGAATAAATAAGGAGACAAAGGACACCCTTGTCTAAATCCACTCCTTCCTTCAATCTAATCTCAATATTTACTATTAATCAAAATAGAAAATTTAGTGTCCAACACACATTCCATCTAAAGATTAGAGAACTTCAACGAAAAGATGAAAAGATCCAACACTTTTCTTAACATCAACCACCCCATACTATCATATGCTTGCTCTATGTCAATTTTAATAGCCAAAAGACCTTTTTTAGCATTAGATTTATTGAATTTATTAAACACCTCCTGTGCTAAAAGAATATGATCTGATAAGGAATGACCTTTAACAAAAGCAGCTTGGTCTTAAGAAATGATTTCAGGAATAGCCACAGTCAATCTATAAAGCAACATTCTAGCAACAATTTTATAAATAGACAAGCAAATACTGATAAAACGATAGTTGGAAGGAACCATTGGATTATTTACTTTAAGAATGAGAACAATAAGAGCATCTTTCCAAGATGAACACATCTTACCCGAAGTGAAAAATGAGTTGATAGCCTTCCAGACATCTTCACTAATGATGCTCCAATCAAACTTAATAAAAGAAGTGAGTGATTCCATTAATGCCAAGTGATTTGTTTCCCCCAAGATTCTTAATCCCCTCAAAACACTCATCCTTAATAAATTCATAATCTAATAAACTTCTTTCATGATCTTCAAGGATCCCCAAAGGTGGAAGCCACCCATTAAGAACATAATTCCTCGCTCTTCATTTGTCTTTGAAGAAATTATAGAAACTTTCCTCCATACCATCTTGATCTTCAACCAACACACCATTGTTATCTTTGACTTGCTTAATCCAATTCCCATTTCATCTAGCACTAGAAAATGAATGAAAAAATCTTGAATAGGAATCCCCCTCTTTTATCCACTTCACTTTTGCCCTTTGCTTCCACCATGTACTAAAGCGAGAAAGCAACATATTTAATTCACTTATCTTCGATCAAAGGAAAAAAAGTTTGTCTTCAGATAACCCACCACCGTTAACTTCCTCCAATTGCAATTCAAACGCCTCTTTTTTAAGAGCTTCTTTCAAAATAGAAATTTCTAAAATTTAGATTTGCTCAAATAGAATAAATTTCTAATCGTTCTTCTGAATTTCTTAGTCAAAACCTAAACCGCATCACCTCCAACTTGCTTACTCCAAGATCTAAAAATAATAGCTGATGAAGCATTAAATGAATCCCACACATCTTCATATCTTAAAATTCTCTTATGATGAAAATTGATACCAAAAACCTTCAAGACTATAGGACAATGGTCTGAGGCCACTCTTGCTAGATGTCTAATCGTAGCTATGGGTACATCATTCAAAGGCATAGAATTTAATAAGCACCTATCCAATCTTTCCAATATACGAGCACCTCCAATTTTATTATTACACCAAGTGAATTTAGGACCCAATAATCCAACATCATGATAATCATTATTACTCATGAAATGTTTCATTTCCTTTGTCCCTTGAGAGAAAACAATTTTTTCCCTCCCTTTTTGTCCTCTTGAGATAATATGCAGTTAAAGTCCCCACCCACAATCGAAGGAATATCTCTAGCAGAATATAGTTCTAAAGAATTACATAAAATTCTCCTCTTAAATACATCCTTACTTCCATACACCGTTGAAAGAGTCCAAGCACCTTTGTTATATACATTTAACTTTCCAATAAAAGTTTAAGACGAGTCTTTAGTGATAGAGAAAGATGATAGATTAGATCTCCAACAAACCAAAATTCCACCTAACAATTCCTTAGATGGAAAGAGGAAAAAGTTCAATCCTCCCTCATAAATTGTTGAATTCCAACCAATTGATAGAAGAAATCTTAGTTTCCACAATCCCAACAAAAAGCACATCACAATCTTTCACAAACTACTTTAAGTATAGAGAGGCTTCACTTTTCTTAGCCCCTCTACAATTCCAAAAGGCAATGAAAGTCATTAACAATTTAAGGGAAAAGGACCCCCACCTCTATCTTTTTATTACTTCTCACTTATCCTATTATGAGTAAAAATATTACCAGAGCCAAGGGATTTAAGTTCCTTCTTCAGTTTGACTTCTCTGTCTTCAGTACTACAACCAGCTCTACCATCTAACACTATAGAAACTTCCCTTATAGCACCCATATTATTCTTTAGAACATAAAAATCTATATGAACAGCCTCCATATTTAAATCACCCTCACCACTTTCACTTCAAACATTAAACAAATTAATGGCAATAGGAATAGGATTCATACCAGCTTCCATATGCAAAGTTAAGTCATCAAGAACAGCCACCTTCATAGTATCCGAATCTCCTATATCTTTGCAAGAATAATCTTCAGCCATTAATTTGATATTATCATAATCAACACAATCAGGTTCCTTTACTAATGAAACAGCTTCCAATTTCCCTTCATGACATGAAATAACATTAATAGGCACATCCATCACAACATCTTCCCCCATAGGTATGAAAACTTGCTCTTTATTAGAGTTATCAGAATTAGAACTTTTGATAGGATTATCACCTGAATGAACCATGTTGGATCTAGCAAATCTGCCATCTAAGGAATTAACCATCCTCTTCATCTACATCCTTTTTGGACCTTGAAAAGGTTTCTTTCTTCTACCATAATTAACTTGTACCCATGGACTGTACGTTGACTCCTTATCAGCTTTAGAAGTAAAAGGAACTTCCTTATCCAACATAACATGATCAGATGTAGTGGCGTCAGAGGGAACCTTCTCCTTAGAAGGAACTACCTCACCCACCAAGGACTTTAACAAACAATCTTTTCTTAAATGACCTATTTTCCCACATTTGAAGCAAAATATTGAAATTTTTTCATATTCAATTCTTTGGAAAAAATGGCCAAACAAACCTTCAACCCAAACTCCCAATGGAAGTTGTTTATCAAACATAATGCGAACACATACTCTTGCATTTTCTCTTCTTCCCCACTGAAACATATTTTTGTCTATCATAAGAGGTGTCCCAACCATAGAAGCAATCCTTGTGACATTTATCTCATCCCAACAATGAAGAGGCAAATGTGGCATTATAACCCAAATTGGAGATGATAATCCGTTCAACGATGTGGGTGAAAAGGCAGAAGACCACTTGTCAAGTCCTACAATATGCCCATTCACATACTAGGGTCCTCTTGTTAAAATAGCTTCCATTGATTAAGATGATTGGAAGGAACACAAAAACCATCCTAATCCCAAAATTGTTAGATGAAACTTCCCAAATTATGCCCACTAATGACGTAACTCATTAGCAATAAAATGAATAGGGATATCTTGACAAAAAACTTTAACTACAATAAAAAATTGTAGTTTATCAGTATTAGTAACTTCATTTGGCGCAAGTAACTTAACAGCTAAACCATCTCCAGTAATAAATGATTTGTCATTTGAGAAGTTAACTTTAATATTAGGACACTTGGACCAAGATTTATCAATAGAATTATCCACCATTTTAACATTATCAGAATATCCTATCATAGCATTGCTAGAATTATTCGGCCCTTCAGCGCCATTCACACAAATCTTTAAAGCTTTCACAGATAAATTCATGTTTGAATGTCTAGATTTACCTTCATCTACTACACCCATAACATATTTTGAATTCAAATTCACAAACCTATTTACAAAAATTTTCATACCCAAAGACGATGAAGCCTCATTATCATTAGCTCCTTTGAGAACATTCCTCCCCTTAAAAGAACAAGGTGACTTAAAATTCATATCAAAAGCTACAGATTTTCCTTTTCCAACAACTGGAGAATCAATCTTCTTTTTAATAGATGATTGCTCTGTTATAATCAAAGGTGTTTCCTTACTCCATCTTCGAGCCTGACGAGAAACTCTAGAATCCTCAACTCTCGAAGGATGAACATGTATTGATTCACATGCAGAATAATATAAATGATACGAAATAGTAGTAGAAGCTATAGCACCACCACCAGATGGCCGCGATTAGCCACCGCCATGAATGAAAAATCCACCAAAGAAGCAAAGATAAGAAAATTTGAAAACTTGTATAAGGAGATATAACATTTTTATTAGTGTAGGAATTGGTGTATTATTTTGAAGTGAAAATATTAGGAGATATGGCATTTCGTTAGGGATCATGTAGCAAAGGGCGACATAGAATTTCACTATATGTTTAATAAAAATCAATTGGCAGATATATATATTAAACCTCTCAATTTTGACACTATCAGCACAATTAGCACTAGAATAGGTGTTATTAACTTTTATGCATAATTAAGGTGTATATATGACTAGAGGGGTGTATGTGTTTGTTTGTTTGTTTTATTTATGTTGTATGTTTCTACTTATTTTTGTTAAAATTAATTGTTATTGTTATGAATTATATTATTTGTATGTATGTTGATATTTATGGAATTTACCCTGATCATCACACAAAACTATTTTTCTTGCTTACATTGTACTATATAATGTACTTCATATTGTACAATCTACATAAATCATCATGTCAGCACCATTCAACAAATTCAACAGGTCATATTTTCTAAAGCATTGATCATCTTGTTATACCTACACATTCTTCTGTATGATACATGTGGCAGTGATTGTTTGTGATTTAATTTTGTTGGTATGATATTTAATAAAACATCATATTGTACAAACATCTTTCCATACAGTACATTTAGTTTGGTCAAAGATTGTACAGGTGACCCCTCGGGATGAACGCTTTTATAAAGATCATCCAGCTCGATTTGGATCGTAGTGTATGATTTGACTTCCTTTTGAACTATTTGACCAAGATAAATTAAACTCTTCTGATCAAACTATATGATTAGCATCATATTGTATGATCACCTAAGGCCAATTTAAGGAGAGGCAAATCTAAGATTTTAAGCACTCAATTCTTCCAATCCTTTTTCTCCTAGCCTTTCTATCCTTACAATCCTTCCTTAACATCCCAATGGCCAGAATGAAATGTTCTATTGCTCTTAATGGTAGTTCTTCTTGATGTCATATAGATGATAGGTCCATGGGTATAAGGCTATAGCCATCACGCCCTATAAAGTCCTAAATCAAGAAAATTTGAATTTTTAGGTACTAAATCTTTTGTTGGAACAACACTGCAATTCCTCCTCACTTTAGCTTTTCCCTTCAATTTTGAGTGTCCGTTTGAATTTTTTGCCAGCCTTAAAATTAACATTGTGGGCATAATACTTTAATCCTATATTTGTCGACGCTTGTAGCTATCACTTATTAGGACATTAATAAAATTTTACATCTTTCCAATACTGGCATAAAATCTCACACTATAGCCTTTCAAGCTGATTATAACTTGACTTTAAAAAATCATACACTTAGAAACACTCAAGTTAATAGTTAGCTTATGGCTACACTTATCCAAAATGCCCAAATAATCTAGCACATTCTTAGAAATTTGATTATTCCTAAAGCTGGGGATATGATAAACATCTCCCCCTCCTTTTTATAGTCACCCACCTTATTCTGACTGGGGATGAGTTCAATGCAGTGGACATGATTGTTTGTTATATTGAAAATGTTACTAGAATTAGAGATCTTAGGGTGTGACATATGAAAAATCTAATATTAGTATATGCCATAACCTATGTTACAGACACCAAATATTGCCTAACATACCCTGCACTACCTGATCACCTCCCAATTTTTTTAGTCTTACAGCTTCTTTCATTTATTTTATAGCGACCAACATCATGAGGAATGTTAAGCACTAGAGCCTGAGCAAGAGGAGGCAAGGGAACATAGGAACTAGCACATCAACTTACTAGCCACAATCTTATGATGCCCTTATAGAGGACTTTGACCGACTGGAGACATGCCTTAAGACTCATATTCATGAGTCTACCACTCATAGGGATTAGATATAAATCCACTTAGAGTAGTAGCATGAGGCTGATCTTGCATGATTTGGTGAGCAGTTTACCTCGATTAACCATTACCCCAGCCATCTCCACTATCACCTAATCAGGGACCTTCGTACGAGTAACTATGTTATGTGGTTTGTAGTTTGCTTGTTCCTTATTATTTATTTGCTTTTTATGCATTTTTCTTTGTACTATTATTCTGTATTAATGTTTAGTCCATTGTTCTCCTTTTTGGTGTTGTTAAAAGAGGGAGTAGGATGTTGTTGATCTGCACTAGTTATTTTCTTTACTTATTTTTATTTCATTTGATGATTGTGTTTTGCTATTATTTAATTAAAAAAATAAAAAATACATAAAATAAAAAAATTAGAGTATCTCTCTAATTTTTAAAAAGTTAACTTAGTAAGGGTGGAGCTTAGGAGGAAATAAAAATTAATTTGCAAATCTAACTAAAAATATTTATAATCATCAAAAGGGGGAGATTATTACAATCTGGGAGCCTGACCTTATGTTCTAATGATTACGAATATTATTGGATGATATTTAGTTTCTCAAGCTCATTATATTGCATATATTTTTTTATATGTACTAACATTTTAGGTTCAGCATAGATCGAGCATCATTAGAGAATCAAGGCTCAATATTGGGTTATATTAGTTTGATGTCTTTGAAAGAGTCTATAATTTTTATTTTTCTTGAGTCAGTCAATGTAAAAAGGTGTTTATTAGCTTAACAACTGTGCACACTTGCACTCGGGGAGTGAAACTAAATATTTTAATTTTATTTTTGAAGATTGTACTAAATAATCTGGATCATACTATATGATTTTTGTAATCAAAATTTAATTAAAAGATTTAATTAAATGATATAAATTTGAAATTAAAAATGAATTAATTGTACTATACAAATCAAATCGTACAGGATAATCAATTGTAATCAAGAGTCCCCACCACCATTTAATTTTATGCAATAATTTAAATTTTAAAATTTAAACTAATCATACTAAACGATTATAATCATATTGTACGATATTATTAATTTATTACCTAAATTAACCCACATAATAATGCAATCAAATTAGAATTAATTATAATTAAGGATCATATTATATAAACTTACCCTTTATACTGTACGAACTGAGAAGTGCATAAGACGATAAGTAATAGCCCAGGGCTCATCTAAGACAATTTGTTATTCAATTGAACAAATCATACGGGATGATCAATGTTTGTACTGGACAATCAGGGGAAGTTTTTTGAACTGATTGTATCGAATGTTATTCATCATGTAATACTAATAGTGCATGATAAACAAATCATACTATACAATCTATAAGTCATAATGTATAAATAATGAAGGCTAAAATGAAAATTAGATTTTTTTTTTCTTAAGCATACTATTTAAACATCTATTAATTTGTTTGAGAGGGTCTCTGGCTATCTGAGGGTGTGTGTCTTCTGTAAACATGAGTTTGAAGAGATAGATTTGGGCAAAAGAGGGAGAGGCGAAGTTGTGTGAGAAAGAAGAGCCTTATGAGTGCAAGGGAGTGTGAGAGGGTGTTTCCACATAGTTTCTCTAGCTAATATTTACCTTATTCCACATAGTTCCTTTTTTAGGCAAACTTTGTGAAGAAGCTCTTGGAGTCAAAAGGCCACCGGACACTCTGCCACACCGCAAAAGGTGAAAGGGATTTGGCTAATCTACCACACTGGGAAGGTGAAAGGGATTCAGCTACTTTGTCATACCAGGGAAGGTGAAAGAAATTTAGCTACTTTGCCACACCAAGGAAGGTAAAAGTGATTTGGATACTCCATCGCACCGGGGAAGATGAAAGGGATTTTCGGTTCTTAGTCACACCAAGGGTGAAAATGATTCTTGTAAGGGCTTCTCCGCCTTGCCATGGGAGAAAAGGAGAGTTAATAAAGAGTTTTAGTACAATACCCAGAGAGGAGGATTTTGAGGAGTTGATGTAGGTTAAGTTGATCAAACCAATATAAAAATTCTAGTGTGCTCATTTTTTTTATTTTTGTACTTTAATTTTTTAATTTAATTTTTGCACTTTTACTTTCTTGCAAATCTGTATTAAGCATTGATTTTCTTGTGATACAAAATATATTGAGTTTGTTTTGGATTTAGCTTCTATTAGAAAGAAAAAGAAATAAAAATATGAAAAGAGAAGAACAAAAAAATATTTGCTTTTCTATAAAATCAAAAACAAAAATATTATTTTGCTTTCTTATTATTCGCTTTCGCTTTGAAAATTCTTTTTATAAAATTAAGTTGTGAATTTGGTTTAAGTTTTCTAAAAGGAGATTTTTGAAAGAAAATTTTAAGACATCAATTCAACCTCTCTTGGTGTGTCTTTGTGGTTCAAGTGGTTTAACAACCATAAATTGAACTTTCTAGGGAAAAATTCTAGATTTTACTAAAATGCATTCAAACCCCTAGAACTCACTCCAAAGCACATGCAGATCTTTTTCATACACACATATCACTTCCAAACACATGCAAAAGGGTTCAAAACATAAAAGTTCAAGTGGTTACGATTTTCTATTTTGGTCAGAATAGGTTAACCTAAATGTTGAACCTGAAGGTGTCACATCTAGATCCCCTAAGACTTTAAGAGATCATAATATAGATTTAATGGATCTTGAATCATGAATTCATCATGCCCTTCATCATTTGAGTCAATGGAAACAAGAAATATGCCAAAAATTTGATACATATTGGAGCATCAATAGTAGTAATACCAATGTACAACTGAGTTTAACTCAACTATGGAGCACATGTTCCAAAATTTTTAGCTTAATGTTAGTTAGAACAAGGTTTATTCTTCTACAACCCCAACCACCTCACCTTACAATGGCCCTGATTCATCAGTAGTAGCAATATCTCAAGAGGAAGAAGAAGAAGAAGAAGAAGAAGAATAATAATAATAATAAGCAGAAGAAGAAGAATATATGGATTATGAAATTTGAATTTTTATTTTGGTAAACTTTCTTAGTCTTGTTAATTGTATGTTTGGTTAAATTTAAGATTGGGAGAGAGAGAGAGAGAGAAAAGAAAAAAATCTATTAAGTACTATTTTCTTTATATAAATGCATTTGTGATGGAGTTAATGAATTTGTTATTTGTTACTTACCACATGTTCTAATGTTCCTATGACTTACATAATCCTAAAATTTTAAAATAAATAGATACTAATTTAATGATTAACATTGTATAAAATTAAAAATAATAAACTAATTAACTTGATAATAACTAATAATTTTATTAGAGTTAATAATTTTTTAAAAATGAAATTTCTAAATCACTTAAATGCCTAACTGACATTTTCTAGGATTAATTAATAAGGATATTATATGGATTTGAATACTTACTTCATTCTTATAGAATAATATAGGTGAGTACTAATTGAAATATATTTGATTAAATAAATTAAAGGAAGGACCAATGAGTATTCAAAATAATTATAATGCACTTAGATGACAAAAGTGTTATGTAAGAAAAAAAAAAGAAAAAAGAAAAGGAAGAAAAGAAAAAAAATAAAAAATAAAGGCAAAAAAAAGAAAAAATTGAAGCTAAGTGCTAAATATTAAAAAAATGGTTACAATAATTTCTTTATTAAACTTGAATTAATTAAAATCTACTATAGTCAATTAGAACTCACAATTACACTTAAAAATTCTATTTAGAGGGAATATTAATAGAAATAAAATTTTAGAATATTTTTTGTTACATTAATTTCATTATTAATAGTTTATGCACCTGTTTAAATTCTTTATCTTATTATTTATTTATCTTCAATTTGAAAGAATGTAAGTTAACAAAATGAGGTAAGCCACTAATGTGCATTGGATTATATGAGGATAAGTAATAAATTAAGTTTATGGGAATTGTTGAGTTAGAAAAAGTGGTGTTTATATAGTGTTTTTTCTATGTGAAAGATACTTAAGTTGTGTTATGCAGGAAATTTTCTCAAGAATTAAAGTAAAGAAGAATTGCTAATAAATGACAAAACGCCAACTTTCCAAGTTCCACAATGCCCCAAAAAGATTTCTTAGGACTAGGATAGAGAGCTTAACACCATAGCACCCATATTCAAGCGCCTTAGTATTACTAAGGAGAATTTTTTCAGTAAAAAGCAAATAGGATGGTGAAAGTTCTTTAGGGTTGTTAAGCCCTTATTAACTAATCGCAAGGCTAACCAAGAGGGGGTGAATTGGTATTTCAAAAATTCTTACACAAATAAAAAAATATTTTTATCTTTTTGAATATTTTAAAACATAAATAATTAAAGCGGAAGCAGATAACCAAAATTAGATATTTCAACCACAGATCAGATCACAGAAATATGTGGAAATTAAAGTGCAGAAAAATAAATGAAAAGAGCACACCAAATTTATAGTGGTTCGGTCAACTTGACCTACGTCCACTCCCCTGAGCCTCCCCTTCAGGTATTATACTAACAATAATAGTGACTCTCCTTTTGCTCCCACAGTAAGGTGGAGAAGCCCTTACAAAATCTTTCCACCAACACCAGTGAGGCAGAGAACCTTGATTCCTTTTGCTTCCTCCTAAAGCAGGCAGAGAACCAAGAATCATTTTGCTTCCTCCTGAAGCAGGCAGAGAACCCTAACTCCATTTGCTTCCTCCTAAAGCAGGCAGAGAACCTAGATCTGATGCTGATGATCATCTCCCTAGAGCCACCATGGAACCAAGGACGAAGAAGGAAGACGAAGATTGAATCCTTGCTTGGAGCAACCTTTATGAATCTCCTCACAAACTCCCCCTCACAAGATCCTCTCTCTCTCCCAAACTCTCCTTCTCCTCTAAGCTCTCTTGGAGTGGAAAAATTAGCAAAAGATTACTGAAGAGATGCTTAAAAAGCTTCCTAAAATTTAACTTGCAGACTATATCATCCAGGATGATCTGTGGATTATCCTGTATGATCAGTACAAAATCAGCTATTTTGCTAGGATGATTTCCATGGTCTGGACGATCAGAAGAAATACTTTCTACATATCGTCCGGGACGATTAGTTCAATTTGAGAGAAAAATGAAAAATCATCCAGACAAAAGTTCGGGATGTCCATGATGATATACTGGATGATCAGACAAAAATAAGAGTTTTCGTTCTGGACAATTACACAATCGTCCAGGACGATCATTTCATTTTGAGTGGCAATCGATAAATCATCCTGCACAAAGTTCGAGACGTCTAGGATGATATCCTCGATGATCAGAAGAAAATTATAATTTTTATTAGGGATAATTATGTCCCAAGAAATATAAAGGATCATCCAGGATGATCTAGACAATCATCCTGTATGATGTGATAGATCAATTAAACCATAATTAATCTCCTAATCAAGAGGTTATTTTTGGTAAGATTATAATGAATCATCCAAGGCGATCAGGATCGTCCTGTATGATTAGTTCAAAACATACAAAATAAAATATTACCTAAAATATAATTGGCGACTGATTTCTGAATTTAAACATATCGTCTAAGACAATGGGAGGATCGTCTAGGATGATCTATCTAATCAAATTTGCTTAACCCAGATGCCCTAATTAGGGTTTCTTATTTGAACTAATCATCCATGATGATTTTGGATCGTCCTATACAATATGCTCAAAATCTAAAAAATAGTCAAACTCACCAAATTTCTCTCCTCAGTGTGTGTGTGCAAGGTTACTTAGCATCATGATCCATCTTATTACATTTGACTCAAGAAACTATAAAAACCATTGGTATTTAAACTTATAGACAGACTTAGTCCTAGTCTACCTAATCTTGAGTTGACTTGAATTACAATTGACTTTATGGACCTAAAAAGTTAGTAGGCAGGGCAACAAAAATAGATGTGTAGTAATGATAGGAATGTTTGTTATCATCAAAATTATAATACTTGAATCCAGATTTATAATAATCTCCCCCTTTTTGATTGTGGCAAATATCTATTGGATAATTTCAAATCAAACAGATAAAAAAAATTGAAATACAAAGCAAAGAAAAAATAATGTAAGCAAAGCAAAGCAAATTTTACTAACACAGACAAACAGTACAACACTAAACACTAACAACACTACTCCCCCTTTTGACATCACAAAAAGGAGAAAAAAAGTAACCACTAAATAAAATATAGAGCAGAAATAAGTACAAACTCAGAACCAAATACACAAAAGAGAATTAAAAAGAGGAACTCCGATCAGTAGGAGGTGGTGGGATGGAAAGAGTCGGTGAAGGGAAGCAAACTGCTCCCCAAACTAGGCTATATCCTGATCGTGTTGCTACTACTGTTATGCTACATAAGCATCAAAACGAGCAACAACCTCTATGTGTTGTTGCTCCTGTGCAGCTACGTAGGAGTCAAACCTGGCCTCCCACTGATCGAACCTTTATACCAGCTGATCAAACTGAGGTTGCTGGTTGATAGGGACAGGTACAGGAATAGGACCTTCCTCTTCTTCTCCAGGCTCCTCGTGCTCACGGGGATGATGAGTACTGTGGAGGGTGTATAAGGAGCTATTTGAGTAGAAGATCGGATGGTGATCAGGTGGGGCAGGGAATTGAAGGTTATATTTTGATTCAAGAGTGTATGCAATTAGGTATCCAAGGGCTAGGTTTGGCTTTTTTTTTGTGGCCTAGATCCCTGATGGATATTAGGTGCTCGATGTATCGGATAATAAGATCAGCAGCATTAAATTGGTAGTTTTATATGATATAGTAGGTGGTGAGTGAAAGGATGGGAGTGATGTGGATCCTATCTCCAGCTTTTGGAATTACTGAGTTGTGAAGGATGTGCTGGATTGTGTGTGCATCATTAACTAGGGAACTGACAACTGAGTCATGAAAAGGAGCATTTATTTCCCTAAGAGTGGTGTTGATACGGGACCAGTTGAAATTAAGATTAGAGGCTAGAAGATGAAGCTTATCTCCATTAATAGATAGTCGAAGAAATTCATAAAAATCTTGATATATTATTTTGACAAGATGTCGATTAACATAGGATTAGAGGGTGGTGAAATCAACATTGAAATAAAGACTTACGAAAAGCTCAAAGAGGAGTTTAGAATTAAACAGGAAAGCCAGAGTGAGAATGAAAGTCAGTGTGGTGTTGGCAAAGTGGTGTAATACTTGAAAGTTTAGGGTGGCCTGATTGATGATTCTTGAGGGGTTTATGCTAGTAGATTTGAAATGGGCATATGTCGCTTCATCAGCAGCTTCAGTGAAGCGAGGATCGACAGCGCTCCTAGAAGAGCTTCCTGCAAGTACACGTGATCATTTGCCACCACCAGCCATATGAAGGAGTTGAGACCTTGAGTGAGAGAGAAGTTAGAAATTGTGGTGAAATAATAAGGTCTTAAGGGTTGTTTAAATAGTTCTGAGAATATCATCCAAGATGATCATGGGATTGTCTAGGACGATTAGGGCAATTATTATCATCCAGAACGATAGGTTAAAAAGGAGATCATATCATCCAGGATGATTAGACACAGGTGATCATCCTGAGGAGTCATTCTAGATGATCATTGATGAAAAGTATCGTCCAGGACGATGAGGTGGATCATCCAAGATAATTAGCATTAATAGATCATACCAACTGAATTTAAATCGTCCAGCACATTTTTAACATGCATCAGCCATGACGAGTAGGTGGATCATCTAGGACGATTACCAATAATTAGTTTAGATCAACCGTTGGATGTGTGTTGAAAAGTGATTTGATCATATCGTCCAGGACGATGTGAATAAAATTTTGGAAAATTTGAATGATGGAGAGGAATGATCAGAGGAGTCCAAAAAATAAAATCAAAATAAAAAAGAAAAATAAAACAAATAATAAAAATAATAAAATAAATAAATTTTTTTTCGATCACTCTAGTAAAGGAGAATTTTTTCTTAATTTTTAATTCCATAGCCAACCAGAAGAAATTGACGAGCTGAAATCCAAAAAAGTTGAAAAATCAATTTTTGTAAACCCTACCTTGGACACCTTACAGGTTCAAATCCCTTTCAAATAAAAATCTAATTCAGAAGAAAAAAAATTAGATAAGAAAAGTGATCCTTTCAAACTTCATTCCAAAAAAATATTTGATAAAATAGTATTACAAAGTAAAGAACCAAAAATCATAATTTTCTATCTCAAGTGTTTGAATATATTAAGTGGCACATGGATTCTTCTAAGATTTTTAAAGAATTGAAAAAGGAGGATGCTTATTTATTTGTGGGCTCATTTTGTGCCTCTTTTTTAATTATTTGGTGAACTTTATACATCATTTAATTTTTGATACACTTTATATATCTTTTTTTAATTTATTGGCGAATATTGCACATCTTTTTAATATTGGGCTCATTTTATGCTTCTTTTTTAGTTATTTGGCACTCTTTGTGCATCTTTTGTGGCTTCTTTTTTTTCAAAACCTCTAAACAACTCTCAGTTGAGAGATTATTTTTCAGATGTAAGAGAAAAAAACTCACTCTCTTAGATAAAGAAAGAAAAGTAATCCACAAAATAGAATCATTCTCATATGATAAATGCAACCACCTGATTAAGAAAACACGAAAGTGATTCAATGATTTGGAACACTACTCATATGAGATAGATTATTATAGGAAGTTAAAATAAATCTCTATTTCAAAATCTAACTTTTTAATTTTGAAAAAGATTTTTATTCAAAAAGAAAGATACATCATTAAAGGAGTTAGAGGAAGAGAAATAATCATCAATGTTTCATCCTTTAACTATTTTAGAGAAGTCAATCACTGCTTACAAGCTTCTGAACAAAATAAGGCAAAAATCTCATTTAGAAAATAAGTTTATCAGCAGTAGTGAGCAGTGATCTAATTCTGAAAAAAATAAATAGGAAATCAAGAACAAAAGGAAAGCACATAAAAAGAAATAACCAAATCAAACAAACAACAATAAGAAAATGAAGAAAATCAGCAGGAAATCAAAAAATACATAAATAGAAATAGATAAACAAATCAAATAAAAAAAGACTAAGTGTTGAAACATAAACAGAGAGTATTAATTTCAAGCACGAATATCTATCACATCTAATCTGGTTCTTAAAGTGCTAAAGGTTTTAAAGGCCAGTGGTTTTGTGAAAATATCTGCTAGTTGATTTTCAGTGGCTACGTGATGTAGATCTATGTCTCCTTGGGTAACATAGTCCCTAATGAAGTGGTACCTGATGTCGATGTGTTTGGTCCTAGAGTGTTAGATTGAGTTCTTTAAAATATAAATGGCACTAGTGTTATCACATAGGACAAAAATTATGCCCACGGGAAGTCTTAAATCTAAAATTTGTTGTTTTAACCAAAGGTCCTGGGCCACACAACTTTTTAAGGCAATGTATTCAGCTTCAGCAGTGGATAATGCAACTGAGTTCTATTTTCTACTGGACTAGGAGACTAAGGATTGTTCTATGAACTGACATGTTCCAGAGGTGCTCTTTCTATCCACCCTACATCCTATAAAGTTGGAATTAGAATATCCTATAATTTCAAAGGAGGTGTTGTGCCTAGGATACAAGATTCCTGAGTTTTGGGTTCCTAAGAGATATCTAAAAATTCTCTTAATAGCCATCAGGTGGGACTCCTTTGGATCAGCCTGAAATCTAGCATAGAGATAAAAAATAAACATAATATCAAGTCTGCTAGCAGTCAGGTAAAGAAGTGATCCAATTATTTCTTTGTACTTCTTCTGATCAATAAATTTTCCATTTGAATCCTTATCTAACTCGACACTAGAACTCATGGGAGTGTTGATTGGCTTGACTTTATCCATTCCATATTTCTTCAGGATGTCCTTAATGTATTTTGATTGATTAAGAAAAGTTTTATCATCCATTTTCCTTATGTTAAATCCAAAAAATAGGATAATTCTCCTATTATACTAATCTCAAATTTCTTACTCATTATTTTAGAAAAATCATCATATAAATCTTTATCAGAAGATTCAAAAAATATATCATCAACATAAATCTAGATAATGAGTAATTCATCTCCTACTCTCCTCAAAAAAAGGGTGGTGTCTACGCTGCCCTTAACAAACTCTCTTTCTAGTAGGAATGTGCTAAGCCTCTCATACCAAGCTCTATGTGCTTGTTTTAATCCATACAAGGACTTTTTTAATTTGAAAATATGATTTAAAAATTATGAATTCCTCATGCCAGGGGGTTGCTCTACAAATACATCTTCCTTTATTATCCCTTTTAAAAAGGCACTCTTGACATTCATTTGAAAAAGCTTAAAACCCTTATAATAGACAAAGGCTAGTATCACTCTAATGGCTTCCAAACGGGCTACAAGGGCAAAGGTTTCCTCAAAATTAATTCCTTCTATTTGGTTGTACCCCTTAGAAACTAATCTTACCTTATTCTTAACCACCACACCAGAATCATTCATTTTATTCTTAAAGACCCATTTGGTTCCTACTACACTATGATATTTAGGTCTTTCTACCAGCTCCCAAATATCATTCGTAACAAATTAGTTTATTTTCTCTTGTATGGCTAGGATCCAAAATTCATCAGAAAGGGCTTAATTTTATTAGTTGGTTTAGTCATTGAAATGAAGGTAGAGTGATTTACTTCTTTTCTAAGTCCATGCCTAGTTCTAAAACCTTCAGAAGGGTCTCCTATGATCAGTTCTTTAGGATGACTCAAAGAATATCTCTATTCTCTAGGCAGTGAAACTTCAGGTTCAACCATTTCCTCTATATTTGTAGATTCTACTCCTTGGGTTGCTTTTACAACCTCCTCTTCTTCTACCCTAGACCCTCCAGAATTATCAGATTCATCAAACATAACATGAGTGGTCTCCTCAATAATCTGGGTTCTTTTATTGAAGACTCTATAAGATTTTCTAATACTTGAATAACCTAGGAACACTCCTTCATCAAATTTTGGGTCAAACTTCCCTAGTTGAGACTTTCCATTATTCAGAATAAAAACTTTACATCCAAAGACCCAAAGGTGAGAGAGGTTGGGTGTCCTACCCTTAAGAATTTTATAGGGTGTTTTGTTCAACTTAGATCTAAGATTTATCCTATTCAGAACATAACAGGCTATATTCACCGCTTCTGCCTAAAAGTATTTAGGATTTGAGTATTCAGCTAACATGGCTTTAACGGCTTCTACCAGGGTCATGTTCTTCCTTTCAGCTACCCCATTCTACTGAGGGGTCCTAGGAGCTAAAAAATTATGATATATCCCTTGCTCCTTATAGTAGGTTTCAAACTTCTCATTTTTAAATTCTCCATCATGATCACTATGAATAGTCATAATCTCACAACCTAGTTTTCTCTGAATTCAAGTGGAAAAAGATTTAAACTCCTCGAATGATTCACTTTTGGGAGATAGGAATCTAATCCAAGTGAATCTCGAATAATCATTAATAATTACATACCCAAAGACTTTCCCTCCTAAGATTGAAGTGCTGACAAGTCCAAAGAGATCCATATGTAGGACTTCTAATGGTTTGCTAGTGTTTATATCTTTGATTGAGTGGAAGAAGGATTTGACTTGCTTTCTTAACTAATAGACATCACACAGGTGGTCCTTAGAGAACTCTAGTTTGGAGACACCTCGCACTAAGTCTTTTTGGGTGATCTTCCTAAAGCTTTTTATACTTATATGACACAATATCCTATGCCACAGCCATGATTTATTAGCAATTGATTTTAAGTAAATAGCAATATCAGCTTTAAAGCAATTCAGATCTAGCATGTAAACATTATTGATCCTTTTTCTCTACAAAATAATTTTATCATTTAAGCTTATAATGCAGCATATTGGTAGAAATTTTATGTTGAAGCCTTTTATCATAGAGCTGGTTGATGTTGAGCAGATTGTGTTTTAATCCATCTACAAGTAAAATATTATCAATGATAAAATTTTTTGAATCACCAATTATATCTGATCTCACCACTCTCCTGGTGGTGTTATCTCCAAGTGTTACCTTGCCTCCTGCCCTGGTCTCTAGTGAAATGAATTGATTTGCATCTCTAGTTATATGCCTTAAACATCCACTGTCTAGGTACCACATACTCTCACGAGATCTTCTGTGAGAGCATCCCTATAAAATCATTAAATGTCAGATTTAGGAACCCAATGAAAAGAAGAATACGATGCATGCATGCTATGCTGTGAATTTTTCTCTTTTGGTCTTCACACCCTATGTGTATTGTGATGAACGGTGCAAGTGTGGGAGATATGTCCTAGCATGTCATAAGAAAAATATCTAACTCTAGGAAAAGGGTTAACTAATCTACGTGGGTGATGGTGCCTATTCCTAGGTTTAGATGATGCATGCTTTGATCATTGTGTATGAAATTTTTCAAGTGATGGTGATTATTTATTTTTCATGAAAGCAGTTAATTTTGCTTCAAAAAATTTATTTGAACTTTCAAAAATTGAATTTTTCATTCTTAATACATGCTCCCTACTCTCTAAATCAGATATAAGAGTTTCTAATTCCTTGAATACAACTTCTAATTCAATATGCGATATTTTTAATGAATCATGCTCAATAGTTAAATCAGAATTCTTTTTATTTAACTCATCAAGGCTATGGCTTTCTCCTTCTTTTTCTCACCTGGATCAAGCTGTTTTTGGTTCACTCCTTGCTCGTAAGCAATTAATGATCCAAGTAGGTTATCAATTGAATAATTATTCAGATCTTTTGATTCAGTAATTACAGTAATTTTAGCATCAAAGGAAGAAGGCAAATATCACAAAATTTTGTTCACTTTTTTATAGTTTGTAAGCTCTCTTCCATAGGCATGCAGGGAAGTGACAATATGTGTAAATCTAGTGCACATCTCAGAAATTGATTCATTGGGTTTCATGCAAAATAGTTTATAATCATGAAAGATAATATTCAGTCTAGATTGTTTAACCTCATTTGTTCCTTCATAAGTAATGCACAGTCTATCTCAAAATTTTTTACCAGATGCACAAGTTGAAACACGCATATAATATTTAGATTTCAAAGCACAAAAAAAATAGTTTAAATATTTGACATTCAGTTGTGCAAGATCTCTATCATTAGTTGTCCATTCAGTAAAAGAAAATTTAGTTTTGACACCATTAATAAGTCTATAAGGTGCAGTATAACCGTCTCTAACAAGCATCCACACGCGATAATCAATCGATAGTAAAAAGGTGGACATACGAGTTTTTTAAAAATTAAAAGGAATATTATCAAATAAAGGAGGTCATGTGATTGAATAATCTTCTACAGTATTTCTTTTACCAAAGTTAGCTATAGATTAAATTCAAAAGTTTTCCAAAACTTGATTTTATGAATCCTAAAAATTCGATAGGGATGTTATGCCCTAGTGAACTAGTCCCGAGGCTAACCAAGAGGGGGGGTGAATTGGTTATTTAAAAATTTCACGACAACAATGAAAAATCTTTTCGATACTTAGCAGCAGAAATAATTAAACAAGAACGAAAAGATCAATCTCAGATATTCACCCACGCATTTAATATCAAAAAGTAAAGTGCAGAACTGAATCAGAAAAGCAAACCAGATTTTATAGTGGTTCGGTCAACTTGACCTATGTCCACTCCCCGAAGCCTCCCCTCCGGGTATTGCACTAAACAAAAAGTGTCTCTCCTTTTTCTCCCACAGCAAGGCGGAGAAGCCTGTACAAGACCTCCTTTTCACCACACGGTGGGGCAGAGAACCCGACCTCCTTTTGCTTCCTCCTGAAGCAGGCAGAGAACCTTCGAACTCCTTTTGCTTCCACCTGAAGCGGGCAGAGAACCCCGAATCTTCTTGCAAATGATCCTCCCACGACGAACATCAACTAGACGAAAGACGACGAGCGGAGAAGATGACTCTGATCCATGCTTGGAGCAACCTTAGTGAATCCCTCACTAACTCCCCCTCACAAGATCTTCTCTCTCTCCCAAACTCTCTCTCTCTCTAGGGTTTCTCTGGAAAGGAAGGTGGCAAAAGATTTTTCTTGTTTCAAGAAAAAATTCTTTTATAGGAGGGCTTAAAATTTGCCCTAAATCTCAACTGGTCGGCCAAGATCGTCCAGGACGATCAGTATATCGTCCTGTACGATCAGTTCAAATTAACTGTTTCAGCCTGGACGATCTGGCTCTTCTGGACGATCAGTAGAAAAAATTGTTCATATTGTCCCGTACGATACTGCGATCATCCGGGACGATTAGTGCAAATCGAGGAATATCACCTAGAAGACAGTTCGGGTCGTCCAGAGAAACTTGTGCTGGACGACCAAAAAATGACTTGATTGTTCAGGACGATACGGGTATTATCCTGTACGATTAGTTCAAAAAGTACCCAAATCGTCCTGAAAATAGTTCAGGACGTACAACTGAAATGCACTAGACGATCATGATCATCCGGGATGATCCTGCGGTCGTCCAAGACGATATGATCGTATCAATTAAATATTAATTGCTTTCCTTACTTACTAGACTAATTTAGGCATGATTGTACTGAATCATCCAGGATGACACACGTATCGTCCGGGATGATCAGACCAAATAACTTAAAATAAAAACTTGCCTAACTTGATCTAGCGGCTGAGAATTTTCGATTTGAGCATATCATCCCGTACGATCCAAAGATCGTCCAGGATGATCTGCTTAATCAGACTCCCTTAACTTGGTCGCCCTAATTAGGGTTTCTATTTTTGCTGGATCGTCCAGGATGATGTGAATATCGTCCAGGACGATCTGAACAAAAAATGAATAGAAACTCTAATTCACTCAAGCTCTCCCCCTGAGTGTGTGTGTGCAAGGTTACTTAGCTCGGGGATCAGTTACATTACAATTGACTCAATAAAAATAAAAATCATACATTTGACACACTTGGACCCGATCTTGAGTTGGCTTGATTTGCTCGTGATCTTTTGTGCCTGAAACGGGCTAGCCAAGCAAAAAACACTGGAAATATGTTTGTCATCATCAAAACCAGATTTGCAACAATCTCTCCCTTTTTGATGATGGCAAATATTTGTATAGTAGTTTGAAAATAAAAATAAATAGGAGATCGAAAAATAGATATATTTTTTTTTTTCCAAATTTTTATTTAACAATCAAACTAATACAGAAAACATAACAATCAAACTAATACAGAAAATATAACACATAACAAAAATTGAAATGACTACAACTGACTCCCCCTTTTGATATCACAAAAAAGAGGAGGGTAAAATAGAACACGGAAATATAAGTACAAAACATAAAAGAGAACAACTATAAAACAGAAAACTAAAACTGAGGCGGATCCTGATCGGAAGAGGGAGGTGGCAGTGGTGGGTTGAAGTAATGGTGAATGGCCTGAAAGTGGGCTCCAATCCAGGCAATGTCCTGGTCATGCTGCTATTGCTGCTGCGCAGCATAGTCAGTGAAACGCTGGATGTCCTCGGCGTGCCGCTGCTCCTAGGCAACCATATAGGAGTCAAATCTTGCCTCCCACTGATCGAAGCGCTACACCAGGTGGTCAAAGGGAGAGACAATGCGAAGGGGAGCAGGTGCCTCTGGTGCAGCAGGAACAGGAATGGCCTCTTCCTCCTCTTTCTCAACATCCGGGGCGGGCTCCGGATGTAGTCGGGTGTTGTGTAGGACATGGAAGGCATTGTTGGTGAGGAAGGACGGAGGAACATCTGGAGCTACGGGATATTATAGGTCATACTTGGTTTCGAGGGCATAGGTAATGATGTGTCCTAAGGCTAGATTTGGACGACGGCGATGACCTGGATCCCGAATGGTGGTGAGGTGCTCGAGATACCGGATAATAAGGTCGGTGGCATTAAATTCCCTATGGGCCAGGATGTAGTAGGTGGTCAAGGACAGGAGTGGGGTGATATGAATTCGATCCCCCGCCTTTAGAATAACGGAGGAACAAAGAACATGCTGAATAGTCCGGGCGTCCTTAAGAAGTGTGGAGCAGCATTGTCATGATAAGGGGCATTTGTATTGCAAAGGAAATGGTTGGCGACACTCCAATCATAGTTTGGGTCGGTGATAAGGGTATGAAGTTTGTCGCCAGTGACGGAAAGTTAGAGAATGTTATGAAAGTCCTTGTATGTAAGTTCAACGGGGCGCTGATTTACATAAGAGCGGAGGGTGGAATAATCAGCCGAAATCCGCAAGTTTGCAAAGAAAACGCGAAGAAGTTCTGAGCTAAAGGGAAATGCGAGAGTCATGATGAAGGTGAGGGAGGTGTGTGCGAAGAGGTCAAGGACAGGATAAGTGAGAGTGTGGGGATTTACGATTTTAGACGGTGTGATCCCCACTTCACAATATCGCTAGTAGGCAGCCTGATCTGCTGCATTGGGGAAGCGAGGATCAACAGGTCCCCGGGAGGAACTGGCACCCTTTTGACGAGACGGTTTGCCACCAGCCATTAGGAAACAAAAGTGTAAGGAAGTAGAAGGAGAGTGGAAGAAAAAGGTGTGGGAAATCCTTAAGAAAACTGCTGTTTATATAGAAAATGGATTGATCGTCCCGTACGATCGCGACATCGTCCCGGACGATATGGGCATTTATGACATCCTGGACGATTGGTCAAAAAGGCGGTCCGATCGTCCGGGACAATCAGAGATCGTCCAGGATGATTAGACACAGGCGATCGTCCCTAGGAGTCAGGCTGGACGACCATTGACGAAAAGTATCATCCAGAACGATTAGGTAGATCGTCCGGGATGATATGCAATAAATATGTCAGACGGGCCGAATTCGAATCATCCAGCGGCTGACACGTGGATCGTCCAGGACGATGGACAATAATTGGAGCAATGTCAGCCGTTTGATCAGATCAAGAGGATATGGATCATATCATCCAGGACGATGTAATGATCGTCCAGGACGATGTAATGATCGTCCAGGACGATCACCAATAATTGGAGTTCTTTCAGCAGCAGGAGCAGTGTGGGGACGAGTTTGAATGAATCGTCCAGGACGATGTTTGGATCATCCAGGACGAAGAGGATCGTCCAGGACGATCTGTGTATCATCCAGGACGATGTGAAGAAAATAGAAAAAGATGGATGATGAAGATGATCGATCAGGATCCCAAAAACACAAACATGAAATCAAAATAAAACAAAAATGAATAAAACTTACAGCAAAAACACATAACAGTAATATTTTTTTTTGATCAAGCTGCTCGAGTAAATTAAAAATTTTCTTTGATTTTAGATTCAAAAGCCAATAAGAAGACGATTGACAACGCTGAAATCTAGAAAATGTTGGAAAAATCAACTTTTATAACTCCGACCCCGGGCACCTTATCGATGCAAACCTCTTTCAAAACAAAAATATGATTCAGAAGAAAAGACATTAGATTTGAAAAGAGATCCTTTCAAGCCTCATTCCAGAAAAATATCTGATATAATAGTATTACAAAGTAGGAAATCAGAAATCAGGATTTCCAAACTCAAGCTTTTGAAAATATTAAATGGCGCATGGATTTTTCTAAGACATTTAGCAATCTGAAAGGGAAGAAAGCTTGGTTTGGGCTCATTTTGTGCCTCTTTTTTAAATTGGTTGGCGCTTTGTGCATCTTTTCATTTTTGATACACTTTGTGTATCCAATTTGACAATTTCGTATCTTTTCAGTTTTGGGCTCATTTTATGCCTCTTTTTCAAATTATTTGGCGCAATGCGTATCTTTTGTAAGCTTTCTCCTTTTTATAATCATTAAAGAGTCTCAGCTGTGAGATTATCTTCCAGACATAGGAGATGACTCTCCACAGTAAGGAAGAATGATTCACAAAATAAAAACCATACAGCATATGATAAATGTAATCACTTGGTTTAGAAAATCAAACTAATGACTCAAGACTTTGAAAAACACTATTAATATGAGGCAGATTACTGTAGGAAGATAAAATAAACTCTATTTCAAAAACTAACATTTTAATTTTGAAGAGGATTTTTATCCAAAAGAAATTATACACCAGTAAAGGAGTTAGAGGAAGAGAAACCATCATCAATGTTTCTTCCCTTTAACAGATTCAGTGGAATCAATCACAGCTTACCAGCTTCCAAACCAAAACAAGGTAAAAAAACTCCCAGTAAGAAATTCAGATTATCAGAAGTAGTGAGCGGTGATCAGATTTTGAAAAGCATAAAACAGTAAGTGCAAGATATGAACCAGTGAATAAAAACAGGTAGAAAATCACATCAAAGTAAATACTCAAATCAAACTAACAGTAAGGCTAAAACAGAAATCAGCAGAAGAAATAAAATCAACTGAAAGTAAATAATCAAACCAAAAACTAACTAACAGAAAACAGAATACCAATCAGAACCATCAGAAATCAGCAGTCATCAGAATCAAGCATTTATATCAATCACTCCTAATCTGGTTTTTAAAATGTTGAATGAGTCAAAGGCCAGTGGTTTAGTGAATATGTCAGCCAGCTAATTTTCAGTTGCTACATGATGTAGCTCAATGTCCCCTTTGGTAACATGGTCCCTAATGAAGTGATGCCTTATATCAATGTGTTTGATCCAAGAATGTTAGATTGGATTCTTAGAGATACAGATGGCACTAGTATTATCACACAGAACAGAAATTATGCCAACAGGTACCCCTAAATCCAAGACTTATTGCTTCAACCAAAAAAATTGGGCCACATAACTCCCTAAGGCAATGTACTCAGCTTCAGTAGTGAAAAGTGCAACTGAGTTTTATTTTCTACTGGACTAGGAGACTAACGACTGTCCTATAAATTGACAAGTCCCAGAAGTGTTCTTTCTATCCACCCTACACCCCGTAAAGTCAGAATTAGAATATCCAATGATCTCAAAAGAGGTGCTGTGCCTAAGGTACCAGATTCCTAGGTTTAGGGTCCCTAAAAGATATCTAAGAATTCTCTTAACAGTAGTCAGGTGGGACTCTTTAGTATCAGCCTGAAACCTAGCACAAAGACAGACACTAAACATGATATTAGGTCGGCTAGTAGTCAGGTAAAGCAGTGATCCAATTATTCCTCTATACTTCTTCTGATCAACAGATTTTCGACTTGAATCCTTATCTAACTGAACTGAGGAGGTCATGGGAGTATTGATTGGCTTGGCTTTGTCCATTTCATATTTTTTCAAAATATCCTTAGTGTATTTTGATTGATTGAGAAAGGTTCCATCATCCGTTTGCCTTATGCTAAACCCCAAAAAGTATGACAATTTTCCCATCATACTCATCTCAAACTCCTTACTCATTATTTTAGAAAACTCATCACATAAATATTTATCAGAAGATCCAAAAATTATATCATCAACATATATCTGGACAATAAGTAAGTCATCCCCTAATCTCCTCAGAAAAAGGGTGTCTACGCTCCCCTTAACAAACTCTTTTTCTAACAGGAATGTGCTAAGCCTCTCATACCAAGCTCTGGGTGCCTGTTTCAATCCATATAAGGCCTTTTTTAATTTATAGACATGATTTGGATATTGGAAACTCTCAAAACCTAGGGGTTATTCTACAAAAACATCTTCTTTAATTACCCTATTTAAAAAGGCACTCTTGACATCCATTTGAAACAGCTTAAATCCCTTATAACAAGCAAAGGCTAGTAGCACTCTAATGGCTTCCAATCTAGCTACAGGGGCAAAAGTCTCCTCAAAATCAATCCCTTCTATCTGATTATACCCCTTAGTCACCAATCTTGTCTTATTTCTCACCACCACACCAGAATCATTCATCTTATTCTTAAAGACCCACTTGGTTCCCACAATACTTTAATTTTTGGGTCTTTCTACTAACTCCCAGACATCATTCCTTACAAATTGATTCAATTCTTCCTGCATAGCTAAAATCCAAAACTCATCCGACAAGGCTTGATTGATGTTGGTGGGTTCAGTCATTGAGATAAAGGCAGAATGGTTTACTTCCTTCCTAAGTCCATGCCTAGTCCTAACACCTTCAGAAGGGTCTCCTAAGATCAGTTCTTTAGGATGACTCGAAGAATATCTCCAATCTCTAGGCAACGTGGTTTGAGGTTCTACCCTTTTCTCCAGATTTGTATTTCCAACCCCTTGGGTAACCTCAACAATCTCTTCATCTTCTACTTCAGATCTAAATTCTTTAGGATCAGATTCATCAAACACTATATGGGTTGTTTCTTCCACCACCAAAGTCCTCTTATTGAACACCCTAAAGGATTTCCCCACACTTGAATATCCTAAGAACACTCCTTCATCAAATTTGGGGTCAAATTTTCCTAAGGGTGACTTCCCGTTGTTCAGAATGAAGACCTTACAGTCAAAGACATGGAGGTGGGACAGATTTGGAGTTCTACCCTTAATGATCTCATAAGGTGTCTTGTTCAGTTTGACTCTCACATTCACCCTATTCAGCACATAACAGGCAGTGTTCACCGCTTCAGCCCAAAAGTATGTTGGAAGTGAATACTCGGTAAGCATGGCTCTAGCGGCTTCCACTAAGGTCCTGTTCTTCCTCTCAACTATCCCGTTCTGCTGAGGGGTCCTAGGAGCTGAAAAATTGTGACTAATCTCATGATCCTCACAAAAACTTTCAAATCTTTCATTTTTAAACTCCCCTCCGTGATCACTATAGATGGTAATAATCTCATATCCTAACTTCTTCTGAATCCAAGTAGAGAAAGATCTAAACTCATCAAATGACTCAGATTTATGTGACAAAAATTTAACCCAAGTGAACCTCGAATAATCATCTACAATCACAAACCCATAGACTCTCCCCCCTAAGCTGGAAGTGCTAATGGGTCCAAAGAGGTCCATATGAAGAACTTCTAAAGGTCTAGAGATGCTAATGTCCTTAACAGAGTGAAAAGAGGACTGGACTTACTTCCCCAACTGACAGGCATCACACAGGTGATCCTTAGTGAACTTAAGCTTGGGCACACCTCTAACTAAGTCCTTTTGGGTGACTCTCCTAAGGGTTTTCATACTGGCATGACACAATCTGCTATGCCATAACCAAGACTCATCAGCAGCAGTTTTTAAGCAAATTGAATTATCAGATTTAATGCAACTTACATCCAGCTTGTAGACATTGTTGATCCTTTGCCCCTGCAAAACAACTTCATTATTTAAGCTTAAAATGCAGCTAGTGGGCAGGAATTTGATGCTGTATCCCTTGTCACAAAGTTGACAGATGCTTAGCAAGTTGTGTTTCAGTCCATCTATAAGCAAAACATTATCAATCATAAAATTCTTTGAATCACCAATTATACCTGTGCCTACCACCTTCCTGGTGGTGTTATCTCCAAGTGTAACCTTGCCTCCAGCTCTGGCCTCCAGCGAAATGAACTGATTTGCATCTCCAGTCATGTGTCTAGAACATCCGCTGTTCAGGTACCACATGCTCTCACGAGGTCTTGTGTGAGAGCACACCTACAAAAATATCAAACGTCAGTCTTAGGAACCCAAACAGGTTTGGGTTCCTTCTTATGAAAAGAAGAATGCAATGCATGTGTGCTGTGTTGTGAAACAGGCAGTTTGGGTTCCCACACCCAATGTGTACTACGGTGAACAGTGCAGGTGTGGGAAATGTGTCCTAACATGCCACATGAAAAATATCTAACACCAGAAAAATGGTTAACTAATCTATGTGGGTAATAGTGCCTCTTCCTAGATGTATATGAAATATGCTTTGATGAACTTGCAACAGATTTTTTAAAAGGTGGCGGTGCATAAAACTGATCAAAAGTAGGCGGTGTTTTGTTCTTTTTAAAAGCACTGATTTTCACTTTCAAAAACTCAATATGTTTATTTAAACTTGCAATTTCAAAAGTTCTTGCACTTTCATTACTTTCTAAATCACATGCCATATCATTCACTTTCTTAAAAGCAACTTCTAATTCAACATGCGATGTTTTTAACAAATCATGCTCAACAGTTAAATCAGAATATTTTTATTCAAATCATCGAATTCATCAAGCAAAGACATGTAATTGGAATCAACAGTGGAATGATCTTTAACTAAAATATCATGCTCTTTTTGCAAAGTCAAATAATCTAATTTCAAACTAGCATGAGTTTTTTTAAGCTTCCTATACAATGTATGAATTTTTTCAGAAACTTCAAATAATTGATCATAAGTAAGCTCATATACATCTTCCTGGTCCGACTGACCAGGGTGATCATCAGCCATCAGACACAAGTTTGTTTCCTCCTCTTCAGCTTCAATCTCAGAAGAGTCGGATGCAGAGTCTGCCCAGAACGCCTTCTGAATCCGCTTATTGTCCTTTCTAAATTTTGGTTTCTCCTCACCCTTCTCCTTGCTTGGGTGAGCCTTGAGCGTATGACAATCCGCCTTTATGTGTCCAGGCTTTCTGCATTCAAAACAAACAGATTCAGATGAACCTTTAAAGTTTCTACTGGTCTTACCTTTGTTCCACTTTTAAAAATTCTTATTCTTCTTCCTTAGAAAGCTCTTGAATTATCTTGTGATTAAGGCAACATCATCGCTATCAGACCCGAAAGTGCTAGCATCTGAATCTTTGGCCTTTAGTGCCACTATCTTCTCTTTCTTACGTTCACCTGCATCAAGTTGCCTTTGGTTCACCCCTTGCTCGTAAGCAATGAGTGATCCAAGTAAGCTGTCAATAGAGTAAGTATTTAAATCTTTAGATTCAGTTATAGCAGTAATCTTAGCATCATAAGAAGCAGGCAAATATCTAAGAATTTTGTTCACTCTTTCGTAGTTAGTAAGTTCTCTACCTAAAGCATGCAAAGAGGTAACAATCTGAGTGAACCTTGTGTACATTTCTGAAATAGTCTCACTAGATTTCATACGAAAAAGTTCATAATCATGTAACAAGATGTTTAACCTAGACTGTTTGACTTCAGTTATACCTTCATATGTTATACATAATCTATCCCAGATTTCTTTTCCCATTGTACAAGTAGAAACACACATATAGTCTTCAGATTTTAAAGCACAAAAGAAACAGTTCAAGCATTTTGCATTTAACTGTGCTAAATCACGATCATCAAACATCCAATCAGCAAAAGGCAATTCAATTTTTACATTGTTAATCAATCTAAAAGGTGGTTCGTATCCATCCTTAACTAACATCCACATGCGATAGTCAATCAATTAAAGAAAAGTAGACATACGTATTTTCTAAAAATCAAAAGGAATATTATCAAACAACGGTGGTCTTATAATAGAATAACCTTCAGCAGTATTACGATTGTTACAGTTGGTCATGGATCAAATTGAAAAATTTTTAAACCTAAATTTTGAATCCCGCTCTGATACTACTTGAAAGTTTGATAGGGATGTTAAGCCCTAGTGAACTAGTCCCGAGGCTAACCAAGAGGGGGGGTGAATTGGTTATTTAAAAATTTCACGATAACAATGAAAAATCTTTTCGATACTTAGCAGCAGAAACAATTAAACAAGAACGAAAAGATCAATCTCAGATATTCACCCACGCAGTTAATATCAAAAAGTAAAGTGCAGAATTGAATCAGAAAAGCAAACCAGATTTTATAGTGGTTCGGTCAACTTGACCTACGTCCACTCCCCGGAGCCTCCCCTCCGGGTATTGCACTAAACAAAAAGTCTCTCCTTTTGCTCCCATAGCAAGGCGGAGAAGCCTGTACAAGACCTCCTTTTCACCACACGGTGGGGCAGAGAACCCGACCTCCTTTTGCTTCCTCCTGAAGCAGGCAGAGAACCTTCGAACTCCTTTTGCTTCCACCTGAAGCGGGCAGAGAACCCCGGATCTTCTTGCAAATGATCCTCCCACGACGAACACTAACTAGCCGAAAGACGACGAGCAGAGAAGACGACTCTGATCCGTGCTTGGAGCAATCTTAGTGAATCCCTCACTAACTCCCCCTCACAAGATCTTCTCTCTCTCTCTCTCTCTAGGGTTTCTTTGGAAAGGAAGGTGGCAAAAGATTTTTCTTGTTTCAAGAAAAAATTCTTTTATAGGAGGGCTTAAAATTTGCCCTAAATCTCAACTGGTCGGCCAAGATCGTCCAGGGCGATCGGTATATCGTCCTGTACGATCAGTTTAAATTCAGCTGTTTCAGCCTGGAAGATCTGGCTCTTCTCGACGATCAGTAGAAAAAATTATTCATATCGTCCCGTACGATCCTGCGATCGTCCGAGACGATTAGTGCAAATCGAGGAATATCGTCCAGAAGACAGTTCGGGTCATCCAGAGAAACTTGTGCTGGACGACCAAAAAATGACTTGGACGTATCGTCCTGTACGATTAGTTCAAAAAGCGCCCAAATCGTCCTGAACACAGTTCGGGACGTACAGCTGAAATGCACTAGACGATCATGATCGTCCGGGACGATCCTGCGATTGTCCAGGATGATATGATCGTATCAATTAAATATTAATTATTTTCCTTAATTACCAGACTAATTTAGGCATGATTGTACTGAATCGTCCAGGACGACACACGTATCGTCCGGGACGATCAGACTAAATAACTTAAAATAAAAACTTGCCTAACTTGATCTGGCGGCTGAGAATTTCTGATTTGAGCATATCGTCCTGGACGATCTTTGGACGATCTGCTTAATCAGACTCACTTAACTTGGTCGCCCTAATTAGGGTTTCTGTTTTTGCTGGATCATCCAAGACGATGTGAATATCGTCCAAGACGATCTGAACAAAAAATGAACAGAAACTCTAATTCACTCAAGCTCTCCCCCTGAGTGTGTGTGTGCAAGGTTACTTAGCTCGAGGATCAGTTACATTACAATTGACTCAATAAAAAGAAAAATCATACATTTGACACACTTGGACCCGATCTTGAGTTGGCTTGATTTGCTCGTGATCTTTTGTGCCTGAAACGGGTTAGCCAAGCAAAACACACTGGAAACATGTTTGTCATCATCAAAACCAGATTTGCAACAAATCCCACTCTGATACCACTTGAAAGTTCGTTAGGGTTGTTAAGCCCTAATGAACTAGTCTCAAGATTAACCAAGAGGGGGTGAATTGGTATTTTAAAAATTCTTACACAAATAAAAAAATATTTTTATCTTTTTGAATATTTTAAAACACAAACAATTAAAGCAGACGCAAATAACCAAAATCAGATATTTCAACCACAGATCAGATCATAAAAATATATAGAAATTAAAGTGTAGAAACGTAAATGAAAAGAGCACACCAAATTTATAGTAATTCGGTTAACTTGACCTACGTCAACTTCCCGAAGCCTCCCCTCTAGGTATTACAATAACAATTATAGTGACTCTCCTTTTGCTCCCACAGCAAGGCGGAGAAGCCCGTACAAAATCTTTCCACCAACACTGATTAGGCAGAGAACCTTGACTCCTTTTGCTTCCTCCTGAAGCATGCAGAGAACCCATATTCCTTTTGCTTCCTCCTAAAGCAAGCAGAGAACCCCAACTCCTTTTGCTTCCTCCTGAAGCAGGCAGAGAACCTAGTTCTAATGCTGATGATCGTCTCCCTAGAGCCACCACAGAACCAAAGATAAGGAAGACGATGATTGAATGTAAATCCCCTCACAAACTCCCCCTCATATGATCCTCCCTCTCCCAAACTCTCCTTCTCCTCTAAGCTCTCTTGGAGTGGAAAAACCAGCAAAAGATTACTGAAGAGATACTTAAAGAGCTTAAATACAAGGCCTCAAAAAATGCCCTAAAATTCAACTTGCCAACTATATCGTCCAGGACGATCTATCGACCATCCTGTATGATCAGTACAAAATTAGCCTTTTTTCCAGGACGATTGACATGGTCTGGATGATCAGAAGAAATACTTTCTACATATCATCCAGGACGATCTTACAATCGTCCGGGACGATTAGTTCAATTTGAGTGAAAAATGACAAATCGTCCAGACAAAAGTTCGAGACGTTCAAGACGATATCTTGGACGATCAGAGGAAAATAAGGGTTTTCATCCTAGACAATTACACAATCGTCCGGGACGATCAGTTCATTTTAAATGGCAATTGACAAATCATCCCGCACAAAGTTCGAGATGTCCAGGATTATATCCTAGACGATCAGAAGAAAATCATGGTTTTCGTCTAAGACGATTAGAAATCATCCCACGAAATATAAATGATCGTTCGGGACGATCTAGACAATCGTCCTGTACGATGTGATTGATCAATTAAATCATAATTAGTCTCCTAATCAAGGGGTTATTTTTGACAAGATTGTAATGAATAGTCCAGGAAGATCAGAATCGTCCTGAACGATTAGTTCAAAATATACAAAATAAAATATTGCCTAAAATATGATTGGCGGTAGATTTCTGAATTTAAACATATCGTCCAAGACGATCTGCCTAATCAAATTTGCTTAACCCAAAAAAAATTAAAAAAAAAATAAATAAATAAATAAGGATAGACATATTACTAATCACTTTCTTTGTAAGGATTTCTACAAGCTCGACATTAATCTAAGAATTAGAGTTGCTCGGATCCAAAATTTCAATTTGAAGACCTAACTAATATGCATAATTTATCTAAATAATCGTAAATGCAATATCATGTGTATATATATATATATATATATATATATATATATATATATATATTCTTGCTTTTTCTTCTTACTATGATTACTAAAAGTAACTAACTTAATAATATTCAATTTCAACGGCCGTGAAATTGATACTTTCTCATCACTCCATTCCTAGAAATGGTACATACACTTGTGTATCATCGTAATAGCCAATCAATACTCTTTGCCAGTTTGAGACCTACAACTTTTTAAGCATTATGAAGAAATTTTTTTTATTTTCTTCATTCTCTATTCTGAGAGATCCTAACTCGCCAAGTCCGATTGTTAGCAAAATTGATGTCATCTACAGATAAATTTAGATTGAATAACCAAGCCTACAAATGACTTTTAAAGGGGCTGTCACTACCTACATACAGTAGAGGCTTTACTCTCTATTACATCATCATTCGTCGTTATCCTCCAAGCATCATTGCCATCAAAATCACCATTTTGATGCCTTCCAATATCTCTGCCTAGTCTCTTCCACCAAAAAAAGCATACAATTACTTCAAAAGTAACAAGTGGGAAATCTTGACAATTGCGAAGGTGAAACCAAGCCCAAATCTTATTTACAAGCATGAGCATCAGATGATCTCCACAGGGGTAAAAGCTCTTGGAATAAAATTGACGCCTTTGTTTTGTGTAAATTGAGTGGAATACCAGGCAACACTCAAAGCAGCAAAACAATACTAGGCGAATGAAGGTTTAATGATCTACAGGAATCCAAATTATAGAAGATTATTTCACTCTGCATTTCCTTCTATTTCATAGCTATTTGTAGCCATTGAAATAACTTTTTTAAGGAACACAACAAAAAGAATTCCTTCAGTATAATAACAGATTACAATAATTGCAATAAGAATCTGCGACGTAATGCTGATTAAAGCCACATCGATGGAATATAGTTTCAAACAAATAAACAAAAGTATAAAGAGCAGTTGAAGAACAGAAAACCGCCACTAACATTTTCCATCTATCTCGTCAATCAATGAAAAGCAAAAGAGATGTAACACGTTTCTCATTTGAGCATTCTTTAATAAATAATAATAATAAATAAATAACAAAAAAGAAAATCAAAGAAATTGACATCAAATTGAACACTTGAAGCCTATAACTACAAGTTGAAAAAAAAAAAGTTGAAGAACCAAATTTATAAAGAATTAGTCAATTGAGGCTGGAGGACCGAGTTAATCTTCCAAGCAAGTAATCCTCGACGAAAGTACCATCAGTTGTAAAGCCTGGCAAAAGCTCATTACTGCTTGCAGATGGAGAACCAACCTCTGAATTAAGCATGACTACGTTTAGATGGGATTTAATATCAGGAATGAAACATTGATCATCATCCTCCTCCAAGTTAATAGAGTTTCCTGAATCAACCAGTGATTTCGCCCACTTCACCGAATCTTTGTCTCCATGCAGGAGCTTCAAGACCTATGAGAAGGTGAAATAAATGCTGGGCATGTTAAATAAGTTTTAGATGAAATTAATTATTCTAGTCAGAAGTTCTTGCTTCTATCTGAGCCAAGCGGGTAAATGTAGTAGTGTACACAATTTCTTAAACAAAGTTGAAGCAAAAAAATGGGAATAGCACAAGAGATGGTATAAATGAAGGATCATACATAGGACATTGTGGGTCGAGATTGGGAATCCCTTTTGAGGCAGAGAGAGGCAGCGAGAACCATCCACTCCATTTGTTCAACGTCGTATTTACCATCCAATCTTGGATCCATCAATTCTTGATATTTCCCACTTTGTAGGATTGGCATAGCCTGTCATCAAAATCCCATATTGACTAATTGTACAAGATTTCTCTATGATGAAATGATTGGATTTTGGAATGTAACGGATATATTATTAGTAATGCCAAGTTGCTTTTGCAGATGGGTTGGCTACAGAAAGAAAAGGTAGTGACGGGAATGCATTTTGATCAGACAAGTGATGTTACAACTAGACAGAAAACTGTCCATCATCAAAAACCAGAGATTGAACATTGTGAAAACGATGGAACACGGTGAGTTGAAGATCAACTCTATGAGTAAACTACTAAGTTGTAAAATGTGTGTTTAGTTCTTCAAATAGTTTGGTGATGGCTGAAAAAGCATTACTAGTAATGATCCTCAAAGGTCGTCAGACATCCAATTTCAGGTGACAAGGAATGTTGCCAGCTATATATGTGGAGTTATACGCAAAATCATCTCCGAAGTTGATTTTTAAAACCAAACATGTACTAGTTATTAAAGTCAGTAAAATGCACATTGATTAAAAATTAAGATTAAATACTTACCCACATTACTAGGCTTTGATCACCCTTGATACCCATGGAGTTGATGGGTCTCCTTCCTGAAAGGAGTTCAAGAAGCACAACACCAAAGGCGTACACATCAGTTTTTGTACTGATCTGTCCGAACATAAAATACTCCGGTGCCAAGTACCTGCAACAGAGAACCATTTACTTTCAATTTATCCAAAAAATTATATGCTCAGCTTCATTATTGCAAGAAAAATAAATACAGACCCAAACGTCCCGGCAAGATTGTTGCATGATATGTGAGAAATTGATTCGGTTGAGCGTCTAGCAAGTCCAAAATCTGAGAGCTAGGGCATTGGGCAAGAAGCGTATCAACAGCCTAACATAGCGATGGATGTTGGCCACATAATTAGGATAATTGAATCAAAACAGTACCTTTGGTACAAAATCCTCAGATAATAGAATGTTTGATGATTTCACATCCATGTGAATCACTGATTCGGCTCCACCATAGCCATGCAAGTATTTGAGTGCCTCAGCGACAGCAATAGAGATTTTATATCTGTCACACCAATTGAGTGAACGCTTGTGCTCTTCTGAGGCTACAGAAAATGCACCCGATATAATTTAACAAAATTCCAGTGAGCTCAAAAAATCTATGTTAATTTCATACCATGAAGGATCTCTTCCAAGGAACCCCTTGACATGAAGTCGTAGATTAGTAACAAATTGTTGTCCTCCAAACAAAACCCAAGCAAGGAAATAATGTTTTCGTGGTTCAAAGTGGTGATGATATCAATTTCCAAAATAAACTGTCGCATTGAATCTTTAGATGGTTTCAAGGCCTTTACAGCTAACTCTTTTCCATCTGGAAGTATGCCTTTATAAACAAGGCTGCTTCCACCTTTTCCAATCACTCTGTCTACAATGAACAATATTATTGAAAATATAAAAATTATTCCACATATGAGAAAATATTTAGTACTCAAGTTTTAGGTTATTAGCACTGATTAGTATGGTGATTTACCAACTGAGAAGTTGCAAGTTGCTTGCATAAGCTCAACATAGCTGAACAATTTACACCACAATGAATACTTCTCTTGCATATATTCTCTATTGATTCGTAGGTTGCTCTCTTCAATAAGGAATGGGGATAAACTGTCTTCCTTGTAAAGGCTACAAGCTGTAAATGTATCAGATCTTCTATGCTTACCAACAGAACGGTTTGGTGAACATGTGGTAGACCGACCAGAAATCCACTTTGCTAACTGAACCAATGGTGTTCTGGACCCCTCCATGGACATAGTCCTCCTATGGTTTGACATTGTTCTTCTGGCAATTGACCAGCTTGATCCAACCTCATCAGTTGGCTCTCGAATGCCAACTACAACCGAAGAATTTGAGCTTATTGGAGCATCTGATTTGGAATCCAGCAGGCACCCATCAACCATCACATTTGAAGAACAAGGCGTCCCAGGAACAGTACCGCAGACAGAGCACTTCTCCACCATTGCATCTGCAATGGAGTTAACAACTAGATCAATGCCAGAGCTAAAGCTCAAAAAATCATTGAAAACCAAACCTCTGCTGAGAGGAAAAGGCCTATTATCATCATAAGTGCTACCTTCCTGGCCTTTAATATCCAACAAACAATCTAATGGATCTTCCCTCAAACTCTTCCTATGCAGTAGGAGAAAGCTAGATGTTTTGCCATCGTGCCCTGCCACCCTCCTCTTCACTAAAACATAATGAAAGTTGGCACAAATTAGAAAGGAAACAAATAATTTAAAACTTAGAGCTCAAATCAAAGCAATCAAACCAACCTACAGCTCCTCTTCCGAAAACAATCTTTCCATTGTTCACTGCAACAACGGAACACTCAGGTGGCAGCCTCGTAGCACAGTATTTAGGGATTGAAGTCAACGAAAACCTACTTTTAAAAGTCGATTTAGAAGAGTTTGCCGAACTGAAAAAAGAGAAAGAACGGCATAGCAGATAACTGAGAAAGAAAATTTAGGAAATCACCTAATTGCATTACTGCTCTTGGTTTCTCCCAGGATTAAATATGAGGCGGAGTAAGATTTGGCCTGTTGAACCAAAGTCCTGCGGACGGAGAAGCCTCTGCATATCTTTATAACCAAATCTATCTATTCACAATGAAAGAGAAAAGAGGAAAAAGAAAATAAGTGCTGGTAAATTCAAAGGAGAGAAACGGCTCAGAGCTCAAAGGCGCCAGCTTGAAGAAGAAAACAATACTTGTACTAGGCTGCAGAAACCTTCGTAAGCTCTGCGCATCGGCTCCAACTTGTCCACGTATTGGTCTGAACCCTCTGCCCAAGAATAAAGGAAAAAAGAAGGGCCCTTTAGGGAAAGAAAAGTGAGAAATAGTTCATTAGAGTGGAAATTGACACTACCAAAGGGGTAGGATAAGCGGTGAACGTGAATGGCGACGACGCGATCACCGGAGATAGCGACGTTGACGAGAGTCCAGGTGAGTAGCTCTCTGCTCTTGGAGTCTGTTCTGATGCCCAATACAATTGTTTTCCTATCCTTTCTCTCATCTTTCACCTCTAGGCCCTTTATTCTGATTCCCTCCCCTTCCATCCCCTACCACTGTGCACCTAAACAACGCATATAGTGTTGTATGTTCTTTCGCTTGTTAGCTTTCATAGTATAGGTTCCGTCCCCGCAAGGGTACTCCACTTAGCTCTCTCTCTCTCTCTCTCTCTCTCTCTCTCTCTCTCTCTCTCTCTCTCTCTCTCTTCATTGAGATTTCCTCTCACACCAATGACTTGTTTTTTTAGGAAACTTAGAATCTATCCTTTTTTCTTAAGAATATTTTTTTTAATTAGGGCAGAGCCTATTCATTTATCTAAATGAAATTACAAAAAAAAAGATGATTACAGTGAATCAGAAAAAATATGTAGTGCTCCCATAAAAGAAGGGAGAACCAAAATCCCTTAAAACGGGGTGAATAAAACCTGTTAAAGAAAATTGTGGATAAGTAAAATCAAGATAAACAAAAAGACTTGGCCAATGGACTTAGGGGTTAAAAGATATCAATTAGAATAGAGCATGTGGATCACGAGCAGCACATCTCCCCTCATTGCCCAAAACCATCCAAGGGGAGAAGTCAATGGGCAGGAAATCATCATCGTCCAAGGCCCAAAATTGCAAAACCTGCCAGATCTCAAAAAATATCTTGAGACATCATATAACGGGTCACGAGGGTAAAGCCTACTCCCAGCAAATCAAGAGTCAAAATCAAAAAACTAAGAGTCTCCCTAAAACCGGTTCTTGAGAAGAACCAAGAAGATGCCAAATCCAAACGAGTAAAAGACACATCAACACTACAAACTAGAAGCCATAACAGGCTTATAAACAAACCAATTCCTTCAATAAATTTAAATTTTCTCACTTAGAAGACTTCAATTTGAGAGCCCTTAAAATTTTATATCGCAAAGATGCGGCACAACAAAAGTAAGAAACAAATTTCCTTTCATTCCTTTCATGCCAGAGATGGTAAACAAGTGGTTAACCATAAGCAAGTGAAGCTTTTTGATATCAAGATGCTCACAATTCATACCAGCAATGAATCAAACGCCTGCACTAAATTCGGCCTTAGAAGAAATTCTTGAAAAATCAGAATGATGCCAACCAACACAACAAAAGAGTAATCAAATTTGAAAAACAGGTGGGTAGTGCAAGAACTATCCACCACCTGAATATTCCTTCTAATGAGAGCATCCACCGTTTTGAGGCCCCCACTAATAACCAGCCAACCAAATATAGAAAATCTAAGAAAATGTTGTTTATGCCATAGGGATAAGTGCCACCCAACATCCGTATCATCTTTAAAAAAATTCTAAGTAGAACTCCGTAAAGGAAGTAGTAGCCGAGCTTTCCCATAATAGGCTTTTGGATCCAACCAGTAGAATAGGGATCCAAGAGATAAACTCCCTAATATGGGGACTAAGGAGTCAGGTAATGCCCAACAGTCACTAGCCATCCAGTGAGATAAGCAAGCATCAGAGGAGGAGTAATTTAGAAGATGAGGGATCGAGTCAATTAAGCAAGCATCAAAGAACCTATAATCCCAACGCAAATCAATGGGGTTATTCGTTGAAATAATGAATTTGGATTTGTGCTTGGCCATTTAAGTAGAATTACAGATACATTTTCAAAAAGCAGAATTAGTAAGCTTGGGGGTCTTCCAAGGGGAAGAGTGTCTAGCAATCAACCAGCTATTAAGAGGGGAAATATCATTGTAGAGTCTGAAAATTGAAGAATAGTTGTATGCAAATCTGAGAGCATAAAGATATGGTATCCCTAAACCACCTTTGAGCATTGGCTTACAAGTATTGACCCAAGAAATAAGATGAAGGTGTTTAGATTGAGTATTCCCAAAGAATAGGAATTTAGCACATAATTTTTCAATGATCTTGCAAATGGTTTTTAGAGTAACTAAGCCACGTATCCAGTAAGCAACAGTATTGTCAATGGTGAATTTTATAAACTGTAACCTACCTATGAAAGAGAGAAGACTAGCTTTCTAGCTAGAAGAAAGGTTGGTGATCTTCTCTATAAGAGGAGAAAAATCTGAAAGTTTGGATTTGAAAGGGGAGATAGCGATACTGAGGTATAGGAATTTAGTGCAGGAGTTGTGAATTTGAAGGGTGGAGGTAATCTCATTGAAATGATGGGTATTTGGAGAAATGAACAAAGAGCTTTTGTCTAGGTTGATATGTAGACCGAAGGAGTCGGCAAAAGATTTAAGAATTCCTATAAGAATATTGCAATTGGAGGCCTTCACTTTACCAAAAATCAGCAAGTCATCAGCATAAAGGAGATGAGAGAAGATAAATCCATCCAAACTGAAAACTTAAAAAATCGGAGACTACGTAGCGGCATCAAGTAAGGAAGATAAAGCATCCATGATTATACAGAAAAGAAAAGGGCTTAACGTACACCCCTGCCTTAAGCCGAAAGAAGAGGGGAAAAAAATTCCAATGCACCATCGATACATTTAGAGAAATTGACATCAGAGATGCAAGCCTTAATCCAGTTAATAAAAGTGGGAGGGAAATCATTTTGAGCCAACCTAGAGAGGAGAAAATCCCTCAGGACCATATTGAAGGCCTTTCTAATATCAAATTTGGCACAAAAGAACTTTTGGTTGATGCTTTTTTTAAAAAAGCCCCAAAATTTTAGTATCCAGAATGATGTTATTAGTCGATAAACAATTACTAATGAAACTGGCTTGGCTAGGGTAAACGATAGTGTGCATAATGGGTTTAAGTCTAGAAGCAAGAATTTTAGCAATAATCTTGTAGAAGACATTGTAAAGGGATATAGGTCTAAAATTGGATATATTGTTGGCATGAGATTTTTTAGGTATGAGAGCTAGAGCAATGTCCTTTGCACTCCTAGGAAGGTAACACTTGGAGAAAAAGGGCTTAACCGCCTTGTAAATAGAAGGCCCAACAAATGGTACAACCTTTTTTTTTATAAAAGTCAAATTTGTAGCCACCCGGCCCTAGGGTTGAAGAAGAAGGTCAGAAAAGACCGTCGATCTTATCTCCTCATCTAAAATTGGCCCCAACCAAAAAGAGGAAAAGTGTTGCGGGAGCATTTTGCCAACAGGAATGAAGTTGATATCTGAAAGGAGGGGTGGAGGAGAGTTGAATACTCTATAAAGTGCCGAATAATATTATCCTTAACCAAATTTTTGTCAGAATTTCAGCCCAGCAAAGTTGTAGAAATAGTGCTCTTACTGTAGTAGCCTCTCTTTTAATTTTAGAGCAGAGAAAATTTAAATCCTTCTCACCATACAAGAGCCATTTGACTTTGGATCTTTGAATGATCCAAGAGTATCAAACCAAAGCATAGTTGATTAACTTTGTATTGATCAGTTTAAGATAGGTACACAATTTCGGGTTGAGGGTCTAAGCCCAATTAGGTTTGACATTCTTGTTGCTGAGATTACAGTTCAGCATAAGTTCTAGTGAGAGAGTTAGAGGGAGCCAGTTCTTTAGACTTAACAAAAAGTTTGAGAAGTTTGAGTTTATGTTAAAGATCAGGGATGGGATTCCCTTGAGAAAGCAGAGCAAACACTGAGATAAGAGAGTCCCAGTAGCCAAGGAGCTTGGACCAAAAGTTCTTATATAAGAATATGTGATTGTAAGAAATCACTCCATCCGTCTTGATAATGATAGGACATTGATAAGAGATGTAATAATCAAGCACTTTATAATATGAGTTGGGATAAGACTCCATCTAGCAATCATTGACTAAGACCCAATCTAGTTTGAGATGAATAGGATTATCTGCTCTTTAATTATACCAAGTGAAGAAATTTCCAGTTGAGAAGAGCTCAAAAAGGTTGGTATCAAATATCATGTTATTAAAAGGGGGCAAGGCTACTAGAAGATACCTCATTTCCTCCCGCTTTCTCTGATTGGTAACGACAGCAATTAAAGAACATTTCAAATCATGGGCTATCGAAAGGATATAAATCACTTAGGGTGTCAAACGGCTTCACCTGCAGGGAGATTTGGACATGAAATCATTTAGATATGAATCCAATCAATGTGAACCATATTCGTTTAATAAATCCATCAAAAAGATAAAGCCATATCTAACTTATTTGTATCCCAAATAACACACATCTAACTTATTAACTCATTCTGATAAAAAAAATTAGATAATTTATCAACTATAGATGTTAGGTTGTTTGATCATAAAATAAAATTATAATACTCACAAGCTAAATAATTTAAGGAGAAAAATTAAACAAGTCAATTTAGAGAAAAAAAAGATTGCATGTCAGCCTGAACTAGACTTATTTAATAAACAGCTCAAAATTCAAAAAGGCATACCCAACCTATTTATTAAAGGCAGATTTGTTTAAATAAGCAGGCCAAAAAAAAAAATGATGAAAAGCAGCGTACAGCTCTCAAAATTCAGAATTGAGCAAAATTGGAATTACAAATTCACTAAATTCCGGTTTACCGGAAAATCAAAGTCCGATTTTTCAATAAACAGGAAAATCGAATTCCGGTTTCCCAGTAAACTGAATTATTTTTTAAATTAAACCGTTTTAATCTGTTATATTATTAATTTCATGAAATTTTGTGCATCTTTTAAATTTTTTAATTAGTTTTAATATTTTTAATGAATAATAAATAATGGAGTACTTAATTTTTAAAATTATCTATTATTGTAAGTCGCAGTTAATTAAATTATTCAAAAATTTTGAATAAATTAAAATTTATTATTATTTAGAAAATGAATAACAAATTTAAATTAAAGTTATTAGTAATTTATTTATGTACATTATTATTAAAGATGTATATATTATGATATTTGTGCTTTCTTAATGATATATCATAAAAAAAAAAATATTTTGATCCGGCATGAATCTCAAGGCAAAATTAAATTAAAAACTTCCAAAATTAATTTCGAAACCATTCGAACTTAGATTTTAGCAAACTTTTATTCGAACTAAAGTCTCGAAAAGAGGAACCCAACGACACCAAATTCGATCGAATCCGAGCCAAAATGAGTCCAAATTAAAGGCCCGAAGCAACTTCAAAATATAAATTGAATGACCGAATGATATTTTTAAATTATTTTGGTGGTTGAGAATGATAATTGCTGTCGGCTTATAAATAAAGATGTTGCCTACGGTGAAGAAGCAAGCCAGGCAGCGAGTTATAAGGTGTTTTAGCCATAACAGTGAAGAAGTGTTGAAGATAAAAAATTAAGAAGGTTAGTAAATGTATATTGTAGAAAAAAAAAATCAAAATAGCCAAAATATTTAAATTCGATATCTACATACTATATAATCACCGCTCAAAAAAACATACGAAATTTTATCTACGAATATAATTTATATTCATATAAATATTTAATTTTGACACCTACATACTATATAATCACTATTTTAAAATTTTATTTTTGAATAAAAATTATATTAATATAAATATTTAAATTTGACAACTACATATTATTATTTGGAAAATGTGTTTCATAATAAAATATTTAAATTAAAGTTATTAGTAGTTTTTTATGTAAATTATTATTAAGGATGTATATATTATGATAATGTACATAAATAAATTACTAATAACTTTAATTTAAACATTTTATTATGAAACTCATTTTCTAAATAATATAAATTTGATTAAGAAACTGAAATTGGTTTTCCGATTTATTGAGAAACCGGACTTTGATTTTCCGGTTTCTAAAGTGGAATTTAATTTTCCATTTTTTTAGAAACCCAAATTTGTAATTCCAAATTTGCTCATTTCTGAATTTTGAGCGCCGTGCGGTGCTTTAATAAAAAAAAATTTTGACCTAAGCAGGTCAATCCAAATTCAATTTTTTTAAATTCGATTCGAGTCAGATTGGCAGATTAAGTCATTTATTGATGCTCCTAAAAATAAGTGAATTGAAAATAAAATTGACTAAAATTGTACAATATTTGAAGCACATTAATTATATAACGTAAAATAATAAAATCCAAAAAAATTATTATAAATAAAAAGGACGACTAGAGATAATACCATACCAACATTATAATAAAAAGTAACAATCTAAGAAGGATTGATCTGCTTTTTAAGGTCAATTATTATTATATGATAAACTTTTTCCTACATATAGTACTGGTAATATCAAAATTATAAATCTCAAATTAATTTTAATATTAACTAATTAAAGCAAAAAAGTTATGTAGCACTTGAGAAATTTAGATTTTTGTTGAATAAAAAACAAAAAAAAGTGTTTTTTCTTCAATATTTGGTGGCTTAATCTTGAGGTGTTTCTTTGTGACACATACCCAACCTCATATCATTGGTGAGATTTGAGTTTTGTATTAATTTTTGTATTTCTCTATGAATTTTTTAACATTTAGAATCTTTTACACCCCTCATTTATAGGCATTTAGATCAATATAATCTCCATAATCTAATCCTTTTAATCCACATTTTAGCTTTCATGTAACTCCAACCTTTAGCTTCACCAATTGGCCTATACAAGCCTCTTCAATCAATTTCTCCTTCTCCTAAACTGTGTATCACATCATTGTATTTGTATCATCTCCTAGATATACCAAATCAAAGTCCAAGCCACTCCCTCATCCTCCACAGTAGCTCATAATCCCTCAGAAAATTCTAGTGCTTCCCTCTCTTAATCCCTGAGACTTGAGGATGACCAATCCATAATTATTGAAGCATAAATAACATTAAATAATTTTATCACAATTTATATATTCAACCTAATTTACATTACATCATAAATTCAGAATAAAAGTTGTAAGCCACTAAAATCATTTGTAACAAGAACAACAAAAATAAACTTCATTGATAAGCAAAAGTGAAAGTTCGAGAGAAAGGTTGAGAAAAATAGAACCCAGATATATTTGCAAGAAATAAAAGTTTCTCCCATTCAAGAAAACTCCTATTCCACTTGCACACCCTCTTTCCTTTTCTCTCCTAGTATACTAAATTTATAGGAGAAAAATAACACAAATGGCAACAACCCCTTAGAAATTCAACTCTCTTTTTATATGCAAAGGATAGAATAACCCTCATAACTAACCACACCACCATGGCATAGGATTATACGGCATTGTAACACAGCGGAATGAACTAGCAATGCGGTGCTTCGACATTATGAAACTGTGACGTTGAGAGTGAATCGACATATCTCTTTATCCAATAACTTCATTAACTACTTCTGTCGCAACGCTCAAGTGATTTGACACTATGGCACTCTAAATGGAAATTTGATGATGTGGTGTTGGAGCTATCTAGCGTTGTGGCGCTAATCTCTCTATTTATCAATCTTCTCCATGGCACTACAACGCTTAGGACACTGACACTATGGTGTTGCATGTTGGAGTGCTATGGCATTCAAAATCAAGGTGCTACAACATCGAGCTCTCTATCTTAGCATCAATGTTTGGGTGTTGTGTTTCTCAGAAGTTAATGCTATGACATTGAGCTCTATTTTTAACCTCAAGGTTTTGACCTAAGCGTTGTTACGTGGTAATATGTGGTGTCATGATGCTCCACCAATATTTTTTTATAAATTCACTTCTTCCCTTGATTTCTTGCATAAAATACAACTTAGACTTATTTTTCATACAAAACTTCTTAACATAAGAGAATACAATTGTTCATTTTAACAAAATTTCCCAAACCTAAACCATTAGTTGTCCTTAAGTAAACAACATTATTGATTTCTGTCAAATCCTCCTTTTGTTAACATTCAATTTGAATTTAACTTCAATGAATAATAACATTAATGATTCACACATTTCCACAATTGATTAATTAAAAAATTAATATAACTAATAACAACATAACAAAATTTACACATTTGCACAATTGATTTTATCTCCAATTGAATTATTTTTAAACAAAATGCCTAAAGGTATGCCAAATTTGACTAACTTGACTACATCTTAATAATATCACGCTTAAATGAATTTTAAATTTTATTTTATATTTCAGATATAATATAAGTCTCTTAATGTACTATAATTCCTACAATATTCTTAGGGTAGAACGTCTTTAGACTAGATAAATGGTATTTAAGGATCTGTTACAAATTTTTTTATTTTTCACTTTTTAGCTTCACACTTTTCGTTGCTTCTTTCTTTTTCTACTTTTTGAATTGATTCTTCATCTTTTTTCATTTCTTTTTATTTTTTTATTTCTTTTATTCTTGTATTAATGATTTTGAATACCTTTTACTCCCTCTTGGTTGTTAAGTCCAATTTAGCTCAACCTAAGGTTTATTATGGGTTTCATGGTTCAATGACTATAAACTTATAATATAACTTAATGTTGACATAAATTCTCTATTCACAATAAGCCTTTAATTAAATAATCCTAGGAAATTAGTCAAGTGCTTAAGTGATTTTAAGAGTTTCGTTTATTAGGACGTACTAATTTTAATAAAATTACTAGTTTTTATTCTATTTATTATTATTATTATTATTATTTTTCCAACATTCTGTCCCGTCAATCATCTAAGTTATTATTTATTTACTTGCCTATTATTAAGATTTCCATTAAGAAATATGAGGTTATGAATAATTGTGAATTGGCAAGTGCATTAAATGAAACTTCAGCAGAGGTTGTAAGATCTCATTGTACTATCCCTGAGCGCATCAAGAGGGCGAGGGGTAAATTGGTTATTTTAAAAAATACTATAAAAAAACCTTTTTTGTGTTTGAACAAATATCACAATTTATGACAAATTCTAGTCAAGTGACTAACACAAGTAGAAGCAAATTAAAAACTTACTTTTCTTTTTCAAAATTTTGTAACACAAATAAATCAAGTTATATATATAATTTTCTTTTCTAACTCAAATTAAATCTAACCAAACAAGACTAGTAATTTAACTACACTTTGTAATGAAATTTAAATTCGTGCAAGAAATTAAAAATCCAGAAAATAAAGGAGCAGAAAAAAAAATCAGAAAGAACACACCAGAATTTTATAGTGGTTCGATCAACCTTGACATATGTCCACTCGTCGGAGTCTACCTCTTCGGGTATTACACTAACACTATAGGGACTCTCCTTTAGCCCCCACAGCAAGGCGGATAAGCCCTTACAAATCACTTCTACCAAACCCGGTGCGGCGGAGAGCCAAAAGCTATGTCACCCTCCTAGTGTTGACACCGAACCTTTGAAATCTTTCTCACCCTCCTAGTAATGGCAAAGAACCTTCAATCCTTTTTTACCCTCCTAGCGAAGGCAGAGAACCCATAACCCTTGACCTTAAAACTTCTCTCCCAAGAGCAACTCCAAGAATTCACCAAGGCTATTGGAGGAAGCAAGATGCAAGGTTACCTGGAGCAATCGTGTGAAAACCCCTCACACTTCTTCTCCCTCACACACAACCTCACATTCTCCCTCTGCAAACCCAAGAGCTCTCTCAAGAATTCTCCCTCAGAGTTCCTTTAACAGCCAAAAATTTTTCTTAAGACAAGTTTGAATTGCTTAAGTATAAGCCTTCAAAAAATCCTAAGTTTTTAATTTAGATGTCACTATTCGTATAGTACAACCTAGGTTCGTATAATATAACTAGTTTAAAATAGGGGTTCGTCCAATACGATGGAATAGTCATTCAAACGAACTGTTTAATTTTTACATACTTATCATACAGTACAATCGAATATTCATATGGTACGATTAGTTCAATTTTCTTCTGTTCATACAAGACGATGACCGGGATGATTGAAAATTGTCTCTGTCAATCATCTAGTATAATTTACATTGTACTGTATGTTTAGTTCAAACATTAAGGGTTCGTCCAATACGATTAACATCATATTATATGATTAGTTTTAAAAAAATAAGGTTTCATCCAATATGATATCTGGGACGATCAGATTTCATCTTTATCAGTCATACAGTATGATTGTATCGCACAGTATGATTGGCCATGTTTATTAAATTTTGATTTAATTGACTAATTATGGGGATTAATTTAAGTAAGATTTCAAATATTGTATAGTATAATTTAGATTGTATAGTATGATTAGTTCATAAATTAATTTTCAAAATACTTACTTAAATCATCTGGCAGCTAGGGTTTCTTGATGGAAATGAATCATACAGTATGATGTATATCATATAGTATGATTAGTTCATAAGCATTAATCATAAATTAGCCTTTAAAATAGATTTTTTGTATAGCTGATCGTAGAATACAATATGAATCGTACTGTACGATTAGTTCAAGAAATTTTTAACTCACTTTTCTCACTCCACTCTGTGTGCGCACGATCACCAATTTAGCATACACCCTTATATGACCAGACTCAAGAAATATAAAATAAAAAAAAATTAAAAATACAAACTCTTTTAAAAAATATCCTATTCTACCCAAACTTGAGCCTTGATCATTCTTGAGTGGTGTATGATGTACTTGAAATATTGGTACACATAGAAAAAAATTTAATCAATAATATTTATTATCATCAAAATCATAAGCTAGGAATCCTAGATTGCAAAAATCTCACCCTTTTTTATGATGGTAAATATTTTTGATTGAAAATGCAATTTAATATTTTTCTCCTAATTTTTCTCTCACTAAGTGATAGATTTAAAAATTAAGGTAAGATAATTTTTAATTTTTTAAAAATATTTTTATGCTAAATACAAAATTAAAAGTGCACTGCAAACATAAGATGCACAAAATGAGCTGTATAATAAAAATGAACAAATATATGAACAACCAAATTACTACTCCCCCTTTGACATCAACAAAGAGGAGAATCAAACAGAAACATAGGAAGAAAAATTACATAATAGAGAAAAAAAACATAAAGCACAAAACACAGATCTTAAAAGTAGCAAGGCACCTAATTAGGTGGTGGTGGCGATGGCTGGAAATACTTGTGAATATATGAAAATTGTTCACCAAACCAAGCCATGTCTGCTAAATATGGTTATCCAATCAGGACTCCAATCGATCGAAATGTTATATTAACACCTCGTAGGGATAAGGCTGGTATGCTGGTGTAGGCTCCAGTGCTGGTGTTGCTATAGGATGAGCTCCCCCTTCTTCATCAAAATCAGGTTCTTCTTTCTACTACTCTTGGTGATGATGAAAAATAACTTGGAAGGAACTGCCGATGTAGAAATTAGGAAATGATCAGTGGTAGCAGGATAGGTAAGCTCATATTTTTTTGTCCATGACGTAGGCAATGACATGACCAAGAGCAATATTTTGCTTCCTTTTGGTGGAAGGAAGATGAAAAGGAGTAAAATTTTGAATGTATTCAATGATTATTTGGGCTTCATCAAATTATGTTTCAGACATAATGAAGTAGGTAACCAAGGCAAGTAGTGGGGTAATATTTATGCAATCTCCAGCTGGATAATACGCACATTTTGATTCAAAGAGTGGACCAGGGGTTGATGTTAATTTAGTTCAATATTTTTAATAGTTAAATTGACCACACTCCAATCAAAGTCTCCTCTAGAAGCCATTGATTGGGATTGAGGTTCTTCTTTGGATAGGTGGAGATATTTGCCTAGGTCTTCCTTGGTTATTTTTATGGGTCACCTACAGACATAGGATCACATGATGGGAATAGTGGAACTAATCCTTAGGTTTATGAAAAATTCATAAAAGGAGTTCATAATTAAAGGGAAAAGTAAGGGTAAGCAAGAATTGCAGAGTAGTGGATGCGAAAAGATTGAGCACTTGATAGTTTAGGACTTGTTGTTTCGGTAGTGTAAATGGGTTGATGCGATAATCTTTATACTAATACTAGGCTACTTTATCTTCTATGAACTGAAAATGGTCGTCGACAGGGCAATGAGAGGAAGAACTTCCTTAGGTCAGAGTATCATGCTTGCTACCTCTGGCCATTTGAGCAATTGAAGGTTTGAGTTAAGAAGAAAGAAGATATTCTAAGTATGGGATGAGTTTAGCTTTAGAAATCCCTTTAATTTATAGAGCTTACAACCGATCGTACAGTATGATTTGATATCGTATAATACAATTAGTCAAATTTAAATTTCCTGGATGACTTATCAAAAAAAGCTGTCAAATTGTATAGTACAATCAAGAAAAAAATGTTCGTCTCGAGGAGTCGTCTGTATGACTCTTAACCAAACAGATCTTCTAGTACGAACAGGTATTTGTACAGTATAATAAGTCAAGTAATATTGTACTGCCGGATTTGAATTTGTCCAATGGCTTTTAACATATGCATCTTACAGTACAAAGAGATATTCGTATAGTATGATTTCCAATAATTAATTAGATCAAGACTATTGATTTTATTGAAGGCAGAGATTGTGTAAGGATGTGTAGATCATATAGTACATAATAAATTATACAGTACAATATGAATAAAGTTTAATTTTTATTTTTTTATAATTTAAATAAAAGGTGTGTGAAGATCAAAGAATAATTATCAAATGCAAAATAATAAATAAATGAAAAATGAGAACACAAATAAATAAACAAATAGTCACAAAATTTCAAAATATGACACACATTAGAACACATATAAAAATGATTGATTTTAAATGATAGAGAAATTCATGTTCATCTTGAATTAAGCATGAATGTCTATAACACCTAGTATAGTCCTCAAGGTGCTAAAGGTGTCATAGTCAAGGGGTTTGGTAAAGATGTTTGCCAATTGATCTTCAGTAGCTATATGATGTAGTTCTATATCTCCCTTGGCTATATGATCTTTATTGAAATAATGCCTAATATCTATATGCTTAGTATAGGAGTATTAGATAGAATTTTTGGAAATATAGATGACACTAGTGTTGTCGCACATAATAGGAATAGTGCCCATAGGTAGTCCAAGGTCTAAGATTTGTTGCTTCGGCCATAACACTTGAGCAACACAGCTTTCTACAGTAATGTATTCTGTCTCAATAGTGAATAGGGCTATTGAATTTTACTTTCTGCTAGACCAGGAAACTAATGATTGGCCTATGAATTGACAGGTTCCTGAGATGCTTTTTGGCTTATGAAGAGCTGTAGCATCGACCTTTGCTCCATCGGGCACTGAATTATTTACAATTTTTCCTAAGGCTCTAGCATTGTGATTCCCTGGTCTGGTACCGAGACATTATAGATATTGTAGTGCATGTAATTGGAATGTTGTGTTACTAGTTTAACACTTGTGAATTTTTGCCTTTATCAAAGATTTTTTACATAAATATAACTAAAATAACATGTTTTAACTGAATTTAAATATAATAAATAGTACACTGTTTATACTTAACAGCTTTCCACTTATCGTCATACTTCTTCAGCTTACTTCTTAGGAATTATTTGAACAGCCTCGCCATGAAACCAATATCATTTATCTCACCATTTTCTGAGTTACTGCTCTCTTAATCATTAGCTTTTAAAGTAATAACCTTTTCTTTCTTTTTTTTTCCTTTGTACTTACATTTCTTTGACTATCTTTTTTATTTGTAGGTAATAAGTGAGCCAAGCAAATTATTAATATAAAAAGAAGTCATATCCTTCAATTAAAAAATTATTGTCACCTTGGCATCGTAAGATTCATGAAAACTCCATAGTATCTTATTAACCTTTTTAGCATTTAATATTTCTCTACCTAGAGAATGTAATAATGTGATGATTTTTGTGAATACAGTGTATATGTCAAAGATACTCTCATTAGGTTGCTTATAAAATAATTCAGTCATGTTGTAAGATATTCACTCATGATTATTTAACTTCAAATGTGCCTTCATATGTGATGCATAATCTATCTTATATCTCATTAATCTTCTTATTTCAATGTATTGGAAAAATAGTTTAAGCATTTTGTGTTAAGTTGTGCTAACTCTCTATCTTTTACATTCCAATTAGTAAAGGGAAGTTTTAGTTTCATGCCATTTACTATACGATATGGAGGTATATACCTTGCTTGAATTAAATTCAATATTCTAAAGTCAATTGACTGAATAAAGGTTATCATATGAATTTTCTATAAATCAAAGGTTATACTATCAAAAAGCAAGGGATGGGTAATTAGGAACCCCTCTGTCATGTTCTGATTCCCAAATTATGCCATAATAGAATCAACTTAAGGTGTTAACACAAATTATCTAAGCACCCACTCTAATACTAATTAAAAGTGTCTACGGCATGTAAGAGGGGGGTGAATTGAAGTCTTTTTAAATTTTTAAATAATATTAGTAGATTTCTTTAAATTTTTAAAATACTTAAACTAAATTGATTCTCTTTGTTCTCAAAAGTAATTTTATCACACTTAAAATAAAAATTATTTTTATTTTTAAAATAAATAAATATTCAGTAATTTCAAAAAATCAATAATAATGCAACCAAAACTAAGTATGCAAATAAATTACAAAAAAGAAAAATAAAGAAATAAAAAAAATAATGCAAATTTAATTTTTTTAGTGTTTCGATCAACTTGACCTACATCCACTCCTCAGAGCATTCTCCCAAGGAATTTCATTAGCACACTCCTACTCCTAGTAAGGTAGAGAAGGCCTTCTCCACAGAGAAATAAAGAACACCCTTTAAACCACTTCTCTTCTGAGAAGCCTCCCTCCTTCTGAACCCAACATGAAGAGATGCTTACATCCCCCAACCTCCTCAACTAAACTAAGGGTCTGTCAAACCAAGACTCTATAAAGTTCTTCCTCCAAAGAGCTCTCACACACAATAATCAAAGGAATAAGAATATAGATTAAAATGACCAACCTTGTACAATTCTTATACAAAGATTTCTTTGACACCCTTTCAAGAAATCCCTCACATTCTCTCTAATCTCTTACACCCTCTCTCAAATTATTGCATGAAACTCTCAAGAACTTTCTCAAGGATCTTTAGTGAACTCCCTGACAAAGCTCTCATAAAAACTCTTTCTCTCTATCTCTCACTCTAATTAAGAATTTATGTTATGCATTACACGAAAAATGCAAATTACCAGCAGAATTTCAGGTGAAAATTTTCCATCAGACATTCCGATGGATCTTTCGATGCATTTCTAGCAAATTCCTGATGAAATATTTTCAATGGATTTCTGGCGGAATATTCCCGATAGATTTCTGGTGGATTTCTAGTTGAATTTAAAATTTTCTAGAAAAGAATTATAATATATATATATATATATATATATATTAAATAAATAGTTTTAATAATTATTATTAAGTTAAAATAATTAGTTTAAATTGATTAATACACTAATTTAATAAGTATAGTTAAATAATTTTAATTCTAGCATAAAATTCCAAAATTTTTAATTAAAAATCTTATTATTTAATAATTTTTCATAAAACCTAATATATTTTGAATATTATTTAATTAAAAATAAAATTTAATGATTATTAAAAACATATTAGCAAAGATTATATTTTAAAATTTAAAATTTTAATTTTCTATAAGTTATAATTTAAATAAAAAAGTAGCCTCTATAACACATATTGCTCAATGGTGTAATGGATGGGTGTTGGATCCACAAAAGGGGTGGGGCTCGAATCTCACGCAAGCGCAAGTAGTTAAAGGGAGGGCCAGCAATGCATGGGTGGGTGGGGGTATTTAGGCAGTGTTCTCGTGTGGGCAGCACATAGGCAGCTACTTCGCAGGCGAGAGGGTGGGCAGGCAAGCGAGCAGCAGGCCTACTTGTTTGGAATTTGGGAAAAAATTTTAATTTTTTGGCAACAGTTCTTGGCACTGACAATGTTTTCACTAGAAATCCGTTGAAACTATTTTTGGCAGATAGTTTTTGCCAGTGTTTGTTTTTTGACGTGTGTTTTAGCGGCAAAAAATTATTTCAACTAAAACCTGCTAGAAATACAAATTACTCATGGATTTTGGTCATTTTTTTATGGAAAATGGCCACTAGAAAAATGAAATTTTTCTTGTAGTGATGGCTATAAATAAATCCTAAAATCATGAATAAGTAAACTTAATCATACAACACTATTAGTTCAGTTTGACTAAAACCCCAAAAAAGACTTTTTGTTTAATCGGACTGTATGATGTAGATCATACAATACAATAAGTTCAAGTTTTTGACTTAGAAGCTTTGATCTCCTATCTAAATGAGGTTCGTCCAAACAAACTCTTGGTTTTTTAAGCCTTTAAGATTAGGATAATATAGTACAGAATCTTCTTTGATTTGACTATATAATTGCATATTCTAAAATAGAAAAATATTAATATTGAAAATAAAATTTTGTATTATATGAACTCTTTTTTTGTATTATATGAACTAGTTCGTCCAGTATGATTAATTCAAAATTTTAATTTAGCTATTTGAAGTATCGTATATTGCCAGTTTTAATTTGAAATAAGTGATCATCCAGTGCAATATAGATTGTATAGTATAATTAGTTATGCAAATATTAAATTTTAAATTTTTATTAATTAGTCCCACTTGATTATCATAAAATATAAAATTATCATGCATATCATACAATATAATTAATCAGAGAATCAAGTGTTTTAATTAACTTTATAAGTTATTTATTTTTACTTGCACTCTTGTGTGTGTGTGCATGATTGTTCAACATACTATATACCTAAAATACAAAAAGTCTAAAGAAAATAAAACAAATTACAAGCTAACACACACACACACTTTACTTTGTGATCTTTTCATCTTCATCAATCTTCTTATATTCAATTCTTTAGCTTCCTCAGGGCCTCATCTTGATATCGTTTCCTTGTGCTAAGTATTGTTATCATTCCATTACCTATAATTTTAGTATAGAGAGTAATATCCTACACACATAACTAGAATTTTAATTAGTATAACCAATAAAGATTATAATCCCCTAGTGTATACCAGGATAATGGGGTCCAAAAAGAATCTCCTTAGATGGTTTGGTCACATAAAATGTTAGCCTTTCAATAACTCTGTTAGAAATTAGATGTATTAAATAAAGACTATGTTAAAAAAGGTAGTGATAGACCTAAAAAGTCTTGGTTCGGAAGTATTAAAAATAAAATTTTTATTAGATTTAAATAAAAATTTTGCAACCTTCCGATGGCATGGTTAGGAAAGTGGATGTATTGGATTTAGCTTAAGTTAAGAATGGTAGGGGTAGACCTAAAAATACTTGGTTAGAAAATATTAGAAATGACCTTTCTTTATTAGATTTAAATGAGAGTTTAACTCTTAAAAGGACACAATGGAGAAAAAGGATTCATGTAGCTAACCTCACATAGAGGGATAAAGGCTTGATATTGATGTTGTTGTTGTTATTATATTTAAATGAAAATTTGAATCTTAATAGGATACAATGGAGAAAGGGTATTTATGTAGCTAGCCCCACGTAGTTGAATAAATGCTTGTTATTGTTGTTGTTGTGGCCTAGTAATAAGTATAAATTACATATTATTTTATGTGATTTATTTTCTATAAAAATGTATTATTTTAGTTATTTCTATGTAAGAAAAACTCAAAACTTGGAAGAAATTCTAAGTAGCTTTAGAATCAGACTGCAATCTTATACTTAAATTCATAAAGGACAGGATGGGAGAATGATGGGGGCGGTGGAGTAACCTAACGAATTGTGAAAATGATTTAGAGCTCTATTAATTCCTAAATAATGCTTAGGGTTTTTTTTATAAAAATTATAAAAATCTCACTTAATAAATGCAAGTATACATGCTGAATCAAATAATATAGTGATAGAGTAGAGTATCAATCCCATGAGAAAGAATATTTACTTACAAATACTAGCACTATCTACTATAATTATAATAATTATCCTACTCGATAGAGATAAGTTTTGGTAGAGATTCAATCACTTAGTTTAAAATTAATAAAAAATTTAAATGAAATACTATTTAGATAAAATGTTTTAGATTGGTGGAATGTAGATATAATATGTTTCCTAATGATTTTATTTTTTATTGATGCTATTCAGAGCATATGCATCATCGACCGCTCAGTCAAGCGTTAAGAGATAAAGGATATATTAAAACCTTCCAACTTCAATACCACTCTAAACTCCCATAGTCTGTCACCCTATGAAAATATTAGAAGAGTAAAAAAGCTTGTAATATTAAAACACCCTCATTACAATTCATCTCTATAAATTTAATATATGTCAAGCCCTGTGCTTATGCTTGCATCATACTAATCTAGTATACCTGGTTGTGCCTGCTTTTCTATTCATAGTCTCCACATTATATTTAATATTAATTACACATATGACCACTATGTGTATTAAGTGAAGATCTAATATATTAAAAACATCATTAAATTATTAATGAAGAGAATTTATTAGTACTCTACATTCCATTTACACCATCAATCCAAAATTAGATAATTTAGCCAAACATGAAGAATAAGTGAAGCAAACTCATTTTCATTAATTGCATAAAATAAAGAAAATACAGAAGAAAAGATTTCATCGAATGGGTTCAATGATCTCCTTTACACTCCTCCTTAAACTTGCATAATTGCTTTCATAAACATTGATCAAACACTTTTATGAAGTGGATCTAGTGCTACCTGAATTCCCTTAATTATCACTCCTAAGGAAATTGCAAAGAAGCAATGTGAAGACTGAAATTAACTAAATGACTGAACTCTCTTACTATCATTATAAATGGACTCTCTTACTATCATTACAAATGGACTATATATAAAAAAATACAAAAAATAGACTCAGGTGCAGCGATGCTCGAGATAGTTGCACTGTAGCACCCATAAAATGAATTAATACCACAACACTGAAGGATTTCCTCTGCTACGACTCTTGCTGATGTGGACCCATTATTTAGTGAATAGATGTATCGGTTCGTTAGCAGATCATATCTTGAATAGTTATAAATATAGTGATGCAGTGCTCTAATAGTTGTGCATTATGGCATCCATGTGGCACTACCCTTGGCTTGGCGATGCTGGAAATTGGCGTTGCAGGGTTGCGCAGACATAGACTGGGCTTTGCATTGCTAACTCCTCCATTGTTGTGGTACTGTTAAATAGAGACTCGGAGTCTTCATTTCCATATTGGGTGCTCCACCAGTGTGAATAATGGAGCTGTAGCGATGTGATGTCCGACGCTGCGGTGTTATATCATACTTAAAATTTTTATTTATTTTTGTATTTTCCTGCATAAATGGAACTAAAATAAATAGTTTCATTAGAAATTTAATATATAAAACATAACATTATTTGTACTCATCAAATCCTCCCCAGCTTAAACTCTTGCTTGTCTTCAAGCAAATAAAATTTTTATAATTTTGATTAAGTGATTAATTAAAATAAAAAATGATAATCTATAATGACTAAAATATAGGACAATACAGTTTTTTATAATTAGTAAAAATGAACAAGGCTATACCTCTAGTTAGAAAAAATACTAATAGTTAAACTAATCAATTATTCTAGTTATAGCCCAATATGAAACTATAAGTTATAGATTTAATCATTAACTTTTAATTATTAAAGCAAATAATTAAGTTTTAATAATTAAATATGATGGTAGTTAAAATTATACTTTCACTAGTTCACTGTCCCTTGTATTTGCTCTCCCATCTTATCCTTTTTAGTTTATATATAAGATTGTATTTTCAATATTAAGCTTTCACTGATACCAATTTTTGAATGTATACATCTTTTTCTTTTGATTATTTTTTTCTTTTTTTTTCTTTGGAGAACTATTTTATAGTTCTTTTTTGTGGAGTACATAATTAGTTATTTTGAATATCAACTTCTATTTTAGACCTTCATATAATCTTAATAATTTTAATGTAAGGACTTGATGAGATTATTAACTCCACCTTTAGGTTAGCTATGATTTCAAATTTTAATATACTCATATCTAATTTATTATATTAATTATTCATCTTTCAATTTAAAAAGTTAATTTCATAAAGGTATAGTTTATAAATTCAAATTAGGATAATAGAATAAATGATTGAATGAGTCAAGTATTAGTTTTTCTAACTATGAAGTATATAAATAAAGTTCATTCAAATTAGGATCTAAAGTTTTATTATTACCATAATTTTATATAATTTTTAATTATCATTTTTATAAGGGTTAATTAAATAATCAGAATATAAAAAAAATTAAAGATCAATAATAATTTAAATTTGAAGGAAATTTACTAATGTGTAAATAAATACATAAATAAATACTACAAATATATACTTTCATAAAAATGATAAAAGACCCATAAAACATATGTTGAACACAAACATGACATACCATTCATAACATAATGAGTACTAGCATAAATAGATTATCCTTCTAAATGAGTAAAAGTAATAATATCATTTCTAAGTTTGGCAGTCTTAAAAAGTGGGAAATACTTTCTTAGAAATTTATGGTCCTACTCATTTCATTTGGTAATAGCGCTTGGGGGAAAAGAATTTAACCATATTTTTGCCTTATCTCTTAAAAAAATAGAGTCAATCTAAGTCTAATGGCATCATCACTAACACCATTGTACTTAAATATTGCATAAATTTTTAAGAAATTTGCTAAATGTATTCTAGGATCTTTAGTGGGAGTTCTCCCAAACTGAGAATTTTGTACTATCTGAATAATTGTAGGTTTTAATTGAAAATTGCTAGCATGGATAGCAGACCTATTTATGCTCTAATGAATTCTTTCTACCATAGGATTTGCAAAATCCTTAAGAGGTCTAGAACAACCTATGTCTTGAATAGGGTCAGCCATTTTCAAAAAAATTTTGGTGGTTCTAATTTTAGAAAGGGTTCTCTCAATTTCTAAATCAAAATCTAACAATGGTTCCATTCTATGCCTTTTAAGCATGCGATCATAATTATGCAATCAGTAAAATAAAATAAAAGAATAAAAGAATATAGTATGACTAATTATGTAATTGATTCAACAATATAGTAAAATTATAAATAAAATAAAATCTTCCTTGGTAATGGCACCCAAAACTTGATAGAGGCTGTGGATTTACCTAAAGAATTGTAAAAATAATTTAGGGCTCTATCAATCTCTAAGCAATGCTTAGTTTTTTTTTATATAAAAATTGTAAAAATCCTACTTAATATACATTAATATATATGTTGAATCAAGTAATATAGTGATATAGTAGAGTATTAATCCCATGAGAAAGAATATTTATTTGTAAATACTAGTATTGTCTAATATAATTATAATAATTATCCTACTTAATAGAAATAAATTTTGGTGGAGATTCAACCACTTAGTAAAATCAATAAAAAATTTAAATGAAATACTATTTGGATAAAATATTTTGGATTGATGGAATGTAAATATAATATGTTTCTTAATGATTCTCTTTTATATTGATGCTATTAGATTATATGCATCACTGACTGCTTAGTCAAGCCTGAAGAGACAAAGGACAGATTAAACACTTCTAACTTCAATACCTCTCTAAACTCCTATAGTCTATCACCTTATAAAAATATTAGAAGAGTAAGTAAAGCATGTACTAGTAAAACCCCCTCATTATAATTCATCTTTATAAATTTGGTATATATCAAGCAATATACCTCTGCTTGCATCATACCAATCTAATAAACCTGGTTGTGCTTGCTTTCCTATTCCTAGGCTCCACATTACATCTGATATTAACTACATATATGACTACTATGTATATTAAATAAAGACCTGATATACTAAAAATATCATTAAATTATTGATGAAAAAAATTCATTATTACTCCACATTCCATTTACACCATCAATCCAAAACTAGAGAATTTAGCTAGATATGAAAAATAAGTGAACTCATTTTCATTAATTGCATAAAAAAAAAAAAGATATCACCGGATGGGTTCAATGATCCCCTCTATACTCCTCCTTGAACTTACAAAATTGCTTTCACAAATATTGACTAAACACTCTAATGAAGTGGATCTAGTACTCTTGAATTCATTTAGTTGTCACTCCTAAGAAAATTATAGAGAAGCACTCTGAAGACTGAAATTAACTAAGTATCTGAACTCTCTTACTAACACTACAAATGGAATATTTATTTAAAAATATAGAAAATGGATTCTGGTGTCATGGCACTCGAGATACTTATGTCGCGACGCACATAAAATAAACTAATGCCACAACGCTAAATTTTTTCTCTGCTATAGCACTTGCTGATATGGACCAACTGTTAAGTGAATAGACACATTGCTTCTCTGGCAGATCATGTCTTAAACTATTATATATATAGTACTGCGGTGCTGCTGACAGTTAAGCACTGCGGTATCCATGTGGCACTCCCCTTGGCTTAGTGGCGTTAGAAATTGGCGTCGCAGTGCTATGCAGATAGCGACTGGACTTTGTAGCACTGACTCTTTCGATGCTGTGGCACTATTAAACAGAGACTGGGCACCACCATGTCCATATTTGGGGCTCTGACGGTGTTAATAATGGCACTGCGACGGTGTAGTGTCTGACGTCGTAGTGCTATACCCTACTTGAAATTTTTGCACATTTTTCAAATGTTTCTGCACAAACACAACTAAAATAAAATAATTTTACTCATAATTTAATATATAAAATATAACATTATTTACACTCATTAAAGAACTAATACAAATAATGATAAACTTATAAAAATTTAATTTTAATAACAAATAAATCTAATCTTTAAGTTGCATTATTCACTTAAAAAATTCAAAAATCAATAACTAAATCTATAACCTATAAATTTAAATTAAGTAATAATAAGAATGACTGGTTAGAATAATTATTAATATTTTTTCCAAACTTAAATTATAACCTTATTTATTTTTACTATTTCTAGACGGTGATGTATTATCCTATATTTTAATAATTTTAAATTATCAATTTTTATTTTGGTTATTTTATTAATCAAAATTATAAATTTCTTTATCTGCTTGAGGACAAGCAAGTGTTTAAGCTGAAAAAAATTTGATAAGTTTATATTACATATTATTTTATGTGTTTTATTTTCAAGGAAAATATGTTGGTTTAGTTATTTCTATGCAGAAAAAACTCAAAAATTTGTATAAATTCTAAGGAGCCTTCAACGCCTCAGTTTTCGATGAAACAATACAGAGTGCTACCTTCAATATCACTGAAGTGATCAAATTCTGACATGGCGATGCCAAGTTTTCTGTTGGCAAGCACTGCGGCGACATCACAAACAGCCTTGCTGTATTATCAACACCGTGGCATCAAAAAGTTAGCTTGGCAGTGCCAGATTATCTATTTTTAAATTCTGTGATGTCATAATTTCTCACACCTTGGCATCATTTTTTGTACTTGGGCGTCGCAAAGTTCTAATGTCCACAGCGCCTCGGTATTGCAGTTGTAGCTTTTAAGGGACATGTTCTATCAATGAAGAGACTTGACTGTTCTGACTGTTCACTAAGTAACTAATCAATGTCATCAAGCATCTCAGCAGTGTAAAAGCTTCAACGCCGAGGAGCTAATTCACTTCAGGGGCGCTGCAGTGCCATTATTCCAAGCATCGCAGTCTAGTTGTCATTTTTATATTTTTCTATAAATAGTTATGTTGTTATGTTTGTAAAGGAGTTCAGTTATTTGTATAATTTTGGTACTTTTTAGGGTAATTCTCTAGTTCCCTCTTAGAGTAAAATTTAAGGGAGGCTAGGAAGTACATGATACAATTATTTGGAGTGTTTAGCCTGTATTTATTGATGCAACCCTATAAGTTAAAAGAAGAAGAAGTATAAAGGAAATACTTTGATCCTTTCTGGTGATATCACTCTTGTATTTTTTATTCTTCCATGAATTTAAAGAAAATGAGTTCGTTAGTTATTTATTCCTTATCTGGCTAATTCTCTTATTTTAGATTGATGATATAAAATATATGTTGAGTACTAATGAAGCCTTTGGTTCTATAAACTTTTAAAAAAGATATTTTTAATATTATCCTGCTTTTTATTTAATGCACATAGTGGTCATATGTGTAGTTAAAACTTAGTGTGATGTACAACCTCGATGGAGAAATGCAAAAACAATTAGGAATATTGAGATAGGATGTTTTGCATGCCTAGATATAGGATGTAAAATATTCTAGTTTCTTAAGGAGATATTATAATTGTAGGAGGGGGGTATATATAATTTTCACCCCTACAAGCTCGATAGAGATCTAAGGATACATATGATCTTAATCACATTATTTGAAGACTTTCATTAGGAAAGATATGCAATTTTATACTCGTCAATCCAAAACACTTTAATTTAATATTGTATCAAATATTTTACTGTTTTACTTAGTAATAGAATCTCTAAAAATATTATTTTTATTTCAGAAGGATAATTATTATAATTAGAGTAGATAGTAATAATTTGTTGCAAGTAAACATACTTTCTTATGGGTTCGGCACTCTACTCTATCACTTTATTACTTAATTTGACATATATACTTGTGTATATTAAGTGGGTTTTGTTATTAATAACATAAAAAAACTTAAGCATTATTTAGGGGTGATAAAGCCCTTGATTTTATATAATTCAAAAGTTCACTTCACAGCCCCCATCACCTAGTAATATTAAAAAATATATATCCACTCATTATTATAACTCATATATCACTTCACATAAACTCAATTTTTCATGAATAAGAAATAAAAAAAATTAGCTAGAGACTATTTGGTCTGAAGTAAAAAATATATAAAGTGTTGTAAATGCAAGAATTTCAAAATTATTGGCTTCTAGCTGAAATAAAATGTATTTGGCTAATTTTTAAATACACTTAAATTCTCTACAATTACCATCATAAGCTACTATCGTCGGCCACCATAAGCTCCCAACTGTTACTGCTAGCCACCACTCTGCGACGCCCGCCACTTGTAGCTACCACTACTAGCTGCCCACTGTCAACACCACCGCAAGCTATTAGTGACCATCATTTGTGTCACACTTCATTCATTTACTTTGAGATAAAAAACATAATCACCTATATTTATTTTATACTTATTCAAACAACTCCAAACCTCTTAAATACATTGCATTCCATTTTAGTATGTATTATTTTTTCATCCAATCAAATCGTGTCCAAATCTCTCTTTAAAAAAAATAAATGAACAAAAACTAATTTTACTTCAATTCCTTCATTTTTTATTTTTAATTTAATTTCTTTTCATTTCCTCCCTTTCAACCTAGAGAAAATTTTATAAGTTGGTGGTGATACCTGCAATGCTTTATGGCATAGAATGTTGGCCATTAAAAGAGAAGCATAATATTAAGTTAAGTGTTGCTGAGATGAGGATGCTCAGGCGGATGAGTGGATTTACTATTAGAGATAGAATATGAAGTGCGCATATTCGTGAAAAGTTGGAGTAGCTCTAGTGGAAGATAAGATTAGAGAAAGTCACATTGAATGGTTTGGTCATGTAAAACATCGGCCTTTTGATGACCCTGATAGGTGACAATGTATTAGATTTGGCCTATGTTAAAAAACGTAGAGGTAGACCTAAAAATTTTAGTTAGAAAATTTTAGAAATGGCCTTTCTTTATTAGATTTAAATGCGAATTTGACTCTTAACAGAATATAATGGAGAAAAATGGATTCATGTAGCCGACCCCACGTAGTGGAATAAAGGCTTGATGTTGTTGTTGTTGTCGTCTTTTCATTTCCTTCCTTTCAACTACTTCAATCAAACAAAACACTGTAGGTTTTGTTGTACATCACTCCCTTATAAACTTTTTTTTAAGAAGAAATGCCAAATGCATTAAGAATAAAAAGGCCTAGATACAAGCTATTCAAACAAAAGCAACCTATCACATTCCTCCTTTAACAAAAGAACAAAAGAAGGAGGAATATTATTCTCACTAATAACATCCCAAAAGAAATCATACTCATAAGCTAAGTTAGCACAATAATTAACTAACTTATTACAATTTATATTAACAAACTTAAAAAGAATATTATTGAAATCCTTCATGAATAAAAGGTCTTCACATACTTGCTCTCTCATCCTCTTCTTCGGTTTGTTGTACAATTGATGAAGAAAGTTGATGACATTTAGATTATCTCCTTCTATGATGATACCATTAGCCTGAAGCATCCAACTTTGTATAAAACTTCTCAAAGATTTGAAAGCCAAAAGCTCCATCTGTGCACTATCCCAATAAACATATCCACGCCCAAAGGCCATTAAAAACCTGCCTTTGCAATCTCGGACAACTCCCCCAACTCCAGCTTTATATGATTTGCTAAGAGACCCATCAATATTTATCTTCAACCACTTGGGTGGAGGGGGATGCCAAAATTTAGACAGTCGTAAAGACTGATTAGTATCCCAGTTGCCCAAAATGATCTTGTCCTTATGTAAAGTAGCCATAAAACTTATGACTCTAGAAGTAGTGACAACAACACTTTCTTCCCCACCTCCATGCTTCACACTATTTCTATTAATCCACGAGTAGTAAATCATAACAAAGTACATCTTCACCACGAACTGGTTTCTAACCGAAATCAGCTTTAACCTCTTCATACAATCCAAGAAGGAGTTGAAAACTAGAACTGAAAATCCCCAAGAATTCAACAACCAAATGACCTGCAAAAACTTCGGACATGTAGCTGTACAATGATCAATATTCTTCACCTCAAGACAACCTCTCGGACAGAGATTGTTATCAGCAAGCCTTCTATGAAACAGGAAATCAGTGGTTGGAATTGCGATCATACAAAGCCTCCAAACCAATAGTTCAACACGGGGATTGAGCTTAAGCTTAAAAAACCAAAGGTCTACTTCTTCCTACATATTACCTTCGTACCTCGCTGCAATACATAGAGCTGGAATAGATTTGCCCGACAGCTTCGATTTGAGATCCATCCTATCTTCCTCCAAGCTTTGTAATATCTCAATATTAGTAATCAAGTTGACCAGTTCTTCCCAAAAAAGCTGGGAAAGCTTAGGAACATCCCAAGCTCCATTTACAATAAGAGAATTTAGAGTTGTAGGCTCTTCCTCCCAATTTGTTACAAAGGTTTGCCATTTATCTAGACTCTTATCAAGAATCCATACATCCTTCCAGATATCTACCAAAGAACCAGAAGCTATGCTCCATCTTAGAATTCCCCTAAGAGAATTCCAACCATCCATCACAATTTTCCAAGTGGTCTTCACCCCATTATTATTCCACCAGCACCTCCCATACTTAGCCACCAAGTTTTTATTAAGCAAAGAGCTCAGGTTATTCAGAAGATTCCAAGCAAATCTAGCTCTAAGAGGGCCCACTCTAAAGATAGCTGAAAACAGACCCAAGCCACTATACTTTTTTGGTTTGCACAATATCTCCCACGCCAAAAAATGAAGGCCATGGGACCCATCCTGTTTATTCCAAATATAATTCCTACAGGCTTTGTCAAACTCTTTCAAAATACTCAAGGGAACCAAAGAATGAGAGGAAATAAATAAAGGATTGAAAGAAACACAGACTTAATCAAGGTAATCCTTCCAGCCATAGATATGAATCTAATCCCCCAAACATTGAGTTTCTTTGAAGCTTTATCCAAAAGGAATTGAAAATTAGATTTCTTTAACCTTCTTAAGGCCAATTTAACACCCAAATAATCCATTTCCTCAACCACTTTAATATTTAACAGTTTAGAAATATGCTTCTTCTTCCTTCTCCCTATACTCTTCCCCATAAGAATAGAAGATTTAAGAAAATTTACCTTCTGACCGGTCCAATTGTAATAGTCTTGAATCAACTTCTTCAATACTTTGATGCTCTTTAACTTTGCATTGGAGAAAAGTAAGATACCATCTGCATACAAAAGATGAGAGATCCTCTTTGCATTATGCGAAACCTTGATGCCAATATCTAAGCCTTTTTCCAAAAAAGAGTTAGACAAAAGCAGAGAAGAAAGAATAAATAAGAAGGGAGAAAGAGGGCATCCTTGCCGAAATCCACATCTTCCCTTAATCCACCTTGAATTTCTTCCATTGATCATGATAGAGAACATCGGATCTTTCACACATTTCAACATAAGATCTGAGAACTTGGAAGGAAACCCCAAAATCGACAGCATTTTCCCCAAGGTAGCCCAACACATGCTATCAAAAGCTTGTTCCATATCAATCTTAATAGACAAAAAACCTCCTTTAGCTTTAGAGCACCTAATTTTGTTGCAAACCTCTTAGGCCAAGAGTAGATGATCCGAAATAGATCTTCCTTTCACAAAAGAAACCTGTTCTTCTAAAATCACCTTATGAACCACCAAAAGCAATCTATTTAATAAGACTTTTACTACAATCTTATAAATAGAGTTACAAAGGCTTATGGGTCTATATCCTGAAGGAGAAACTGAATCTTTAACCTTGGGGATCAACACAACCAAGGTCTCTTTCCATTCATCACAAAGCTTACCCGAGGAGAGGAAATAATTGATAGCTTTGCAAACATCTTCACCAACAATATTCCAGTAAGATTTGAAAAAGGAATATGTAATCCCATCACATCCTGGAGCTTTGTTCTCACCCAAACTCCTCATAACATCCAGAATTTCTGAATTACTAAATTCAGTATCCAATCTTCTTCTATCATCTTCCTCCAACACATTCCAAGGTGCCAGCCAATTAAGCAAAGAACAATCCCTTTCTTTCCATTTTACATGGAAATATTCAAACAAAACCTCCTCAATCTCCCTCGGGTTATCCACCATAACCCCATCTGCCCTTTTAATACATTTAATCCAATTGCTGCTCCTTCTTGCATTAGCAAAGGCATGAAAGTATTTGGAATTAGAATCCCCTTCCTCTAACCATCTAGCTTTAGCTCTTTGTCTCCACCAAGTATTTAACCTAGCAAGGTGGACATTAAGCTCACCCACCTTCTTTCTCAAGAGGTTCAACTTATCTTCATCAAGCCCACCTCCCATAGCTTCCTCTTCTTGAAGAAGTAACACCTCTTTCTTTAAGCTTTCTTTGAGGGACATAAAATCCTTCAATTTAACTTTGCTCTAAAAAAACAAATCTTTCAAAGTTCTTCTACATTTTTTATTTAAAATCTACATATCATCTCCCACAAAGCATTTTCTCCAAACTTTCTTAATAATACCTGAAGAAGCATGAAACGACACCCAGACATCTTCAAACTTTAAGAGACTCTTCATCCTATCAGAAGAATAAAAAATTTTCAAAATCACAGGGCAATGGTCAGAGGCTACTCTAGCAATGTGCCTTTCAACCGCCACATGAATCTTACTCAAAGCAAAAGAATTCAACAAATATCTATCCAACCTTTCCAAAATCCTTCCTCCTCCACTTTTATTGTTACACCAAGTGAAGATTGGTCCAACCACCCCAATGTCATGAAAATCATTTAGATTCATAAAATCCATCATATCTTTGGAACCTTGAGAAAAGACAAATCTCTTACCACCCCTTTTATCTTCTTGAGCCAAGATACAATTAAAATCTCCTCCAATTACAAAAGGAATTTTTCTATGAGAAACTTCATGAAGACAACCCCACAATTCCTTCCTCTTAACAACCTGCTTACTACTGTAAACAGTAGAAATCATCCAGGTCCCTTCGTTGAACACTTCCAAATCACCAACAACACACTGTTCAGAAGCCTTTAAAACAGAGAAAGCAGCAAGATCTAATCTTCACATAACCAAAATACCACCAAACTGCCCGGCTGACGGGAAAATAAAGAAATCCCAATCCTTACCAACCATATTATGGAACACCAACTTGTCCAAAATAGAAATTTTTGTCTCTACCAACCCAACAAAGAATACTTTATATTCTCTTACAAACTCTTTCAAGTATAGAAAGGCCTCCTTCTTCTTAGCCCCTCTACAATTCCAAAAAGCAACATCAGCCATTAATCAACTAAGGGGGAAGAGCCCCCACCCCTTGTTTTACCATTTCCCTCCAATCCCCTTACCCGAGAAACACTTTTAACTGGTCCAAGTGATCTCAATTCTTTGGCAAGTTTAATTTTAGCTCCTTCATTAATATAATCAACTTTCTTTTTCTCTAACACTCCATTGCTTCCACTTTTCAATACCACAGAACTTTCCACAAAAGCATTATTATTTACATCACATTCAACTTCCTTCCCAGATTTTTTACTGATGGCCTCAAGACACAAAGTCTCATCCACATTATCACATAATGTTTGAAATTTATTGGCCATACTAATAGTAGAAGGGATAGGAGTAGGAACTATTACCTTTGAAAGTTCGATAGGGATGTTAAGCCCTAGTGAACTAGTCCCGAGACTAACCAAGAGGGGGGGGGGGTGAATTGGTTATTTAAAAATTTCACGATAACAATAAAAATCTTTTCGATACGTAGCAGCGGAAACACATAAACAAGAATGAAAAGATCAACCACAGATATTCACCCAAGCAATTAATATCAGAAAAGTAAAGTGCAAAACTGAATCAGAAAAGCAAACCATATTTTATAGTGGTTCGGTCAACTTGACCTACGTCCACTCCCCGGAGCCTCCCCTCCGGGTATTGCACTAAACAAAAAGTGTCTCTCCTTTTGCTCCCACAGCAAGGCGGAGAAGCCTGTACAAATACCTCCTTTTCACCACCCGGTGAGGCAGAGAACCCGACCTCCTTTCGCTTCCTCCTGAAGCAGGCAGAGAACCTTCGAACTCCTTTTGCTTCCACCTGAAGTGGGCAGAGAACCTTCAAACTCCTTTTTCTTCCACCTGAAGCGGGCAGAGAACCCCGGATCTTCTTACGAACGATCCTCCCACGACGAACACCGACTAGACGAAAGACGACGAGCGGAGAAGACGACTCCGATCCGTGCTTGGAGCAACCTTAGTGAATCTCTCACTAACTCCCCCTCACAAGATCTTCTCTCTCTCTCCCAACTCTCTCTTTCTCTAGGGTTTCTCAGGGAGGGAAGGCAACAAAAGATTTTTCTTAATTTTGGAAAAATTTCTTTTAAAGGAGGGCTTAAAATTTGCCCTAAATCTCAATTGGTCGGCCAAGATCGTCCAGGACGATCAGTTCAAATTCAGCTGTTTCAGCCTGGATGATCTGGCTCTTCTGGACGACCAGTAGAAAAAATTGTTCATATCGTCCCGTATGATCCTGCGATCGTCCGGGATGATTAGTGCAAATCGAGGAAAATCGTCCAGAAGACAGTTCGGGTCGTCCAGAGAAATCTGTGCTGGACGACCAAAAAATGACTTGATCGTCCAGGACGATTGAGTCATCGTCCTGTACGATTAGTTCAAAAAGGCCCCAAATCATCCTGAACACAGTTCGGGTCGTACAGCTGAAATGCACTAAACGATCATGATCGTCCGGGACGATCCTGCGATCGTCCAGGACGATATGATCGTATCAACCAAAAATAAATTGCTTTCCTTAATTACCAGATTAAATTAGGCATGATTGTACTGAATCGTCCGGGATGATACACGTATCGTCCGGGACGATCAGACCAAGTATCTAAAAATAAGAACTTGCCTAACTTGATCTAGCGGCTGAGAATTTCTGATTTGGGCATATCGTCCCGTACGATCAGGAGATCGTCCAGGACGATCTGCTTAATCAGACCCTCTTAACTTAGTCGCCCTAATTAGGGTTTCTGTTTTGGCTGGATCGTCCAGGACGATCTGAACAAAAATTGAACAGAAACTCTAATTCACTCAATCTCTCTCCCTGAGTGTGTGTGTGCAAGGTTACTTAGCTAGGGAATCAGTTACATTACACTTGACTCAATAAAAAGAAAAACCATACATTTGACACACTTGGACCCGATCTTGAGTTGGCTTGAGTGGCTCGCGGTCTTTTGTGCCTGAAACAGATTAGCCAAGCAAAACACACTAGAAACATATTTGTCATCATCAAAACCAGATTTGCAACAACCTTGTCATCACAAAGTTCTTCCCCCAAACCATCAACCGGATTGGAACAAACCACCTGCTCTGCAGCAGGTTCCAAACGGCTTCTTCCAGCCGAAGATATTTCCCCTTCTTCAACCAGCATCCGATCTTCCATGTCCACCTCTCCTTCTTTGTTCACAACCATTTCCAAACCTTTGTTCAACAATTTAAGAGGACCTTCAGGTAAAATAGCTGGAGCGGCTTGTCTGCTTTGTGCAGGCCTCACAACCTTCCCCTCTCTGTTACCTTTTCTGTTCTTACGGTAGTTAACATGTATCCACGGGCCATAAGTGACTTTAACACCCAACTCATGTTCTAACTTAGTTTGATCACATACAATTCGATTACTTAAATCATTCTCAATGTTCTTCACCACCACATTCTCCCTTTTACAACCACCACTATCATGGTCTAACATACCACATTCATAACAAAAAGATGAAATCCTTTTATATTCAACTTTTTGAAAAAACCTCCCAGCCATCCCTTCCACCCAAACCCCCAAGGGAAGGGGTTTGTCCAGTTCAACCGGAACACAAACCCTCGCAAACTCCCTCCTCCCCCAATGAAACATATTCCCATCCAACATCAAAGGAACACCCACCATGGAAGCTATCAAAGCCACATTCTCTTCATCCCAACATTGTAACGACAAATGAGGCATTCTAATCCAAATGGGAGAAGTCAATCCTTTCATTGAGTAAGGAGAAAAACCAGTCGACCACCTCTCCATTCCCACAATATGACTATTAACAAACCATGGACCACCAGATAAAACTCCTTCCATAGCATCCATTGTCTTGAATGAGCACAAATACCATCCCTTTCCTAAGGTTGTAAAGTGAAACTGACCAAAAAGAGACCATTGTCGTCTCAATTCCCATGCAACAACATGAGAAGGTAATTCACTACCAAACACCTTAGCAACCAACGAGAATTCAAGTCTTTTAGCATTCAATACTTCAGTCGATTCAATTAATTTCACAGCTTTACCGTCCTCCGTTAAAACCACATTCTCCTTATTAAAATTTAACTTGATATACGGATTTTTCTTCCAAGGAGTAGACACTTTGCTAACAGAAGCATTGTTCTCAGGCAATTTCACAGTCACAGGATCAGCATTACAAGCATTACTTACATCGACTTCTTCTAAAGAGACTAATGGCGTCTTGATGAAATGGTGATTATTTTTGTTAACTGAACTCAGGGTATTCACATTTATCTTACTGTCAAGGACAGGGATTGCATTTGAATTCCCAAATCTATTAACAAAAATATTCATACCTGATGATGAATCCTCAGGATCCGCAATTTTTGCCGGAGAAAAGCCAATAAATTTCAGCAAACGAGGAGTCTTACAATCAACCATCAAAGAAGCCTCTTTACCCTTACCTTCAACTTGATGAATCGACTTCAAATGAGAACTATGACAATCCGAAATGACTAATTCACCTTTAGACCTCCATCTACAAACATCTTCAGAATCACGAACAATAGTACTCCCATCAGTTACCAGACTACCTTGGATCGACTTATTCCGCAAATCCATTCCAGTAGCAGAAGGATCTTTCATAATTGAAGACGAAGATGGCCGGCGGCCGTCCGCCGCCATGTCCTAACTCCCAGCCGGAAAAACCGAGGAAAACCGGGAACGAAGGAATTGGAAAATTGTCACCTTTCTCTCTAGAAACATGGAGCTTCTCTCTTAGCTGGTTGTTTCCTTGATTGCAGTGCTAGTTAAAAACTACTCCCTTATAAACATTGTTTAAGAAGAAAATGCTACATTTCTGACGATTCCATCTTACAGGCATTACATAAAAAAAGATGCCGAAGAGAGTGTAACTTGTTTGATATGTTGCAATTTTAGATGGCTTGTCACATGCTTTAGAATTTAAGCTTGCCTAGTTTAAGGGAATCTAAGGGAATGATTTCCCACCAAAAAAAACAATAAAGAGGGAATGCAAATATATTTTATTTTATGATTTAGTATTTATACATAATTTTATTTTAATTAATTGTTTCTATCAAAGATAATTATATATATTTAAAGATATTATTTGATTATTTTTCGTTCAAAATTAACACTACCTAATTTAAGTAAAAAATAGTAGAAGAACATAATTTATCAAAGCATTTTGTGACTAAAATATCACCTCCAAATAATAAATAATAGCTTAAATTTTCATCAACCAACTAAGATATAAGAAAATCAACAAAACTCTCAGTTAACAATTCATTTCCTTTTCCTTTTTATTTAATTTATTTCAATTCCTTCAAACCCAAGAGAGCCTATGGTATCGTAAGTTCTAAGCTAGGGGCTAAGAATGAAAGGCTGTGAGAAAATTTTTGCCTATGCGATTTAAGACTAAAAACATTTAAGGAATCTAAGAAATGCTTATATTTACTCCATTATGATAATTCTACATTCCATTATATTTTTAAATTCCTTTCTACACAATACTTCCATACAAAAGAAAGATGGGAGCTGTAAACTGATTCTAATTTACTAATTTTTTATTATATTGTGACAAAATAAAGGAAAAAACAAATAAGTTTTGCACCCTATTACTATGGAATTTGTTAATGTTAACAGAAATAGACTTGAATAGCATTTTATTTTTATTTATGCATTCTAACAAGAAACTCATTGAGCATCAGAAGAAAACTCTTCAAATTCTCCTTGCCGTTAGAACAAATTCTCTTCCGTTCACGCTTTAACAAACTCCAAAAAACAGTATTGAGGTACAAGTTGGCTTTATTTAGGCTTTCATTGGATAAATGTCTTACTATGTTAATTTTTAAATCACATTCATAATTTTTATTTGATTATTATTTTTCATCATTTTCAAAAATATTTTATACTAAAAAATTACTTTATACAACTTCCTAAAATTTTATTTTTTCCACAGAAACATCATAATCATCTTTACAAAAAATTATAATCGACTCAAAAAAACCTTTAATCTATATGATCTTATCAATTCACTATTAGTTCTAAAGCAGCATTGATTAGTTGTTTTAATAACCTATATCTACAGTTATTATCACTTTTAGTCTTAGAACAACTTTCATATTGCTTTTCTTTTCAGACTGAAATTATAATTTTTATTTGATCATTATTTTTTAACTGTTTTTAAAAAAAATTTATACTAGAAAATTACTTTTACAACAATATAAAATAAAAAAAGCCTCGCTAATTATTGCTAAATGAAAGAAAAGAATTTGGAGCATTAGCATAGCTGCTTCAATGCAAAATAACAAAACCGCGAAATTTAGAATAAAATGCACCTTAAATACCTTATAACTGTTATTGGAACTAATCCAAAATGCGAGTGAACAATATCAGTTGGAAGGCAAACCTTCACATATATTGAACTAGCATTCGACAAGCCAAAATAAAGTAAAGAAATATATAATTAATGTCACCATTACAGGCATCAGCACAGGCCATAAATTCAGACGATGAGCACAAGTAGCCTTGAACCTGATTTACCATACCCAATGCTTCAATTCAGCAGCAGCTGCTCGTAGAAGCATCAGCTGGAGGTGCCTTTTGCTTAAATATGTTCTTTTTCAAGCCCGCTGAACTCTCAGCCAAAAGGCTTGGCGTCTCCAAAATCTGTCATATTAAAAAAAGAAGAAAAGAGAAGACTATCATGTTTGAATTTGATAGATCTTAAAAGAATAAAAATGTAATAAGCAATCAAGTGAACAGCTATAAACTCAAATAAATATACATAACCAGGTTTTGATTCAGGTCCGTAAAGAATAGAAATGGTGAATATATACAGTATATAGGAGGAACAAACCTTCAGAACAAGTTCCTCAAAACACTGCTCTACATTAACACGAGTTTTTGCACTGCATTCCAAGAAAAGGCATCCATATTCTCTAGCAAAGTCAATGCCCTCTTTCTTTGAGACAGTTCTCTCACTTTCCTACAATATAGATAAATGTACTTATTACTTGTTGCCCAAGCCACTGGACAAAAGATGACATGATAGAACGCTTATTAACAAGGGATAAATAAATTTATAGTGGAAATGGACTCATCAGATCATCAGCCTTATCCATGCTATTGTGGGCTAGCTTCTTCACAAAAATTTCTGTTATTAAAAGCTCCAAGAAGCTAAAACCCTTCAATTGGAATAAGGTTGACAATCGAAATGTTTTTAGTATCCACTAAATTTGGAAATAGAGAATAAATATCATCGTAGAGATGAGCAAAGCATCGATAGAATTACATGTTCATGTTAAAAGATAGAGAAGCACCTTATCAACTTTGTTCCCAACAAGCATCTTGATGCAATCTTGATTAGTTGAATAGAGGTCAATTTCCTTCGCCCACACATCTGAGAGATTAGTGAATGTATCCCTTCGTGTAACATCATAAACTGCAATGCTCACACCAAAAAAAGAAATAGATAGTTTGTCTGATATGTAACCGTTTCACCAAATAATGCACTGGATCATAAAGATAGACTACCACCACATTAATAATAGTTCTTATAGGAATATACTTAGTTGTTGATTGTTATGCTAATTAATAACTTCATATGTATGTGGGATCTTCAAAGAGTGAGAGCAAGAGAAAGAAGAGGGAGGGGGAGAGACAACACTACGGAGGGAAAAAAAGTTGACTGGTATCTCTGGCTGTTAGGGTATGAATTCAACTCATAGGTTAAGGATCACCCAAATTTTGAATGTGCATTAAGCTGGGATCGAGCTCAAATAATAGCTGACAAGAAGGATCCAAGGCGTTGGCAAGACTTAATGAGAGTTTGGGATGCAGTGCTGTGCTTCTTGACTGATCAAGAAGTGTGGGAACACCTTTCAATTAGGTGCGAAATCCTTCGAACAAAATAGAGCAAGAGGAGAAAACAAAATCTTATTACCTATCCAGAAAAATTACAAAGGGGATCTATTTATAGATAAAGTTCCTTGGAGCTGAACCGATTTGGGTCTAGGATGGACCGATTTAGGTTTGTGAGGGTCAAAACTAAAATAAAAATAAACTACTTATGTAATAAAGTCATTACAAATATTTATTTAAGTCCTCCGCCTGGGCTGAATCTACAGCTGGGCTGTTTGGGTGAGGTGAGGGTCTGCCTAGGCTGAAACTGCAACTGGGCTGTTCAGCTGACTAGTAAAACTGTAGATGGGTTGCTCAGCACTCACTTTGTGTCGACTTTGATTTGTATTAGGAGCTTTCCTTCTTCGGCTATATATTCGTTTGTATGTATTGCTATCTTTGGAAAGTTCTTAGTTTTTACCAACTCTTATTTTGTATGATGGTAGGGTCTAACTGTATAAACCGATGCCTAACATGAAGTGTGTGGGAGTGGATTCACATCATTTTTGAAGCGCAGTGACAACAAACGAACACTGAGGGCAAGTGACATCATTTATGATGGAAATTACAGGATCGTGGGATTGTTGGTGTCGTGGAAGCTAAGATTGTGGATGGAAGACAATGAACTTGGAATGGCAGGGAATGCAGTTACGGTTTCTAAAGAAAACAAGTCAATCAAAGACAGTTTATTGGTTCTTGGCAGCAAGATATGGCTGATTCTAGCAAGGATCACTAAGTTGCAACACATGAATCTAACGGAAATTGGTGGATGATTGTGGGAAGGAAATGGTGCAACAAGAGCACCGATGATAGGATCCAAGATCCTACCTAAGCAATTTGAGCTTGCTCAAGCTCCCAAAGAAGAACAAAAGTGAAACAAGATATAAGAATGGGAGTTTCATTATTTGTTTTCATGCCTCCTCCCCAATTGGGGGTATTTATAGGCTTAAAAGGCCTACTTAGGCTAATTATTCTACAAATTAGTCAAATTTAGGTTCACATCAGGATATAAGAGTATAAATGAAGTAGCTTGGTGGCATGGCATGGAACTTTTTCAATAACTGCAAAATAAACCAAGATAATCAACCCCATTCCCACACAAGACACCCAAGATAACAGTAATGGTCAAGGGCATTCTTATGGCTCTATCATGGTCAACATGGAAAAGTGGAGTTGCTTAAGATCTATTTACGCAATCTCAATATAATCCAATAGAAAGAGCACCATCTCAGACACCAAATATCTAAAAAAAATAGCAATGACAAAGGACAAATCACACTTCTATTTATCTAGTGAAATATAGCATCACTTAAATGCATTCATGCAATTTTGAAGAACTATTATCGTAGCAGGTCATGTATTAAATTATGGTTACACATAATGGAACATCAATCATCAAGTATGAGCAGTAGGCATTAAAGACATGCCAATTTTTCATATGCCTATTGCACACTGATAAATGCATATTAACAACATATTTAGCTGTACTGGAGACACAGGAGCTCATCTGAGGCTCCATTTGAGACCACAATCACAGTAAACACAAGTGAAAACTAACTGCCGCAATAAAACTGAATCAAAATATGCAGCAAATTTACAGAAATCAATAAGTAATTGAAATAAAAAAAGGAAAGAAGATTAAAAAAAATACTGAATCCCAAAACTATTAATGTCGAATCCTCAAGAAATCAGATTGCCACAAGAAAACTTGACGATCAAAAACAAGAGCTGCAGAAACTTTTCATTGAATTCATCATATATTTATAAATTGTAGAAATAGCATGATAACTAAAATACCAAACTATTCTTAAGGCTTATTCTAGAATAATCTTAACAAAAATAAGATATAACGTGAAAATATTCAAGAGTAAAATTGGTGGAATCTTTCCAAAAGGCCAAAGGGCTAGCAATACACTCCATCAGAAGATATTTGGAAATTCTTGTAAGCTGATGATATCTTCATCTTGTCATAACGAACCAGTAGGCACACATTAATAGAAACAAAAAACACATCATGAACTACGTCAAATCCATCTGCAGCTATAGTAACAACAAGAACTACGGCTTGAAGGTTCGTTAATTCAATAACAAATTTGCATCTGCATCAAGTCCATCTGTAGCTATAGTAATAACAAGAACCACGGCCTGAAAAGGTTCATCAATTCAATAACAAAATTGCTTCTTTTAGTGCATATGCATGACACTAATAAAAAAAAAATCAATAACAAAGTTGCGTTATTAGAAGGATAATCAAAGTTACTGTTAAAAGGAAAAACATGGACAAATTTATTCAATCATTGTTAAATGCCAATGTAGTCAGGCTTTATGGCTCTAGGCAAAGCTAAATAGATGGAGGTTCGATCATTTGCAAAACATAGAAAAACCAAATCAATTGCTCCTTCCCATCTCAATTGCTCCTTCCCCTATCTACTCCCACTCTCAATTGCTCCTTCCCATCCTCTCTATGCCATACACCCCTCCCCACCAAAACCCACACAAAACAGAGCCGTTCTCTTCCCTATGTGAACGCAACAACCACCTCACGCCTCCCTTTCTCCTACCTTGCTTGATCTCTCCCTCAACTGCTTATACAAACTCATATCCTACTCCTGCCAGTTCGTAAGCCCACGTTTCCCCTTCTTCCTTGCCTGTCCAACAGCCCACCAACCAGTGACCATCTGCTCCTGTTCGTGCATGAACCTTATGACTTTACCCTCACTGCACTTCCCATTGCCTCACCATAGGATCGAGCAGCTTCTGCTCTCTCTATTCAAACAAGTGCAAGCCCTGATCTCCTCCACAGCCAAACCTTCCTCCACCTCTACTTCACATGAACACAAGCCCAAAAGCTTTCCCCTCTTCCTCTCCACTCACTAAGCTGCACACATCAGCAACCTCAACTACTCTCGCCCAAGCAGCTCCCTACCCGCATTCCACATGACCAACCCGCCAACTAAGTCTACAGCCACAACATCCCCATAGATTCGAACATGTACCTCCTCCTACCCACCTACAGCCAACCAACTATAATCTTCCAACAAACCCAGGCCGCACACCCACCCTCCTTCAACCTGCCAACCCCTCTCCTCCTCTTCTCCGATTACCCGACCACCTCTCCCTGCTGGCTACCTTCACAGATAGCCCATCTCTATAAATAGAGGGATCCACTCTCTATCCCATATTCTCTCACCAAATAGAGAGAAAAGTTTCCCTATTTTCTCTCCCTCACCCCCCCCTCTCTATACATATAAATATATATTTAGTATATATAATAAAAAATCAGAAATAAAAAAGTTAAAAAGAGAATATTTCAAAAAAAGGTTGTGCATTTCCCCCTCGCCAAACTTTTTGTCATCTCAACACCATCGTAGCCATTACCTCGCCTTCTCAACACCGTCGCCACCAATACCTCGCCTTGTGTTTGTTAAGGTATAATGCTCGCAAAATTTAAATCTCAAAATCCTGTTGGTGATATGCGTGGCACAACGAGCAGACCTATGTACACACTTTTCATAGTATGGCCGAGGGAAACACATATGCGACACTCGTGACGCGAGTAAGCCCTATACATGCTTTTCGTAGCATGGCAGGGAAAATCCTAAATACTAGTATGCGCTTCTCGTAGCGCGATGGGGAAATTTAGGAGCTTTCAAACAAGTCGTTGAAGACCCATACGCACTTTTTGTAGTTTTGTAGGATTGAAGAACTTAGTCGTAGTTTCACCTGACACCAATCATACATGCTTTTTGTATTGTGGGTTGCAGGCCTAGCACCTCCCAAAATTTTCCCTACATGAAACACCGAGAGATTGCTGAAATTTTGCTTGAAATTCAATTAAACTTAAAACTTTAAAAATGACCTACATGACTAATAATGCAATGAAATGAGATTTTAAGCACACAAGGATAAAAATATGAACATTGAAATGCATCTTTCATTGCTTTGAACGAACATAAATGAACAAGCAAGGGACTCGCAATGAATATAGCAGCTCACCTACGGGCATGAACAAGAACAGAGGACTTGCAACAAACATAGCAACTCGCCTACGGGCGAATACAAGGACGTCTAATAAATAAAACAATTTGCTTACAGGAGTATACAGGAAACCTGTAACGAACACAACAATTTACCTATGGGTATGAACAGGGGGAATGCACAGCAGCTCGCCTACAAGCAATAGTAGGAGACTATTAATCAACATTATAGTCCACCTACGAGCAATACTAAGAGAGTTACAATGAATTTATCAATTCTTCTACGAGCAATGAATAGAAACCTTGTAATGCACACTAGTCTGCTTACAGGTAGGGCAAGAGTCTCTAATTCCAAATGAATGTGCACACTCTACAATCATTATTGAATGAGAACTTATACCAACTAAATGAAATAAACATCTCTCCTATCTAAAATGAATGAAGCCTAATTCGCCTCCACGCCATCAGATCTGCAACACCTAAATTATATTAAATGAAATAAACAATCTCTTTTGTTCGCTTGTATGTGCATTGCAAATTCGGTGGCGTTGGTCGAAGGCAAAGTAGACTCTTTTTTTGTAGATAAGAGAGATATTTAGTTCAGTTAGCTCATTCAAGTTTATATTCATCACAATTCATAGACTGTCTTTTTTACTGGCGTTAGGAGGTCCTGCCTTTGCTCGCAAGTGAGCTATTGCGTTTAATACAAGTCTCCTATTCATGCCTTGTAAACGAGTTGCGCTCTTTGCTACAAGTTTCTTATTGTTACTCGTAGACAGGTTGATGCATTCATTGCAAGTTCTCTTTTATTGCTTGTATGTGAATTGCTTTGTTCATTTGAAGTTCCCTGTAGGTCATTTGATTTTACAAAATTTTATTTAATTGCAATTGTATTTTAAATATTCATCTAGGTTTGGTTCCCTATAAGTGCGCTTAGTTATAATTTCAATAACCTTCCGACGTCTCCCAATTGTTGGAGAAATTTTAGAGAGAACTGGTCCTGCCCACCATGGTGTGACCAAGTATATGACCAAGGTGGTGTGACAAAGTATTTCCCTATTTCGGTTGGATTACATCAAGGATCAGCCTTAAGCCCATATCTTTTTTGCTTTAGTCATGGATGTTCTCACTAGACATTTGCAAGAGGATGTACCTTGGTGTATGCATTTTGCTGATGATATTCTTCTTATTGATAAGACTAGGGAGGGACTTGAAGGTAAACTTGAATTGTGGAGGTCAACCTTAGAGTCTAAAGGTTTTCTCTTAAGTAGATCTAAAACGGAATATATAGAGTGTAATTTTAGTAATAATAGACCTAGTAAAAGGCTTATGACTTTGGGCGATCAAGTCATTAATAAGAGTACACGTTTTAGATATCTTGGATCTATTGTTTAGAGTGATGGTGAAATAGATGGGGGTATTATCAGCAGAATTTAAGTGGATGGCTGAAGTGGAGGAATGCATTGGGCTTGTTATGTGATAGAAAAGTACCCCTCAAACTTAAGGGAAAATTCTATAAGATGGTGGTGAGACCTGCAATTCTTTATGGTGCCGAATGTTGGCCATTAAAAGAGAAGCATAATACTAAGTTAAGTGTTGCAGAGATGAGGATGCTCAGGTGGATGAGTGGCTTTACCCGTAGAGATAGGATACGAAATGAGCATATACGTGAAAAGGTTGGAGTAGCTCTAATGGAAGATAAGATTAGAGACAGTCGCCTTAGATGGTTTGGTCACATAAAACGGCGGCCTCTCGATGACCCGGTTAGAAAAGTTGAGGTATTAGATTTGACTTATGTTAAGGTAGAGATAGACCTAAAAAAGCTTGGTTAGAAAATATTAGAAATGATCTTTCTTTATTAGATTTAAACGAAAATTTGACTTTTAACATGACACAATGGAGAAAAAAGATTCATGTAGCCGACCCCACGTAGTGGAATAAAGGCTTGATGTTATTGTTGTTGTTGTTGTTTGGTCCTGCCCACCATGCTACGAAAAACGTGTATGATCAATGTCGGGTGACAATGCAGTCAAGATTTTCATTCCCACCATGCCACAAAAAACGTGTATGGATCTTTAAGGTACTTGTACAAAAGCTCGCAAATTTTCCCACCACGTTACAAAAAGATGGTACAAGTTCTTAAAATTTTCCTACAAAATGCGTTTAAAGGACTTACCCACTATGGCACGAGCATCGCATATGAGCTCCGCCACCCTCTCCATGCTATGAAAAGCACGTACAAGGGATCCACTCATTGCACTGCGCACGTCACCAACGGGATTTTGGGGTTTTATTGAGTTTGTGAGAGTTATACCTTAGCGAGCAAAATGATGGCGATGACAATGATGACGAGAATATGAGAGTTGAACCATAATTTTTTAGTTTTTCTTATTTTCCCTTATATGCGATGCTCGTGCGTTCTTGAAAAGAAAGAAGTTGTCTAGAGCCGAACAGTGGTTGCTTGGATTGCTCATATATAGGTCGTGTGGCAAACGAAGTTGTAAGGGGATGTCAAGTGTGAATGGGTGAGGACGAGGATGGATGGGCTATTTGCGAAGGCTAGGAAGAGGAGTTTTGCAAGAAAGATGTGTGAGTGGAGAATAGCAAGAGAGATGTGTGTGGGTAATATGCAGCTAGAGTTAATTTTTAAGATAGTTTAAATTTTTTTTTTAAAGTGGTTGGTGGTTATAGCAGGCACAGGGGTTGATGTTTTATTTTGTTTTAAAAAATTAATAATGAAAAGAATAAATTAAATTAACATTATATAATGTTAATTTAATTGATTCTTGTCATTATTAATTTATTAAAACAAAACAAAACATCAAAAGGAAATAAATAGAACCTTCGAGCAATTTCTCGCTCAATGTGCATCTTGCTTTACATGTCGTTGCCTCGTGTGCAAGTAAATTTTGAATTTTAACTTGCGTGACAACCCGGGCAATATCAAAGTCATTCTGGGTAATCTCGCCATTCCGACAACTACGTAGTCCAATTTGTGAATGGGCAGCATCGCGCAGTGGTCTGTCTATAGTCTGTCAATTTTGATTGCCTTTGCTCGAATTAATCACGAGAGGTTCACCCTTGGGTGAATTCGACATTTCGAGTGCAACATCACAGTCCTTTTTGTGATCAGACGGTGTTTGGGCAACTTTACGCAGCATCGCACCCGCCAACCATCATGCATTCATCATTGTCTGATTAAATTGTGCACAAGTGGCACCCCTTTGGTAAATTGGACAACCTAAATGCATAGATGCGATCCATTTCACAAATTAATGACATTTGAGCGGTTTCGTGCAACGTCAAGGTGCTTTGAGCTCGCTACACGTGCAACCTTTTGTCCGTTAGTCATCCCGCACATTACACTCGCTTTTATTAAGCGTGATGCTGATATGTAGGTCAACAGTATATAAATCAACACCAAAAAAAGATGATCATTATCCCCAAACCTTCCAATATTTTCACCATTAGAATTTTGAAGTTCAACTGATTCTTATACAAGATGATGACTTTTGTAAGAGCCTCAAGAGCTTATATGACATTTTCCATTACACTTTAGCAAACAATCTCAAAAGTTTATGTAATAATGGATTAATCAGTTTTAATGCTCAAATTCCTGAAGCATGAATGTAAGTCAAACTAGTGGACAGACAATGACTAACATAATAGATCTAGTGAACCCATCCTAATGGAGACAAATCAAATGAAATTGTTTCAAGAGGAAATACGTAGTATTTGATCCAATTTTAAGATGAGCTTTATTTAGGGATACAAACGAATCAAGTCGAACTGAACAAATGCTTGTTCATGTTTAAGCTCGTTTATTATCAGCTTATTCAAGCTCGGATCGAGCTCGATTCAAGCTTTTATATTTGTGTTCAAGCATAGTTCTTTGAAATGATAGATGTTCATGTTTGGTTTGTTTTCAATTCATGTTTAGTTCATTTCGTGTTTATCAAGTTTAAACAAATGAACCTTATTGAACTATTAACAAACTTTACTTTCTAGATGTTCATTAGCTTGACAAACTAGCCTTATCGAGCCTGCTAACAAACAATTACCATAGAGTATGTTCACGAACATATCTAGCAAGTATTTTCAAACTATCAAACGAGCTTGTTTACAAACATATCTAGCAAGTTTTTTCAAGCTCCAAATGAACTCATTACTAAACATATCTAGCGAGTATTTTCGAGCTAACAAATGAGCTCAAAAATTTATTCCTCTTATAAACAAGCCTTCTTATAAACTTTTTAAACAAATAGTCAAACAAACATGATCAAATATCTTTTGTTCAAGAACAAATTAATTCTAATAAAAGATTATAACAAAACAAATAAAATTATTTTTTTCATTAAATGAAACTCATTTATTGTAATAAAATAAAAAATTATGTGAAAATATATCAAATAAGGATTTAAGAAAATCTTAAGAAACGTATTTAAGAAAATAAATCGAGCTTATTCACGAGCTTTAAATGATATTATTCATAAACATAAACGAATCAAACACATAGTTGTTCAATCTTGTTTATTTAATCATCAAATATTTAAAAAAATGTTCAAGCTTGTCTGATTAGTTAATCAAACGATTATGAAAGAACTACAATTGAGCCAAATTATGAATAGCTTGCCAAATGCTCGGTTTGTTTGCAACCCTAGTTTCATCTAGTCTTTTGATAAAAGAGTTCGTCTTAATATAAAAAATAAAAAATAAAAATAAAAAAAGAGTTTGTCTTAATTTTAAGGTGAAAACCATTGACATTTGATGTTACAACCCATGTTTCTTCTTGCAAATCACACCTAAATTTATGATCTTTAAATTGATTTAAATATTCATTAACAGCACAATATTCTTGCCTCAATTTTATTAATTACTTACTATTCCAAACTTAAAATATGTAGTTAAGTATTTGTCTCTTACTCAAGATTTCATACTAGCCCAATTTCTAAAGAATGTTCAACAAAATTGTCTATATCAAACTAACTTCCTAGCCAAAAATTTTTTGCAATACCAATCAATTTAATCTTCATATATTTAATGCACTACACTTTATCACTCAGAATATTAATCAATAAGATCCTCAATATTAGATATTAAATTAAGAAAAACATTCAGACCGTGAATACCATAAAAAATTGAGGCATCAACCTTTAGTTTGTTTTTTTTTCCCTTCATATTCACCACGATGTCGATTATGACAAACTTGTGATCTTTTTCATGATTCCTATAGCATGTCACATCATGATCATCACAAGAACAATATTATTCAAGAAGATCTTGCGGGTTTTTATAACCTCTAAATTCTCTATACCTCTAAGATTCAAGTGATCTCTCATATCCATATGGTCTCTAGCATTCCTTATCTACACAAGTCAAGGATGATGGACAATTAAACCTATCGTAAGGCTATTTTTGAAAATGTTAGGTTTAAGGGCACCTTGATTCCTATAAGTACATGTCTCAATGCACGCCACCACACTTCTTCAACTAAATCATTTAAGATTAGGGGTGTCACTTATTGACCCAATCTGAAAAATCTGGGTTCAAATCGGCCAATTTAATAAATGAGTTGGGTTTGGTTTAAGTTTTTGATCCATTTAAAAAATCCAGTCGGGTCCAGGTCAACTAGCTAACCCAAATTTAACCCGATTTGACCCAAGTCCGGTCGCCAAATCTCTCATCCGCTCCTACGGAGTGGCCTCGCCCCGATCTGGACTAGCTCCCCTACTCCCGTACAGGCGAGCACACTCGCCCTTTCCCACAGTCGCACTTGATGGGATCATCAGGAAAGCAAGAAAAACTAAGGGAGGTTCCTTCACCGTGATCTTTAATTTGGTTCATATGAAATCTTGGTTCTTCCATTTGACCGAAAATTGTCTTATTTTAAATTTTTTTAGTTTTTTTAATTTTTTTTATTTTTATCTTATTTTCAAATTTGATCAAATTTATCTTCTAAAATCTCAATTTTAATTTTACTCGGTCATTTAAATATGTTTTATGTTCAATTTGATCAAATTTATCTTCTAAAGTTTCAAATTTAGCTTTTAAAATTTCAAATTTAGCTTCCTATTTTAAACCAAATGCTTATTTTCTTAAATTTTCTCATATCGTGCTTATTAGTCATATTATAATGTAAGATAATTTAGCATATGGATGAAATCTAAAGCCTCATAACTTGCAGACTCTCTTACAACAAACCAATATCATTCATTGCAGGTGCCTCCATCCAAATTTCCTAGAAGTTGAAAGTGTTATTTCAGATGAAACTTCAATATTTATATATTCACCTCACGGATTTCTAGCTAAATAGAATAACCATCCTCCCTTTAAGGGCACTTGGATGACTAGTATATACCTAGAAAAACTTGCATAAGACCTAGTAAATGACTAATTTAATTTTAACTTTATGGAGCAAAATTCTTGATTAGTCAAGTATAATTGATGCAGCATAAACTCAACATGTACACAAACCATATACAAAATCACAAATTAGAGCATTACACCAAACATAAAGGCCATCATCATTTTTTTAACAAAATTAGAAAGAGTTGCCCCCTTCCTAGGATGGCAAACCTCCTCCTTATGATTCAACATGTGGATTAATTCGATGAAAGTTTAAGCTTCCTTGCATGTATTAGCCATCTCCTCCATTGCAAGTCAAGTGAAGATCACACAATCAAGCTGGGTTTCATAGTTTCCTTATTAGTAATTGTTAACCTTAACATACTTAAAATAGCTTTATTTCTATGTGATGCTCCGTAGGTAGTTCTATAAATATAGGCATCATGCAACAAGATGATTCATTTAATAAAACATTAAAAAGTTTGGCTGCTTATTTGCAATTGATATTGGGGACTAGATTGTTAATACCAGAACTGGAAGATTGGATTAGTGAGGGAGAAACATATGGTCAAACGGAAGTTTAAGGCTTAACATACTTTCTAAACAGATATAATAAATTGAAACCAACTTATTTTTTCTTTTCATATATGACTAATATCTCAAAAGAGTCATCAAACTAATTGTTTTTTCATTCATCATCAAAGCATTCGCATACATCTTAAAACAATACATATGGCAATATAATAACCAATTGAAGGAAAACTATCTAGATTATTTCAAGCATATGGCTTCTTTACTTTGGTAAACAAAACCCCTTTTTTCATCCATTTACTCCACAAAGGGTTTTTCCTTAAAAACATTTATCAATTAATAAGGGTGAGTTATAAATATATAACTCAGTGAATATATCATAGTTTAAGACCATAATAAATCAAGGGAAAAAAGAAAGAACATACATGCCCATCATCATATTTAAACTATAAAGAAACCATAAAACTTGATCTTTCATTTTAATAACAATTATGATCACAAACATTGTTTAGCGGTCAGATTCATGAATAGTAAATGATTTATTATATTTAACTTGGCATTAAGAGCTTGAATATGAATTGTGCTTATCATATCATCACTTATCTTTTAGTATATACCTAATGCAATCATCCCAGAAACACTTACCATGCCACCTAGCCAATAAATCCCGTCAGGATAGCATGGCGTAGTTCATAAATATACTAATATCTGAAGTGAAAAGCACCTCACTCACACTTGGTGAAATCAAGAACATAGGTGTTTTTCTTTATCAAAACGTGGCATAAGCCTCAAATAAAAAGAAATGATAAAATTAAAGAAAATTCATAAATATATTAAAAACCATCAATCATAAAAACAAAAACACACAACTTTTACATTTTAAATAGACAACTTTTTTCTAGCACCTTCTACTCGTACTTTGACTTGAGTACATATTTTTAAGACCGATCATTTCTTCATAAAAAGTTAAAAAATAAAAGAAAATATAAGAAATCAATTAAAAAGGAAACAAAAATTCAATTAAAAGGAAAAATAATAAATAAGGAAAAGAAATAATGAATAATAAATAAGAAAAGAGATCAATCAAAATATAGGACCCAATAGTTTGGTGACCCTGACAGAAATGATGAGAAAAGTTTGACATTGTTGGGGGCCACATTCACAACATTTTGAGGATTTGCTAGAGGGATTTCTAAGGTAGACCTTGGAGCTTTCCATTGACATTCTCTAGTTTATAAATATTACATTATATGGATCTTAAATTGGAGAGGAAGATCCGTCTCTCCCAAATCTCTAACCGGCGGCGAGAGCCCTCACAACCTAAGGACAAACTAAATTCAGCAAACACATAACATATCCTAACCCTATGTGTATCAACATTCCTCCCCCCCCCCCCCCCAACAAAAGAAATCACCTGTCCTCAAGGTGGAAGATGGGAACGGTCTCCTGATCATCTTATATGGCTCCCATATGGCTTCGTACTCCGGAAAATCCTTTCACCTGATAAGAACCTCCTGAACAGTAAACCCAGGATGCCGAGAACAAATCGGTAGCTCAATAAGATCATTCCTTGAGATGATTATTTTTTTATCCTTTTCAATTTGTTTGTTGAAAGTTATGAGTTGCTCCTTTTTCTTCTCATCAATCATTCGCATCTTCAACTTTCTCACCCTAGAATTTCTATTGCCCCAATAGCTTATTCCTCCTCAAGTATAGCGGTTGTCATAATCCATCCATGTTTACCCCGTGTATCGAGGGTGGGAATCCCGCATTTCTTTCCTCGGCCCCACATGACTCGATCCCATGGTTTGGCCCGTCCCCCTCCTCCAGTCATAAACTCACCTTGCCCAAAAGACTTCCTATTGTGGTTGGCCACCCCACCACATTCACCACGAAACTTCGTTCCTACAGTCCCCCCATCTGAAAACCCTATTCTATCCCTTATTGGAGCCCTAGGAGGTGGTTCTTGACCCCCTCCTCCAACGGACTACTCCCCTTACCCAAAATACCTCCCATAATGGTCAACCACCCTACCACCTCAACCAAAAAATTCCATCCTTGCTGTCCCTCATCCGTAAACTCAGATACACCCCTTATCGAAGCCCCAGAAGGTGGCTCTTGGTGAAAGAAACTCTCATTGTTGAACACCTCCCGTTCAATCTCCTTTCCCTTTGATTTAGTAAAAGGGAATCCTAGTCAAATCAAAGTTAGCCATCGAAACCACCAGTGAAGTTTTTGATTGCATCACCAAGAGTTTCCTCATCATCACCTCCATCCCTCCCAATTGGTTTTTCATGGATGAAAGCCTTCCTTCCATGGATGAAAACCTTCCTTCAATGGTTGAAAATTTCTCATTCATGTGGGATTTGAATTGCTCCATTTTGACTTCCAACGCATCCACCCTCTTTGACGCCATCTCTCCAAAACCTTGCTCTGATACCAATTTGATATGAAGTAGAAGAACTTTCAACCAAATCAACGAATCACAAGAGAAATTGGGAAGAATACACCACAAATCTTTTTTATTTTAGAAAATATGAAAGAGAACAAACAAGATACAACAGATCTTCAAATGAAGAGGAAGATCCGGCTCTCCCAAATCTCTAAGTGGCTGCTAGAGCCCTCACAACCTAAGGACAAACTAAATTCAGCAAACACATAATATTTCATAACCCTAAGGTAAATCAACTATTTAAAGCAAACAATAAATAAGAAAATACCAAAATAGCCCTCCCCTATTTCCCTCCCAAATCAACCCAAAATCTACCATATTTCCTTAATTATTTTCCTCCCAAATCATCCCCCAAATCTATCTTCTCTAATTAGGAAACAATTCAAAATTAATTCCCTCCAAATCAGCCATCTTCAATTAGGAAACATTTTCTAATTAATCCCCTTTAAATCAGCCCTTAAATATGCCCTCTGCAATTAGGAAATATCTCATAATTAATCCAACTAAATCAGCCCCCAAATCAACCTCTTTCCCTTAATAAAACCTTCCTAGTTCCCTCCCAAATCTAATTCAAATCAGTCATCTTTCCTAATTATTTCTCTCATGATTTCTCCTCCTAACATAGTAAATATTAACTCCCCTGGGCCCAACAAGGTGGGCCTCCTGGCGTATCAATTAATTTGATACGCCTTGGAAGTAAAAACAACAAATAAAAGAGAAGATGAGTGTAGGAACACAAAGATAGGACTGATTTTCTTATTTCGCCTTAAAAAATAAAGAGAGATACATTTGATCTACGATTCGAGAGGTAGATCAGCTCTCTCACAAACCCAAGATGCTTTTAAAAACTCACAACAAATACTAGGAAAATAAACACAGTAATATCCTCCCTAAACCATAGACAAACTCTCCCTTAAATAGCCCTAGAACATAGTAACACAATTAGAACCTTCCTAATCAGCATAAACATAATTTAGAAAATCTTTCTAAATAAATAGAACATTCCTAATCAACATAAACATAATTTAGGAAGCCTTCTTAAACAATTAAACATGATTTAAGAAACCTTCCTAAATAATTAAATATGACTTAGGAAACCTTTTTAAACAATTAAATACTTCGTAAATAGCATAAATACAATTAGGCAACTTTCCTAAACAACTCCCCCCTTGATTAGGAACCTTCTTTAATAATTTCCCTTAATTAAGAACTTTCCTAAACAACTCCCTCTTGATTAGGAATCTTATAAACAGCTCACCTTCCTGGCAATGCCCCCCCCCCCCCCCCCACACACACACACACACAAAGAAAGGGCTTATTGTGTTCACCATTTTGAGAGGTTTTGAAGAAAGAAACTAAGAACTCATCATATGTAAACTTCCTTAAATTTTCCATGTGTAAGTCTCTCTCTCTCCAAATCCCTTAGACTTATTTTGCTTAATATATTAAGCAGTCAAAAAATAAAGATTGTGCTCTGCTTGAATAGTTTGGTGATATAGCATAATTCACCACCAAAGACATGAAAATTTTTAGAAGCTACAAACCTCTTTCCTAAAGTTAGAATTTGCCTTGCCCATGCGAGAAAGAAATTGTCGTTGAGATCATCAAGTGTAGGAAACTATCGGGTGTAGGCTACTCCGCCATTAAGGAGAGGCGGTCTGCTATAAGGATGGATTGTAGTGGAATCCTAAGAAAGGGAGTGAGTTGTGGATGTTGGTTAGTTGGGTACCCACCATCAAAATAAAAGATCAATTTTCTATTGGTTTTTAGTTAAATATACAATCTTTCTATTTACTTAATTGCATGGTTGAATGTCCTTATGGTAATTTGATACTTACATAGCTTATATGTCATGGTTATCGAGAAGACCTCTTTATTTGTGCTTAAACTTATCTTACATACACTTAGCATTATTTATCCTAGTAATCACCATCTTTAATATATGGACACATGTATGGTTGCCGTGTACTTTGGCAGTTGATTATTTAAGAGACTCATAAGCTTGTATGGTTGAGCAAATCAATCAATTGTGCTCAATAGTATTACCACTCAAACAATATATCTTGTTTTTTATTCAGGAAACTCATCTTCTTACACTTGTAGGTTGTTTAATTTGCTTACAAGATTTTGTGTTAGTATTCTTGAGTGTGAATAATCTACATTGCTTAATATTTGATCAATCACATACTAGCTTAACACATATTATACATCTTGATTACATGCACTTGTATATTTGTGTGGGAATATGTTTAGTTTATTTACTAGAACCGTGCACTTAATATTTGAATTTGAGCCGAAAAGGGTTTAAAAAGAATTCTAGAGTAGCATTGCACACCCAATTCAACTCTTTTTTTGGTGTGCACAAACTCTACGTCAACAAGAGCCCATCATCCATTCGGCATCAAGAATTATCCTTTTTCTACATTAAGCATAGTGTTTGTTTAAAATTATATATTACCTATGTATGTCAACTGGTAAACCCTCCTGTGAACACAGCAACAATAAGAGCATCAATAACCACTATTCATATTAAATCAACATACGAAAAAAAAAAAAATCATTTATATACAAATTTAGGAAATTTAAGTAAATAACAAAAAGCATTTGAATGCCTAGCTTGTGGAATTGGATGGATTTCACCGAAGAAGTTTAGCTAAATGACCCATGATGCAGGAAAAAATGCACAATATGCATACAAGTTTAATCAAGGAAATATGTTTACATGAGAGTATGCAAAGTCATAAATGCAAGAAATATCTCATCACCAAAAAGAAATTTAAGCGGAATCACATTACATACCCATTATAATCCCTTGAGCTCCTCTGTAATATGAGCTTGTCAACGTTCTGAATCTCTCCTGCCCAGCTGGAAGATAGAATTATGACTTTAAATGTTAAAAATTCAATAAAACGAAATTAGAATAAAACTGATTTTGACATCATGAAACATTCTTTTGTTTAATAAAAAATTATAAGTTTATGTTTCGATAAAAATCTGTTATTCACCGCAGCAGTAATAACCAAGCTATTATTCTTTTAGGGGATTACTTTATTTACACAGTTAGGAGAAGGCAGACCTACGATTTGTGATTCACAAAAGGGCCTTCCACGGTACTAATTTGAGATTTGGCTGGGCAGTTTGTTATTTGTTTCCAAATCAAAGAAGTCAGAGGCCACTTCAATTATTCCTCTAAAGTTCAAGAATACTGTAATTCTAAAATGCTTAAAGAAATATGCCATTTACAGTCTAAGATAAACACAATTCTCAAGTTTAACGGATCAATTAAGCAGTATCATGCAGTTACATGTATTCCATGGAGAGTTTAAAAGGAGTAGCTATTGTGCACCTTTATTGGATGAAAAGCATTCAATCAAACTTGCATCATAAAAAAAAAAAAAAAAAAAAACAAATTGTAGCAAATGTCAATAGTTGGAAAAAGGTCAAATTTTAAGCTTCAAAAGACCTGATGACCAAATGTCTTTGTTTCCCGATAGAGCTGCAATGGAATGCCTTTATCTTCTTGACCATGTGGTGACTTACATAGAAACCTCCAAATCAAGCTATCCTTATCATCTCTCCCTCTTCTCTCTCTCTCTCCAATGCAAGGGCATCCATCCCAATCTCTCTCCCTCTCCCCCTCTCTCTAAGCTGTCTCTCTAATTGAATATACAAAATCTTTCTTCATACAGAAAAGATCCCTTAAATAGTGTAGAAAGGGGAATTCCCATCACATGTTCCAAAATTTCTTATTGTTTCCATACAACATTGATGACATAAATACAAATAACGCTCCCTTGAAATGACACACGCAACGCATGAAATAAAAAAGTGACATAGAAGAAACATGAAAGAACCATCATTAACTAAGCAAAATCTAATCAGGTCTAAATCGAGTTGGGGCAATGATGAGGATGGGTTCATCTATGTTCTAGTTCATAACCCCTCATGATCAGTAAAAAGCTCTTTTCTAAAGAGTTAAAGCAATGGTACTCTTGCATATAAGTGTGGACACAATGATGCAACTCATTGAGCGGAATCCACAAATCATTCTCAAATGATGATCTTGCGATACAATAAAATAGCATTGCTAATAGATAGAACAAATGTGAGGACATTAGTGAGGATTTGCTCTACCGCAACTATAGAAAAAAAGGAAAGCGCAACACGGGATGGGATATTCAGTTGCACTTACAGCGACTCAGCTTATAGGCAATACCTAGCAATATAGGAGAAAGATCTTCTATACCGAGCAATATAGGAAAAAAGTATTCTATGCTGAAAACATGACTAATATTAAAATCTTAAAGATGTTCAATTAAATAAGTACAAATCTCAATTTCTAATAAATTTTGTAAGGGATAGAAAATATTGCAGGAAGCTTTTTAAATGTATTGTGGATGTTTTGTTTAGGATGAATGTGCATAAGAATATAATCTCCTTAATTGAGCTCTAGAGCACTTCTGTGAGTGTATGGTATTACTTTGTATTGTCATTGTGCTTAGCAATATGCAATCTAAAATTAGCATGAGTTTTATGCATATGTTCAACAAATAATTCAAAACCACTAGCGGGACATTGGGAAGTGATCTGTCAAGTATGGAAATAACGGTCAGTTTGAATTCTTGTTGGATGCAAGAAACAACAGTTTTATTAAAGAGAAAAGAACCATGCAATTACCAAAGGGAGGAAGAATTATCTTTCTTTTTGTTGAGCTCCCTCTCTCACTAGAATATCTCTCAAAGCTCGATCTCTAAAGATATTTTCATCCACACCACCCCAACCCACAACCCTCTACCCTCTACGTACCCACCACACCGCCTTTACATATGAGGAGAGCGTCAATTACAAAACAGGCGGGAAATCTATTATAAGATATCAAGTATTCAATCAGAAGTTACATATGAAAAGGCGATACCAACTCAGATAATTGACGATTAGGTTGGCACTTGAGTTGCTCAGCAACAAACCATTTAATAAGAGGACTATGTAGCTCTCATCAGATGACTTTTCTCGAGAACCTTAACATCTTTCAGCCTCTACCAAACCTTCTTGACTTCAAAGAATCCTCTTGGAAAATATTTCAGCCAACCTTCTATGCATCCTCTAGGTAAATCTTCTAATCCTCTAATCATATTACCTCTCTATTACTTGATTAAGATTTATGGGAACTCTCATGATCTGTTCCATCACTATTAATACATAAAAGAGTAATGCATAAAACAAATCTGTTGCTAGATTTTTCCAACGCAACATTAATTGCAAGTACATCCGATTTCTGCTTTTCATAAACCCACCTAAAACTGATTGGAGAAATAAGAGGAAATGTAGGAAAATGAAGGAAGAGAAGTTTTCCAAAGGTAACTCCTGTTAAATTCTGATAGACAAGTCTAGGAGAGACCGGTCCAGCCGGCTCATTACTTACAGCATGCAGAAGCTTGTTGTTCCGCCCAAGATGGGTTCCGCTCCCCTTAGGGTGGGGTCCATAGCCTAAGTAGAGAGAGGAGGGGGTTTTTAGGAGGGAAATTTTGAATTAGGAGAGCTGTTTAGCCTTTTGGGGAGATTATTTTGCAGTTTTTGCAGTTTTTGGGGTAGAAATCCGGATTTTTTAGTCTAACAAAGATCCGGGGATCGATGTCGGCCAAGAAGTTGAAAGCTTTGGAAGAACGTCTTGAGGGGAAGATGAGCTAAATCAAAGCGACGGTGGAGGATAGAATTTCCTCCATGGAAGACAAATTTTCGAACCTACAGGAGATGGTGAAGAAGATATGGAATCTTCAAAACCAAACGGCGGCATCGAAGGCAAGAGTGCCGGTGGGAAGGAACACAAATTCTAAAAACCGTAGGGATGAAAATGATGTGGAGATCTTAGAGGGAAAAGGGAGAAAACCCCATCTGGAACCTTTCTCGAGGGAGGAAAGAGGTGGAAGATATGGGGAGAGGCTTGGATATGTTGGTTATGAGCAAAAGAGTGCTGATTGGGAAAGAAGGGAGGGGGATTACGGCCGAAGAGGTGCTGATTTTAAAGGAAAGAGGGGGAAAATCAAAGAAGGGTTTGGGTATGAGTGGAAGGGAGGATCAGGATACTTGGGGGGAACCACCCATGTGGGGAAGGGCAAATTATGGAGGAATTAGGGAAAATTGGGGAGATGCGAAGGTCAAGAAGCTAAAGATGTCAATCTTTGAGGGGGAGGATGCACATGAGTGGATCTACAAGGTAGAGAGATATTTTGCCGTTAATGGGTTGACAGAGGAGGAGAGAATGACGGCAACTGCCCTATGTTTGGAAGGGAAGGCATTGGTTTGGTACTAGTGGAGAGACATAAGACGGCCCATACGGAGTTGCAGAGAGTTCAAAGAATGCTTATTTGAACTTTTCGAACCACTAGGGGAGGGGACTTCTATGAGCAATTCTTTGCCTTGATACAGGAAGACTCAGTGGCGGAATATCGCGAGAGATTTGAGTACCCGACGAGTCGACTAGACCGACTGTCTAAGACTGTTTGAGAGGAGAATTTCATGAAAGGGCTCAAAGCAGAGATCCGAGTAGCAGTTAGAGTCATGAGGCCTCGTGACATGGAAGAGGCTGTGGAGCTAGCTTAACTCGTGGAGGATCAAAAGATCCAGGAGAGGGGAGTCAAAGGCAGCAGTTCAGGTGGCTCATACAGGATGTCCACCACTTTCTTTGCACCCAAGGGGCCTAACACCAGGGAGACTTCGTGAGACCCCAAGGGAGAAGCCTATTGGAGGGGAAAGTGGGGGAAACTTCAAAAAGCTTACTGAAAGGGAGATGCAGGAAAAAAGGGAAAAGGGATTATTCTTCAGGTGAGAAGTATACTCTAGGGCATAGGTGTAAGGACTGAACTCTTCAGGTTCTCACCGTCTGTGATGATGATGAAGCTGAGGAAGGAGGTGGGAGTGAGACATGGATAGAGGAGAAGGACAAGCTGCATCTAAATGTGGTAGAGGTCTCCTTGAACTCAATGGTATGATTCACCCCGAGTCATATCATGAAAGTGAAGAGAGAAATAACAGACATGGAGGTGGTAGTGTGAATTGATAGAGGGGCTACCCACAATTTCATCTCCAACCAGGCCATGGACCAATTGAGGGTGACATTGGTTGATACGGGATGCTATGGAGTGATGATGGGTGTAGGGAAGGTGGAGACAGGTAAGGGCATAAGTAGGGGAGTAATGCTGAACATACATGGGGTTCAGGTGACAGAGGATTTCCTCCCATTGGAGTTAGGAAGCACATATATCATCCTGGGATGAAGTGGCTGCAGACCTTGGGAAATACCAAGGTTAATTGAGGAATACTGACCATGGAGATAGCAGTGGAGGGGAGAAGAGTAGTGATCGAGGGAGATGTGGGGTTATCTAAAGCCATGGTGTTCCTCAAAACTATAGTAAGGACAATACAGGAGATGGGGGGAGGTTTCCTGGTGGAACTGCAGAGATTAGAAGGGAACAAATTAGAGGAGGGGGAGACATTCCTCCTTTAGTATAGTCACTGATACAGTTATTCAATGAGGTCTTCCAGCCACCTCAAGGTTTGCCACCACCAAGGGAGCAGGAGTATGCTATCACCCTGAGGGAGAGGATTCACCATCAGTGTTAGGCCATACCATCACCCTTAATTTCAGAAGAATCAAATGGAGAAATTGACCAGAGTAATGCTAGAGGCAGGAATTATCAAGCCTAGTGTGTCCTTTTTCTAACCCAGTTTTACTAGTTAAGAAAAAGGATGGGAGCTGGAGATTCTTTGTGGACTGCTGGGCTCTAAATAAAGAGACTGTGACAGACAATTTTCTCATCATAGTGATAGATGAGATGTTAGATAAGCTGTGTGGAGCAGTTATTTTCACAAAGATATATCTGAAGTCCGGATACCATTAGATCTGGATGAGAGAGAGGGATGTTCCAAAGAGCGCTTTCAGAACACATGAGAGACACTATGAGTTTCTGGTGATGTCGTTTGGCCTCACCAATGCCCCAGCTACATTTTAGTCCCTCATGAACAAGGTGATCCAGCCATATCTTAGGAGTCTTGTGCTAGTTTTCTTTGATGATATCCTGGTATACAACAGGTCAGACGAGGAACATTAGGAGCACTTGAGGTTAGTCCTAGAGGAGTTACAAGAGCAGCAGCAGCTAATGGTCAATCTGAATAAATGTTGCTTTGCACAGACCAGGATGGAGTATTTGGAACACATTGTATCTTAGGAGGGGGTGGCCACTGATCAGGCCAAGATCGAGGCCATGTTGAGATGGCCACAACCGAGGAATCTGAGAAAGCTGAGGGGATTCCTAGGACTGACGGGATACTACAAGAGATTTGTTAGGACTACAGCATCATCGCCTGGCCACTAACATAACAGTTGAAGAAAGATTGGTTCTTATGGGGGGAGGCAGCCACCATAGATTTTGAGAGAGAAAAGAAAGTCATGACTACTATACCGATCTTGGCCCTACCAGATTTCAGTCAGGTGTTTATCGTAGAGACTGACGCGTTAGGACATGGATTGGGAGCAGTTCTCATGCAGAGCCACCGTCCCATAACTTACTTCAGCAAGGTGTTGACATCTAGAGCCAGGCTGAAGTCGGTCTACAAGGAGGAGTTGATGGTTATTGTGCTAGCCATCCAGAAGTGGTGACCTTACTTATTAGGTCGATATTTCATTGTCTGGACGGACTAGCGGAGCTTGAGGTACATGTAGGAGTAGAAGATGGAGACAGAGGAGCACCAGAGATGGCTGCCAAAGTTATTGGGATATAACTTTGAGATCCAGTATAGGCCCGAGATAGAAAACAAGACGGCGGATGCCTTGTCCAGAAGTATGAGGGAGCTCCAGGAGTTGGCCTTATCGATAACCCTGATGCTGGATTGGGGGCCATTAAGGAGGAGAGTGCAAAGGATGAGGAGTTGGGGAGGATTAGGGCACAGTTATTAAAGGATAAGAATAGCCACCCTGGCTATTTTATAGAGGGGAAAAGGCTGCTATATCAGGGGAGGTTTGTGATACCTAAGACATCAGTCCATATCCCACACTTGCTGCAAGAGTTCCATGGGAGCGTTATTAGGGGTCACTCGGGGGTGTAGAAGGCATACAAGAGACTCGCCACAGAGTTGCGTTGGAAAGGGATGCACAAGGATGTGGAGGAGATGATAGCTCATTGTGAGGTATGTTAGAAAAATAAGTACATGGCCATGGCTCCAGGGGGATTACTGCAACCTCTAGCTTTACTATATCAGGTGTGTGAGGAGGTTTCTAGGGATTTTATAGACGGGTTACCCCGATCTGAGCGGTTTATAGTGATTCTGATGGTAGTGGACAAATTGAGCAAGTATGCTTACTTCATTCCCCTATGACACCCCTACACGACAGTGATAGTTGCAGCAGCTTTCATCAGAAAGGTGGTCAGACTGTATGGGATACCGGACTCTATAGTGTCCGACAGGGATAAGGTGTTCCTCAGCCACTTCTAGAGGGAGTTATTCAGGTTGCAAGGGACAGTACTAAAGAGGAGTATAGCTTACCAATGTCAGACAGATGTGCAGACGGAGGTGGTAAACATGAGCCTAGAGACATACCTACGATGCTTTGTGTCGGAGACACCTAGGCTTTGGACCAAGTGGCTAACATGGACAGAGTATTGGTACAACACTTCGTATCATTCTGCTTCATAGATGACTCCATTCAAAGTGTTGTATGGACGAAACCAATCTCATTTGGTGCATTATGGGCAGAATAGCACTCTAGTTTCTTCAGTAGAAGAATACTTAGAGGAGAGGGAGAGGGATAGGGTGTGGGAAAAATTGAAAAGGCATCTATTGAGGGCTCAGCAGATTATAAAGAAACGGGCGGATGGGCATAGAAAGGGCATCCAGTTTGACGTTAAGGATAGAGTGTTCCTGAAGCTTCGATCTTACAAACAGAAGGCGGAAGCTAACAGGAGGAACGAGAAGCTGGCTCCATGATATTTTAGCCATTATGAGATATCAGAAACTATTGGGGCAGTAGCTTATTGTTTGAGGTTACCTCCGATCGCTACCATGCATCCAGTATTCCATGTATCATAGTTGAGGAGAGCTATTAGGGATCACATAGCTAGTTCCGAGTTGCCGGCCATATTGACTGAAGATTTAGAAGTGGTATTGAAACCACTAGAGCTACAAATAGTACATCAAGGAGAGGGAGGGATCAAAGAAGTGTTGGTCAAATGGAGGAACCTTTCTGATTATGACGCTATATGGGAGCCGTATGAGAGGATGCAACACCAATTCCCATCTTTTCATCTTGAAGACAAGTGATTCTTTGGGAGCGGGGTATTGATAGACCGGTCCAAGAGGGACCGATCCAGGAGGGACTGATCCAAGAGGGTCGGTCCAGCCGACCCAACATAGGGGCCGGCTCATTACTTATAGCAGGCGGAAGCCTGCTATTCCGCCCAAGATGGGTTCCACCCCCCTTGGGGTGGGGTCCACAGCCTAAGTAGAGAGAGGAGGGGTGTTTAGGAAAGAAATTTTGAATTATGATGGCTGTTTACTTTTTTGGGGAGATTATTTTGTATGCTTTAAGAAGAATATTTGCATTAGGGTTAGGGTTATCTGGAGATTGTGTTGATTTAAGTTGGTGCTTGACATTCTTGGGCTCTAGAGACGTCTAGAGATTAGGGAGAGATAGATCCTCCTCTCAAATTGAGGATCACTTGTATCTTGTGTTTTTTCTTCTCTACTTCATCAATTGCAAGAGTTTTTCTCCTTTATTTCTCTTAAATTCATCTTGGAGATTGCTTTTGAGGCACTGAAATTCAATTTCAACCAAAGAAAAATTGAATTGTGCTGTGTTTCCTATCAAATTCACCCTTGAGGCAATGGTCAGTTGACATTTGAGTTTTGCATTGAAGTGGGTATTAAGAAAATCAACCATTAATCTTAATTGCTATATTAAATATCCTAAAAGCACTGCCGTACACAAAAGAATAGATATCCTTGAAAGGAACACATGGTACAACAACAACAACAACATCAAGCCTTTATCCCACTACGTGGGGTCGGCTACATGAATCCTTTTTCTCCATTGTGTCCTATTAAAAGTCAAATTCTCGTTTAAATCTAATAAAGAAAGATCATTTCTAATATTTTCTAACCAAGTCTTTTTAGGTCTACCTCTACCTTTCTTAACATAAGTCAAATCTAAGACCTCTACTTTCCTAACCGGGTCACCGGGAGGCCGCCGTTTTACGTGACCAAACCATCTAAGGCGACTCTCTCTAATCTTATCTTCCACTGGAGCTACTCCAACCTTTTCACGAATATGCTCATTTCGTATCCTATCTCTAAGGGTAAAGCCACTCATCCACCTGAGCATCCTCATCTCTGCAACACTTAACTTAGAATTATGCTTCTCTTTTAATGGCCAACATTCAGCACCATAAAGCATTGCAGGTCTCACCACCATCTTATAGAATTTTCCCTTAAGTTTGAGGGGTACTTTTCTATCACACAATAAGCCCGATGCATTCCTCCACTTCAACCATCCAACTTGGATTCTGCTGATAATATCCCCATCTATATCACCATCACTCTGAACAATAGATCCAAGATATCTAAAACGTGTACTCTTATTAATGACTTGATCGGCCAAAGTCACAATGCCCTCACTAGGTCTATTATTACTAAAATTACACCCCATATATTCCGTTTTAGATCTACTCAAGCGAAAACCTTTAGACTCTAAGGTTGACCTCCACAATTCTAGTTTACCTTCAACTCCCTCTCTAGTCTTATCAACAAGAAGAATATCATCAGCAAAAAGCATACACCAAGGTACATCCTCTTGCAAATGTCTAGTGAGAACATCGATGACTAAAGCAAAAAGATATGGGCTTAAGGCTGATCCTTGGTGTAATCCAACCGAAATAGGAAAATACTTGGTCAAACCACCTTGTGTTTGAACACAAGTAATAGCTCCTGCATACATATCTTTAATGATTTGAATATAAGCGTTATTAACTTCTTTCTTTTCAAGAACTCTCCATAGCACTTCTCTTGGAACTTTATCATATGCTTTTTCTAAATCAATAAATATCATATGTAAATCCTCCTTATTCTCTCTATATTTCTCCATCAAACCTCTTAATAAATGTATGGCTTCCATAGTAGACCTACCCGGCATAAATCCAAATTGATTTTGAGAAACATTAGTATCACGCCGCAACCTATGCTCCATAACTCGTTCCCATAGTTTTAAAGTATGACACATTAACTTAATTCCTCTATAATTCGCACAATCTTGTGCATCACCTTTATTCTTAAAAATAGGGATTAACACACTCATTCTCCACTCATCTGGCATCTTTTTAGTCTTCAAAACAGTATTAAAAAGTTTAGCAAGCCAAAAAATTCCTTCATCTCCTAAGCATTTCCACACCTCTATTGGAATATCATCAGGTCCAACAGCTTTTCCACCCTTCATTTTCTTTAAAGCCTCTCTAACTTCGGTTTTACTAATACGCCGATAAAAACAGAAATCTTTATTTTCATTTAAGGTGCTAAGATCACTACAGTCAATTTTATTTTTACATTCTTCATTAAAAAGTTTAGCAAAATATCTCATCCACCTTTGTTGAATATCATCTTCTAAAAAAAGTACTTTTTGATCTTCATCCTTAATACACTTCACTTGAACTAAATCCTTACTACTCCTATCTCTTTGTTTGGCTAGCTTATACATATATCTTTCTCCCTCCTTAGTATCTAATCTATTATATAAATCACTAAAAGCTAAACTCTTTGCATCACATATTGCTTTCTTAGATTCCTTACGTGCCTCTTTATATAATTTCCAATTATCAGAATTTATACAATTAAACCAATTTTTATAACAAATCTTCTTATTTTTAATCTTTTCTTGCACATTTGGATTCCACCACCAACTATTTTTACTATTAGGAGCTTTTCCCTTTGAAACTCCAAGCACATCTTTTGCAATATTCTTAATATTACTAGCCACTTTTTCCCACATAACATTAGCATCCTCATGCACAGACAAAATCTTAAGATCTAAAATCTTACTCTCAAAAATATTTTTGTTAATATTCTTTAAATGCCCCCATCTAATCCTAGGAAAACGTTTTACTTTATTTTTTAATTTCTTCCCCATTATCTTCAAGTCCAAAACTAATAAACGATGTTGGGTACATAAGTTTTCACTCAGAATAACTTTACAATCTTTGCAATCTAAACGATCTAATTTCCTTATAAGAAAATAATCAATCTGAGTTGTACTATATCCATTTTTATAAGTAATGAGATGCTCATTCCTTTTCTTAAATAATGTATTAGCAATTAAAAAATCATAAGCTAAACAAAAATCTAATATGGACTTACCACCTTCATTTGTCGTTCCAAACCCATGGCCACCATGAATGCTTTTAAAATCATCTACCTCTCTACCAACATGTCCATTTAAATCTCCTCCAATAAAAACTCTTTCTTCAAGAGGTATCTTTTGTATTAATTCTTCTAAGTCATTCCAAAATTTTAATTTTGAATCCATATCCAAACCCACTTGAGGAGCATAAGCACTTATAATGTTAACAATCTTAGCATCAACAACAATCTTTAAAGCTATAATTCTATCTCCAATTCTATTAATATTTATAACATTATCCTTCAAACTCTTATCTAAAATCACACCTACACCATTTCTAGTACGACTCCTACCCGAATACCAAAGTTTAAATCCTAAACTATCAATCTCCTTAGCCTTCTCTCCAACCCATTTAGTTTCCTGAATGCACAGAATATTTATCTTCCTATGAATCATAATATCTATTAATTCCATTAATTTTCCTGTAAGGGAACCTATATTCCAAGTTCCTATCCTAATTTTAGTTTCATGGACTAGCTTCTTTGCCCACATCCGTCCTTGATGTGGTAACCCTTGCCTATTTAACACTGCACCCGGGCGGCGGCCCTTGCACACTTGTCGCTGTATTCAGGCCATACAACGCGTCGCTTCCAGGGGACGCCCTAGCATTAACACAATTTCTTAAAGGATTCATGTCATTATTATTCGACAAGTTTTACGCTGGCTGTCGACTACCTAACGCAATCCTCCACTTTTCTCATCCAGGACTTGGGACCTGGCAACGGCAGAAAGGAACACATGGTAGAAGTAGATATATTATTCCTGTACTCAATAGGCTAAAATTTTATTGGAATATTAAAAGGACACAACGAACCAAATTGAAGCTGACCTTTCCATTCTGTATGTGCCAAATTCGCTCATTGGTACTGTTCTAAATTAGCACAGCCAAGGAAATCAGGTCAGTTCTCGGTTATACCCATAGGAAAGAAAAATTTGCCTAATGTTACATTATTTATGCAAAGATTATGTTTTCAGGTCATTTTGACATTTAACAATAAACACATCCTTTACCTCCACCAAAATCCATAATGCAATAAAAACAACGTGAAAGGAATGCAGGAATCAAAAACAAAAAATTCATAGCTTCTAAAGCACTAAATTTTGTGTGGATAAAAATAAATCCAGTGGATTAAAACAACATAACGTTATGCAAAGTTAAATACCTGTGTCCCAGATAGCTAATTTCAACTTTTTTCCACCTATTGTAACCATCTTTACCTTGAAATCAACACCTAAACAGAAACATGTTAAGAAAATATAGGCGAGGAAAACAAAGATAAAATATATCACCATAGAGATTGCAAAATTGCTCATTAGTTTGCGAAGTGCAAGAAAATAGTAACTGCATTTATATCTAAAATTGGTAAGACCGTAACTAAATATGGCTCTAAAGATTTGTCAGAACATTATCTGTCAGCATTTTCACCTGACATTTTGCATAGAGAGTAATAGTGTCGAGAAAATAAACTATTTTGTAAAGCACAAATATTTTGCAACTTTAGATATGCTAGAGTATAGATGAACTCGGTTTTCCAAGCACTCCACATGTTTTATAAACAAAACTGCTAAGATTGCACGGCCTACGGTTGGTAAAAGGCTATCAACTTAAAATCTTGACACAGTTTGATTAAAGGATGTATTTTGTCAGAAATAAAGAACAAAACTTGTAAATGCTAAAGTACCTAATTGGTTCCATAAGTTCATCTCGTGTACCTCAATTGCTAATTGCTATTTGTATGAAGCCATCAAAACAATTTCATAGAAAATCTTCAAACTTGCATTCAATCTAATGCAAAACTTTTCATATAGACTAAAAATATATTTGGAATTTTGGATTATGCCTAGAATCTGCCATCACCACCACTACAAATCCACTCCCCCAACCTGACCCGATGCCACTGCAACTGTACAAAGCCACCATTGTAGATGTGGCTAGGGATAAAATTCTACCATATGGGACATAAAAGTACAAAAGTAGACCTTGGAGTTGATTCAGAAATAAATTATCAGGTTCCTACAATTGTCACTGCAAGATCAGAGATGGCTAATTCACATAAGTCAATAATAGAAAAGACTTAAGGCAAAAATAAGAAAGATGATATGGAGCAAAAAAGAGCATCGTATAGGAAAAAAAAGTGGGCATAACACATGGGCTAGGTTAGCTCTTAGCCAAGGACCTGACATTGTTTGATTAAAACTAAAAATATGGCAAAACAAACTAAGATCGAGAAAGTAATCATTGATCTGAAAACTCGGTTCAGGACTAGTGCAGCATGCATAGTATTACCAAACAAGAACAAATTGCATGCATTGAAACATGGATAAAGAAGTGAAAAATAACCCATTCATGAATATCTATTCATTTTAGCAGCCAAGTCAACAAAATAGTTCCCATGCCAAGTCTTTGTTGGACATCTTTAAGTCGTCATGGGAATAGGAAACCTTTTACCAAGCATTGGCATTAGCAAAACTAGGAGAAACATGCTAGCCATGCTAAAGATAATAGACAAACAAATTTGCAGAGAAAGGCTCTAGGCAAGTTGAAAGTGATAGATGATGTGCTCAAAGCATGACCAATGTAAGGCATGAAATGCCAATGGTTAAACTCTTTTCAAACACAAAAGCTCAAGTTTGTAGTACATGTACCATAGCAAGACCAAATTTAGGCATGACACCCAAATAGTAAAATGCAAATTCGACCTAAAAGCTTGAGTTTGTTGTCCTAACTTATGATGTCTCAAAATCCTCCAACAGTAACCTCAAGTTGAAAAACTTCCAAATAATCAAGTTGAGAGGTCAAATGCTAAAATGACCATCACTCCAGCATACCTTCCACAGTGAATTATGCAAGTCATTCAAATTACTCCACCACAAGAAGCTCAATAAGGAGGCCAAGTGCAAGTCACTCAAGCCGAAACAAACATAAAATCTAATACTCCTTAGATAGTGTGAACCAAATGAAATCAAAGTTGAGCTTGATAAAGTAGTAGTATAAACTATTTTTAGACCAAAATCTTAATCTTCAATTGATATTTGATACAATACCAACAACAACAACAACAACAAGTATTTATCCCACTACGTGGGGTTGATAACATGAATCATTTTTTCTCCATTGTGTCCTATTAAGAGATAACAACACATCTACATCATTGCATGTTCAATCCGATGACAAAATAAACTCAACACCTTAGTTCCTTAAATAAATCTAAATCATAAATAAACTTCAATGCATGGCTTAATCTAGCTAATAATCCATATATTCTAATATGGCAAGCTTCAAATTTTATGGTTTTACATTTTGTTTAGAGATAAAATGATGCGAATACAAAACTATCAAGTACAATTATTGGAAATTTCTATGACCTAATAAGCCAAATTATTTATAGGAAAACCATTTAAAAGTAACTCAAGTTATTTAACAATGGAAGACTTATAAGTATAAATATTTTTTTTTCTAATTGATAATTGGAATTCAACAACAACAACAACATCAAGCCTTTGTCCCACTTCGTGGGATCGGCTACATGAATCTTTTTTCTCCATTGTGTCCTGTTAAAAGTCAAATTCTCGTTTAAATCTAATAAAGAAAGATCATTTCTAATATTTTCTAACCAAGTCTTTTTAGGTCTATCTCTACCTTTTTAAACATAAGTCAAATTTAATACCTCTACTTTCCTAACCAGGTCATCGGAAGGCTGTTGTTTTATGTGACCAAACCATCTAAGGTGACTCTCTTTAATCTTATCTTCCATTGGAGCTACTCCAACCTTTTCACGTATATGCTCATTTTGTATCCTATCTCTAAGGGTAAAGCCACTCATCCACCTGAGCATCCTCATCTCTGGAACACTTAATTTAGTATTATGCTTCTCTTTTAATGGCCAACATTCAGCACCATAAAGCATTACAGGTCTCACCACCATCTTATAGAATTTTCCCTTAAGTTTGAGGGGGATTTTTCTATCACACAACAAGCCCGATGCATTCCTCCACTTCAACCATCCAATCTGAATTCTGCTGATAATATCCCTATCTATTTTACCATCACTCCGAACAATAGATCCAAGATATCTAAAACATGTACTCTTATTAATGACTTGATCGCCCAAAATCACAATCCCTTCACTAGGTCTATTACTACTAAAATTACACTCCTTATATTCAGTTTTAGATCTACTCAAGCGAAAATTTTTAGACTCTAAGGTTGACCTCCATAATTCAAGTTTACCTTCAACTCCCACTCTAGCCTTATCAACAAGAAGAATATCAACAGCAAAAAGCATACACCAAGGTACAACCTCTTGCGAATGTCTAGTGAGAACATCCATGACTAAAGCAAAGAGATATGAGCTTAAGGCTGATCCTTGATGTAATCCAACCGAAATAGGAAAATACTTGGTCAAAACACCTTGTGTTTGAACACAAGTAATAGCTCATGCATACATATCTTTAATGATTTGAATATAAGCGATACTAACTCCTTTCTTTTCAAGAATTCTCCATAGCACTTCTCTTGGAATTTTATCATATGTTTTCTCTAAATCAATAAATATCATATGTAGATCCTCCTTATTCTCTCTATATTTCTCCATCAAACCTCTCAATAAATGTATGGCTTCCACAGTAGACCTACCCAACATGAATCCAAATTGATTTTGAGAAACATAAGTATCACACTGCAACTTACCCTCCATAACTCGCTCCCAAAGTTTTAAAGTATGAGACATTAACTTAATTCCTCTATAACTCGCACAATCTTGTGAATCAACTTTATTCTTAAAAATAGGAATTAACATACTCATTCTCCACTCATCTGACATCTTTTTAGTCTTCAAAACAGTATTAAAAAGTTTAGTAAGCCAAGAAATTCCTTCATCTCCAAAGCATTTCCACACCTCTATTGGAATATCATCAGGTCCAATAGTTTTTCCACACTTCATTTTCTGTAAAGCCTCTTTAACTTCGGTTTTACTAATACGTTGATAAAACAAAAATCTTTATTTTCATTTAGGGTGCTAAGGTTACTAAAGTCAATCGTATTTTCACATTCTTCATTAAAAAGTTTACAAAATATCTAATCCACCTTTATTGAATATCATCTTCTAAGAAAAGTACTTTTTGATCCTTATCTTTAATACATTTTACTTGAACTAAATCATTACTACCCCTATCTCTTTGTTTGGCTAACTTATACATATATCTTTTTCCCTCCTTAGTATCTAATCTATTATATAAATCATTAAAAGCTAAGATCTTTGCATCGCATATTGCTTTCTTAGATTCCTTATGTGCCTCTTTATATCTATCCCAATTATCAGAATTTTTACATCTAAACCAATTTTTATAATAAATCTTCTTATTTTTTATCTTTTCTTGCACATTTGGATTCCACCATTAACTATTTTTAGTATTAGGAGCTTTTCCCTTTTATACTCTATGTACATCTTTTACAATAATCTTAATATCACTAGCCGCATTTTCTCACATAACATTAGCATCCTCATATACAGACAAAATCTTAAGAAGATAATTAGAATTCAGATGTGCCAAAAATAGATAATAATTTTTTACCTTTAAGGTGTATATAACGAAAAATGGATACTTCAAAAGGATAAATTATTTGTGCGGAGTCCGGACGAGAAGAACCGTCCGGACATATGAGTGTACACATTGTGTATAATTTTTTAGACAGTGTATATCAAATTTTTGTAAACGCTGTGTGTACACTCATAGTTCGGACGGTTCTTTCCATCTGGACTCCGCACAAAATAATTTCTCCTTCAAAAGACACTACGTGTGTACAAGAGCACTTTACTAACTTCTAGGATTCGAGACACCAAAGGTTTATGCATACAACCAATGGAAACAAAGGTAAATAAAATTTGGAGGACCCAAACAAAAAATAGAAGGCCATCTACAAAAGCAGCACATGAGCAGGGTACCATTCAGAAGGTTACATAATTGATTGAAGGGCTAAAGCATTCTTCAACAGGCTCTATCCTCTCTGCATTGCAACATCCAGGTTAAACTGGTTACAAGCTCAACCATGTAAAGTCCGATTGCACCACAAGAATTAAAACATTTGAATACTAAATATGTTTTACCGATTAGCTATCATTGTAATTTGCTATAACTGCACGGTCGCAAAACTATTTTTTTTTCCAGCAATGTTGTGGTAAACAAATGGTGATATAATTCACTATTAGCATGCCTGCCCAAATGTTGATGGATTTAAAAGAGGCACAAGTGACACACAACATAAAAAAATAAAGCATTAATGCATGAGCAGAAAAGCTCCTAGATTTATTCTGTATTAAAAATCCTCCACAGAAGTTATACTCATTTCAGCAGAAACGATTTATACTACACACCAATGGTAGGGGATAGATCTTCAAAGGAGTCTGATGTGAATCTCAATAGGAGGCTACTTTTCCCTACTCCAGAATCCCCAATCATGAGGAGCTTGAACAAGTAATCAAACTCTGGTTGGCTTGAAGGAGATGGATCCATCGAATTTTCCTGCGGGGCTAAGCCACAGAAATCATTAGAGGAAATAAGCATGAATAATAAAAAGAGAGTGAAAAACTAGTAAATCATCCAATTTTTGTCATAGACAACCTAGAAAAATAACGTACCAGTAAGATACGAGTTTGCTTCAGAAACTTGCGAGGGGTACACGGTAAACAACTCCAACGAAGTCGATTCGGGAGCTGAAAGTGTAGAAAGGGAAAAGTGAACAGTCGAGAAGGAAAGGTGATGGTCGGAATTGATGAAGTCGGTGGCGGTGGACCTTATTTTTCCGTCAAGAAAGATGAAAACATGACGTTACACGTTCCTTATGTTCGACACCTCGCACGCAGCCACATGGTTCACTTCCTTTTTGCTATTTTTAAAAAAATAATACAATAAGATAGAAGAGAAATTTTTGATTTTGTATGATTTATAATAATCATAATTAAGTATATATATATATATATACACATTTATTGTAATTCCAAAGTTTGATCTTTTAGTTTGATGATTACAAGTATTATGGAAAGTTTATTTAGTTTCTTCTACTTTTTATACTACATATTTTATGTGTGCATCGCTAATATTTCAGGTTCAACATACACAAACACATCGTCAAAGAATCAGAGCCCAAGTAATTGTTGCCGTCGAATTCAACTTACTTAAAATAGGCAAATTTGAAGTTTAAAAATTAACTATTCGTATTGTACGATATTTAACTAATGTTGCGTAATTTATGCTCGGGGATTAAAGAATCAAAATAGATCTATATTAATTGCATATCATACTATAAGATCGTGTGTTGGACAATACAAACCACCTGAGAACTCGCTAACCAAACTTTGGTTCGTCCTATATGATTCGATGGTTTATTTGAACCAATTGTACTTGATGATTTGTAATCGTACGAGATAACCTCAATCCAAAAATCGGATTGTACAATCTGAGTCGTCAAAATTGAAATTAGGATTTTTTTGAAACTCTATATATACTTTTGTTATAATCTTAGTAAGAGTCCATGGCACTCAGATGTCTATTTATTTAAAGAGAATGTTTAAAGAGAGAGTATTAAGCAAAAGAGAAAAAGGGTGAGGTCGAATGAGAGGGAGAAGAGCCTTGTGGGATTCAAGGGAGTGTGTGAGAGGTTTTCACATAGTTGTTTTGGCCAACTTGCACTTGAGTTCCTCCAAGTGTGTTAGTGTTTAGTCTTGAGGGAAGCCCTCTGAAGAAGCCTTTGGTTTCAAAAGTCATCGACTACTCCACACGCACTAAGGAGGTGAGGGATTTCAATAACTCCACGCACCGAAGAGATGAAAAGGATTATAATGATTCCGCTGGGCTAAGGACGTGAAATGAGAGATTCTTTGATAGAGAAGAGTCTGTATAGGCTTCTCCGTCTAACCGTAAGCTAAAGAAGAGCCACTATCGATTAGTGCAATACCCGAAGAGAGGATCTCCAGGGAGTGGACGTAGGTCAAGTTGATCAAACCACTATTAAAATTGGTTTGCGTTCTTTTTCTTTTTGTATTTACTTTTTGCATTTTTACTTTCCTGCATATTTATTTTTCTTCAATCTGAGTTGAGTATAATTATTATTATGATACAAAAATCATTATGGTTAATTGGGATTGATATTTATTTTATAAAGAAATAAAAAAATCAGAAAAATAAAAAAATAAAAAATTATTATTTATTTTTTCTACTTAAAAAACACAAAAAGATTAGAATTTATTTTGGGTTGTTATTGTGAATTGTAATTTCGTTTATTAAAATGCTTTTGTAATAAAATCTGATTTTAATTTTTAATCAAAAAGATTTTTAAATCACCAATTTAACCACCCCATACTCTTGGTATTTTATTTCAATGTTCAATTTATTTCATAGCCAACAATTGAACTTTAAATCGGTATCAGAGCACTTTCAATATTCTCACTATTTGTTTTTAAAAATTATATATCTAAGAATTAATTTCAGAACAAAATGTTATCTTTATATAAGAAGATTATTTATTAAAGTCTCTTATGATTGGTGTTCTAAACTATAGTTCAAACAAAGTTCAAAAAAAGGTTTAAGCAATGTTTGATCATGCTTCTAAAAAAATATAACAATGTTCGAAAGATGGGTTGAGAAAGGTTCGAATTAGATTCTAGCAAGCTTCAGCGAGTTTTAAGCCTGTTTCAAACTAGGTCCAAATTGAAATTATATTCGAACATAATTTGAACCAAGCTCATAAAGGGTTTGAAGCTCTTAGACTAGGTTCAAAGAAGGTATTATAGTTGGTGTTATAGTTATTTCAATTTTTTGGATTTTAAAATAATTAATATTCCATCATTATGACAAGCATTATAACATTGACTAAAACCAAAAAATAGCATTTGTCTAATAATTATATTAAATAAAGCCACTCATTAAATCAATCACCTTACAAAGAGATTGTGGACTGATAATTAAAACACAAATGAAAGTCTTCTAATATCTAAAATAATTACAATATTGCAATTATGAAAAAAAATAATGTAAAAATGATTATGAATGTAGTGGGCTATTAACACTATAAGTAACTCGATTATGACCTTTAACCTCCTTTGAAGGCCTTTCATTCTTATTTAGAAAACCAGTCTTTGACTTCACCACTAAGGGTAGCATGACAATGCTCTTTGTTTTATCTAAAACTTCTCAAGACTGTATATTTCTAACTAGATATGCACCCAACCATACTTCACATGAGAGGTCAATAATGTCACTAATAAAAGTATATGTACTTTCATGTAAATTGATATTACCATTAAAATCTATATCAAGAATATGCAATTCAAATGACCTAATTAAAAAATAATAAACTTTTTAACCTTATTCAAGAGTTTGCTAAATGCTTCTTTAATTTTTTTAGCCAAAATATTTCTTATATTTATTGTATTGGCAAATTGTACCCCATGAGCTCTTAGAGGTTATTGATGAAAGTGCGAACAGGTTGTTAGACCTATTGCTCAATGTCCCTAGGCTAACCAAGAGGGGGGGTGAATTGGTTCTTTTAAAAATTACTCTTGATATTTTGAAAAATTTAAAAGCTAATCGTACAGTACGATATAACTTCGTACAGTACGAACAACGATAATTTTTACGCTTTCATTCAACACAGAAATTCAACCACAAAGAGAATAAACTGCGGAAAATAGAAATGCAGAAAATAAATAGTGGACAGAAAACACCAGAATTTATAGTGGTTCGGTCAAACACGACCTACATCCACTCCCTAGAGACTCCTTCTCTAGGTATTGCACTAAACTCAAGTGACTCTCCTTTTGCCCCCACAGCAAGGTGGAGAAGCCTTTACAAACTCTCTTCCACCAACCCCGGTGTGGCAGAGAACCGTCGTCCTTTTCACCCTCCAAGTGCGGCAGAGAACCGTCGTCCTTTTCACTCTTCAAGTGCGGCAGAGAACATTCGTCCTTTTCACTCTCCAAGTTCGGCAGAGAACCTTCATCCTTTTCACTCTTCAAGTGTGGCAGAGAACCAGAATCCTCTCAAACAATCCTTTTGCAAAAGTCTCCAAGAAAACTAGGAAGATGCTTAAAGAACAAGTAAAAGAAATCCTCTCAATTGGATAACCTTGTGAATCTCCTCACAATTTTCTCTTGAAAGATCTCTCAAAACTCACTCCCAAACACTCTCCCAATCACTCTCCTCTCACTCCCCAAAAGAAGTTTCGCAGAAGGATCTATTCTTCAAACAGTTTTGAGTCATTTTTATACTTGGGACAGAAAAAACTGTCCAAAAATTGAAATTTTAAGTTAAGTCCGTACCGATCGTCCCGTACGATATAAGATCGTACTGTACGAATAGTTCATTACATCAAACTATCTGTCTCGTACAACTTATCAGACGAACAAGTCAGAGCCGTTCGTACGAACATTTCGTCCTGTACGAACTCTTGGACGATCGAGTCAGTGAGCTTCGTACGAGCATTCGTCCAGTACAAACACTTGGACGATCAAGTCAATGAGCATCATACGAACCATTCGTCCCGTACGAACGCTTGGATGAATCAAACAGAGCGCTTCATCCGAGCTATTCGTCCCGTACGAATGCTTGGATGAATCGAACAGAGCGCTTCGTCCGAGCTGTTCATCCCGTACGAACCCTATTTTAAGCAGTTCATACAACAAAAACTCATGTACAAATGGTATTCGTACTGTACGAACATGACTTAAAAAAATTTTCTTGGCATGCGGGTTCTTTTTGGAGGACAAATTCTACAGATCGTCCCGTACGATATCAAATCGTACTGTACGATCAGTTTAAAAAAATTTAAACTTTTACTCCCCTGTTGTGTGTGTGTGCGTGCATAGTTATCCAACTTACAACCACACTCTCTCAGACTCAAGAAAAAGAAAAATTTGTAGACTTCATTTACAGTGGATAGGTAAACTTGAAGTCTTCAACAATCTAGAGTATGAATTTCCTGAAAGATACTTTAGTACACACCACAAAAACTCAAATATATGTTAAAAGATGAATTAGACAAATAATAAGCTTTTATAATCATCAAAAATCTAAATAATATAAATTTGGATTAGAATTCACATGAACAAACTGATTCACCCAAATCACAACAATCTCTCCGTTTTTGATGATGGCAAAATAACTATTGTTTGAAATGAATTACATAAAATTAGATCTTCTAACATCCACTAAATGTACTCCCTTAAATAAAAGAACTACATCCCCCTAAATAAAAGATTCCTAAGGTTCCCCTAAAGCATTGACTTATCGTATCTCTAAGCTCCCCCTAAAGACTAATCAAGATATATGAGAATAGAGAATCAAGATATATGAGGATAGAGAATTTTACATGGAATAAACAAGGGAAGGGAAGGAAAGAGTGTAGAAATGATAACACAAGCACATGCAAAAAAATAGCACAAATAAACAAATAAATAGTCAAACAAATAAATAGCACATAACATGTACATAACATACAAAATAACACATACAAAACACCACATAATATACATAAGTCAAACAATAAAACTCTCCCCCTTTTGCCAATAGCAAAAAGGTCACTTAAAAATAGTTGAGAAAAGGAATAATGTTAAATGAAGTTTAACTACAATATTCAATTGAGATGCAAAAACTAAATACTCAAAAATATTAGATTGCATAGAATGTTAAGGAGAAGAGAGGTTGATCTAAAGTAGTAAGGTATTGGACATATTAGTAGTCTCAATTTTGTACAGAAGATGAGATAACATTACCAAAATTCTAAGTCTACAGTGACAATTATTGATTAGTGAAAAAAGATAAAAAATGTTAAAGGAAAGAAAATTTGGCGACTTTGCGTATCTTTTCAAAATATAGGCTAATTTTATACCTTATTAAAATTTGGTGATATTGCGCATCTTTTATTGGATGACACACTTTGTGTGTCTTTTCACATTTGGCGACATTGCGCATCTTTTCTTGTGTGGCACATTTTGAGCATCTTTTCAAGCTTTGCTTTAAATGTAAGATTCTTTTTAAGAACATTATCTCTTAGTCACAAATACAATAATAAACACAAAGATTTAGACACTGAGAATAATGTTAAAACATCAAAAAGACATAAATTTAGACTAAATAATACATGTCTAAATAAGATTAAGTAAGATCTTCTAATCCACACCAAAACATAATAAAATCTAAAAAATTTGAAAGTTTAAATTTATGCATAGTATTTTCTATTGTAATATGAACTCAATTAACATTCTAGATTATTAATCAACTATAGTCAAGTGATTTTTTTTTAAATAACATATCCAGTCATTAACACAAAAAGGATAAGCAGAGAAACACTAGAACATTTCATTACTAATCATCTGAAACATACAACATATCAAGTTTTACATTCAGGTATGATCTCATAAAAAACTTACTTACATTTCTAAACATAAACATGACAACACATAAAAACATCATAAAAACTGATAAAGAGAACCACAATCACATTTAAACTGAACCATAACAAATCAAGCTAGAACTGAGAAGGGCCCTGATCCGGATGAGGTGGTGGAGCACCAAACAACGCAAAATAGCTGTTAAGAGTAGCAATATTAGTGTTTACAGTATCAAATTGATCATCCTGTCTCTTTAAATGAGCCTCCATGTCATCAAACCTTTGGTCCATTCTATCAAAATGTTGGACCATGTTTTGATAGAAATCCTGTGATGGTTCAGATGCAGTTGAGGGTGCACCTGAAGGAGCAGAAGTTGAAAGAGGCTCATCATCTGAGCTGTCAGCTGTACCCTCTTTCCCAAATAACGCTCTAAAGGAAGCGTCAGTAAAGTACAGTGGAAGTTCGGAAGGACCAGAAGGATGAACTAGGTTATATTTTCTCTCTAGGATGTAACACACAATATGTCCTAAAGCAATATTTTTCTTCCTCTTCACACTAGCCAGACCAATATCAGACATATATTAGATGTAGTCTAAGATCAATTGGGCTTCATCTATAGGTTGGCCAGTCATAATAAGAAAAGTGGTTGAGGAAAGAAGTGGAGTCATGTTAACTCGATCTCCTGCTTTAGGTATAATTGATGTCCTAAGCACATGTTGGATTATCCTTACATTTTGATTCAATGTAGTGTGGGTGTGCTTACACCTCTAAGAATTCAGTTAATTTCTGACCAACCAGTTTCAGGTCTAGTGGAGAAGGTATGAGCTCTAATCCCTTGAGTTCTAAGATGAACATATTCCCCTAGGTCCTCCTTGGTTATCACTACTTTTTGCTTGAGTACAAAAGACGAAATGACTGAGTGATCCTGGTTAAAGGTCATGTTGGCCAGGAACACATGAAATAGATCCTTATTGAAAGCATAAATCAAGGTCAAGAGAAAAGAAAAATGGGTCGAGTCAAAGAGGGGCATAACTGCAAAATGTATATTTTCCTGCAGTAGAATGCGGGAAGGAGTAACCTTAGATGCAGCATACCTAAGGTGTGCTTCCTCATTCTCTTCACTAAGAAAGTTATCATCCCAGTTCCTTCTAGACGTTGAAGCCCTAGCAAACCGTGCTCTTTTTCCACTGCCAGACGTCTTCTCTCAAGGCTCTAAAAGGTTCTAGATAGAAATTGAAATGAAAGAAAATGACCCGCCTTTATATAGAAAAAACCTTCGATCGTACTGTATGAATCAAATTCGTACAAGACGAACCTTGATTCGTCCGGGACGAATGAAAGTTCGTCTAAGATGAACGAAAGCAGTCAAAATAAAATGGCTTTTCATAAACTGCTCGTCCCGAGGCATCCTTTCGTACAGGCTTTTTGACTTCCTGATCGTATAGACGCTGACGTGTTCATCCGGGATGATCAGAAAATTTAAGTTTGTTCAGGTGACGGTTAGGTTCGTCCCTCACGTGAAATGACATGTGGATCGTACAGATGAATGACGTATTTGTACGTATGATCACCAATAATAACTGCTCCTAACTGTGTTTCCTCCCCGTTCGTACAGACGAAGTGTGGGTACGATGATATAATCGTACAGTACGATGACATATCGTATAGTATGAATAGACACTATAAACTCCCATCACTTTAAAACTTGCATGCCTTTCAACATTCAAACAAGGAACAAAAACACAACAGTAAATTTTGATTTTTCTCTCCCCTTTTTAAAAAAAAAATTCAACGAACAAACTAACAAACACAAACAAATAAAAATACATTTGCAGAAATTTCAATCAAGTATTTAGATCTATCACACCTAGCCTTATCCTCAACATGCTAAATGTGTCAAAGGCTAAGGATTTTGTGAAAATATCTGCAAGCTGATCTTTAGTAGCGACGTGATGTAGTTCAATTTCTCTTTTCGCTACATGATCTCTTATAAAATGATGCTTTATGTCAATATGCTTGGTTCTAGAATGTTGAATAGGATTCTTTGAAATACAAATGGCACTAGTGTTGTCATAAAATATTGGAATGGTGCCAACTACAAATCCTAAGTCACTCAATTGTTGTTTCAACCAAAGCACCTGTGCCACACAACTCCCTAAGGCAATGTATTCTGCTTCAACTGTAGAAAGTGCTACTGAATTTTGTTTTCTACTGGACCAAGATACTAATGAATTTCCAATGAATTGACATATTCCAGAAGTACTTTTTCTATCCACCCTACAGCCTACAAAATCTGAATCTGAGTATCCAATAATATCAAAAGACGAACTGTTCTTAGGATACCAAATTCCTAAATTTTGAGTTCCCAAAAGATATCTTAAGATCCTTTTTACTGCTATCAAATGTGATTCTTTTGGATCAGCTTGAAATCTAGCACATAAGCAAACACTAAACATAATGTCAGGTCTGCTAGCAGTCAAATAAAGCAAAGATCTAATTATTCCTCTAAACTTCTTTTGATCAACAGATTTTTTCTTAGGATCCTTATCTAATAAAACTGAGGAACTCATGGGTGTAGTGACTGGTTTAGCATTATCCATTTCATACTTTTTGAGGATTTCCTTCACATATTTAGATTGACAAAGAAAAGTTCCTTCCTCATTTTGCTTAATGTTAAAGCCAAGAAAATAAGTCAAATCACCCATCAAACTCATCTCAAATTCACTACTCATTATTTTTGAAAATTCATCACATAGAGCTTTATCAGTTGATCCAAAGATGATATCATCCACATATATTTGTACAATGAGTATCTCATTTTCAAATCTTTTCAAAAATAGAGTGGTGTCCACACTTCCTTTAACAAATAATCTGTTTAATAAGAAAGTGCTTAACCTCTCATACCATGCTCTAGGTGCCTGTTTTAATCCATATAATACCTTTTTTAATTTGAAAATATAATTAGGGTATTTAGAATTTTCAAAACCAGGGGGTTGCTCAACATAAATATCCTCTTCTATCACCCCATTTAGAAAGGTACTCTTGACATCCATCTGATACAATTTAAAATTTTTAAAACAGGCAAAGGCTAACAAAACTCTTATTGCTTCTAGTCTTACTACAGGGGCAAAGGTCTCCTCAAAATCAATTCCTTCAATTTGATTATAACCCTTAGCTACTAATCTAGCCTTATTTCTCACAATTACTCCTGAATCATTCATCTTATTTTTGAACACCCACTTAGTCCCAACTACACTTTGATCTTTGGCCTTTCCATTAATTCCTAAACATCATTTCTCTTGAATTGATTCAACTCCTCTTGCATGGCCAAAATCCAAAATTCATCCAAAAGTGCTTGTTCTATGTTCGTGGGTTCTATCATTGAAATAAATGCTGAATGATTCACTTCTTTCCTCAAACCATGCCTAGTTCTAACTCCTTCACTTAGTTCACCTAAAATTAATTCTTTTGGATGACTCCTTACAAATTTTTATTCTCTAAGCAATTAGTTTTCCTCTTCTTTTTCAACCCTTTCTTCAACTTTTTGATTTTCAAGTTTTTGGGTTATCACCTCAACCTCATCTTCATTCAACTTATACCCTTTACTATCATAGGATTTATCAAAAATAACATGTGTGGTCTCTTCAACTACCAATGTTCTCTTATTAAAAACTCTATAGGATTTTCCAACACTTAAATATCCTAGAAAGATTCCTTCATCTGATTTCGGATCAAATTTTCCTAGAAGAGTTTTATCATTATTATGTATGAACACTTTACATCCAAAAATATGTAGATGCGAGAGGTTGGGACTTCTACCTTTAAGAAGTTCATAGGGAGTCTTATTCAATTTAGACCTTATGTATACCCTATTCAATACATAACATGCTGTACTAACTGCTTCAGCCCAAAAGTATTTAGGAAGTGAATATTCTGCCAACATGGCCCTAGTAGTTTCAACTAATATCATGTTCTTTCTTTCTACAACTCCATTCTGTTGAGGTGTCCTAGGAGCTGAGAAGTTGTGTTCAATTCTAAGAGATTTGCAAAAATCATTAAACATTTCATTTTCAAATTCTCCCCCATGATCACTTTGGATACTTATAATTTCAAAACCAAGTTTCTTCTGAATCCAAGTGGCAAAATCTCTGAACTCTTCAAATGATTCACTCTTATGATTTAAAAATCTAATCCAGGTGAATCTAGTATAGTCATCCATAATAACATACCCAAATCTTTTTCCTCCTAAACTTAAGGTACTAACAGGTCAAAATAAATCCATGTGAAGAATTTCTAAGGGCTTGCTAGTCTTAATTTCCTTGATAGAATTAAATGAGGATCTCACTTATTTTCCTAGTTGACATACATCACACAAGTGATTTATAGTAAAATCCAATTTGGGTACTTCTCTAACTAGTTACTTTTGAGTGATTTTTCTAAGATTTTTCATGCTAGCATGATAAAGCCTTCTATGCCACAACCATGATTCATCAGATACAGTTTTCAAGCACAAGATAGTAGATGGTTTAACAGAATTAAAATCTAGTATGTAGACATTATTCACCCTATCACCATTCAAAACAACAGTTCCATTTAGATTAATAACACAACTTATAGGTAAAAATTTTATATGATAGCGCTTGTCACATAATTGACTAATACTCAACAGATTGTGTTTCAAGCCTTCAATCAACAGTATATTCTCAATAACAAAATTTTTTGAATTTCTAATTATACCTGTACCTACCACTCTCTTGGTGGTATTATCTCCAAGCATCACCTTGCCTCCATTCCTGGCTTCCAGTGATATAAATTGATTCGTATCTCCGGTCATATGCTTTGAGCATCCGCTGTCCAGGTACCAAATACTCTCACGAGGTCTTCTGTGAGAGCGTTCCTGCAAAATGATCAAACGTTAGTCTTGGGAACCCAAACAAGTTTGGGTTCACCTCTTAGCAACTTTAAACCAGATGCATGTGTGATATGCCGTGGTTTATGCACCTTAGGTCTCCATACTAAATGTGTTCTATACTTCAAAGTACAGGTATGGAAAATATGTCCTAAACTACCACAAGAAAAACACTTTATCCCTGGAAAGGGATTCACTAATCTATTCTTCCTAAATTTTTTTTTTAGATCTTGAGTCAATATTCTTGTGGTAAGATTCATGAAACTCTTCAAGTTTAGGTGGTATTTTATTTTACTTAAGTGCTTTAATTTGAACTTCAAGATAAGCATTGGCACTTTCTAAAATCGAATTATCAATTTTCAACTCATGCTCTCTAGAATCTGATTCATCCATAAAGGTCTTAAAATCTTTTTCAAGTTCAGCATTTGATAATTTTAAAAGATTATGCTGTTTGTTTAAATCATCATACTCATCCAACAAAGTCATATGGTTGATGTCAATTAATGCATGATCTTTTCTAAGGATCTCATAATCTTTCTGTAGCTCTATATAATCCAAATTTAACTTAACGTGCAGTTTCTTAAGTTTCCTATATGTAGAGTGTATGCGTTTAGAAACTTCAAATAATTCTTCATAGCTTAAATCACATACCTCATCCTCATCTGAATGATCGAGATTATCAGCCATTAAGTACAAATTGGTAACTTCCTCTTCTAGTGCTGTTTCTGACGAATCAGAAGCTGAGTCCGCCCAGAAAGCTCATTGTACTCTCTTTTTACCCCTTTTATTCTTTGGTTTCTCCTCGGTCTTCTCCTTGCTAAGATTTTCTTTGAGATTGGGGCAATCTGTCTTGATGTGTCCTGGCTTCCTGCACTCATAGCAAATGACTTCATTTGAAGCCTTAACATTCTTCTGGAACTTACCTTTGTTCCAAAACTGGCGTCTTCTCTGCTTCCTTTTTAGGAAACTTCTAAATTGCCTCATCATCAGGGCAATATTCTCTTCATCCTCAGATAGTGACTGATCACTTTCAGAGTCATCCACCTTTAAAGCAATGTTCTTCTCCTTTCGCTTCTCACCTACATCAATCTATCTTTGAGTCACCGATTGCTTGTAAGCAATTAGTGATCCAAGAAGATTATCAACGGAATAAACATTCAAATCTTTAGATTCAGTTATTGCAGTTATCTTTGCATCATATGCAGAAGGTAAACAACGTAATATCTTGTTAACTTTCTCTGCATTCGTCAACTCCCTACCTAAAGTATGCAATGAAGTGGCTATGTGTGTAAAACGAGTGTACATGTCAGTAATTGATTCATTTGTTTTATGCAAAAAAGTTCATAGTCGTGCAAGAGAATGTTCAATCTAGTTTATTTCACTTCATTTGTACCTTCATATGTGATGCAAAGTCTATCCCAAATTTCTTTTCCTAATTTATAGGTAGATACACGCATGTAATCTTCTGACTTTAAAGCACAAAAGAAACTATTCAAACACTTAGCATTCAGTTGTGCCAATTCACGTTCTTCTACAGTCCAGTTTGCAAAAGGTGTTTGAACTCTTATTCCTTATACAATCCTAATAGGTTTAGTATAACCATCCTGAACTAATATCCACATATGATAGTCAAGTGATTGTAGAAAAGTAGACATGCGAGTTTTCCAAAAATCAAAAGGGATATTATCAAATAACGGTGGTCTAGTGATCGAGTATCCTTCCATAGTATTTCTATTTTCAAAATTAGCCATGATCGAAATATCAAAAAGTATTTAAACAGTTATTTTTGAAATTATCTCTGATACCACTTGAAAGTGCGAACAGGTTGTTAGACCTATTGCTCAATGTCCCTAGGCTAACCAAGAGGGGGGGGGGGGGTGAATTGGTTCTTTTAAAAATTACTCTTGATACTTTGGAAAATTTAAAAGCTAATCGTATAGTACGATATAACTTCGTACAGTACGAACAGAGATAATTTTTGCTCTTTCGTTCAACACAGAAATTCAACCACAAAGAGAATAAACTGCGGAAAATAGAAATACAGAAAATAAATAGTGGACAGAAAATACTAGAATTTATAGTGGTTCGGTCAAACACGACCTACATCCACTCCCTAGAGACTCCTTCTCTAGGTATTGCACTAAACTCAAGTGACTCTCCTTTTGCCCCCACAGCAAGGGGAAGAAGCCTTTACAAACTCTCTTCCACCAACCCTGGTGCGGTGGAGAACCGTCGTCCTTTTCACCCTCCAAGTGCGGCAGAGAACCGTCATCCTTTTCACTCTTCAAGTGCGGTAGAGAACCTTCATCCTTTTTACTCTCCAAGTGCGGCAGAGAACCTTCATCCTTTTCACTCTCCAAGTACGACAGAGAACTGGAATCCTCTTGAACAATCCTCCTACAAAAGTCTCCAAGGAAACTAGGACGATGCTTGAAGAACAAGTAAAAGAAATCCTCTCAATTGGATAACCTTGTGAATCTCCTCACAATTTTCTCTTGAAAGATCTCTCAAAGCTCACTCCCAAACACTCTCCCAAACACTCTCCTCTCACTCCCCAAAAGAATTTTTGCAAAAGGATCTATTCTTCAAACAGTTTTGAGTTATTTTTATACTTGGGACAGAAAAAACCGTCCAAAAACTAAAATTTCAAGTTAAGTCCGTGCCGATCATCCCATACGATATGAGATCGTACTGTACGAATAGTTCATTACATCAAACTATCCGTCTCGTATGACTCATCAGACGAACAAGTCAGAGCCGTTCGTACGAACATTTCGTTCCGTACGAACTCTTGGACGATCGAGTCAGTGAGCTTCGTACGAGCATTCGTCCAGTATGAACACTTGGACGATCAAGTCAGTGAGCATCGTACGAACCATTCGTCCCGTGCGAACGCTTGGACGAATCGAACAGAGTGCTTCGTCCGAGCTGTTCGCCCCGTACGAACGCTTGGACGAATCGAACAGAGCGCTTCGTCCGAGCTGTTCGTCCCGTACGAACCCTTGGATGAACCCTATTTTAAGCAGTTCGTACAGCAAAAACTCATGTACGAATGGTATTCATACTGTACGAACATGACTTAGAAAAATTTTCTTGGCATGCGGGTTCTTTTTAGAGGACAAATTCTACAGATCGTCCTGTACGATATCAAATAGTACTGTACGATCAGTTTAAAAAAAATTAAACTTTTACTCCCCTATTGTGTGTGTGTGTGCATAGTTATCCAACTTACAATCACACTCTCTCAGACTCAAGAAAAAGAAAAATTTACAAACTTCATTTAAAGTGGACAGGTGAACTTGAAGTCTTCAACAATCTAGAGTGTGAATTTCCTGAAAGATACTTTAGTACACACCACAAAAACTCAAATATATGTTAAAAGATGAATTAGACAAATAATAAGCTTTTGTAATCATAAAAAATCTAAATAATATAAACTTGGATTAGAATTCACATGAACAAACTGATTCACCCAAATCACAACAATTGATATTTTGATGATTTTTAATATTATTAGTTGAGATATTTGTGAGTGAAATTTATTTGTAGAGGCTTTCTAGCCAAGCTAACCATATAGTTAAATAAAGTGTTGAAAACCAAATAATAGAGGATGCATTACTTGGATGGAAATCACATTAATGAACTCAATAAATGGAAGAATAAGGGCCATCAAGAAAACGAGGAGTGCAAAGAAGCACCTAAGGGCTATGGAGGGGTGAATTGGTGTGCCTTTAAGAATTATAACTAATTTACAGAAGCTTAAACACCAATTTTAAATCTCTTAAGAAATAAAAATACAACACTATTTTTTTTTGTAAATTATATATAGAATTTTTTTTACCAAATATTATGCTTAAAGAATGAAAAAAATGATTTAAAAAAAAAATTCAACACTAATTAGATATTTCAAAAGAGTCTCAAATTTTTATCATAATCATGATATCATGGTAAATAAAGATTTTTCACAACTTAAAGTAGTAGTGAATAAAAATATAGGGCCACATAAGTAAAAATAAAATAAACAAAAAGGAAAAGATACACAAACAAATTTATCATGGTTCAGCAACTGGCCTATGTTGTAATAACCTAAAATTTCATAAAATGAAGTAATTTGAAAATAGAATAAAATGTGAAATGTAATACTGTGGCACTACTTTAGAGGGCGTAGTAGCGTTGTGTTCTCTATTCTACAAAAACCCAAATCTCTACGTGTAGTACAACGTTACTATGGTCTATAGCACCATGACGTCAGGAAATAAATATCCCTAATCACCTTACCCCCCACCCCTCCCATTTGATGTGCCTTCACAGGGAAGAAAGGAAAAGAGGAAAAAGAGAGAAGGGAGAGAGAGGAGAGAGAGAAGGCCTTCTAAGGCATTTCTATTCATTGAGTCTAATATAAATTTTCTTCTGATCTTGGTAGGTAATTTGAATCCTATTTTCATTTTCAATAATTTTATCTCTTCTAGAATTGATAAAAATGTAATATCTCCTGATATGGTGAACTTTCATAGTATAACTTTTGATATGTGATCAATATCATCACTTTGAATATTTTAATTATTTTATATTGAAATATTATTAGTTAGTTTTATCTATAGGTCATTTTGTTTGAAATGAGTAGAACAATATTAAATACAAAATGATTAAGAGTTAGTATACCACATTTGAACGTGAAATACATAATATGCATAAATTTACTATTCATTTGGTCTAATATGCATTTTGGCATAATATTAGTATGCTGATGAGCATACTATATGTTATGATATTTTCACTACATGTGCACATATTATGTAATACTCTGAATTGATATGATAAACATAATTAAGTAGGAAATACTCGTTATAAATGATATGAATGAAGAGGGTTCGCTATAGATTGAATTCTCTATACAAAAGGATAGGCCGGTAAGCTTTTCTTAAAATCAAAGGTTTATGGTAATATCATGGATTAAGCTTGAGATTGATTGTCTAATTACACTAACGGATAGAGAGTGATGCCTATAAAATGAAATCCACCTGTTTAAAGATTAATTGATGTGATAGAATGGGAAAACACCATGTGTAGCTGGATGTTTTGCCTTGCTTTAGTATAAATGATTTGACATATACATATATGCATAATTCATGTAATAGTACCTAATACATTGAAAAACACATGATAGCATACATGATAATATACATAATGAGACATATAGAGTAAGAAAGACTGATATGACTAATAAGGGTGGTACAAGTGTATGAATATTGATATATAAATGATGCTTGGCACATGGCATACAAATTACATGCATTTGCTAAAAGAATAAGGATTCATAAGTGATAGCTTAAATATAATATTATAAAAGGTTTATATAGAACTTTATTGATGTAAAGATTATTGATTTACTTCTATTTATTAATTTTCTAAAGATTCTTAGATTAACATTTGTATATTAATCATACTGATTCATATTGGTTCATATTATTTATTAATTAATGTAAATTCATATAGACCTATACAAATTGCATTAATTGAGATGAAGTATGCATATCGATTTTAAATGCTTTATATTGAATATAGTGATAGGTTCAGGTAACTACTGGGCTTTTGTTGCTAACTATGTGGCTTTAATGATTTCATGTCAGGGAAAGAATCAGAACACAGTCGAGTGAGGTAGATTGGGATCTTCAAGTTTAGTTTTTTTTATGTAATTTTTTCTTTTGTAATCAAGAATATTTAATGATATATTGATGTTGCATAATGAACTTCTAGTTATTGTACATGATTTTTTTGGTGCTCAATATAAAATTATAATTGATGTATGTGATTTATAGTTGCTTTCGCCAGACTTCTCTGTATAATTTAATTATTAGAGGCTCTAGTAAATTAAATAAAAAGGATAAAAAGATGCAATTCTTCCAAATTAAATCTTAGGGCATCACAAAGTGGTATTAGAGCAGAGGTATTAGAAGAATTGAATTATAATTGGAGCCATTAGATTGATTATGAGTGGGGTAGAAGTTAGATAATATAGATTTTAATATTTGCATATTTGATTGATTAATTGTATCTGTATTTATGTTGAGTTTGTATGCTTGATTGATTAGGAAAGAGAATTATATAAGTGGATAGATGGATCCTACTAACTAGAATGTACAACATGAACAAAGTGCAATAGCGGCTCTAATGGCTTCTGATAGTATGTTACAATTTACTAGAACTGTCACTCAAATTGTAAGTGACACTCAGAGTAAAGCCTACAGATGTTTCAAAAGTTGAAGCCTCCACTATTCAAGAGAGTTGTAGAGCCCCAGGAGAAAAAAATTGATAGTATGTATTATCTTAAGAGCAAGAAAGTGTCACTAGTAGGATTTTTTTTTGGAGGTGAAGCAAAGAGATGGTGGATTGGAGAACAATGAGAGAAACTCCAGGTAATGATGAATGTAAAGTTTACTTGGGTATAGTTTATTGCCATCTTTAGGAACTAGTTTGTAACTTCATTAACCCGATAATAAACATAGAAGGATTTTATTAGATAAGATAAGGGAAAAATGACAATGTAGTATGAAGTAAAATTTATTGCATTAGCTAAGTATGTCCTGCAATTGATTAGCACAACATATGAGTGCTATAGATATCTAAGAGGAATGAAGGATGAACTGATGTACCTACTTGTACCATTAAGGATTTAAGAATTTTTAGAATTTGTTAAGAGAGAAAGGATAGTAATTAATGATTTAGCTATATAACTATTAATATAGGATATGGGTAGAAAGAAGAAAACTTAAGAATTTAGCACAAGAATATTAAAGAATTCTAAGAAAAAGATGATAGGATATTCAAGTGTTCTAGATGTGGCGGAGAACTGCAAGATAATATTTTTTGATCATTGGGTAGTGCTTTAGAAGTGGGTAGTGAGGATATCAGCTAGTTGATTGCCCATAATAGAGATTGAGAGAAGGATCCATATCAAGAACATAGTAGTCTAGACAGGCCTATAAATAGAGGATAGTCGGCAATATGATTTATAATGAAGGACTAGTAAATAGAGCTCAAGCATCTAAAAATAGGATAGAGGAGAGGTGTGAGTGAGAGTTAGAGAAAGCTTACTCATTCTTCTATTGCAACACCAATATGATGAAGAGTCTATAGTTTTGTATAATAACAGAATAGGGATTCACCTAAGAGACCCCTGGTAGAATTATCTATCCAAAGAAATTATTTTATAGAATTTATTTGATTTTGAATGATGATCATTGCATAGTTATTTTGTAAGCATTACATATCATATTGAATGAATGTGATCGGATGACATACATAAATGTGTGGATGAATTGATTGATTGAATTCATGATTTTTTAAATGACATGATTGATGAATTAGTGTTCAATTATTTATTTAATTTATTAATGATTTATACTAATTTGGTTTTAACTCAAACTATTTTTATTTCAATGAATTGCTTTTTATTTTATTTTGTTTTAGTTTTATAAAGTGATGGTGAAAATGTCAAGGATAATTTTTTTAAGGTGGGTAGAATATAATAACCAAAAATTTCATAAAATGAATTAATTTGAAATAAGCAAAAATTTTAATTATAGCATTATGGTAGTACATTGTAGAGTGTAGCGGCATTCTATTCTCTGTTCTATAATAATATGAATCTTTACATGCAATGCAGTGATGCTATAGCCTATAGCACCGTGGTACCAACACTAAATTATGTACATATATACACACACACACATACACACACACACACACACCCACACCTTAAACCCCCCCCCCCCCCCCCCCCCCCCCCCCCCCATTTGACGTGCCTTATCGGGGAAGACAGGAAGAGTGAAAGAGGGGAAAAGGGAGAGAGAGGAGAGAAAGCCTTTTAGGGATTTTATGTTTGTCAGGTCTGTTACAAAACTTTTGATCATGGTAGGTAATCTGAATCCTATTTATATTTTTAATAATTTTGATTTATCAAATTTTATCTCTCCTAATGTTAATAAAAATGCAATATATCCTTATTTAACAAACTTTAATGATATAACTTTTGATATGTGATGAAAATATTATCGTAAACATTTTAACAGTTTTATTTTCAGATTTCACCTTTTAATTTTACCTATATCATTTTATTTAAAATGACTGGAGTAATACCAAATACAAAATGATAAAGAGTTTGTATACTACATTTGGACATGAAATACATGATATGCAAAAATTTATTATTCATCTAGTCTAACATGCATTTTGGCATAATATGTGTATACCATATGTTATATATTTGCACTATTTATGGACATGTGATGTGATACTTTATATTGATATGATTTACATGATGTGAATTGAGAATGTAAGAAGGAAACACTAGTTGTAAATGATATAACTTATAAGGGTTGGCTATAAACTAAATTCTATGTACAGGAGGATGGATTAACGAGCATTCCTTAAAATTAAAGATTTATGATATAATCTTAGATTAGGCCTGAGATTGATTGATTGATTGATTACATTGATGGATAAAGAGTGATGAATCTAAAATGAAAGCCGCATGTTTAAAGATTAATTAATATGAAAAAATAGGAAAACACCACTTGATAGTTGGATATCTTGCTTTGCTTTAGTATAAATGATATGACATATACATGTTGACCTTGAATTTGCCCAGACCTGTGTCCTGGGTCAACCTGGTTGACCAGGTCAACCCAGGTTGACCCAGATTAACCCAAGTTAGCCCGAATGAGTTCAAATCACATTAAAACCCATTCCTTGACCTATAGACTCAATCCACTCTCCTCCTTGCTCTTAGTTGACTAGGTTGACCAAGTCAACCATTGACTTGGTCAACCCAAGTCTTAATGGGTCAATTTGACCCATTAAAAACCTTTTAATGCATTCAATTCATTCCTAATCTATTCTAATTCAAAACCACAGCCAATATACCCCTATTTCCCTCCTAATTAGATCTAGATTAAATCCCAACCGTCCTTAATAGATCTAGAGCTTTAAATAGGAGAAATTAGGGTTCCTTAGGCATCTTTTTACTCTCTCCATCTCTCTAGACTTCAAAAAGCCCTAGAATTTTGTGTGAGAGCTCCCACGACCCGTCCCCACTTTTTCCAACCCAAAGCCGCCGCTAAGACCTCGCCTGTGGCGAGATCTCTAGCGACCAGAGATTTCAAACCTTCTAGGTGTTCTACACGTCGATCTACAGTATTTTAAGCCTCGACTCCAACTAGGGGATTGTGCGTGGACAATCTACAAGTGCAACAAGCCTTTATACGGTCCAATCTGTCCATTAACCAAGGTGAAATCTCAAACCCTAGGTTAGAACACATAGGATCAAATAACTTCGTGCATATCTTGTTTTAGACCACGAAGCCATGCCCACATGAATTCTGTTCATGTATAGATGATAGGTTTAAAATTTCATCAAATTCCATCATGCCGTTTGTGAGAACAAGATGAAAATCTTGTTCTAGGGCTCGGGTTACACCTCCGTTCGTTGGGAGACGATCTGGACCATTGATCTTGTGATCAACGGTCATGATCTCGCCATTCTGCGATTCGAATTAATTACGGAACTCGATCTCGCGGTTCCGTGGGCCGTATGGTGAGATCTGGGTCGCTGATTCAAAAATACGGATGATCGAACGGCTCTCGATCCACGCCTACATGGATTAATGAGGCGCCATCCACGTCAATCATTATCGCGATCATTCGATAATGATTGCTGGCGGCGTAATCATTGCGCCGCCATGTAATCAATGCCCCGAAACTGCGGGACGAATCCTGCCACGCCAGGTGTCATCCCGAGAGCCGCCGCCGCCAGATTAATCATTTTTAATTAGTTTAATTAGTGTTTTAACTATTTATTTAACCAGAGTTCTTCAAAAATATATTTAAAAATTTTTATGAATCTAAAAAATGCGTATAATATATCAAATCGCTCGTATTTTTATCCTTTTTATTTTAAAATTAAAATTATTTTAAAATAATATATATTTTTAAAATTATTTTAAAAATAGTTATTTTTTTATTTTAATTATTATTATGTTTAGTTATAATTACTTTAAATTACTATTTAACTATTGTTATTTATTTTAATTATCATTTTGATTATTGTTAATATTGTTTATTATTATTATTATTATTATTATTTGATTATTATCATTATTGCTTTAACTATTTTTATTATGTCATTATTACTATTATTTTAATATTATTTTAATTATTATTATTATTGTTATATTATTATTTTCATACTATTAATATTACATCTATTTTTATTATTTATTATTATTATTATTTCATTATATTATTATTCTTACTTTAAAATTATTATTATTATTAATTTAAAATTTTACTATTATTAAAATTATTCTTGTTATTACTATATTACTATTATTATTTTATTATTATTTAAAAATTATTTTCATTATTATTATCATTATTATTAGTTTAAAAAATTATTATTTTTTTATTTCATTATTATATTATTATCATCATTATCTTAAAATTATTTTTAATACGTTATTACTATTATCTTATTATTATTATACTATTATTATACCATTATTATTATTATATTATATTATTATTATTATTATTATTATTATTTTAAATTATTATTATTATTGTTATTATTTTAATTTTGTTATTATTATAAATATTTTAATTTATTATTATTATTTTTATTAAATTATTATTTATGATCATGATTATTTTTATTATTTATTATTATTATTATATTTATTATTATTATTATTATCATTATTTTGAAATTGGTATTATTATTATTATTTAATTATTATTCTAAATTATTTAAAATTACTTTTAAATACCTTTAAACTTCCAAAAATCATAACTCTCTCGTTTTAAGTCGGATTTTGACGTATAATACCTTGAATTTTTCAGAAAAATATGAACTTTAATTTGAAGTTATTTTCAGAAATCAAAACCACTTTTTCTTACATATTTTTCCTGTATTACTTAATTACTTGATTATTTAATTATTATTTAATTATTTTAAAACTAAAAAAGATATTTTCAAATACAAACTATTTCTGAAACCCACTTGTGGTGGTCAGTGGATCTCTCATGCCTATGCAATGAACTATTTTATATTATCCTACTTTTAAAACTTATATAATTATATATATCAATATTTATGTATTTTAAAACTATTTTAAAATCATATAAATATTTAAATCCTCTAATTTTGAGTGGTCTATTTTCTTGAAATTTTAAACCTAGGCTATGTATATGAACAACATTCATGTGGGGAGGATTAGTGGATGATTGAGTCCCAATCATTCATTAATCACTTCGTTAGGACAATTTTACTTAGTGTTTCATAGTTCTTGCATGTGTAGGATGCACTAACACCTAGCCTAGGTTCTCCTAGATCTAAGGATATGGTATGTTTTTGTTTGTATTGCATTTCCTTATGTTACCCTAGGGGTTAGTCTTAAATACTTGATTTAAACCTATGCAACATAGTGACACCCTAAGGACAATAATTAAGGACCCATCTAGCGGACTTAGAGAAATTCTAGGAGGTAGGATTTACCTCTGATTGACCTAAAACTTTAACCACATGAACTTAGTGACATCATAAACCTCCTGGGATTTTCTAGAAATTTTTCGAGCCCTTTAAACCCCTTAATTAATTGACGCTAATTTGCCCCTTAATTAGGCTCCGGTAACTTCAAAAAATTCTAATAAATTCAAATTAAATCAAAAAATAAAACTCTCTAGAATTCAGTCCCTAATCCATGAAATTAAAACCAGTTTAATTGGACTTCAATCTGAACCTTAATTTAATTTTGATTAAAAATTACCTTTTAATTAAATTAAATAATTAAAAATTCTAAATTTTTCCCAAACATTTGGGAACACTTCTTTAGGTCATTTTTGACCTTTAGGGGTGATTCCAAGCAGTTTGGAACTGATTTGGATCAAAATCCCTAAAACAACCTTTAATTAAATGATTTCGATAATTCATTAAATAACCCAAATTTTGAAAATTCATAACTAATTCTAGAAAATTCTAATTGGGGAAAACTCAAAGGCATTCAACTCATATTAGGGTCTACTATTTATTAAAAATATTAGAATTCTAAAAATCAACTTAAATCGAAAAGTCAACAATCCGGTCAAACTTAGGTCAAAGTAAGGCCAAAACTTCAAAATTTTATAATTTTGGATAGATGAATCCAAATTGGGCATGTTTATAGTCTAATTGATCGGGTTAAGGTCTATTATTTTATAAAAATACTAGATATCTATAGATCATCTTTAATCAAAAAGTTAATTTTGGACCCCTTTGATTTAGCGGATAGGGTGACCCCGGATCTTCAACAACTCACTCACTCAACTTAAAATTCATAAAATATTATCCTAAGCTTTCAGTCAATACCCCAACCCGATAATGAGTTAACTAATGTCATACCTATTAATTTTTAACCAACTAAATTAATTTAATCAACCCCGATTACTACTGGATAACCCAGGTCTACGAGGCTATTAACTTAGCCCCAAGGAAGGTGAAATAAACTTCATGGCCTCGGTGTAAAATAAAGGTAGTAATCACTGAACCATTAAAATATGCCTAATTCAATCCTTAATGCATCAACACTTAAACTTAAACCTAAACCTCTCTTTCAGACTTTTAACAAACCTGAACATTAGGCAACTTTAACTAACTACCCAGCTTAGGATACACCCTAGCTACACAGCCTCTTGCACACACATAGAACTATTTTCTAGGGCACCACTTTTAGTTTTAGGCTAGGCCGATGTTTACTTTATTGTTGTGTGCTGAGTTTTTTAAGTTTTTATTGTATATTGTGATTGAAATATTATTAATGTGTCTGCTTACTTTTACTGCACTCTGTGGACTGATGTGATAGGCGATAGATTACCCATAGGTTAGGATTAATTTTTGATACTAACAATACCTTCTACAGGTGGCCATGCTTATGCAGCGTTGATAAAGGGAGGGCTAAAATAATAATAATTATTATATAAATATTTGCTATAGGTGCTTTAGCCGCTCAGCCCCCTAGAATAAATGAGGGCTAAATAAAAAAAAATCATAATTATAAATTGCTACAGGTGCTCTAGAACTGCTTAACCCTCAAAAAAATTAAGAGCATGGCCGAGTGTGGCCATAATGAGTATTTTTATTTCCATGTAAACTGCTTGGAATGTGATATTAACTGCTTGGGGTAATGTTTATTAGGATAACCTTGCAGAGGAGTCTAAAATTTAGTATTTTATATTAATGTAATTATTTGTGATATTGGTTTGAGTTGTGAAAATGTCTTTGAGTTGGGATATCCTTATCTAACTTGAGTCCCAAAAGAAGAAGGCATCCTCAAGAGGGAGAGTCCTCTTCCATTTGGAAGATTAAGTTCGGATGGCCTTTAGATATCCAAAGAGAAAACGCAATACCCCTTTAAGGGGAATTACCTCTTCCTTTGGATATTCAAGCCATGATGAATCTAAGGAGATCGAGGAGGAGAGATCCAAAGAGTCTAAGGAAGAAGTCCAAGAAGACTGAAGAGCTGAAGATCTAATATCCCACTCAAAGTCATTTGTGTCATTTCTAGGATTAGAAATCTGGGTTGTTGGTAGTGGTGCCCGACCACTTTAATTTTCTGCAGACCTTGGGTTGTAATAAAGGGCAGTTGGCCTATAGACATTTATTTGATTTATTTGATATCTGATGTGTTGAAATGTGATTGTTGATTGCGATTAGGATTTACATGCTTTTCCTAGTTTCTTGGCATTTGTGTACCACTTTTATTTTAGCCTGGATTCTATCATTACACTCTTTAAGGACCAAAAATATTTTATACTCATAATTAAAAATTAAAATCTTAGGAATTAAATAATATAGAAATATAATGACCTAGGGAATAGCCGGAATCATCTGGGGTCACATGCATATTAATGTATTCTTCTTTCTCCTTGCTATAAGACACTTCCCCCACCTACAGGTAGAGTTTGGATAATCTGGCCTATGAGGATGAGGTGCCGAACCTGGAGAAGCCTAGTCTTTTTCTAAAAATTATTTTCTCTAAGTCTTTTTAAAAATCCATGCATATCTAATTCGAAACTATTAACTAGCATGCATTATATTAGAAACTAATTAAATTAAGATTCTAATTATATTAGTTCTAGAAGCATTCACCCTACATAAGTCCAGGGCCAATTAGGAAACTCTCTAGACATTGGCCCTACTTCCAAGAACCAAATTACCTACCTATCTTTCATAATGATTGGACTCATGGTTTTGAATTTATTAGGTGGTTAGCTGGCTCCCCAATCCAGGCCGGGGTAAGTCTAGGTTTTGCATTGCATTAGCTAGGACACGGGTGTTAGTGTTGCATAGAACACTAAATCCACACTAGATTTAGGGTCCAAGGCTACTACTATCGATGTCTCGTAGTACGCCTCATCGGTGGATAAGCCTCCTTTCCTTCAGAGGCTATAAATCCTACCTATTTGCATCATATGGATGGCGCCACCTCCATCCTTCTCTCCTGTTTGCTTTGAGTGCATGATTTTCTTATTTTCTCCAGTTTCTTCTCACTACCTTAGTCCTTCCGGGTGCTGATCTGAGCCGTGTATGTTGACTAAGCCAAGTTGAGCATTTCATTCCCTTTGAGTAGGATTTCCTAGTCTTCTCCCTATGTACCAATCCCTCTTGAAAGTATAATGTAGAATTCTTAATCGAGAGTCTTCTCAGGCCCCGGCTTGAGATGTAATTAACCATGGGGGCTTGTGCCCGTGGGAAACCGAATCCCACTATCAAATAAACCTCACTCAAGCTGATGTATCGGGTCGGGGAAATACATTATTTCGATCAGGTTGTATATACTATTACCCATCGGGGTACACTGGTGAGAGCCACTATCCTCAATGGTTGATCGTATGTATGATCTAATCTGTCCTTTCATTGGCACCACTATCTCCACCCACGGGGCGGCGGTGTTTTCCCTTTTAAAGGTCCAAAGATTTCTAGTGACCACGGTGGGATAGGTTTCTCTCTCCATCTCTTAATTCTATATTATTCTTTACTGTGTATACTCTGGGATTGGTACTCCTTAGATTAGGTTTGTTCTACTCTTAGTTAGGGTCCTTCCTTAGTTAGGATCGCTCCTTCTAGGCCGTTCAGCCCCTTATCCATTCTTCCCTCTCTAGTGGTTTTCCTCCTGTACTAATCAATTCAACTTCTGTTGCTCTTTTTCTTGGCCGACAGTGCCATGGCTTCCTTCATTCCTTTCATATCTTTCAGCTTTGGTTCTGACATGTGGGTGACACTCCTTGAGTCCCTGCTAGCCCGTCTTCTTGTTGGAGGAATCACTTTTGGTTCCTTTACCGACTCGACCTTCGTCAGTCTTGGCGGGCCGACCCCTGCTGAGACTGCTGCTTTTTCTCCTCCCTAGAGGAGAGGTCTCATAGCCATGCGCCCTTTCAAACATCTTATTGCTCGGTGACCAGCCCAGGCACCTGCTCATCCTTCTCCTACTCGTGTGCAGCCAGTACACTCCGTAGTTAGGCAGCCAGCACCTAGAGCACTCCCTGTTCAGCCTACTCACCCAACGGTCAGGCGACCAGCACCCATTTTACTTGTTGTTCAGGCTGCCCCGACCCCTCAGCATCAACAGGCAGTAGTTACTCCTGTTATTCCAGCAGAGGCAGTGTTGCAAATCTAGTATTGATGATGACAAGCATGTCTCTATTATATTTTTGCTTGGCTAACCCGTTTCAGGCGCAAAAGATCACAAGCAACTCAAGCCAACTCAAGATCGGGTCCAAGTGTGTCCAATGTACTATTTTCCTTTTTCTTGAGTCAATTATAATGTAACTGATCCCTTAGCTAAGTAACCTTGCACACACACACTCAGGGGGAGAGCTTGAGTAAATTAGAGTTTCTGTTCATTTTTTGTTCAGATCGTCCTGGACGATATTCATATCGTCCTGGGCGATCCAGTAAAAATAGAAACCCTAATTAGGGCGACCAAGTTAAAAGGGCCTAATTAAGCAGATCATCCTGGATAATCTTTGGATCGTACGGGACGATATGCTCAAATCAGAAATTCTCAGCCGCCAGATCAAGTTAAGCAAGTTTTTATTTTAAGTTATTTAGTATGATCATCCCGGATGATATGTGTATCGTCCTGGACGATTCAGTACAATCATGCCTAAATTAATCTAGTAATTAAGGAAAGCAATTTATATTTGATTGATACGATCATATCGTCCTGGATGATCGCAGGATCGTCCCGGATGATCATGATCGTGTAGTGCATTTCAGATGTACAACCTGAACTATGCTCAGGATGATTTGTGTACTTTTTGAACTAATCGTACAGGATGATGTCCCTATCATCCTGGACGATCAAGTCATTTTTTGGTCATCCAGCACAAGTTTCTCTGGACGACCCGAACTGACTTCTGGACGATATTCCTCGATTTACACTAATCGTCCCGGATGATCGCAGGATCATACGGGACGATATGATCAATTTTTTCTACTGATTGTCCAGCAGAGCCAGATCGTCCAGGCTGAAATAACTAAATTTGAACTGATTATACAGGATGATCTACCGATCATCCTGGACGATCTTGGCCAACCAGTTGAGATTTAGGGCAAATTTTAAGCCCTCCTATAAAAGAACTTTTTCTTGAAACAAGAAAAATCTTTTGCCACTTTCTTTTCCAGAAAAACCCTAGAGAGAGAGAGAGTTTGGGAGAGAGAGAGAGAGGATCTTGTGAGGGGGAGTTAGTGAGGGATTCACTAAGGTTGCTCCAAGCACGGATCAGAGTCATCTTCTCCGCTCGTCGTCTTTCGTCTAGTTGGTGTTCTTTGGGAGAAGATCTGAGGTTCTCTACCTGCTTCAGGAGGAAGCAAAAGGACGTTGGGTTCTCTGCCCGCTTCAGGTGGAAGCAAAAGGAGGTAAGGTTCTCTGCCTCACCGGGTGGTGGAAAGGAGGTTCTTTGTACAGGCTTCTCCACCTTTCTATGGGAGCAAAATGAGAGTCACTTTTTGTTTAGTGCAATACCCGGAGGGGAGGCTCCGGGGAGTGGACGTAGGTCAAGTTGACCGAACCACTATAAAATCTGGTTTGCTTTTCTGATTCTGTTTTGTACTTTACTTTTCCTATATTAACTGCTTGGGTGAATATCTGTGATTGATCTTTTCATTCTTGTTTAGTTGTTTTCGCTGCTAAGTATCGAAAAGATTTTTCTGTTCCTTGTGAAATTTTTAAATAACCAATTCACCCCCCCCTCTTGGTTAGCCTCGGGACTAGTTCACTATGGCTTAACATCCCTATCGAACTTTCAAGTGATATCAGAGCGGGATTCAAAATTTAAGTTTAAAAACTTTTGAATTTGATCCATGACTAACTATAACAATCGTAATACTACTGAAGGTTATTCTATTATAAGACCACTATTGTTTGATAATATTCCTTTTGATTTTTGAAAAACATGCATGTCCACTTTTTTACAATCAATTGATTATCGCATGTGGATGCTAGTTAAGGATGGATACGAACCACCTTTTGGATTGATTAACAATGTGAAAATTGAATTGCCCTTTGCTGATTGGACTTTTGATGATCGTGATTTAGCACAACTAAATGCAAAATATTTGAACTGTTTCTTTTATGCTTTAAAATCTAAAGACTATATGCGTGTTTCTACTTGTACAACGGGTAAAGAAATCTGGGATAGATTGTGTATAATATATGAAGGTACAACTGAAGTCAAACAGTCTAGGTTAAATATCTTCTTGCATGATTACAAACTTTTTCGTATGAAACCTTGTGAGACGATTTCAGAAATGTACACAAGATTCACTCAAATCGTTACCTCTTTGCATGCTCTAGGAAGAGAATTAACTAATTACGAAAGAGTGAACAAAATTCTTAGATGTTTGATTTCTTCTTACGATGCTAAGATTACTGCAATCACGAAATCTAAAGATTTAAATACTTACTCTATTGACAGCTTACTTGGATCACTCATTGCTTACGAGCAAGGGGTGAACCAAAGACAACTTGATGCAGGTGAACGAAAGAAGGAGAAGACAGTTGCGCTAAAGGCCAAATATTTAGATGCTAGCACTTTCGGGTCTGATAGCGATGATGTTGTCTTAATCGCAAGGCAATTCAAAAGCTTTCTAAGGAAGAAGAATAAGAATTTTCAAAAGTGGAACAAAGGTAAGACCAGTAGAAACTTTAAAGGTTCATCTAAATCTGTTTGTTTTGAATGCAGGAAGCCTGGACACATAAAGGCGGATTGTCCTACACTCAAGGCTCACCCAAGCAAGGAGAAGGGTAAGGAGAAACCAAAGTTCAGAAAGTACAAGAAGTAGACATAAAAGGTGTTCTGGGCAGACTCTGCATCCGACTCCTCTGAGACTAAAGCTGAAGAGGAGGAAACAAATTTGTGTCTGATGGCTGATGATCACCCTGATCAGTCGGACCAGAAAGAGGTATGTGAGCTTACTTACGATCAATTATTTGAAGTATCTAAAAAAATTCATGCATCGTATAGGAAGCTTAAGAAAACCCATGCGAACTTGAAACTGGATTATTTGACTTTACAAAAAGAGCGTGATGTTTTGATTAAAGATCATTCAACTATTGATAGCAATCACATGTCTTTACTTGATGAGTTTGATGAACTAAATAGAAAGCATTCTGATTTAATTATTGAGCATGATGCATTAAAAATATCGCATGTTAAATTAGAAGCTGCTTTTAAAGAATTAGATACTATGACATGTGAAGTTGAAAGTAGCAACGGTGCTTTAAAATTTGAAATTACAAGTTTAAATAAAGAGAATGAATTTTTGAAAATGAAAATTGCTATTTTTGAAAAGAACAAAAAACCACCTACTTTTGAACAGTTTTATGCACCGCCACCTTTTAAAAAATCTGTTGCAAGTTCATCAAAGCATGTTTCATATACATCTAGGAAGAGGCACTATCACTCACGACATTTAGTTAATCCTTTTCCTGGTGTTAGATGTTATTCATGTGGCATGTTAGGACACATTTCCCACACCTGCACTATTCACCGTAGTACACATTGGGTGTGGAGGCCCAAACTGCCTGTTTCACAGCACAGCACGCATGCATTGCATTCTTCTTTTCATAAGAAGGAACCAAAACCTGTTTGGGTTCCTAAGACTGACTTTTGATATTTTTGTAGGTGTGCTCTCACACAAGACCTCGTGAGAGCATGTGGTACCTGGACAGCGGATGTTCTAGACACATGACTGGAGATGCAAATCAGTTCATTTCGCTGGAGGCCAGAGCTAGAGGCAAGGTTACACTTAGAGATAACACCACCAGGAAGGTGGTAGGATCAGATATAATTGGTGATTCAAAGATTTTTATGATTGATAATATTTTGCTTGTAGATGGACTGAAACACAACTTGCTGAGCATCAGTCAACTTTGTGACAAAGGATACAGCATCAAATTTCTGCCCACTGGCTTCATTTTAAGCTTAAATGATAAAGTTTTTTTGCAGGGACAAAGGATCAACAACGTCTACAAGCTAGATGTAAGTTGCATTAAAGCTGAAAATTTAATTTGCTTTAAAACTGCTGCTGATGAGTCTTGGTTGTGGCATAGGAGATTGTGTCATGCTAGTATGAAAACCCTTAGGAGAGTCACCCAAAAGGACTTAGTTAGAGGTGTGCCCAAGCTTAAGTTCACTAAGGATCACCTGTGTGATGCCTGTTAGTTAGGGAAGCAAGTCCAGTCCTCTTTTCACTCTGTTAAGGACATTAGCACCTCTAAACCTTTAGAAGTTCTTCACATGGACCTCTTTGGACCCATTAGCACTGCCAGCTTAGGGGGGAGAGTCTATGGTTTTGTGATTGTAGGTGACTACTCGAGGTTCACTTGGATAAAATTCTTGTCACATAAATCTGAGGCATTTGATGAGTTTAAGTCCTTCTCCACTTGGATTCAGAGGAAGTTAGGTTGTGAGATCCTAACTATTCATAGTGATCATGGTGGAGAGTTTGAGAATGTGAAGTTTGGAAGTTTATGTGAGGAGCAAGAGATTAGTCACAATTTTTCAGATCCTAGGACCCCTCAGCAGAACGGGGTAGCTGAAAGGAAGAACATGACCTTAGTGGAAGCCGCTAGAGCCATGCTTACTGAGTATTCACTTCCAAAATACTTTTGGCCTGAAAACGGTGATCACTGCCTGTTATGTGCTGAATAGGGTGAATGTGAGATCAAAACTGAACAAGACACCTTATGAGATCATTAAGGGTAGAACTCCAAACCTGTCCCACCTCCATGTCTTTGGCTGTAAGGTTTTCATTCTGAACAACGAGAAATCATCCTTAGGAAAGTTTGGCCCCAAATCTGATGAAGGAGTGTTCTTAGGCTATTCTAGTATGGGGAAATCCTTTAGGGTGTTCAATAAAAGGACTTTGGTGGTGGAAGAAATAACTCATGTGGTGTTTGATGAATCTGATCCTAAGGTGAATAGAATTGGGGAAGAAGAAGAGGTAGAGGAGATTACCCAAGGGGTTAGAAATGCAAATCTGGAGGAGAGGGTAGAACCTCAAACCACACTGCCTAGAGATTGGAGATATTCTTTGAGTCATCCTAAAGAACTGATCTTTGGAGACCCTTTTGAAGGTGTTAGGACTAGGCATGGACTTAGGAAGGAAGTAAACCATTCTGCCTTTAACTCAATGACTGAACCCACCAACATCAATCAAGCCCTTTCAGATGAGTTTTAGATCTTAGCTATGCAAGAAGAAATGAATCAGTTTGTAAGGAATGATGTTTGGGAGTTAGTAGAAAGACCTAGAGATCAAAGTATTGTGGGAACCAAGTGGGTCTTTAAGAATAAGATGAATGATTCTGGTGTGGTGGTTAGGAATAAGGCAAGATTGGTGGCTAAGGGGTATAATTAGATAGAAGGGATTGATTTTGAGGAGACTTTTTCCCCTGTAGCTAGATTGGAAGCCATTAGTGTGCTACTAGCCTTTGCCTGTTATAAGGGATTCAAGCTGTTTCAAATGGATATCAAGAGTGCCTTTTTAAATGGGGTAATAAAAGAGGATGTTTTATAGAATAACCCCCAGGTTTTGAGAGTTTCCAATATCCAAATCATGTTTATAAATTAAAAAAGGCATTGTATGGATTGAAACAGGCACCCAGAGCTTGGTATGAGAGGCTTAGCACATTCCTGTTAGAAAGAGAGTTTGTTAAGGGGAGCGTAGACACCACCCTTTTTCTGAGGAGAATAGGGGATGACTTACTCATTGTCCAGATCTATGTTGATGATATAATTTTTGGATCTTCTGATAAATATTTATGTGATGAGTTTTCTAAAATAATGAGTAAGGAGTTTGAGATGAGTATGATGGGAGAATTATCCTACTTTTTGGGATTTAACATAAGACAAACGGATGATGGAACCTTTCTCAATTAATCTAAATACACTAAGGACATTTTGAAGAAATATGAAATGGACAAAGCCAAGATAATCAATACTCCCATGTGAAAGTTCGAAAGGGATGTTAAGCCCTAGTGAACTAGTCCCGAGGCTAACCAAGAGGGGGGGTGAATTGGTTATTTAAAAATTTCACGATAACTACAAAAATCTTTTCGATACTTAGCAGCGGAAACAAGTAAACAATAATGAAAAGATCAACCAACGATATTCACCCAAGCAGTTTATATTGAAAAGTAAAGTGCAAAACTGAATCAGAAAAGCAAACCAGATTTTATAGTGGTTCGGTCAACTTGACCTACGTCCACTCCCCGGAGCCTCCCCTCCGGGTATTGCACTAAACGAAAGTGACTCTCCTTTTGCTCCCACAGCAAGGCGGAGAAGCATGTACAAAACACCTCCTTTTCACCACACGGTGAGGCAGAGAACCTGACCTCCTTTCTCTTCCTCCTGAAGCAGGCAGAGAACCTTCGAACTCCTTTTGCTTCCACCTGAAGCGGGCAGAGAACCCCGGATCTTCTTGCGAACGATCCTCCCACGAAGAACACCGACTAGATGACAGACGACGAGCGGAGAAGACGACTCTGATCCGTGCTTGGAGCAACCTTAGTGAATCCCTCACTAACTCCCCCTCACAAGATCTCTTCTCTCTCTCCCAACTCTCTCTTCTCTCTAGGGTTTCTCAGGGAAGGAAGGTAGCAAAAGATTTTTTCCAATCTTGGAAAAAGTTCTTTTAAAGGAGGGCTTAAAATTTGCCCTAAATCTCAACTGGTCGGCCAAGATCGTCCAGGACGATCGGTAGATCGTCCTGTATGATCAGTTCAAATTCAGCTGTTTCAGCCTGGACGATCTGGCTCTTCTGGACGATCAGTAGAAAAAGTTGTTCATATCGTCCCGTACGATCCTGCGATCGTCCGGGACGATTAGTTCAAATTGAGGGAAATCGTCCAGAAGATAGTTCGGGTCGTCCATAGAAATCTGTGCTGGACGACCAAAAAATGACTTGATCGTCCCGGACGATGGGGTCATCGTCCGGTACGATTAGTTCAAAAAGGCCTCAAATCATCCTGTACATAGTTCTGGACGTACAGCTTAAATGCACTAGACGATCAAGATCGTCCGGGACGATCCTGCGATCGTCCAGGACGATATGATCGTATCAACCAAAAATAAATTACTTTCCTTAATTACCAGATTAAATTAGGCATGATTGTACTGGATCGTCCGGGATGATACACGTATCGTCCGGGACGATCAGACCAAGTATCTAAAAATAAGAACTTGCCTAACTTGATCTGGCGGCTGAGAATTTTTGATTTGGGAATATCGTCCTGTACGATCCGTGGATCGTCCAGGACGATTGGCTCAATCAGACCCTCTTAACTTAGTCGCCCTAATTAGGGTTTCTGTTCTAACTGGATCGTCCAGGACGATCTGAACAAATTTATAACAGAAACTCTAATTCACTTAATCTCTCTCCCTGAGTGTGTGTGTGCAAGGTTACTTAGCTAGGGAATCAGTTACATTACAATTGACTCAATAAAAAGAAAAAATCATACATTTGACACACTTGGACCCGATCTTGAGTTGGCTTGAGTGGCTCGTGGTCTTTTGTGCCTGAAACAGATTAGCCAAGCAAAACACACTGGAAACATGTTTGTCATCATCAAAACCAGATTTACAATAATCTCCCCCTTTTTGATGATGGTAAACATTTGTAAAGTAGTCTGACAGTAAAAGTAAACTAGGAGATCAAACAAACAAACATTTTTTTTAAAATTTTTTATTTAACAGCTAAAACAATACAGGAAACAAGACTCAGAAAACAGAAACAAAGACACGACACGACTACAACTCTGACTCCCCCTTTTGACATCACAAAAAGGAGGAGCGAAAAATATAACACGGAAATAAAACATAAATAAAACATACACAGAACAACAACACGACAGAAAACTAAAACTGAGGCGGATCCTGATTGGAAGAAGGAGGTGGCGGTGGAGGGTAGAAGTAATGGTGAATGGCCTGAAAGTGAGCTCCAAACCAGGCCATGTCCTGGTCGTGCTGCTGCTGCTGCTGCGCAACATAGTCCGCGAAGCGTTGGAGGTCCTCGTTGTGCTGCTGCTCCTGGGCAACCACGTAGGAGTCAAAACGGGCCTCCCACTGGTCGAAGCGCTGCACCAGGTGGTCAAGGGGAGAGGCAATGTAAAGGGGTGCAGGTGGCTCTGGTGCAGCAAGAACTGGAGCAGCCTCTTCCTCTTCTTCCTCAACATCCGGGGCAGGCTCCGGATGTAGGCGGGTGCTGTGTAGGACATGGAATGAGTTGTTTTGTGAAGAAGGAAGGAGGGACATCAGGAGGGACAGGATACTGATGGTCATATTTTGTCTCTAAGGCATAGTGAATAAGATGACCTAAAGCTAGATTTGGGCGACGCCTGTGGCCCGGATCTCTAATGGTGGTGATATGTTCTATGTATCGGATGATCAGATCAGAGGCATTAAATTCTCGACGGGCCATGATGTAGTAGGTGGTCAAGGATAGGAGCAGGGTAATGTGAATCCGATCCCCCGCCTTTGGAATGACGGAGGAACGAAGGACGTGCTGAATGGTCCGGGCGTCCTTGAGAAGGGAAGTGCAAGCATTGTCGTGATAGGGTGCGTTGGTATGGCGAAGAAGTGATTGGCGACACTCCAATCATAGTCAGGATCGGTGATGATCGTGTGGATCTTGTCGCTAGTGACAGACAAGTTGAGGATATTGTGAAAATCATCGTTCGTGAGTTCCACGGACGTTGATTTACGTAGGAGCGAGGAGTAGAATAGTCCGCGGAAATGCGCAAGTTGGCAAAGAAGATGCGAAGGAGTCCAGATTGAAGGGAAAGGTTAAGGTCAGAATGAAGGTGAGGGAGGTGTGTGCGAACAAGTCTAAGATGGGATACATGAGAGTGCGGGGATTGACAATCTTGGAGTGCGTGATACCTACATTATGATAGCATTCGAAAGCCGCCTGATCGGCGGCATTCGGGAAGCGAGGATCGACATGTCCCCGGGACGAACTGGCCCCCTTTTGACGAGATCGTTTGCCACCAGCCATTAGGAAACCAAAGAGGAGGAAAGGAGAAGGAAAGTGGAGGAAAAACGATGTGAAAAACATGAAGAAAACCGCTGTTTAAATAGAAAACGGACTGATCATCCCATACGATCGCGGGATCGTCCGGGACGATGTGGTCATTTATGACGTTCTGGACGATTGGTCAAAAAGGCGGTCCGATCGTCCAGGACGATCAGAGATCGTCTAGGACGATTAGACACAGGCGATCGTCCCGAGGAGTCAGGCTGGACGACCGTTGACGAAAAGTATCGTCTAGGATGATTAGGTGGATCGTCCAGGACGATATGCAATAAATAGTGTCGGACGGGCCGAATTCCAATCGTCCAGTGGCTGACACGTGGATCGTCCAGGACGATGAGGTGGATCGTCCAGGACGATGGGCAATAATTGGTGCAATGTCAGCCGTTTGATCGTATCAGGAAGATATGGATCATATCGTCCAGGACGATGTAAGGATCGTCCAGGACGATCACCAATAATTGGGGGTAGTTTCAGCAGCAGGAGCAGTGGGAATGATTTTGAATGAATCGTCCAGGACGATTTTTTGGATCTTCCAGGACGAAGAGGATCGTCCAGGACGATAGGTGTATCGTCCAGGATGATGTGAAGAAAAGCAGAAAAGAATGGAGGATGAAGATGATCGATCAGGATCCAAAAAATACAACCATGAAATCAAAATAACAAAAAGACGAATAAAACTTACGTCAAAAAACACATAGAAGTATTTTTATTTTTCTTTATTTTTTTTTAATTTTTGATTAAGCTGCTCTTAGAGAATCAGAATTTTTTCCTTGACTTTAGATTCGAAAACCAATGACAGGACGATTGACAACGCTGAAATCCAAAAAAGGTTGGAAATAATCAACTTTCGTAACTCTGACCCCGGGCACCTTATCGATGCAAACCTCTTTCAACACAAAAATCCGATTCAAAAGAAGAGACATTAGATTTAAAAAGAGATCCTTTCAAGCCTCGTTCCAGAAAAATATCTGATATAATAGTGTTACAAAGTAAAAAATCAGAAATCGGAATTTTCAAAACTCAAGCTTTTTGAAAATATTAAGTGGCGCACAGATTTCCCTAAGACATTTAACAATCTGAAAGGAAAGAAAGCTTGTTTTGGGCTCATTTTGTGCCTCTTTTTCAAATTGTTTGGCGCTTTACGCATCTTTTGATTTTTGATACACTTTGTGTATCCAATTTGACAATTTCGCATCTTTTCAGTTTTGGGCTCATTTTATGCCTCTTTTTCAAATTATCTGGCGCACTGCGCATCTTTTATAAGCTTTCTCCTTTTCATAATCATTAAAGAGTCTCAGCTGTGAGATTATCTTCCAGACATAGGAGATGACTCTCCGCAGTAAGGAAGAACGATTCACAAAATAAAATCCATACAACATATGATAAATGCAATCACTTGGTTAGAAAATCAAACTAATGACTCAAGACTTTGAAAAATACTATTGATATGAGGCAGATTACTGTAGGAAGATAAAATAATCTCTATTTCAAAAAACTAACATTTTAATTTTAAAAAGGATTTTTATTCAAAAGAAACTACACACCAGTAAAGGAGTTAGAGGAAGAGAAACAATTATCAATGTTTCTTCCCTTTACAGATTCAGCGAAGTCAATCACTGCTTATCAGCTTCCAAACCAAAACAAGGTAAAAACTCCCAGTCAAAAATTCAGATCACCAGAAGTAGTGAGCGGTGATCAGATCTTAAAAAGCATAAAACAGTAAGTGCAAGATATGAACCCGTAAATAAATAAAAATAGGTAGAAAATCATAGCAAAGTAAATACTCAAACCAAACTAACAAAACGGGTAACACAGAAATCAGCAGAAGAATAAAATCAACTAAAAGCAAATAATCAAACAAAAACTAACTAACAGAAATCAGAAATCAGAATACAAAAACTAACTAACTAGAAATCAGAAAATAGAATACAAAAAACTAACTAACAGAAATCAGAATACCAATCATAACAATCATAAATCAGCAGTCATCAGAATCAGCATTTATATCAATCACTCCTAATCTGGTTCTCAAAAATGCTGAATGAGTCAAAGGCCAGTGGTTTAGTGAATATGTCAGCCAGCTGATTTCAGTTGCTACGTGGTGTAGCTCAATGTCCCCTTTGTAACATGGTCCCTAATGAAGTGATGCCTAATGTCAATGTGTTTGGTTCTAGAATGTTGGATTGGATTCTTAGAGATACAGATGGCACTAGTATTATCACACAGAACAGAAATTGTGCCAACAGGTACTCCTAAATCCAAGACTTGCTGCTTCAACCAAAGAACTTGGGCCACACAACTCCCTAAGGCAATTACTCAGCTTCAGCAGTGGAGAGTGCAACTGAGTTCTGTTTTCTACTGGACCAGGAGACTAACGACTGTCCTATAAATTGACAAGTCCCAGAAGTACTCTTCCTATCCACCCTACACCCCGCAAAGTCAGAATCAGAATATCCAATGATCTCAAAAGAGGTGCTGTGCCTAGGGTACAAAATTCTTAGGTTTGGGGTTCCTAAAGATATCTAAGAATTCTCTTAACAGCAGTCAGGTGGGACTCTTTAGGATCAGCCTGAAACTTAGCACAAAGATAGACACTAAACATGATATCAGGTCGGCTAGCAGTCAGGTAAAGCAGTGAACCTATTATCCCTCTATACTCTTCTGATCACAGATTTTCCATTTGAATCCTTATCTAACTGAACTGAGGAGGGCATGGGAGTATTTGATTGGCTTGGCATTGTCCATTCTCATATTTCTTCAAAATGTCCTTAGTGTATAGTTTGATTGAAAAATATATAGTTTGAAAATGTGTTTATTTTCTTTGAGAAATACTTAATTTCTGGAATTTAAATTTATAATCGAACACTTATTATGAATGATATATCGCCTCGAAAAGCGAACATATCGTTCTCTAACAGGTTCAGATTACAAATCTTGATTTACCCTGATTATCGTAGTCAAACTCAAGGAGAAACAACATTGATTCTTGAAAAATCAAAATAATGTTTAATCCATTGTTCGACTATAATAATTGAGATAAGAGATCATTAATTTCATATTTAAAGTTATGATTGTAATTGATATATCTATCCAGATGACATAAGAAGAAATATCAATCTACTATCGGTAGTTCAAATATGATGATAATGATCGTAAAGTTTGAATTTCCCCAAAGATGAATCAATTGAAGTTTGAAAACTTGATTTTGAATATCTGGTCTGGGTTTCTAAATCTCCCTACGAGCGCAAGCCCTCGTAGTTAATTACATCGTAGGAAACCAGAAAATTTCCTACGAAAACTCTCGATTAATAGCGATACGAATTTCATTTAAGATTTTCAAAGATCGATATCAAAAGAAGTTAAGGACCGGGATTTTCAATAGGGAATGGTTCGAGATTGAACAGTTATTTCTGAGGTCAAAGGAAGAAGAGTAGGAGGTGTTTTGAGATTCTGAATTACTTCAGAAACACCCCAACCTATCCTAAGTGTTGGGCTTAAATTTGATAGAAAGATATTTTAATTTGAATGATCAATTTTATTAGAAAGTGGGAATCAGATTCCCAGAAGGTTGAGGTCTTAAGATTGAAGACATGCCTCAAAACTTAAGTCTAAAATGGGTACTGAGAATCAGTGACCCGGATCCTAGTTAATGCAATACAATCTGGACTTACCCCGGCCTGATTGGGGAGCCAGCTAAACCACCTAAACGCTTTTAAAACCATGAGTCAAAGTCTTTAAATGTAGAATGGTTAAGGACATTGATTAAGATTGGTTTAAAGAATTGGGTCGACATCTAGAGCAGATCCTAATTGACCCCTTAACATATGTTGGGTTAAATGTCTAAATAAAATGCCAATTAAGATTTAGACTCGATTTTTTAATTTGTATCTAATGCAATGCATGCTAATTGACTCGATGAAATGCATAAATCAATATGAAGCAGTTTTAAAATAGGCTTAAAAATATATTTTATCCATAGAGATTGCACAACATCCCCTTGGACAGAACTGCACCCTAATATGGTCAGGTGGTCTGCCAGAACCCGCAGGCGGGGAGGTGCCTAACACGATGAGAAAAGTCAATATGCTATGCATGAAAAACTCCGGCGAATCCGGGCTTACTTCTTAGAGCGTTAGAGTTTCTATCTGAGCTTAAAAATTTTAAGTTTTGTTTAAGTAGAAGAGGTTAATGACCGTACCCTCACGAGCCTCCGATCGGGTTCCAGGCTAAATCAAAATCGACATGCAATAAGCGCCAAATAAACTACTAAAAAACATGTGGGTCTTTAATCGCAATCAACACATAAATCAAATCAATTAAATAATTAAATCAATTAATAAATTATTCAAAATGAAAGTCCATTGTGGCAAGTGCCACTTAATTATACAACCCAGGGTCCTGCAGGAAAGTAAAGTGGCCGGGTACCACTGACTACAACCCGGATTCTAATCCTAAGACTCAAGTGACTTTGAGATTTGAGATTCTTCTCGTTCTTCACTTCTTCATTTCCTTAGAACTCCTTGGATCGTCGGGTCTGGATATCCAAATGAAAAGAAAGCTCTCCCTGAATAGGGGTGTTATCTTTTCTCTTTGGATATTTGAAATTCATCCTATTTGGATATCCAAATGGATAGGAACTCTCCCTAAGGGATGTTCCTTCCTCTTTGGATTCCAAATTGGATGTGCAAACATCTCAATCTCAAAGCACTTTAAATAGTTTACAACTCAATTTGAATCAAATTACATCAATTGAAATTAAAATTTCTAGACTCAACAACCTGCAGGGGTTATCCTAATAATCAACAGTTATATTACATCCCAAGCAGTTAATATATTTGAAATTTAAATGCTTAAACCAGCCACACTTGCCATGCTCTTTTGATTTAAAGGGGGACTTAAGCATGCTTAGCACCTGTGCAATTTAATAATCATGATTTTTTTTGCCCCCTTTAATTTATGCCCTGTATGAGCATGGCCACCTGCATAAGATTGAATTAGTACAAATCGTTCCTAGCCTAGGGGTAGATCTAATCGTACAATCAATCACATCACAGAGTGCATTAAATAAATAAACAATCACATCAATTCTAATACTAGCAAACAGCATGCAGTAAAAGCTCGAAAATCCGGCACACAGCAGAAAAGTAAACACCGGCCTAGCCTAGGACTAGAGTTGGTTGTCCTAGCAAACCATCTAAAGTGTGTGAGGTAGGCTGTGTGGCTTTGATATGTCCTAAATAGGCATTTTGATTGAAGTTGTTTGAGGTTCAAGTGGGTTGAAGGCTTAAGGGTATTTTAATTAAAGTTTAAATCTTAATGATTTGAATTTGATTTTAAATTTGATTTAATTATTTGTTGGATACCACCTTTGTTTCACACCGAGGCCGTGAAGTTTATTTCACCTTCCTTGGGGCTAATTTAATAGCCTCGTAGGCCTGGGTTACCCAGTGGTACCCGATATAATTAAGTGATTTGAGTTTGATTAAGGTTTGAAAGGTGATTAAATTTTAATTAAGATTGGTGGGTTGCTGGTTTTAATGTTGATTTGATATTTTCTGGAATTTTTAAAGATTTATTGAATTTTAGAGTTTTCTGGATTATTTTAATCATTTAATTAAAGGGTCAAAATTTGACTTTTTGATTTAAAGTGTTTTCTGAAAATTCAATATTTTATTAAAATACTAGACCTTAATACGATCAGTTAGACAGTAAGTACGCTGAAATTAGATTTTTCTACATTTTATTATGAAAGTTTGAAGTTTTGACTTGAATTTGAACTAGGTTTGACCAAAAGTTGACTTTTTCAAAATTTAATTGATTTCTGGAAACTTAACATTTTTAATAAATATTAGACCTTAAGATGAGTTGTATGCCTTTGAGTTTGCTCAATTTGGAGTTTATTTGAATTAGTTATGAATTTTTGAAATCTTGAGTATTTAATGAATTATTTAATTGTTTAATTAGAGATCATTTTTGTGATGTGGATCCAAATGATCTCCAAACTCCTTGAAATCAACTCCAAAGGTCAGGAATGACCTAAGGAGTGATTTCCAAGTGTTTGGAAATTTTCTGGAATTTTTAATTATTTTTAATTAATTAAATTAGTTAAATATTGAATTTCAATTAAACTTAAATTAAACTTAATTTTGAAGTCCAGTCAAGGGGAGTTTATTTTTCATTGATTAGGGGTTTGATTCTGGTCAGTTAGAGGGGTTGATTGTATTTTTTGGATTTAAAACTGATTTATTAGAATTTCTGGAAGGTTAAATGGCTTAATTAAGGTTTAATTTTGATTAAGTTAATTAAGGGGCTTAATGATTTCAAAATTCAGTAAGATATTTTTTATAGGCTGAGCATGTCACTAAGTTCAAATTGTTTGAGTTTCAAGTCAATAGGATGTACATTCTAATTATTGGAAATATACTAAATTCTCTAAATCAAGTCCTTAATTATTGTCCTTAATGGCACTAGATTTGAATAGGTTCAAATCAAAGTTTTGCTAACCCTTGACACAACATGAAGGATATGCACACATAATCACAATTAATTCCCAAGTCTAGGAGAGCCCTAAAACTAGGTGGTGTGTGTACCCTAAGCATGTAAGTTAAATTAAAGCTTTAATTAATTAAATGACTAATCAATGAATAATCAATGAAGTGGTTACACATTGATTAATCATTAATCCACATGAGTTCTTTTTAATCATGCCTAATCCAAGTTTAAAATCCCATATGATCTCTCAAAGCTTAAAGATTTAAATATATATATATATAACTTTTAAGGTAATTTTGAAATATATATAAATATATATTATATATATTTCAAAATTACCTTAAAAGTTATATATATATATATTTAAATCTTTAAGCTTTGAGAGATCATATGGGATTTTAAACTTGGATTAGGCATGATTAAAAAGAACTCATGTGGATTAATGATTAATCAATGTGTAACCACTTCATTGATTATTCATTGATTAGTCATTTAATTAATTAAAGCTTTAATTTAACTTACATGCTTAGGGTACACACACCACCTAGTTTTAGGGCTCTCCTAGACTTGGGAATTAATTGTGATTATGTGTGCATATCCTTCATGTTGTGTCAAGGGTTAGCAAAACTTTGATTTGAACCTATTCAAATCTAGTGCCATTAAGGACAATAATTAAGGACTTGATTTAGAGAATTTAGTATATTTCCAATAATTAGAATGTACATCCTATTGACTTGAAACTCAAACAATTTGAACTTAGTGACATGCTCAGCCTATAAAAAATATCTTACTGAATTTTGAAATCATTAAGCCCCTTAATTAACTTAATCAAAATTAAACCTTAATTAAGCCATTTAACCTTCCAGAAATTCTAATAAATCAGTTTTAAATCCAAAAAATACAATCAACCCCTCTAACTGACCAGAATCAAACCCCTAATCAATGAAAAATAAACTCCCCTTGACTGGACTTCAAAATTAAGTTTAATTTAAGTTTAATTGAAATTCAATATTTAACTAATTTAATTAATTAAAAATAATTAAAAATTCCAGAAAATTTCCAAACACTTGGAAATCACTCCTTAGGTCATTCCTGACCTTTGGAGTTGATTTCAAGGAGTTTGGAGATCATTTGGATCCACATCACAAAAATGATCTCTAATTAAACAATTAAATAATTCATTAAATACTCAAGATTTCAAAAATTCATAACTAATTCAAATAAACTCCAAATTGAGCAAACTCAAAGGCATACAACTCATCTTAAGGTCTAATATTTATTAAAAATGTTAAGTTTCCAGAAATCAATTAAATTTTGAAAAAGTCAACTTTTGGTCAAACCTAGTTCAAATTCAAGTCAAAACTTCAAACTTTCATAATAAAATGTAGAAAAATCTAATTTCAGCGTACTTACTGTCTAACTGATCGTATTAAGGTCTAGTATTTTAATAAAATATTGAATTTTCAGAAAACACTTTAAATCAAAAAGTCAAATTTTGACCCTTTAATTAAATGATTAAAATAATCCAGAAAACTCTAAAATTCAATAAATCTTTAAAAATTCCAGAAAATATCAAATCAACATTAAAACCAGCAACCCACCAATCTTAATTAAAATTTAATCACCTTTCAAACCTTAATCAAACTCAAATCACTTAATTATATCGGGTACCACTGGGTAACCCAGGCCTACGAGGCTATTAAATTAGCCCCAAGGAAGGTGAAATAAACTTCACGGCCTCGGTGTGAAACAAAGGTGGTATCCAACAAATAATTAAATCAAATTTAAAATCAAATTCAAATCATTAAGATTTAAACTTTAATTAAAATACCCTTAAGCCTTCAACCCACTTGAACCTCAAACAACTTCAATCAAATGCCTATTTAGGACATATCAAAGCCACACAGCCTACCTCACACACTTTAGATGGTTTGCTAGGACAACCAACTCTAGTCCTAGGCTAGGCCGGTGTTTACTTTTCTGCTGTGTGCCGGATTTTCGAGCTTTTACTGCATGCTGTTTGCTAGTATTAGAATTGATGTGATTGTTTATTTATTTAATGCACTCTGTGATGTGATTGATTGTACGATTAGATCTACCCCTAGGCTAGGAACGATTTGTACTAATTCAATCTTATGCAGGTGGCCATGCTCATACAGGGCATAAATTAAAGGGGGCAAAAAAAATCATGATTATTAAATTGCACAGGTGCTAAGCATGCTTAAGTCCCCCTTTAAATCAAAAAGAGCATGGCCAAGTGTGGCTGGTTTAAGCATTTAAATTTCAAATATATTAACTGCTTGGGATGTAAATATAACTGTTGATTATTAGGATAACCCTGCAGGTTGTTGAGTCTAGAATTTTAATTTCAATTGATGTAATTTGATTCAAATTGAGTTGTAAACTATTTAAAGTGCTTTGAGATTGAGATGTTTGCACATCCAATTTGGAATCCAAAGAGGAAGGAACATCCCTTAGGGAGAGTTCCTATCCATTTGGATATCCAAATTAGGATGAATTTCAAATATCCAAAGAGAAAAGATAACACCCCTATTCAGGGAGAGTTTCTTTTCATTTGGATATCCAGACCCGACGATCCAAGGAGTTCTAAGGAAATGAAGAAGTGAAGAACGAGAAGAATCTCAAATCTCAAAGTCACTTGAGTCTTAGGATTAGAATCCGGGTTGTAGTCAGTGGTACCCGGCCACTTTACTTTCCTGCAGACCCTGGGTTGTATAATTAAGTGGCACTTGCCACATGGACTTTCATTTTGAATATTTATTTAATTGATTTAATTATTTAATTGATTTGATTTATGTGTTGATTGCGATTAAAGACCCACATGTTTTTAGTAGTTTATTTGGCGCTATTGCATGTCGATTTTGATTTAGCCTGGAACCCGATCGGAGGCTCGTGAGGGTACGGTCATTAACCTCTTCTACTTAAACAAAACTTAAAATTTTAAGCTCAGATAGAAACTCTAACGCTCTTAAAGAAGTAAGCCCGATTCGCCGGGAGTTTTTCATGCATACATATTGACTTTTCTCATCCGTGTTAGGCACCTCCCCGCCTGCGGGTTCTGGCAGACCACCTGACCTATTAGGGTGCAGTTCTGTCCAAGGGATGTTGTGCAATCTCTAGGATAAAATCTATTTTTAAGCCTATTTTAAAACTGCTTCATATTGATTTAAGCATTTCATCGAGTCAATTAGCATGCATTGCATTAGATACAAATTAAAAATCGAGTCTAAATCTTAATTGCATTTTATTTAGACATTTAACCCAACATATGTTAAGGGGTCAATTAGGATCTGCTCTAGATGTCGACCCCAATTCTTTAAACCAATCTTAATCAATGTCCTTAACCATTCTACATTTAAAGACTTTGACTCATGGTTTTAAAAGCGTTTAGGTGGTTTAGCTGGCTCCCCAATCCAGGCCGGGGTAAGTCCAGATTGTATTGCATTAACTAGGATCCGGGTCACTGATTCTCAGTACCCATTTTAGACTTAAGTTTTGAGGCATGTCTTCAATCTTAAGACCTCAACCTTCTGGGAATCTGATTCCCACTTTCTAATAAAATTGATCATTCAAATTAAAATATCTTTCTATCAAATTTAAGCCCAACACTTAGGATAGGTTGGGGTGTTTCTGAAGTAATTCAGAATCTCAAAACACCTCCTACTCTTCTTCCTTTGACTCCAGAAATAACTGTTCAATCTCGAACCATTCCCTATTGAAAATCCCGGTCCTTAACCTTCTTTGATATCGATCTTTGAAAATCTTAAATGAAATTCGTATCGCTATTTTAATCGAGAGTTTTCGTAGGAAATTTTCTGGTTTCCTACGATGTAATTAACTACGAGGGCTTGCGCTCGTAGGAGATTTAGAAACCCAGACCAGATTTCAAAATCAAGTTTTCAAAACCTTCAATTGATCATCTTGGGAAATTCAAACTTTACGATCATTATCATCATATTTGAACTACCGATAGTAATTGATATCTTCTTTCTCTGGATAGATATATCAATTACAATCATAACTTTAAATATGAAATTAATGATCTCTTATCTCAATTATTATAGTCGAACAATGGATTAAACATTATTTTGATTTTTCAAGATCATATGTTGTTTCTCTCTTGAGTTTGACTACGATAATCAGGGTAAATCAAGATTTGTAATCTGAACCTGTTAGAGAACGATATGTTCGCTTTTCGAGGCGATATATCATTCATAATAAGTGTTCGATTATAAAATTTAAATTCCAGAAATTAAGTATTTCTCAAAGAAAATTAAACACATTTTCAAACTATATATTTTTCAATCAAACAATACACTAAGGACATTTTGAAGAAATATGAAATGGACAAAGCCAAGCCAATCAATACTCCCATGCCCTCCTCAGTTCAGTTAGATAAGGATTCAAATGGAAAATCTGTTGATCAGAAGAAGTATAGAGGGATAATAGGTTCACTGCTTTACCTGACTGCTAGCCGACCTGATATCATGTTTAGTGTCTATCTTTGTGCTAAGTTTCAGGCTGATCCTAAAGAGTCCCACCTGACTGCTGTAAGAGAAATCTTAGATATCTTTTAGGAACCCCAAACCTAAGAATTTTGTACCCTAGGCACAGCACCTCTTTTGAGATCATTGGATATTCTGATTCTGACTTTGCGGGGTGTAGGGTGGATAGGAAGAGTACTTCTGGGACTTGTCAATTTATAGGACAGTCGTTAGTCTCCTGGTCCAGTAGAAAACAGAACTCAGTTGCACTCTCCACTGCTGAAGCTGAGTACATTGCCTTAGGGAGTTGTGTGGCCCAAGTTCTTTGGTTGAAGCAGCAAGTCTTGGATTTAGGAGTACCTGTTGGCACAATTTCTGTTCTGTGTGATAATACTAGTGCCATCTGTATCTCTAAGATCCAATCCAACATTCTAGAACCAAACACATTGACATTAGGCATCACTTCATTAGGGACCATGTTACAAAAGGGGACATTGAGCTACACCACGTAGCAACTGAAAATCAGCTGGCTGACATATTCACTAAACCACTGGCCTTTGACTCATTCAGCATTTTGAGAACCAGATTAGGAGTGATTGATATAAATGCTTGATTCTGATGACTGCTGATTTATGATTGTTATGATTGGTATTCTGATTTCTGTTAGTTAGTTTTTTGTATTCTATTTTCTGATTTCTGTTAGTTAGTTAGTTTTTGTTTCTGATTTCTGATTTCTGTTAGTTAGTTTTTGTTTGATTATTTGCTTTTAGTTGATTTTATTTCTTCTGCTGATTTCTGTGTTACCCGTTTTGTTAGTTTGGTTTGAGTATTTACTTTGCTATGATTTTCTACCTATTTTTATTTATTTACGGGTTCATATCTTGCACTTACTGTTTTATGCTTTTTAAGATCTGATCACCGCTCACTACTTCTGGTGATCTGAATTTTTGACTGGGAGTTTTTACCTTGTTTTGGTTTGGAAGCTGATAAGCAGTGATTGACTTCGCTGAATCTGTTAAAGGGAAGAAACATTGATAATTGTTTCTCTTCCTCTAACTCCTTTACTGGTGTGTAGTTTCTTTTGAATAAAAATCCTTTTTAAAATTAAAATGTTAGTTTTTTGAAATAGAGATTATTTTATCTTCCTACAGTAATCTGCCTCATATCAATAGTATTTTTCAAAGTCTTGAGTCATTAGTTTGATTTTCTAAACCAAGTGATTGCATTTATCATATGTTGTATGGATTTTATTTTGTGAATCGTTCTTCCTTACTGCGGAGAGTCATCTCCTATGTCTGGAAGATAATCTCACAGCTGAGACTCTTTAATGATTATGAAAAGGAGAAAGCTTATAAAAGATGCGCAGTGCGCCAGATAATTTGAAAAAGAGGCATAAAATGAGCCCAAAACTGAAAAGATGCGAAATTGTCAAATTGGATACACAAAGTGTATCAAAAATCAAAAGATGCGTAAAGCGCCAAACAATTTGAAAAAGAGGCACAAAATGAGCCCAAAACAAGCTTTCTTTCCTTTCAGATTGTTAAATGTCTTAGGGAAATCTGTGCGCCACTTAATATTTTCAAAAGCTTGAGTTTTGAAAATTCCGATTTCTGATTTTTTACTTTGTAACACTATTATATCAGATATTTTTCTGGAACGAGGCTTGAAAGGATCTCTTTTTAAATCTAATGTCTCTTCTTTTGAATCGGATTTTTGTGTTGAAAGAGGTTTGCATCGATAAGGTGCCCGGGGTCAGAGTTACGAAAGTTGATTATTTCCAACCTTTTTGGATTTCAGCGTTGTCAATCGTCCTGTCATTGGTTTTCGAATCTAAAGTCAAGGAAAAAATTCTGATTCTCTAAGAGCAGCTTAATCAAAAATTAAAAAAAAAATAAAGAAAAATAAAAATACTTCTATGTGTTTTTGACGTAAGTTTTATTCGTCTTTTTGTTATTTTGATTTCATGGTTGTATTTTTTGGATCCTGATCGATCATCTTCATCCTCCATTCTTTTCTGCTTTTCTTCACATCATCCTGGACGATACACCTATCGTCCTGGACGATCCTCTTCGTCCTGGAAGATCCAAAAAATCGTCCTGGACGATTCATTCAAAATCATTCCCACTGCTCCTGCTGCTGAAACTACCCCAATTATTGGTGATCGTCCTGGACGATCCTTACATCGTCCTGGACGATATGATCCATATCTTCCTGATACGATCAAACGGCTGACATTGCACCAATTATTGCCCATCGTCCTGGACGATCCACCTCATCGTCCTGGACGATCCACGTGTCAGCCACTGGACGATTGGAATTCGGCCCGTCCGACATATTTATTGCATATCGTCCTGGACGATCCACCTAATCATCCTAGACGATACTTTTCGTCAACGGTCGTCCAGCCTGACTCCTCGGGACGATCGCCTGTGTCTAATCGTCCTAGACGATCTCTGATCGTCCTGGACGATCGGACCGCCTTTTTGACCAATCGTCCAGAACGTCATAAATGACCACATCGTCCCGGACGATCCCGCGATCGTATGGGATGATCAGTCCGTTTTCTATTTAAACAGCGGTTTTCTTCATGTTTTTCACATCGTTTTTCCTCCACTTTCCTTCTCCTTTCCTCCTCTTTGGTTTCCTAATGGCTGGTGGCAAACGATCTCGTCAAAAGGGGGCCAGTTCGTCCCGGGGACATGTCGATCCTCGCTTCCCGAATGCCGCCGATCAGGCGGCTTTCGAATGCTATCATAATGTAGGTATCACGCACTCCAAGATTGTCAATCCCCGCACTCTCATGTATCCCATCTTAGACTTGTTCGCACACACCCTCCCTCACCTTCATTCTGACCTTAACCTTTCCCTTCAATCTGGAACTCCTCGCATCTTCTTTGCCAACTTGCGCATTTCCGCGGACTATTCTACTCCTCGCTCCTACGTAAATCAACGTCCCGTGGAACTCACGAACGATGATTTTCACAATATCCTCAACTTGTCTGTCACTAGCGACAAGATCCACACGATCATCACCGATCCTGACTATGATTGGAGTGTCGCCAATCACTTCTTCGCCATACCAACGCACCCTATCACGACAATGCTTGCACTTCCCTTCTCAAGGACGCCCGGACCATTCAGCACGTCCTTCGTTCCTCCGTCATTCCAAAGGCGGGGGATCGGATTCACATTACCCTGCTCCTATCCTTGACCACCTACTACATCATGGCCCGTCGAGAATTTAATGCCTCTGATCTGATCATCCGATACATAGAACATCTCACCACCATTAGAGATCCGGGCCACAGGCGTCGCCCAAATCTAGCTTTAGGTCATCTTATTCACTATGCCTTAGAGACAAAATATGACCATCAGTATCCTGTCCCTCCTGATGTCCCTCCTTCCTTCTTCACAAACAACTCATTCCATGTCCTACACAGCACCCGCCTACATCCGGAGCCTGCCCCGGATGTTGAGGAAGAAGAGGAAGAGGCTGCTCCAGTTCTTGCTGCACCAGAGCCACCTGCACCCCTTTACATTGCCTCTCCCCTTGACCACCTGGTGCAGCGCTTCGACCAGTGGGAGGCCCGTTTTGACTCCTACGTGGTTGCCCAGGAGCAGCAGCACAACGAGGACCTCCAACGCTTCGCGGACTATGTTGCGCAGCAGCAGCAGCAGCACGACCAGGACATGGCCTGGTTTGGAGCTCACTTTCAGGCCATTCACCATTACTTCTACCCTCCACCGCCACCTCCTTCTTCCAATCAGGATCCGCCTCAGTTTTAGTTTTCTGTCGTGTTGTTGTTCTGTGTATGTTTTATTTTATGTTTATTTCCGTGTTATATTTTTCGCTCCTCCTTTTTGTGATGTCAAAAGGGGGAGTCAGAGTTGTAGTCGTGTCGTGTCTTTGTTTCTGTTTTCTGAGTCTTGTTTCCTGTATTGTTTTAGCTGTTAAATAAAAATTTTAAAAAAAAATGTTTGTTTGTTTGATCTCCTAGTTTACTTTTACTGTCAGACTACTTTACAAATGTTTACCATCATCAAAAAGGGGAGATTATTGTAAATCTGGTTTTGATGATGACAAACATGTTTCCAGTGTGTTTTGCTTGGCTAATCTGTTTCAGGCACAAAAGACCACGAGCCACTCAAGCCAACTCAAGATCGGGTCCAAGTGTGTCAAATGTATGATTTTTTCTTTTTATTGAGTCAATTGTAATGTAACTGATTCCCTAGCTAAGTAACCTTGCACACACACACTCAGGGAGAGAGATTAAGTGAATTAGAGTTTCTGTTATAAATTTGTTCAGATCGTCCTGGACGATCCAGTTAGAACAGAAACCCTAATTAGGGCGACTAAGTTAAGAGGGTCTGATTGAGCCAATCGTCCTGGACGATCCACGGATCGTACAGGACGATATTCCCAAATCAAAAATTCTCAGCCGCCAGATCAAGTTAGGCAAGTTCTTATTTTTAGATACTTGGTCTGATCGTCCCGGACGATACGTGTATCATCCCGGACGATCCAGTACAATCATGCCTAATTTAATCTGGTAATTAAGGAAAGTAATTTATTTTTGGTTGATACGATCATATCGTCCTGGACGATCGCAGGATCGTCCCGGACGATCTTGATCGTCTAGTGCATTTAAGCTGTACGTCCAGAACTATGTACAGGATGATTTGAGGCCTTTTTGAACTAATCGTACCGGACGATGACCCCATCGTCCGGGACGATCAAGTCATTTTTTGGTCGTCCAGCACAGATTTCTATGGACGACCCGAACTATCTTCTGGACGATTTCCCTCAATTTGAACTAATCGTCCCGACGATCGCAGGATCGTACGGGACGATATGAACAACTTTTTCTACTGATCGTCCAGAAGAGCCAGATCGTCCAGGCTGAAACAGCTGAATTTGAACTGATCATACAGGACGATCTACCGATCGTCCTGGACGATCTTGGCCGACCAGTTGAGATTTAGGGCAAATTTTTTAAGCCCTCCTTTAAAAGAACTTTTTCCAAGATTGGAAAAAATCTTTTGCTACCTTCCTTCCCTGAGAAACCCTAGAGAGAAGAGAGAGTTGGGAGAGAGAGAAGAGATCTTGTGAGGGGGAGTTAGTGAGGGATTCACTAAGGTTGCTCCAAGCACGGATCAGAGTCGTCTTCTCCGCTCGTCGTCTGTCATCTAGTCGGTGTCTTCGTGGGAGGATCGTTCGCAAGAAGATCCGGGGTTCTCTGCCCGCTTCAGGTGGAAGCAAAAGGAGTTCGAAGGTTCTCTGCCTGCTTCAGGAGGAAGAGAAAGGAGGTCAGGTTCTCTGCCTCACCGTGTGGTGAAAAGGAGGTGTTTTGTACATGCTTCTCCGCCTTGCTGTGGGAGCAAAAGGAGAGTCACTTTCGTTTAGTGCAATACCCGGAGGGGAGGCTCCGGGGAGTGGACGTAGGTCAAGTTGACCGAACCACTATAAAATCTGGTTTGCTTTTCTGATTCAGTTTTGCACTTTACTTTTCAATATAAACTGCTTGGGTGAATATCGTTGGTTGATCTTTTCATTATTGTTTACTTGTTTCCGCTGCTAAGTATCGAAAAGATTTTTGTAGTTATCGTGAAATTTTTAAATAACCAATTCACCCCCCCCTTGGTTAGCCTCGGGACTAGTTCACTAGGGCTTAACATCCCTTTCGAACTTTCACATGGGAGTATTGATTATCTTGGCTTTGTCCATTTCATATTTCTTCAAAATGTCCTTAGTGTATTTAGATTAATTGAGAAAGGTTCCATCATCCGTTTGTCTTATGTTAAATCCCAAAAAGTAGGATAATTCTCCCATCATACTCATCTCAAACTCCTTACTCATTATTTTAGAAAACTCATCACATAAATATTTATCAGAAGATCCAAAAATTATATCATCAACATAGATCTGGACAATGAGTAAGTCATCCCCTATTCTCCTCAGAAAAAGGGTGGTGTCTACGCTCCCCTTAACAAACTCTCTTTCTAACAGGAATGTGCTAAGCCTCTCATACCAAGCTCTGGGTGCCTGTTTCAATCCATACAATGCCTTTTTTAATTTATAAACATGATTTGGATATTGGAAACTCTCAAAACCTGGGGGTTATTCTATAAAACATCCTCTTTTATTACCCCATTAAAAAGGCACTCTTGATATCCATTTGAAACAGCTTGAATCCCTTATAACAGGCAAAGGCTAGTAGCACACTAATGGCTTCCAATCTAGCTACAGGGGAAAAAGTCTCCTCAAAATCAATCCCTTCTATCTAATTATACCCCTTAGCCACCAATCTTGCCTTATTCCTAACCACCACACCAGAATCATTCATCTTATTCTTAAAGACCCACTTGGTTCCCACAATACTTTGATCTCTAGGTCTTTCTACTAACTCCCAAACATCATTCCTTACAAACTGATTCATTTCTTCTTGCATAGCTAAGATCTAAAACTCATCTGAAAGGGCTTGATTGATGTTGGTGGGTTCAGTCATTGAGTTAAAGGCAGAATGGTTTACTTCCTTCCTAAGTCCATGCCTAGTCCTAACACCTTCAAAAGGGTCTCCAAAGATCAGTTCTTTAGGATGACTCAAAGAATATCTCCAATCTCTAGGCAGTGTGGTTTGAGGTTCTACCCTCTCCTCCAGATTTGCATTTCTAACCCCTTGGGTAATCTCCTCTACCTCTTCTTCTTCCCCAATTCTATTCACCTTAGGATCAGATTCATCAAACACCACATGAGTTATTTCTTCCACCACCAAAGTCCTTTTATTGAACACCCTAAAGGATTTCCCCATACTAGAATAGCCTAAGAACACTCCTTCATCAGATTTGGGGCCAAACTTTCCTAAGGATGATTTCTCGTTGTTCAGAATGAAAACCTTACAGCCAAAGACATGGAGGTGGGACAGGTTTGGAGTTCTACCCTTAATGATCTCATAAGGTGTCTTGTTCAGTTTTGATCTCACATTCACCCTATTCAGCACATAACAGGCAGTGATCACCGTTTTCAGGCCAAAAGTATTTTGGAAGTGAATACTCAGTAAGCATGGCTCTAGCGGCTTCCACTAAGGTCATGTTCTTCCTTTCAGCTACCCCGTTCTGCTGAGGGGTCCTAGGATCTGAAAAATTGTGACTAATCTCTTGCTCCTCACATAAACTTCCAAACTTCACATTCTCAAACTCTCCACCATGATCACTATGAATAGTTAGGATCTCACAACCTAACTTCCTCTGAATCCAAGTGGAGAAGGACTTAAACTCATCAAATGCCTCAGATTTATGTGACAAGAATTTATCCAAGTGAACCTCGAGTAGTCACCTACAATCACAAAACCATAGACTCTCCCCCCTAAGCTGGCAGTGCTAATGGGTCCAAAGAGGTCCATGTGAAGAACTTCTAAAGGTTTAGAGGTGCTAATGTCCTTAACAGTGAAAAGAGGACTGGACTTGCTTCCCTAACTAACAGGCATCACACAGGTGATCCTTAGTGAACTTAAGCTTGGGCACACCTCTAACTAAGTCCTTTTGGGTGACTCTCCTAAGGGTTTTCATACTAGCATGACACAATCTCCTATGCCACAACCAAGACTCATCAGCAGCAGTTTTAAAGCAAATTAAATTTTCAGCTTTAATGCAACTTACATCTAGCTTGTAGACGTTGTTGATCCTTTGTCCCTGCAAAAAAACTTTATCATTTAAGCTTAAAATGAAGCCAGTGGGCAGAAATTTGATGCTGTATCCTTTGTCACAAAGTTGACTGATGCTCAGCAAGTTGTGTTTCAGTCCATCTACAAGCAAAATATTATCAATCATAAAAATCTTTGAATCACCAATTATATCTGATCCTACCACCTTCCTGGTGGTGTTATCTCTAAGTGTAACCTTGCCTCTAGCTCTGGCCTCCAGCGAAATGAACTGATTTGCATCTCCAGTCATGTGTCTAGAACATCCGCTGTCCAGGTACCACATGCTCTCACGAGGTCTTGTGTGAGAGCACACCTACAAAAATATCAAAAGTCAGTCTTAGGAACCCAAACAGGTTTTGGTTCCTTCTTATGAAAAGAAGAATGCAATGCATGCGTGCTGTGCTGTGAAACAGGCAGTTTGGCCTCCACACCCAATGTGTACTACGGTGAATAGTGCAGGTGTGGGAAATGTGTCCTAACATGCCACATGAATAACATCTAACACCAGGAAAAGGATTAACTAAATGTCGTGAGTGATAGTGCCTCTTCCTAGATGTATATGAAACATGCTTTGATGAACTTGCAACAGATTTTTTAAAAGGTGGCGGTGCATAAAACTGTTCAAAAGTAGGTGGTTTTTTGTTCTTTTCAAAAATAGCAATTTTCATTTTCAAAAATTCATTCTCTTTATTTAAACTTGTAATTTCAAATTTTAAAGCACCGTTGCTACTTTCAACTTCACATGTCATAGTATCTAATTCTTTAAAAGCAGCTTCTAATTTAACATGCGATATTTTAATGCATCATGCTCAATAATAAATCAGAATGCTTTCTATTTAGTTCATCAAACTCATCAAGTAAAGACATGTGATTGCTATCAATAGTTGAATGATCTTTAATCAAAACATCACGCTCTTTTTGTAAAGTCAAATAATCCAGTTTCAAGTTCGCATGGGTTTTCTTAAGCTTCCTATACGATGCATGAATTTTTTTAGATACTTCAAATAATTGATCGTAAGTAAGCTCACATACCTCTTTCTGGTCCGACTGATCAGGGTGATCATCAGCCATCAGACACAAATTTGTTTCCTCCTCTTCAGCTTTAGTCTCAGAGGAGTCGGATGCAGAGTCTGCCCAGAACACCTTTTATGTCTACTTCTTGTACTTTCTGAACTTTGGTTTCTCCTTACCCTTCTCCTTGCTTGGGTGAGCCTTGAGTGTAGGACAATCCGCCTTTATGTGTCCAGGCTTCCTGCATTCAAAACAAACAGATTTAGATGAACCTTTAAAGTTTCTACTGGTCTTACCTTTGTTCCACTTTTGAAAATTCTTATTCTTCTCCTTAGAAAGCTTTTGAATTGCCTTGCGATTAAGACAACATCATCGCTATCAGACCCGAAAGTGCTAGCATCTAAATATTTGGCCTTTAGCGCAACTGTCTTCTCCTTCTTTCGTTCACCTGCATCAAGTTGTCTTTGGTTCACCCCTTGCTCGTAAGCAATGAGTGATCCAAGTAAGCTGTCAATAGAGTAAGTATTTAAATCTTTAGATTTCGTGATTGCAGTAATCTTAGCATCGTAAGAAGAAATCAAACATCTAAGAATTTTGTTCACTCTTTCGTAATTAGTTAATTCTCTCCTAGAGCATGCAAAGAGGTAACGATTTGAGTGAATCTTGTGTACATTTCTGAAATCGTCTCACAAGGTTTCATACGAAAAAGTTTGTAATCATGCAAGAAGATATTTAACCTAGACTGTTTGACTTCAGTTGTACCTTCATATATTATACACAATCTATCCCAGATTTCTTTACCCGTTGTACAAGTAGAAACACGCATATAGTCTTTAGATTTTAAAGCATAAAAGAAACAGTTCAAATATTTTGCATTTAGTTGTGCTAAATCACGATCATCAAAAGTCCAATCAGCAAAGGGCAATTCAATTTTCACATTGTTAATCAATCCAAAAGTGGTGGTTCGTATCCATCCTTAACTAGCATCCACATGCGATAATCAATTGATTGTAAAAAAGTGGACATGCATGTTTTTCAAAAATCAAAAGGAATATTATCAAACAATAGTGGTCTTATAATAGAATAACCTTCAGTAGTATTACGATTGTTATAGTTAGTCATGGATCAAATTCAAAAGTTTTTAAACTTAAATTTTGAATCCCGCTCTGATATCACTTGAAAGTTCGATAGGGATGTTAAGCCATAGTGAACTAGTCCCGAGGCTAACCAAGAGGGGGGTGAATTGGTTATTTAAAAAATTTCACAAGGAACAGAAAAATCTTTTCGATACTTAGCAGCGAAAACAACTAAACAAGAATGAAAAGATCAATCACAGATATTCACCCAAGCAGTTAATATAGAAAAGTAAAGTACAAAACAAATCAGAAAAGCAAACCAGATTTTATAGTGGTTCGGTCAACTTGACCTACGTCCACTCCCCGGAGCCTCCCCTCCGGTATTGCACTAAACAAAAAGTGACTCTCATTTGCTCCCATAGAAAGGTGGAGAAGCCTGTACAAAGAACCTCCTTTCCACCACCCGGTGAGGCAGAGAACCTTACCTCCTTTTGCTTCCACCTGAAGCGGGCAGAGAACCCAACGTCCTTTTGCTTCCTCCTGAAGCAGGTAGAGAACCTCAGATCTTCTCCCAAAGAACACCAACTAGACGAAAGACGACGAGCGGAGAAGATGACTCTGATCCGTGCTTGGAGCAACCTTAGTGAATCCCTCACTAACTCCCCCTCACAAGATCCTCTCTCTCTCTCTCCCAAACTCTCTCTCTCTCTAGGTTTTTCTGGAAAAGAAAGTGGCAAAAGATTTTTCTTGTTTCAAGAAAAAGTTCTTTTATAGGAGGGCTAAAAATTTGCCCTAAATCTCAACTGGTTGGCCAAGATCGTCCAGGATGATCGGTAGATCATCCTGTATAATCAGTTCAAATTAGTTATTTCAGCCTGGACGATCTGGCTCTGCTGGACAATCAGTAGAAAAAATTGATCATATCGTCCCGTATGATCCTGCGATCATCCGGACGATTAGTGTAAATCGAGGAATATCGTCCAGAAGTCAGTTCGGGTCGTCCAGAGAAACTTGTGCTGGATGACCAAAAAATGACTTGATCGTCCAGGATGATAGGGACATCATCCTGTACGATTAGTTCAAAAAGTACACAAATCATCCTGAGCATAGTTCAGGTTGTACATCTGAAATGCACTACACGATCATGATCATCCGGGACGATCCTGCGATCATCCAGGACGATATGATCGTATCAATCAAATATAAATTGCTTTCCTTAATTACTAGATTAATTTAGGCATGATTGTACTGAATCGTCCAGGACGATACACATATCATCCGGGATGATCATACTAAATAACTTAAAATAAAAACTTGCTTAACTTGATCTGGCGGCTGAGAATTTCTGATTTGAGCATATCGTCCCGTACGATCCAAAGATTATCCAGGATGATCTGCTTAATTAGGCCCTTTTAACTTGGTCGCCCTAATTAGGGTTTCTATTTTTACTGGATCGCCCAGGACGATATGAATATCGTCCAGGACGATCTGAACAAAAAATGAACAGAAACTCTAATTACTCAAGCTCTCCCCCTGAGTGTGTGTGTGCAAGGTTACTTAGCTAAGGGATCAGTTACATTATAATTGACTCAAGAAAAAGGAAAATAGTACATTGGACACACT